>CAMAPF010001022.1:0-1261786 GCA_945859915.1 Cuscuta epithymum
GGGCGGGTCGGGTTGGGATTTCACAAACCCTACCCGCCACCCGGTCTAGGCCCAATACTAATCGGATTTTCGGTTTCGGGTTTTTCGGGTCGGATATCCACTTCGGTTCGGATAATATCCAAAAAAAATATCGGGTTTTTCGGGTCGGATCGGGTTTTGCTCAGCCCTATCTGTGCGGGCTACCCCTACCCCAGTTTCCGTAGAAAATTTGATGCAGAAATGCTGCATGGAGCAAATGGTCTTAAGATCCTCCAATCCAGGTCGGCCGAGGATGGCATTATGTGCGCACTTCATGAAGACGACCACGAAGGTCATCATGATCGTTGTGCCATGGAGCCCATCGCTAATTTCAATTGGAAAGGAAGTGGGGTCCTCTGCGTCTATGCAGTCTCCAATGAATCCGGCCAACAGGGTTCGCACAGGGGTCAGCTCACCCCCGCTCATGTGCATCCTCTAGAAGACGTCCCAATATAGGACATTGACATTGTTCCCTGTGTCAACTAGGACCCACCACATGATGGCATTCTTAATATCCATGTTGATGACCAGCTCATCTCTGTGCGGCGCGAGAGAGCTAGGTAGATATGCTGGCCTGAAGGTGATGGGCTCTATCTTGATCTTCCTTTGTTTTTCTGACTGTGCCTGATTGTCCGGTTTTCTTTTCTTAGTGACTTGCTGCTTGCCAGTTGGGGAGGCACCGTGCATACCCCTAGCGTCAGACATCTTTGCATGGGACCTCGGAGGTCGGAAGTTGACATCTTGCGCTACAGCTAGGGTGGCGAGTGCACCTCTCCTGCCTTCCATATTTGCAAGAAAAGTAAGTAATGTAAGAGGGTGTGTACAACAATAGATGTAACACCTCATAGCGCGACACTTGCCCATGTATGAGCTAAATGGGAAGGGACTTCTCTAAAACAAAGTACCAACGTAATCCTCGAGGTCAAGAGTGACATAAACAAGCTAATTCTTCCACACTCAAGTACCACAAGTAAACGTGATAGACGCGGGAAAACTAGACACCCATACCCATACGCTCTGCCATTTCCTGATCAAATCAGGATACTGCTCAAATAGCTTACGTCTTAGTGCCTCCAAGAATGAGACAAACCAAAGTCGCTCAGCTTACGACGAGATGACTCCATAAAAAACAATAGTGAAATCATGGGATGGATGGTCAGATGGACACCTTCTCGCACTGAGTTAAGGAGGCAGCGGTAAACATATGGACAATCGGGGTCGTCGCACCTAAGACGCCTAAGGAGCACTATTAGAAAGATACGTAGTGGAACCTTCATGTCTAACTCCATGGAATCGATGTAAACACCAACAAACCGATTTGAAGGATGATAAGTCCGTATTCCAAACTACACTTCAATGTGTAGAAGAAAGTCATTTGTACATATTCCTAGAGTAATTTCTTGCATTATTTTGCTAAGATTTGATTTATTGAAGTTTTATTTAATATGTGTTACACAGGTTTTATTGTTTATGGAAGGACTTTTATAAGTTAAAGGGATAGTAACTCAAGATGGACTTTGGAGATGAAGAAGAAAGAGTTAGATAACTCAATGTGATGAGAATCATTCAATTGTTTGATGATATCATTTCATAGACAAATCCAAATGAAACCATTTAAATTCCATACTAAAGATAACTCAATGTGATACAAATTGGATAAAGATATTATTATGAGAATATGAGAGGATTAAGATTTAAGTAGACGAGAATGTCAGACAATCGTTGTTGAGATTTCTAGAAGAACACCTTTAACCAATAACCATTTCACTCATATCATTTGATGGAATGATCTAAATCAAGTCATCCAAGTTGTGGTAAATAGAATTCTTCATTATATTAATATTTATTTGTTTTGTCAATATAAAAACTTTAGGTTACACAAGGATAAGAACAAAAGTTACTAGCAATAGGCTCCAAAAGCGTATCACCATCATGCAACAAACTACAAAATACATACATAAAAAAATTAATAGATCATTTCACAAAGAAATAAATAATAGATCAATATAGGTATATTATTGTACGTAGGGAATGAAACTGTAAAAACAAATTGTAAACCAAACTAAATCACAAATATAATAACTTACCATAATACTTCGCATCATCTAATAAGAATTTCGTAATACATATGAGACAAGACATTGATTTTCTAGCACAAAAAATCAAGGACTAACAATGATTAGCAAATAAAATTTCATATTTTAATTAGTTCGAATTATTTGGTTCAGTTTGAAAGGTCAAATTCGGAACTGAATAAAACAACTACGGTTTGGTTCGATTTCTTGCATTTAGTTTTGATTTTTTGTGGTTCAGTTTATTTTGGTTGGGATTCAATTTATTTTATTCGATTTTTTAATCCAACTATATTCCCTAGTGATTGGGTTCAGCCCAAAGTAGCTTAATGCCCCATTTTAGCCGAGTTTACTACTCGACTAAGGGAGTGGGGGACTTGTATTGGGGGAAGTTGGCCAGATCAAATGCTAACGACTTTTTCAACCCAAGAGTGGGCTATACCAGGCCCAGAACATGACCCGATTAGCGAAAATCGGTCCAAAACTATTTAATTACTTGTCGAGATGGCTGGCCCATTAATGTTGACACGAGCTCTTAAATTGAGTCAAAACCCAATTATTATTTAATTAGTGAACAATGTCTTCTAAACCCGGCCTATAAATAAGTCAACAACTCTCTTGTAAATGTATGCCATTTTTATTATACCTTATTGTTGTCCTTTTCTCTAGATATTTCTTACCAACAATAAGGTTGATTAGATTAAAGTATGCGAATTGGGTCATGTTGTAAATATAGATTATCAAAATGTCATGAATCACTGACTGATAATTCGTTGTGAGAGACAGGAGTTTTTGTCATTTTCAGTCCCTCAATTATAGCGTACTCGGCTTGTCATGATTCGATGACTGATATTTTTGGTACTCGGCTTTTAATTTTTCCAATTTCAGTCCTCGACTATTATGTTAGGGACATTTTTAGCCCCCCACTTCAAAGTTTCTCACATTTAATCCCTTGAGCATTATCAAATTAAAAATTTTAGTCATTCCACTATGATTGTGACATACGTAGTGATAAGTGGATGACTAAAATGTCATTATTATAATAATTGAAAGATCAAAAGCGTAACTTTTATTAAAGTCGAATGACTAAATATGAAAATTTTCAAAGAAGGATATCAAAAGTGTCTAGCGCAATAGTGGAGCACTAAAAGAGATGGGTACTACGCTTCTTATTGGATACTGTTGGGTGTGTTTCGGAAAATAAAGAAATTAATTAAAATAAATTAATTAAATAAAATGACAAGAGAAAAACAAGAAAGAAGATGAAGCAGAATTAGTCAAAGCTCGTGCTACGCACGATTTCCTTAAAACGTATTCGTTGCCTCCCGGGGTGCTAGGAGCGTTGCAACGATCGTTTCCCAGAATACGATGACTTCGAACAATAGTTTAGCACTCAAACTAAAGTTCCAACGAACGAGAACCAAGCTTAGAACACAGAAGGAATTTCGGAAAGTGGAGGTGTTTTTCTAGAGCTCAAATGCGTGAGTACGTTTGTGAGTGGTGTTTTTTTGCAAATCACCTGCCAGGTACTTATAGGAAGGATTTGGAGGTGTGTTAATGGAGGTTTAATGGATATGAACGTTGGTAATCAATGTCCAGCTCGTTGGCATTGATTTGTCCAAAAAAAACCGTTCATTCATTGCAAAGGAACGTTGGGCATTTATGGCATTGTAACGCCTTAGCAGTTGCCTGCTGTGGAGCCAACTGCTCGCACAGAGCAGCAGCCTGCTGCGGAGCCAACTGCTCGCACGGAGCAGTAGCCTGCTGTGGAGCCAACTGCTCGCACAGAGCAGTAGCCTGCTCCAACCTGGAGCAATAATTAGGAAACTAACGGAGGAAAAAAAATTAACGTTTATCTTTAGAAGATAGAATTTTCAGGCGACATTCGTATCCGCAGGTCGCCCGCGCACGCAAGTCGGGCTTTTTGTTCTCCGGTTTCGGGATTTGATTCGCACCCCCCCTGCGCGCGTGGAGAGAGCCTTTACCCTAAGTAATCTTAACTCCTTAAGGGGAGTTTCCCTTTATAAAGGGTTCAAATTCCCTTGGGTTTTCCGGTGTGGGAAAAAACACATTAGAAACCCATCATTTTCCTAGTTTTCTCCATTCCAACGAGTAAACTTCGAGAATCAATTTCTCATTCACCCGTTATCCGTTTTGAGCGTACCATATATTGAATTGTAGCCCTAAGCAAGGACAATCCGAAACCACTTTGATCCGACCCAAATCGGAAGTGGACCCCACTCAAAATATTGCCCCAAAATGACCATTTAATGCAATTTCCAACACATTTTTCCAACAATCCCCCACATGAATGAAAATTGATTTTCGAGACTTAAAAAAGACACAAAGATAGGAGGACACGTTGTGTTCACCGGATGATCCTTGCGTACGGAGAGGTAGGTTTAATCCTTTGAACCTTCCGCTGTAAAGACACGTTTATTTACTGACTGTCTAGTAGACTCGATGTCCTTGAACTATATTGCCGTCGTGTAAAAATTGATTTATCTTTACACAAGAACCTTCCAACTTTGTTCCGTTCTCATGGGTGTGCCCGTTTTGGCCATGGGTCACCGTACTGGTTCTGCAAGAGTTTCTAAAGAACTGAGCCTTTACAGTTCTCCTTTGAAGCGGCCCTCTTCTCTCTCACATAGGTGATTCTTTCACGAGTATCCCGCATACTCTTACAATGTTATCGAGTAGATCAACATTTTAGAATCATTAAAGCAAATGTTTTTGCTAACCTCGTGCGGGAGTCACTGTTTCAACGAGGAGTGGGTAGGAGTCCGGGACCCCCACAGTGACCATCCTTCGTTCTATAATTTAGTTGTCCCATTTGAACCTAGGACCAACTAGGTTGGGTATCCACTATAGAACTTTTCAATTCACGGGCTTTAATCCCATTCCTCGTGACAACTTCTCCAACAATTCTCTATCCAATGACTTGGTTAGCGGGTCCGCTATGTTATCCTTTGACTTTACGTAGTCAACAGTGATAACACCCGTTGTGAGAAGTTGTTTAATGGTGTTATGTCTACGACGGACGTGTCTAGACTTACCATTATAGAGATTGCTCCGTGCCCTTCCAATTGCCGCTTGACAATCACAATGTATGCATATTGGAGGGACAGGCTTCTCCCAGCTTGGAATATCCTCGAGAAAATGGCGTAGCCATTCAGCCTCTTCAGTGCACTTATCCAAGGCTATTAGCTCAGATTCCATCGTGGATCTAACTATTAACGTTTGTTTCGAGGATTTCCATGACACGGCTGCACCTCCCAAAGTGAAAACGTATCCACTTGTGGACTTTGAGTCCTTAATGTCATATATCCAACTAGCGTCGCTATACCCTTCAAGTACGGCTGGATATCTTTGTTAGTACCCAATTTTGATAGATTTTGATGATGCCACTATACTTTACATCCGTACATTGTGTCCAAATTAAATTCAAGTATTAGCATTAAAATGTGACAAAATAAATGTAAAATTTTTGAACCAATAAAATTACACTGGAAAGTCAAAATGCAATAAGGTAAAAATTCTTTTACCTTAAAAGGATATTTAAATCCTACCAGTATAATTCTATTAGCACACAAAAGTTAAATGTCACATAAACATATACATTGAATGTATATGCTTGAAGACAAAACTTGACCGGCATTTAATACCGGATCAAGTACTGGGGCCGCGGCATGGGACGCACACATAATGCAAGACAAAGTGATCAGCTGCGAATTAATGCTCCAGCACAAAAAGACAATTGTACTACTTATCCTTGCCAGAGATCGTCAACGACAAGGATTAATTCATCTCAACCAACGGATGAGATTAATCAACCATGGAGGCCTATAAATATAGGTAGAAGCATAAGTTCAGAAACAAGCTTGAGCATCCTAAGTAGAGAAATACTTCCATTAAAGCATATCCAAGCTATCTAGCAAAAGAGAAAGTGCAAACTCAACTTTACTCTCTGCTTAGACTCATGCTTCACTAAGCTCTTTGATTAGTTCAACACTTTCATATTTTAGAGCTTAGTTCTTAGTTGGAGATTAGAACCTTCTTGTATCAAACTGTTGTAAACACTTAGGAGAACAGTTGTTCTGATCCTAAAGTGTGGTTAGATAGATAGAGTACCTTTTGATCCCCACTGGATCAATAGAGAAAAGTCTAAGGACTGAGTAACTTTGAGTGGTGTTATACTCATTGTGAAAAACCTTCAATTTAGGCCTAAGTATTGTAAAGGCTAGATTGACACTAAGTGTATTGGGCTAAATACTTTAGTGAAATCCATCTGAAATAGGGTGGGACTGGACGTAGGAGGATTACACCACCTCTGAACCAGGATACATCGTGTGTTGATTTTACTTCATTCAACAAAGCACACACCCAGCACTTCTCGTATAAAGATTGTAGTTTGCCAGCAGTATCTTAAGCAGTTGTCTTAATTGACCCAACTGCTTATCCTTCTGCTTAATTACTCACTCTCTTTGAGACTATCTTCACTCAGTCCACTTGCCAAAGCATTACCAAAAAGGTTGTTCTATCAGTTCCCGGAAATTCACTTTATAATCATAGCAGGTGCCTCAGCAGTCTCCTCAGTACCATCCAACTGCTGAGCTCTCTGCCCACATACATATATTTCCTTTAAACAACTTCACCAGATCCTCATAACATCATCAACACGAAGTTTTGCTTAAACGGATCTCTGAAAATCTGCTTATAACCTAAGCAGGTGGCTCAGCAGTCTCCTCAGTACCACCTAACTGCCGAGACCACTGCTCCAGTTAGACTTCTCCTTAATCTTACTAAAGCACTTTTTCAGACATCTTTCTTCATTCTAAACAACGTTTCACCATCACTTTCATCATAGAGTCAATATTTCTCTAGCAGTTACCTCAGCAGTTCCCTACTATCTAGCCAACTACCAAGCTAACTGCCAAGCCAACTGCTAGCTATCTAAGTCCAATCTTCCCCAAATTAGAAAGTGGTCAAACACTTATTACATAAAGGGTAAAGACTTCCGCTGGGCATCTATTAATCTCTCAAAAGATTATAGATCAACTTTTCTAGAGGGAAAACTTTGTAAAATTGAAAAAGATTTAAAAGTCTATTCACCCACCCTCTAGACTTTTACCCTATCCGGGACCATCAATCTTCCATAGTGCAGTCCAAAATTTTGGGTTCTCCGTAAATACCTCAAAACCCTTACTATTGCCTTCCAGTGTTCATCACCGGGGTTGCTAGTATATCTGCTAAGCTTACTAACCACAAAGGCAATATCAGGCCTGGTACAACTCATTAGATACATTAAATTACCAATAATCCTAGCGTATTCTACTTGAGAAATACACTCTCCACGATTTTTGGTCAGGTGTACATTTTTATCTAATGGCGTCCTTGCCTCTTGATAATCATCCTTATTAAATTTATTAAGGATTTTATCAACGTAATGGGATTGGCTTAGCGTCAGACCGCCAGGTACTCTAATTATTTTAATCCCAAGGATTAAATCGGCCAGCCCCATATCCTTCATGTCAAATTTAGAATTTAACATGTTTTTGGTAGAATTAATCATTAGATTATTGCTACCCACGATGAGTATATCATCCACGTATAAACATAAAATGACATAGCCGTCTACCGTGCTCTTCACATAGACGCATTTGTCACCTTCGTTTATTTTAAAACCATTAAGTAACATTGCATGGTTGAACTTTTCGTGCCACTGTTTAGGGGCTTGTTTTAACCCATACAATGATTTAATTAATTTACAAACTTTCTTTTCTTGGCCCGGAACACGAAACCCCTCGGGTTGTTCCATATAGATTTCTTCGTCTATATCGCCATTTAGAAAAGCGGTTTTTACGTCCATTTGATGAACTTCCAAATTCCACAAAGCGGCAATTGCTAGTATCATCCTAATGGAATTTATTCTCGTTACCGGAGAATACGTGTCAAAGTAATCATGGCCCTCACGTTGCTTGTATCCTTTGATTACAAGTCTGGCCTTATACTTTTCAATGGAACCGTCAGGTTTCATTTTACGTTTAAAAATCCACTTGGATCCCAAAGGCTTACATCCCGAAGGGAGATCAACCAATTCCCATGTGTGATTTTTTAGGATAGAGTCCACCTCACTTTTGATGGCTTCTTTCCACATTGGTCCTTCGATAGACGTTACGGCTTCCGTATAAGTCCGTGGCTCATTTTCTACCAAACATGTTAGAAACTCCGGTTCATTTTCTACCATACAAGTTAGAATATTCGAATCAAATTCTACCAAGTATGTGAGAAAATCCGGTCTGAAGGATTTTTCAACTCTAGCACGTTTGCTACGTTGGGGTTCGGCTTCTTCACCGGATCCCTCGCTAGTATTTTCCATAGCTACGTCAAATGTTCGTTTTGACATGCTAGGTCCTTCGTTGGACTTGCATGGAAATACGTCTTCAAAGAATGATGCATTCCTTGACTCAATTATTGTATTTTTATGTACATCCGGATTATTCGAATTGTACACTAAAAACCGATAAACACTACTATTTTGTGCATATCCAATAAAAATACAATCCACCGTTTTTGGACCTATTTTTATTTTCTTAGGTGTTGGTACAAGCACCTTAGCAAGACACCCCCACACTTTTAAATATTGATAGGAAGGTCGTCTGCCTTTCCACAACTCGTAGGGAGTTTTATCATATTTTTTACGGGGAACCTTATTTAAAAGGTAATTGCTTGTTAAGATCGCTTCGCCCCACATATTTTGTGGCAGGCCCGAACTTACTAGCATCGCGTTCATCATATCTTTCAATGTGCGATTCTTTCGTTCGGCAACACCGTTTGATTGAGGTGAATAGGGTGCGGTACGTTCGTGTACTATACCCACATTAGCGCAAAAGTCACCAATTTGTGCTTCATACTCACCACCTCGATCACTCCTAACCGTTTTAATCCGTCGATTAAGTTGGTTTTCCACTTCATTCTTATAAAGAATGAATTTATCGATTGCTTCGTGTTTATTTCTCAACAAATAAACATAGCTATAGCGAGTGCTATCATCGATAAAAGTAATAAAATATTTATTACCGCCACGTGTTTGTATTGATTTAAAATCACAAACGTCACTATGAATTAATTCTAGTGGTTCCGTTTTTCTTTCAACCGATTTGAAAGACGTTTTCGTTAGTTTTTCCTCAACACAAATATCACATTTGTGCTTCACATCAATTGTGAATTTAGGAATGTGTTCCATGCTAATTAATCTACGTATAGAATTAAAATTAACATGTCCTAGTCTACCATGCCACACATTGGAAGACTCAAGCAAGTAAGCAGAAGGGATTTTATTATTATTGATAATAATAGTCGTTACATTGAGCTTAAACAGCCCATCACATGCATATCCCTTCCCCACATACATTCCCGATTTAGACAAAACTAGTTTGTCCGACTCAAAGACCATGCGGAAGCCATGCTTGTTCAACAAAGAGCCCGAGATCAGGTTTTTGCGTATCTCCGGGACATACAACACATTGTTGAGAGTCAGCTCCTTGCCCGAAGTCATCTTCAGGACCACCTTGCCCACGCCTTCAACCTCGGAATGAGCAGAATTCCCCATCCACACCTTCTCACCGTTTGATGGCTCAAAGGTTGTGAATAGCTCCCGGTTAGAGCAAATATGCCGGGCACCGGTGTCCACGAACCACTCCTTGGAATTGGATCCAACGAGGTTGACCTCGATCACCACGGCCGCAAGAATGATGTCTTCATCCTTTTGCCCACCTTGCACCAAGTTGACTTGGGAGTCTTTCTTCTTCCTTGGTGCCTTGCAATCCGAGGACTTGTGTCCGTTCTTGTTGCAATTGAAGCATTTTCCATTAAACTTGGATTTGGAAACGCCTCCTTTGGGACCGAGCTTGCTCTTCCCATTGCCTTTATTTTTGGAGCCTTTTGCATGCTCCACCACGTTGGCCTTGGCGCCGTGAACAATTGGGAGTTTCCCATCGTTCTTCCGGTTATCCTCTTCAATCCGCAGACGGAGGATCAATTGTTCCAAGTTCATTTCCTTTCGCTTATGCTTAAGGTAGTTCTTGAAATCTTTCCAAGCCGGCGGCAATAAATGAATAATTGACGCCACTTGGAACAACTCACTAACTGTCATTCCTTCATCTCGAATTTCGTTGAAGATCATTTGCATTTCTTCAACTTGACTCAAGACCGTCTTCGAATCCACCATTTTAAAGTCAAGAAATCGACCAACAACAAATTTCTTTGCGCCGGCATCCTCACTTTTATACTTGTGGTCCAAAGCATTCCATAGCTCCTTAGCCGTAGCTAATTTGCTATACACGTCGTACAAAGCATCATGCAGCCCGTTCAACACGTAGTTTCGGCATAGGAAGTCAGAATGCTTCCAAGCTTCAACCGCGTTGAAAGATTGCGCATCCACCTCACCCCCGGTTACAACCGGTGCGTCCTCGGTCAAGAAACGTGCAAGACCGAGAGTAGTGAGATAGAAGAGCATCTTTTGCTGCCACCTCTTGAAGTTTAACCCATTAAATATTTCGGGTTTCTCCACAGAGTTGCTTGGCACGGTCACCATAGGGATAGCCCTTTGGTTGGCCAAAGCAGATGCACCGCGTTGTGAACTATTGTTCACCGGTGCTCCGCTTTCAGAGTGATTGTCGTTCAGAACATTCTGCCCAACACCAATCTCGTTTTCTTGAGAGGCCATTTTCGTTTTCTTAACGTTTTTCCGAAAACACACAAAAAGGATTTAAGTTCGCTCACAGAATTGACAAACTACAGTTGAAGATTGTATCCATATGATACAAAATTAGCAACAAAGTACGTTTTAAGATTGTTGGGTGTGTTTCGGAAAATAAAGAAATTAATTAAAATAAATTAATTAAATAAAATGACAAGAGAAAAACAAAAAAGAAGATGAAGCAGAATTAGTCAAAGCTCATGCCACGCACGATTTCCTTAAAACGTATTCGTTGCCTCCCGGGGTGCTAGGAGCGTTGCAACGATCGTTTCACAGGATACGATGACTTCGAACAATAGTTTAGCACTCAAACTAAAGTTCCAACGAATGAGAACCAAGCTTAGGACACAGAAAGAATTTCGGAAAGTGGAGGTGTTTTTCTAGAGCTCAAATGTGTGAGTACGTTTGTGAGTGGTGTTTTTTTGCAAATCACCAGTCAGGTACTTATAGGAAGGATTTGGAGGTGTGTTAATGGAGGTTTAATGGATATGAACGTTGGTAATCAATGGCCAGCTCGTTGGCATTGATTATTCGTCCAAAAAAACCATCCATTCATTGCAAAGGAACGTTGGGCATTTATGGCGTTGTAACGCCTCAGCAGTTGCCTGCTGTGGAGCCAACTGCTCGCACGGAGCAGTAGCCTGCTCCAACCAGGAGCAAAAATTCGTTTATCGTTCGAAGATAGAATTTTCGGACGACATTCGTGTTCGCAGGTCGCCTGCGCACACAAGTCGGGCTTTTTGTTCTCCGGTTTCGGGATTTGATTCGCACCCCCCCTGCGCGCGTGGAGAGAGCCTTTACCCTAAGGAATCTTAACTCCTTAAGGGGGGTTTCCCTTTATAAAGGGTTCAAATTCCCTTGGGTTTTCCGGTGTGGGAAAAATCACACTAGAAACCCATCATTTTCCTAGTTTTCTCCATTCCAACGAGTGAACTTCGAGAATGGAATCAATTTCTCATTCACCCGTTATCCGTTTTGAGCGTACCATATATCGAATTGTAGCCCTAAGCAAGGACAATCCGAAACCACTTTGACCCAACCCAAATCGGAAGTGGAGCCCACTCAAAATATTGCCCCAAAATGACCATTTAATGCAATTTCCAACACATTTTTCCAACAGATACTTAAATATTTTGGATTTCGAGTAAAATTCAAAACAACCCCCACATAATACCATGCAGGGATAGCTTTATCATTTTAAGTGTTCATCTTAATAATATTCATGAAGTTCAAAGGATACTTCAATATTTTGGACTCCGGATGTTTTGTTTCATTTTATTTTACTAGTGCATATGAGTTTTTTAATACTCCTGATAGAAATGATATTTTTTAAAATTAATTTACTCATATTGTTTACAAAAATATATAATAATATCACTTATTCGAAAAAATTCGTGTAAAAAATCCAATATAATAAATGAATTAAGCATTCTTACAATCACTTAATCAAGCAAAATTAATTCATTAGCAAAGTTCACACCCATATACTCCCTTCGTCCCGCAAAATAGTTCTCGATTTCCTTTTCGGACCGTCCCAAAAAATAGTTTTCATTTCCCTTTTTGGAAAGGTTTGTGTGACTATCATTCATTTCATTTACCTTTTTCTTACTGATGGAGTTAAATCCAACTACGAGAGCTAAATATACGTAAGTATGAGAATAATGTGGCAGCGTAAGACAGTTTTTACTCTTTATTCCGGAGAACTAGCAACTGTCTAGCCTCGGGTTCAGAACTTGTTCGGAGATCCCCTTCTCGGTTGTTTACATCTCATATTTATAGATCTTGGGAGATAGTATTTTAGGAGGAATCTAATACAATTAATGCTTTATTAATGAACTATATTCTTGCTCGAAATAGAACTCCTTCGATGCTTGATTTCCACACGATTGCTTTCTCCTTTTAGTCGCCGTTCTCCGGATGAGCCCTGCAGCCTGTTGCCAAATATCTATCAACGAATGATAGCTCGCCACGTAAGCCCTAGGAATATCCCGACCTCACTAGAACTCCGCCCAGGCTCGAGGTCTGCTGTCCAGCCCGACCTGGCTGTGGGTTCATATCGTGGGCCTAATTCCTAATGGGCTAGGCGGCTTTTAATCATAAATCCCGTTTATGGACTGGTCCTGTAATTAGACTGATCCCGTTAAGGGCTGATCCCGTTTATGAGCTAATCCTGTAATTAGGCAGATCCCGTTAAGGGCTGATCCCGTTTATGGGCTAAATAATGTAATTGGGCCACAACCATATATTTCCACAACCATATATTCCATGGTATCATCACTTACTTAACCACAACCATATATTTCCACTTTATTACCACGTTCTTAAACTCTGATCCAAATCCCAGTTAAAATTATTTTATGGAAAGAATGTAATATTTTACACAAATAAATTAATACTTTTTAGAGTAATTTTACCATCAATCAATCATTTCAACCAGCCTATTACCAAACTCGTCCACTTCAATACATACTACCTCCGTTCCTTAAAACTTTGCCAAATTTGACTGGCATGAGATTAATAAAGTAAAAACTGTGTGGTTGAGGTTTGTGCAGAGGAGAGAGAATTAACTTGAACCACAATTTTTTTACTTAAAAGAGAAAGTGACAAAATTAATGGGACATCAAAAAAAGGAATGTTGAAAAAGTTTTAAGGGACGGAGGGAAGTATACTCTATTCAACCCATAGGCCCTTAGATAGCATGAAAGGAAATGCACATCATTAATTTAGGGCAGAGGTAGCCATCTATAGCCCGCGGCCCCACTCAACTCTATTTGTAAAACTGTCAATCATTAATTAAGCATACATCACGAGGGAATCAATCATTAAAAGTCGGCTAAAAGCTTCTCTTAATGGACCCCTTGCAAGGAATTAACCGTCGTCGTAGAAACCTTCGCAACTCAACTACACAACTTCCGCCAAACCTGTAAATGCCTACAAGTCTTTAATTTAAAGAGTATTTTCCATTGCTTCAACTTTAAAAAAATGATTTTTTTAAAGTGATTTTGGAAAAAGTGATTAATAGTAAAAATTGGTAGTGTTTGAAGAAAAAGTGATTCTGAAAAAGTAAAAGTTGGTAGTGTTTGGTAAAATAAGTACTTTTTGTGTAATAGAAAAAGTGAAAAGCAATTTAAAGCACTCTTCCACCTGCTTCCAGCTTTTAGCTTTTAAGTAATTAATTTAAGCAGAAGCTGTCATCTGAAAACACTCTTTTTTAGGTTTTTTTAAACCAAAAGCTGAAAAGTGCTTTTTTTAATCAACCGCAAACATTCCTTTAGACGGACAATAACTATCTTTGGGAGCGTATATATTATAAAAATATGTATAATGATTTTTATACACATTTTGTGTGTATATATTATTACCTTCCTCTTAAATGATTTGTAAAATTGACTCTTTTTAGTTAAACAATTTTATTTTATTCACTTGACTAGAATGTCATTTTTTAATTATATTCTAATTTGGAATTTGCAAATTTGAAAAGATTTTGATGTAGTTTTTGAATATACGGAGTATAAATTTTAATTATAAAAATTGAATTAATTATCAATATGGGGGATTTAACTTTAACATTGATTGGCAAAAAAATATTGACTTTACAAATCAATTGAGATGAAGGGTGTAGGGTGTATATAGATAAGAAAAAATTGCCACGGGTGAGACAAAATCATACGAAGTTTATGAAAATAGGACGTGTTTAGTTTTTTTCCATCGGTAAGAGTTATTTACATGTGTTTTGGGAAAGCTTGTTTGTAATTTCCGTTTTTACCCTTTACTTTATATTGCGTATTAAAGATGAAAACTTCCGCAACAAAATCTCTCCATCAACGACCTTGTTTCTTCCTCCGTTCTTCATCTCTGTAATCATCCAATCTCACTAATCATCCAATCTCACGGTCTTCTTCTGTGTAATATTTCGATCTCACTTCCTCACTTAGTAATAATCTTTGTAATAATTCGATTTCACCAGAGAATGAGAGGTGCCTCCCCACAAATATGATTTCGATTTCACCGTGATTGTTGCGGAATCATACAGAGAAAAACGACGGAGAAGACGACTCACCAGAGAAATTTCGATTTCAATTAATTGCAACTCTTCATCGTAGGCCACAACTAAGTTCGGTGCTGTTCATCGTCGCCAGAGGTCGTTGCCCATCATTATCGGAACCCTAAACACGCACAAAGGCCAAAATTTCAGCGACCCCTCTCCTAAGCCCCTTCCTCCCAATTTCAAGGTCAAGTTCAATTGTCCTCCCAGTTTTACATTACATGTTCTGCTATTGAGCTATTATCAGAACTTATTTTCTGTTTAATGACTACTTATTGTCTATATATTGTCTGGTATTGAGCTATTATTAGAACTTATTGTCTGTTTATTGACTACTTATTGTCTATGTATTGTCTAGTGTTTGCAGGTTTGGATTTGGATCTGGTTTCTTCAAAAGTTTTGCAGAGTACCTAGTGACCTTGTGAAAATATGAAATAGAAGTTCGAAATTAGCAAAATCAGAGATCAAAATCAGAAAAGAAGAAGAAGAAGATGAGGAAGATGAGGTGAAAGAAGAAGAAACCTCCGGTGGTGGCGTCTAATGAAGTCAACTGTAGCAGCTATCTGGTGCGGCGGCGGTGACTGACATCGGTAATGGTGAAATCCGCAGCGGTGATGTTGGCCTAGATCGATGATTTTTGTTTGATGAATCTGTTAGACCCTAGATTCTGATAGATTTTGATGATGCCTTTGTTTTGATATCTCCCATCTTTTGTAGCATTCAATTATTATGTATACTGGTAGTTGGCTGTACTAATTATCTGAAAGTGTCCTGCTCAAATTAAAAATTAACAAATAAATATAACTGGAAAACATAAAATGCAATAAGGTAATACTTTATTACCTTAAAAGGATCTCTTATAGATTCTACCAGTTAAATTTATTTGTTACATCAAATGACACAAAAATATTTCGAACAGCTACACTATTTATTTAACTGGAATACAAAATGCAATAAGGTAATAATTTTTACCTTAATAGGATTTGTTATCCTACCAGTTAAAAGTTTAGTTTATGTTCGAAATACTTGATGGGCCATACACAACCAAGTGTGACCAGAAGTCAAAAGAAAAATGTTTGTATCAAGTAAATTATACCGGAAAAATAAAAATGCAATAAGGTAATTTTTACCTTAAAAAGGATATTTAAATCCTACCGGTATATATTTACTTTATCACAAACATTTTAATTTTGTCACAAAAACGAAAGGCACATTGGTATGAAATATACATGTGTCTAATTGAGAACAAATAGATGTATAATTTTTAAGACTAATAAAATTAATACTGGAAATTAAAAAATGCAATAAGGTAAATCTATTTACCTTAATAGGATATTTAAATCCTACCAGTATAAATTTTATTAGACACAAAAATTAACTGTTCGAGTGTTTGTCTCGTGATTATCCGGAGCCAATCAAAAATCCCGGCATGGAGAGCCAAGACGTACAGTATGGGATGCACAGTCAACTTGAAATGAAAAAGCTACAGCGGCTAGGCAAACAAGACAAAAAGAACCCATCAGCTCTGAAGAAGAAAATAAACAACAAGTTGTTTATCTTCTGCGATCAAGATTCAACGTTCATGATTAAATCATCTCAACCAACGGATGATATTAATCAACCAGAGATGCCTATAAATAAAGGCCGAAGCATGAGTTAAATAATCAAGTCATTGAGTTCAAAGCAAGTTGTTCAGTCATTACACTACGAATATCCAGCAAAAGAAAAAGTGCTTGAACACTCTGCTTTGACTCATGCTTCACTAAGCTCTTAGATTAGATCATTCATTGTAACATTTATAGAGCTTAGGTTTTAGTTGGAGGTTAGAAACTTCGTGAATCAAATCATGTTGTTGTAAACACTTAGGAGAACAGTTGTTCGGATCCTATAGTGTGGTTAGATAGATAGAGTACCTTTTGATCCCCACTGGATCAATTGAGAAAAGTCTAAGGAATGAGTAACTTTGAGTGGTGTTATACTCATTGTGAAAAACCTTCAATCTAGGCCAGAGTTGTCAAGGCTAGATTGGCACTAAATGTATTGGGCTGAATACTTTAGTGGAAATCCATTTGAAATAGAATGGGACTGGATGTAGGAGGATTACACCACCTCTGAACCAGGATACATGGTGTGTTGATTTACTTTCATACATACAGAACACACACCAAACACATCTCACTAAAGGTTTGTAGTTTGCCAACAGCATCCTAAGCAGTAGTCTTCATCGACTCTACTGCTTCGCCTACTGCTTAATAACTCACTCTCCTTGAGAGTGTTTTCCACTAGAAGTTGTCTTAAACTCAGAAGGTAACTCAGCAGTACACTGGTCTTCACCCTCCTGCTGAGCCCACTGCCCATCCAAACGTGTCTTTCCAAACCCCATAACAAGCCAGAACAAAAAGCCATCCAAGAGTCATCCTAGTCCTCAGCAGTTGCTTCAGCAGTAACCTGCCTACCAGCCAACTGCCAACTCAGCAGTTGCCTGCCAGTCAGCAAACTGCCTGTGCAGCAGTAGCCTAAGCAGTTACCTGCTCACCAGCCTACTGCCAAGCCTACTTCCTCTCGTAACCAGTCTAAACATCATCTAAACTAGAAAGTTATCTCACACTAAGTATAAAGAGGTTAAAGACTTCCGCTGTGCATCTATTGATCTCTCAAAAGATTATAGATCAACTCATCTAGAGAGAAAACTTCATAAAGTTGAAAAAGATTTAAAAGTCTATTCACCCCCCCCCCTCTAGACTTTTACCTCTATCCGGGACCTTCAAGTGGTATCAGAGCGGAGTGTTCCTAGAGTCAGTTTCTGACTAATTTGAACTAAAGATCCAAATCCACTTTTATCCCAAAACTTTCTAAATTATGGATGAACAACAAGCAAAGAATCTGTTGATCAACAGCAACAAATCCAATGACTGGAAAACGAAGGATGTATGGGATGAACTCACGGAGAATCAATCAGAAGATGAACAAAGCAGCTCAAATGATGAAAGCTGCTCATCAGAAAGGCAGGAGGAAGCTATAACTTGCTTCTTTGGAATGATTCCAGAAAATAGTTCCTCTCACAACTATGATATGGCCAGATCTTATGAAGGTGACAATGATGAGGTATTATCCTGTTCTTCAAACGATTCATATGATTCCAACTCTTCCAGTGTTGATATGGAGACATTGCTCCATCAATTTGAAAACTTCCAAAAAGAGCACCTTAGCTTAATGAATGAAAACTACAGACTTCAAGAAAATCTCTTAGTAGCTCATGCACAATTGGGTGAAGCAATCAAAAAGATAGATTATCTTGAAAATGAAAACATCAGTTTGAAAGAAAAGCTAAGCTCCCTCACTCCCCCACTCACTAAGGAAGCTCAACACACTGAAAAAGACACAGGTTACACATCATGTTCCTACTCATTGAAAAACTCTCCCAAATACTCTTCTACCACAAAACATACTTTCAAAGAAGACACAAAGTCTCTTAGCCACCAACACTCCCACATCCAAACAGTTCCTACAAGAAGGAACATGTCTACTCCCAAACCAAAATCAAAATCCCTGTACAAACAGAAACTTCCTATCAAAAAGGAAAACCAGAGAACCAGTTGGCATATCACCAATAAGACCAACTACCCACCTAAGAAGCAGCTAAATCAACCCAGAAGAAATCACTCTTATCCTACATACAGGAGAGAAATGATGAACTCATACACAGCCACCTCATCTAAATACATCACCTCAAAAGGCTGTAGATCACACTGCTTAAGGGAAAATGGTTCTAAATGGGTATGGATGCCCAAATCTGTTCAAAGGAAGTTGCTCACTTCAATGTGGGCTACTACCACTCAACATTGACAAAAACAGGAAGGTGCTGGAGCAACTAAACCCAACAGAATAGTACATACATTCTAGTTGCTTCAGGCACATGATTAGGAGCAGAAGGCCACTGATAAATTGTTCAAAGGAAGAACCCAAAGAAACACTTGTATAAGAGGAAAAGAGAAGAAGATATCAAAGGAGTTGGAGATTCAATCAAATGAAGAACTTACAAATCAATACACTCCCTGTGTTGAGGTTTTTAAAGTTCAATCAAAAGCACAAACCAACTCCAGATCAATTGTTACATCAAAAATTGATGTAACTGTGCTTAAAGAAAGATTAAGGAAGAACCACCTAGGTGATGGAAGAAGAAAAGATGAAACCATTTCAAGAAGGTGATTCAGACGCCAGACTACTGCTAGCAGAAGACTCAGACTGAGACAGCTGCCAGCAGTAGGATCAGATCAAAAAGGATCATCACCAGAATCAAAGCTCTCAATCTTCCAATTCTATCTGAGGAGAATGATGAGAAAGAGGAAGAAAAGCAGCTGCTCAAATACTCTGGAAGAAACAACAAAAAGAAAAAGAAGAATGCTCAGCAGAGATCTCAGCAGAGGTCTCTGCCAAAGACACCTCTAACAGCAGGAAGGTGGAAATTAAAGAAGATCGCTACAGCAATCCCTCATCTAGGATATGAATTTCTCATTGGAGTCAACTGCTCAATTAAAGTGGCAACTGATTGGAGAAAGTTCCTTTCCAAAAATCAAGTCAAGGAACTCCACAAATACCAAAAGAAGGAGACTCCATAGTCTCAAATGATCTTCTCAAAAACACTCTCACCAGAATCAAATCTAAATCTCTGAAGAGAGCTCAGCCAGACAATGAAGAAGTCCAGTCAAGAAAATCCTCAAAGAAGACGGCTGCCAATCGAAATCTTTAAGCAGAAATGGAGGCAGTAGCCTCCCCATTAAAAATCTATTCGACTCAGCAGCATTCTCACTTCCAACTATCCATGAAGAAGGTGAGGGATCTCAACATCTTGAGAAGCAGCAGACATCTGATCTTCTTCTACAAACAAACTATTCATGAAGGGATTCGTCTCGGAAGAATACCAGAAAGGCTCCAAGCTGCTTGACCAGCTATATTAACTGAAAATAACTGGATTCTGGAAACAAAGGTTGAATCAAATGGCAGCCAACTGCCAGCGGGCAGCTTGAAATGCAGATCACCACCAGCAGTTGACTCAACTGTCAGCCCACTGCCAGCAGGTGACTCACCAACAAACAACCTTCCAAGCACTTATGACATTCCTAATCACACTATTCTACCAGAGAATAGTGAAGATGAAGAAAAGAAGGAGGATGACCAACAAACTCTAGCCAAAACAACCACATCTGATGTCAGATGGTTGAGCAAACATCCTCCTCACCAAATTATTGGAAGTATCAATACAGGGGTTCATACCAGATCAGCAATTCAGAGAGAAGCATTCTTCTCATGCTTCATCTCCCAAATGGAACCCACGAAAATTGAAGAAGCCCTACTTGACTCTGACTGGATACAAGCAATACAAGAGGAACTAAATCAGTTCGAGAGAAACAATATGTGGGAGCTTGTGCCCAGACCCTATCACCAACATGTGATAGGAACCAAATGGGTGTTAAGAAACAAGATGGATGAGGAAGGCACAATTGTCAAGAACAAGGCAAGACTAGTAGCCAAAGGCTACTGCCGGGAAGAAGGTATAGATTTTGATGAAACCTTTGCTCCTGTTGCCAGTTTAGAAGCAATAAGAATATTCTTGGCACAAGCAATTCACAGTCTATCAAATGGATGTGAAAAGTGCCTTCCTAAGCGGTCTACTAGAAGAAGAGGTCTTTGTGGAGCAACCTCCTGGTTTTGAAATCAATAGAGAGAAGGATCAAGTCTACAAGCTACACAAAGCTCTATACGGACTCAAGCAAGCCCCAAGAGCATGGTATGACACTCTCTCTGAATACTTAGTGAATAATGGATTCACTAAGGGCAAAGTAGGTAGACAAGACTTTATTCAAAATTGAAGAAGGTCCCCACATATTGCTTGTTCAAATCCATGTTGATGACATAATTTTTGGAAGTTCAAATCAAGCATTGTGTGAGAAATCTTCAACTCTCATGTAAGGCAAGTTTGAAATGAGCATGATGGGAGAGTTGAATTATTTTCTGGGACTACAAGTGAAGCAGACTCCACAAAGCTTCTACATCAACCAAGAAACTGAATAAAGAAAGATTCAGAATTCAAGACAAAAGCTTGGGGTGATGATCAAAGTAAGGGAATTACCCTGTACCCATTCAGGGGGAACTCAATTGAAAGGGAATTCCTAGCCAACTGTTGAGGGGGAACTCCTCACTATACTCAAGAAAAGTCACCTACTCAAAGAAAGCTACTCGAAAACCAAGCAGTAGGCTCAGCAGGTGACTGACTTCCACAAACAGTTAGCTCAGCAGGTGACTGCCAATAAGCCCACTGCTAATTCTCAAACACCATCAAGATCAAAGTGACTGCCAAGAATAAGCTACTCAAACTCACAGGGAATGAAGCATCAAGGTCCAAGAAAGTCAATCTCAAATATAAAAGAAGTCAAAATCCAAGCAGAAGGAACAACAGAAGACTACTCTCCAACAAGCAGCTGCCTCCGCAGATGACTGCTCTCCAGTAGCAGCAAACTCAGCAGGGAACTGCTCAAAAAGGTGGATACAAAAAGGACTTCAAAGGCAAGAGACAAGCCTTTGTAAGTGAGAAAAAAAAAAGAGAGAGGAGGAATCTCAAAGTGAAGATGAGAGCAGCTCAAGTGATGAAAGCTCCTCATCTGAAAGCTCAGAAGAAGCACTACTATGCGTAGGATCCTGGCAGATGGCTGAAGAAAGCAGTAACTAACTCAATGAAAATGATGAATGCTGTTCCCCCAAATGCTTAATGGCCAAAGACCACTACAACGATGTTGAGATGCCTTAAGCAAAAATGATGTCTTAGAAAAGGAGAACAAAGAGCTGAAAAACTCCAGCAAACTCAGCAGGCGACTGACTATCAGGCCACTGCTACATCAGTAAATGAGATGCTTTCACAAAGAGAAGAACAAACGTAAGAAGAGCAATGGAGCAAGTGCCTTCCAGCAGGAGGATGGAAAGAACAGCAGCAGGCTCACGTTTGGAGCATCAACTAAGGGGGAATGGAACAAAAAGCCATCTCAAAGAGGAAGGAAAGAGGATGTCAAAAGCAAAGAAGAGGATGAGAAATGAGGATCATGACTCATCAAACTCAGCAGTTGATACAGAGGAACCTGCTGCCACAACAACTGAAAGCCATAATCATTGGAGAATGAGAAGAACAACTAGCTCAAACTGCTAAAAATCAGATACCAATTCAAAAAGGTACGATATTGATCCACAAAACTCAGCAGTAGACCCATATATGGATTGAAACTAGAATGCTACTATTCTGTAGAAACTTATTTTTATTAGGAATGTCTTGCATCTGCATCGTCCTAATGAAATAAAGATTATCTACAGTTTTTAGTAAGTATCATATTTTTATTGATTACTGTCAAAATTAGCCATAAACGAGCTAGAATAGTATCCTAGAACTATCCATTTCTGAGCATGCAAAAGGAAGTGTCAGAATCATCTAAAAGCAGAAAGAATTTATTGTTACATGCAACATGCATGAATAACATCTGGCAATCGAAAAATGATCACTCATCTTCCTCATAAATGATGCTCTGAGAAAATACTTGATCAATCCTCTCTCACCCTCTTATCAAGACACTCTGTCTTAAAAGAAGAACCAGCCGCTGAAACATTAATGAAGACTTTAACATACTTCGATTCTCACCACATCGAAATATGAAGAGGCCGCACACTTCATTTAAATACCTCCACTCCATGAACAAACCTCCAGTTCGAATTAATCCTCCTTCTATCTACTCCAAACTCTCCTTCGGTAAAATTCATAATGAATCCCTCTTTCAACTCCCTGTCTCTCGAACTTTCACTAGCACCACCACAGTCCAACAATGGTTATCAGGCAGCACCACACCCTGATGTCAACCAACCTTATGCCCTAACTCGAATACAAGAGGAAAGCCTTGCATACATAGAGCTTCAAGCTCTGATTGGAGCGGAAAAGGAACAGCTACTGCAAGAACGACTTCGGGTGCTGGAATGGAGAAAGTGGAGATTATCAGACATTGATACTCTCATTCTCAACAGATCACGAATGATAGGAGAAGAAACGTTCTCTCTAAAATGGATGATGACACAAGACATTGAGGCATCACTCTCAATCCACAACATCAACAATGTCTTCCATTTCAAACTTGCTCAAGTCATTGAGAACAACACACAGAGACAAGCAACAAGAGGCCTCTTCCCTGGGGAACCATCAAGCAGAAGAAGAAGGATTGAGTGATTGGTGAATGCTACCAAAAGAGGGGGAAAGAGAGTAGGAAAACACTCTAGGTTCATCTTTTGTATTTTATAAAGTGTTTTCAAACTCTTCTTTTGGCATCATCACAAAAGGGGGAAATTGTTAGACCCTAGATTCTGATAGATTTTGATGATGCCTTTGTTTTGATATCTCCCATCTTTTGTAGCATTCAATTATTATGTATACTGGTAGTTGGCTGTACTAATTATCTGAAAGTGTCCTGCTCAAATTAAAAATTAACAAATAAATATAACTGGAAAACATAAAATGCAATAAGGTAATACTTTATTACCTTAAAAGGATCTCTTATAGATTCTACCAGTTAAATTTATTTGTTACATCAAATGACACAAAAATATTTCGAACAGCTACACTATTTATTTAACTGGAATACAAAATGCAATAAGGTAATAATTTTTACCTTAATAGGATTTGTTATCCTACCAGTTAAAAATTTAGTTTATGTTCGAAATACTTGATGGGCCATACACAACCAAGTGTGACCAGAAGTCAAAAGAAAAATGTTTGTATCAAGTAAATTATACCGGAAAAATAAAAATGCAATAAGGTAATTTTTACCTTAAAAAGGATATTTAAATCCTACCGGTATATATTTACTTTATCACAAACATTTTAATTTTGTCACAAAAACGAAAGGCACATTGGTATGAAATATACATGTGTCTAATTGAGAACAAATAGATGTATAATTTTTAAGACTAATAAAATTAATACTGGAAATTAAAAAATGCAATAAGGTAAATCTATTTACCTTAATAGGATATTTAAATCCTACCAGTATAAATTTTATTAGACACAAAAATTAACTGTTCGAGTGTTTGTCTCGTGATTATCCGGAGCCAATCAAAAATCCCGGCATGGAGAGCCAAGACGTACAGTATGGGATGCACAGTCAACTTGAAATGAAAAAGCTACAGCGGCTAGGCAAACAAGACAAAAAGAACCCATCAGCTCTGAAGAAGAAAATAAACAACAAGTTGTTTATCTTCTGCGATCAAGATTCAACGTTCATGATTAAATCATCTCAACCAACGGATGATATTAATCAACCAGAGATGCCTATAAATAAAGGCCGAAGCATGAGTTAAATAATCAAGTCATTGAGTTCAAAGCAAGTTGTTCAGTCATTACACTACGAATATCCAGCAAAAGAAAAAGTGCTTGAACACTCTGCTTTGACTCATGCTTCACTAAGCTCTTAGATTAGATCATTCATTGTAACATTTATAGAGCTTAGGTTTTAGTTGGAGGTTAGAAACTTCGTGAATCAAATCATGTTGTTGTAAACACTTAGGAGAACAGTTGTTCGGATCCTATAGTGTGGTTAGATAGATAGAGTACCTTTTGATCCCCACTGGATCAATTGAGAAAAGTCTAAGGAATGAGTAACTTTGAGTGGTGTTATACTCATTGTGAAAAACCTTCAATCTAGGCCAGAGTTGTCAAGGCTAGATTGGCACTAAATGTATTGGGCTGAATACTTTAGTGGAAATCCATTTGAAATAGAATGGGACTGGATGTAGGAGGATTACACCACCTCTGAACCAGGATACATGGTGTGTTGATTTACTTTCATACATACAGAACACACACCAAACACATCTCACTAAAGGTTTGTAGTTTGTCAGCAGCATCCTAAGCAGTAGTCTTCATCGACTCTACTGCTTCGCCTACTGCTTAATAACTCACTCTCCTTGAGAGTGTTTTCCACTAGAAGTTGTCTTAAACTCAGAAGGTAACTCAGCAGTACACTGGTCTTCACCCTCCTGCTGAGCCCACTGCCCATCCAAACGTGTCTTTCCAAACCCCATAACAAGCCAGAACAAAAAGCCATCCAAGAGTCATCCTAGTCCTCAGCAGTTGCTTCAGCAGTAACCTGCCTACCAGCCAACTGCCAACTCAGCAGTTGCCTGCCAGTCAGCAAACTGCCTGTGCAGCAGTAGCCTAAGCAGTTACCTGCTCACCAGCCTACTGCCAAGCCTACTTCCTCTCGTAACCAGTCTAAACATCATCTAAACTAGAAAGTTATCTCACACTAAGTATAAAGAGGTTAAAGACTTCCGCTGTGCATCTATTGATCTCTCAAAAGATTATAGATCAACTCATCTAGAGGGAAAACTTCATAAAGTTGAAAAAGATTTAAAAGTCTATTCACCCCCCCCCCCCCCCCCTCTAGACTTTTACCTCTATCCGGGACCTTCAGAATCGTGAAGAGGAGAGAGCCAGCGTCGATGAAGTTTGATGCGCAAGGGAGTTTAAAAGAAAGGGCACTTTGGTCAAGTTAGATGTACTTAGGTCTTACGTAAAGATGTAGTCTTAATTTTAGAAAAGTAGCAAGATTATGTCCTACTTGTTGAAATCTCCCATATAGATAACTTCTAAATTATTTAAATTTCTTAAAACAATTTTCTTTTTGTCAAGGATGGAACAAGGTTGTGATAGAAATAGACGCCCAGCAAGTTACAACAAAACTGGATGAACATTCAAGAGACTCATATTTTGACATTATCATGGGTAATATTAGACACATTCTTCGTAATGAAGCTAGGCATATTATCCAGCATTGCAAACGATCTGCCAATCCTGACTCATAAGATTGCTAGGGAAGCATTATTCAAGACGTTTTGTGGTTACTTTGATGGTAGCTTGAGTTATGTTTCGAGCCAATTAGCGAACGATTGTTTGAATTAATATGTATTGATTTTTTTCCTTTCAAAAAATCATTATCCTTTTTACACAAGCAATATACGAATATTTACAAAAAGTTATAATAATGTGTACAAATAGTATGACCTGATATGTTTTGTTCTAATATGGTATGATCTGATATGAGATTCAAATCATTCCAATTAAAAATATGAGATTAAAAAAGTGAGAATAAAGGGATGGGGAAAAGACTTGTGTAATTGTGGTTGAATAAGAAAAAAGTAAATGAATATTAGTCGTACAAAACTTTCCAAAAAATGAAATTGAAATAATTTTTTGGAACGTACAACTAATTTTGTTATCAAAGTATTTTTAAGATAGAGAATTTTCGTGTAATTTTCATATTTGAAATAATTTGGTATTGAAAAATATGACTACTTATTAATCATACTCTCTCGGTTCCTAATAACTTTGTCAAGTTTGATCGTCACGGAGATTAATAAAGAAAAAATTGTGTGTGTAGGAGAATGAATTAACTGAAACCACAAATTCTTTACTTAAATAGGAAAATAACAAAGTTAATGAGATATACAAAAAAGGAAAGTTGGCAAAGTCATAAGGCACGGAGGGAGTATTATTTAATTTGTACTAGTATATATTTGGATCTAGTCGGTGTATTTGTATAACGGCTACTATACGTAATGTTACTCCCTCCGTCCCAATTTGTTTTGCAAAGTCAACATTTTTCAGTCAACCAATAATAAAAGTCAATCCTCCCTATTGATAATTAATTCAATTTTTAATAATTAAAATTTACATATTCATAACCTACATTAAAATCTCTTCAAAGTTGTAAACTCCAAATTAGAATATAATTAAAATTGATATCTAATTCAAGCGAACAAAACAAAACCATTTGATCAAGAAAAGTCAAATATGAAAATCATTTAAACGAGTATTTAATTTTGGTAGGGATGTACTTGTAGCTAGTAATTTAGATGCTATAAATACCCCCACACTTCCCCTTTCAGTTGCAAATCATAAATTAATCATATAAGCCTGCCCAAGCTTCCAGCTTAACCACAATATTCTCCGCCGACCGCAAAACAAACAAACAAACATGATGACTTTTCGGAGCTGCGGCCACTTTGTCTGTGATGAGGATGAAAAGTTGTCGCCGCCGCATTTGTGTCATCGGGAGTCAGGCTCTGACGGCGATGACGCCACCATGTACGACGAACTGGATTCCCCCAAACAATCGTCCACCATTTCTTCCGACGACGCTTCGGAGATCATTGGCGGCGGGTGGAGCTTTCTTGTGGAGGAGCTGCAGGCGAACAATAAGGTCGAGGCGGCGGGGGAAGTCGCGAACGCTCCACCGCCGCCTCGCCGTATGAAGCGCTCCTTGTCCACACTGAGTTCCAAAAGCCTGAACATGTGCACTGAGGGCTTGGGCTGTGAAACCGGCTTCGGTATTACCCAAAGCATTGACGACTTGCTGGGCAATCCCGCTCCGGCGCCGGCGCAAGAGGGTGTTTTCGCACCACCGCCGATTAATCCGGCCGGGAGGCCGCCGGTGATGATTGCGAGGAAGAAGTTCAACAGAACCAAGAGCTTCCCGCCTCCTCTAAGTTCTGCCAAAGATCAGCAGGCCAGGCGCGAGGATGGGGTGAAGATGTTGCTGCGTCGTCGGGAAGGCGGCCGGTTGGTGGTAACCGCCGTGTGCGTAACCCGACCTGACTCTTTCTTCCGAGAAAACAGGTCGGACGGGAGGCTTAGGCTGTCCTTCAAAATGGGTGCGGCGGATGACGACGTTTGTGAAGAGTCAGTTGAGGATTGATTAATTAAGTGCAGTGACGGTGGCTAGCTTATATGACCATGATAATGATGGAAGAAAGGTTGCACAAAATTAAGTTTGGAAAATTCGCAAGATAAAAGTAAATAAGTTTGAAAATTTTAAAATAAGATCGTCATATTTTTATTCTCAAAATATGAATAATTACTGTCAAGTCTGATTTTATCAAAATATGACAGCAATTGGTCTCGTGTTTGGAATAAAAACATGACATTCATATTTCAACATTTTTAGTCCTATTTTAAATAATTTTCGAAAGTTAATGGTTTTAATTTGTTGCTTCATCTCAAGTTATCAACTATAAAATTAAATGTCGTTTTCTTGCTTGTTATTAAGAGTAGTAGCTTTCCGACAATATATACTTCACTTTTTCCTTCTTGCTTTAATAAATGTAATCCCCCACACTTCTAATACTACTAGTACTCCGTATATCCTTTACTCCCTCCGTCCCTAAATGTTGTTCCAATTGCGGTTTACGAGGTTGACCGACGATAAAGTTAAATGATCCCTGTGAAAACTCGGATTATTTTTAGTAAATAAAATTTACATATTCAGAAACTACATTAAACCCGCTACAAAGCCTGCAAAAAATAATCCAACTTTTATAAAATTTTGATATAAAAAGTAAGAGATTAAGAGTGATTTAAGTTGACCAAGGAATAGTGAAATGGAACTTCTTTTAGGGACAGAGGGAGTATTTCAGTTTGGCTAAAGGGTCAAATAAGTACATGAACTAACTTAAAGTGTTCAATTAGCCCCTTATATAGGAGGTTCTGCCCGGCCGTCGCCAATTGGGGCGGTTCTCGGTGGAATTTTTTGATGAAATATTTTGAGCATCTTCTTCATTAAGTCTAGTTTACCAATACCAAATTTCAGCTAAAAATTCAACCGAGAAGGCAGTCAAATGATTTTTTGAAGATACCTGCGCAGTTAAACAACACAATACATTTTGAAAAATCATTTGACTGCCTTCCTGATTTAATTTTTAGCTGAAATTTGATACGGGTAAACTAGACTTAATGAAGAAGATGCTCAAAAACTTTTATCAAAAAATTCAACCGGGAACCGCCCCAATTGGCGACGGCCTGGCAGAACCTCCTATATAAGCGGTTAATTGAACACTTTAAGTTAGTTCATGTACCTATTTGACCCTTTACCCTTTCAGTTTCCGCATGACACATCCTTAGCTCCTTTCCCACATCAACTAAAGTTTCAGCCCTTTGGTAAAACTATAGTTGAACGGATCAAGTTAGCTGAATTATTAAAATAACTACATTCAAAATTTATTATAATAATAATAAAATTAAGAAAAGTTATACTCCCCGTATGAAAGATAGCTGGAATTTGCTCCCTTAGTATATTCAACCAAAAAAGTAATCAAAACGTAGGGTAAATGCATAAATGGTACCTCAACTATGGGTAATATAGCATTTTGGTACCTTAACTCTTAAATGAATCAAAATGGTACCATAACTATACACAAATGTTTCGAATTGAGATTTTATTCAAATTTTCGACCAAAATATTACACGTGGCGGTCAGAATTCTATGCGTATAGTCTATTTCAACTTATTTTTGACCATATGATCACTATAGGGTGACTCTACACATGAAATTTTGATCGTTATGAATGACTTTTTTGTTAAAAATTTGAATAAAATCTCAATTTGAAACATTTACGTATAGTTAAGGTACCGTTTTGATTCATTTAAGAGTTAAGGTACCAAAATGCAACATTACCAATAGTTGAGGTACCATTTATGCATTTGACCCTCAAAACGTAACTTATTTTATTTGTTTGATAAAAAAAATTGTGTTTGATAAAAAAAAGTTGATAGATGGACAAATAAGCCGGGAAATAGGGATTACCAAACGAGGATTCTTGTCTAAGTCTTTCGTTTTTATTATTCAATTTACCATTTTACAAAGAGGGAAACCATTCAAAATAGGAGTATTTCTATATAAGGGCATTTTAGAAAAAATAAATAAAACAAATTAAACATATAAGGGCATTTTAGATAAAGGTTCTAAAGTTTAATTAGCTTATCACCAATTACATTTTTTAAGTTTTGCAATTTAAGCCCATGGAGTTAATACTCCGTTCTATCACAAAGTACATAGAAGAGTGTCCCCTTATCACAAAGTAATTCAGCGCACGAAATCAAAAATTATGTGTTTGATGAAAAAGTTGACTCATAAACATGATAATCCGAAAAACAGGATCACCTAACAGACTAAACTTTATATACTCTAAATATACGATTCATTTGAAGGGATCTGTCCCCACTTATTGAGGGCCCGATCAAAATCAGCTAATGATTGCTGAAGTAGAAAGAGGCTGTTTGGCAACACTGTTTTTCGGCTTATCAGGCTTATCAACCAATTTTTTCACTAAACACGTAACTTTTGCTTTCGCGCGTTGAATTGTGTAATAAGGAGAAAAAGTAAGGCTGGAGTTACTTTTCTAGCTATATTGGTTGAAGTTACTGTAAATGACCACTTTAGCTATTTTTACATATAATTTTTTCTTTATTTTATTAATAAAATATATTTTAATTTTTTTTCTTCTGAAATCAGCAGAATCAGTCAATGCAGCCACTTCAGCCAGAACTTCATAAATTTCAGCAGAATCAACCAAAACAGTCGATTTTGGTGCTACCAAACGGGCTCAAAATAAAAAAACATCATCAATTTGCTCCAGCTTGCTCAATCGGGAGAACTTGAAATCAATTTTATTCACCCTCTATTGGCAATTAATTATAATATTGCAATTGTTTTAAGTTTTTATTTTTAATCCAAAATTTTCAAAAAAGTATCATTTTTTTTTTACTTTTTACGCTCTTTAATATGATGTCAATATTGCACATGATTTTTTTTTTTAAAATCTAGCTAAAATAGATATTTAGAGAAAAAGATATATGTAGTACATTTTTTCAATATTTTTATATATAATATTGATATCGTGGGAAAGATCATAAATATTTATTATATCTGATATATTATTTTATAAAATTTGGAGTATAAATAAAAAATTTATAACAATTTAAAGAAAAAAAGAAATTTAATGCCACATGACAACAAGTGAGAGATGGGGTAACGTTCACCCTCCTTAGAGGGGTGAACAAAATAGCATTTGGAGAACTTCCTATTTCATCTAGCTAGCCAGCTAGCAGGTATGTTTTTTAGTCTAACCATAAGATTCTCCTAAGTAAAGGTAAATCTAAACATAATTATACAAATAAGATTCTATTCGGGTAACTAGAATTACTCTCTTTAGTAATTTAGTAAATTCAACCATAAAAATAACCAAAACTTTACTTATTTTGTTTGTTATACAATAGTGCACACGAAATGAAAAGTTGTGTGTTTGGATAAATGTTTTAAAGTTTGATATTTTGATGAGCTTATCACCGATTACAACTTTTTTTAATTTTTGGAGTTTCTGACCACGGAGTTAAATGAGAATGGGGCACTATTATATGTATTTTTTGATCAAATGGAACGCAGGGCAGGTCCTGAGAAATGAAAGTCCTCTACACCAGGGGCGGATGTATGGTCATTGTATTGGGGGCACATGCCCCCAATGGCTTGTCACTATATTTTAAGAAAGTGCAATTAACATTTTGTATTTAAAGGTTTTGCCCCCAATAAAAATTAAGAAGTGCCCCCAATAATTTTTTATGCAAATATATTGCACAACTTTTACAAATTAGTGCCAGTCATTTTTATACTATCGTACATTTTATTCTTAAGCAACTAAATAACTAAAAGTAAGATAAAATCGAAAAGATTAGATCACAATTGTGTTCTCTACGTGATACTTTAATTGTTTATAGAATAATCCTAAAAGTTTTCTTAACTGCCTAATAAGTCAGTAGCTATGTAAAAGTAGATGTACTTTATACATTTCGAATGAAGTCCACACTTACTTTAAAAAAAATGAATTCGTCAAGAAATCAAGATATAAGGCTCACTCTCTTCCTAAACAAATTTTCGCTTTAATTGTGCACGGAGATTAAAAAATAATGCCTCATGAAAGGAGTAGAAGACAAAAAAACTATGAATTTATCTTCTAAGAGTGAATGAGTTTATAAGGGATAAATAACAATAGTTGAAAAAAAAAATTCATTAAAAGTTAGTAGATGATACTGATGAGTTGTTAGAGATAAAAGTACCCATACAAATTGCATTTTTAATATTGATTTTTTTGAATTCAATGTAAGATAAATTTAGATTTGATGAAAGCGGAAACTGCGAAGACTAGTTAGGAACTTAAGAATATAGGAAGTGTTTTATCAGATTATATAACATTATAGCATTATTTGAACTAAATTTGTGTTTACAATAAAAAATTAAATATATGTTTATTAATCATATTTTACATTTCCTTATACTTTACTATTTAATCATATTGGGTAGCAAGTAGGGGTGGACACAGGTTTGGAACGGTTCGGATTATGGTTATCCCGGTCCCGATTCGATAATCATACAAACGGGGCAATGGGATGGGACAGGATGGGACAACGTTTTAATTGTACAAATGAAATAAGTACTCCATACAATTTTGGGATATTTTGGAATGGGACAACGGGATCGTGATTTTTCCCCAACTCTAGTAGTCAGTGCCCCCAATAACGAAAAAATCCTAAATCCGCCCTTGCTCTACACTATTATAAATTTTAAGTCAAAATCCAGTTTAAATTTTGGGCGAAATCATGAAAGACTATAATAATATAATTATAAATTATAAACCTAAACGACTAAAGTTAGCCAATAACATACTTAAATCTTATACCAATTTCTTAAATCCTAATCTACTTACTTAATAATAAAGTACAACCTTCTAATTGAAATTGAATTTTCTTTTAATTGCTATTGAATCCAATTAGTGAATATTTATTAATTGCAATTAAATCCTAAATTCATTGTATTTACTCAATTGATTACAATTGAGTCCCAATAATGAATATTCATTAAATCAATTGCAATTAAGTCCTAATTAAATTCATAACATTTTATATATATTACGGAGGAGAAAAGTTCACCACCGGAATTCCGAAGGAGAACCGTCCCGCCATCTAGCCGCCGCGGTTTGAGGATGTTTTAGGTGGTTTTTTTGTTTTTTCTTGAATATATTCTTCATGAGATTTAGAGTATGTTCACAAAATTTCACTTTAAAATTCGATTGAGAAGTCAATTAGACAAATAATTGAAAATACAACATTTTATATATAAATAAATATTTTGGCGCAGTGTTTTTTCAATAACTTTTTTTATTGACTTTCGGATCGGATTCTAAGCTGAAAGTGTAGATATAATCTAAACTTCATATACAATATGTCACGAAAAAACACTAGGAACTATCTCAAATCATGGCGGTCGAGCGGCTATTCCAGTCAAGATATTTTGACTGGATTATTACTCTATTATGGAGCATCAATTGCCAAATAAACTACAAATAGTATAATCATTTCATTTAGAGAGCATATGTATATTTGGAATGTTTTATAATATTGATTTCCTTCCATATTTTATAAAGCTTTATCAAATTGGTTCTAGAAAACCATTCATTATTTTGAAATACTTTATATTCGATCTCTCTGTCCCTTAAAACTTTGCCAAGTTTGACCGGCACGAGAATTAATTAATAAAGTAAAAACTGTGTGGTTGATGTTTGTGCAGGGGAGAGAGAATTATCCGGAATCACAAATTTTTTACTTAAAAGGGAAAGTGATCAAGTTAGTGAGACATCCAAAAAAAGAAAGTTGGCAAAGTTTTAAGGGACGAACGGAGTATAATTTGTTCCAATAAAATATGTATATTTGAAATGCTTTGCATAATTCATATTCCTTTCACTTTATATACTAATAGTGTATGTCAAGTTCGTATAACTTTTCTTGACAAAGTAACTTAAGTAATTTTATTTCATATTTGTACAGTGTTATTCATGTGCACAACATGTTTTTCAGAAAGTTCCTATTTTTGACAACATGTTTGATCACACCTCTCCCATCTATCTCATTCTTCTTCATATTTTGTTCCTATTTTGATCACACCTCTCCCATCTATCTCATTCTTCTTCATATTTTTTTTAAATTCCATGTGTTGTTATTTCACTCATCCATTTTTTTTAGTTAATAGTCGATACTTAATAAATATTTTGAAATATTACTAAGTTTGAGAAGAGAAGAGAATGTGCTATTACTAAGTTTCGATACTAACTTAGAAAATAATTCAATGTGCTATGGATAGATACACAACTTGAGAAGAGAATCTAATGCTCCAATGTGCTTGAACTCAGTTTGTAAATCGAAAAACGTAAAAAAAAAATTACATTGAAATGTGTATTTTTTATTTTATAATTATTCACGGAAAAAATTAAAAGTAAAACATTACTAATAATAATTTAATTAATGTTTTACTAAATTGATATGTAAAAAATATGCATAGTGTATTTTATTGATGGTGCACGGATGCAGAGAAAAACAGTATTGACGGAGTCTAAACACTGTTTTCATATGAACGGAGTCCAAATTTAACAATTAGGTTACATTAACTAGCTGTTTTTTTTATAATTTTTTGAATATTTTAATTTATTATTTTTTATGAAAATAATTTGATTAATTTGAATGTTTTTAAAATTTTATATATTTGAAGTATTTTTATTCATCTAATGTGCATATTTTTCAAGCTATTTTTAAAATAACCACTCCTACACAAAAGTTTGTATTTATTTTTGATATTTTTTAGTAGCTTCAAAACATTTTTATCTTATTTACACATTTTATTTATAAATTTAACTTTCTTTTTTTGTAACTTTTTATAACATTTTATTACACTTCTGATTTTTTATATTTTTAACACTTCTGGTATTTCATTTTTATTTTTGAGTTTCGTGTTCCTAATTTACTATAAGCTTATTTCATGTTTTTCTAATTTATTTTATAAATATCAAATTCATCTAATTTTAATATCTAACTCTCAATTTTTCAACTTTTCAACATTTATTATGTTTTTTAAATCTTAAATTTTTACCTTTGAGTTTTTAAAAATTATTTACTATTTCGAATTTTATTAATTTTCTATTCATTATCACCTTTTGGAATTTCCATGAATTCTTACATTTTTCTATATAAAAAAAGGGGAGTGATTGAGGAAGTTTGTATTTCATACTCGTATTAATTATTCCCAAAGAGAGTAGCAGCCATGCACTGATGCAACGGTGAAGAATAGTACGGAGAAAGGGAGATTTAAGCAAAAAAGGAGAAAATTGTTGTTAGTAAGACTAAATCATACCAAGTTTACAAGTTTAGGACTTAATTAGATTTTTTCCATCCGTAGGTTTTATTTAGTCATGTTTTAGAAAACTTAATTTTTAGTTGCCAGTTTTACCCTCCACTTTAGTCTGCGTATCAAAGGCGAATGACTTGGGCAACGACTGAACTCATCCACAACGACCTTTTCTTCTTCTTTCGCTCCTCGTGTCTGTAATCAACCGAGCTCAAGAACTTCGTCCTTTTATTCATCCGTGATCACTTCTCCGGTTTCGATTGTGCTCGTATGGTCCAATAATTATTCTGAAGCGCCATTCAATTGTTCATCAAGCTTCATACGTTGTGCAAATTTTCTGCACTTTTTGGTAAGTTTTATACTCATTTTTGTTAAAAAAAATTTGTTATTATTTGATGTTTTCATGTATAAACATATTTCGTTTATATATTATGCATGAGTTCTTTCATCTTCAAGTTTGAATTCTCATTCAGACCTTGAAATCAAAGTTCAGAGTATTTGTCTTCTCTGTTTTTAGTTTCCAATGTCGATTTCGTTTTTTCTACTTCATATAAATCTTTGATTGTCTTACGGTGAACTACATACAGCCGGTTATAGTCCAAGAACTTTCTGAAATGGAGGGTTCAATTGATGCAAATAAAGTGCTCGACAAAAGTCCTCAACCAGAAATCAGTGCAACCCCCCAAAAAGTTGGGCTGTTTTTTTTTTTTAAACAACACAAATTCTACCCAGGATATGCGACATGAGTATTTCCCACCCTCTGGGATGACGTTTTACTGATGGAAGAAGAAGATATATCGTCATTGGTTCAAACCTAGAGATACTGCCTTGTGGGATGCTTTACTCGAAACTTGTAGTTTTATATATTTACCCTTAAACCTGTTGCATTTAGAGATTACAATATGACATTAATCTGGCTTGTAACCTGTTAAAATGTGGCCTTTACGTAGCTACATTAATAGCATCAAAGCAAACCTATATGTTGCTGTGTTTAGAGTTTTAAGTTGCAGCATTTGGAGCTTTAATATGACCTTTAAGTTGCTGCAATTGCTGCTTAAACTTGCTGTCCATTTATAGGCTTAATATGCCTTTTAACAAGTTGCATTTTCAAGTAAAAAATTCTGCATTAGACCCTTTATATGGGCTTGAAGTTGCTGCATTTACAGCATCAAAGCAAACCTATATGTTGCTGCGTTTATATTTTTAAGTTGCTGCATTTGGAGCTTTAATATGGCCTTTAAGTTGCTGCAATTGCTGCTTAAACTTGCTGTCCATTTATAGGCTTAATATTCCCTTTAACAAGTTGCATTTACAGGTAAAAAGTTCTGCATTTGAACCCTTTATATGGGCTTGAAGTTGCTGCATTTACAGCTTAAAATCTGACATATACCTTCCTGCAATTATTGCTTAAACTTGTTGTGCATTTATAAGCTAAACTTCCCTTACACTTTCTTGTTGTGCAGCCTATTGGTTCTCAAATGCCAACTCGTTAGCCTAAAAAGAAGCGTTTACCTTCAACTGAAGAATTTTGTTCTCGACAGCGGAAACAATGTTCATGGTGTAAAAAGGGAGGCACAACAAGAAGTCTTGTAGTGATCTTATTCCAACCTGTAGTTCTTAAAACACGAAATGTCATATCACTTTCGTTTCATCCAATAAGAGTTGTGAGGATTTTAGTTTTTTTTCCCGCACTTTTAAATTGTCATGGTTTATTGGCAGTGAAGTTTTATATTAGTTGTCATGGTTTTTGGCATTGGATGTTATGTTATTTTGTCATTCAAACTCAAGTTTATTGAATAATATATGTTTCAGAACCAGCACACATCATCTTTGAAATTATTGTCTTTTACTGTCTAATTACTGACTACCTGTGTTGTACATATTTACTACCTACTCCAAAACGCAATTAACATACCGGCTTTATCTACTTAGCACGCTTCTCGTTTCTTCCCTTATATGCAAGACTGCAACCAAAATTTCCAATTAATATGCTCATATTTAATGCACGAAATGTGTAACAGTTATTTACGAGAAATGTTTTGAGTTTTTGTGTCCGCATTTAACAACAATATGCTCATATTTATTTCATGGGTCTTGTATCTAGAGTTTAATTAACCAGATTATCAAACTCCATTGTTACATTATAAGCTTTTACATGTAGTTGTAACTGCCTTATGTACTTATTACTTTAGTTGTATTCATTTAATGTCTACACTTGTTTTATTAATGACCTACTATTGACTACTTACTGACTTCATTCCATGTTTATATCAAAGTTTACAGTGATCTCATCATGAAATAAAAAGTAAAAATGAACACTCATTTCTTTTGAAACAAAAAAGAGGATATAGTATATTGGCATATTTCAAAACAAAATGTAACTAATATGTGATCACAACACTTAATGACCAAAAGAAGAAAGTTTTACATGCATTTTTCTTTCCAACAATATAACTATTGCATTGCATCTTAGACCACATATTACTTTTGTATATAGACTATCTTAATCCACCCGCTTCCTTCGTTTTTGCATTCATTAGTAGCTTTCTTGTCATTTCTTCTCGTAGTTATAGTCATTTAATGTCTATGCTTGTTTTATTGAAGACTTGTTATTGACTACTTATGGACTTCATTCCATAATTATATTAGAGTTTACAGTGATATCAGCATGAAATAAAAAGTTAAAATGAGTGCTCATTTAATTTGAAAAGGATACTTTATACTGTCATATTTCAAAACCAAATGTAACTAATATGTAATCACAATACTTAATGATCAATAGATTGAAGTTTGACATATATTTTCTTCCTGACAATCTAACTATTACATTGCATCTTAGGTCACACTCTGTCTTTGTATTACATACACTCTTAATTCAGGCCACCTGCATCAGTAGTGCGCGCTGCAGCCATTGTGATACACATGATTGCTCTATCCTTGACTTGATGGCTAACTATTTTTTTCTCTTAAGAAACATGTTTACTCTTTGTTTTCCACTTACTACTGCACCCTCACCATTCTTTTCTTGCGTACCACCATCTTCTTTATCAGTGCAATAAAAGTGTACACTTTCAAACTATGCATTGTTGAAGTCCAGTGCCACTTTCAAGAACTTTCCTACCTTCTTGAATATTTCCATCAGCACAAACACTTGATTACTGTCTTGGTGGTCCATGTTCCAAATGAAGACGAGTTGATGTGATTATTGGTATCTTAAGCTCATTCTGTCTTGATCGCATTTTCTGATATTCAAACTGCAGCGCATAGAAGACAGTTAGCATTGCACTAAGTTATTCTGCACCATAGAGCATAAAGATACATTACATAGTAATTTATCTTAGAATTTACCCGGCCTCTACCTGCTCAAGTATAAGCCAATAATAATCAAGAAACATAAACAAGCAGTTAAAAGTACTCCCCTAATTATCTACTCTATGGTTCTTGCTATGTTTTTAGTCTTTTATCAAATTGATGAAACTATATCAATAGAAATTTGATTGTAAAGCAATAAACCAAAGACGTGGCATAATCAACTTTTGTAGCATGAAGAAAATATAATATAAACACTACAGACAATATATACATTAAAGATTGTCCTAAGAGTTGGGAAACATTCAAATGGCCTTATTTGCAATGCAAAAGTGAAACCCACAAAAGTGAATATACCATATTGATGCAAATTCCTCGACATTTCAAAGCCTTGTATATTTATAATTATGTACTCGTAATTTGCAATTGAATTGTGCATATCCAGTTTTAAGCTATCTAGGTACTCATTATGCACTAACTTGTAAATCTCCTCAGTTTTACCAAATCTATTATTGACTACTTGGATAGGAACTGGACAATTGTATTTTGTCAAATATCAATTACAACTTGTACGAAAAGTAGTTATTATCATAAGAGAAGTAGACAATAAGAGAAGAAGACAATTTCATATGAATAATTGATCATGATCTCCCACTATTGAATTGAACAACTTACTTGTTAGGGCTCTTTGTTTCGAAATCACTGTCAGATTGTGTTCTTCAATTTCTTCCACTTTTTCAAAGTTTTGAGCCTCTGATTTCTTCTTTCTCTTCGCCTTTTGTTCGTGTTCACTGACTCCTTCGTCGCTCATCGCCTCTAGTAATCGCGTGTTGTTGCTCCTTCAAGAAGAAGGTTGAAGATCTGGAGAACTGAATCTTTTCCATTGAGGTGCGGTCGAAGAAGGTTGAAGCCCGTTGTTTTTGCCATTCGATCGGGAAGTTTTAATGTATAGAAGCAGAGTATTAAAATTAAGGGTATAATTGTCAAATCCTGTGCACTTATGTCCTATACGAATTTTAACTCCTAATTTTGGAAATTTGATATGATTTGGTTCTATTTGTAAAATTTTCCCAAAGCAAAGTAAGCGGATGCTTTATACTCCATATAGTCTAGCAAGTCTATTTTCGAAAAAAAAGGAAAGTTCCCGAAATAGGACTAAAACAGTTTGAAAATTCCAAAATAGGACTGCCACGTTTTTTACTCCCAAAATAGGACTAATTACTGTCAAGTTTGGAAAATACTGCCATGTTTGAAGTCTGGTACTGCCAAAACATGACAGTAATTAGTCCTATTTTGGGAATAAAAACATTGCAGTCCTATTTTGGAATTTTCAAACCTTTTTAGTCCTATTTCGGGTAATACCTCAAAAAAAAATTAAAGGGTGACAAAAGTGATATTAATATTATTTACACTTTTTAGTCTATTTCTAGAAAAATAGACTATTTTATAATCTATACGCATTTTTGTGTTTTTTCTGTAAGCCCATCTAAACTTGTTTCCTAGCCTAGTCCATCATTAAAAATCCTCTTAAACTCTTAAATGACAAAATTACTCCCTATTAAGAAAAAATTACTCCGTATTAAAGTGCACTAGGCTCCGTCCTCCTGGCGGTACCCGTACGCGATACGTCCTGAACTATCTAGACAAGTGTAGATAAGAAGTCAGTATCCATGCACCTCCAGAAACTTGTAGACGTCTCCGCAAAATAACATCTCCCTCCGAACCCTCCAGAACCACCGCGATAAACGCCCCTAAACCTGTATAAATCCACCGCCATCCTTTCCTTCTCCTCAATCGGACAAGATCAAACACAAGAAATCAAAATCTGCGCCAAAGCTAATCGCAATATACATTACACAATCAATTAAGAATCGAAGAGCGAAATCTATCATCATTGTGGAAATGGAGAAATCAAAGCTTATCAGTTTCACCGGCTGCCTCCTCCTAGCCGCCATTGCCGCCGCGGCATTCCTCCCGGCGCCAACGCACGCGCTCATCCCGTACACGCGATCTCCGCTGCTGGATCTGGTGTTTCCCCAGGACGATCCGTTCAGGATCCTCGAGCAGAGCCCGCTAACCATCCCGAAGGCGGCTGAATCGCTGGCCCTCGCGCGTGCGGACTGGAAGGAGACTGCGAAGGAGCACGTGATTGCTCTCGATGTCCCGGGGATGAAGAAGGAGGACGTGAAGATCGAGGTGGAGGAGAACAGGGTGCTGAGGGTGAGCGGCGAGCGGAAAGTGGAGGAGGAATTGGAAGGCGAGAAGTGGCACCGGGCGGAACGGACTGCCGGGAAGTTCTGGCGGCAATTCAGGCTGCCCGGGAATGCGGACTTGGAGCACATTAAGGCGCGTTTGGAGGATGGAGTGCTGAAAATCGCTGTTCCGAAGGTGAATGAGGAGAAGAAGAAGCAGACCAGAGTGATCAACATTGCCGGCGAATCCGCGGCCACCGGCGAGGATATTAAGGCGGCGAACAAGGCTGATCTGTGACGAGTGACGACTCACTCCTTATTACTCACTATCTCATTGCATTTTTGTTTTTGTATAAAATAAAAGATTTCGTGTTTTTTTTTCTATTTTTGTAATGACTCTTTGAGACAAAATCCATGTATCATCGAGCGATCATATGTACTTACTCAGTGATTAAAAGTCTATTTGAATAAAAGTCTCTTTTTCTAAATATTAAGGAGTACTACGTATTCATTTGTTGGATCAAGGAAAAATGAAAATATCTGCATTTTTTTATAACAAAGAGTTCACTCTTAAGCTTAATTATATTACTGCGTAAGTACGTAGTACATCAATGCCTCTCTATTTAATTTGTCAAGAAAGAGATTGTTGTTCAAGCTAGAATAACTTATTAATCCACCTGTCCGGGGATAGTTTTAAAATGCAAATTAAAATGGGATTGTAATTATATGGGAAATTTACTAGGATATGACTAAAACTCAATGAGTTTCTCAATCTATGACCTAATGAGTTTCTCAATTTACTGGGATATGATTGAAAATCCAAAAAAGAATTATGGAATTTCGATTATATTTAAAGTTTCTCAATATGTTTTTGATGCTAATCGTATTGAAGTTATGAACAATGAGTATTATTACTGGTTAAAGCTTGATCAAACAGTTCGTTCTTGGCTGTTTGCTACTTTATCCCGTGATATACTTATTGAAGTTCATACACTTCAAACGTCAGCTACCATCTGGGACCAACTAGAATCCAGGTTTATGGCTGCAAGCATGGCTCGTTCCATGGAGTTAAAACGCATGTTCAATAATATTAAAAAGAAAGAAAATCAAACTATGGAGCAATACATGCGTGAAATTCAGAAAATTACTGAAGCTCTGGCCACGATTAATTCTCCGGTGTCTCTGAAAGATATTATTGAGCAAACACTGCTTGGCCTTGGTCCCGATTATGAGACTATAATCACCACCTTAACCTCTTTCCCGGAGGGCCTTACGTTTGATAAGCTTAGGAGGCGGCTTGTGGAACAAGAACAACGCCTTCTTTATTTGCGCTCCCAGGAAGCTTCATCACCGGCTGCGTTTGTTGCTCAACCAGCTGCTCCGGCAGGGCCCGGTCATGAACCGCGTGGTAGTTATCAAAATCATAGGGGCAGAGGACGTCGTGGCCAGCGTGGGAGAGGCTCCCGCGGCCGAGGCAGAGGGCACGGCCAGCAGAATCCGCCGGCGTATGGTGCTCCTGGGTACGGTCCGCAGCCTGCCTATTATCAGTCCAGGCCCGGCCAGCAGCCCCAAGGAGGGTATTTTCAGCCACCTGCTTATTCTCCAGCAGCTCCTTCTCATGGACGACCAGGTTCAGTTTTATGTAATACAGTCTTTTCATCGTTTAATACGCATCCCTATTTTATTACTCGTACTAATCATGGCTATGCAGGCTCTCCTTTAGTTGATGGACACTTTGGTTCTGTTTCCCCGCCAGTTGTTTGTCAAATTTGCTATTCACCAGGTCATTCTGCTGCTTTGTGTCCTTCTCGTTTTTCCCAGCCATCTGCTCCTGCTCTTGCTGCTCCCATGGGTGAGCCTAATGATGCAGTCTGGTTTCCAGACTCCGGTGCGTCAGCACACATGACTCCTCAGGAAGGTACATTAGTTAATAAATCTATTTATTCCGGACCACTAACTGTTACTGTTGCCAATGGCACCACTCTACCCATTAAAAATATTGGTGATATTTCCATTAATTCCTTGGCACGACCTCTTCAGTTAAAATCAGTTTATCATGTTCCTCATATTAAATATAATTTATTATCCATTCAAAAGCTATGTGCTGATAATAATTGCATGGTGATTTTTGATAAAAATTCTGTTTTTCTCAAGGACAAAACCACGGGGGCAACTCTTCTTCAGGCTTCTAGTAGCGGATCTGGTCTCTATCCCATTCGTCTGTCTCCTTCCTCACCTTTGGCTTTGTTTTCAAACGCGGCGCCTGGACCACTTTGGCATCGTCGTTTGGGACACTGTGGCAGTAGAGTTTTAGATGGTCTTAAGCAGTCGGGTCAACTATGTACTTTGTCTTCTTTTAATCATGATTGTTCGTCCTGTCGTTTGGGTAAATCCCAGAGATTACCATTTCAAGATGTTTTTCATAATGCTAGTAAACCTTTATTTTTAATACATTCTGATGTTTGGCAGTCACCGATTTTATCTTCCTCTGGCTTTAAGTATTATGTTTCATTTATTGATGATTTTTCTCATTTTACTTGGATATATCCCATGCGTCGTAAAAGTGAAGTCTTTACTCATTTTAAATCTTTCAAGAGTCTGGTGGAAAATTTATTGGATCATAAAATTAAAATTTTTCAAAGTGATGGAGGGGGTGAGTTTGATAATTTAAGTATGCGCTCATTTTTTACTAGTAATGGAATTCTTTTTAGAAAATCTTGTCCTGACACTCCTCAACAGAATGGTTTAGCTGAACGCAAGCATCGTCATTTACTTGAGTTAGCGCGCACCATGCTAATTGATGCTAATCTGCCCGCCACTTTTTGGGTTGAAGCTATTTTGACTGCTGCTTATATTATTAATCGCTTACCCTCCACAAAATTTACTGGTTTTTCTCCATATCAAAAATTATTTCACCAGTCTCCTGACTTCTCTTTTATGCGTGTTTTTGGGTGTGCGTGTTATCCTAATTTTACTGCCACTTCAGCCAATAAACTCTCTCCTCGTTCTGTTCAGTGTGTTTTTCTAGGATATGCTAATGAGTATAAGGGGTATCGTTGTCTTGATCCTCGGACTGGAAAAATTTATATTAGTCGTCATGTCCGGTTTCATGAAAATATTTTTCCTTACTCCAACTTAGTCACTTCTCAGTCTTCAGCGTCCGGTTCTCTTCCGTCCTGTTCACTCTCTTTATTTCGTCCTTCCACACCAGTGCCGCCTGCTACTGCTACGTCATTGCCCCCGGAGGATTTTCATTCGGACAGATGTGCATCTCCACCATCGGTGGACCTCGTACCAGCCATGGATACTGCTGTTCAGCGGGCCAGCACGTCGGCTACTCCACGGCAGCAGCATACTTCGTCCGCCACCTCTGCGCCTGACCTTCGGTCTGGAAGTGTGACCCCGGTGGTGGCGGTGTCGGACAGTTCTATCGGGCTGGGCTCCTCGTCTCGGATCAGCACCGAGGGTGGTAATGTACATGACTCCGAAACTGCTATCATTCAAAATCATCATCCCATGCAAACACGGTCTAAGTCAGGAATTTTTAAACCAAAAACAATTTTTAATTTAAATACTGCGGTTTTAATTCCTGACCCGACTTGCTTTTCTATGGCTAATAAAGATCTTAAATGGAGAGCTGCAATGGCTGAGGAATTTAATGCCCTTATTGCTAATAACACATGGGAATTAGTGTCGTTTACCTCCGGTAAAAATGTGGTTGGGTCTAAATGGGTTTATAAAACTAAATATCGTTCTGATGGTTCTGTTGAACGACATAAAGCACGTCTGGTTGCCCAAGGTTTTAAGCAGCAAGCTGGGGTTGATTTCTCTGAAACCTTTAGCCCTGTTGTCAAACCCACCACTGTTCGTATTGTCTTAACTTTAGCTGTTTCCTATAATTGGCCTATTCGTCAGTTGGATGTTAAAAATGCTTTTCTTCATGGTAATCTCACTGAAGAGGTTTATATGCGTCAACCTCCTGGCTTCATTCATCCTCAGTTTCCTAATCATATTTGTCGTCTGCGCAAGGCAATTTATGGTCTCAAACAAGCTCCCCGTGCTTGGTTTCATCGGTTCAGTAGTTTTCTATTGACTCATGGTTTTGTGTGTAGTCGTGCTGATAATTCTTTGTTCATATTTCGTCAGGCTACTCGACTCATATATTTGTTACTGTATGTGGATGATATTATTATTACTGGAAATTCTTCTACTCTTATTAGTAATTTTATTTCTCTTTTAGGGAAATATTTTGCTATGAAAGATTTAGGGGATCTTCATTTTTTCTTGGGGGTTCAGGCTGTGCGAAATTCTTCTGGTTTATTTTTATCTCAGGCCAAATATGTGTCAGATCTTCTCACCCGTTTTCATCTTCATACTCTTAAGTCGGTTCGCACGCCATTACCTAGCAGAACTAAGTTGTCTCTCACTGATGGTGAGTTACTTGCTGATGCCACCGAGTATCGTAGTATGGTAGGTGCATTGCAGTATTTGACTATGACTAGACCTGATATTACATATGCTGTTCACTTGGTTTCTCAGTTTATGCATGCTCCTCGTACTTCACATATGTTGGCTGTTAAGAGAATTTTCAGGTATCTTCAAGGCACGATTACTCACGGTTTACATCTACAGAAGTCCGCTCATCCGCACTCTGTTATAGCATATTCTGATGCTGATTGGGCTGGTTGTCCTGATAGTAGTCGTTCCACATCTGGATTTGCTGTTTTTCTTGGTCCAAATTTAATCTCTTGGAAGTCCAAGAAACAACCCACTGTTTCAAGATCCTCTACAGAAGCTGAATACAGAGCCATTGCGTACACAGTCCAGGATACATTACACATTCGTTCTATTTTATTCGAGCTTGGCTTTCCTATTCATCGACCGGTTCGTCTGTTATGTGATAATGTCTCTGCTTCATATTTATCTGCGAATCCAATCCAGCATGCTCGTAGCAAGCACATTGATATTGATTATCATTTTGTTCGAGAACGTGTGGCTCATGGTGATCTTGTCGTACAGTATGTTCCTACGAAGTTCCAGCTAGCTGATATTTTCACCAAGAGCTTGGCTTCTCAGCAGTTCTTGTTTTTACGTGACAATCTACGCATAGTTCCTCCTGCATAGATTGAGGGGGTGTAATAGTGTAAAATCAATTATTAGTTAGTTTCCTAATTGTATTTGGCAACTTACTCATTATAAATATACTCTCAGGGCTACCAGTCTGGTTAAGCCTGTTTATTACTTTCACAGAAAATACCCTTATTTAAAAATATGTAGATTTTGCACTAATTTCGTCCAGTTAGAATTATTGCGCTTTATATTATAGTTACTACACGACATTAATGCACATTTAGTAATAATCACTGCACTTCCCAAAAAAATTATTTTCTTATTCACTTTACGAAAGTTATTCATAATTTTTACTTTTCATTTTTTTAGATTTAGTAATTGTATTATTTTATGTTTATTTAAGTATATTGTGTTTCATAACGGCATTATTGCACTGTTGGTCATATTTACTGCACAACAGACTTTCTTAATGCATTCATTCACCGCAATATACAACATTTATATTGTCATATTCATTGTCATAATGTTTGTCATGCCCACAAACCCCAAATTTAGTCCAAAATTTATTATCATGCTCAGTGCTCATATTCACTGTCCATATTTAATGGGCGTAAACCCTAATTTCAACCCTAGTTAGCTTTTTTCCGTTTTAAACGCGTTTTATTAAACACGTACAGTTTTTTTGACCAAAAAAACACGTTTAAAAGGGGGGAAATGTCGGTCCGTTTAAAAGGAAAAAAACTCCTACTTCCCGTATAAAACGTATTTTTCCCGTATTTTACAAAAAACACAAACACGAATTGACCAATTGAATGAATGCACTAAATGCATAGAAGATCAACAATAGTGTAAAAGTAAAAATGAAAACGTCCACCCTATGATCTCGTGTTTTTGTATTGTTACAATGCAATTATTAAATACTAAAATTAATTGCATGGTGGCTAAAGCTAGCATTCTGAAATACTAAAACTTACGTAGTAATATACTACAAGATTTCTGATGTTTTTTTAAGCTAGCATATCAAAATTAAGATTTTTCTAAACCTAACGTTTTTTTAGCATAAGCTTTTACACACACAATAATAAGCGTAGCAATCACACAACTTTTGTCATATGTCATCTTAATGAAAATGATGAGTTTAACTTGAGTATTATTATTTGATGATCATATAAAGATAATCATTTTTTGACATTATTTTTCAAAATTATGTCCTAGGCTTGATTACTGTTTTTATTTTTGTCATCGTCTTATTCAATTATGAACTATTCTTGTATGTATTAATGAGATTTGCTACTTGAATATGTGTATATTTTTATTTCTTTTTTACTATATATGTTATTTAATAAAATATATCATTTAGATGTTCAAAATAATACCCGTATTTTTCGTCCGAATTTTTGTAGTAGATAACGTATTATACACGCATACGTATTTACATGTTTTTTAAAAGTCAACGTTTTTTTCAACGAATTTTTGACCGTCTTTTTCATTCATGTTACCGAATAAAACGTATTAAACCTCGTTTAATTCCCGTACCGTATTTCACTAACTACGATTTCAACAAACCCCTAATGTCAAAATTAGAAAAAGAAGATTAAGAAGGGGGAAGAAGGCTAGTCAGCGACGGCAAGTTGGACTGCACGTGTGGATAGAAGGCGGAGGCGGGCCATGGGGCGGCATTCTCCGGGACAGCGATGCAAGCGGCTGGATTCATTTTGGCCGCCAATTGTGCTCATGAAGTCCGTGCAAAATGGCCTCTTGAACACTGCTCCAAGTTCATCCCAAATTAAAATTTCAAAATCAGAAAAATAAAAGCTACAATTTTGGTATGAAAAAGCATTATGAATGGGAATGTATTTTGAACCTGACCTAGAAATATCTCATGAATGACGGCTGGTTTAAATCCACGAACAATGTGATGCTTTTAACATTAAAAAGTTGATGACACATGTCAATATATGTATGGAATGTTGATACATGTAGGATCAATGTTAAAACAGTTCGTATACCGTGGGATCATCCCACGGTGAGCATCATGCTCCACCTCCAGAAACGACATAGTTTTAATCAATAGTTTTAAAAAATTCGCGTGAACAGTACATGCGTGAACAGTACACGCGTGTACAGTACTTCTTTTTATTTTTCTCTTGTTCTAGTAGCAGAATGGTGTAACTCACGTGTAAAGACATGTAACACACATTATTGATGAATGTAACTCAAGTCTAACAGAAGTGTAACTTGTCCAATACATAATATAATAAATAAAATATTGATTTCAATGAGAAAAAGGAGTCTATTGCCCAATTATTTTACATAAATAGTGTATATGTTTTGTTTTTAATATCAAGGCTATAAAAATGATTTTTTTTATAAAAATAATTTTATTTGAATAGCAGGGTGTTGTGTAACTCACATTATATTGTGGTGTAACACGCATTTTGGAAAATGTAAATCAAATGTAAATATGATGTAACATTTTAATAAAAGTTGACATGTAACTCACGGTATAAGATATGTAACTCTATACAAGTCCTGATGTAACGTGAGGAAGATCTAATATAGTTTATAGCAGTCATGTTCAACATGTAAATTTTCCATTAATGTTATAAAAATAATTTTTTTATAAAATATTTTTTATTTTAATAGTAGGAGCTTATTGGGTTGTGTAACTCGCACTATATTGTGATGTAACACGCGTTTTGGAAAATGTAAATCAATTGTAAACATAATGTAACTTGTTAAGAAAAGTTGAATTGTAATGTAACTCACGATATAAAATATGTAACTTTAAGCAAATTGTGATGTAACTACATTTATTTTCAAATGTAATTTGATCAAATCAAAACATAAATTATCTAATAGTGTTTAATTAAGTTGTCCTCTTTGAGATATAGATACGAAGGAAAATCAAGAGACCCAAGCATCTAAATTAATTGAAAGTCAGTAGACACCCAAGAGTCTAAACTAAATTAATCGATGGAAATCAGGAAACAAATGTGCGACGGAGATGAAATCCATTCACAGCCTTCATCGAGAGAAATCTGTGACAGAGATGAAATCCATTCACACTTGGTAGCCTTCAACTAGACAAATTGCAACAGAGATGCAAATTTAGTGCGGTCAAAACGACAAAGACAGGAACGAAAAATCTGGAGGCCCATCTGCGACGGCAGGCTGGACGGCCATCTGCGGCGGTAGTTCTGGAAGGCTACCTGCGACCCGACGAAGCGTGGTAGATCAGGGAACGAAGTAGATGCAGGCAGAGTAAATGAAGGAGCAGTTGCAGAGGGCGTGAGAGGCTTTGTAATTTTTTGAGAAAAAACGGTACCGTTTTGGGATCGGTACACCTTGAGGATGGTGGGCCGATCCCACGGTATAATTTGCGATGTTCAAACCTAAACTAGTAAAGTATTTAATGGCTCCACAATGCATCACGTTATTGTCTAACGGTTTTGCATAAGTGGAATATATTTAATTATTTACTAAATAGAAAATCCAGGTATATATTTAATTATTTGCTAATTAAAAAACCCAGGTTTTCCCTAGTTCAAACTCCATCCCAGATTTCACGATCAAGCATTCAAGCCGTCATCTATTGGGGTATTGCCAACAATCCCCTTGCCATGCTTTTTACCTTAGTTTGTTCTCTAAATAATTTCTTCTTGATTTTCCCCTTCTGTTAATAAATTCGGCCATCATGTTGAATACATAATTTCTCAATATGTTGTTTTTAATGTGCAGAGTACGTGAAGCACTTTCTCCAGACAAGAGATCTTAAAGGAGGTTAATTTCAATAAGTTAATTTAATTTAATTTAATTTAATTTTTTTCTGAAAAAGTAATAACAGACGTGCATATGGTTAAATTAAAGTAATTGGATTTAATAACATCACTACTTTTGTATTATTAAATATGTTATTGTCTTATAAATGTTAGTATGTTACAGTAGTTCAATTCTTATTGTAATTAAAAATAATGCAGTTGTAAATTTTTTAAAAGGATATTTTTTATCCAACTTAAATTTTCTGATCTGGTCTAAACTAGTCTGTTTGGTCTTGTTCATGTCTGGTCTATGTGTATTTTATAACAGACAAATAAGTTCAATAAAAAACATCTTAACATGTTATGAACCTAATTACCTACTTTTCAACAGGTTCAAATTATATTAAATGTCATTGTTGAACAATGAATCAGACTCTGGCAGCGAAACATCAAGCACAGAATCCCTCTCACTTGCTAAAAAGTTATTTGATGAGCCATTGGAGGAGGAAGAGTTTTATGATGTAACAAATAGCAATTTAATTGAAGCGTGTGCAATTCATGTTCCTATGATAATTTCGACATTGTCTGTGGAAAGAAAGCTCCCACACGGCGGTTCAAAATTCGGTAGAGTTTATACTCGGTGTGATAGAAAAAAGCGTCATGATATAATATTTAGTTTTATGTGCTTAATCTTGTTCGGACTCTTTTGAGTCTCAATCTTGTCTACTTTTATGTGCTTAAATATGTTCAGTCAACCTCACTCCAAACGGAAACATTCTTAAAGAAGAATCGGTCCAGCCCAGCTGGTCGCCGATTCACTCTCTCTTACGGAAGGTCTCGAGTTCAAAACTCAATAGAGTGAGTTTCAACTCAGTTTACTCTAGACTCCTCTAGCCCCCTTCCCTAGATGCCCCTGGAGTAAAAGGGAAAAAAACCACAATAAAAGTTAAAATAGGGATTTATTTAATCAAAGGAAAATGTACAAATATACCCATGTAGTATGAGTGTGAGAACGAATATACCCATATTCTATTTTTTGGAACAAATATAACCCTAAAGTATGTGTGGTATTGCATGTATACCCCTGAACTTTAAAAATGTGCAAAAATACTCCTCATATCATATAAAAGTGAAAATTTACCCTTATTGACTTTAAATTGATAAAATAAATTTCAAAAATACCAAAAATAAATTAAAAATTCGAAATTAATAAATAAAATTTTAAAAAATGTACTTGTGTCCAATTTTCCCTTTTATTATTTGTATATCAAAAATTTAATATTGTTAGTATAAAGTATTATGTCAAAACTTTACTATGTATTTAAGATTCTTTTGTAAATGTGTTAATATATGTGTTGCAATGTAAAGAATAATATTAATTTTTTGAATTCGTTGCACTATAAAATTACATATTTTGGATGATCTAAATAGTCCAAGATTAGATAATAGTGAATTTAATTTTATTAAGTTTACACACAATCAAAGAATGTTATTTTAGAAAATGTAACAATATGTTCAAATTTTCACAACAAGACTAAAATTAAAATTAATGAATTTGAAGTGCTTCATTTACAATGGAAAAATAATAATTTTGCAATTTAAAACTAAATAGTTAATATTTTAACATAATAATAAATATTTATTTTTAAATTTTGAATTTATAATTTATTTTTGATATTTTTTGAAATTTACTTTATCTATTTAAAGTCAATAATGGTAAATTTGCTACTTTATAAGAATATGAGGGGTACTTTTGCATGATTTAAATGTACATGGGTATATATGTACTGCAGCATATACTTTAGGGGTACATTTGTTCCAAAAAAAATAGAACATGGGTATATTTGTTCTTACACAATACTATAGGGGTATATTTGTACATTTTCCCTTTAATTAACAACAAAGACTTATCAAAGCATATCGATCCGGAAGTGACTCTCTCTCTAGGGTTTGGCTCCTCGGCCGTCTCTAGTGTAGTATCAATCTTTTTCCCGTCTCTTCCGTCTCGGCGTAGCTGGGCTAGCAAAGCAAGGACGAAGAGCGTGGCGGTGGGGCGCGGATTTCGAGTGTTGGTTTCGAAAGTGCAGAAACTGTGGGTCGATCGGTTGGCTTGCGGCAGAGCTTGGGGCGGCAGTCTGGTTTCGCTACTCAACTGATGGAGGACGTGTTGGACCAATATAAGAGGATGGCTTTGGGAGGGGACAACAATAATCTCAATTTTGATGAAGAAGACCTTGATTCAACCGCAAAGGGGGCTGAAATTCCGGTGGTGGGCGTAATTCTAACGGATCGGAAGGTCAGGGTTCAGGCGTTACAAGACCTTTTTGCTTCACTCTGGCGACCAGGTAAAGGAATGTCAGTCTAAGAGATAGACGAAAAGAGGTACTTATTTACTTTTTATCACTTAGTTGATATGAATCTTGTTTTGGAGGATGGGCCTGGGCTGTTTGAGAGGAATTTATTACTGCTTAAGGTGGTTGAATTGGTCCTGATGATATTCCTCATAGGATGAATTTGTTTGAAGCAGAGTTCTGGGTGCAGGTGCACAATGTTCCGTATAAGTTCATGATTGTAGGTACTGCTAGAAGGGTGGGCAATTATATTGGGGAATTTATTAGGTTTGATGAGAGCCATTTTAAGGGAAAATAGAATTCTTATCTTAGGGTTAGGGTGAGTATGGATATGAAAAAGCCCTTAAAGAAAGGATCTACTCGGTCGAAAGGAGGGATGGGACACTGGGTGGATTTTAAATATGAAAAATTACCTAATTTTTGTTTCATTTGTGGGATAATTGGACACTGAGAAATTTTTCCCTTTGAAATTTGAGGAGGATATAGCTTTAGAGAAAACCTTTGGGGTTGAGCTTCGTGCGGGGAGAGACTAGTCCGACAAGGGGGAATAAGTGGTTGGTCGAAAAACATGAGGGTTCGAGTCAACAGAGGAGGTTTTCTCAAGAAGAGGACATTACTAAGGGACAGGGATGCAGGGCGAACAGGGCTGACATAGAGAATAGTGGTTCAAAGGAACAGGGCAGAGGAAACGTTGGGGAGGTGTCAGTTGATCAGAAGCGCAGAAGAGTTTGGCAGGATCCGACACGGGAAGATACAACAGGAGAGAAGATAGCCCTGGACAGAGCAAAAAACAGGGAGGCGGCGGGGCCGAGTTCTTAGACCCATCGGTCGTATGCCTGCTGCTGATGTTGAGGAAGTTTAATTTTGGTTTTTTTACAATTACTCTTTTGCATTTTAATTTCACGTTGAGACTATTATTTTTGGTTTTTATTTTGTTTGGATCTGTAAAATTTTTGCATTAGGATTGAGTGATGAGAATTCTGCGTTAATCGTCGTTGGCTCAATTAAACCCATTTTAGGATCAGAGAGTTATATTGCTTCTGCGAAGGTGATTAACTCAGAGCCTGGCCCAAGGGCAGATGGTTACTGGTGGTGCTTTCGTTATTTTAGGCCCTTTTTGAATGCTTTGATTTTAATTTAAGCTCCCTTCTTCCAAAAAAAAATTAACAACAAAGACTTGTTGGTGGTGGTGAGTGATGATCATGGTTAGTGACAGTGATAGGGATTACCGTGGTGGTGGGAGTGATGATCATGGTGATAGGGGAACAAATATGAAAAAATAGAGAACGGCTATTCTAAGGAGTCCTCGAGGAGGAGACCATGGGACTTCGAAATCGGGTGCCATTTTTTGTTTTGAAAATACAGAATTAATAGCCTCTATTTAGATCGTGAATGTGAGATTTTACATAAACTTCACTTAGACTATCAAGTTTTGAATGTTCGATTATTGTGTAAAATTAACCTTATACTAGTAAGATGTTTCTTAATTATTATTATTAGGCAAATAGGCAATAGCCGCAATACATACATTTCCATCGAAGGACTAAAGGGCTGTTTTTTGTTTTTTTTTTTAAGTGACTAAAGGGCTGTTTTTTTTTTAAGTGACTAAAGGGCTGTTAAAAATATTGAAAAGTGAGATAGTATAAAAATTGAATAACAAACCATCAAATTAGCAAATGTGGACTTCAAAAGCCAAATTGGAGGTTAATTTTGCTACTATCAAGTCCTACCATCATCTCACTCACATTAGGACATTAAGAAGTGATGCAGTTATCATGAAAAATGGGTTTATGTGATTGAATAAAGTAAGAATGATTTAGAACCACACAAATTTTACAAAAATTGGTATAAGACACTCTGTGAGACGGACCAAAAAAATAAATGGGTCAACCTTAGCAAAACAGAGGGAGTACAACAACAAAATATCATAGCCTTGAGTCTTGTCCAGAAAGCTTGTCTCTAAGGTCCTTGAGAGCGTTTACAACATCTGAATCAAGATTATGTTTTAGCAATTTTCCTTGCATGGACGTAGATCTACGAGGAATAAGATATGTCAGATTAGAAGAAATCTAAATCATACAACATTTTCTCTTTTCATTGGATATGCAAATCAAACATGGCGGGGGATTAAATATACTAGTTGATTGTTTTGAAGGGGTTTTTGGATAATATTTGTTGTCTAGCAACTTTGTTGGAAACTTTGATTATGCGTTTGTTTTGTACCTGTGTTCTTGCAACATCCTCTCCAACTCCTCCTGTGCACCTTTGATCTGCATTGCCCCAAAAATATCACAAAGGAGAATAAGAAAATTATAATATTTGTAAAGCGACCTTAACACGACGGTCTGGCATGTTCAATAAACAAATACTAGTTGCATTCCAAGGATCTGTTCGGAATGAGGCATGGATGGAAAAGCTTAGGCCTAAATTGGATTGAGGGTGTGGTTAGAAAAAACTCTTATTTGAAATAACACTTCAGATTTATGGTCAGAAAATGCTTCTGAGAATTATAGTTGTACCATTAGTTTGAAAAATGTTGCGTACAATAGAAAATGTCAACAACAAAAACTTGAAGCACGATTTTTGAAATGCAAGTGCAGTCCTTGACTGACTTTGGGGTTACAACTCACAATGACTTTTGACATATAAAGGGGAGAACATTATAATATCTTAGGAATTGCGTCGGGACAAAAACTGATTTTCCCACCATAAATGTAGCCCAAATGAGACTTTGTATATTATCTAGATAAAAATAGAGGAGTATGCTTTTAAAAAGGGAAAATGGAAACTAATAATCCAACCTTTTAGCGGTCTTCTTTCAATAATCCCACCTTTTGATTATTCATGAATAATCCAACCTTTGCACCCCATCTTCATTTGTTGGTCCCTGATCGGTTAATGACTTGTTATTCCAAGTTATTTTCTTATCTTTGCAAAATATATTATCTTTGTGAAAGATGAGATTTATGGTATAATGATTTGCAAAGATAAGAAAATAGCTTGGAATAGCAGGTCATCAACCGGTCAGGGACCAGTGAATGAAGATGAGGTGCAAAGGTTGGATTATTCATGAATAATCAAAAAGTGGGATTATTGAAAGAAAACCGCTAAAAGGTTGGATTATTAGTTTCCATTTTCCCTTTTAAAAATGAATAAAAAGAGATCAAAATGTTATAGAATCACATAATAGTTAATAATATTGATAAATATATCACGTATGTGCGCGCTCGCGGCTCGTCCGTCCAAATCAGTGATTTATAAATAATACTTGAATCACCACTTATTCACGTTCGGAAAAAATCTGTTTTTCAAGATATAGTATAAGCTGTTAACCCTCCCCACCAAAACAAACCCTGAATGAAGTACAGCTCACCGTACAATCGTATATTATACTATATGAGCACATGGAGAAGCTGCACAAAGTAAAATCACATAGACACAGTGCTCTAAAGAGTATGTATGATCTTTAAGATTGCCATGAAAGGTTGCTAGGGCAAAATTAGACTATCATTGAACTATTGAAGTTTCACATGACATTTTACAGATGAGTAAAAAGCTAAATACTACGTATGAGTTTAGCACATTACCTCAGATATCAATGCTTTGCAGCTCCAAATAAAAGCTCCCTGAAAATTATTTTAGGTATAACAAGGTAAAGATGAGCTTCAACATAAACCCTATAGAGAAGTAGTCTACTAATATGGAATCAAAGTTACTACTGCAATGCTACTACAGTCTTTAGCTACTATTTACCTTGCCTTCAACAAAAAATTGAAATTGGAGCTACATAGTAATGATATGAGCCTGTTGGATGTATTCAGAAAAAACAAATGTTTTTACAAATTTATTCAAAATTAAGTTAGTTAGGACTTGTTTAGCGCTTTTATCCATTTCATTAGCGATCTCAAACAGGCACCAAATTATGGGGGACAAATGAAGCTATTCTGACAAAGTGAACTTAAGCCAACACTTTTAGGACCCATCATGGAATTGTCCTTGTGTCAAGAGGCTAGACCAGTTGATCTATAGATTGAAGATTTAACTCATCAAACTAGAAACTACAGCAATTCTGTTTCGTCAATGAACAAATGGAGCAAGAACAACTAGGGCTCTTAGCAACAAAAACCAAACTCTAATCACCAAATTTCTATTTTCTATTATATGGTCAAATCAATGCAATAAAACAACACCAGGTGAGCTTTCAAGATAAAACGGGGTACCAATAAGATTAGAGAAACATGGAATTTTATTAAACAATTCCTAAGGAAACAAAAAGTACATACTGCTCCATAGGCTGCATGTTGTTCAATTTGATCAGATGTCGCGACCCAAACTTTTGGACAGCCATCCTCCCTCAAAGCTTCGACCTTTTTAAATATAGTAATTAGTCAACAACCCACCAGTCAGACTCGGTCAGTGAAGAATGCAAATTTGCACCATATAATTGAGCAAATAGATGGATACCTCTTTCTCAATCCATGCATCTGCACATGTTTTAGTTGAATACACCACATCAACTCTGCAAAGCATAATTGAAGTAGCAAATTGTTAAAACAAATTATGTTCAACATTTTCTTTCCAACAATAAAGAGGAGTTGGATGGTGACCATGAACTTAAAAAGAAATTACTATTAATAACAATAATAGTAATAATAATACAATAATTATAGAAAAGTATTGGAATGAGAATCATGAACTGAAACTCAATCCATTTTCCTTCAGTTAAGAGTTAAAAGGGGTGAAAGGGATGGACAACTAACAAGTTACATTAAGAAACTGGCCCTGTTCGACTTTAATGCTATATCCAAATCCCTTTGTAGACAACATTGTTGTAGCTCACTACCATAATTACGGGATACCAACAGTGTGGAAGTGCATGCATCCCATCAAATTTTTCTTCAACTAACTAAGCGAACTTTGTACTTCTTTACATTACAATCACATCTTAATTTAATTACGCAAAAACTATTCAGAACATCGAAAATACAGTGATAGAATGAAGCAACAAGAGTACAGTAAAACAAAAAGAAGATGATGCAGTATAATATTATACATAAAAGATTAGAAACACGAGATCAAATCTTACCACGCTACGTATAATGAGAGGCATTAACATTTGTATGGTTGTGAGAATAAATACTACTCCCTCCCGTCCCGCTAAGATTGTCTCATTTTCCCTTTTCAGGAAATCCCACTAAAATTTGGTAAAGTTTGTGTGGCTCTATTTCATTCTTACTTTATTCCCACATTATCAATTCATTTTAAACCACATAACTCTATTTCCCTTAAAAACTGCACCATTCTCCTTTGTCCCAATCTTAGGGGGGCGGAGGTAGTAGTTTTAATTATCAGTAAAAGAAGAATCACGTATCCTAGGGCATTTCCAAATTAGTATTGAAAAATTTGATGACATTCGGGAGATGAATATATTTTGTGAAATCATAACCAATAAGAACCAGTCAAGGTTAAGGAAAATGATACCCAGCAAAGCTTTCCTTGTGAACAGGCATCTGAGACATCATAGCATCAAAAACAACAACCACTTTTACCTCTGCAAATGTTCCAATGGTTTTAAAAGAAGCAAACTTTAAACATATAAATATAGAATATAGATATACACTTGGAAACTAAGAGACTATTGATAGGAATCTGGGTTAGTAGGCTATTAATAAGAAATAATAATATTAGTAAGGGTACTTGTAGTAGTATATTTAGAAGGTAAGGGGTTAATAGTAATAGTTGGCATATCCATATGTTGAAATATAAACTAGAATAATATTTAAGATGGAGAGAATGATTTTCTGTGTATTTCATTGGAGGGTTAAGTCCCTATAAATATACATTACAAAGATAGAATATTCCTATAAGATTCTATACAATAATAATATCCTAGAGTATATTCCTAAAATATTCTAAAGTATATTCTAAGGATAGAAGAATATTCTAAAGTATATTCTAAAGTATATTCTAATGTCTTTCACACTCCCCCTCAAGTTGGAGCATAGATATTTATCATGCCCAACTTGTTACATAAATAACCAACACGAATTCCATTTAATGCTTTAGTGAACAAATCTCCAAGTTGCTCTCCAGTCTTCACATATCCTGTAGAGATCAATCCTTGTTGTATCTTTTCTCGAACAAAGTGACAATCGACCTCAATATGTTTTGTTCTCTCATGAAACACTGGGTTGTTGGCAATGTGTATAGCAGCTTGATTATCACACCAGAGTTTAGCAGGCATTGGTGTCTTCAATCCGATTTCACTCAGCAAATGGTTTATCCAGATTATCTCACATGCCGATTGTGCCATAGCCCGATATTCTGATTCAGCACTCGAACGAGAAACCACATTTTGCTTCTTACTTTTCCAAGAGACGAGATTACCACCAACAAAGATGCAATAGCCAGATGTGGATCTCCTATCATCTTTAGATCCAGCCCAATCAGCATCTGCAAAGCATTCTATTTTCATGTGATCATGATTTTGGTAAACAATACCTCGTCCTGGTGTCCCCTTCAAGTAACATAATATATGCTCTACTGCATTCCAATGATCAACTGTCGGAGATGACATATATTGACTCACTACGCTCACAGAGTAAGCAATGTCTGGACGAGTGACTGCGAGATAGTTAAGCTTTCCAACCAATCTTCTGTACCTTTCTGGGTCTTCGAATGGTATGCCTTCTGAAGTGAGTTGCACATTGGGAACCATGGGAGTTGTGTTTGGCTTTGCTCCCAATTTCCCTATTTCAGTTAGTAAATCAAGTACATATTTACGCTGAGATAGAAATATGCCTTTCTTACTCCGTGTTACCTCAATACCCAGAAAGTATTTCAATGAGCCTAGGTCTTTTGTTTGGAATTGGCTATGAAGAAAATTCTTAAGGGCCAAAATACCTGCGGTATCACTTCCTGTAATCACAATATCATCGACATACACCACAAGCAATGTGATACCTGCTTTCGTTTTTCTGTAAAAGACAGAGTGATCTGATTGACCTTTTATCATTCCAAACCGTTCAATGGATTGACTGAATTTCCCAAACCATGCACGAGGACTCTGTTTCAGACCATAAAGAGATTTTCGAAGTCGACAAACTTTCCCATACTCCCCCTGAGCAACAAATCCTGGAGGTTGCTCCATATAAACTTCCTCCTGAAGGTCACCATGTAAGAATGCATTTTTAATGTCCAACTGGTGTAAGTGCCAATCATGAGTTGCAGCGAGTGAGATAAGTAACCTGACAGATGTTAATTTAGCAACAGGAGAAAAAGTGTCAGAATAATCAACACCATAGGTTTGAGCATAACCCTTTGCAACCAATCGAGCTTTCAATCGAGCAACAGATCCATCTGGATTAACCTTAACAGCAAAGACCCACTTACATCCAATAGACTTCTTCCCTGAAGGCAAGTATACCAAATCCCAAGTACCATTCAGATCTAAAGCATTCATTTCCTCTACCATGGCATGACGCCATTCAGGACGAGACAAAGCTTCTTTAACAGATTTGGGAACAGAAATAGAATCAATGGAAGCAACAAAAGAACATGAGGCAGGAGATAACTGACTGTATGACACAAATGAGGAAATAGGATGAGTACAAGACCGTGTACCTTTACGTAGTGCTATCGGGAGGTCAAGATCAGATGTAGAGACAAGATCTGAAGATGCAGGTACTGGTTCAGGACATGAGATCGAAGTCGGACCAGTATCAGGATATGTAATCACAGGTGTCACAGGTGGGGAGTGATCTTGTGCTTTGTGTCGACGGGTGTAAACCAAGTGTACAGGAGGTCTAGGGTCAGGAACAGTGACATTCGACATAGTTACTGAAGGTGTGGTCTCAGGTATAGTAACTGTGTAAATGAGTATTTCATCGTTGTCCTCATGAATATCTGTCTTGGATGATGAAAATGGTGTATTTTCATGAAATGAGACATCAATAGAAATAAGATATCGACCTGTACTTGGACAAAAACATCTATACCCCTTTTGAACTCGAGAATAACCCAAGAAAATACATTTCAATGACTTGGGGTCCAATTTCGTCCGATGAGGGTTAACATCTCTAACAAAACAAGTGCAACCAAATATTTTAGGTGGAATAGGAAAAAGTTCTTTATTTGGAAAAAGACATTGATAAGGAGTTTTACCATCCAAAACAGAAGATGGCATACGATTGATCAAAAAACATGAAGTAGACACAGCGTCAGCCCAAAACTGTTTAGGCACATTCATTTGGAATAGAAGAGCCCTTGCAGTTTCTAACAGATGTCGATTCTTTCTTTCAGCAACTCCATTTTGAGGAGGTGTGTCTACGCATGAAGTTTGATGAATAATGCCATGTTGAAGCATAAAAGATTTAAATGGAGCAGATAAATATTCTTGGGCATTGTCTCCCCTTAACACACGAACAGGAACATTAAATTGAGTTTTAATTTCAGCACAAAATGTAGAGAAATGAGTAAATAACTCGGATCGGCGCTTCATAAAATACACCCATGTCATACGAGAATAATCGTCAACAAAAGTGACAAAATATTTGAAACCAGGTTTGGACACAACTGGACATGCCCCCCAAACATCAGTATGGACAAGATCAAACGGAGCATTTGCTCGTTTATTAAGTCGGGGACTTAAACTAGTGCGATGATGTTTAGCAAACTCACACGACTCACATTGTATAGAAGACACCTTATTAAACTGAGGATATAATTGCTTCATTAGTGAGAGAGATGGATGTCCTAATCGGTAATGAGCTTCTAATAGATTTCCAACCCCAAGGCAAGAGATACCTTTTGTAATTGATGTATCCAAAATATAAAGACCACCCGACTCATGTCCTTGACCAATAGTATGCTTCGTTAACAGATCCTGAAACACACAATATCCCGGAAAAAATGTTACAGAACAATTAAGAGTACGTGTGATTTTACTGATGGAAAGCAGATTAAATGCAAAATTAGGAAGACTCAAAACAGACGATAATGGTAATGTAGAAGTTGGTACAACAGTACCAGATCCAAGAACGGGTGAGGTAGACCCGTCTGCTAAAGTGACACTGGAAGCAGGTAAATGTGAGTGAAATGATGAGAATAGACTAGGATTACCAGTCATATGATCTGTGGCACCTGAGTCAATGACCCATTTTGATGATGATGAAACAAGACATGTGTTTGGAATACCTGAATTTGCGACTATCGAGATAGGGGTAGATGAATGCTTTAGAGATTCTTGGTAGCAAATAAATTTAGCATACTCGTCTGAAGAAATAGCAACTGATCCATCAGATGAGGTGGTAGCGGAAGTAACATGAGCGATCAAATTTCCTTGATTTTTGAATGCCAACTTTCTACAATCTTTGAGCAAGTGTCCAGACTTCTTGCAGTAATTGCATATTACTCTGTCAAATTGACCTGTACGAAACATTTTTTTTTTCTTTTTTTTTTCTTTTTTTTTTCTTTTTTTTTTTTTTTTGGTTAAAATAAAATTGAGATATTCATTAAACAAGTAAAAAGAGCTGAGCTTACGGCAACTTTCCCGTTTATGGGCTTGGGAGAATAAAATACGCAGTGAGCTTTGGCTAATGTTGACTCCAAACTTAAATCCAAGGCAGATGCGCAGATCTGTTGTGAGACCCCAGCAGACACCACATACGAACAATCAGCTATCGTCCTACCACCAGATCTCCTCCCACAGCTATCGTCCCTTTCTAGAGAAAGATCAAAAGAGAAGTAACGTATACCTGGGGTAGAGGACTCTCAGGCGAGCCTGTTGAAACCGATCAAATCTCCGGCCAGAAAAGTGGTGTTACGAGCCGGCGCGTGCAGCATCTGCGACTATCTTCAGAGGTGCGTGAGTATTAAGGGCTTTAATTTGGAACTGCAGAGTTTGAACACCTGAGTGTCGATGGCATGCGCACCAGAGTTTGGACTGTACTGAGAGGTTCTGAAAGGTTCTGAATAGAGGTTCTGTAGAGGATCTGTCTTGAAGATAGAACGATGCCTAGAGGTTCTGAAGAATCTGAAAACAACTGAAATCCCTGAAGAAGGTTCTGAATAATTTGAAGACTGAACTCAGATTCTTGAAGAAAGAAACCAGTCTGAAAATTAAACTGCAATCTGAAAAACTAAATTAAAATGGAAGGCTCTGATACCATGTTGAAATATAAACTAGAATAATATTTAAGATGGAGAGAATGATTTTCTGTGTATTTCATTGGAGGGTTAAGTCCCTATAAATATACATTACAAAGATAGAATATTCCTATAAGATTCTATACAATAATAATATCCTAGAGTATATTCCTAAAATATTCTAAAGTATATTCTAAGGATAGAAGAATATTCTAAAGTATATTCTAAAGTATATTCTAAAGTATATTCTAAAGTATATTCTAAAGTATTGGCTATAAATAGAAGGGTTAATAACGGGTGAGGCAGACTGTTGTTTTATCAGATTGTTGCCTTGTTGCCTAAGTCCAGGTTGCCTAAGAAGTCCCTGTAGCCTACGGTGTATCTCCTTCCATCAATAAACACTCTTTCCCTATCATTCATCAAATCTGTGCTTGTTAGTTTATTGTATTGCTCAGATCTGTGCCAGGTACCTAACATTGGTATCAGAGCATCACTGCTCCTGGGGATCGCAAGTGAAGTGGGGCTACTACAGAGCTAGCGTTTCAGAGGAGGTAGGTCAGAAGGAGAGAGAAAATGGAAAATCGCAGAGATACGTTGGGACTGGAGATGAAGTCGGCTATGTCAAACCTCGTGACCACGTTGAATAAACAGATTCAGAGCACCATGGCGGCATCTATGGCGGAATTCGCAGCCGCTATAGCAGCGCTGAAGGAAGACAGTCGCGGAGATCGCGAATCTCAAAACCGGCCTTCTGCGTATCCCAGTTTGTCGCCAAATGCGCAGGTTTCTTCTCCTCACTGATCGACATCGCAAACCAGTTTCCCTGGATCGCAATCGCTAACAGCTGCGTCCAGTTCGCCGTCACCAACCGCGGCATCTCCCAGTTCATTGCGAACTGTTTCTACTCGCAGATCTTCATCTCCCTTGCAATCAGCTTCACAACGAGCCAACTCTCAACATCAACGAACAAAGGAATCTGAGCATCTAGCTGCGTCGGAAGGTAAATACGATCACTCTAGCTCTAGTATGGGTCAGGATAGTAGTAGAAGAGATATTGGTGCAGGAAGTAAGGTTGAATTACCCTGGTTTAATGGAGAAAAAGTAGACAAATGGATAGTTAAGATGGAAGAATACTTCCGACTCAAATCTACTGCGGAGGGAAGGAAAGTTGAAATAGCAGAAGAAGCTATGGAGGAAGAGGCGTTTGACTGGTTTGAAGGGTGGCAATTTCAGACGAGGGAATATAGTTGGAAGGCTCTGAAGGAATCCATAACTAGGCATTTCCAGCCTACAAGCAGTCTGAACACAGGGAATCAGTATACGCGATCGCAAAGAACTTCTCACAGTTCGCAATCCTCTACGCGAACTACTGTTTTTCCTTGCAGTTCAACATCGCAAGTTTATTCCCTCAGTAGTTCACAGGTTTCTTCTCAATCTCAAGCCGCGGCTCACTGTGTGCTAGCTCCAGCGCCAGCAGATTCTCACACTTCTCAAGCGTCACCGCTCCGTTTGGAGTCTGTTAACCTGCTGCAACCTTCCTGTGTTGATAGAAGTGTTTCGCGAGCCAGAGCAAATGCAAAGAAGCTCAACGAGGGAAACGGTGAAAGCCAGGAGAAATTGCCAGCTGATTCTCTTACTTGGCAAGCTTCACAGCTCAGTTCGGAATTCATTAATCAGCCACGACCTATTTCTGAAGATAGATTCATTGATGAGGATGAAAGACGAGAGAAGAGATCTGCTGGGGTGAATCAACTCTCGAGTGCCCTGGAATATGAGTCCGTTGAGGACAAAATTGGTGGTTCTGAATTGGAGAACCCAGAGGTTTCTGACTCAAAATTGCTGATGACAAAATTGCTGGTTCCTGAAACCCATGTGGGTATTACGGGAGATCCGGTCACTACTGAGCTTCCGGTGGACAGAACTCAAAGTGGTTCTGGCATGGATAGGAGAGGAAGTACAGAATTCGTAATTGGAAGTGATGGCCATGTCAAATTGGATGAAAGGAGGAGGCGGTTTCAAGAGTTCATTGATGTGAATAGCCCTTCTATGATATTACTTCTGAGTACAAGAGATGGAGAATGGGGAATATATCTCAGTAGCCTGAAATCTGAAAAATATTTGGAGAGTGGTGAGACTGCTTTAGAAAGCATATTCAATTCAAAGATACTTGATAGAGTGCAGCAGTTTTTTTCTGAGAAAAGAAAAAGCTATGTTCATATTGAAAGGCAGATTTCTATTCGATCATTCTATAACTCAAAGGAGGCTGCAGAAAGAGTTCATAGACAAGAGCAAAAGAATGCGGTCAACCTGTATATCCTTTGTGCAAAGGATGCCTCGGATGAAGTTCATTGGCAGAATTTATACAAGAATTTGCATCAGGTTTCATCGGCATTGAATGGAAGGTATGAGGCAGCCCAGAAAATAGAGGATGATATTGTTTCTTACCTTGAAAGAACTGCAGGGATTGATGTCTCCAATAGCGAGCACCTGATGGATTTATCTTTGAAAACAGAAGCTGCCAATTATATCAAAGTTGCTATGGAATTGCTGGGTGGAATGAAAAATCCTTATAGACCATATCAATGGGCAGTCTACACTTATAATTCTCCCATGATGCAATCCAAAGAAGAGACAGATGAGTTGGATATACGACTAGAAATGATTAGCTTGCTTGGGGGCCTCTTTGCTATATCCAAATGTGAGATCCAGGAGGTTTTTTATCCAGTAGTTATGGAAGTCCTAAGGAGGTCTACTGAGAGAACAGTTCAAGTTTGGATGGGTGCCCTTAAAAAGGTTATAATTTGTTGGCTATGTGATCCCTTTAGAGATGAAACCCCTCAGATTTTTTCTATTTTAGGGGAGATACTGCTGAATTATGATGAACATCTGGGTAATCAAGTTGCTGCGGTTCTCTATGATGTGGCAGCTGAAATTAGTACAAGGGCAGCTGGATTTTATCTTGCAGAACCTTTATATGCTGATATTGGTTACAAGGAAGAGGCTTCAAGTGTAATTCCAGGGAATTTTTATAACCAGTTTCTGCTCCGGTTTGCTGTGAAAGATGTGATGATGAAAGTGAAAGTAAAAGAAATGAAGCTCTTAGATCAGAAACCAAGGAGGTACTGGGAAGGAAGAGGTTCCAGGATGAAGAGGAAGTTCAAGATCAAGGCTGTGTCTTATTACCCACCTTGAGGGCAAGGTGGTTATTTAGGGGGGGAGTAATGATAGGAATCTGGGTTAGTAGGCTATTAATAAGAAATAATAATATTAGTAAGGGTACTTGTAGTAGTATATTTAGAAGGTAAGGGGTTAATAGTAATAGTTGGCATATCCATATATGGGTATTGGCTATAAATAGAAGGGTTAATAACGGGTGAGGCAGACTGTTGTTTTATCAGATTGTTGCCTTGTTGCCTAAGTCCAGGTTGCCTAAGAAGTCCCTGTAGCCTACGGTGTATCTCCTTCCATCAATAAACACTCTTTCCCTATCATTCATCAAATCTGTGCTTGTTAGTTTATTGTATTGCTCAGATCTGTGCCAGGTACCTAACACCTATTAGGTAATAGGTATTTTCAGCTTTTCAGCCAATTTTTTTTACTAAACTCGTAATTTTTTACCAAGTTTGGAGTTACTTTTCTGTCTGAATTGGCTAAAATTATTGTACAGGTTCATTTTAGCTATTTTGTCATGTAGCTTTTTCTTTGATCTATTAATAAATATACTTTAAATATAAATTTTTCACAATTCTAGAGATTCAGCCACTTCAGCAGTTTCAACCAACATTTCATCAATTTCGGCAGATTTAGCCAATTCAACCAATTTTAGTGTTACCAAACATGGCCTAAGGATGTTATTAATTGAACTGGAATTTTCTGGTCTGAAATGGTTTGATCTGTTTAAGTTTGATCTGGTAGATTCCAATCTCTGTGTATTTTACTACTATTGAAATTTGGTCCGGTCTGGTCTGAGGTCTGTTTAAATTTGGTTTGGGACTGAAATCAGTCTAAGTAAAACATCCTAAATAACCATTCTTAAGGATTACTTTCCAATTCATATTTGTTCTTACCTTTATGCAAGAAACTACAAAAACATAGCATATAAATACTACTCCATATTTTAAAAGACAAAGGATATAGATGCAGAAGTCAATTCAAGATTCACCTATCAATATAGATGTTTGAGAAAAAACATAGAACAAACCACAAGTTTCATTAATGGACAACACATTTATTGCGACTCAATTTAAATATGAATGTCATGTGGTAGAAGCATGTGTAATGCTTTAGGGGGTTAAATTTTGTTTGTCATACTATTTGGTAAAGGGGTCAAACAATGTGGTTTAGTTCCCACAGAAACAATTAATATTTGGTAAAATAACAAGACCGATACATAAGGACTGAAGAGCAAAGTAAACCTCTAATCAAGTTAAATGTGACCAGTTCATCAATAAGTTTTTGCCGAGCAATGTCTAGTCTTCCGTTCATGAAATGTTTCTTCAACTTAGGCCAAAAGCCGCAAACATTATAACCATCAACAAGCAAGACAGGAATTGCAGTGCCTAGCACCTGATTTGTGCTTTTGAAAAGTTCAAAAATCCAAAAAGAAACATTGATAAACGGCTCAACTTAGAAACAAAGGAACAAAGAAATCGAGCCTTCAGAAGACCTGGGGAAAGTATTACAAATACAGACTGAGAGTGGGGTCTCTATAGAGCTCTGTATCTTCTGGAAGTTTTTCCTTCTCTTCCCTTTTTTTACGATAACTTGTAGCAGGTTTTGCAGTTTTAGATCTTCTCCTTTCGATTTCCTACAAAGCATTATGCACATTGTGATCATGTAGAAAGATTCAATCAGAGATTTTTCACTCGACCAACCAACCTTTAGTAACCTCAAATAACGCATGCTCTGTTGCACATTCGATGTTATCCTGGGAGGCTCCGAGCCCTATACATATAGATCAAAATTAAGACTTAAAAGGGAACCATCAATTTTATTTCACATAAAAATAAATCATGTGTAGCTAATATGATGCAAAACAGGTTTACAATGAAACCATGTTTCTTTCCAACCACCACAGACCATTGTACCCCATTATTTTTTCACTAGCTTATTTACACTCCAGCTAGCAAAGTAATCTCTCAATTCATATTAACATGGACTATGACTTTCTTGTGCAGGGATGAATTCTTCGACAGCACTGCATGTTGGAGTTGAGTAGCCTTTTTAAATCGAAGGATTATGTAGATACGGAGTATTACTTATGAGTTTCAGTCGTTCACACTTTTAACTAATGACTCAAATAAGTAACTTAAAGGACTTCATTTTTATAACTAATGAAGATAATATTTATAATCTTCAATTCCTTTTTTTTTAAATCCATGTCCACCAGCTTCTACCCACCACCTTCTGGATTCGCTACTGCCATGCTACAAACTAAGGAAAACATCAAACATTCTGTCTCTTCAAAAAAGACAAAGGAGAAAGCAACAGAGAAAAAAATGAATAAAAAGGGATGGAGTTAAAGGTGCACCCGATGTCTGGATCAACTAAAGTCCAGGTCAGGTCAAGTTCCAGTTAGAGATAAACTGTCAAGTTGTACAGCACATTCAGGTAAAGTTAACTTCAAGTTTCATGTTTGAGACTTCGTATCAAGCTAGAGCATAATTGACAAGCTCAGACATGAGGGAGAGTGTTGAAAGGTAAACGTTGAACTGTTGAAGGGTAAGCACAACACACACTACTGCGTTGTAGTACAGCTTATGCGCATGGTGACCATTTGACACTTATTTTGATCCTGGAAATATCCGGTGTGTCAAATCCAAGAGATTATTGTGTTGAATAGGCAATTAAAAACTTATGCACTGACTGTGCTAGCTTAGATAGGACCTAGTTCAGCAGGTGATGCCTATTTGAAACAAACATGAACAACTAACACGATAAGGAAATGGGGTAAGAGAGCCTAATAAAGAGTCAACCTGAATATTTAAAGCATAAACAATATATTCCAAAAAATGGGAATTCATCGAAGCAGATGTACCTTCTGCCGCTGGTGTTTGTTATTGCTCTTCTTTGCCGCGATTTTCGAATAGCGATAGCTGCATCTGGAACCATCTGGACAACCAATCAATCTGAGAAGAAAGATTGAGGAGGAGGGTATTGCAGCTATGGATGATATTCCCTTCATGGGATCGGCAACACATTATTACTCTTCTTCATTTCTCAGAATCAGTAGCTAGAAACCCAATTAGTCTCATTTACCTACGCTTATACGCTGTGAACTTTAATTCACGTATCTTGTGTTTAGAGCAACATTCATAGAGACATAGCAGAGCAATAGCCCCAGAATTTGTTGAAGTCGCCGGTCTGATGCCACAGCTGATGGCTGATTCTAGCTGGTTGTATTGGATGTTGCAGATATGGATGACTCTAAGAGCATCTCCAATGTGGGAGTGGATTGGAGTAAAATCTATCCTACGTGGCATAGGAGAGATAGGATGATTATTTTAATTTAATATGAAAAAAGTGGTGTGTGTGAAAAATGAAAAGGAAGAGAGAGATAGGAGTAAATTGTAGACAATGTGTATGACAAAGTCCACAAATAGACATTACACGGGAATAGGTGAGCAAAAGTGGATGAAAAGTGGGTTAGAAGTGATATAAAAAATGAAAATGAAAACAAATATGGAGATATGTAGGTCCTACACATAAAATTTGTGAGATAAAAAATGGGACCCGATTGTAAGAGTGTGTAAGAGAATAGACATTCCCATTGGAGATGCTCTTAATTAGTGCCTCAATACTCAATAATTAAAATTTCTAGAAATTGGTGTCAGTTCTTAGACATTAAATTTGAATATCCAAAATTACAAGTATATAAATATAAGAGAAATGCTCTTTGTACCCATTTTAAAACCCACCATATACCCACTATATATACTCCCAAAAATAATTACTCCTTTCATCTCATTTACCCCTTCCCCCATTTCTCCTCTCTCCCCCAGCTTTGTTGTACGCCCCATCTCTCCTCTCCCCCATCCAGCTCTTCTACGCCATTTTCTGCCCCCTTTTCCTCCCCCATTTTTTCCCTCCATCCAAGATCAAACTCATTCCAACGAGTTGATATAAAGACAGTTGATCTACTTCTTCTTTCCCAACGAGCAGCCACTCTTCAATGTAAAGTTTAACCTATAATTTTCTCTACCTTGTTTATTGGGTTCTTTATACATTTTCTCCTTTTCCTTTCTTCATTTCACTTCTTTTTTCATTTTCCAAATTCCCGAAATAAACTTTTAGGGGTGTTTGCAGTTGGAATCGGTGCACAAGGCATGGATGAGAGGTCAATTTGAGCCGCTCGTACAAGAAGCCCCCATCAACCAGGTGAACCAGCCCATACATTGAGGTAATAACCCATTCGATTCTAGTGATTGTTTTACTGATTGTTTTTTTTACAGATTGTTTTTTGTTAATTGGTTCAAGATTCTAGTTTTCTTGTTTAGCAATTTTAATAATGATGTAGGTATTTTTATTGTGAGGATGTACATCTAAAAAGAATCCGATGCAAAGGTCAAAATCAGAGCATAATGCACATTCAATACAGATCTTCCCTGAGATGTCTTTGTTGTTGTAATTATACCACAGTGGTAGAAAGCCCTTTTTCCATCATTCAACCCTTGACCTTTTAGATGGAATATAGAAATCAATGAGCTGCTTGTAAATGAAAAAAAGAAATTTACTAAAAGATGTTGAGCAAGACTTGACCGCTAAGACAATATTTATAGCACTATAAGTCACAAATTGTGGTTCTTAGCGGTCACATAAGTCACATGTAAATATGTTAAATAAATAGTTTATTATACTTTTACTTTTCAATCCTAAAGTTTGCATTTCTTATATACTATCATTTGTTTATAGCATGAGTTTGGGAGCTGTTACTACGGCAAATATGTGCAAGCAAATTTGTACCAAAAGTTACAACCATGACGTTAAATTAAACATTGATTGAATTTTAAGAAAGATCTGAACACACTTCTTAGCACCGTTAAAATGTTTCTAAGCAATATAAAGGAGCAACGCTCATGTTCAAGGTTGTTCGGTTAATTTTTTGTTGTTCATTGTACTTTATTTGGAACCCAGAAATGGATTTATTTTGCTAAGGAAATGATTACTATCAATGGCCTTGTTTTACAGATTAATCCACTTGTTTATCATGTCTTGTTTAGGATGTATCCCACAAAAATGATTGATTTATTTTATCTTGGGCAATTTTTTTATTTACTAGTTTTGTAGTTCAACCTTTTTTTGCAGTTTAAATTATTATTCTATATGCTCATTGTTTGACTATTTTATTTGATAAGTATCAATTGACTATTTGAACATTAGTTTTTTTTGTTTTGCAGTTTGAACCATTGGAGGAATTTATCTTGTTGCAAAAGCCACTACTACTTGCTTCATCTCAATGTGCAGAGTTGGATAAGAGTTAAATGCAATGTTGTGCTATTAACTTTCTTAATTAATCAAATTGTGAAGTTAATATTTTTGTATTTACAATGATAGTATAATTAGAGTTGCTAAAGGAATTGAAGTTGTGCTATTAGCCTAATGCTTTTTAGCTTGAGATGGTGATTCTTTTAAAAATAGAATGTCTATGATGCCCAAAAACAAAATAATTTTAGGTAAGCTTGTTGCCACGCACGGAAAATATAAACAAACACATAAACAATTACTTCGTATTTTCTACGCACAGATAAAATAAAGGAATGAACAAATAGACAATGTTTTCTAGTGTTCATAGACAATGTTTTAATAATGCATAGAAAATATAAATGAACATACAAAAAATAATTTTCTATGCACAAAAAGAAATAAATCAATACACAAACAATGTTTTAAGCGCACACAGACAATAGAAGTGAACATAGACAATTTCTCGCAATTTCAATTGGAATAGAAAATTATGAGAAGTCACTTCATACTTGGTTCAAAGACAATTCATCTCAACTTATTAGTTTGTTTAAGTGATTATTGTCTGTGGCCAGACAATTTAAATCTAGTTCACAAACAATTTTACTTATCATATTAACTCGCTTTAATGGTTATTGTCTGTGACCAAACACTTTATATATGGTTCACAAACAATTTCACTTACCATATTAAGTCGCTATCACTATTGTCTATGACAAGACACTTCATATCTGTACAGACAATTTCACTTAGCACATTAGCCTATCACAATGGCTATTGTTATACAAAAAAAGATCAAACTTTTCATTAATTACTCAAATTGTTATACAAAAGATTTTGAAATAACACCTGCTGTGTAAATTAGAAGATGCTAAACTTGAACAGTATGACAATTGTATTTGCAACAAGTCAAAGGTCTTTATTTCTCCAAACGGGCTTATAAGCTAAAACAATGTTGGACCAATTTGAGACCTTTTCAGCAGTTGTTTTGTTTGAGAAGCAACTACTTTCATTGTAGCCCCGCAAGACGGCAAATTGCTAGATCGTCATTCGTCAAAACTCCGGCGTCCTCGCCAATCGCCAGAATTCTGTCGCCACCTTACCGCTGCCACCGCCAAACGCCAGAATCAACCTCCAATAAAAAAGAACAAATCAAAACTTTTAAAGTTTAAACAAAATGCAACCTGCAACCTGGATTAGAAACTTTCAAAAGATCTTAAAACTGCCTTTAGAACTTTAAACATACCTCAATTTAGTAGCTTACATTTTTTAGTCTTCTTTAACATTATTATGACCCCATTAAGGGTGTGCTAAAAGGATGAACGTGTAGAGGAGTGTCTCTACAGTGGCCAGTAGCATGTTTTGATTGATGCTGCAAAGGAGACCCACCAAATATGATCAAATACAGAGCAGTCTTGGTTGTCATCTCGTTTTACATGGTGTTTAGATACTCAACTGGACTTTTGCTAATGGTTATAACTGAACGTAGGGTGTGAGAGGATGAGTTATTGTTGCCCGGAGAGCGGACAGAAAAGAATCAAGAATCAAACATAAAAGAGAACTGTCTGACTCCCCTGCCAGTTGTGCTGCCGGAATGGGTCACATCTTCAAAGCAGCTGTCCGGCTCCCCTTCGAGTGCATGTAGACGGTTGTTGTGCTGCAGATCCCCAGAGAGCAACCTTGCAACCCCGAGCTGCAGATCCCCAGTGGCGTAAAGCTGCCCGACACCCCTACGAGTGCAACCCACGTGTTCTTCTTCCATGCCCTTACTGGTTGTTCAATTCCATTAGCTTCATAAGATGAAACGCACAGGTAACCTGCTATGTCAAAAAATACAACTCTCCAAGTGCTAAAATCCATTAAAATCTAAATAATTCCATCAAAGTGAAATCCAATGAAATCCAATAAAATTCTCATAGAATCCGTAGCACTCCATTAAATTCCACCAAATCCACAATCTTTAAAATTCCATTAAAATCTACTTTGAAGACACCCTCCTTAACATACTTACATGGATTGATCCATGTACAATAAAGTTTATAGGCTAACATTGCACTAATATACTAGTAAAAGCATAATAAACATATTAATATGTCAACAAAAATATCTACATCATTATTCAAATTGGAAAACAAGAAAACTAGAATCTTGAACCAATTAACAAAAAAGAATGAGTCAAAAAAAGGAGAGTAAAAGTCTTGAATTTAAACAAAAAAAATCATTGAGTGATTTCATCAAACATGTTATGAGCATAAATTTGAAATAGAGTAATTGAATTAAAATTTCAATAGTTAACACTACATTCTCTTACAATAATACAAAATATTCAACTAATCAGTGTTATACCATACATTATACACAAATAATCAGAAATTTTAAATAAACAAAACCCTAAAGTCCATTGAAAAACAAAAACCTAAGGTGCATATAGAAAAATCGAATAGGTTTTTTATTTTTTGCAAAAGAAAAATCGAATAAGTTATTACCTCAATTTATGGACTAGTTGATGAGGGCTTCTTGTTCGACCGGCTCAAATCGACCTCTCATCCACGCCTTCTTCACGGATTCCAGCTGCAAAAACACCGTTGATGAGCTTGGACTTGAAGACAGGTGACCACCTAAAAGTTTATTTCTGGAATTTGGAAAGGGAGTAAAGAAGTGAAATGAGAAGGGATGAAAAAGAAGAAAGAGAGGAGAAGGGTTGAGATGGAGAAGGAGAGGGGTGTGGCGTAATAGAGGGATGTGAGGGGAGTGGGAAGAAAATGGGTAAAGATGTGGAATCGGGGTAAAAAATTAAAATTCTTTTATAGTGTGTACATGGTGTGTACAAATGTGTGTACAAGAAGCATTTTTGTAAATATAATAATTAAAATCATTGTTCAAAAGTTGTCATCATTGATCAAGAAAAGTCAATATGATGAACATTTTCGGGACGGAAGTACTATAAATAAAAGGGAAAAATAATTAAAATATCCCAAACTTTGTAGAAGCGTGAGATAAATACTCCAAATTTTCATACGTAATTTAATTACCCCAAACTTCATATAAAAAATTATTTTAACAACATGGTCATGTATCATTTCTTTCAAAAATATAAATTTATGATGTTAATTGCATAATTTAAAATAGCAAATTGAAAACATTGCAATTATGTAGAGTGGGGGGTAATAATATTTATTTTAAATGGAAAATTATAATGTTAATTGTATCTTCATAAATCCTAAAATACTTTAAATTACTAAATTAACACTAAAAATGGACATTTTTGAAAAAAAATTATGCATGATCATGGTGCTAAAATAACTTTTTATGCAAAGTTTAGGGTATTTAAATTACATATGCAAGTTTGGGGTGCTTGCTTCACATCCCTTCAAAGTTTGAGGTTTTTTAATTATTTTTCCCTAAATAATAAATGCTAGAGGTTACATCATGGGTACACCTATATAAAGTCCATCCTTCTCCTCTTTTATCATATCAAACATCTCTTTCTTTCTTTTTATTCCAATGTTCTCTTTTTTTTGGAAAGAAAATATTTTATTGAATGAAAGGTTGAGTACACAATGCAAAAAGAAGAAAACAAAAAAGAAACAAGAAATCTAAAAGCAAAATAAACAACAAATATTATGCCCACGAAAAGTTTTTGGACTGTGATCTAGTCTTCATGCTATGACGCCGTTTATTTTTTTGAGTCTTTCTGTAGATCTTGAGTTGTGTATTCAGATTCTCTGTGGGCAGACTTGTGTCTGAAGTGACGAATTGGGATTTATAGCAGATCTCTCTATTGAAGCTGGAATCCCATATGTCTTCGCGACTGGAAATGGGTAGTCGTCTGTCAGTTTCAGTAGCGTATTCTAGAAAGTCATCTGAAAAATACGAGTCATCAGAGGGGTCAAAGCTGTCTGACGCGTCCGAGTAAGCCTTAAGCAACAATTGCTTGTGATGATTTTCGGTATGGAGAGGTTGTTGAATCTTGTATCTGAGGGCCTTGATTTCTGCAATAAAAATCTCTTTGGATATAGATGAGACCTCCTCAGAGTTTGACGTGCCCCCTGTGAATTTCAAGCGTCGGGTCCTCCTGTGCTAAATTGAGTAGACCCGCAAAATTAGAGAATATTGTCAAAAAATCAACTAAGCAGGAATTTGTTTGACCCGTGGGAATAAGTATGGAGCTCCCTTTTTGCTTAGCTATTTTCACGTAGCTGCCAGATATGTACACTTCCGAAGAGACAGTGATAGATCCAAATCTGTTTCTCCGCTTGTTTTTAAAAAGGTCAGTACCAATGATTTGTGTAATAAACCTGATGATTTGACGGGCAGCCTCAAAATTAAAAGTAATCCTAAGCATAAAGGATTTTTTGTCTTCCATCTCTTTTTCTTTCTTCTTTATTCATATTCCATCTTCACACTCTTCTTACATCATCATTTTCAGAATTACTTTGTCAATGCACTGAACAAATTGATGTTTGAGAATAATCAAAAAGTCACCGGAAGGTCACCAGAAAATTAGAGGTATCGAAATTTTTGTCTGTATGGTATATAAATATTGTCTGTGACATGTTGGATAATGATATATATTGTCTGTAATGATAGACGTAAAGTAGTAATATTTTATATAACTTCATCATATACAAAAAATGTGTGTGTACAAATATTAGTTTGTTTGCAGTGCTCTGTGTACACAGACAAATAATGTTGAAAGAAGTTAGGGTGCGGTTGCACAAAAAATGTTTGTATACACAAATAAAAAAGTGTACACAGACAAATAATGTTTGTTTGAACAAACAACTAATGTCTCTGTACAAAGACATTACTTTCCGTGCAACCACCATGACATTTATGCAAAAAAGTACGCCAAACAATGTGATTTACACATAAACCTAATGTATGTGTATACAAACATTGTAACATTTTCATACATTTGTACTTTTTTAAAATTAAGGAAAAAATAATTTAAACACCCCAATTTTTGAGGAATTATTGTTCGATAAGTGCCCAAACTTGTCTATGTAATATATATACTTTGAACTTTATATAAAAAGTTATATCACCGTCATCGTCATATGTTTTTCTTTCATTTGTGAAATACACAATACTACCCCTGATCTATATAACAGAAATACTTTTAGTTTAATATTTACCAACACACGATTTTCAGCATTAATACATTTAATTGACTATTTGTTAAAGTGTAAAAAAGACATATTCTGAAATTTTAAACCTAGACAAATTTTATAATGTATTTTATATAGAACAATTATTTAGTATATTAATAAATAAAATGCAGTTAAAGTAGAGTGTGTATACAATGCAAATATTCTATTTTTCCTTTTACACTAGTCGCACTCTACTTTGGCTGAATTTTATTTATTAATCTACGAACTATGTACTACTAAATAGTTGTTATATATAATTGGACTATAAAATTTTAATTTTAAAAAATTTTTTACTAATAGTCAATTAAATTTGTAGTAATGTGTTAGCAAATATCAAATTAAAGTATTGCAATTACTTAGACCGGATGTAATATTGTTTGTTTCATAAATGAAACTTTAGAATGTTTCCTGCATCATAATAAAAGTGTGGAGTATTTTAAATTATGTATTTATCACAATAAATTTACATTTTTGAAAAGAAAACATATGATCACAATGCTATGATAACACTTTACATAAAAATCAGGGTGTATATATTATATATGTAAAATTGGGATACTTACTTCATATCTGATGGAGTATATGGACTCCGACCCCCCGGTCTACCGACTATTGGGCCTGGACAGCGGCCCACACACGTTTAGCGGATTCATATTATTGTACATTATTATTATTCAGATGTTCTAGATCGATTAGCTTTTTATACTATCAGTCCATTTATGTAATCAGGTTTGTCAGGCCCACATTAGAGGCCCAGACCCGGATTTCTCTATATATACTCCTTTTTGGAGCTTGTAAACATAACTCACGGTTCATTCACAATACACATATCTCCTTCTCCACTACTCTTGTTCAATCTCTTCTTATTATACAATATGGATATTAATTATTCATCAATATCTCTTAAATGTTTGGTGTATTTAAATTACTTTTCCCTAAAATTAAAATATACTTGTACACATTTTTAATAAAGAATCCTACACCTATTTTTTTCAGTCAAGCGGCCGTTTTTCCTGGGCTTTTAATTCTTCCGCTGACTTGATAGATTGAGCGGCTCTTCAATTTTGAATTTTCCCCTGTGACGAGTTTCTTGGTGCGAACAAGAAACAGAGACAACAATAGTGAGAGGATGACATAATCAAGTGAAGGTCATGAGCGAAGCTTAGGGGAAAAATTGGAACATATATAGATTCAAGGTCATCTGTGATTGGTGGCGAAAGTGAAGGCTTGACAGAGAACACGATGAATAAGAGGCAGAGTGAGAAAGAAGCTACACTAATGTTGGCCCATCCCCCTCTTGAACCGCCGTCTAAGTATATTTGGGCGATGAAGCAAGAGTTTTACTTTTTCGCTTTTCTATTTTTTAATTTTCTGAAGTTTATTGTTTACTTTCGGTTGTGCATTTTATTTCATTGTAAGATCGTGAATTTGGAGGTGGGTGACGAAAGGTTTGCGTTAACTGTCTTTGGCTCATTTGCATTCAGTAAAAGATCAACGAGTTATATTGCTTATTTAGAGTGATAAGCTGTGAGTCTTGTTTGAGGGTCGACGATTGTTTGTGGTCTTTTTGTCTTTTTACTCATTATCTGAATGATGTGTTATCAATTTAAGCCTATTTCTTTCATAAACAAAATAATCATACACCTTGCATCTAATGTTGTATCCATATTTTGTTTATTTAATGGGGGCAAAATAACATTCAATTACAATAAAATTTTTAGTAAAACATAAATAGTACATTAACTTAATAAAAATTTGCCTCATTGGGAGCACTTTCAACCATTTTATTTTTGTAAGGGATTTCAATTTTTATTTTTCCTAAATTCAAAATAGGACAGATAGTGTGCCTCTCAGTGGGTTTGAAAATAGTTGTTTTAAAACAAATGTCGAAACAATATCCCTTAGCGTCTTATTAAAGGATGAGGAATATTTCAAAATATGATTAAAAATAATGTCATGTTCGAAAAATGACTACTGTATTTCCTCAGAATAGAAGGAATTTTTCAAATTTTGATTAAAATCAGTGTCATGTTTTGGTATTACTAGGTATTAAATATTAATATATAATAAAATATTTCAACCATCACGATGATTTTTTATATTTAGGGAAAAATATGAGTTGGGTCATCCGGAAACAGTTAGGGGTGTGCACGGGTCGGGTTCGGGCGGGTCGGGTTTGCGAACCCTAAACCCGTTCGGGTTTTTTAATTTAAATATTAGGCCCGACCCTTTAATATTTCAAATCGGGTATTTCGGATATTTTTAAGTCGGGTATTATCGGATATCGGGTCGGGTTTCGGATATTTCAGTTATATTAAAAAAAATTATAATTGGATAATTAAAGTGTTCAAATGTCACTTTGACAAAAATTGTACACACTAGTGCACTAAACTTCCAAATTACACAAATAATTTAACACAAATTGCACAAATAATTACACAAATAATTGAACAAAAGTAATAATTTAACATATTCAAAGTACACACTACATAATTTAATATATTTTGGATATTTTGGTTATATCAAAACACATTATAATTGGATAGTTAAAGTGTTGGAATGCCACTTTAACAAAAATTGTACACAATAGTTCACTTCACATTCAATTTACACAAATAATTTAATACAAATTGCACAAATAATTACACAAATAATTGAACACAAGTATTAATTTAAATATTCAAAGTACACACTAAACATATATTTCGGATATTCGGGCGGGTCGGGTTGGGATTTCACAAACCCTACCCGCCACCCGGTCTAGGCCCAATACTAATCGGATTTTCGGTTTCGGGTTTTTCGGGTCGGATATCCACTTCGGTTCGGATAATATACGAAAAAAATATCGGGTTTTTCGGGTCGGATCAGGTTTTGCTCAGCCCTAGAAACAGTGCAGGGGTAAGGGTTGGTTTGCAACTGCTTTTAAAAAAACACTTCTCATCTTTTGGATTTAAAAAAGCACTTATTTTCCCAAACACTACAACTTTTATTTTTCTCGGCTTCCGCGTCAAAAGTGCTTTTACTTTTTCTATTACACAAAAATCACTTATTTTACCAAACACTACCCACTTTTACTTTTCAAAATCACTTTTTTCTCAAACACTATCAACTTTTATTTAATCACTTCTCCCCATTTCATTAAAAAAAGCACTTTTTAAAAGCAGAAACTGTTGCAAACAGACCCAAAGGGTGTTTTCTTTTGGACTGAAATTCGCTGGTCTGATTTGGTTTGGTTTGGTCTGGTAAACATCTGGTCTCTGTGTATTTTATAACTACGGAAGTTAAGTCTGGTGTGATCTGATCTGGTCTGATATGGACTGGGATGAAAACAGTCCACCGTACGTGGGAATCTTTGCGGTACTGGGTAACGATGATGAGGGAAAAATATGAGCTGGCAATGCATGTTAAAAGATCGAGTGCAATAGCTGTCCTCATTGCCTCTTGGACCATTTGAAGTGCAGCCAATGAATTAGAGTGAGAAAACCTAAAAATTTGTGTATTCACTCTATGAATCCTTAAATTGGGTGTATAAGAGGGTGTGGGGTAAATGGGCATTTGACTATTTGGGAAGAGAGTAGAAATATCAACATACAGTCAAAAACTTGGGAAGAGAGTAGAAATATCAACATACGGTCAAAAACTAAGGAGAAAAAATGAAGGGTCACAATAGACCACAAGCCCATGCAGGAAGGCAATGCATGACATAACTTTTGTTAATCAAATAGTTCAAAAATGCAAATCTTCATTTAAAAAAATCTGAAGCAAAGGGAAAGGATAAAACAGGTTAAAGGAGGATCATAACATGGCCACAACAAGAGAAATAAATGTTCAGAAAATCAACTTTTCTTGGCCATTATATGCATTCATTCCTTTAATCTTCATTTTCTTGTGTTTCTTCTATATATTTGCACAATCTCTGTACTCCCAATCTTATCAACTTTCTCCTTATTACCCATTATCCATCACACCACCTTTTTCAACTCAACCCCTTTCCTTAATCCCTCCAAAAGGTACAAACCTTAACTTTGATAATTTTCATGTTTCCAAAGCTTTCACATCTAAGTATCTAATCCTCTAATCTTTACTTTTTGCTCATTGCAGGTAAGGTAGAAGAGGAACATGCATGTGACTACACAAATGGGAAATGGGTATACGACAATCTTGGGCCATTATACAATGAGACAAGCTGTGGGACCATGAAAGAAGGGAGGAATTGCTTGAGCCATGGAAGGCCTGATAAGCAATATCTGTATTGGAGATGGACCCCAGAAAACTGCAAACTTCCCAGGTTTGATCCAAAGACATTTCTTGAAACCTTGAGGAACAAGCATCTAGCCTTTGTGGGTGATTCGATTGCCAGGAACCAATTGGAATCACTTCTGTGCATGATAGCCACTGTTTCCACACCTGAATTGGTTTATTCACATGGTGAGGACAATAAGTTTAGAAGGTGGTACATTCCAACCCACAATTTGAATGTCTCCATTTACTGGTCACCATTTTTAGTGAAGGGCATTGAGAAAAACAACGAAAAGAATTATAATGTCCATAACTTAGAGTCTGTGGATGAGAGGTGGGCTTCTGATATAGGGAAGATTGACATTTTGGTTTTATCAGTAGGGCAGTGGTTTAAGCTTCCTGCTGTTTTTTACTATAATGATCAGGCATTGGGTTGCCATATTTGTGAAGGAAAGAATTATACAGAAATTGGATTTGATGGCCCACTTAGGATGGCATACAAGACTGCCTTCAAATCAATTCTTGAACGAAAAGGTCCTACTGGTGGTTCAATCAATGCTATTCTCACAACATTCCCTCCTGCACATTTTGAAGGGGAATGGGACAAGTTGGGGACTTGTTCTAAGACCCTACCCTACGAACCAGAGGAGAAAGTTCTTCAAGGGATGGAAGAAGATATGCGGAAGATTGGGATAGATGAAGTGAGAGAGGCAAAACAAAAGGCCAAGGAGTTTGGGAACAGGATTAAATTAGAGGCATTGGATATTACTAAGTTATCATTGCTTAGGCCAGATGCTCACCCTGGTCCATATATGCTTCCTAATCCTTTCGAAAATGGAGTGAAGGATCGCTTACCTAACGATTGTGTTCACTGGTGTTTGCCAGGGGCTATTGATACATGGAATGAGATTTTGTTAAAGGTTATTAAGAGATTGATGTGAAATGTATAGATTTTCCATTGAAGCCATACGGTTTTGTATTTTTGTCCGTCTTATGTGTTGATGCTGTTTGAGTATGGAATTTTGTGAGTACAAAATCTGAAAATGGGACAAGAAAAGCTGACCGCTCAAGCGGTTTAGCCAACTCTCCTCTTTTTGTGGCCTATGGGCGAGATCATATCTCATCATCATTACCCCAGTGCCGATAAGGCTCCCCACCTACAGTGGGGTAACGGGGGATCGGATGTACGCAGTCTTACCCCTGCATGAAAGAACAGAAAGACTATTTCCGGATGTCCCATAGTGAGTCATTTTTCTTTATTCCATCATATTCCTGAGCCAAAAAATGTTGAGTCTTTGGCTCCATTGCAAAAGGTGGAAAAGGCTGTATAAAAAAATCACTTGTCATTTGTCCTTCCTCATACCCCTTCAATAGGCTGGACCTTACTTGTTACTTTGCCAAGTTAATGTCAATCAGTTGCTTTCTCAAAACATGTTTAATGTTTGGAGGACTACTATTATTATTAATTCATCGAAATTTCGACCATTTTTTAATGATTTTTTCCATTAGCCTAAGGAACATGCCCTTGTTGTCCACCATTCTGGTCAAGCACACATAATTTGGGCACAATAATAACTACCTCATTCAGATCTTTAACTACTTTATCTCTATAGATATATCCATTTAGATGTATCATTGTATCCTATGTATGTACAAGCTAGCATGGGAACTTTATGACTTCCTCATTAATAAAGCTCATAAAGATTCTGACATGGAATCCCTGATGTAGAATAGTGGATTTTCAGATCATTCTGAATATGTGCATCGTCAACCCCTTTCCTCTTGTATTTGTACAAAGAATCTGTTGGAGTTCTCTCACGCATTCTGCCATTGATGGCCTTTCACAACTATCAGACCGGACACATCGCGATGCTAGATTTGCAAACATGGTGACAGACTCCATTGTGTATGACCCCCTGCTCATCCCTGGGTCAATCACTTTATAAAGTTTCTTCTTGTCTTTAATAATATGCCTGACCTGTTGCAATAAGCCAACTCATCCCTTTTTTGCTCATGTTTCTTAAAACTAGACCGGCTTCATAATGTTAGATTACCTGTAGTACCAGATTCCGATCACTTGGGCCAAGGTGGAGGTCTACTGCCCCACGTCCAGTCAAGAGCTCAAGCAGAACAACACCAAAAGCATAAACATCACTTTGTAAAGTAAGTTTTCCTGTCTGTCACCCAATAGGATAAAACTTTTGTCAATATGTGATATGAATCAAGTGCTCGATCCCATTAGTAGAATGAATTTATATAAAGGTTTTTATATGATAATAGTTACACTACACATTTTCTTATTCTTTAAGTAGATTACTGATATGCATATATGTGTGTGACAGTGATTTGTGATGAAAATGGTGGAAATACCATGATAAATTATTACCTTGAATTTCTGAATGGTATTTCTGAAATAAGTCACTTTAGGATTATAAGTTTTAACATGTATTAAGGCTCTCACTGGGAATCTTGAAACTTACTTTCCTAAATCATTTCGCAAAAGTATCCTGTGTTTGGTTTGTTGGATAAAATGAAGTCAATGGAAAATGATTTCGCCTTCAAAAGGGATATCACCCCAAAAATGTGAAAAATGATTTGCCTTTCGTTTGTTTGATTGTTTGACAGAAGTCATGTTCCAACTTTCATTACCGATTGGCATACCAATCCTCTGGTTATTCATGAAATACTGAATTGAGATCACAACTTAGTTCGACAGTAGGCTAATCATGAAATTACTGTTATCAACTTATGATTCGTTCTCTTTGGAATGTGTGTTCTCCCATATTATTATTGCTATAATGAAGGTAATTTCATGAGGAATAGAAAAATGCTACTCCATTTAATATCGGAACATTTAATATACCCGTGTATACTCAGGATCAAAGTAGCCAAAAGTCCCAAACACATTTGATGTGACACATATTTCCTTGCCTTCTGGCATCAACTTAGCAAGCCCAAAATCTGATATCTGCAAAGATAACCATGATTATAGCAGTACCACCTCCGTCCCAAAAAAACATGTTTTTATCACTAAAAGCACCATTACAAACATGAGTTTTCTTTTTTGGGGTGGTATACACTATAAAGTACTCCTCCCCATAAGTTTATTCCTACCTTCCTTTTCGGGATGTTCCAATATGTTCTTCTGTTTACATCAACCACAAGTATACTATTTCACATTCTTAATAAGTGTGATGAGTTAAGATGGGAAGAAATTTGGGACGCCACGTATATATAAAAGCAACAAGAGCTCATCATCATATGTGTGGCTAGCTTATTGGAGTCAGTACCTTAGCTTCGCACTTGGTGCTTAGAAGAATGTTGGTGGATTTGAAGTCCCTGTGAACAATAGGAATCCCAACAGCAGGACTTGAATGGAGATATGCAAGGCCTCTTGCTGCTCCTAAAGCCACATTCAGCCTCATAGGCCAATCCATCTTCCTTTCTCCTTTCCCTGCATTCCACCTCTAACACTTAGAGTAGTTAAATGCATATGACTTAAACTGATTTACAGAACTTTTTCCAACAAACAAACCATGTAAGTGGTCTTGAAGATTCCCCTTTTCCATATACTCGTATACGAGAAATCTGTGTTTTCCATCAGCACAATAGCCCACCAAAGATATGAGATTTGGATGGTCCAGTCTACTTAAGATATCAACTTCCACACGAAACTCTCTCTCCCCTTCCACTTCTTTGTATGATGGCAAGTCCATCTTCTTGATTGCTACAACCTTTGGATCCAATAATAATAATATTAGATTTTCTATTATAGTTTAGTTTATGTACACACATATACAGTCAGGCGCATCTGAACAGATTCCAATCCGGCCAACTTCGACTTTTGGCCAAAAAATAATTAAGAAATCCATATTTTCACTCACTAGTATCAAATATTAACTTCAGCCGTTAGATCATGTCAAAAGTTCAATTTTACCGAAGATAGCTCCATTTTAAATGATGACCTATGCTTAACCTTGAGATAATATCTGGGAAGAAAAAGTGAGTTTGTTGCGTCTGTATTCGAATGAGATGAAGCTTTAATGATTAAATTAATAGTTGATACTACGTGAGTAAAAAGAATGTGAAATGTAGAAGTTGACTCATGAAGAAGTTGGCATGACCAAATTCTTACCTCTCCGGTTCGGATTGTTCCCTTATATACTCGACCAAATCCTCCTTCCCCAAGGAGGTTTTCATCACTGAAAGAATTTGTTGCCTCCTCCATTTCTTTCAGTGTAAAAACTAATGAGCCATGGTGTCTTTTTGCAGGTGGATTAAGATCTTCAAGCTGCCACTCTTCTGCAGGTTTGTATACCCCTGGTGAAAAAATGCACACTTTATAATGGTAAATTTTGAAGAAATAAGAAATACAAATTCTGGCATGCTTAAGCAGGGGGGAGGGGATTAAAGCAGAAGCAGAAACATGCATACATGGATCGATCTGCCCGTCCGACTTGCTTCTCCTGCGTTTATTCCATGCTGTAACTAGACCAAAAGGCATGTTATTTATATCAATATTCTTTTTCCCTTCTTCAATTAGATCCTGCCATGCTTTTATCAAGTAGGTTTTTGAGTTCTAATTTAATAATTCTATATATGCATATTACAAAATAAGAATGTATGAAGCATGAAACATCTGCAATGACACTACTACAAAATTAATAGACAAGGATACAAATGTGAATCAGAATCTTGGTTGGATTATGAATAAAGCAACATCTAGTGGCTTGTCTGAGTTTAAACTGAGGTGGTTCTTTAATCCTAATCCACACACACAGTAACAGTCAACAACTAATGTGATATTGGACAATTCAACAAATGAAATATTTAAGAAGAGTTAAACTTAAGGAAAAAGACTTCCCAAACCTGACACTGCCATGGCTCCAAGAACCCAGCCTAACTTCTAAGTTCAAACTTGAAGCATAAGAGAATAATATATTAATTGGAGAGAAAGAAAGAAGAGAAAAGGTAGCACGTGTTACTTAGTTACCTTTTCCTTACAAGTTACAAGTGATAGGTGGGGTCAGGAATGAGCTTGGAACTGAAATAAAGCTGATCTCCCTCTATACATTCCCATTTTCCTCTACTGGAAAATGGCTTTAGTTGAGTGGTCATTTTCAGATAGCTTTCATTGAACTTTTCCTTCTCCAGAATATTTTTATTTCTTAATGCTCTAGCCTATATGAATCTCTACATAATACCCTAACGGCCACTTAATATTTTGGTAATAACTTTCAAAGTCATTTTCAAATAAATATTTTCATATGAATAGTTCAACAGAGAAGAAATAAAAAAACAAAGAGGGGTGGAGTGGCCACATAGCCCCACCTGATGTGACCTCTGCAACTCTGCAAGTTGTCAGATGTTTATCCGTTCTTGTGTAAAACTAATCACTAATTATGACTCAAAATTGTGTAGTTACAATTTATGAGAGAAATAAATAATAACTCCAATACTCCATAATGTTTCCCTTGAAAATAAATTGAGGGTACTTCTTTAACGGATAAAATAAGAAAGCGTGAGCAATTTAAGAGCAAATGGAGCACTACCTTAAAATCTAAGCCATCTTATATATTGAAAGAAAATTCTCAAATGGCAATAGCCATTTTAAGGCTATCTCCATCTCTACAAGATATGTATTTAGTTTAAGTACGTACTTTGCCATTAAAGAGCATAAGGAGTATATAGTATGCATTTTTTAAGGGAGACGCTATGTTAGTAATATTATTTGTCTCACCTCTGTAAAATCCTCTTTTTAAATTATAATTGTACAATTCTCATTTTTCTAATCATCATGTTCATTAATCAAGTGGCCTGGGGTTATGACTTATGAGGCCACCCCACTACTCTTTGGTTTTTATTTATTTTCTTTTTTTTTTTTGTAATTATTGTTGTAGAAAAAGCCTTTGGAAGTTAGTACGGCCATTTTTTGAGGAATGAAGAAGAGGGAGAGTCAGGGGCAGACCTGGTCTCTACTACGGTCTGCCCCTGGGGAAAGTTAGCCCATGTTGTCACTTAATACTTCGTATTTGTGATTGATTTGGTTGGCGATAATTTCTTTTCAAGTACTGTAGTTATGGGTCACTGTTAATTCCTTCAGATCACAAAAAACTTTTTGGAAATCTAGCCCTTATAAGTTATTGGTTAATTCTTTATTTGCAACAACTAGATCTTTTAATTGACGGAGACTTCCACGTTCCACATCATCATATATCAGGACACACATTATAAATATATTTGCTCTCAATATAGATGGTAATTGTATTTATTCATATTTTAATGCATATATTGAAGTATTGAAAGAAAACACAGATTGGACCCTCCAGCAGATTGAAGGTCCACTCATCAGAAGATGTTAATTAATCATTGAAGTATATATTAAGCCTTGAGATAAACTTCAAGACCCTTGAAGGTCTTAACAGCAGCATCCTTGATGAGGCTGGGCTCAGGGACCTCATCACTGGCCTTCTCAAATTCACAGCACCACTTAACCAGGCTTCCATCTCCCTGTGGAGTCACTCCCACATTAGCCTTGAAACTCTTGTAGTATTTCAGGATGTCTCCCTCAATCACATTGTAGCTCAAGCTCTTCTTCTCTTCATCCACTGACTCTATCTTCTCCTTTGAGAATGTCACCAGTGGTGTCCCTTCAAATTTCAAAACCAAATTCTTAGTATGTATGGTAAAACACCACACCTACAGTAATATATACTTGTATATGTACTACTCCATCTTTTTAAACAAATGCACACATCATACATCTTGTAGGAGAGAAAAAGTACCAATTAATATATATGATTGATGTTAAAGTTCTTGCTTGACAAGTTTTTTAGTGCGGGCTCATTTTATTGTATTTAAAACTTCAAATTTCATATTGATATTAAAGTATATGCTTGAAATATATGGTAGTTGGATTCAAGAATGTTGAGAAAATTATAGCAAATGAGTTATTGTCATACGTTGGAAAAGGCATGCATGCATGATCCATGATATCCGCAATCCCATAAAATTATTCCCACTTATCATTTTGGATTTTCATGTCCCAAGAAAATCTTTTCATTTTCTTTTTTGAAAAGTTTTGTGTGGTTAACGTAACATTCATTTACATACATTTTGCTTACTCAAGTTAAATTAGAATAGAAAGTATTAAGGGCACATCTAAAAATATGGGTCCTTGCTACATCTAAGCATCAGTGGGGCGGGTTAAATGTGAAAAATGAAAAATTTACACCAAACATTGAAAGAAAGTCATCGTAAATTTCGGCTGATCATAGCTCTAACATAGATAGCCCCTATAATGTAGGTACATACCTTCGGCAAAGGTGACCAAGCGGACGGAGCCAACAGAAACTCCATCACCTTCAACCACCTCAATACTCTTGTATTGTTCAGGGAAGGCCTTGGGGAAGACGTTGATGGAGTCCTTAAGGCTACTCCACAGCTTCTCTGCACCAACGTTGACCTCCACGTCCACTTCAATCTTTCCTTGACCCGCCATTTCCGCCCTTCAAATCTTAGATCAGATAAGATAACAGATGATTTTGATCGATATAATAGATGTAAGTGTAGAGTGTATGATGGAGAATAGAATGAGGATGCATGTATATATAGTGCCTTCGTTCCTACACGTAGTAATTGCCATTAATGGTTTTGTTGACAAAAGAATGGACCGTCTAGGCTATTTATTGGTGGCATCGTTCCATCCGTCGTCGGTGTTTGTAGCTTCATTTATTAAGACCAATACCCACGCTGTATAAACTTAATTAATTTAGACTTCAGTCCCATCTTAATTAAATTAAATTAAATGTTTTCACTTACTAATTTCAATCAGTAAATTAACAGATCGAACTCAAAAAAATTACGCCGGAGTCATCGGACTAGAATTAGTAGATCAAGGATGTTATTACTTCGACCGTTATCTGTTCCAGACCAGATCAGACCAGATCAGACTTGGATAGTTATAAAGATACAAAGAAACTAGATCAGACCAGATCAGACTTGAATAGTTATAAAAATACAAAGAAATCAGTTCAGATAAGACTAGACCAGTCCAGATCAGACCAGCAAATTACCATCCAAGTAAGAACATCCGAATAGGAGATCGGATCTTATCAGAATATTTGTATGGGTGTAAAAATATGAAATATGAAATAGTGAATAAAAGTAGTGGTCAAATGTCACATTTACTCATCGCTTACTATTCCGCACCCCTTTTAGAAAATTTGGATCATTTAATTCAGAACGGTGCTCTCATGTTCGTTGATGCATTTGTAAGACAAGATAGTACGCGGCGCGGAGACAATTTTTTTTCAAACTTAAATTGCAATTTACTGACTCAAAATAAATAGAAAAAATTAAAAATATATTACTACTTTAAACCTTATTAACAAATATATGACCGGCGGTTAATAATGTGAGTGCACTAACTACCTTCATTACTAAAAAACTGCCGTAGGTATTTGTATTAGTGAAGAGTGGGTTACTATTTTGTAAACTTACATATTTTTGGTAATATATTGGTAAAAAACTCAAATAAATACGCGTAAATGAGATTAAAAACTATCCTAAATTTTCTAAATAGGAGTAAAAACATTACAATGTTTCAAAATATGATTGTCGTGTTTTTATTCACTAAATATCAATTGATATACTATGGAGCAATACACTGTTGTGAGAATGCTGCTCCCACAGATAAAAGTGTGTGTTAGTGTTCATGCAGGTGAACAATTTTTTTTCCATTCTTCAGTAGCAGAATGATGTAACTCGCGTATAAAGAAATGTAGCTCATGCCGATAAGAAATGTAACTGCAGGCGAGTGGAAATGTAACCTATCTAATACGGATTATAAGAAATAAACATTGATTTCAATGAAAACAAGGAGTAATTTCTCAATTATTTTACGTAAATAGTGAATATGTTTTTTAAGACCATAAATAATGTTTTTTTAAATCATACGGAGTATTTTTGCCAAATGAATCATTTTGTTTTACAAAAAAGTGATTTTTTGTTTCAATAGGGACTTGCTTAAATAGTGAATATGTTCTATTTTTAATATTAAGGTCATAAAAATGTTTTTAAAAAAAATCACTTGTTTTGCCAAATAATAAATCATTTATTTGTCCAATTTCTTTTTCCAAAAAAAAATGATTCTTTTACTTCAATAGCAGGGCTTTATGTTGTGATGTAGCTGTGTTATGCAAAATGTAACTCGCGTTGATGAAAAATCTAACTTAGGTGTACGAAAAATGTAATTTGTTAAGGCAAGTCTAAATATAACTCACGTATAGAAAGATGTAACTCACACATAAAATACTAAAATAGATGTAACTCGTGAATAAGAAGATGTAGTTTCATATACTATCAAATGTAAATAATGAAAATAAGGAGTCTAATTGCTCAAATTAATTTACATAAAGAGTTAATATGTTCTGTTTTTAGTATTAAGGCCATAAAAATGTTTCAAAGAAAAATATTGCCAAAAAAAACTTCCTTTTTTGCCAAAAGTCATTTTTTGGAAAAAATAAAATCATTTTTGTTTGCAAAAAAGTGCTTTTTTGTGAAAATACCCAGGGTTTATTTTGAACTCGTGTTATGAAAAAATGTAACTCAAGTTGATGGAATATCTAACTTAGGTGTATGCAAAATGTAACTTGTTGAGGCTAATTCAAATGTAACTTACACATAGGAAGATGTAACTCAAATCTAATTCCAGAAATTGTCTATAAACATAACCCACACATATGAAAAATGTAATATAATTTCATGTGTTATGAAATTCAATTTATATCGAAACAAACAAATTTAATGTCTCAAAATTGTTAAAAACATATCAAAGAGATAAGAAATACTATGTATATATTTTTTGCAAAGAGATAAGAAATATATTATAGAAAACAAATTATGAATATCAAATATAAAAAATATTACACAAAAAATATATTCTATAGTAATTTCACTTGAAGATAAAAAAAAACAGTAGAAAAAATGTATGATTATGAAATACAATATACTACCTTCGTCCCTTTTTATTTAGTCATCTTTGACTTTTCCAGTCAAAGGTGATTAACTTTGATCCATTATTTTAATTAACATATTTATGTAAAACATAATAAATTTTATACTTTTATGATAGTATTTTTAACAAAAAACATTTTCATATAATTTTCATATTATCAATATTATCGTGTATAAATATATAATCGGTCAAAGTTGAACAACTTTGACTTGAAAAAAGGTGTTTGACTAAATAAAAAGGGACGGGGGGAGTACTTATTTTACGTGGATTAAAAGGATTTGGTAATAATTTGGTAAAAGAAAAAAGTGTGAATATAAAAAATATTGCAGAAATAAAAATAGTGCATAAATATGAAATGCAATATACTTATTTTATTTAGATTGATGAACTTTTTGGTATGTATTGATAAAATAAAAAATAGATTCAATTATAATTAAAGTTGAAGATAAAGAAAAGTAAAATTACAATTAATTTTTTAGTATTTTACTTTGATGGAAAAGGAGAATAAATGAAGAGAAGAAAAGGGAAAAAGTGTCAAATAAGCCCCCTTACTATAGTGAAAATGTCAATTAAATCCGCGAATTCAAAAAACACTCAATTAACACCCGAGCTATGAAAAAACTTTCAAAACGGGTTTTTATTAGGTAACCAACAGGTTACCAGATGAATTTTCACACGTGGCGACAAGTGGTAACACATGGTGACACGTGGTGACACATGTGTAAGTTTTTTCTTTTTTCTTTTCTTTTGCTTTCCTTTCTTTTTTTCTTTTCCTTTTTTTCTTCCTTCTCCCTGGTTCGTCGCTTCTCTGGTTCATCCGCTACTTCTCCCCTACGCCATTAAGTCCATCCACAGAAATGAAGCTCCACCCATTTAAACATCAAATGGATCTTGCAGTCATCAAACTTAACTGCTGAAAACATGAGATTCTTTGAAAGTGTGTTATCCATAATAAATAAAGATAAGAGTAAAAGGCTAAAAACAAGTGGATCTTTGTCCAGGGAGTAACCTAAGATTGTTTGTTGATCTCCTTGACGAGGCGCATCTCCCAGTATTTTTCTTTTAATTTTTCGAAAACTTTTTAAAATCGGTGTTAATTTTTCTAACGGCGTTAGACGCCATGCCCCTGCTATGATAACAGAATTGAAACGCATGCCCCACTTTGTTAGAAAATGAAACACATGCCCCTATCTGAAAATGGCCCAAACCATATGTACGTTTTCTGTACTTTTCCCTAATAATTATAATAATAATAATAATTATTATTATTATTATTCTTGTTGTTGTTATTGTAATTATTATAATTACTACTATTATTGATATTATAATAATAATAATAATAATAATAATTATTATTATTATTATTATCACTATGATTACTATGATTATTATTATTATGATATTTATTATTATCATGATTATTATTATTCTTACTACTATTATGGTTGTTGTTGGTGTTATTGTTATTAGTTTTGTTTTCATTATTATCATATTATACAGAGTAATTACAATTAAAATTATAGAAATAAATATTATAATTATAATTAAAATAGAAATTAATATAACTATAAATATAATTACAATTATAAATATAGCTATATTTAACTAGTGTAATACGTATACTAATAATAATAATACCTATTATAGTTATGTTTATAATTATAATTATAATTATTATATTTAAATTATATATGTGCATTACATTTATAATTATAGTAATTATAATTATAATTATAATTTTAGAAATATTCAAATCGGATCAGATCAGAAAGATTTAGATCAGATCAGATCAGAAACATTCAGATCAGATCAGAAAGATTCAGACCAGATCAGAAAGATTGAGATTAGATCAGACCAGATCAGAAACATTCAAATCAGATCAGATCAGAAAAATTCAAACATGATTTATCACTTTTATTATTATATTAATTATAATTATTACTATTATAATTATTATATTATAGTTATTGTTAATAGTATTAATATATTAATAATAATAATACTAATAATACTAATAATAATATTAATAATAATAATAATGATAATAATGATAATAATGATAATAATAATAGTAATAATAATAATAATAATAATAATAATAATAATAATAATAATAATAATAATAATAATAATAATAATAATAATAATAATAATAATGATAATAATAATGATAATAATAATAATACCTCCGTTCTTAAATAAGTGCAACATACCAAATTTTACACTATTCACATATTCTCTTTGACTACATTTTATTTATTGATGTATTAATATATATTTTTGAAAGAAATATTACTAAATTTGTGTCATTGTAAATTTTCAAAATCTGATTTTTTAAAATATTTTTACTAATAGAGTGTTATATATATTAATGGTCAAAGTTGTGCCTTAGCAAATGTAAAATGTTGACCGTTGCACTTATTTAAGAACGGAGGAAGTAGTAATAGTAATAACAATAATAATAATAGTAATAATAATAATAATAATAATAATAATAATAATAATAACAATAATAATAAATAATAATAATAATAATAATAATAATAATAATAATAATAATAATAATAATAATAATAATAATAATAATAATAATAATAATAATAATAATAATAATAATAATAATAATAATAATAATATGTTAATAATATAAATATTACTCCATCCGTTCTCTAATACATCCCCCTCTTTCCATTTTGGGATGTTTTCCAATACATGTATCTCTTTCCATTTTTAGAAAGTTTTTTCAATAAATATACTTATATACCTTCATTCTCTTTCCTACTTTTTCATTCGCTTTCCTACTTTTTTCCTTTACACACAACTCACTACACTTTTTATCTTACCTCTATTAATTTATTCTTAAACCTTGTGCCAAAGGTTATACTCTCATCTATTAGAGAACGGAGGGAGTATTATTATTATATTATAATAATAATATAATTTAAAAATAATAATAATAATAATAATAATAATATAATATAACAATGGAAATAATATTAATATTATGATATACTAATAATAATGTTATTATTATTTTATTATTATATTATAATTTTTTTAATAATAATAATCTAAATTATTATAATCATATTATTATTGTTATAATATAATTATAATTATTATAATTATTATTATTATTGTTGTTGTTGTTGTTCTTCTTATTGTTGTAAATATTATTATTATAGGGAGTATATATATTTCTATTTATAATTATATATATAATTATAATTATAGAAATTAATTTATAATTATAATTACAATAATAATAATTACATAAGTATTTATAATTAAAAATATAATTACATTTATAATTGTATCTATATTTATAATTAGTATAATTGGTAGAATTATTATAATTTTAATTTAATTTTAATTATTATTGTATTTTGTATAATTATGATTATAATTATAATTTTATTTAAGTTATATTTGTAATTAGAATTATAATTATAATAATTGTAATTATAATTACAATTATAGAAATATTCAAATCAGATCAGATCAGAAAAATTCAGATCAAATCAGATCAGATCAGAAGAATTTAGATCAGATCAGAAACATTCAGATCAGATCAGACCAGATCAGAAAGATTCAGATCAGATCAGATCAGAAAAAATCAGATAAGATTAGATCAGAACTTAAAAAATTCATATCGGAAACATTCAGATCAGGTGAAGAGAACAACTTCTTAATTGACATTTTTATGAAAGTTCGAGGACCTATTTGATAGTTTTCCCTTGTTTTAAAAAATTTTAATAACTTCCAAATCATTCCTAAAATGTAAAAAAGAGTGAAACATCATAAAATGAAAGTGAGACAAATTAAAATAGTTAGACTGCATGCCTTTAAATTTGCTAAATACAAATTTGTCTTAATGTTATCTCAAATTTATCATCTACCTTTCTAATTAAGGATATTTTTAATTGTAATCAATTTTTTGATCTCATTTATGAAAGTAGTTTCAGCTCTCATAAAGTTTTATTAATTACATATATAAGAGCATCTCCAATGATAAAATGTGCACGGTGCACACGTGGCATGAGAAATAACCACATAAATATCAGTAAATAAATTCTTTCTCTCCTTATTTGAATGATTTTTATATAGTTTTGGTAAGTTTTTCTCCACAATGTCAAGGAGACCGTCTAGATGTTGACATTGTTATTGACATTGCAGGGAAAAACTTACCAAAATTGTATAAAATCATTCAAATAAGGAGAGAGATTATTTATTTGCCAATATTTATGTGGCTATGACGCATGCAACATGTACACCGTGCACATTATGACATTGGAGATGCTCTAAAAATCATATCGTGATACTAAAAGTGGTGTTTAAGAGCTAGATAAATAAGTTGGACTGTGTATAAAAGGTACCGGGTAATCGCTTTACTCATACTTGTAACGTTAATATAATACTATTTGGTCATCGGAATTGAGATCATTTTTCATTTTTCAATATGGAGCGTTTTTTTTCATTGCACATTTGACATTTTTATGTTACGATTATAACTACCTTTTTTATGTGATGAGAATCTTTTTATATATTTTATTCATTTGACCTTCTAGACAAAATTTGTCAATTAAAAATCCAAAACATGCAATGTTTTTCGTTCAATAACACTTATTTATTTAATAAGATTATATATATCTTCAATAACTCAATCAGATGAAAAATAAATTGATTGCTTTCAATCACAAGATGCAACCTATTATCTCCGTCATCGTCTTCATTAAAATCAGAATGTCACGAAACTATATATTCTACACGCTTTTCTTAAAGACAGAGATCAAGACTAATTCGAAAATGTCTAAAACCTCGAAGGGCTACTTCAAGACTAATTCGAAAATGTCTAAAACCTCGAAGGGCTACTATCTTAAAAAAATTGACTACACCTATTTTAGACAAACAAATGATAAAAATGTGAAGTTAGTTTTTGACAAAAAAAAAACAGTAAGCAACAGATAAAATTCAATATAAAAATAAGCATGGAACATTTTCTTTTTGTTTAAGTAAAAATAGATTAATTTCAATTGAATGCAATTGTGAGTTATAAAAAATGTGCTCTTTTTATTGGAAAATGTAGACTGGTAGCATGTTTAGATAATTAGTTAAAAAATAACGCATTCTCAATAAGTTAGAATATACATTTTAAATCAATATTATATTTGACTAAATAAGTGATTTTACGTTAGTAAACTAAAAACCAAAATCATTTTATCTCGTGCACGACACGGGTAAAAATACTAGTAATGATGATGGTGATGATATTAATAATACTAAAAATAAAAATAAAAATAAAAAACACTCAATCAAATCAAAACATAAAGATTTAGACCAGATAAAAAACATCCAGATTAGATCAGACCAGATAAGAAAAATCCAGATTAGAAAAATTCAGGTGAAAAACATTCGGGTAACATTCACATCACCTAAACGCAACAGTTTCATAACAGTTCCCGATCCCGATTTAGAACAGCTTCAGTGGTCCAAATATTCGAGTAAAAACATGCTACATTCTAAAAAGGTCCATTCCTTGAGTTAGAAAAAAAGAGAATATTACCCGAAATAGGACTAAAAGGGTTTCAAAATTCCAAAATAGGACGGTCATGTTTTTATTCCCAAAATAGGAGTTATTACTCCCATGTTTTGGCAGTACCGGACTTCAAACATGACAGTATTTTCCAAACTTGACATTAATCACTCCTATTTTGGGAATAAAAAACATGGTAGTTCTATTTCGGAATTTTCAAACTGTTTTAGTCCTATTTCGGGAACTTTCCCTTAGAAAAATAAGTCCTTGCATAAATTGAATAGATTTGTGTATAAAAGAAAGTTCATGATAAATTGTACGGAGTACTTTTAATTGATAAATTTTTAATATGATCATTATCATCAATCTGAAATTTAGATTGTCATTTTTTCCAAATATCAATATGATCATCCCACAGTGAGAACCGTGCTCCACATCCTAAAACGACGTAGTTTTGCACATTTAAAAAAATTCGCATGAACAGTAACACGTGAACAGTAACGCGTGAACAGTGACTGTTTTTTTGTCCCAGTAACATGAATGATGTAACTCGCGTGTAAAATAATGTAACTCATGTTATTGATCGATGTAACTCAAGTCCAGTCGAAATGTAACTTGTCAAATACATAGTATAAGAAAAAAAACATTGATTTCAATATAAATAATGAAAAGAAGAAGACTATTTGCCCAATTATTTTACATAAATATTGTATATGTTTTGTTTTTAATATCAAATCTATAAAAATGTTTTTTATGAAAATAATTTTTCTTTGAATAGCAGGGCTTATTGGGTTGTGTAACTCACATTATATTGTGGTGTAACTCGCATTATGGAAAATGTAAATTACATGTAAGCGAGATGTAACTTGATGAAGAAAGTAAACATGTAACTCACGCTAATAGATATGTAACTTTAGGCAAATGTTGGTGTAACTTGAGTGTGAGTAAGATGTAAGTTAGGGGAGGTCTAAGATAATTCAGAGCAGTCATCTTCAACATGTAACGAAGGTGAGTCTTCTTCATTAGAATCTGAACTTTCATATTCAAAACATTATTACTATTATACATATATACTAAAACAAACATTTAGCTTGAAGTCATTATATATTTATATTTACCCACATATACGCAGTACTTCAGATCCAAAATACGGCACCTGCAATTTCAAAATTAAAAAAGGGATATGTTGAATGGGGCGATTGAATGATAATCTTTTGTCTGGGTCTATTTGATGCACAATTCGTATTTGAGAAGCAGGTATGTGAACACAATTCTTTTTTGTGCAAAGAACTTTTGGAATGACTTTTGGTCCAACATCTGGAGTGCGGCGAAGTTCTATGGTGAGCTGAAACAACGAAGGAGACAAAGGGGATCCGGCGATTGCTATTTTTTTAATAGGAAGCATAAAATTGTACCGTTTTGGGATTGGCACACCATGTTCACGGTGGGCCGATCCCACGGTATAATTTGCGACAAATGACAGGTGAAATACCAGTGCGTATACGATTCAACCGGCGCAGCATGAGCATTATGCTCCTGTGCCCAAAACAGCGTCGTTTGAAGCATGCTGCTCCAACCTAAAAATTCGCGTGTTACTGTTCACGCGCGCGTGAACAGTAACCATTTTTTTTATTTTTCATTGTTCAGGAACAGAATGTGATGTAACTCGTGTGTAATGAAATGTAACTCGCGTTATTGATAAATGTAACTCAAGTCCAATTGAAATGTAACTTGTCAAATACATAGTGTAAGACATAAAATTTGATTTCAATGAAAATAAAGAGTCTAATTGTCCAATTATGTTACATATAAAGAGTGTATATGTTTTGTTTTTAATATCAAAGTTATAAAAATGATTTTTTTATAAAAAAAAAAGTTTTTATTTGAATAGCATGAGCTTATTGGGTTGTGTAACTCGCATTATATTCTGATGTAACACGTGTTTTGGAAAATGTAACTCAAATGTAAACATGATGTAACTTGCTAAGAAAAGTTGACATGTAACTCACGGTATAAGATATGGAACTTGAGCAAATCCTGATGTAAGTTGAGTATGCGCAAGATGTAAGTTGAGTAAGGTCTAAAATAATTTATAGGGAGTCATCTTCAACATGTAAAAAATATATTATAGAAAAAAATAATTGTGATCATGTTTTTCATATTTTAATAAATAAAGGAAATTACTAAATTTAATTTCCAGATTCTAGCTATTTGAAGACGGCATAGATTTGGGATATCTATTGGGAAGGAGAAGCACGGCAAGGAGAAGAACAGTGCTCTGCGACCTAGGGATGACAGACGTTGGAGTTCAATTTGGAGTCTGCTCTCTCTATTTTAAATAAAAACAACCGAGCACATTATCTGCAGGTGGTAGGGTATAATTTGCGGTGAAACACTAGTTTTACACTTATACCTATTGATTATCCAATACTCTACAAAAGATATTAAAGCAATTTAAAACCAAAAACTCTACAATCCTAACACTTGTCATAAAAAGCTTTATTATTTCTAGCAAACGTAACAAGAAGCCAGGCAAAGCATTCTTCAGGATGTCAACCTGAATTCCCCACAAAGTTTCCCAAAAAGCGGATAATGCAAACCAAATGTTCATTGCAAGAGAGCAAAGATTGAGGGGGGTAAAGAAAAAGATGGCAAGGGAGGAGAGGGAGGCAATGGTGGCTTACCCTCTACGCCTAAACAAACCTATGCGCTGCAAATGGAGGAGCCCTTGTACGTCGGCAGCTCCTCCTCGGCAGCGATGGAGGCGGCGGAATTGCACGAAGCTCCCTCCACAATGCTGGGTGACTACCCGCCCGTTCGAACCTACGGTGATCTAAGGAATTTGTTTTGGATAGAGTCTGCAAAGGTCTGGAGCATTGCTGGACCTATCGCCTTTAATATTTTGTGTAATTATGGGATTAATTCTTTCACCAGTATCTTTGTTGGGCATCTCGGGGATGTGGAGCTCTCTGCTGTTGCCATTTCTTTATCAGTTATAGCCAACTTTTCATTTGGTTTCTTGGTAAGGTTCTCTCTATCTATTTCCTCATTTGCATTATTCCCTTTTTTGTCACATGAGGGTTAATTAGCTTAAATGGTTGAATTATTGAGTTTTCTAAAAGAAAAAGTGTTTGGTAGAACCCATTTCAGCAAATATGTTAGTCAAAAGCCGTAGGAATTGTTATGTCATCCCAGTTCGACCAATATAAGGATATAACTCACGTATGTAAGGTCTTGAGCTAAGTCTGGTTATTGTATTTCGGATATCAGATGTAAATCATGTATAAGTGTTTTGGCAATTCAAGAGACTCTCATACCAGTTTGACCTTTTGGATGGGAACCTCAGCTCTTAATGTCATGTTAAAGTCTAACAAAGTCAAGCAAGCAACTCGTCTGACTAAGACTAAAAAGAGCACTTCGATTTCAAGATTGGTCCGCTGCAATGATGCACCATCTTATGGTGCATATCAAGTCATTCACAATGGCCAATCAAATAAAACCTAGCCCTTCAATTAGATTGGCATTGTAGTATGAAACTCAAGTCTTAATGGAAACATGGTCAAAAGCTACTTAAATATTTTGCTGATAATAAGGCAACCAAAAGCGATGTAAATTCTAATTGTTTTGTATTTTTCTTATGTTTTTTCTCAATGATCAGTTAGGTATGGGTAGTGCACTAGAAACTTTATGCGGGCAAGCATTTGGAGCTGGTCAGATAGAAATGCTAGGGGTGTACCTGCAAAGATCATGGTTAATCTTAGGAGCATCATGTGTGTGTATGTTGCCACTATACATATATTCTACCCCAATACTAAAACTGTTGGGGCAAAGAGAAGATATAGCAGAGCTAGCAGGAGACTTTTCCATTAAAATAATACCTCAAATGTTCTCCCTGGCAATAAATTTCCCCACACAGAAATTTCTTCAAGCACAGGTCAAAGTTGGGATTCTGGCTTGGGTGGGCTTTGTGGCACTTATCACGCACATTGGTCTGCTTTTCTTTTTCGTTAGAGTTCTTAGATGGGGTACCAGTGGAGCTGCCGTTGCGTACGACGTGTCTGCTTGGGGTGTAGCACTGGCTCAAGTGGTGTACATTGTTGGGTGGTGCAAAGATGGATGGAGAGGGCTGTCTTTGTTGGCTTTCAAAGATTTGTGGCCATTTGTCAGGCTCTCTGTCGCTTCTGCTGTGATGTTATGCTTAGAGATTTGGTATTTCATGACTATTATTGTTATGACAGGTCACCTTGGTGATCCTGTCATCGCCGTTGGCTCCCTTTCCATCTGGTATTTGCTCTTTTCTTTTTATCTCTTGTGCTTATGAGGATATTAACTTGATTGCTTACTACTTTGTTTATTGGTCTTTTCAGCATGAACCTTAACGGATGGGAGGGCATGTTGTTTATAGGGATTAATGCAGCAATAAGGTAGATTATGATACAGTTTTAATATTCCATCTCCTTATTGATTACTTTTTTTAATTTGGAAGTTTAAAGTAAGCCCATGAAGAGTTGAAAAGTCTAGCTCATTTGAGTGACATTAATTGATTAATAACGTATTAAACTATTAATTATGTATTACGCATTGACTGATCAGAATGAGTGGTACACAAATAAAATATTAAAAGTGGGATAGGTGATTTGAACTCGCCCAAGAAATCTAACAAAATATAAAACATGGCAAGGGAAGTTAACCTCTTATATATGGCTGGTGGCATGTTGATGTTTTCTTGATGTGGCTACTTCAACAAGAATTCTACAAATTTGCCACACTAAAGTGGATCCATCTTAAAACTTTGTGACCATGGTGATTTGGATGAATTACCTAACCAAACCAAACCATACATACCCAGTATGCTTTGTAAGGTGTGAAGTGAAATGTTAGCAAACATTGCATCTACCCTAGTAGTAGATAGACTGTTTCCGGCTAAGAATTCTTTTGCATGATTATAGAATTTTGATAATTCATGAACTTGTTCAAGTTTTGTGTAAATTTTTTATTTTGAAAAAAATAATCAAAGGTGAATACTTGGGCAAGTGCAAAGAAATGTTTGGGCAATAGAGGCAAGCTTTTTCCAATGAACGTATATGTTACACTAGCGATTACTCACGCAAGGCGCGAGAGTGTTTGCCCAATATTAAAATAATGTTGTCTTTTGTAAAAATAATGTTATATGCAAAATTGTTACGAGAGTTTTGTAAATAGTTAATGAAATTTTACATATCATATACTACGTATATTTTAAAAATTGTCTGAATAATTATATTCCATATCAACCAATTATTGTGTGGAAAATATGTGATTATGTGGTTCATCCTTAATCAATATTTTAGAAATACATTAAGAAAATTGATGTAAATATAATCCAAATACATATAGTTGTGCACAAACCAGTTTTATGAGCAATAAATATTTCACATTCCTGGCAAGGTTGTAATCATGCTTTTTTTTTTTCATTTTTTAACAAAGTATGAATGTGTTCCAATTCCGTTATCATAGTTGGGGCATGACGTCTAACGCCGTTAAAAAATTAATTCTGATTTTCAAAAGTCTCCGAAAAATTAAAAGAAAAATACTAGGAGGTGCGCCTGTCAAGGTGACCAACATACTATTGTCCTCTTTGAATTTTTCGGCTCTATTTGGATAATTTTTTAAAAATTATTTCGCAAATATCACTTTTCCGGTGGACTTTCTGGCGACAGGCTGGCTGAAGCAAAAACAGAAAGATTGTCCGGAGGCCTTCTTGATGAGCGCATCTCCTAGTATTTTTGTTTTAATTTTTCGAGGACTTTTGAAAATCGGAGTTAATTTTTCTAACAGCATTAGATGTCATGCCCTAGCTGTGACAACGGAATTAAAACGCATGCCCCACTTTGTTAAAAAATGAAACACGTGCCGCTATCTGAAAACGGTTCAAACCACAAGTATCTTTTCTTTACTTTTCCCATAAAAGATTACATTTAAGTCACATATTTAGCTATGTAGCATCAACCTTTGATGAAAAATTTGTGTATGTTAGTTCATAGGTAAAATATTTCTTATATTGAACATATAATTCATAATTGTAACAATATATTTTTTCCGTAAAATTTATATCAATGCATAAAATTAAATGAAATATGAGTATGTTAAGAAAAACAATAAGTGTGAAATCGTAAAAAAAAATTGGACTGGGGAGTATAAACTATAACGTGAATTAAAGGTACTCCGTTCATCATTACTGATACTCCATATTATACGATAAAATAACAAGTTCACACTTCACATCCAAAAAAGGGAAAATAATAATAGAAGAAATAACATAAAATAAAATAAAGAAGTGACATGGAAGGATACGCATGGACTTATCTATTATGAGCTCAGTATAGACTTGCTACCCATGATCAGGTTGGTATTTAACGGAAGTTAAATACACTTACAGTACCGTAAGGTTAAAACAGCTAAAGGAAAAAATAAGGTTCCACTTTCTATTAACAATGTACAACATCTCATTCATAATTATATTGTTGTTAGATAAGTTTAGACAATCAAATGACAGTAAATCTCATACCACTGATCACTGCTTATCTTGGATTAAGAAATGAATGATGTTTGTTTGTTGTTGTTTTTGGGCAGTGTTAGGGTGTCAAATGAGCTAGGGTCAAGCCATCCAAGGGCAGCTAAGTACTCAGTGTATGTCACAGTGGCTGAATCCCTCTTGATAGGGCTCTTTAGCATGGCCGTTGTCATAGCTGCAAGGAACCACTTTGCTGTATTCTTCACTGACAGTGTGAAAATGCAGAAAGCTGTCTCGGATTTGGCCTATCTCCTCGGTGCAACAATGTTGCTTAACAGTGTTCAGCCTGTTATTTCAGGTCCCTACATTCTTTCAGTAATGACTTCATATTGAAGGGACAAAGAGTATATAGAAACCATGAGACTAACATAGTAGATTTGTCTTTCTTGACAGGTGTAGCTGTAGGAGGAGGTTGGCAAGCACTTGTGGCATATATCAACTTGACATGCTATTACATCATTGGCCTTCCTCTTGGTTTCCTTTTAGGTTATAAAGCAAACTTAGGAGTTCAGGTATAATAAAACTTGTTTCAATTTATTAATTAATTTCTCTAAAATGATGTGCTAAAATAATAAAGTTTTGTTTGGTTAGAAAGAATATGAGAAGAGAAACAATTTGTTCGGTCTGTCATATATTCGTATTTATAAGGCATGTTAGAGTGATGTCATAAATTGTTTGGCATCTTAACCACATTTTTAATTATCAATGCACTTTTTTCCATATATTCTACTATTGTTTCTCAAAAACTCCAAAACACTTTTTCCTTTAAAGATGGTCTTATAATCATTACTGGAGCGAGTAATTTCTCTATGCATTCGATTGATTGGACAGTTTAATTGATTCAAAATGGAATAACTTTGTACCAATTGGCTGTAAAAACATTCTGAGTGGATTTGTTCGTTTCAGAATAGTTTATTATTATCACTTAGTTTGTTTCTTTAATTTTGGACTCTTTTTGTTGCAGGGAATATGGATAGGCATGATCATGGGAACTTCTTTGCAAACAATTGTTCTGTGCATTATAGTATGGAAAACCAATTGGGAGGAAGAGGTAATACTTTGTTTTTTCTGAGATAACTGTCGTTAGTTCATCACCTATCATTCATTTGAATATGAGGAGGTGGGCTTTTTTTATCAAAAGAATGTGGTTTTCAGAAAATCTGTTCAATCTCAATTCCAGGTGGAACAAGCATCAGAAAGAATGCGGAGATGGACTGCAAATGATGATGATGAAGTTCGATTGATTAATTAAGCCCTTTGACCCTTCGTTACCTTCACATAGTTTGATCCAATTGTTGTACCTCTTTATTACGTTTAGTGTAGATTAGTTTAATTCTTACGGAGTATTTTGAGAACTTGTCAGTTTTAAATCCCTTTTGTGCATTGTAGAATTGTTACCTTTAGTTCAAAAAACTAAAAAAAACACCACCCTTATTATCACGTTCCTTTTTGTTCTCACACACGCATATTCGGCATATATGTCTCCCATGAGAACAAAAATGAAGGCAGTATGTCTTTAGCATCACTCATTTAAATTATTTAATAGTGTAGAAGACTCCTGAACCAGATGATAAACATATACAAAAACGCTACCCCTTATTTAATATTAAGTGTTGTTTCTCTTTGCAAAGCTCATATCGAGTTCTATAACTTCTATTTAGACTTAATTAACTGTTAACAAATATAAAGGGATGAATATTGAAGAAATTCTTTAGTTTTCTGTTTCATGACAAGATCTGCCCGCTAACTTAAAATTATCTAAGATCCATTTACAGTACACAAATGAAGCACCACACATGATGGTAAATTGTGTTTGCCTTCACAGTTATATACACAATATCTTTATTTTAGGAGAGCCTTCCTTCAATTGCATGCACACAATCTGCTGTGGTTTCATCCAATTCTGCATGCAACATGTCAAAAAATGCAATCTATATTTTGTTTGAGAAATAAGAGAAATCTGAGAGAAACATTGATTTATCTTGTTATTACCCTAAGAGTTTATGATCCAGTTATGGGACGATATAAGGAGTTTTTGTGTTTTAACTGTTTTATCTATATTGCTACAAAAAAGAAACTTGGGAGAGACCCATTTGATATCAACTACGAATTCAAATAGGTCGTGGTGTCTAGGGAAGGTTGTTTTAGGAATGACCTCTTCAAACGACCAGAATGCAAATGGAATTAGTGAAATGCTCCCTCAGCTTTCTTGGTCACCGACTCAATCTCCCTTATGGGAGGTCTTGGGTTCGAAACTCAATGGAGTGAGTTTCAGCCCAATTTACTCCAAGCCCCCCAGCCCTCCTCCAGACACGCCCTGGAGTAATAAAAAAATAATTTAAAAGAAGACCATAATTGTTTTTCCCTGGAATTATGGACTCATCCACTCTTTGGGAGCATAAAACAAAGACAATCTTATGTGTGCAAATGACCCATTTTTACTCCTATTTGCAATACTTTCTTTTATCATTCCTATCCCATTACTTTTGCCTACGAATGATCAAAGATTCAAAATGGTTCAAAAGAAACCTTAAAGATGCAACAGATCCTGCATCTTCAAATTAAAACTTACCTGAACCTTTAGCTGTCCACATATTATTAACACGGTCTAGTGATCATTGGCATTATGTTTCAAGCACCCTGTCTTCACTTTCTATGAGAGGAGCCTTATCACCTCTGGACTCGATGTTTATGGCCAAGTTGTCATTGGCCACCTTCATTTCTTTTGCTTTTCCCCACATTACAGAGTAGAATCCGATAACAATTATAACCCATCCCACCAAACTGCAGATGCTCTAATCATTAGTATATAAGCAGATGAAGTATTTATATGCGAGCATATGCATGCAAAGGGAGCAGTGCACAGGTAACAAATTAAAGACGATATCCAAAGTTCAATCGCCTTTTTCCATCATTTGCAATGGAGCCAAAGACTCACTATTTTTTTACTTAAGAATATGATGGAATAAAGCAAAATGGCTTACTAAACTATCCGAGCTTCTTTATTATGAAGCAGTAGTCAGTCCAGGCAATTTTCGACGCGATTTTCACTTTGAGTCATTTGGAAATAGTCTTTGTACTTTAGTACACGGGTAAGGCTGTGTACATCCGACCCCCCTTACCCCACCGTAGGTAGGGGCCTTTGCGACACCGGGGTAATGATGATGATGATCCAAAGTTCAATCGCCATTTGCCATGAGCTTTTTATGTCACTTTATTTATAATTCTACCAGTCCCATTTTTTGTCACTTTTACTATTGATGCAGTTCAGTTTTTGCGGTTCAATGGAAGTTTTAGCGAAGTATCTAATTATATATTATAATAATTACTACTAATTTAAAATTTTAAATATTATTAGGGGAGATTTTACTGAACTTCAGCCAAACCACATAATCCGAAATAGGATACATAAAATGGGACAGAGGGAGTATTATTTTTATGTCACTCTATATGAACCTGAAAGAAGTTGTGTATATAAAGGGGATCACAAGCACCTTCCGGCATAGAAAATATCTCCCGAGAAGATTATTCCCAATGCAGCAGCAATTACAATACCTAAGGGATGGAACACAGAAACAAAAAGAGGCCCTTTCCTTCGTACGCACCAGACCATGACACTGACTTGGAAGGCAGAGCCAAAAATACCCTATAAAGCAGAAAGATGAAATGTAATTTGAATGAAACTTTTAACATCGACTCCGAATTAAATTTGTCAAATGAAGTTTCCCGTATTGCGATGCCATGATTAAAGAACATATAAATAACTGTGGAATTACAGCTCGAGAATTTGAGAAAGGATTATCAGATGCACACTCATAAAAGATTAATAGCTTATATGCCTAATAATTAAATGAAAAGCAAAGTCAGTTAAATAGTTGAGGCTTTGAGTTATGAGAATGCAAATAAAACTTCATAAGTGCATATTGCATGTCTAGTGTAGGCATCATGTTAGCATTTAGGTTGAGACAAGGAGTAAAGATAGTAGTGAGTGATAATTGGGTTCAAGAAAGAAATTAAAAAACAAAACTGACCGAGTAAAGGATAGCAAGCCACCTCATATCAGGCGTCAACATCCAAGCATTTAAGTCCCTATCCACAATTTGAGAGATGACTGCAGATAGAATTGCCGTAAAGAAGAAGTAAAAGAAGACCATGATCAGTTCTACTGGGTAAGTCTTAAGAATGGATGCCTGTAGAAATCAATGAAAAATGCAGTTGCCAAAGATTAGATCTATAATGTTTCAAACGCTTTGGTTTCTCAATTCCAGGATGTGAAGAGTTTAAGATACTAATAATATACCTGTACCACTAGAAAAGCAGAAGATGCCACACAGTCAACTAACAGAAAAGCTGCCCCAATAACCCAATTTACTTGAGGTAAATATAAACGGTGAAAGTTGGATTTTGAAGAATCTGAGGTAGTCAAAATTTGTGATCCCTTATAGAGAGTAGCAATGAATGCTCCAGTGATTGAGACAACAGTCCCGATGCATTTGGCAATGGTGCTTGAACTGGCAAGATCCAACTTTTCCATTCTAAAGCAACCACGTTAGAAAAATAGTGTCAGCTGTTTTTGCTGTTCCATTTTTTCAGATTATAAAAAACTGGCTTTGATGGTAGCACACACGTACACAAGTTATAGAGAAAAATCAGAGACATGAGCCCTCTTTTGTTCAAACCCCTAACACCAAGGCTTACAATTTATATCGTAGAAGTTGTTATAGTGATACTGCTATCCACTCCAATAAAAAGTTTGATACAACTTTTAAGTTTGGGTGAGCTCTTGCCATTTTTAGTCTTTCTACTGTTATATAAATGACATTTTTGGTACCCATTTTTAAAACTTTCCAATTTTAGTCATTTAACTCATGTGACAAAGACACTTTTGTTACTTGTCTTTACAACTTTCCACTTTTCCTCCAACTATTGTGAAACTGACACTTTTGGTACTCATCTTAAAATGTTGTCACAATAAGCAGATGACTAAAACTGTCGGTATCACAGTAGTAAGAAGACTATAAGTATGAATTTCATAATTGTAGGAGAACTAAGACGATAGAAATTCAAAGACGAGTATCAACGTTAATATAATAGTCGAAGGTTTAAATGTGATAAAACTCTTCCAACTAATCAGTCGTACTTATATCATTTGAGCTTACTTTTTATTTTACTAAACTGTCATATTTAGCAAGATCAATAATACTTTTTCAGAAATTAGACGAATAATTAGTTTCTTTTGTTGATAAGCAACTCTTTTTTAGGATTTTGTCTTTTTAAATTGGACTCTTTTTTATACATGACCAATTATATCTGCACTAATAATAGTTTCATTAGCTCCATTTCCATCCAATCTATGACCTATTGTATCTTTCTAAATGATTTACATATTAATTCATGTTGCAAGAGTGGGGGTTTGTTAATTCATAGTCCAATACTATATTTTTATGAAACCCTAAACTCCTACAGATCCTTAGTAAGGGTAGAAACTAAAAATGGATATTTTTGGACTGTCCAGCCATACTATTCAATATTTTCCCAGCACCTTCATTGTTTTTCTTAGTAAAATAATCAACAAAAACTACCGGTACCGTCATTTATTTACTTTCATGTGTAATTATGTTTTCTTCTTTCTTGCATACTATCATTGTGTTTTCTTCTTTGTTTAAAAAAAATCATCAAAACCAATCTGAATTGGAAATTCTTGTTTATTTCAATAAAACACAACACCTAAAGTCTTGAACATATAAAGGGCTGTTAGTAAAAGGAAGATTAGTCTACTGGAGCTTTTAACCAGTTGTTATTGAATAAACAAGAAACAAGACCAAGAGCAAGAGGACTAAAAACCTGAAAGTGATGGCAAGTAGAAAGGTAAAACCCGGAATCAGGTTGAGCATTGCAGAGGCAAAAGATGCTGAAGTATGGTTAATTCCTGTATACCCAGTAAGCTGTGCTGTGCATCTTTAGAGCGAGAGTTGACCAACAAGCTCAAAATTAAAGGTTTACAATAATGGATTGATGAAAAAGGGACCAAACAAAAAAATCATATTTCCAGTACAGAGAGCAAATAAAAATAATAACGAATTGTGAAGGAATCACATAGCATACCCCAGAACTCCAAGCACGAAAAACCCACAAATGAGAGACAAGGTGAGCGGTGGGCGAGTTGACCTAAACATAAACACGAATTGAGAAGCAGCAAAAGAGGCAGTTAGTTTAAAATTTGATTTGAGTGTTAAATGGTAAAATACTGAAGCACCATATATACCTATGGAAGAGAAAAGCAGAGAGGAGGAGAGCAGCAAGAGCATTGGAGTAGAAGACAAAGGTGAAAGTGGTCATTCCACTAGAGATGGCTGCTTTGCCTACTATCATCAACCCAACTTGAGCAAACTGGTTCGAAATCATTCCCACATACGGCAAAGTAGCCTCAAACGTAATCGTCATATCACTGTCTTTCTTCTTTCTCCTTCAGTACATCAAATTATAAGCGTTTTACTGGAATCTGAGAATCTCAATGCGGTTTAAGATGGACTCACAAGAAAGTAAGGAACTTCAAAGGATTGGACGAAACCAAGAAAATAACATATTTTGCTTGACTATGGTAGCTCATACTACTGGTATGTATTATATATCTGCACGGCGTTAAAGCTTAGCAGCCTCAGATGGAAAGGCCGGTGTACCTTTCGGCGAGTGCCCGCAACTGCGACGAGAGGTATCTGCAAGTATCGGGGAGCGGTGCCGGAATCTGTTTTGTTATAGCCAGAATCTCGGGTCGGGCAGCGGTGCAGCCAGGGAAGCTGTTTTGTTACCCCTATTTTGTTCATAAATTATACTCCGTATTAGTGAAAGATTTTTTATAAAAATAAAATGTGTGGTGAAAGGATTATACGGAGTATTATGGAGTAAAATTTAATGAAAGATTTTTTACGGAGTAAAATCTGTTGACAATATATTATTGAAAGATTTTTTTATTTATGGGGTAATTTGAGTTTGGACCCCAAATTATTATCTAAATTGGACTTTGCACTTCGTTTTTAAAACTTTTTGTTTTTGCACTTCGTTTTTAAAACTTTTTGTTTTTGCACTTCAATCCCATATGAAAAGACAAAAATGCTCTCAATCAGGAATATGTTGAAGGTCAACATAATTGTTAATAGATGGACATTATTGTCTTTTCATATGGGGTTGGGGTGCAAAAACAAAGAGTTTTAAAAACAAGGTACAAAGTCCAATTTAGACAATAATTTGGGATGCAAACTCAAATTACCCCTTTATTTAATAAAGAATAATAAATGCATTACGTAATGAAAATTTATAGAACAAATAATAATTAGGAATAGTCGGGTGAAAACTGGTGCAGAGTGCAGACAATGCTTTGAAAGAAGAATAAATACATACTTCCTCCGCTCATAAAACATTGGCACTATTGAGTTTGTTTTGTAAATGATGATCAAGTTTGACCATTTTAATATGGAATTAGGTTAAAAATGAAAAGTATATGAAAATGTTTCTTGTTAAAAGTATTTTCATAAATGTGTAATAGTTATAAGTTTCGTTCAATTATAACTACCGTCATTGTTCAAACTTTAATATTATTGATCACGAAATCAAATTGTGTAAGTTTAACGGGAGGGAGCATTAGAATGTGCTTTCATCAACTCATAAATAACAATTCCAACTAAATAAAGTTTTTTCTAAGATTTAATACATCCACAAAAGTAATTATTATGAATTAAATTGATTTTTTTTGCACTCGTAAATGATCGAGTAGTTGTGTTCTTTGAGTAAGTGAATAAATTATAGATGAGAGAAGTGAAATCGATCCTCCACACAGGGACCAAAGGATAAGAACCATGACTTTGTAAGAGTGTTTTACTCAAAAATTTGATGAATTTTATATTATTTACATGTTATGTTTTGATTAGGGGACAAATTATACATCAACAGTTAAATTTTGACAGTTGCACTTATTTAAAAGAAAGAAGTATCGATCAACTACTTTCAAGTTTCAATGTCACAAATGAAAGGGAAATTAAAAACTCAAAACTCAAAGGTCAATGGTTCTTTAGTCAATTGGTTCGAGATAATCATCTATGTAGATTGGAATCTCATATCCGGAATGTGAAATATCCGTGTTTGGTTTGCGGGTTTAATTTTTGGGGAGAAATGTTACATTCCATAAGGAGAAGAAAGTAATGTGTTGTCCCTTAATCTCAACCCACTCACCTCTTAGGTGAGAATGAATTTTATTTCAAAAATACTCATTCTCATTTAACCAAAATGGTTTAAATAGCATTTTTATTTTTATTCTTAACCCATCCGTATTGGATCTTTTTTAAAGAAGCTCATGCATATTGGATTAAGAAATACAACATGAATACTTTTGAATTTCATTTATTAAAAATTAATGAAGTAATTACATATTTATGACTAACATAAAATTGTTTAAAAAAATGTGGTAAGTGACTAAAGTAATAACATAATCATATTAATTTATACGGAGTATTGAATTTTTAAACTTAAGTGGTCATGATACTATGTTGTAGTACTTCCGTCCCACTAACATCGGGACATAAAGAGGTGGTGTGGTAATTAAGAAAAGTGAGTTTGTGTGGTTGATAGTGAATTAATAAAGTAAAAATGATTTAGAATGACCAAACATTAATTTTCTACTAGTGGTTGACAATGGATTGTCTTTAATAGGTTCATTTTGATAGTGATGTGCGGTCCGATTGTAACAAGTGTATCGTGTTAAGAGAAAATATTTGAACCGAATTGAAATCATTCACCAATTTTGCAGTACAATATATCATTTAACCAAACAAATTAATGTCACATTCATCTTAATCAAACACAAATGAGATACAAATTGAATGCATGTTCATCAATCTAACATACGTACCCAACAATCTAACATGTACATGAGAATCTGACATTCCTTGAACCTAACAGGCCTAAAGAGTTTGTATACTTTGTACCGCTGGCATAACTCCATAGGCTAGACCGCTAGAGATTCGTTACTCGTTTGAGCTAAGTTTAGTAGGGGTATATAAGTATATAAACTATATATTTAAGCACCGACGTTTCTTCTATTAGGACGACAATAACAGGAACTGCCATTTGGGTAAGCCCGTTTGAGAGTCTTTCAGGTGATATTTTTTAATGCAATTTACTGAGTGTGTTCTTCATGGAAGAGTAGATTATATCCACAAAATTTCAGCTTAAAATTCCATAGGGAAGTTAGTCAGATGTGGGATTTAAAAACATTGTGCTTTATGTGTGTGTGTGCGCGCGCGCTTGTGTGTGTGTGTGTGAATCACAGTGTTTTTAAATAATTTAATTAATTTCTTTCTTGATTGAGATTTAAACTGAAATTTTGGAAAGGAAATCTATACTTCATTAAGAACATACTTGATGGAGTATATGACTCAGGAACCCCCGGCCCACAGACTCTCACTTCTCCTACACAGGCCCATTGGGCCTAAGGAGCATTCGAGGCCCAAATGCAGCGGCCCAAGTCTCAAAGAAGCCCAAAATACACATTGGGGTGCCTTCGGCCTCCTTGGCCGAAGGCTCCGAATTACACAGGGCAGCCAGATTCGAGCATGCAAAGCTACTGGGAGAAAATGACAGAAAAACAGGAGCCTTCGGCACTTTGATGCCCTCGGCATCAGGGAAGCCTTCGGCACTCCCATGCCTTCGGCTACCCAGGGCCCTCGGCTGCGGGGGAGCCTTCGGCTTGCCGCTCAATCATCGAAGATTCCCTTTGGAGACAAGCAACCACCGCATTTAATGCAACGTCACATCCACCTACCGCATTCAATGTGGTGCACATGCGACTGCCAGTGCCACCCGATTGAGGTGACCCTCGGCCGTTGGATTATCGCCACGTGTACTCTCATCGCATTTATTACTACTATAAATAGCACCTCATTCCCCCATTGTAAAGGACCAGAACATCTCGAGTTCATAAATATAATCGCCTCTCTCTCCTACTTGTTTGCTCTGACTTCTCTCTAGGTTATTCCCCGCAATAACCCCCCGGATAAGCTACCTCGGGTACACTGTCCATCAATACTCTCAAAAATTCATCAAAAAATTCCACCTGAAAGACTCTCAAACGGGTTTGGCCAAACTGCGGTTCCTGTCAGGCGTCCTGACAGGAACGTCACTCGGTATTTGAGAATAAGAGTTAAATTATTGTGATTTCCTTAAAACTCTTTCCACATTTTAAAGTTTGCTACATATGCTTATAATACATTGTTTAACGAGGAAAGTAGCAGGGTATTGAATAGTGAAGAACGAGTAGGGTTGGAAGATGACACTTCCAGAATTCCAGTTAAGATTTATCTGCTTGCAGTTTTTATTTTAATCCATGCTTTTTATTAATTCTGTGAGACAATTTCTCTAATTTTTGAATTATATATGATTGTCTTAGTCTTACGGCATCTAGTTTTCCTATGTTTGGAAGTGTTGACACTTCTAATGCGGATTATTGCTTCAAGTCTCTGCATGTTCAATGATCAATCTACATTTTGGATGAACTTTCTATATCTAATACGAGATTGATAGGACATTTGAATTATTATGAATCCAGTGGGAAAAACACTTCTAATGCGGATGATGTTGTTGATAAAACACGTTGTTGGATACTTGGATAAGCTCAACAACCCAAATAAAACAAAGTTGAAATAGTTTGAGCTTGTGTAAATCAGTCTAGTGTTTATTCTGCCATAAATAAGTTGAAATGCTAAACTCATTTTTCTCGGTATTTTAGTGGTGTATAATCGTATATCAATTTTCAATTTTCTATTGATACATGTGAACTTCATCCCATAATTATGAGACAAAATTCAGTTTTTATATAATAATATAATACTTTTATCATACGTGACTTCATTTTTTCATAGAATTTTTAAAGTAGTTCTCAAATTTGCAAATTGTGATCATTAATATTTGTTAATATATTTACAGCACAAGTCTATCATTGTAAGCTGCAACACTAACATTTACGATAAGAAAAGTATATTTGATTTTTTTTAATCAAAAAAATTGAAGGTCTTTTTCATGCAAGGGAAGACTTGCCCCTTACATATCCTCGCCTTGTGAGGGTAGGGATGGACTGGGCCCGGTCCGATTCCGGGTTGGGCCCGCGCGGGCTTGCAAGGGGTCTACCGGGCCGGGCCGATTCTTTTTTTTTTCTTATTTATTCCAACCCCCCACCCTCTAAACCCCGCCAAAACAGCCGGCCTGCCAACCACAGGCCCAAACCCAAAAAATATATATATATATATATAAAATGCCCGAACCGGCCGAGCTGGTCCCTATTTACCCAGCCCCGGAACCGCCCCCCAAAAAACCTCCGGGCCGGTCCTAGGCTAGGAACCAGTCCCGGTTCATCGAGCCGGGTTGGTCCCGCACAGTGGCGGTCCGGTCCGGATCCTGGGCCAGTCAGACTGGAACCTGTCCACCCCTATGTGAGGGGACCAATATATCACGCTCCCTTTCTAATCTTAAAATAATTGAAAGAATTTGAGAAACATTACTGATTGTGAGTCTGTGACTAAAAGAAGTGATCACGTCAATGTGCTCAATATGGATGTGTGAATGTGTGATGAATAATTTTCTCTCATCAATGAGGACACCAGGTTTCTCATATAGTCATATGAATGGCCGCTGCCCGCTCTTTTATGTTGTTTCTTGTGCTTCGCTTGAATTCAGCCTTATTCTTAGGGATGGACCAGCAGGGCGGGACCAGGTTTGGGAAATGGAGGCCCAGTACTGGCTAGGCATGGACCCGGGCCGGTTCGGGCCCGATTTAGGAAAGGGGAGGCCCGGAACCGGCCCGGGTAACCCCCGGGTCCGGGCCGGGCCTTGGTTCAATTTTTTTTTTCCTTTTCCTAATTAACCCCTAACCACCCCCCCCCCCTCACCCCCAAACCATCTCAAATGACACAAAATACCCAGCCCAACCCAAAAACTTAAAAAAAAAATTCATAAAAGAAAAAAAGAAAAAATAAATAACATGGCCCGGACCGGGCCCGAACCGGCCGGTCCGGTTCACGTTTTGAGGGGCCCGAGCCCGGACCGGAACTCCAGCGGGTCAGGCCTACCCGAACCAGTCACTGACCGGGCCACCGGGCCGGGCCGGGCCGGAACAGTGCCGGGTCGGGTGGGTTCGGGCCGGTTCCGGGTCGGGCCACCCGGCCCGAGTCCAACCCTAGTACCGGCCCGGCTATGTTCCAGGGTCGGGCCGGGACTAGGTACTATTTTTTTTGTTTGTTTTTGCTTATTAATTCTAACCCCCCCCCCCCCCCAAACCACCCAACCCGCCTCTTACCCAAACCATTCGAAAAAAACAAAAAAAAAAGGGCCCAGTCCGGTTCCAAGAGGGCTATAGCCCGCCCCCAAAACACCCCTGGATCGGGTCATAGGCCCGGTCAACCGGGCCAGTCCGGTACCGCACTGCCGCACATTGGGGTAATTCTAAATGCAGCCATGCATTTACTATCTACAGCCTCCGTTAATCAAATTTCCGTTTTAACCTTTTGATTTAATTCGAGGAACTACAAAGCTTTAAACTTCGCAGATCTTCACCTGTTGTCTTGGAGCCGTCAAACTCAAACGAAGTTCCTAAAAGAAAACATGAATACTCCGTCTAAATTTATATTTTGATCTATCATCTTTTTTTTTATTGTTTTTTGTGAACCCTATTTCTGCAAATTCATGAACGATTCTCATAATAGTGACATATTGACAGATATGTTAGCATTCATCCCGTTGGAGATTAAATTAATCAAAAACTTTATACTTCATGTTTTAGGGAGAGAGAGCACTTACAACATCGAATCCTTATATTAAGTAGTATGATTTGAATCACAAGTCCATAAAAAATATCTAACTGTTTAAACTCAAAATGTTCTAAGAAATATAATACTGGCCCTTTAAATTGAGGAGCCGGTGGAAAGTTGGGGGCAGCATCAATACTCCATGATTCATGAACGGACATTTCAAGCAATTAAGAAGGATGGTTGAAGGGTTGTGCTGCAGTCGTGACTTTCTAGGTGGATTATGGCGTTGTTATGGCGCTGTTAAAAATGGAAAATGGAGAAAGTAGTTGTGTTCTTCTATGATGATTGTCCAGAAGGTTTCAATTAACGATTAGAATGGTAAGAAAAGAAAATTGAGATGCTAAATGTTATGAGGGTTGTAGCACCAATTTCAATTAAAAGGGTAACTTTGTAATCAAAAATCGATTAATGTATTATATTCCAATCGGGTGGCTGTAGATAGTAAATTATGGTTTGTAAATAGAAACACCCCGCGCATTGGCAGTCCGGGCCGGCTACCGGGCCGGTCTGGTCGGTCCCAGTCCATCACTACTTATTCTGGTGCCTTTATTTCGGGGAATTAGCCTTTGTAAATAACATTTTACCTACTTAATATATTTAGGGAGATTTACCTTAATAGGATCAAAACATGGTTTTTTTCTCAAAATAAGAGTACCTAGTTTAAACATCCTTAAATAGGACTTTTTATTAGTGATTGGACCAAAATACCCCTCACAACCTTTACCACTGCTGCCCAGGGACTGCCGGGCGGCCGCCTGGCGCCGGAGCTCCGGCGACCGCCGCCGGAAAAATTCCATATTTTTTTCCTGGAGGTTTGCCAACATTCTGCCGCCACCTGCCGCCGGCCTCCGGCGTCGCCGCCGGAAACTGTTGCCGCTGCCGGAAACCGCCTCTTCCGCTGCCACCACCTCCAGACTGCCTCGCTACCAACGGACTGCCTTGGTTGTGCAAGGGAACTAGAGGGGGCAATTAATTGGGTTAATTAATTGCCAGAGTTGCCGCCGCCACCGGAATCCATCGCCGGCCGCTGCCGGAGTGCTGCCACCACCACGGACTGCCCCGCCACTGACGGACTGCCTTGGTTGTGCAAGAAAACTAGGGGGGGCAATTATTTAGATCAATTAATTAATAAAATAGAATTGGAGGTAAAAAAGGTAATGTTAGTCCTATTTAGAAAAAAAACATGCATGTGGTCCTATTTTGAGAAAAAGGTTAAATTTTAGCCCTATGTTGGACAATTTTCTCATATATTTACAATTCATTCGAAGAGGGGATTTTTTTTTCTTAGCCACGTAATTAATGGAAGATAATTAAGTTGGCATAGTCCCCCACTTTTTTTTTTATCTTCACTTCTGGGTTTCTAGCAAAGTGGCAAGACCATATTTTTTATGTTATTTACATCACACTAAGTAGTCGATACCCTCAACTCCTCGAGATGTTGGGCATCATTTTAAGCTAAAAGATTAGTAGATTTATTAATAGTACAACAAAAAATGATGAGCGGGTCCTGTAAAATATATCAACCCAATATTCATATTCTATGAAAACTATGACAAGTACAACAATAAGATATAAAGTGGAAATGAATAGGGTATAAACATTAACTTAATTGTTAATATATATTTTAAGTATGTAAGACCTAACAAAATATGGAGTAGGAAGAAATTAGTGAGGAAATAGAGAACTAAAATGAGGTATTTGTAGAAAATAATGGCAGATACTACTACTGATATGATGCCACCAAGTCCTTGAAGTGAGAAAGGAGCTCATCGACTGTCATAACCTTGTGATCTGGATTGTCTCTCACTCGGACGCTAACCTGGTATCAACATATTTTTTTACACCAAGAAACAAGTTAGTAAATCATTTCCTCCACTTGGAAATGCAAAGAAAAGCAATCAAGAACCATAAGATCAAGGCTTTGAATGTCTACCCTCTATCCCCAAAATAACTTCCCCATTTTCATTTGTGGCCAGCCCTAAAATAAGCTTCATCTCCACAACAACACTATCCCAATGCCGCAAAGGCTCCCACCTACAGTGGGTAAGTGGATCGGATGTACGCAACCTTACCTTATGCTAAAGCACGGAGAGACTGTCTCCAGATGACACATGATAAAGTTGCGTTGAAAATTGCTATATTCTATCACATTCCCAAACCAAAATAAGCCTCATATCTCCCTATAGACAAATTTCAACTATAGAATTTTAATTTCTTAAATCTCATGTCAGAAGTGAGAGGTATATGAAGTCGAGGGAGTATTAGTTTTCCAAAACATACATAGGATGGATAACTGATGCCATTTGGACCTTAAAAACTGATAAGTTATACCTTGTCTAATAAGAATATTTGTTTTGGGCCGGAAGAACTAATTAAAAAGAGTTTTCCTAAAATATTACTAAAATAATATTCACGGAAAAAATATAGCTTAACTGTCATTTTCAACACCACCGTAATATCTATACTTTCAAATATATAGTCACTATTCATTAAGGGGTCACATGTTTGTTCATGACTTTGGTTTTAGTACTCCCTCCGTCCCATAAAATTCTTTTCACATAGCATTTTGGGATGTCCCAAAAAAAACTTCTCATTTCCCTTTTTGGAAAGTTTTGTGTGACTAACATTGATTTACCTTTTTCTTACACAACCACAACCATACATTTCTACTTTTGTCCAACTTTCTTAAACTCAGATCCAAGTCAAACCAAGAAGAATTTTATGATGATATTGTACATAATGATTTAATAGAATTTTCCTTATAAAAACAAATTGAAAATCTTAAATGGAAATATCTTTATAAAAACAATTTTAAAAAAATAAACGCTTGCATATAGCATCATGTAATAACATTACTCGTGATCATAATAAACAATGATGCATTGTATTGAACTTGCTGATCAACAGATCAAATGGCTTTTTTAAAATATATAGAAAAGATCATCACATATCCATCAAGTTATTATTAGCATTATTATAAATACTAAAATTATTTTCCCCAATAGGGAACGAATAAGAGCGAATAAATAGGGAACGAATGTGGTCATGTAAAATAGAGTGTAATTGTGTTGTGTGTGAAATGTAAATTTATTTGTGTCAAGACAAAGGAGCAGATTATAAACAGACCTCTCTGGTGGTAACCTCCTTTTCACCAACCACTAAAATGAAGTTGTATTGTGTCATCTGAGCTTCTCGTATCTGCAAAATTCAAGAATGTCGATACACCAAATCAAGGGCTAAACTAGAAACAAAATAGATGTAGGTAGAAATAACTCTTTGGCTTATTTAAAAATTGAAAAATGCTTTACAAATCGAGACTGTATGTTTTAAGTTTTGGCTTACTTTTTTCTGGATAGTCCTGTCTGATGTATCAACATCAACATGAAACCCCGCAGTATGAATTCGATCGCGCAGCTGATCAGACATAAAATAAGATTCATATCAACATCATAAAGATTTTAATTACAAGAAACAACAAATTTACCATATGAAAGATAAATAAATACACAAATCAAGAGTGTGAAAGTAACAGGTTAGTAAAGTGAATACTGTATATCAACCTCTACTCCATATGTTTGAGATTTATCTGATACAGGGCAAACCATCGCCTGGCGTGGACTTAGCCAGAAAGGCCATTTCCCCTTGAAGTGCTCCAAAAGTATGGCAAACATGCGCTCCACTGAACCAAGGATAGCTCTATGTATCATAACCGGTACTTCCCGCTTGCTCTCATCTTCTGCTGAATAAGATAACTTGAAGCGCTGAGGAAGTTGAAAGTCCAGCTGAAACACGCCCAGTGAATAACATTATAAAAAAGGTGACATCTTACATAGTATTGTCTTTAAAAAATACATATGTAAGAATATTAATATAATTTTTATAAGTAATTGAATCCCAAAAGAGATAAAAACAAACAGACGCTGAAGCATGAAAACCTGCAGTGTTGCACATTGGAATTTCCTTTTCATTGCATCAGAGACACTTATATCAATTTTTGGCCCATAAAATGCTCCATCGCCCTCATTTATCTGAAAACATCAAAGATTAATGTGACCGGCAATTAGGATATACTACGTAATAAAGAGGGGGATCAGCAGAAAATATCATCACTTACTACACAAGGAAGTAAGGAACAGTCCTTTTGCACAGTAAGAATAATGTTGAGAAAAACATTAAAAGTGCTTGTCTTGAAGCTAAAGCAGTGATGCAAGTATCTTAGTATCATGCCTATTAAGGCTGAGGAGAACACCTCAAGATTATTAAGCCTATTTCTTTTCATTTGTATCAAGGAATATAATTTTGAGGCGTTTCACACCTCTGTTTATATAAAAAAAAAGGAAACTTCTCTTTGTGCATTGGATGATGCTTTACTGTGTTCTTTGGTAGACTTTTCGCTTTAAAAATCACAACTTACTACACAAGAAGGAAGTACATCTACTCACTCCGCTTGTGAGTTCTACAAAAGGAAAAACTAATGGCCCATTGATAGAAAGAGGGAAAGATGAAGAAAAACGCCCACTGCAAGGAAAAAGATCTCCGAGAAGATAAAACAATTAAACAAACACAGAACAACAAAAACATGACCTAGAGGAGAAGAAAAAAATTACAATTAAACCCCCAGTAGATAAGAAGGAAATACAAAAATAGGAGAAAGAAAAGAAAAAATGTACACACATTAAGAATTTCACAGCATGAAAAATCAACACATCATAAGAAGGCGAACAGAGGAAGAAGAAAAAACATAACAAAACACTGGTAAAACACAATTAGAGTTATTGAAGGATTATGGATCGAGCTGCAGTCAATTGGAAGGTTGGGAAATGCCCTTGAATGTCGGTGGCAACTTGATCTGCAAGCCGAAGTGGTCCTTGCATTATACCGACACAACATGGAGAGAAAGAGAGAGAAAGTAGAAGAGTTTTATGTGCAATATTACAACAGCATATATTATCTTTGAACAGAGTTGACGATGATATTTGGTCTAAATCGAGCACTAGTGCTGAAGCACTACGGGCTTCATCCTTTGCTTGTGCTATGCACTTAAAGAAGTTGATTAATCAATTCTGATAAGTGTGAATGAACCAGAAAACTTTGATTTTGTGTTAAACAATACAGGTGACAAATGTAGATGCAAGCATGACCATTTTAAACAACTCAATAACTACTGTTGAGGACAATAACACTCTACAAAGGAATTTGTTGGTGGAAGCACAAAAATGTTAATGCATTAACTAAGCAAGACGAAAGTTTCATAGTAGCATAGGAAAAGATTTTAGCAACAAACCTCCCATGGTTTGCCAAATTCATTGAGCGCATCTGAAAGAGCAGCTTCTGCTTTATCCCAGGTCGCCACATCTCCAAGAAATTTTTCCGGCCTCTGCAATTAAAATTAGAGGTAAATTTTCTTGGGTATAGCAAAACATCGGAATCCACAAACTGTGACAAGTGAAAAAACATACTGTAGATAGCTTCAGCTCATATGTGAACCCAAATGTCTTGTAGACATGATCAATGAATTCTAGTCCTTCTCTGACTTCATCTTTCACCTGTAATAGCAGAATAATTAAAATGACTTTGTAGCTTCCAAAAATTGAAGGCAAGTTTTCTTTCTGAGCTCACCTGTGACTCCCTGCAGAAGATGTGAGCATCATCCTACAAAGATGGTATGGGTTAGAATGTAACAGCATTAGCATGACCACATAAGCGCACAGAAAAACAAAACAACAGAAAGGAATAACTTAAATCGTCAACAACCATTTCATACTGCTTTTGATTAAAAAACTCAGTTAAGATCAAGATAAAAGTATCCAAGTAAAGAAACATTGCAAAATACCTGCTGAAACCTTCTTACACGTGTTAATCCCGTAAGTGCACCACTGGCCTCATTTCTGTGGAGCACTCCAAAGTCTGCAAGCCTAAGTGGCAGTTCTGCATGGTCGGAAGGTAAATATTTCATCGGGTACATAAACATAGCGATTAAAATGCAATGAAGGGGATTTTGTAGATCTATTACATATAAGTAAACTAATTGCAAGGATAAGAGCACATAAATATTTAGCTCACCTCTATATGAACGAACTCTATGGTCAAAGATTAAGCAATGGCCAGGGCAATTCATTGGCTTGAGACCAAATTCTTGTTTATCAATCTGCACATTTACACACGCACTAAAAAGTCACTAAAAAGAAAAACGAACCAGATCCTTGTTTATAAATCTCCAATTGCTTCACAGTATTATAATTCTGAACTAGCTACATTTGCCTTCACACAGCAGAAGTACTTCTATAAGCAAATTAGACACTCTTGATCTCATATTCAAAAGAACAGGAACATGTACCTTATCATAAATTAACCCGTTATAACTAATTAAATGCAGTTTACCTAGGACAGAGAAGAATGCCTTACCTTAAATACAAACATATTCTCCTTATAGTTTGCTGCATGACCAGATGTTTCCCAAAGCTGCATATTGTATACGTTTGGGCTCCAAACCTGTCAAAAGAGAATAATATCAAGTATATTTAATGGAGCAACAACAACATCCACACCTTATTCTCAAAAGATTCTGGGGACATGTATGGAATGGAGCGTGGGGGGTTTAATTCATGAATTAATGTAGCATTGGTTCATTGCACTATAAAAAATTGCAAAACATTACCAACTACCAAGATAAGGTAGTTGGTGGCATCTCCACATGAAAACTAAAATTAGAAAAACGATATACCTCTTCAAAACCTCGTTTCCAGTACTGACTGCGCATAAACTCCAACAGTTTGTTGCACACTCTAGCACCATGGGGAAGAAAGAAGCAACTTCCAGGGCTAAAAAAATTAAATCATGAATATCATGTGAAATCTTGAAAATCAAACTTGACCATTATATTCATGCTCGTAGTTTCTAACCTTAAAGGGTGAAAGAAGAAGAGTTCCTGCTTCTTGGTCAGTTCCCTGTGATCATATTTCTTTGCTTCTTCCAACATTGCAAGGTATTCCTGAAAGAGAGGTTACCCAGGTATATGTTCTTCAGCAAATGCACCTTTCCATCCTTTTAATCCCATAAGAATGCTAAGGTCCATAATATATTGATTACGATGGCATGCAATTTCTATTCTACTGAAAACTGCACAACAACAACCAAGACTTAATCCCAAAAGATTTTGGGGTCGGCTAACATGAATTAATATATGACATCGAAGCTAAAAACTGAAAACGGTACAACATAGATATTAATCCATGTCTGTATCTTGGGATTAGAATTCAATCAATAGGATTAAATAAGAAGTTAGAGACTTCAATTTAATGAACACTTTTTCAAGGATTCAATAGTTCATAAAACTGCAAATGCTCCCCAAGATGTGTTTGCAGACAAAGAAAATTGATTTATGATATAAGGAGTTAAGAACTTAGGATTATTTAGATGATATGCTCTATTATATAAAACACTTACTCCATAGTAAAAAAAACTATTTTTATTAGAAACTTGTTGGATATATTTTGACAAAACTTCTAATACCAGGACAACAAATCACTGATTACTCCCGAGTAATTGGGTCCTTGACCAAGCAGCTGCCGAGTACCAATTTGACTATTACTGCTCAAAATTGCAAGTAGTTGCCCATCTGGAAAATTGTTTAACGAGCAGAAAGAGTGAGTTATACCTTTAGGCGCTTTTGATCGGGATAAGATATTCCATAAACCCTTTGCAAGCTTTCACGGTCTTTGTCACCCCTCCAGTATGCTGAGGAAGCCTAAATATCAATGTATGCCGACATCAAATAATTAATTGATAACAGAAACATGATCACTCAAAATATTCTCTTTATTGTATACATGTAAGAAGCATTTACCTTTGTGCATGCAAGCGCTTTAACAAAAGATGTGTTTGGAATATGTGGACCGCGACATAGATCTACCAAAGGGCCGCATCTGTACACTGTGATAGTTTTGTCCACAGGTAAATCTTTAATAATTTCAACCTGCGTGAAATAAAAATAGCAGGAAAATAAGGAATCACTCCAATCAAAAGACAATCAGAACCATTAGAAATAGTCAGGAAAAGTATTATAAGAAAAGACATGTTTTTTACCTTAAACTTATTATCAGAAAACATCTCAAGAGCTTGTTCCCTTGAAACTTCAATACGCTCAAAAGGTTGTTTCTCCTGAATGCGCAAGGGAAATCATCATCAAATAAACAAGAAATCATTAATGACAATATAGTTTCAGGAATGTCATAAATGATCATATTCCTAACAAAAAAATGAATATAACTCTACTGTGCTATACGGGTCCTGGTTACTGGATTTAAAGTCCGATTGGTTTATACCAACATTTGAGATTTCTAAAAATAGGTTCAGCAAAAATACTGAATTAAACATATGTAGGCTAAAGAATTTAAGAGGGAAAAAATAAAATGGCTACCGAGGCCGCTCTTGCCGCTTGTGCTTCAATCTGTTTAAAGTGATCTTCATTCAACCCAAAATCCCCATAGAATGCATCATAGTAGAAACCCTACACCTCCAATCAGTTATGTCATCACCAACTATTCATAACACACAAGTGTAGATGGTAGTGAAGCAAGATAGTAGAAATAGTACAAGAAAAGTGCACATAAGGTTGTTACCACTTACCACAATAAACCCATATCACTATATATAAACAAAGAAGCATACCTCCCCTCTAGTTGTGCACGGACCAATGCACAATTGGCAACCATAAGTCATCTCCACAGACTAGGGAAAGAACACGCATGCAAACGAAATTAAATACATGGAAAGAGATCGTCAGTGCACAGAAGCAAAAGAAACATCTTTTCTTGCACTGTTTTCTCAAAATCAAATCAAATATTTATTCTAAATTAGCAATCTACCAGTTGAATAAAGGTCGAACCTGGCCAAGAATATGAGCACTCGAGTGCCAGAAAGTATCACGGCCCTCATCACTATCAAATGTGAACAGTTCGATCTTACAGTCACCCTCCAGCGGCCTCATCATATCCCAGAGCACCCCATTGACCTTCGAAATCAAAGCATTCGACGCTAAGCTCTTGGATAGTTCCTTTGCAATATCAAAAGGTGTTGTATTCCATTTCTTTCCTTCTTTTACAGCTCCATTTGGTAACTCGACCCTTGAAACGAGAAACACCAACTGAATATATAATAAAAACGAAATACCAGGCATCATGGACACGCATATTTTCTTAAAGAATCAGTTTTTACTTGATGGGGTCGGGGGAGAGGGAGAGGCGCTGCATTTGCTGCTGGGATTTGATAGATTCGAAGAGCGAAATTCGCTTAGGGATTACTGCTTGGAGATAAGCTTCATCCTTCGGATGCTCCGGCGCGGAGTTGGAGCTGGCTTTGTCAGCCTTGCCCATCTGCGGTGGCTGGAGGCGGAAGCTGCGGTGGAAAATGGATTTAGGAGGCTGATGCTGTCGGAAAGAGAGGAAGCGCCACCAGTCTTGGGAACGACTGCATGTCAGCATTTTAGACTGTGGGTTTTGGAGGCTCAAGGTTTTGAGTTGCCGGGCCAGATGGGCCGAAACCACTGGGGCACTGGGCTAATGTATTCCGAATTTCATGTTAAAATGATAATTATTATATTCACGCCTCCAAATTTGCTATTCAAATCATTTAAATTAAATTATCCTTATTAGTTATTACTCCGTAAAAAGAATAACGCCCCAAACACAACTGTGAAGAAAACAAGCACCGAATGAAACAAGGTGTGCCGACACTGAACAATCAACAAGATGGAAGTAAATGAAAAAATGGTTAAAGTGATACATGCAGTTTGTTTCAGGTGGAGTAAGCAGTACCTCATCTTACACTTGAAACTACAAAGTACATTAACTTGCATTTTTAAAGTCGATTAAGTATATTTGTTATGTTCAAACGCTAAAATAGCTGATCTGGCCAAACTATCAGTTTTTAATGTATTGTTGCAGTCCAAATCATCAAATAAATAATCTATAAACTCTAATTTCGTCCAATTCACTCGTTTCCACCTTCGCTCTTTATTTTATATTTCTCACATTTGTCCTCCCTTATCTCGCTCTTCAGTTTATATTTCTCTCATCTGCTCTCCAAGGGCGGAGCCAATGCTCTGGGCCAGACTGAGAAGCACAAAGAATATTTTTGGGGAAAAAATACACAAAATTTTACTTTGAAATTAAAGCATTTTTTATTTTGAGGTGGACCAGGGCCTGGGTTGGCCCCCTCTAGTTCCGCCCGTGTTGCTCTCCTTCTCTTTCGTCTTCTCTCCCTGTTGTTTCGTCGGCTTTTTCTTTTATTTGTTATCAGTCCATCTTTATTGTACCGAGAGAAGAAGAAAATAAAATAGAGCAAGACGAAGAAACTGACGGGATAGCAGGGAGAGCAGACAGGGGAAATATAAGATGTAGAGCGGAGAGAAGGGAGAGCGAACTGTTGGGTGTGTTTCGAAAAACAAAGAAAATATTTGATAAAAATTAATTAAATAGAATGACTAAAAGAAAACCAAGATAAGAGATAGAGCAGAAAGTAGTCAAAGCTCGTGCTACGCACGATTTCCTTAAAACGTATTCGTTGCCTCTCGGGGTGCTAGGAGCGTTGCAAGAATCGTTTCCCAGGATACGATGACTAACAAGCAACCGTTTAAGCACTTAAACAATTGTTCCGGCAAACGTGAACAAAGGCAGAACACAAAGGAAGTTTTCAGAGATAGTTGCAGGTGTTTTTGAGAGCTCAAATTGTGTGAGATCGTTTGTGAGTGTGTGCTTGTTACAGACCACCTGCCAGCTACTTATAGGAAGGATTTGTTGTTGTGCGTTAATGACGTTTAATGGTCTGAACGTTGGACATCAATGGCCCGAACGTTGGGCATTGATTCGTCCAAAATAGTCCGTTAATTGCTGCATTAAGGCTCATAGACGTTGGGCATTTATTAGTTGTAACGTCCCAGCAGCAGCCTGCTGCGGACGTTCAACATGCATGGAGCAGTAGCCTGCTGCGGACGGAGCAGTAGCCTGCTCCAACCTATAGCAAAAAAAATAGGAACTCGGCGGAGGAACAAAAATTAACGTTTATCTTTAGAAGATAGAATTTTCGGACGGCATTCGTGTCCGCAGGTCAAAAGCGTACGCAAGTCGCGCTTTTTGTTCTCCGGTTTCGGGATTTGATTCGCACCCCCCCTACGCGCGAGAGAGAGCCTTTACCCTAAGGAATCTTAACTCCTTAAGGGGGTTTCCCTTGGGGTTGAAATTCCCTTGGGGTTTCCAGTGTGGGAAAAAACCACACTAGAAACCCATCTTTTCCTAGTTTTCTTCATTCCAACGAGTGAACTTCGAGAATCAATTTCTCATTCACCCGTTATCCGTTTTGAGCGTACCATATATCGAATTTTAGCCCTGAGCAAGGACAACCCAAAACCACTTTGACCCGACCCAAATCGGAAGTGGACCCCACTCAAACAAATTGCCCCAAAATGACCATTTAATGCAATTTATTAACACATTTCCCAACAATTCCCCACATGAATGAAAATTGATTTTCGAGACTTAAAAAGACACGAAGATAGGAGGACACGTTGTGTTGACTGGATGATCCTTGCATATGGAGAGGTAGGTTTTATCCTTTGAACATTCCGCTGTAAAGGCACGTTTATTTACTGGCTGTCTAGTAGACTCGATGTCTTTGAACTATACTGTTGTCGTGTAAACATTGACTTATTTTTACACAGGAACCTTCCATCTTTGTTCCGTTCTCATTGGTGTGCCCGTTTTGGCCATGGGTCACCGTCCTGGTTCTACAAGAGTTTCTAAAGAACTGAGCCTTTACAGTTCTCCTTTGAAGCGGCCCTCTTCTCTCTCACATAGGTGATTCTTTCACGAGTATCTTGCATACTCTTCCAATTTTATCGAGTAGATCAACATTTTAGAATCACTAAAGCAAACGTTTTTGTTAACCTCGTGCGGGAGTCACTGTTTCAACGAGGAGTGGGTAGGAGTCCGGGACCCCCCACAGTGACCATCCTCCGTTTTATAGTTTAGTTGTCCCTTTTGAACCTAGGACCAACTAGGTTGGGTATCCACTATAGAACTTTTCAATTCACGGGCTTTAGTCCCATTCCTCGTGACAACTTCTCCAACAATTCTCTATCCAATGCCTTGGTTAGCGGATCTGTTATGTTATCCTTTGACTTCACGTAGTCAACAGTGATAACACCCGTTGTGAGGAGTTGTTTAATGGTGTTATGTCTACGACGAAAGTGTCTAGACTTACCATTATATAAGTTGCTCTGTGTCCTTCTAATTGCTGCTTGACAATCACAATGTATGCATATTGGAGGGACAAGCTTCTCCCAAATTGGAATATCCTCGAGAAAATGGCGTAGCCATTCAGCCTCTTCAGTGCACTTATCCAAGGCCATTAGCTCAGATTCCATCATGGATCTAGCTATTAATGTTTGTTTCGAGGATTTCCATGACACGGCTGCACCTCTCCAAAGTGAAAACATATCCACTTGTGGACTTTGAGTCCTTAATGTCAGATATCCAACTAGCGTCGTTGTACCCTTCAAGTACAGCTGGATATCGTCCATAGTGCAGTCCAAGGTTTTGGGTTTCTTGTAAATACCTCAAAACTCTTACTATTGCCTTCCAGTGTTCGTCACCGGGGTTGCTAGTATATCTACTTAGCTTACTAACCACAAAGGCATTATCAGGCCTGGTACAGCTCATTAGATACATTAAACTGCCAATAATCCTAGCGTATTCTACTTGAGAAATACACTCTCCACGATTTTTGGTCAGTTGCACGTTTTTATCTAATGGCGTCCTTGCCTCTTGATAATCATCCTTATTAAATTTAGTAAGGATTTTATCAACGTAATGAGATTGGCTTAGCGTAAGACTATCAGGTCCTCTAATTATTTTAATCCCAAGGATTAAATCGGTCAGCCCCATATCATTCATGTCAAATTTAGAATTTAACATGCTTTTGGTAGAATTAATCATTAGATTATTGCTACCCACGATGAGTATATATCTACGTATAAACATAAAATGACATAGTCGTCTACCGTGCTTTTCACATAGACGCATTTGTCACTTTCGTTTATCTTAAATCCATTAATTAACATTGCATGATTGAACTTTTCGTGCCACTGTTTAGGGGCTTGTTTCAATCCATACAATGATTTAATTAATTTACAAACCTTCCTTTCTTGGCTTGGAACACGAAAGCCCTCGGGTTGTTCCATATAGATTTCTTCGTCTATATCGCCATTTAGAAAAGCGATTTTTACGTCCATTTGATGAAGTTCCAAATTCCGCAAAGCGGCAATTGCTAGTATCATCCTAATAGAATTTATTCTCATTACCGGAGAATACGTGTCAAAGTAATCATGGCATTCATGTTGCTTGTATCCCTTAATTACAAGTCTGGCCTTATACTTTTCAATGGAACCTTCAGGTTTCATTTTACGTTTAAAAATCCACTTGGATCCCAAAGATTTACATCTCGGAGGGAGATCAACCAATTCCCATGTGTGATTTTGTAGGATCGAATCCACCTCACTTTTGATGGCTTCTTTCCACATTGGACCTTCGGTAGACGTTACGGCTTCCATATAAGACTTTGGCTCATTTTCTACCAAACATGTTAGAAAATCTGGTTCATTTTCTACCACACATGTTAGAATATCCGGGTCATATTCTACCAAGTAGGTGAGAAAATCCCGGTACAAAGGATTTTTCAACTCTAGCACGTTTGCTACGTCTGGGTTCGGCTTCTTCACCGGATCCCTCGCTAGTATTTTCCATAGCTACGTCAAATGTACGTTTTGACGTGCTTGGTCCTTCGTTGGACTTACATGGAAATGCGTCTTCGAAGAATGAAGCATTCCTTGATTCAATTATTGTGTTTTTATGTACATCCGGATTATTCGAATCGAACACTAAAAAGTAAAAACCGATAGGCACTACTATTTTGTGTGTATCCAATAAAAACACAATCCACTGTTTTTTGACCTATTTTTATTTTCTTAGGTGTTGGTACAAGCACCTTAGCAAGACACCCCCACACTTTTAATTATTGATAGGAAGGCCGTCTTGCCTTTCCACAACTCGTACAGAGTTTTATCATATCTTTCAATGTGCGATCACTCCTAACCGTTTTAATCTGTCGATTAAGTTGGTTCTCCACTTTATTTTTATAAAGAATGAATTTATCGATTGCTTCGTGTTTATTTTTTAATAAATAAACATAGCTATAGCGAGTGCTATCATCGATAAAAGTAATAAAATATTTATTACCGTCACGTGTTTGTATTGAATTAAAATCACAAATGTCACTATGAATTAATTCTAGTGGTTCCGTTTTTCTTTCAACCGATTTGAAAGACGTTTTCGTTAGTTTTGCCTCAACACAAACTTCACATTTGTGCTTCACATCAATTGTGAATTTAGGAATGTGTTCCATGTTAATTAATCTACATATAGAATTAAAATTAACATGTCATAGTCTACCATGCCACATTTGGAAGACTCAAGCAAGTAAGCAGAAGAGATTTTATTATTATTATTATTATTATTATTATTATTATTATTATTATTATTATTATTATTATTATTATTATTATTATTATTATTATTATTATTATTGTTATTATTATTATTATTATTATTATTAGTCATTACATTGAGCTTAAACAGCCCATCAACGACATACCCCTTGCCCACATACATTCTCGATTTAGACAAAACTAGTTTGTCCGACTCAAACACCATGCGGAAGCCACGCTTGTTCAACAAAGAGCCTGAGATCAGATTTTTGCGTATCTCCGGGACGAACAACACTTGGTTGAGAGTCAGCTCTTTGCCCGAAGTCATCTTTAGGACCACCTTGCCCACGCCTTCCACCGCGGAATGGGCTGAGTTTCCCATCCACACCTTCTCACCATTTGATGGCTCAAAAGTAGTGAATAACTCCTGGTTTGAGCAAATATGTTGGGTAGCACCGGTGTCCACGAACCACTCCTTGAAATTAGATCCAGCGAGGTTGACTTCAGTCACCACGTCTTCATCTTTTTGCCCACCTTGCACCAAGTTGACGTGAGAATCTTTCTTCCTCTTTGGTGCCTTGCAATACGCGGACTTGTGTCCGTTTTTTATTGCAATTGAAGCATTTTCCACTAAACTTTGTCTTGGAAACGCCTCCCTTGGGACCGAGCTATCTCTTCCCATTATTCTTGGTTTTGGAGCTCTTTGCATGCTCCACCACGTTTGCCTTGGCGTCGTGAACGATTGAGAGTTTCCCATCGTTCTTCCGGTTATCCTCTTCAATCCGCAGACGGAGGATTAGTTGCTCCAAGTTCATTTCCTTTCGCTTATGCTTAAGATAGTTTTTAAAATCCTTCCAAGCCGGCGGCAATGAATGGAGAATTGACGCCACTTGGAAAGACTCGATAACCGTCATTCCTTCATCTCTAATTTCGTTGAAGTTCACTTGCATCTCCTCAACTTGACTCAAGACCGTCTTCGAATCCACCATTTTAAAATCAAAGAATTGACCAACAACAAATTTCCTTGCACCGGCATCCCCGCTCTTATATTTGTGGTCCAAAGCATTCCATAGCTCCTTAGCCGTAGCTAATTTGCTATAAACGTCATACAGAGCATCATGCAGTCTGTTCAACACATAGTTTCGGAAAAGAAAGTCAGAATGCTTCCATGCTTCAACCGCGTTGAAAGATTGCGCATCCACCTCACCTCCGGTTACAACCGGAGCGTCCTCGGTCAATAACCTTGCCAAGCCGAGAGTAGTGAGGTAAAATAACATCTTTTATTGCCACCTCTTGAAGTTTAACCCATTAAAATTTTCGGATTTCTCCACAGAGTTGCTCGGCACGGTCACCATAGGGATTGCCCTTTGGTTTGCCAAAGCAGATACTCCGCGTTGTGAACTATTGTTCACCGGAGCTCTGCTTTCAGAGTGATTGTCGTTCAGAACATTCTGCCCAATACCAATCTTGTTTTCTTGAGAAGTCATTTTTCGTTTCTTACGTTTTCCGAAAACACAAAAATAAGTTCATTCACCAAAGTGACAAACTACAAGTTTAAGATTGTTTACCGTAGTAGAACAATCATCGAATACGTTTTAAGTTTGTTCACCTAAGTGACGAACTATGAATGTGTTTTAAAGTTGTTGAGTGTGTTTCGAAAAACAAAGAAAATAATTAATAAAAATTAAGTAAATAAAATGACTAAAAGAAAACCAAGAAAAGAGATAGAGCAGAAAGTAGTCAAAGCTCGTGCTACGCACGATTTCCTTAAAACGTATTTGTTGCCTCCTGGGGTGCTAGGAGCGTTGCAAGAATCGTTTCCCAGGATATGATGACTAACGAGCAACCGTTTAAGCACTTAAACGATTGTTCCGGCGAACGTGAACAAAGGCAGAACACAAACGAAGTTTCCAGAGATAGCTGCAGGTGTTTTTGAGAGCTCAAATTGCGTGAGATCGTTTGTGAGTGTGTGTTTGTTGCAAACCACCTGCCAGCTACTTATAGGAAGGATTTGTTGTTGTGCGTTAATGATGTTTAATGGTCTGAACGTTGGACATCAATGGCCCGAACGTTGGGCATTATTGATTCATCCAAAACAGTCTGTTAATTGCTGCATTAAGCCTCATAGACGTTGGACATTTAATAGTTGTAACGTCCCAGCATCAGCCTGCTGCGGACGTTCAACATGCATGGAGCAGTAGCATGTTGCGGTCGGAGCAGTAGCCTGCTCCAACCTGGAGCAAAAAATAGGAACTCGACGGAGGAACAAAAAATAGCCTGCTCTCTCTCGCGCACCCCCTGCGCGAGAGAGAGCCTTTACCCTAGGGAATCTTAACTCCTTAAGGGGGGGTTCCCCTTTATAAAGGGTTCAAATTCCCTTGGGTTTTCCAATGTGGGAAAAAACACAATAGAAACCCATCTTTTCCTAGTTTTCTCCATTCCAACGAGTGAACTTCGAGAATCAATTTCTCATTCACCCGTTATCTGTTTTGAGTGTACCATATATCGAATTGTAGCCCTAAGCAAGGACAATTCGAAACCACTTTGACCCGACCCAAATCGGAAGTGGACCCCACTCAAACAAATTGCCCCAAAATGACCATTTAATGCAATTTATTAACATATTTCCCAACACAAACAAGGAAAATATAAGATGAAGGGTGAAGGTGAAAACGAGTGGACTGGAGGAAAATAAAATTTATAGATTAATTATTTGATGACTTGGACTGCAACTGTATAATACAAACGGATAGTTTGGCCACATCAGCTATTTTAACGTTCTGACAGAGCAAATGTACTTAATTGACTACAAAAACACAAGTTCATGTACTTTAAAATTTTAAATGCAAGATGAAGTACTAACTACTACCATCGATACAACTCCATGTACCATTTTGACCATTTTCTCGAAAGTAAATCGATAAACATCTAAGGAGACCAAGGGGGAGGCGCGACCCACAACAAACGAAGGGGGGAAGCTTATTGTAAGAAAAACCAAAAATATTACAAAAAATCACAACAAACGAAGAGGAAAGTAGCATAAGCAATCAAACTATGTATATATTGTTAAACAAAATATTCAAGTATTAAATAGAAAATACTAAAGGCAAGTATCAATTACTCAACACAATCCGTATTAAAATTAAAACATGTATCCAAAAAAAACTAAAACGTGGGGGGGGGGGGGGGGGACTGTCCAATTGCTCCAATAGGCCATTGTATTGTATTTAAATTTTAAAATGTGAATTAAGTCGTCTGGCCTAAAAAACATTCAATTAAGATCACAAACTTTAGAAAAAGGCTCGAATTTATAATTTAGTTGATTAATTTTTTGGTTGGTCGGTTGGTGTTTATGTGGTTTATTTTATTATTTCTTTTTCCTTTTCTTTCTCCCTTTCTTCCTCTTCTTCTTACTTCTTTGTCCCGCCCTTCTCCACTTCTCCCGGCCCCCTTCTTGTTTCTTCTTCCACCCTTTAGCTTTCCTTGTTCTTTCTTGTCAACTAAGCACACAAAGTGGAAAAAAGAACATCCCATCTGTCGGTGATTTGACGAGCTCATTTGTGTCACTAAAAAGCTAGATTGAAGATGAAGTCTTCATCACTTACAAGGAAGTTGCGTCATCGTTGCCATGAGAAAGCTTAAGAGCTCTGCTGCGCAAGTCGTCGGCGATGAGGCACCATCGCTGATGAGTTGTGTATAAGACATCGTCGTCGTCACCGATGAGAAAGCTCCATGGCTATGCTGCGGAAGAAAGAAAGGGGGGGATAGAAGGTTGGGTGGGATGGAAGAAGAAAGGGGAGAAAGAATGGGTGGTGGGGTCACAGGTGGTGAAAGAAGAAAGAAGGGAGAGGTGGGCAGAAGAATCAGAGAGATGGGGGGGAATGAAAAAAACAAGTCGTGTAAGCACAATGACCGGAAATTGACCAACTAAATGATAAATGATAGGAAAAATTCAGAAGAATAGTCTTAACTATTAATGATCTTCCATTATTAATCCAAAATACGAGTAATTCTAATATAATCTAAACTTTAAGTAGTGCCTTCTCAAAACACTCAAATGACCTGAATTAACCCATTCAACAAGTCACCCCGCCACATGGCATGTTCTTATTAGACATCTTTATTTTTTTATTTTCTTATTTCTTTTTTCGTTTTCCTTTCTCTTTCTTCTTCCTCTATGTGTCTGGCTATCCTTTCTTCCGTCTCTCTCATATCACTCTCCTATCTGTTATCCTTCCTTGTTTCTTAATTTTCTTCCATTTTGCTTTTCCTTTTAGCCCTTTCCCTTCCTTATTTCTTCTTTCTTCCCAGGCATTACATGGTTCAATTTTTTTTCTTTTCTCCCTCTTTCATGGCATCTCCAGATTTATCTCTGGAGTAATTGAATAGGCAAATCCAATTCGAATTGGCGAATCCAAATGAATTGGCAAATCCAATTTGAATTGAGCATACGAGTATTTGAGGTGACTAAGGACGTGGGCCGTCCATGTTCCATCATCCCAGTCTAGGCCAGTTTTATATCTTCACCGGAATCCGTCCGTCCAAGCTGCCCATCTGTCCATCTCGTTTGTTTTTCAACGCCGTTGCTCTGTCCACACAAACATTTCATCGGCACCGTTCATCCCAGCTGGCCAACAGCTCTGCATCGTCGGAATCCGTCTGTCTAAGCTAGTCTTCATCACCGTCCATCCGTCTGTTCTTCAACGTCGGCACTCTATCCACACAGACTTTTCATCGATGCCATTTATCCGTTCATCCCAGCTGGCCATATCACCATCGTCAGTTTCTCATCATCCAGCACCTACTATGAACAACCCACGATCTGTTTAGTTTTTTTTCCTTTTTCCTTTTTATATTTAATTGTTTTACCTGTTGAGTAAGTTGCAAGTCATCTAGATCAATAGGAGAAGATTCTCATTAAATGTCATATTATTATAAAATTACACATATTTGAGATTAATAATAGAAGACGAGTAATAGTTGAGATTATTTATGTGAATTTTTCCTAAATGATATGGTGCTGACATATCAGAGGCGCAAGAAATGATGAACAAAAGTCTTCATTTATTTATCAATTATTTTTTATTTATTTAAATTTTAAATGAGTGAGTTAGTGTAATAAGTGTGTTTTGGTGTCATGCATTAGTCCACTAGGGTAGTTATTAGATCATGGATGGAGTCCGTTTACGTCATTTGTGTTGAGTTGATTATTAGTCTAGACATATTCAAGATGGGTATTCATGAATCAATATTAGTTTTGGGTCTGGAGATTATCCCCTGACTTCTACAATCACTCATTGTGAGATACATATGGTGAGACCTGAGAGAGAGACTATAAGAGTTTAACCATTCCATTTCTGGACTTACAATTTTGGTATCAGAGTCTCGTTTTTGTTCATCCATGGAGACCACACGCTCATCAGCGGCAACCCGCAATTCAAAGGAAAAAACATTTTCTGCTGATCCTCGGGCCACCATTGCGGCAAAACTGGAGAAACTGGACGAGTTAAAGGAAAAAGTGATGGCCTTGGGGATTCAAGCCTCCAAATCCAACCGAGGGAAAGGGAATACGAGACAGTTGGCTAATGATAAGGAAGAAGAATCAGAATTGTATCGCTCGCGCCCACCACATGCAAAAAATGAATTTCCGAAGTTCCAGGGGCGTGATTCGCGTGGGTGGATTCTTAAGGCAGAGAAGTTCTTCCATTATTATGAAACACATGACGATGACAAGGTGGACATAACTTCGATGCATCTAGAAGGAGATGCTCTAGATCTATTTTCATGGATGAATACAGAACAAGTTTTTCTCTACTGGGAAGAATTAGTGAAGCTTCAGAGGGACATTGTGGGCCTCCCGAGTACTTGAACCCAGATGAACACCTGTGCGACATTAAGCAAACGAGTTATGTAGCGGAATACCGAAAATAGTGGGCACGACAGATTGCACTGGTAACCAACTGAATAGGGCATTTCTTGCTTGGAGTATTCCTTAATGGCTTAGAGAAGACATCCGATCAGAAGTCAGAATTCATAAACCAAGGTGAATCTATCGGGCTGCTCATTTAGCTATAGAATTTGAAGAAGAAAAAACTAGCCCAAATGAAGGGGTTCAGGCCCAATTCATACCCTTTTCAGAATCGACCCACCTCAAGTACTAATCCCATTATTTCAGTACGTGACAAGGCAGTGATGACACCGGGGGGTTCCAGTACTCTTTCATCTTTGATGAGCCCAAATAGAACCACAAATTCACTTCCATCCACAGCACGCTCGTGGGATGCTATGAAACACGGCAACGACGAGACAAGGGGTTGGGTTTCCATTATGGGGAACCGTTTCGGATAGGTCACTGTCGCTCAACCTCATTTTCACTTCGAAAAATTGATGAAGATGGGAATCCTACACCCAACTAATTGGAACCCGTGGAAGAAACAGAACTGGAAGCACCGGAGGAAGCTGAGACTTCCTTCAACGCTATTTTGGGGAGACCCACAATAACTACTATGAAGCTCCATGGATCATTGGCTGGCCGCGAAGTCCTATTGCTTGTGGACAGTGGCTCCATTCATAATTTTGTATCTGATTCACTGGTGCGAGACTTAAACCTGAAGGTTGCTTCTATTCTGACTTTCAGCGTTCAGATAGGACATGGAAATGTGGTTCGTTGCAACCGTATATGTAAGGATTTCCATGTTTGGTTACCGAGTCTGACTATTACTCGAGATTTTTACCCTTTTTCCTTGGAGGGATCAAATTTAGTATTGGGTATTAAGTGGCTTGCATCCCTTAATACCATCCAAGCAAACTGGAACGAGATGTTCTTGATCTTTTGGGAGGTAGTCTTAATATTATGGCCCCAGTTGAGCCAAACTTAATTCCGGATAATTCTGATCCCATACATTTTGGGGTCTGTTGAATGAGTTTGATGTTGTTTTTTATGAACCCAAGACATGGCCACCCTTCAGGGAACACCATCATGCCATTAATCTCGTCCCTCGTTCTCAACCTCCAAATCGAAGGTCGTATAGATATCCCTATTTCCAGAAGAACGAGATTGAGAGGCATGCATAGGACCTATTTCAAAAGGACTTCATTCGGCCCACTAACAACCCATTTGCTAGTCCCATTTTGTTGGTGAAGAAACAAGATGATTCGTAGCGAATATGTGTGGACTATAGGGCACTAAACAAGATCATTGTCCCGGACAAATGCCCTATACCCAACATAGATGAACTCCTGGATGAATTACATGGTGCAACCTTCTTTTCCAAGACTGGTTTATGCTCAGGTTACCACCAAATAAGGGTTCGAACAACAGACATCCCCAAAACTGCTTTCAGAACTCATAATGTCCATTATGAGTACGTTGTCAGCAATGAATGATCTTTTCCGGCCATACTTGAGGAATTTTTGCATGGTCTTCTTTGATGATATACTTGTGTATAACCAGACTGCAAACTTGCATAAACAGCACCTCCGCACTATTTTGAAGTCTCTCAAACATCATTCCTGTTTTGCCAACTTAAAGAAATGTGCTTTTGGTTAGTCTCAAATATCCTTGTTGGGGGCATCGAATCTCTGTCGTACGGACCACAACAGTCTCAAGAACCTTATGGGTCAACAAATGCTAACAAACAGCCAGTAGCGTCTCATTCTCAAACTTCTTCCATTCGATTTCAACATTATTTATAAGGCGGGAAGGGAGAATGTTGGAGCAGATTCTTTATCTCAAAGATCACAACATGCAGATTTCCTTAATATGGTGGTTCTATTGCCTATGGATTTCCTGGATTTTGTATAGGCGTTGTCACAATATTCGTTTACTGCCCCAATTGTCACTGCATTATAGCAGGATGCTCGATCCAAACCTGAGTACTCTTTGGTCCAGCATCGTTTGTAGTTTTGAACTACAATGGAAGGTTGGTGATACCCAAAAACTCTCATATTCCTACTAAATTGATTGAAGAGACACATGTCACACCAACAAGAGGGCATGGGGGTTCCTTAAAACATTGAAGAGGCTTAGGGGTACCACTTTTTGGCGCAACATTAAAACTAACGTTAAGTCTTTCATTGAGAAAAGTGTCAAATAAGTCCATCTACTTTTATCAAAAAGTCAATTAAGTCCATATACTTTTAACCGAATCAATTAAGTCCATGAACTGTCAAAAAACAACCAAATTCTATTTTTTATAGGTAACGAACCGGTTTCAAGTTACATAGCTTACGTGTATCGTCCAAGTGGGAGTTTTTTACTGTTCACAATTTTTTGTGCATTTTCTTTTCTTTTCTTCTCTGTTTCTCTCTTTGTTCTTTCTCCGTTCTTCTTTCACGTTCCAGGTCCATCGTCCTCGCCCAACCTGCATCGGTCCCCTTCTCCCCTCAATTCCATTTTCCACTTTCGTCTTTCTCTTGGATATAGCTTTTTCGATCTGATCTTACCCCAAGCCGGAAATGGCTCGAGTGCCTACCTTCTTCTTCGCTCGGCGACGTTGAAGCAGTGTCCAAGCCGCTGCAACATTTGCCCTAATTCGTCGTCTTCCTCCCGTGCCCGACTTCGGCTTTGCCTGGAGACATTCAATCTAGGTCAATTAATCCGTGCTTGACATCAAAACCTCCAATTTCAAATTTCCAGGAAGAACAAACAAGAAGGGGGTATATTCGGTGAAAGAGAAAAGAAGGAAGAATGAGGGGGTGAGAAGTCTGGAACTCGAAACAGGTGGACGGAAGAAGAAAGAGAGAGAAGAAAGGAAATGGTGGCAGGTTGGAGCGTTGGACGGTGGAAGCCTGGAACCAGTGGAACGGGTAAGGAAGAGGAGCAAGAAGAAAGAAGAGAAGAAAATAAGAAAGAGAGAGAAAAGAAAAGGAAAAAAAATAGAAAAAGCCACTGGGCATTCCACGTAGGCCGTCAACCGGGATACCGGTTGATCACCTACAAAAAAGCCAATTTGGTTGTTTTTTTATAGTTCATGTACTTGATTGATTCGTTAAAAAGTATATGGACTCAATTGACTTTTTGATAAAAGTAGATGGACTAATTTGACACTTTTCTCGTCTTTCATTCATCGAGTGCAATTTTGTTCACCCCTCTAATGAGGGTGAACATCACCCCCTTTTCGCATTTGTTGCCATGTGGCTTCCCGTTCCCTTTTTTCTTTAAAGTTATGTAACTTTTTTATTCATTGTCCAAATTTTATATAAAAAATTTATCAGATTTAATAACTTTTTAAGATCCTTCCAATGGTATCAATATTGTATATAAAAAGTTGGACAAAAAACCATTTTTTTTTAATATTTGTTTTTGCCTGGATTTTTTTAATTTTTTATATACAATATTGGTACCATATGAAAGATCTTAAAAAAAAAAATTGATATATTTTTTTAAAAAATTGGATGAAAAATGAAAAGGTTAAAAAATTGTCAAATTATTAAGAATTGCCTTGCCACGTGGCAAGAAATTAATTAGGGTGGAGGGTGAACAAATTTGATTTCTCATTCAGCAGTGTTTCATTTGCCAGAAGAATAAATATGAAACTCTATCTCGTGTTGGACTGTTACAACCCCTCCCAATCCCGCAACGCATTTGGGAAGATATTTCTCTTGATTTTCTCGTGGGCTTGCCTAAACCTGGGAGTTTTGATACTATATTAGTTGTTGTGGACCGCTTAAGCAAGTATTGTCATTTAATTCCTCTATCTCACCCATACACCGCCAAATCAAGTTGCCCGTTTTTGTGAAGAAATTGTTCGTTTGCATGGCATTCACCAGTGCATCGTTTCTGACCATGATCCTCTTTTCCGAAGCGGTTTTTGGCAAGATTGAGCCAGACGCGACTCTGAATGAGCATTGTCTACCACTCTCAGACGGATGGTCAAACTGAGGTGGTAGATTGTTGCCTTGAAGCGTATATGCGTTGTTTGGATATGAACAACCTCGTACTTGGAATAAATACCTTTGTTGGGCAGAGTACTCATTTAACACTAGTTTTCACTCCTCAACTAATCTCACTCCTTTCAAGGTTGTGTATGGTAGAGATCTTCCTCCTCTTCATCCGTTTGTACTGGGGAAACTCCGATAGCTCAACTTGATTCCCAGTTGGAAACGAGAGATGATATACCCAGGTTGCTACACACTAACCAACAAAAAGCTCAAGACCTGATGAAAGCATGCGCGGACCAACATCGTCGTGAGCTTACATTTAATGTAGCATATTGTTTTTTGCACATCCAACCTTTCCGCCAGCACTCTCTCACTCGAAAAAAGTATGCAAAGCTCTTCCCACGTTTCTTTGGTCCCTATATAATCAATCGACATATTGGACAAGTTGTTAGCTTATATGTCCTAGCGACAATCACTTTTTACAGATATATGTACTTGATCACATTCAGTTTTATATATTTGATATATACGATATTACACATTGATGATTAATCATTTCGATTGTTATGTCTTATTCATAACTGTGTTCCCTTGGACTTATGTTGTCAATAAGTAAGTGGGAGCTTATATGATATAACATAAGATCCTAAAATAGACCCAATCAATGATCATCAAGAAAAGGATATTGATGATAAGTGATAAGATTGGTATATAGACTACATCATACTTTTAGAAAGTATAGTTGATCTCACGACTATGAGTTCCTATAATTCATGATGGTCACATAGATATTTTAGAGAATATTGGCATACCCACCGAGAAACCATTTGATAAGTTCTATTCATGTGTCTATGGGATTATTGATCGGCGTATAGAGTAGTGTAATAGTTCTCCGACTTGAGGTCAATACATACTACATGTGCGGAATGATGTACTTTGACCATGACCAACACTTGCACTCCAATCAGGGTAGATACAACATATGTTGGGTGCATCACGAATCACATTGAGTAGTAGTTGAGCCAAGAAAGGATTCATTCCTCGTAATAGATTAAGAGAGAACATTCTACTTCTCATATCTAGATGGATCATAAAGTCATTGGCCAATGCAAAGATATATTCATTTTGGATATTGAATATGATCGTTATGGATCATGTAGAAAGATTGAGAGATAAAGACTAAGTTATTGAGACAGACACAATATCAAGTTCTAGACTTAGTTGAATGTTCGTTGAATGAAAGGACTATTGTATCACTATGAGCTCTATATTACATGGAGTTTGAATAGTCCTCACAAACGTCCTTATATATTAAGTTTCTCTGGTAAATCGTTTAGGGATTCTACTAAGACCTTAATTTGATTAGTGCTTAATATATAAGGCCCTATGGATCACACAATAAGTGATATACCTTCTGATTGAATTATTAGAAAGAATTTAATATTAATTGTATTAAGTGATATTTAATTCGTAATACTGAAAATGGATTAAATGTTAATTAGATTAAAATAGTTCATAATGTTAAGGGAGAGTTCTATTTGATAGACTTAATTAAGTGTGATAAATTAGATTTATTAAATTATTATACTTAATTAAGATGTAATTTTAATTAAATAAAGATGGTGCTATCTTTTGTAATTTAGAATTAAAAAGAAAGTAAATATTAAATAATAATAAAGAGAGGATGGGAGTGGCGTGAGCCCTCCTTCCCTCATGTTATTATTTTATATTAATTTATGGCCTTTTTATTCCAATATTACTAAAATGAATGAAAAAGATAAAAAAGTGACATGTTTTAAATTTTTCAAAAAATGTGACTAAAAGTCATTTATTCCTTATATTTAATCATATATTTATTTTTTTATTATTCCTTTTATACATTTGTAGTCACCAGCACCTCCGGACCGCCAACCCCAGCACCAACGCCGCCGCCGCCACCGGCAGTCACTATCTCAGTGACTCCGGCCACAGTGACTGCCGTCACAGTGACTCCCTCCTACTGGCCATAATGACCACCGTTCACCGGCCACAGTGACTGCCTGCTCACCGGCCAAAGAGACTGCCCGCTCACCACCAGTGTCTACAGTCGCCGGGCAGTGACTGCCGCCCCGGTCAGTGACTGCCGCCGCCTCCGGGCAGTGACTCAAGCGCCACAGTGACTGTCGCCGCCCCCGACTAGTCACTGTCCCGACCTGTCACTACCCCGGCCAGTCATTGTCGTCGTCCGCCCCTTCCATTGCAGCACCTCAAACCAACCACCCTGGCTGGCAAGCCGGCCAACGCACCCCAACCCAATCCCCAGCCCTAGTCCACTGCACCCCGGCCCCACCACACCCCATTACTACACCACACCCAGCCTCAGCTCCACTAAACCCCATCCCCACCACACCCCGCCCCAGTCCTACGACTCTGCCCCCGCCCCTGCCACTGAACCACCTCCGCCACAACCACTCCGGCCGACGATTACACCACAACCCAACCACACCCCAGACCAACCCTAACGGCCACCGCCTACCATTTCCGCATTCCACACCCAAATCGAGATCTGGATCGACAAAGAAATGGGTAGAAGAAGAGATATGGAAGCAGCATCAGCACGATGGTCGCCGCCGCCATTGCAGTTTGTCCACCATGTGGTGGTGTGCAACACGTCGGTGCAGTGCTAGTGTGCGACGCAATGGTGCTTTGATGGTGCGCGACACGGCAGTGGTGGTATGCATCACGACGGTGGTGGTACGCGACGCGGTGGTGGTGCTGTGAGCTGTGAAGATGCAGGACCGTAAGATGCCGCCGAATGGTTTGGCCTTGCGTTGAATGAAGACAGGAAAGCAGAGCCCGTTGAATGAAGAAAGATGTGGGTCACTTTTTGGGAATATATCAAAAGCCTCATATTAATTAAGTAATAGGGAGTATTGGTCCGGGTAGGACTAGAACTTATTAATGAGTAAGAGTTTCATAGTGATTGAGAAATAGTAGATTCTATGGTACCCAAAAGGTACCATACCTTTGTCCACATGGGACCAATCTGAATGTTGCAGTTGAATTATTTAAGTCTAAATTAAAAATGATATTCTTATTTGGACCAATCAAGTGAATGGTAGGTACGGTACCCCATTTTTTAAATGGGTACCGGAGTTCTCACCGTGAGAAATTAGTTTAAAACTAGTATAAAATATAAATACACTCCCCTCCTTTATAATTAATAGATCAGTTTTCTAGATTCAGTATTACCAGTTTATTTTCATGTGAAGAGATTTCCTAGCCTTTCTCTATGGGAGATCTAACCGTTCTTTCGGAAAGAAGAAATCACATGTAGGGTGGGCAAGAATACCGGAAAATCAGTATACCGCACTTACCGTACTGAAAAATACCGGAAAATACCGAAATATTGATATACCGTCATTTTTGGTACGGTATCATACCGTACCGATTTATTTCGGTAAGGTAACGGTAAATGTTTTCAAATACCGCGGTACGCGTATACCGATATAATACCGTGCCGACTCCCTACCTAACAATCACTTTAAATTCTAAAATATTGTAAAAGTCCATTACATTTTGAAGCCTAAAAACTAATACTTATGTTGGTTACAAATACTAAATACAAAAATAAAGGTCCAATTTCAAACAAACTAACTATAATGACTAATCAGTAATGTACTAATGTCCAGACCAGTCCATCTTGTTCCATAAGCTTGCGAGTCGCGATGGATGAGCCGCTGAGTAGCTGACGAGTGAAGGGGGATACATTTATGTGACGAGTGTATCTACATAGGGATTCCGCGAGTCGAGGCGCACAACTTTGTCCGAAAGTCTTATTCAAATATTTTTTTAAAATTAAAGAATGACTAATACCCAATATCATATTAGGGATAAATGATTTTATATCCATGTTGTTTGAATATTTTTATTAATATTTGTTAGAGATCACTATTCATTTAATTATATCTATATCGTTCAAGTTATTTTAAGAGAATGTGTTATTTTTTAATATGTGGCATGTTGAACTGCTTAAATATACTAACAATAATTATTGTTCAATATTGAACATGACATCAATTGATTATTAATTGTATTTTGTAACATTTTAATAATGTATTAAATATGTCGCTAGTAACACACCGATTTAGTATACTTTGTTAGTTTATGATAATTTTTTGTATTGGGGGACATGCATGGTAACTTACCGGTACCGTACCATTACCGAACCGAAACTTCGGTATACCGAAATGCGGTATACCAAAACTTCGGTAAGGTAACATTATATAAATTTTGTACACAGAAAGTTTTGGCACATCAAAGGTATGAGAGAAAATATTTGGTATACCGTACCGAACCACCCCTATTTTATCACATGGATATCTAAGGTAAAAGATTATCACCGTTAGGCTCGAAGATCTGTAACTTCCGCTGTTGTACTTATGAGTTACGTTACATAAATTTCCTAATACAAGTGGCTTATGAGATGGAACCTTCACCTTCATCTCGAATCCATCTTGTTTTTTATGTCTCACCACTTCATCCAGCTCATGGACATATCCTTGTTGTACCACCTACGAATCTACCTATTTCTGCTTGTTTTGAGTTAGTACTTCAACCGTAAAGTGTGTTAACTCATCGCTAGAGGGGCCATCAGTTAGAATTATTGATCAAATGGCACACTTGTCCCACGGAAGAGGCTACTTGGGAAGACTATGAGTTCTTTGTGCAACAATTTCCAGAATTTTGCCTCGAGGACATGTCAGCTTTCAAAGGAGGAGGTAATGATAGGGTGCTGACATATCAGAGGCACAAGAAACGAGGAACAATTGTTGACTGAGTCTTCCTTTATTTATCAATTATTGTTTATTTGTTTAAATGAGTCAATTAGAGTAATAAGTGAGTTTTGGTGTCATGCATCAGTCCACTGGGGTAGTTATTAGATCATGGATGAAGTCAGCCAATTGTGTTGGGTAAGTTATTAGTCAATTGTATTTTTCTCTATGAATAGCCTAGTCATATTCAAGTTGGGTATACATGGATCAATATTATTTTCAGACTTGGAGACTCTCCTTTGACTTCTACAATCACTCATTGTGAGATACTTACAGTGAGAGAGTAGGAGAGTTTAATCATTCCATATCTTTCCTTTTCATTTTCGGACTACCAATAAATTTGAACGTTTTCCTAAAGTTCATGGTCTTGATTAAGTGTTTGTTAAATTTGAAAGCTTAGTTGACTTTTAAGATACTATAAGGGCCTATTTGATATTTTTACTTAAAACATAATGTTTCTAACATAATATTGGAAAAATTGAAAATAATAATCCCAACTATTACTGGTCCGCTATTAATAATCCCAACTATTGATTATTTCTGGGTGGTCCCAACTATAGGGGTTATTTTCCAAAAATAGTCCCAACCTAGCAGGTCAAATTTAAATGCGAACTATGCGTAAGCTATAAATAATCCCAAGTATAGTTGGTCTTCTTTTATTAATCTTAATTATCAACTCTTAATTTTAGTAATATATAAAAATATTTTTATAAATTTTCAAATTAAATATTTTTAAACATGTAAAAATAATTATTAAAATTCGTCAAATATACTAACGTTAAATATAAAAAAAATAGTCATTTTTATGCATTTTCACTAAAATTTCATTCTTTTTCTTTTGTTCAATTTATTTTTCCTAGTTGTGTTAACAAGTTATGATTTTGTATTATTTTCCTTAATTCAATTTTACAATTTGTGTTGTCAAAAAGTATATTGTGATTAAAAAAAATTACGATTTAAATCTTTATTCTAGATGTTTTCATGAAAATCTATTTTATTAATTTTTTATGCTATCTTAATTGTAAAATAAAAATTCTCTATTTTTCATTTTAAGTATTTTTAATTTATTTCTATTACTTTATTTTATGTTATTATATTCTATAAATTATATGATATAATTTACCATTGAATTCTAGTGATTTGGGACATAGCTTTTGAAGATTTTGGCTATGTTTATAAAAATGTATTAGTATTTTAATTTTAAGTTATACATTTTTTCTACATTTGTTACAATTTCCATTATATCAATTAAAATTACAATATTAATGCATTTTCATTCAAAATAGCCAAACCGTCCAAAACATATGCCCCAAATCACTAAAATTGAATGATAAACTATATCGTATAATTTATAAAATATAATAATACTCCGTATAAAATAAAGAAAATAGAAAGAAATTACAAATAGTAAAATGGATAAAATAGAGAATTTAGATTTTTAGAGTTAACATAGCATACAAATTATAGAAAATATATTTTCATGAAAAAACTAGAATAAAGCTTTCAATCATAAAAATTTTAATCACATCTTACTTTTTGACAACACAAATGTAAAACTGAATAAAGGAAAATAATATAAAATCATAACTTGTTAACATAACTAGGGAAAAAAATTGAAAAAAAAATGAAATTTTAGTAAAATAAATAAAAAAACTGACTAAAAATATTTTTATTTAACTTCAGTACATGTTTAAAATAATTTAATTTGGCAATTTATAAAAATATTTTTATATTTTTCTAAAATGGAGAGTTGATAGATGTAATTGATAAAAGAAGATCAACTATAATTGAGATTATTCATAGCTTACGCATAGTTCACATTTAAATTTGACCTGCTATACCAGGTTGTAGCAGGTTAGGGACAATTTTTGGAAAATAACCTCTATAGTTGGGACCATCCAGGAATAATCGATAGTTGGGATTATTAATAGCGGACAGGCAATAATTGAGATTATTATTTTCAATTGGGATAGTTGGGACAATTTCTATAATATTTTTTGAAGGATTATTGTTACTTGTAATTCTAAAGTATAAGCCTTGATTCATGCATTCTCATATGAAGACATCTTGGGGAACGGTCCCACCATAATGGTGTATAAGAGGCAACCCTTTCTTTGTCAATTTTTTTACAAAAAATCGCTCTCAAAACTTGAACTCGTGACCTCTCAATCACACAATAAACACTTGACTGGTTTGTCAAAGCTCCCATTCTAAATAGCAATACAAAGATATTACATATTAACTTAAATATTATTCAAATACTTTTCAAATACGAATAAGAATATTGATATATCTGATTCAAGATTAATACAAAATGACTTCTCTCTCTAAAAATTGCTCTCTCCAATCTCTAAAAAATCTTTCGTAACCGCTTTTTCTGGAAAAAAACCCTAGCACTATCTCTTCGTTCCTATCTCTCCCCCGCTATGGGGGAGCCTCCGCCTCCACCAAAAACCTTGGCATCGGTGGTGCCCGGTCCCAAAAAAGCCTCCAGTAAAAGACGACCCATCGCTCCAACTTATCATCGGCAAGCACAAAGGACGTAACTCAGTAAAGATACCAAAAGCTGGGTCTGAATCTCTTGCTACCGACCTGCAATTCGCTCTGGTGGGTACTGATAGAGTATATGAGCCCAGACCCCATGACCCACATACTCAGAATACTAAACACAGATATAACGGGCGCCTGAGTGGCACTTCATCGGCCAGATGACCCTCCATCCGCCAAACTCAATGGATATCAGAATACAGCCCAGAAGCTCAGGAGGAAAAGAGTGGTCCTCCGTCGGCCAGGTCCTCCGTCATCCTGGCCCTCCGTCGGCCAAAAAGGCTCCAGTAGGCCTGGTCCCCAATATGGTTATTTTGGAATCTTTGGAAGATACGAAACAAATTTATTTATGATAATAAAATGGCCTATCTTCGTGAGGCCATAAATAAATGCTATAAAACTGAAATTTTTGGCATTTCTATTGCCAAGCCTTTCATCTCCCATACTACCCACACCCCTTTCAACATTCTCACTATCCCACACAAGAAAACATTGAATATCCCATGCCCTCAAAGTTGGAATAAGACTCCTCCATCCCACCAAAAGATTAACTTTCCCACCCGTCTCCTCAAGGTGAATTTGGCACGGACCGCGACGCTCTTTCGGGATGAATTTGGCAACCACATAGGCCATATGACTTTCAATGCCACCGGCCCACCACCACCAACAGTTCCATCGTTGCCTATGATGCTATCTATCAAACTATTATCAACATCAAGAATAAAAATACTAATTTTATTCTTGAAGTAGATTATAGGAATATTTATGAAGGCATTACTGGTACTTTAATTCAGGATTGGCAATATTGGCCCCACATCCAGAAAATCAGGACACTATCGGGTCACAAGTGGACTATAGCACACACGCATCCACAGATAAACACAACTACCGAGTATTTAGCCTACAAGAGCATTTCCATAACAGTAAACAATCATCATTTTAAACATTTTGTTGGAATCCTAAAGTTTGATGCTATTAGTAGGGGTGGGCAAAAATACTGAACCGACATGGTACCGAACCGGACCAGTATGGTACCGGACCGAAGTATAGTTTAATTATTTAAATTTGTACTACTATAGTTTATTTAGAATTTATTAATTATGTAATATGAAATTTGATAAATTGTGTGAATTTTTGGAGGATGGATAAACTTTAATTTTCACTTAAAGACTTGGAAAAAGTGGCATTGTTTGGTATTGGTATGACATGATACTGTCCCGTTTGAAAATGGCGTACCGAACGGGTTTAGGTCTAAGACCGAATCAAACCATTTGAATAGTCACGGTACGGGTACAGGTTCGGGAAAATATTGGATCAGACCGTGCACACCCCTAGCTATTAGTTATCCATATGTATTTTAAGCAGGGCAGGCTTTGATCTAGTTCTCTTACTCATGTACTTTTCATATCATTAATAAAGAGATAGGGTGTTCACTAGCCCCTACGCCAAAGAATCTTTATGATTCTTTGGATTTAAAACCGGGTTTTAAAAACATCCGATTCAAGATTATTCAATGACACTTAAAAATATTTAAATTAACAATAATAACAACAATAATAATTTTGAATGCCAGATATACACAAGTTGCAAGCCTTGAGAGGGTAGTTCGAAAGCCGGACTACTCCGGTAAGACGGCTTGAGAGGGTATTTCAAGGCAAATGTTGTTCTTTACAATTTCAAACTGATTTTTTTTACATACTCATGACTAAAATAAAGGTTATTTACAAAAATGTGATCTCCTATGTGTATTGACTATAGTAGTAACTTAGTCATAAAAATTTATGTTCGATTTTTATCTTCAAGTAACCATCACACTATACTATAATACAGAGTAATTATTAGTCATATTTTTAAAAATAAATTTTATTTCAGTAACATTTTTGAAAATAAAAACTAAAAGTCTCAAACAACTCAAACTAATAGTGTCGGCGTGTTCGAGACTAGTTTTCTAGATTCAGTATTACCCGTATATTTCCCTGCGAAGAGATTTCCCAGTCTTTCTCTCTGGGAGATCTAATCGTTCTTTCGAAAAGGAGAAATCACGTGGATGCCTAAGGTTAAGGATTATCACCGTTATGCTGGAAGATGTGGTTTTACCGCTAGAGTTTTCTTAGTCCGCTATCGTCTTTTGGCGAGGAGCGATGCCGCCTTCCAGCAATTCGTTTGTGGATAGGGAGATTCGGCTGGAGGAGAAGATAGCGGAGGCCAACAAGGTAGCCGCAGTATACGATTGGGTTGATAGGAGGTTCGAGCAGTTTGATTTTCGGCAGCAAGGGTTAGGAGGCGACAAGGGCTATATGGAGCGGATGGTTGACGAGTACAAAAAGATGAATATTGAAGAGGATGCCGAGGATGTCGGGGAGTTGGAAATTGTGGCAGTAGGTTTGAAGGGAATATTTCAAGATGAAGGATTGAATATTTAATTCCGTTTTACTCTTTCGGATTTTTATCTTATTCTGTCGTATTTCTGTGGATTTGGATTTGGACATGGGTGATGATTTGATTGCGATGACCGTATTTGGCTCATTTGTGCCCATGAATGGATCCGTGAGTTATATTACTGAGGTGATTAACTTTGAGTCTGGTTCAAGGGACGACGGTTGTCAGGAATCTTTTTGTCGGATTACCTACTATCTAAATGATGTGTTATCAATTTAAGCCCATTTCTTTCAAAAAAAAATAGTGTCGGCGTGTTCCGAAATAGGACCGTACTGGATCAAGTTCAGGCTTTTTTTAAATAAATAGGCAAAACAACTCAAAGTCTCAAACCAAAACCAAGAATCACTTTGGGAGTTTGGGACCATAAGTCCATAAGCGTGCCCAGATTACCCAACACCTATGTAGCACCTATACAGGTACTCGGAAACGTGGAAACGCAGAAACGAGAACAGGGATACGATAAAATAAAATAAAAAAAAAAGTAGGATATAAATACGGAGCCATATTTATAAATATTAAAAGTTATGGGGGTGTATTTTTAAATATTAAAAATTATAGGGGTGTATTTATATATATTAAAAATACATTTTTTTATAAAAAAAATATACATATATAATCGTCTGACGTCTACCCATTCTGGCATTGAAGCATTTTACATTTTCAAGATACTTAGAAATAAATACATATTTTATCTCACATACACTAGTGACTAGTGCATCTCGAAATATAAATGTGTTCAATAAGTCATTAATAAAAAATGAAAAGTAAGTCAAACAACTACAGTTTTGAAATCTATATATATATAAAAACGGAATAGTGGCAGCAACCCCTTGGGCGGGAATACTGAAGTTGCAGCTTAGGCGAAATTTGCCGTGCGTAAATGAATGTGAAGTTGTGGATAAGGCATGGCTGGACAATTCATTTAATGCATGTGCTGTATTTCAAGGAATTATGCTATCGAGAAAAGGCTCAGCAATCAAAGTAAATATAGTTAAATAATCATGACTTTTTAACTTCTCAATATTCGATAATCAATACTGAGTTATCCAATACAATCAAAGTAATTATAGTTAAAGATGATTTAAAAAAATTGTGCGTCCTTTGGCATTTATTGGCTCCATTGAATCGGACTTTGGGGTGTTAACTGCTAACCTCTCTTCTGAAGTTCAACTATATATATAGACCTGCGCAAGCACATACAAATTAAGTCAAATGCGTGGGTGAAGTCAAATGCGTGGGTGATGTGAGAACTCAACTTGAAGATAGATTTTGACGGTAACCTTTCACTCATGCATTGCTAACTCTATTACCGGATTGGCTATCAGATTTCTCATCAACGATGTATACATCATTTAGATTTTGATAGCATGCCGTTTCAAATTTATTTATCACTACTAATTACATTTACATCTAATCAAGCCCAGTTTATAGCAGATCAGATCACAATATATACCATGGTTTCAATTCCATTATTATAAATCAATATCATCTAATCAACGGAGGAAATTAAACAAACCGCTCGATCTCTATTTCTTACGCATGTGAGCTTATTTCATCTCTATTTCTTACGCATGTGAGCTTATTTCTATTGATCTATTCGGCATGGTAATAAGATCCCTCAACAGGACAATGAATTCTAGATAAAATTTTCAGAGCAACATTAAAGAGCCACTTTAGATAATGTTTTGCTTATCTCCTTATTCTAAATGCTTGAATTTACACATTAGCACTTCATTATGAGCGTTTAGTTGTTTGTTTTGTTTACTCATTCAGTCATTTTAAATGACTACATACCGTTCATTAAGCATGCTGTTGTTTTGTGTTTTTATAATAACTTCATTTTCAAAAACAGGAACTCATTGACTAGCTTTGTGTTGAATCCTAAAGGATTTGAATAAGTAAAGATCAAATTTATTTGAGGGACATGAGGAATACCATACCACAAAGGATTTCAGGAACAGACTAGCAGAAAAAATCAAATTAGTAATATAAAAAATAACCTCCCAATACAACCCGGATTGATGCTTGCCCAAACTATAGTGACATGTGAACAAAGTAAGAACACATTAGAGAAAGATTATTTCAAATTAACTAAGAAGAACACAATGTCTTTTCTCACACAATAACTCTACTACAATTTTAGACCTAGCGTAACATTAAAGAGTTATAACATATCTATAAAAGTGTTGCATATTTCTCTAACGTAACACTTTTTAGTTCTAATGTAACACTTTCTAGAAGTATAAATGTTACATTATGAACTATAAAGTGTTACAGCAGTTCTAATGCAACATGGGCAAATGTAATGGTAAGAAAGTGTTACATTTTCTCTAATGTAACACTTTTTAAGTGATATTTTAACACTTTAAAGTGATACATTAGGAGTTGAAATGTTGTAGTGTAACTATATATTAAAAGTAAATACATCTTCGGTCACATTAATACTTGAATATAAAAATAAATAATTTTTGTATACACTAACAAAAAAATTAAGCGCAAAAGAAACAATCCATAGAGCAAAATCGACCAAGATACATGGATTTCAAGTAAGATAATTCAACACATTAGAAATGACCAAAATTGATTAATTGGTTAATTGATCAATTGGATTTCAACTACCTATCTAAATGACCCAAATTCATTAATTGGATTTAATTTCAAACAGAAAACAAGTCAATGAGTTGAACCTGGGCGTGTTGAACAGATTGAGTGGCCATTTGTTTCCTCACACTATACTTAGCCCACTCACCTTATGAGTCTGCCAACTTCATTTAGTAACACAATGAAGACTTTGCATCCCATATATAAATCAAGTGTGTAACATAGACTGAAAAGTAAAATTGGATTTTGTGTTCAATGGAAAACTTCACCGATCGAAAGCAAAAGATTTAGATAACTTATCTGTGAATTGATGGACTGAGAAACCTGGAATACAAGGTCAAACAACTCTTCAAATATATGGGTAAACTCTTCTCGCGCGAATTGAAATGTTGGAGCTATGATTGGAGTTATAGATGGCTGGTGTATGTGCATATCTGAAGATTTTTAGATTTTTTGTAGAAAGTGTCAACTGTCGACATAGAGAGGCTGTGTTTGGCTAGGAGGCGTGTTAAGCTATTGGGAATGTGTAGTGTTTGCTTAATCCGTATAATGAAGCGGTGGACGGTGATGGGATAATGAGAAATTGGAGATGCTGTTTGGGCAGACGGCCAGGTGTATATTATGGTTGATTTTTCATATGCTTAGGTGTAATTTTTTTAAAAATTAGAGTAAAGTAACAACAAAAAATTGAACTATTTCTAAGTCCTTTTTTTTTTTTTAATTTTTACATCAAAATTAAGCACACATATATACACACAGTATATGTTATTCTTTGACTAACTAATACGGTGAATGCATTTTTAGAAACAACACGTCAAATAATGTATTCAAGGAGCGTTGAATAATGGTAATCATTTCCAAGTATTAATATTTAATAATAATAAACATATACGTAGTATAAAATATGGGACCATTTTAATGTCACACATGTTTTAAAGTAGTCTCGGTAATAATGCTTTGGAAGCAAAAATTTTAACAGGAATAAGTATAGGAGAAAAAGTGTTGATACCAAGGATGAAAACTCCCTTGGATATGAGAATTTGGAAGAGATAATTTGAATTTACAATCCATTTTATTTTTTCAAATTGAATTTTGCACCTGTTTTTATTTTTTTTTGTGTTTGCACCCCAACCCCGTATGAGTAGACAAAAATGTCCCTATATTAGAAATATGCTGAAGGCCAACGGAATTGTTAATGGAGGGGCATTTTGTCTTTTCATACAGGGTTGGGGTGAAAATGCAAAAAAAAATAAAAATGAGGTGAAAAATTCAATTTGGACCATAAAATGGGGGTGCAAACTCAAATTACCCAAATTTGGAATTCTGAAAATTGATTTGATTACGAACATGTTTGGAAATACAATTATCCAAGAAAATATGTCTCGTGCATCGCACGGGTACTATACTAGTTGAAATTAAAAGTGCAAGTACTCAAGGTTCTAGAATAATGAAGATAGAAAACAATACGTAGTATTTTACAAGTTCTCATACATATTTCCGATTGGTGCTATTAATTTATAGGGATAATTAGAATTAGGGACAGGAGGATGAGTAAATTGGAAATAGGACCATTAGTAGTGTACCACATAAAAGCAAGGTAAAAATTACTTTTAGATTTTCATCTTTTAAGAGTTTTATTATGTAAATTTTGGGTGTTTTGTTTATAAAAAAAATGGAAGATTTTTTTTTTTAAGTTGATACGTGTATCCGTCAGGGTACGGGTATCCGAAATTTTAAAATAATTACCAAAAAATGGAAACTTTTAAAAATTGCAAATACGGCAAGGGAACGTACAGTACGAGTATCCTAGAGTATCGGATACGGAACGTTTCCAATACGTCGATACAGTACCAGATTCAGTTGAAAAAACTGGAAATAAACAGAGCAGAAACATACGGTAGTTGATAAAATATATTCAAAGAATGTAAGATCTCATATGAAGAAACAAGGTATGAAGTAGGAAAAGAATGCGGTGAGAAAATGAAGAACCACTACTGATATGATGCCACCAAGTCCTTGAAGTGAGAAAGGAGCTCATCGACTGTCATAACCTTGTGATCGGGATTGTCTCTCTCTCGAACGCTAACCTATATACCAAGTATTTTATACCAAAGAAAAACGTTTACAGAAATTAAAAGTGCAAGAGCAATACCATCAAGAACACTATGACGAAGATGAAAACAAATTCGACATGACTTTCATCAATGACATCCACAATTTTATTTCATTATCCTCAATATAAGCTACTCATTTTCATTGTTAGGGCTGGCCCTAAAATAAACTTACACTTTAAAGGAAAGATCTGTGTGATTGATATTCTTTCTTCCTTGGAGAAACTTGAACTACCCCATTTTACTTTCTTAATTAAGGGGACAACGGAGTGTTTGTTATGTTTTACCTTGGTCTGATAAGAATATTTGTTTTGGTAAGCATTATGATATGTCTTGTCTATTTCAATTATGAATATATTATAAGAAGAATACAATGATGTTATCTGTAATGATTTAGTAGAATTTTCCTCCAAAAAATATTTTTAAATAATATACTATGTATAAAAATATTATCCTGTAATAACATTAGTCATGATCATAATAAACAATGACGGCATTGGATTTAACTGATAATAAATAGTATTGTATATCACATGCCTATTTTTTTGGATAAACTGTAAGTATATTAAAGGAGCCACCCAAGAAAACAGAGGTTCAGAATGTACAAGCAAAAAAAGGAAACAAAACTGCAGGTTATCCAACATGGATAACCCAAACCTAGCAAAAAGATCATCACATGTCTAAAATGTTTTCATTGGCATTATTATTAAAATGTTAGCATCAAAATGTTATCATTAGCACAATCTAAATTCTTTCCCCCAACATCCGATCCAATTTGAGAAGTTACAACAGCTATTAAGACAAGATGGCATAAAATACAAATATACCTCTCTGGTGGTAACCTCCTTTTCACCAACCACTAATATGAAGTTGTATTCTGCAATCTGAGCTTCTCGTACCTTACAACAATCAAGAATGTCAACCCACCAAATGAAGACAAAACTAATGCAAGTGCAAGATTATCTGTATTAGGTTTTTGCTTACTTTTTCCTGGACAGTCTTGTCCGATGTATCAACATCAACATGAAACCCCGCACCATGAATCCGATCACGCAGCTGATCAAACATATTATAACTAATAAGATACACATAAACATCATAAAGACTTCATTCACAAAAGGGAGAACAGCATACGAGAAACAACAAACTTACCGATCACCATACAATACAATAAAATAAATACTATATAAACAAATTACATGTATGTCAAGTAACAGATTGGTAAAGCGACTGTTGTATACCAACCTTTATTCCATATGATTGAGATTTGTCTGATAGAGGACAAACCAATGCTTGGCGTGGACTTAGCCAGAAAGGCCATTTCCCCTTAAAGTGCTCCAAGAGTATAGCAAACATGCGCTCCACAGAACCAAGGATAGCTCTATGTATCATAACTGGTACCTCCCTCTTACTCTCCTCTTCTGCTGAATAAGATAACTTGAAGCACTCAGGAAGTTGAAAGTCCAGCTGAAACACATAAAAAAATAACATTATAGATACATATTAATATCTTTAAAAATAATACTCGTAAAAGGATACTAATATACTACGTATGTTTAATAACAAGTGTGATGTTTAATAAGAATCCCTAAAGAGGTCGCAACCAATAGAAGCTGAAGCATGAAAACCTGTAGTGTTGCACATGGGAAATTCCTTTTCATTGCGTCAGAGACACTTATATCAATTTTTGGCCCACAAAATGCTCCACCGCCCTCATTAATCTGAAAACACCAAAGCTTAATGTGAGTGGCAATTAGGATATATAAGATATAGGAGGGATGAAAATAGTACTCCCTCCTCTGTTCTTAATAAATTTGTCATCTTTCCTTTTTTTGTCTCAAAAAGTTTGCCCATTGTCACTTTCCCTTGTGATCAATTATTTTGTTGCCTTGTTATTTTTTTTCTTCTCTACACAAACCTCAAACACACAGTTTTTACTTTATTATTCTCCATGCCGGTGAAACTTGGAAAAGTTATAAGAGACGGAGGGAATATCACTTTTTTTTACTCCATGGGGGTCTGGGGGAGGGGGGCTGGGGGTTGGAGTAATCAGGGCTGGAAACTCACTCCATTGAGTTTCGAACCCTTATGTGCCTAGCGGGTTTCGAACTCGAGACCTCCCACTAGGCACGATAACCTCACAACCAGCTGGGCTGGAATGCTTGGTTGGAGGGAATATCACTTTACTACAGTAAGAATAATGTTGTGTAAATGACTAGATGTGCACACATCAAAGCTTAAGCCTCATTGCGAGAACCTAAGACTTGAGCCTATTAGGGCTGAGGTTTCTGCCTCAAGACTTGTTTCTGATGTAACTACAGTGACTACAAAATGGGCTCATATGCCTTTTCCTTATGTACCTGCTTTAAAGACATTATTTTCATTTTGGATCTAGGAATGTAATTCTACTATTCTGGCCATTTCACATTGCTTAGTTTATCAAAGTGACACTTTGCTTTGTCCTTTGAAATGACACTTTATGATGTTGATTTTGTACACTTTTCGCCTTGAAAATCATCACTCACACGAGAAAGTTGTACATCAACCCAATCCATTCGTAAATTCTATGAGAAGAAAAACATTATAACCCACTGGCACAAATTTGACCGAGGTAAGAGGTCAAGGAAGACGAAAAGCACCCACTGTCAACAAGAAAGAAAAAGTCACCCATATGAGATGATAAATCACAGCAACAAAATGACCCAGAGGAGAGGAATTATAAACAACAAAGAAAAACATGAGCCTCAACTACAAAAAATCAGCACACGAGTAGAAGAGGAAGAACCAAGAGGTAGAAGAATAAATATACCAAAACTCAGGGGTGATTGATGAAAAAGATAGCCTGCAAAAAAGGATTACAATTGGAGGATGATGGATTGAGTGGGAGTCAGTTGGAGACTTGGAAAACGCCTGAGTATGTCAGCAGCAGCTAGTTCTGTTGACTGATGTAGACCTTTATTCTAGCCCACACAACATAGAGAAAGGATAAGTAGAAGAGTCTTACGTGCAGTGTTGCAACAACATACATTAATCCTTGAATCAAGTTGACCACATTGAGTCAAAATCAACCTTTAGTGTTGAAATGTAACTAGCTTCGTTCCTTGCTTGCGCTATGCGCTTAAAAGAGTTGCTTCATCAATGATAAGTGTGAATGAACTAAAGCTTACTACAGAAAAATGCTAATGCTAAGTAACTCAAAAAGTTTATTTCATGTTAAGTAATTTAGAGGTGGCAAATGTAGATGACAATTGCACTACTCATTTCAACAGAAAAATGCTAATGCTAAGTAACTCAAAAAGTTTATTTCATGTTAAGTAATTTAGAGGTGGCAAATGTAGATGACAATTGCACTACTCATTTCAAGAGCGTCTTCTTAAACAATAACTCAAAAACTATTAACTAGAGTTGAGCACAATTGCACTCTACAAAGGATGTTGTTGGTGGAACACAAAATACTAATGCATTAATTAGGCTAGAATAAAGTGCACCGAGCATAGAAGCATAGGACAAGATGTCAAGATTTTAGCGACGAACCTCCCATGGTTTCCCAAATTCATTGAGCGCATCTGAAAGAGCAGCTTCTGCTTTTTCCCAAGTTGCCACTTCTCCATGATATTCTTCCGGTCTCTGCAATTAAAATTAGGGGTTGGATTCTTCAAGGTGTATAAGTGATCAGGGGCGGAGGCAGGGCACTGGGCCGGACTGAGCCGATACAAAGAATATTTTTAGAAAAAAATTTACACAAAATTTTTTACCTTAAAAATTAAGCCATTTTTAAAATTTGGGGTGGGCCATGGCCTAGGTTGGCCCACCCCTAGTTCCGCCCATGTAAGTGATCAAAATTCACAAATTGTAAGAAGTGAAAAAACATACTGTAGATAGCTTCAGCTGATAGGTGAACCCAAATGTCTTGTAGACATTATCCATGAATTCTAATCCACCTCTGACTTCATCCTTGACCTGTAATAGCAGAATAGGTTAAAGTAGTTCTGTAATTTCAAAAACTCGAAGCCAAATCTTCTTGCCTAACTCACCTGTGACTCCCTACAGAATATGTGAGCATCATCCTACAGAAGTGGTATGGCGTATGGGTTAGAATATAACAGCAATAGCATGAAAGCGAATAGAGCCATAAAAGCCAAAGAGAAAAGAAGGAAAAAAACTTAAATATGAACCACCATTTCATATTGTTTTCAACCTAAAAAGTCAGTCAAGATCGGGATTAAACAAACTGTTACTGGTGAAATAAAAAACACTTAAAAGTCTCTGAGTAATGAAACATTTAAGAGTACCTGCTGAAATCTTCTGACACATGTTAATCCTGTAAGTGCACCACTGGCCTCATTTCTATGAAGAACTCCAAAGTCTGCAAGCCTAAGTGGCAATTCTGCATGGTTGAATTATAGGTAAATTTTTCATCACGTACATAAACATGACACTTAAAATCCAATGAAGGATGTTTTATAAATCTATAAGATATAAACTAATTGTACCTCTGTACGAGCGAACTCTATGGTCAAAGATTAAGCAATGGCCAGGGCAATTTATTGGCTTGAGACCAAATTCTTGTTTATCAATCTGCACAAATACAAACACTAGAAAGTCACTACAAAAAGAAAAATGAACCAAATATTTGTTCATCGATCTCCAATAGCTTTATTGTATTAAACTTTTGGGCTAGCTGCATGTGCCTCACACAGTAGGAGTATTGTTATCAACAAATTAAGCATCACTGCTTTCATATTCAGAGGAATAAGAAAATGCACTATTTATAAACTACACTGTAATGACGAAGTAAGTGCAGATCTCCGAGGAGACAGAACAATGCCTTACCTCAAATACAAACATATTCTCCTTATAGTTTGTAACAGGAGAAGAAGTTTCCCAAAGCTGCATATTATATATGTTTGGGCTCCAAACCTGTCAAAAAGAGGATAAAATCATGATTCATGAACACATGTGATGAAGGAGGATAGACATTTAGTTCATGCATTGATAAATAATTGCCCGCACAAATATTGGCATATCCACACTACGACAAAGTGGTAGGTGGCACCTTTGCATGAAAACTAAAATTAGAAGAACAAAATACCTCTTCATAACCTCGCTTCCAGTATTGACTGCGCATAAACTCCAACAGTTTGTGGCACACTCTAGCACCATGAGGAAGAAAGAAACAACTTCCAGGGCTAAATGTAAAAAATTAAACATGAACATCATGCTGATTCTTGAACATCAAGCTTGACAATAACAATTCATGTTCTTGGATTCAAACCTTAAAGGATGAAAGAAGAATAGATCCTGCCTCTTGGTCAGTTCCATGTGATCACATTCTTTTGATTCTTCCAGCATTGCAAGGTAGGTATTCCTGCTAGAGAGGTTACCCAGGTAAATGTAATTCACAGAATGCACTTTTCCGTACTTTTAATCCCTTAAGAATGCTAAGGTCATAATATATTTATGGGAAAATTCACGAAATAGAAGTAAAAATGTTTGGAAATTCCAAACTAGGAGTGCTATTTTTTTTCCTAAATAGGAGTACGTTGGGGTCATTCTCAAAACTTACTGCCATGTTTTGGCATTACAAGACTTTAAACATGGCAGTATACAGCCACAAGTGGCATTAAATTTCAGATTTGACAGTGTAGAAAATGTTACATTAATTGTTATTTATTTGACTTAGTACATATGTAAGTCGTGTAGATAAGTCTTAGAGGTTGTTGCTTTAATTAATTATTAGATAAGCTTTGTAGTTAGCTAGATCCTAATTTTTAGGATCTCCACAGAGAGTTTGTTACTTTTACATTGTATATATATTCTGACCGTATGGCTCAATGAATCAAGGAAATTTATTCCCAAAACTTACATGGTATCAGAGCTCTCGGTTTAACATCACAATGGTGGAAACCCTTGATTCTGAACAATCTCAAACCAGTAATCCTAACTCCCAAATTAGCCCTATGACAAATTACCAGTCTTCTATGCATTCATCTATGTTTATCACTGGTCATAGATTGAATGGAAAAATTATTTAGAATTGTCCGTCTGTCAAGCTCGCAATTGATGGGAGGGGAAAACTGGGCTACCTAACGGGAGAAATCAAAGAAAAACTCCCCGGTGAGGATGGCTACAATTCATAGAGGTCAGAAAACTCACTGGTGACAGCCTGGCTTCTCAGCTCCATGGAGGCATCAATCGCCAAACCCACATGTTTATGAAAACGGCAAAAGAGACGTGAGATTCCATTAGAGAAACATATTCAGACCTTGAAAACTCTTCTCAAATCTTTGAATTGAAAACCATTCTCTCGCAGTCCAAACAAGGAGATAGAGATGTCACCACTTATTATAATGAGATGGTATCTCTATGACAGGAATTGGATCAATATTATGATGACGAATGGGAAAGTGAAAAGGATCTGGCCAAGCACAAGAAGAGAGAAGAGAATGACAGAGTCTACATGTTTCTTGCAGCCCGAGTTGCAGGAGTTAATCAAGGCCTGGATGAAGTGAAAGGAAGGATTCTGGGAAAGAAGCCTTTACCCTCAATCAGAGAGGTATTCTCTGAAATTAGACTGGAAGGAAGCAGGAGGAAGATTATGTACAACGAATCAGTACATAATGATGAACCTGGAGACTCTTCAGCAATGGTGGTTAGAGGTGATAAAAAGAAAAAAAACTGTGGTGTGATCATTGCAAGAAACTATGGCATACAAGGGAAACCCGCTGGAAAGTTCATGGGAAGCCACCAGGAGGAGCAGGAAAGAAAAAGTTTGAGAAGACTTTTCATACTAGTGTGACTGAGACTCAACAAGAGCAGCAAGTCAATTTCAAGCAGCCTTCCTTCACAAAGGAACAGATAGAGCAACTTCTTAACCTTCGAACTACTAAAAAGAAATCCAATCCAGAACTTTCTTCTTGTTCTTATGCCCAAAATGGTACCACTGCATCATTTTTTTGTTATGGAAAATAGAAAAATACCTGGGTCATCGACTCAGGTGCTATAGACCACATGACCTCTATTTCAGATCTTTTCTTTTCATATAAACCCTATGCAGGGGACAAAAAAGCCAAAATTACAGATGGCTCTCTATCAGCCATTGCAGAGATAGGAAATGTTAAAGTTTCCTCATCTATCAATCTATCTAAAGTCCTACATGTCCCAAATCTGTCCTGTAACCTCGTTTCCGTCAGTCAGTTAACCAAAGACCATCAATGTGGTGTTATTTTTTACCCATCTTATTGCATTTTTCAAGATATGGCATCAGGGAAGATGATTGGCAATGCTATGGAGGAAGATGGACTCTATATCTTTGATGAAGGGACTCAACCAAATAAAAGAGGTCAAAGAAATGCTTGTTTGCAAACTGTTTCTTTTTCCAATAATGAAGAGTTGTATTTACTTCACAATATACTAGGACATCCTAGTTTTTATTATTTAAAAAGGTGTTTCCTCAGTTATTTAATAATAAAGATGTTTCATTGTTTCATTGTGATATGTGTGCACTTGCAAAACATCATAGAAACTCTTATATCCCTCAAAGTTACAAACCTACTAGTCCTTTTGCTCTTATGCATAGTGATATTTGGGGTGCATCTAGAGTACCTACTATAAAAGGAAAGAGATGGTTTGTACACCTGGGTGTTTTAATCAAAGAAAAATCTGAAGAAACCATGTACGCCTAAACCCGCCTGCGGCGGCTGTTCCTCGTTACAAACGATAGTGGAGGAAAAAAACCTAGCGGTGGAAACCCACCCTAGAGAGAGTAAACAACAAAAATCCAGCCCATCCTAAATTTGAAAAATACTTGTAATTTTAGTGCAAAAATTTTAATGTAAAAAATATCTGAAAAAATTATTTTTACCAACCCACCCCAACTTTTGCTCCTGCCCAAACTAATGGGCTAAGCCCAATACTAGGGTACTCGGTAGAAGATGAAGATAATGCCAATCTTGAACCAAATAATGATTGATTGAGGATATATGAAGTTAGGATTGATTAGATTATAGGATCTTCTTTAAATGCTTTATGAATTATGCTAGTTATCGTAGAATGATTGGTTTTTCACTTTATAACCCGGAGCAATCAATCCTAATAGCAACTCGAACTTTGATCAAGCAGCTAGGGAGTACCAATTTAACTACTTGGGACCTTGGGTAATACCTAAAACTCAAAATAGCAAGCAGTTTCCAATATCGAAAAGTGTTTAATGAGCAAGAAAGAGTGAGTTTCACCTTTAGGCGTTTTTGGTAGGGGCTAGACCCTTTGCAAAGTTTTCACGCTCTTTATCTCCTCTCCAGTATGCTGAGGAAGCCTAAATATCAATGCAGATATCAGAGTTATTAATTGAAAAGAGGAAAAACACTCAATTATTCTTTTTAGTATTTACATATAAAGGCATTTATACTTGCTTATTCCGTAAGTTTCAATTTTGCCTCACCTCCAAGGCTCCAAGTTTATCCACACCATACCTACTGTAGCAGGAGCGTAACTGGGGAGCTCTACCAAGCTGAGTGACGCTTTGTTTGCAAATGCTTAAATAAAAACATTTTTTTATTTAGTAGTAAAAGTTGGTAGTGTTTGGTAAAATAAATTTTTTTCGTGTAATAGAAAAAATAAAAAGTAGATTCTACACAAAAACTGAGAAAGTAAAAGTTGATAGTGTTTGGTAAAATAAATGTTTTTTTCTTAAAAAAACAAAATCACTTTTCTAAAGTGATTGCAAACAAGCCCTCAAACGGCATGAAATGAAGTGAACATTTCTGTGGCTAGTTTTATTCAAAAAAATATCCATTTTTTTAGGCTGAAAGGCCAACCAGATGGGCGGGGTGAGAGTGGGTCAAAAAAATACTCCTCATGAAGTATTTGACATTTAAATCTATTACATTCTAAGTTTAGACAATAGTTAAATAATTTTGATTTTATAATTGAAATGCTTTAGGAAAAAATATTGATACATTAAAGCGTAAAAAAATGACAAATCAAAGGAAAAAACTTGAAAACAAAAAAGATATATAACATTTTACTTGAAGATACAGAGTTTAAAAGGTAAACATTTAACAATTCTTTTAAATAACTTTTACATTGTTTAACCACATGAATCTTATCGAAATAAAGAATTGATTTCAGAATTATAATTTTTATCTACCAAGGAGGTGTTCGTTGAAGAGTTTTCTTAATATTACAATAGTAGTTATGAGATTATTATTTTTAGAATAACATTATACTGCTAATTCAAATATATATATATATATATATATATATATATATATATATATATATGTATATGTATATGTATATATGGTGCATATTATATCTGTATTAATGTTAAAATAAGTTAAAGTTTATTATCTATGCAATAAATTATTTTTATAACGTAAGAAGTAAATGAATTGTATAATTTAATGTCAATAATCATGTATTTTTGATATCGTTTGTGTTGTAACTAGTGTGTCCGATATTTAAAATTGTTTGATATATATTTTACAAAATCAAGTATCAATTATCTAATAAAAATAATTAAACATTACAAATCTAGGAATTTTTATATAATAAGTATTCTAAATCTTACACAATGAGTTGTTATATTGTATATTTGTTTACGTTACATAAATTATTTTTTATGTTCCTTCTTTTAAATCTCCGATTAAATATTACATTATGTAAGACTGTATATTAATTTTGAAAACAGTTAGGGGGGGGGGGGGCAAATCTAATTAAAGTATGAAAATTTTATAAAAATAATACATATATAGTAGAAAATTTTGAAACTAAACATCCATGGCAACAGGGGCGGAGCCCGTGGACGGACAGGGCCGGTCCAAAAAAAAATTCTGGAAAATATTTACACTAAAAATAAAACATTTTTTAAAATTTGGACTTCATGGCAAGGTTACTTTCTCTCTTCGTAGAAGGGCCGACCCATGAGTCCATGACAAGTGTAGGGTGTGTAATGACGCAAGGCCCATAACTATTGAGTGCCCAAACATAAAAAATGAATACTCCCTATCAGTGGAGGAGTTGGGGAAGGGGCATGAGGGGGCAAGCGCCCCCGCTTCGGGCAAAAAAATTAGTACTACTACTTATAATTTATTTAATGGGCCCCTGTTTTTTTTTCAAAAATAAATACTCCGTATCAATAAAGGATAATTTAGATTAAATTTTTTAAAAAAAACGCAAAGTCTTTCAGGAAACATACTTGTCTCTAGGAATACAAGTATTGGTTGCAGCATACCACATTCATTTGAATGAAAGTGGATTGTTTTAGACCTTAATGACACACGGGTTGACTGTTCGTGATTATAGTGATCAAGAAAGTATTTAGTTTGACAAATATGTTGTCACATTTCTCGCAACAAAAAGATCAAAATATTCTTGAGACTATGTTGGATTCCCTCCTTCGTGGAGAATGTTATATAATAATAATGTGGAGTTTTCCAAAGAAGTGTGGAACTCACTAAAATCGTGTGAAAGTGTGTGGAAGCCTCTTTAACATTTTGAAGAATAGTGGTGTTCTCAAGATCCTTCTAGAAATTTAGAGAAGCTAGTGGATACTTTTTGGAAGAATCTAGATGTGTAGTGGTGTATGAAAATTTTTATAGCAACTTTGATGAGATTACTATAGAGTAGTTTCCCATTTGTATGTTAACCTTGAAGAGAGCTCTTGAGTGAGTGAAAGTGAGAGTCTCCTTGAGAGAGGAGAGTGAGAGCTTTTTGTGAGAAAATAATGCTCAAAGATATCGCATGATGAAGTGCACGTGATCGAGTTAGGTAGAGTGAAGTAATCTCAGATACAAAGAGTGAGTGAGGGTAGTACAAAGTGATATTGTCAGATTGAGTCTTTGTATTATAAGTGTGTGGATTTATAAGTGTACAAGAGTCCATGAGCTCGCGATCCTCGAAAAGACTAGGGGTCGTGTTTTCCCAACATGAAGTTATTATACAACATTTTGAACAAATTAAAACTTGTATGATTGATCTACCCAGATTATAGATATAAGTCAAGCAGTGTGTAATGAACTAATTTGTGCTAACGTATTACGCTTTTATTATTTTATTGTATTTTGAGCAAATACATAATAATTATTAGCCTTTAGTACGCCCCCCTTCGAAAAATCTCTTGCTCCCGCCACCAGAACCGGCTATAGCACCAAGGCACCTAGTCAAGTGCCTAGGGCACCACTTTAATAGGGGCCCCATTTTAAGAAAAAGAAAATACTACTACACATATGTACATTTGGTGATTTGGGCAGCCAAAAAACGCTATAAAGGAACACTTTATTAATAAAGCAAAGTGAACCAAGGCATGCTCCATTATCCCCAAGAGAACTAAATACGAAGTCCTAATGTATAATTTTATTATTGATATCGTTTTATAATGAAAATTTGTAATTTTAGATTTCAATCTTTGTTAGAAATTATTCTCTGCTATTAAAATTATCTCATTTTTTCTTTTTGATTGGGCTCACTAAGATCATTCTTATTTTATTTTTATTTCATTATTTCAACATCAACATCATAAAATCATTTTTTGATAATCGCACCACTTCCTCATATCTAAATGTTAATATATCCAATTTACTATGTTATTATTGTATATCCAACTTAGTATTTATTTTCTAATCATAACCATCATGTCGATATATATCATAAAAAGTAGTGGTTATGTTTATTTTTAAATCAAATTTAAATCAAATCTCAATTAATTTATCTGTGTTCTAATTAAGATCTGTGTATTAATATTTTTTGCTAACTAAGAATGCAATCCCTTCTCTCTTTCTCTCTAGAGAGAGGAACCCTAGCGATCGTCTCCCCTCTTTGTAGGGATTGAGATTTTCCGCCGCCCCTATCAATATGGGGTTGGAGCGACAGATTATACTGATTTTAATTGTTCTAACGCTTGGGATTGCAACTATGTATGAGAAGATAACGTTGGCGGATGAGCGAGGTGCGGCTGGGAGGTTGTATCGAGAGTTTGAGACTGGATCGTGAAGTCTTGGTTGGCCATTCCGCGGGTGGATTTGGTATTCACCCATATTGCAAGAGTTCGTCCTCCTCCGGAACCACCTCCATACCAGAAAGAGCTTTCTGGCAAGATTTTATTTCAGTATTATTTTCTCTTTAATAGCACTTGCTTCTGTTTTAGTCGGAGTATATTTGGTTTGAATGTTTGGATTTTTGGAGTTCTTTTGATAGGCAGAGTTTCGGTTCCGATCGTTTTAGGCTTAAATTTGCCCGTTTCAGGTTTAGCGAGTCATGTTGCTTTGTATGAGGTGGCTGACTCTAAGTCTACTCCTAGGGTTCACGGTTAGATCTGTAGATCTTGTTTGAAGATTGTCTTGTATGTGTTCTTGATTTTAATATAATGGCCGCTCTTTGATGATAAAAAAATTTGCTAACTTGTGTTTATAAATGGTGTAAAATTGTGTTATATGTCTGATCTCGGAGTAATTATTTATCAAATTATTTTTCTCATTATCTCAGAATGGCAGGATATTTATACAACCTATTTGGGAGAGAATCTAAGACATTAACTATACAATCTGCTAATTTAGACAATAGAATATCCTATTTCTAGAAAGAATAAAATATAGGAGATCTGGTATTAATACCAAATCAGATATAAAGTACAACAATAAATATTCTCTAAATCAGGAAATAAATCCACACGCCCCCTCAAGCTGGGTTGTGAATGTCAAACATCCCAAGCTTTCTAATTAATTCTTCAAAAACGGTTCTTGGTAAAGCTTTCGTAAGAATGTCAGCAGTTTGAAATTTTGATGGAATATAACATGCTTGAATGATGGAGTTCTCTATCTTCTCAGTAATGAAGCATCTGTCTATGTCAATATGCTTAGTCTTGTCGTGATGAACTGGATTTTTGGCAATGCTAATAGGAGCCTAATTGTCACAAAGCATTTGTATAGACCCTTCTTTAAATACCCCCAGCTCACCAAGTAATCTTTTCAGCCACATCCCTTCACATATGCCAAGAGCTAGCGCTCTGAATTCTGCTTCAGCTGAACTTCTAGAAACAACTGACTGCTTCTTACTTCTCCATGTTACTAAATTTCTCCAAACATAAGAACAGTAACCAGAAGTACTCCTATCAGTTACATCTCCTGCCCAATCTGCGTCCGTGTAAACTCTAATTTCTTTATTGTCATTCTTCTTAAAAAGGAGACCTTTTCCTGGAGTCATTTTGAGGTATCTAAGGATTCTTGTAACAGCTTCCATGTGTTCCTCAATTGGATTATTCATGTATTGGCTCACCACACTTCCAGGGAAACCAATATCAGGTCTAGTATGGGATAAATAAATAAGCCGACCAACTAGCCTTTGATATCTCCCCCTTTGATATCTCCCCCTGTCCACAAGTGCTCTACCTGTCTCTAAGCCAATCTTTTGGAGTTGAGGCTAGTTTACACCCAAGCATTCCTGTTTCCTTGAGTAAGTCTAGAACATACTTTCTTTGAGAAACAAAAATACCACACCTTGATCGTGCAATTTCCATGCCTAGGAAATATCTAAGATAACCGAGATCTTTAATCTCAAATTCCTTTGATAAAAAACCTTTCAAGTTTTCCAGCTCTTCCTTGAAATCTCGAGTAAGTATTATATCATCAACATAAACAATTAGGAGTTTAGGACACCTATCCTTTTATCTTGTGAGTGTTTCACAAACAACGTGTGATCTGTCTGACACTGAATATAGCCATTTTTAATAATTGTTTTAGTAAACTTTCCAAACCATGCTCGTGGAGATTGCTTGAGGCCATATAGAGATTTCTTTAGTCTGCATACTTTATTTTTGTTGGATGAACACTCAAAGCCCGGTGGAATATCCATGTACACCTCTTCTTCCAGGTCACCATTCAAGAAAGCATTCTTCACATCTAGTTGGTGCAATGGTCAGTCTCTATTTGCAGCAACGGAAAGTAGAACACGAATGGTATTCAGTTTAGCAACCGGAGCAAAAGTCTCTTGATAATCAATCCCATAAGACAGAGTAGTGAACCCCTTAGCAATAAGGCGAGCTTTAAACCTCTCAATGCTACCATCTGCCTTATGTTTAATAGTGAATACCCACTTGCATCCCACCGGTCTCTTTCCAGATGGTAAATCTGTTATGTGCCAAGTTCCATTCTTCACCAAAGCATTGATTTCATCTTGTACAACCTTTTTCCAACTCGGATCAATCAATGCTTCTTGAATTGTGTGAGGAATCTGTACACTATCAAGAGCTGAAACAAATGATTGATATGACGGAGATAATGTATCATAGGACACAAAATTGCCAATGAGATGTTCAGTGCAAGCACGAACTCCCTTTCTCAAAGCAATAAGCAGATCATCATCTATATCAGTAACACTATCATGACAAGGATTACTCATACCTGAATGCATTTCTGGAGGATGTGAATCCAGTTCCAATTCATGGCAGTCCTGTAGATGTGTCCGTTCTTTCTCAGGGTTCTTCTTTCTTTGAAAAACACGAAGTTCTTTAGGTTCAGGATGAGAATTAACGATTGGTGTTGGTCCAGACGTGTTTTCAGTGACTTGAGATGAACTAGATGGATTAAATGGAACTTGATTTTCTATGACATCGTGACGTTCTTGGACTGAGTTCATAGGTTGTGGCCAGGTGAGTTCAAGAGAAGGTGCAATAGATGAGATTTCTTTTATAGGAGTATGACTGTTTGGAACAGTTACTCCCCAAAGGTGAGATTCACTTGCATTCTCCCCCTGAATCTCAGATTTGTAGTAAGCTTGTGATTCGAAAAAGGTGACATCCATAGAGTTATAGGTTTTTCGTGTAGTAGGACAGTGACACTTATAACCCTTTTGATTAGATGAATAACCTATGAAGATGCATTTGATAGATTTGGGATCAAACTTACTACGATGTTGTGAATGAATATGGACAAAAACGGTGCAACCAAAGACCTTAGGATCAACAAAGCTAATGAACCTTGTATGAGGGGATATTTCCAGAAGAGTTTGACACGGAGTTTGAAATTTCAGCACTTTAGATGGCATCCGATTAATGAGATAGGCAGCGGTGAGAACTGCTTCCCCCCAGAAAACTTTAGGAACATGAGTACCAAACATGAGAGATCGAGCAACTTCAAGAAGATGTCGATTTTTTCGTGCAGCGATTCCCTTTTGTTGAGGGGTGTCAACACAAGAACTTAAATGTGTTGGTCCCGTTTGATTAGGTAATCAGTCTAGAGGGGGGGGGGTGAATAGACTGATTCAAGTTTTTCAACTTTTCTCTAAGTCAGAGTTGACTTATCAGAGAGGGTCGAGTTCTGATGATCAGAACTGGTCTTGCAGCGGATAAGAGTTCCGGGTAGCCTCAAACAAATGCTAAGGCAAGTGCCTTTCTGATAACTCTGAGAACAAGATCTGCTGAACACAGATTCCAAGTCTTAGAGTTAAACAGTCAAAATCCTAAGTGCAGAAAGTAGATGCAGTAAAGTAAATGACACCGGAGTTTTTATAGTGGTTCAAGGAACGACGCGTTCCTCTAGTCCACTGTTCCACTAGCTTTGAAGTAAACAGTTACAAAGCTTAGTTCCCTAGCACTTAAGAAGCTCTCCACGTCTTCTTCAAGCCTAGTTGCCACCCAGGATGCAGTTCCACGTCCTGATGGCTGGTCCTTTCGCTCAGCTTCCCGGAAGTATCACCACTTCACTACTGCAGTTACTTGGACGCCCTTCTTTGCAGAAGATGTTCTGAAAACAGAGTTTTCTCCAACTTGCTTCGTTACAAAAGATGTGTAGTTGAAGTTCTTGAAGGTTGAAGAATAGGATGAACTTTGCTGTGTGTTGGGATTGGAGGATATGGATATTTGAATCTTCCCAACATAAGCTTGTCTTGTGGATGATTTCGGAGTTTGAATCTCAAGAATGCTTGTAGTATTATGAGAGCAAAAAGTTGTTGCAAAGTTATCCGGTTGTTCTTCATGGAGTATCTTTTATACTGGGGTTGTCTGCCCGTTGGAGGAGGAGACAACTGCATTAAACGCGCGTACAGTTGTCTTGACCCACTAACTTGGAAGCTTTCTATTTTTATAATATATCTTCCAGATTTCTCGGTCAATCATTTGCAATCAATCCACAGCGTACCAGTCTCATTAAATGAGCATTGAATGCTTTCCTTGGATGAAATATCTTCTAGCCGTTAATGGATTTCCCGGCTGTTGAGGACAGCTTCGAAATCTTCCAAGTGTAAGTCGGAGTCTGATGAGCTTCTCTGATGGCATTCTGATGCTATCTTCTGGTGAGTCTCTGAGGAGCAACTCTGGTGTTTCTCTGATGAGCAACTCTCATGACTTCCCGAGAGCCACTCTGGCAGCAGTTCTCATAGAGCAGCTCTGATCAGATCCAAAAAGCAACTCTGGCAGTTGACTACACTAATACTTACAACTGAAAATTTCTAATGCAAAATCTAATTGGGGTACTTTAAGATTCTAATCTAATTATCCTAGCATCATCAAAATCTAATTACATTTATTCCTTACAATTTCCCCCTTTTTGATGATGCCAAAAACCCTTAAACTATTTCCAGAGAAGTGCCTTTCACTTTAAAAGACAATAAGTTAAAAACTTTCATTTAAAATCTTGGTGGGCACTTGGCATAGGAAAATAGTAAGAGTAAGATACGATTAATCAAATAAGCAAAGTATCAGAGCATGAGATCAAACAGAAAACAAGGAATGACAGAATATTTGAAATTGCCATGCAAATTAGAGGCAAGCTGGTTATTTCATTAATAGAAGATATTTAAAGCAACAAGGGTTTAGAGATCTTCCTCATCTTCCTGTACTTCTGCATCATCAATCTTCTTCAGTATAGCATTGACCTTTGCTCTGATAGAGGCCAGATTCCTTGGATTCTGACACTCATGCCAGTGTGGTTCAAGCTTGCAATCCAGATAGTTTCTGATGGCTTCTGAGATGTCATTGCCAGAGATTACTTTCATACGCCACCAAACATCTGCTTCTTGCATTGAACCACCATGGTTTATGATAATCGTCCCATCTCTATCCAGAATAAGATTCTCCTGTTGTAGAGGGGTCATATGCTTCTTCATTTCTTGAAATTGAGCAGCATCAGGTTTGGCTAGATCACTGTTAAGCCATTGAGCCAGAGTGAATGAGGAAGTTTTCTTCTTTCCTTTCTTGGAGCGAGGAGGAGTTGGTCTATGAATACCAGCAGCAATCTGCTTCTCCCTGGCTCTCTCAAAGTATATTGTAGGATCAGGCATACCAGAGATAGGGGTCAGAGCTCTGGTGCTTGTACCTTCTGCTCCTTCTGCAGTTCTGACAGCTTTAGCAGGTTTGCTCACATCTTCCCCCTTTTTGGCATCAGCAAGCTCGCCAAGTAGGAGTCCAATCTTGGAGAACTCTGAAGCATGATTTTCTTTGATTGCTTCCAGAGCCCCAGGAAGAGTCTGGGTTACAGAGGCCAGACCTTCTAACAGCTCCTTCTGCTTATCAACTGCAGATTGGATATCCTTAGTAGTAGCTTCAAGGAGAGTCAGCTTGTGATCTCTGTCCTTTCCACTGTTGATCAGCTTAAGACCAAACTCTTTGTTTGTCTTGCAGATTTCCTCCACATCTGTCAGATGCTCTGCATTCTTGTCATGAGACCATTGTAGAGTATCAACAGCATCAGATAGTTCTTGGATGGCCTTGTCCTGGGCTGTCAGAGTCTGAGATTGCGAGAACAGGACAGTATGTAGGCTAGCAACCTCTGTGGCTATGCTATCAACCTTTTCATTTGAAGTCTTCATGTAGCTCAGGAAGGTAGTCGCCAAGGTAGAGAGTGTTGTGGAGATCTTGGCAAGTTCTGACTCAGTGTTGTACTGAACCAAATCCAGATGAGCATCATGCTTCTGATTCAGTACAAGCATCTTGTTGAGCCCAGCAATCATTTGATCCCCAAATTCTTCAGCTGATTCCACAAACTCCTGGAAGGGGATGAGGACTTCTCTTGGAGGCTCTGGTAAAGGGATATCATGGCCCTGAGGTTGTGGTTGACCAGGGGATGGAGGAGGAGTAGGAGTTTTCCTCTTGTTAGATTGAAGATCACCAGCCATGGAAGCTATGAGAAAACCATCATTGTCTTCAGAGGAGGAGAGGATCCGTACAACAGGTCCTCTCTTAGGGGTAGATGCAGCAGAGTGTTGGGTTGAGGGCGGTTTGGAGGATGGTTTCTGCTGAGAAGACTTGGTCCTCTGATGTGGGGAGCTCTGATGGAGTGAGGTCTGCTGAGCAGGAGTGTTCTAATGTTGAGGTGAAGGAGGAGGTGAGGGTGAGCGACCTCTGATGGGGGTCATCTGGTGACAGGGTGAGGGTTGTTTAGGAGAGGGGTTCTTAGGTGATGGAGTGGGTGTTTTCTGAGCTTGTAGAGGAGAAGGAGTTGTGGTTGGTGTGGTTGGTTTGGGTGAAGGAGATTTTGGTGGAGATGGAGTGAGTTGAACAGTAGTAGGAGGAATAGGGGATTCAGGTATTACCTCAAGTACTGTTTTTTCAGCTTGTGAAGCTCTCCATTCTCTGATGAGGTTATCCATCGCCAGAGATGGATCATTGGCAGTTGATGGCTCGCCCTCTGATCCTGGAATGGGTCTCACATCGATCAAGGATTCCTTCCTCTTCTTCTCTAACAGCCATTCCTCAAATAGGGGCACTTCATTATCTGCAAGGGCTCTGAAGTGCATCTCTGATGAGATTGCAGGCACCTTCTCCTTGCCTTTGTAGCTTGCCTTCTTCTTCTCAAGGATAGAATGTAAAAATTGAAGGTCAAAGCACAACGAGACATCATCTGTACCTGCCCACTTGAGGACTTCTTCTTCCTCAGATTCATAAGATGCTGCTTGAGCAAGTATCTGTTGCAGAGGGCCCATTCTCCACTTCCTCCAGTTGAGTACCTTTTGGAATTGTCTCTCAAGAGCAGTGAATGGGTCTACCTCATGACCTCCAGTTGAAGTGGCTAGGTGCTCTGGTGGAGAGATGGCTGGTGCAGAGAGAGGTTGGGCCTCTGATGCAGGTTCCCCCTGAGTATCAGAGATCTGTAATTTGTTAACCAACTCTGAAGCTGGTTCCCCCTGAGGTTCTGATTCCTTGGGGGGAGAGTTGGTCTTCTTCTTCTTCTTTTGTACTCTGATAGGAGATTTGGAGTTATCAGAGTCACTCTGAATGATTGCTCTTTTTCTCCTCTTCTGTCTTAATTTCTTGACAGGGGTGACTTTGGGAGCCATATCTGGTGCTTCTTCTTCTGATGCATCCACCTCTGATGCAACTTTCTCAGGTGTTGTCTCCTGCTGCTTCTGAGGCTTCTTCTTGGAAACAGCTTTGGACTTGGCAGCCAGTTTTTCTCTTTTCTCCTCTAGTCTTTGCTCCCTTTTCAGTTCTGCAGCTACAGCTACATGGAGCTTTGGTGAGGCAGTGAGAAAGACGAGTTTGGAGTGGTCAACTTTGGAAGGATTCCTGAGCTCCAATCCTTGTTTTTTGATAGCTTGGGAGATGAGGAGACCGTGGCCCATCTTGGTTGAGAATAGACCAGTCTCCTTGTCCTTCTTCTTCACAGATTCAGAGATGGATTTGAAAATCACCTTTCCCCAGTCAATGTTCATGCCCCGATGAACTGCATAAATCGCCTTGGCGTTTGCATTGTTCATCTCATATGTGGATCCGGTCTTGCACCACAAGCATCTGTGCATGATGCTGACTAGCTTTTCATAGTCCTTCTTCAGTAGAAATTTCTTCATATACAGTTTTTCTACTCCAGTGACCTCAGGCCGGCAGTACACATCAACAAAGGTCTCTACAGTGATGTCCACTGTGTCTAGATCAATCAGGGTGGGAGTATCTTGGTCCTGAGAGTCAAGTTGGACGCCAAAGAATTCATTCAAGGCGCCAGCATCAATCTTCAAGTCCTTGCCTTGAACTTGGGAGTAAATGGCTTCTCCGGTGATGGTAGCATTCAGGTAGAACTCGGCAACGTCTTTCGTGTTGTATTGCTCATAAGGGTGAGCAACAATCTTGCTCAGCTGGGAGTCATGCATCCCTTGGATGATTTTCTTCATCCTCTTCTGATTTTCAGCCAAAAGGGGCAGTGAGGACATGTCAACACGCATGCCTGTAACGATGTTGTCCACAAGGATTTTGACTTCCTCCTCGGAGAGATCGTTGATGTTGATGAACTTCATTGTTTGAGAGTAATAAGATTTGAGAGATAGAAGGTTTGAGAGTTCTGAAAGCTTGAATTCGAAGAGAAATAAAGGTGCAATGGCGGTTTAGGTTATGAGATGGAGTATAAATTGATTTGGGTTAGTGGACGTTTGATATAATTTGGGGTTTCGAGGTCGCATTAAATGGATTGTGGGCGGAAAGCCGTTTCCGTTTAAGGAAATAACTACCGGGGGTAAATAGTAACTTCCGATCCATTAAATGAGTTCGCCCAAATTTCAGAAAATTTTCTAAGTCCACAGCCACTCTGATGAGAACAGTCCATGTATCAGAGAAGGTGTAAGGAATAAATGTAATTAGATTTTGATGATGCTATAGGATTGGAAAGATAGAGTACCCCCAAATTAGATTTTATGTATTAGAATTTTCAATTGTAAGTATTAGTGTAGTCGACGATCAGAGTTGCTCTGTTTTGGATCAGATCAGGAGTGCATCAGAATTCTTCGACCAGACTCGCTCTATGAGAACTGCTCGATCAGAGTTCTCTTACCAGAAGTCCATCAGAGTTGCACCATGAGAGCTGCTGATAGATTTGGTCATCTGATAACCGTTGAGAACTACAAATCAGAGGTACTCATCAGCGGACCTATCAGAGTCAGAGATAGAGTTCAGTCAGAGATCAGAAAGCCTTCAGAACTCAACTCTTCAGTAAGCCATCAGAATCCAACACATCAGAAGAGCCTGATCAGAGTCCGACTAACACTTAGAAGATTTCAAGCAACATCCAACAGCTATGAATCCAACGGGTAAAACATCCAACGGCTAGAAGACTGTGCATGAAAGGAAAGCATTTAATGCACATTAAATGAGCCTGATACGCTGAAGGATTGATTGCAAATGATTGACCAAAGAATCCGGGAAGATATATTATAAAAATAGAAACCTTCCAAAACGGCGGTCAAGTCAACTGTACGCACATTTAATGCAGTTGTCTCCTCCTCCAACGGGCAGACAACCTCAGTATATAAGCTACACACCGAAGAACAGGAAAACAACTTTTGCCAAGAACTCTTCGCAGAACTTTTGCTCCAATCATTAATCTGAATATACTTCTTGAGATTCAACCTGCATAACACTCTACAAGAAAAGTCAACGTTGGGAAGATTCAAACTCCAAATCTTTCATCCCCAACAACGAGCAAAGTTCATCCTGTTCTTCAACTCTTCAAGAACTTCATCAAACATCATTTGTAACGAAGCAAGTTGGAGGAAAAACTCTGTTTTTCAAAGGATCTTCTGCAAAGAAGGGCGTCCAAGTAACTGCAGTAGTGAAGTGGTGATACTTCCGGGAAGCTGAGTGAAAGGACCAGCCATCAGGGCGTGGAATTACATCCTGGGTGGCATCTAGACTTGAAGAAGACGAGGAGTGCTTCTTAAGTGCTAGGGACTAAGCTTTGTAACCGATCTACTTCAAAGCTAGTGGAACAGTGGACTAGAGGAACGCGTTGTTCCTTGAACCACTATAAAAATATCCGGTGTCATTTACTTTACTGCAATTTATATTTCTGCACTTAGGATATTAACTGTTAACTCCAAGACTTGGAATCTGTGTTCAGCAGATCTTGTTTTCAGAGTTATCAGAAAGGCATTTGCCTTAGTGTTTCTGAGGCTACCCGGACAGATCAGAATCCGCTGCCAAGGCCAGTTCTGATATCAGAACCAGCCTTTCTCTGTCACCAGAATCAGACATTCTCTGATAAGTCATTTTGGACTTAGAGAAAGTTTGAAAAACCAATCAGTCTATTCACCCCCCCCCCTCTAGACTGATTACCATACTAAACGGGACCAACAAGTGGTATCAGAGCCTCCTTGTTCTTGTAATCTTTTAGGTTACTCTCTGAACAAAGATCCACTTGTTCTTAGCCTCTATTTATTTGTTATTATGGATAACTCTCTTGCAAAGCACCTCATGTTTTCAGATCAGAAGTATGATGACTGGAAGATCAGAATGAAAGCACACCTCTGCGCTCTTCATGATGAAATGTGGGAAGTCCTTGAAGAAGGACCTTTCACCAAATTTATGAAGGTGAATACTGAGCATACTATTGACAGGACTCAGCCTGAGATGATTGAGAAAGCCAGATCAGAATGGACAAAGGAAGAGAGGAGACAGTACAATCTTGACAATATTGCCAAAGATATCCTCTACAAAGCCATCGACAACAGATACTTCAACAGAATCAAGAAGTGTCGAACTGCCAAAGAAATATGGGACAAACTTGATCTCATAGGAGCAGGTGATGAACAAGAGAGAGACAACAAACTGACAATAGCTATGAAGAAGTTTGATGACTTCAAACTTCTACCTGAGGAATGCATAGCTGAGATGCATGCCAGACTTCTGATTCTTACCAGTGAGATATCTGAGCTTGGGAAGGAGCTCACAGTTAAAGAAGTCAACCTGAAGATTCTCAGAGGACTGCCCCCAGTCTGGAAGATGAAGGTTATTGCTGTCCAAGAAAGCAAGGACATCAAAACCTATCCCACAGAGAAACTGATATCTGATCTCAAAGCTTATGAGTTTGAGATGCATGATGAGAAAGAAGAAGTGCCAGATGAGAGAACCACAACTGCTCTTACTGCCAGCACTTCTAAGGCTACAAATTTTGATCCCTCAACTCTTCTATCTGATGAATATATGGCTGCCTTTGCCAGAAAATTCAGAAAATTTATGAAGAAAGATGGAAGGAGTCCATCTTCCATCAGAAGACCACATCAGAAGACCAAATCTTCTGAAAGCAATGGAGAATACCTCTGCTACAACTGCAGACAGCCTGGGCACTTCAAAGCAAACTGCCCCTATCCAAGAGTGTCCAAGAAGCAAGGACATGAAGAAGAAAAGAAACCAGAAGATCAACACAGAAGAAGAAGAGCATTCGTCTCAGAGCAAGCTGAGAGAGATCCACTCTCTGAATCAGAGTCCAGCTCAGACTCCGACTCTGATGAAGCATTCTGCTGCTTGGATGCAGAAACTGAAGACCTCTGCCTCATGGCACAATCAGATGATGAGGTATGCTCTACTTCTGACTCTATTTCTTCTTCGGTAGGCACAGCCTTAAATGATGATCCAATGTCATCATTTTGGGAAGAGTTCCAAACTATCCAAGCCACTTATTCTTTTGTTAAAGATGAGAACAGTAGGCTGAAAGTTGATATCTCTCATCTAAGGAAAGAGACTGAGTGCAAATTTAATCTCTTAACTGAGGAAAGAGATAGACTGAAGGCTGAAAATGAGTCTCTTCTTAAAAGAATAAGAGACATTGAAGAACTTGAGAGTAAATATAATAGTCTTCTGAAGATGCAATCTTCCATGAAGAATATTGGTGACTCTCATAACTTCACCTCTGGTCTTGGATATGTTGAACCAGAGTCTAGTGAGCCTTCTGTAAGGCCTAGCACCAAAGTTGCTAAGGCTAAAAAGGTCATAGTGCCACAGACTCTGAGCCCCAATTGTCATGCTAGTACTTCTGGTACTAAAGTTGTTCATGAGAAGGTCATACCAGAGAAACAAACTCTAAAGGCCAAACCAAAACACAGTTTGAAAACTAATGAACCTGGCAGAAACTCTAACAAACGGAAAAGTTTTCAGATAAATAATAATCAAAGGCATAACCCTATCAGACAATCTCATGACAACAGTATCAGAAACTGCTATCAGAAAGGCAGATATCAAGAGAAGATTAACTATAGGCAGAAGAGGTTGTCTGGTCAACCTCAGAAGCCTAAAGTTAAGCGCTCCTCTGATCTTGATAGCATATGGGACTTCTTTCCAACCAAGAAGGCTATGCAGAAGTATGCAAACAGAAAGCATGATCCTCACAAGCATCTGCCCAAAGTGAATCATAAATCTGTTTACTACAACTACCAGGTGGACAATGGGTATCATCCACCAAGGTTTCAGTTGATGAGACCAAAATGGTACCAACTACCAAGACTGCATTACCCCCCAGGACCCAACATTGCTTGGGTACCTAAATCTTCCTTTTAATTTTGCAGGAACTGTGTGCTGGAGTCATCTCAGAACAAGAATGGTATATTGACAGTGGATGCTCCAGGCACATGACAGGTGACAAGAGTTGCCTATCAGAGTTCCAGAAAATCAATGGACCCAGAGTCACTTTCGGTGGAAATGACAAGGAAGGGCAAACAAAAGGAAGAGGGAAGCTGATCAAGAACCAGATAATCATTGAAGATGTCTCATATGTCAAAGGTCTGAAATTCAACCTCCTAAGTGCTAGCCAGTTCTGTGACAAAGGCTACATAGTTGAATTCACCAAGACCTTATGCTATGTCAAGCATGAGACAACCAAGGAAGTGGTTCTTACAGCGAAAAGAAGAAAGAACATCTATGTTGTTGACTGGCAAACAGCAAAAGATGGAACCTGTCTGATAGCAAAGGACAATTCAAAGCTAAGCTGGGACTGGCACAAGAAGCTTAGCCACCTGAATTTCAAAACCATCAACAAACTGGCAAGGGAACACATTGTAGATGGTCTGCCTGACATTGTCTACAAGAAGGAGACCCTCTGCAGTGCTTGTCAGAAAGGCAAACAAGTGAAGACCTCATTCAAACCCATAGCTGGAGATCTTTCTACTTGTCCTCTAAATCTGATCGACATGGATTTATTTGGACCAGTTGAAACTCCCAGTGTAGGTGGAAAAAGATATACTCTTGTTATGGTTGATGACTACTCAAGATACACATGGACTGTGTTTCTAACCAAGAAGAATGAAACTCTTCAGAAGTTGCCATCTCTGCTAAAGCAACTTCAAACTGAGAAGAATATGAAGGTCAGAACAATCAGATCTGACAGAGGAACTGAATTTGTCAACAAAGTGATCAAGGACTTCTGTGATCAGAATGGCACCTTTCATCAACTTTCTGCTGCTAGAACACCCCAACAAAATGGTGTTGCAGAAAGAAGGAACAGAACTCTGAAAGAAGCTGCAAGGACAATGATTACTGAATCAGGCCTGCCCATCAGATACTGGGCTGAGGCAATCAACACTGCATGCTACACTCAAAACAGAAGCATGATCCACAAGAATCATCAGAAGATCCCCTACGAGCTGTGGAAAGGAAGAAAGCCAAACATCAGCTACTTCCATGTGTTTGGATGCAAGTGCTATATTCTAAACAATGGAAAGGAGAATCTGAAAGTATTTCAAGAAAAAGCTGATGAAGGTGTATTCTTAGGCTACTCAAGTTCAAGCAAAGCCTATAGAATACTTAACAGGAGAACTATACAAGTTGAAGAATCCATTCATGTCAAATTTGATGATGGTACCTCTGCAGAAGGATTATCAGAAACCCTGCAGAAGATCAATCTTGAAGACAAGATTTCAGAATCATCAGAAGAGGTCACCATCAATCCTGTATTATCAATTCCTTCTGCCAATCCAATTCTGATAGACGAAGATGAAGAATCAGAAGATGAACCATCAGAGTTGCCTAGACAGCAACTGTCAGAACCCGATCTAACATGGTTAAGAGATCATCCTCCTAATCAAGTAATTGGTCAATTCACCAGTGGTGTTAGGACCAGATCTGCATCCAGAAGAGAAGCCATGTTCACCTGCTGTATTTCCCAGATGGAACCAATGTGTGTGGAAGAAGCTCTAGAAGATTCAGACTGGATCAATGCAATGCAAGAAGAGCTGACACAGTTTGAAAGGAATGAAGTGTGGAAACTTGTTCCCAGACCAAAGCATCAGAATGTCATTGGAACCAAATGGGTATTCAAGAACAAAGCAGATGAAGAAGGCAACATTGTAAGGAATAAAGCAAGGCTTGTAGCAAAGGGATACTGTCAAGAAGAAGGCATAGATTTTGATGAGACCTTTGCACCTGTTGCCAGACTGGAAGCAATCAGGATATTCCTAGCCTATGCTGCCTATAACAACATCAAGGTCTACCAGATGGATGTCAAGAGTGCATTCCTGAATGGAGAATTGGAAGAGGAAGTCTATGTTGAACAACCTCCAGGTTTTGTCATTCCTACTCAATCTTCTTGTGTCTACAAGCTCAGAAAGGCCCTCTATGGTCTTAAGCAAGCTCCCAGAGCTTGGTATGACACATTGTCCCTATTTTTGGTGAACCATGGGTTTACTAAAGGAAAGGTTGACAAGACTCTTTTTCAAATTTCTGTTGCTAATCATATTCTGTTAGTGCAAATTTATGTTGATGATATTATATTTGGAAGCACTAATCCAGAATTATGCAAGAAATTCTCTCAAGTTATGCAGAAGAAGTTTGAAATGAGCATGATGGGAGAACTCAGTTACTTTCTTGGATTACAAGTCAAACAAGTTCCAGAAGGCATCTTTATCAACCAAGGAAAGTACACCAGAGATCTCATCAAGAAGTTCGGAGTAGATGGAAAATCTTCAGTCAAGATTCCAATGAATGCATCTCAAGGCATTGGACCAGATGATGAAGGCAAAGATGTTGATGCAACAACTTATAGAGGAATCATTGGATCTCTCCTCTATCTGACTGCAAGTAGACCAGACATAGCTTTTGCAGTAGGAATCTGTGCCAGATACCAATCAAAGCCCAAGGAGAGCCATCTAGTTGCTGCTAAGAAGATTATCAGATATATCAAGGGAAATCCAAATGCAGGCCTATGGTATCCCAAGGGAGGTAACTTTGAACTAATTGGTTACTCTGATTCAGACTTTGCAAGTTGCAGATTGGACAGGAAGAGCACTTCCGGTCATTGCCAACTGCTAGGTGGGAGACTTGTCTCCTGGTTTAGCAAGAAGCAGAATTCAATCTCAACTAGCACTGCTGAAGCTGAGTATATTGCTGCTGGAAGTTGCTGTGCTCAATTACTCTGGATGAAGCAACAGCTCAAGGATTATGGAGTTCAAGCTAAGGAGATCAAGCTGATGTGTGACAATACAAGTGCTATTGCCATCACTCAGAATCCTGTGCTGCATTCCAGGACAAAGCATATTGAGATCAGACATCACTTCATCAGAGATCATGTGGAGAAGAAGCACATCTCAATTGAGCATGTTCCAACTGAAGATCAGCTTGCAGATATCCTAACCAAACCTCTCTCTGAGGCTAGGTTTAATAAGTTGAGAGAAGAACTGGGAATGATGGATGATCTTCCCAGAGATACATGAATCAGAGTTGCAGAAGTATCAGATGTGGATTCATCAGAACACCCCACCTCTGATACCCGAAACTCTTATCCATCAGAAGCTTCGATCAGAATTGCAGAAGCATCAGATGTGGATCTATCAGAATTCACCACCTCTGATACGCTTATTCATCAGAGGACCCTATATCAGAATACCCCTTCTCTGATATATGGACTGATATTCATCAGAGTGGCTGTGGACTTAGCAAAATTCTCTAAATTTCGAGCGAGACTGTTCAATAAACCGGAAGTTACCATATTACCCCTGGTAGTTATTACCATATTTGGAAAACGGCTTTCCGCCCACAATCCATTTAATGCGACATCGAAACTGCAAATTATATCAAACGTCCACTAAACCAAAATCATATATACTCTTTCTGAAACCTAAATCGCTACTGCAATTTTATTCTTCGTCCTCAAGCTCTATCTCTCTAAAACTTCCAACCTTCAGACCTTCTCAAATCTCTCAAAGAACCTGAAAATGAAGTTCATCAACATCACCGATCTCTCCGAATCGGAAGCCAAGGCGCTTGTGGCTAACATTGCCACAGGGATGAAGGTTGACATGACCTCCTTGCCGTTGCTGGCAGAAAACAAGAAAATCATGAAAGAAGTCATTGCTGGGATGATTGACTCACAGCTAAACAAGATTGTAGCTCATCCTTATGAGCACTTCAGCAACTTGGATGTGGCTGAGTTTTATCTCAACGCCTACATTGCTGACAACACCATCCACTCTCAAGTCCAGGGGAAGGACTTGAAGATTGATGCTGAATCACTCAATGGGTTCTTCGGGATCGAACTCGACTCTCAAGACATTGACACCCCGACACTCATCGACTTGGAGTCAGTCGAAGTCTCTGTGGAGACATTTGTGGACACCTACTGCCGGGATGATGCAACCGGAGTAGACAAACTGTACATGAAGAAGAATGTCCTGAAGAAGGACTTCGAAAGGCTTATGAGCATCATGCACAGATGTCTATGGTGCAAAACTGGGTCAACTGACCAGATGAACAATGCCAACTCCAAGGCCATCTTTGCAGTTCACAGGGGCATGAACATCAACTGGGGAAAGGTACTTTTCCAGTCTATCTCTGAGTCCATTGCCAAGAAGGACAAAAAGACAGGGATGTTCTTCACCAAGATGGGTCATGGACTTCTGATTTCTCGACTGATATCCAATGTCAACATAGCGCTCAGAGAAGCCAATGAAGTCAACCACAACAAAACCATCTTTCTTACTGCATCCCCCAAACTACATGTGGCTGTTGCAGCAGAATTGAAGAAAACCAGCAAGCTTGAGCAATTAAGGGAGAAACCAGTCACTACAGCTGCGGTTGATGATGGACAACCCAAAGAAAAGAAGAAGAAGGTTCAGAAGAAGCCTGACACCACCCCAGAGAAACCTGCATCAGAGGGTAACACATCAGAGAAGGATGCACCAGCAGAGGCTCCTGTCAAGAAAATGTTGAGACAGAAGAGGAGAAGAAGAGCTGTGATTCAGAGTGACTCTGATAGCTCACAATCTCCTATCAGAGTGTAGAAGAAGAAGAAGAAGGCCAACTCACCCCCCAAGGAATCAGAACCTCAGGGGGAACCTGCACCAGAGTTGGCTACTGCACTAGTGATCTCTGATGCTCAGGGGGAACCTGAATCAGAGGTCCAACCTTTATCTGCACCAGATCTGCAAGTCACCATGTCTCCAACAGATCAGCAACAGCTAACCTCTACTACTGCTCTGGACAGACAATTTCAAAGGGTACTAACACGGAGGAAGTGGAGAATGGGACCTCTGCAGCAAATCCTTGCTCAAGCTGCAGCCTTTGAATCTGAGGAAGAAGAAGTCCTCAAATGGGCAGGTACAGACGATGTTTCACTATGCTTTGATCTTCAATTCCTGCATTCTGTGTTCGAAAAGAAAAAGGAAAGCCTCAAGGGAAAAGAGAAGATGACTGCTCCACCATCAGAAGAGCATGTCAAGCCTCTATCAGAGAGTGAGGTTCCCATCTTTGAAGAATGGCTGATGGAAAAGAAGAGAAGGGAATCATTGATCAAGATGAAACCCATTCCAGGTGCAGAGGGAGAGCCATCAACTGCCAATGATATATCTCTGGCAATGCAGAACCTTATCAGAGAATGGAGAGAATCTCCAGTTGAAGAAACAGTATTTGAGGTAATACCTGAATCCCCTATTTCTCCTACCACTGTTCAACTCACTCCATCTCCACCAAAATCTCCCTCACCAAAACCAACCACAACTCCTTCTCCTCTACAAGCTCAGAAATCACCCTCTCCATCACCTAAGAAACCATCCTCACCTAAACAACCATCACCCTGCCACCAGATAACCCACATCAGAAGCCGCTCACCCTCACCTCCCCCTTCACCCCAACATCAGAATACCCCCACTCGTCAAGCTCAACCTCATCAGAGCTCAGCTAATCAGAGATCCATGTCTGTTCCCCATCAGAAATCCAAATCTGCCTCTCCTCAGCAGAAGCCTTCATCCAAATCTCCTTCCCCTCAGCAATCTGCAGCCTCTACTCCCAAGAGAGAGCCAGTTGTAAGGATTCTTTCCTCAACTGAAGACAATGATGGCTTTCTCACAGCTTCTATGGCTGGTGATCTTCAATCTGCCAAGAGAAAGACTCCTACTCCTCCTCCATCTCCTGCTCAACAACCGCAGGACAATCATTCACCTCAGCCAGAACCTCCAAAAGCTGTCCTCATCCCCTTCCAGGAGTTTGTGGAATCAGCTGAAGACTTTGGAGACCAGATGGTGGCTGGACTGAACAAGTTGCTTGTACTGAATCAGAAGCATGATGCTCATCTTGATTTGGTACAGTACAACATTGAATCAGGACTTGACAAAATCTCCAACGCTCTCTCACAATTGTCAACTACCTTCTTGAGCTACATGAAGACCTCTACTGAGAAGGTAGATGATATAGCCTCAGAGGTAGCAAGCATCCACACTGTCCTCTACTCTCAATCTCTGACCCTCTCTGCTCAAGACAAGGCCATTCAGGAGCTGTCTGATGCTGTGGATGATCTTCAATGGTCCTCTGATAAGCATGCTGAGCAACTCACAGATGTAGAGGACATCTGCAAAACCTTGAAGGAATTTGACATCAAACTGATAAACAGTGGAAAGGACAGAGATCACAAACTGACTCTCCTCGAAGCTACTACCAAGGATATTCAATCGGCTGTGGGCAAGCAAAAGGAACTGATAGAAGGGCTGACTTCTGTTACTCAGACACTCCCAGGTGCTCTAGAGGCGATCAAAGAAAGCAATGCTACAGAATTCTCGAAAATTGAACTCCTGCTTGGTGATCTTGTTGATGCCAAAAAGGGGGAAGATAGCAGAGAACCTGTCCCGCCTACCAGACAAGCAGAAGGCCCAAGCTCCAGAGCCATTAACCCTGCTAGATATTTTGAAAGAGCAAGGCAAAAGAGGCTAGCTGCTGGCATTCAGAGACCTCCTCCTCCTAGTTCAAAGAAGAAGAAATCTCCATCCTTCACATTGAACCAATGGCTGAACAGTGGATTGTCTAAACCAGACAAAGTCCAATTTGCTGAGATGAAAGAGCATATGACTCCTCTGCAGCGTGAGAATCTGATCCAAGATGAGAATGGCATCATCACCATTGCTCATGGAGGATCCATAGAAGAAGCTGAGGAATGGTGGAGGTTGAGGATTCTGCCTGGAAAGGATGAGAAGGATGCAATAAGGTATTATCTTGATTGCCAGCTTACTCCACTCTGGAAGAAATACATGACTCCCAGGAACCTTGCTTCCATCAGAGCAAGAGTAAATGCGGAGCTTCTAGAAACCAAGGCAAAAGAAGAGGCTGTTCTTGCAGAGGTTGCAGAGGAAGATTTCTAAACTTTATCTCTTTTGCATTTCTTACTTGTAAAACTCTGATTAATAAAAATAACCTCTCTGCCTCTAATTTGCATGGCTATATTATATAATGTGTTATTTATTACTTTCTTTCCTTAATTGTTTATTGCATGATTGATTGTATCTTACTCTTACTATTTTCCTATGCTAAGTGCCCACCAAGATTCTAAATGAAAGTTTATTTTTAACTTATTTTCCTTCATGGTGTAAGGCACTTCTCTGGAAATAGCTTAAGGGTTTTGGCATCATCAAAAAGGGGGAAATTGTAAGGAATAAATGTAATTAGATTTTGATGATGCTATAGGATTGGAAAGATAGAGTACCCCCAAATTAGATTTTATGTATTAGAATTTTCAATTGTAAGTATTAGTGTAGTCGACGATCAGAGTTGCTCTGTTTTGGATCAGATCAGGAGTGCATCAGAATTCTTCGACCAGACTCGCTCTATGAGAACTGCTCGATCAGAGTTCTCTTACCAGAAGTCCATCAGAGTTGCACCATGAGAGCTGCTGATAGATTTGGTCATCTGATAACCGTTGAGAACTACAAATCAGAGGTACTCATCAGCGGACCTATCAGAGTCAGAGATAGAGTTCAGTCAGAGATCAGAAAGCCTTCAGAACTCAACTCTTCAGTAAGCCATCAGAATCCAACACATCAGAAGAGCCTGATCAGAGTCCGACTAACACTTAGAAGATTTCAAGCAACATCCAACAGCTATGAATCCAACGGGTAAAACATCCAACGGCTAGAAGACTGTGCATGAAAGGAAAGCATTTAATGCACATTAAATGAGCCTGATACGCTGAAGGATTGATTGCAAATGATTGACCAAAGAATCCGGGAAGATATATTATAAAAATAGAAACCTTCCAAAACGGCGGTCAAGTCAACTGTACGCACATTTAATGCAGTTGTCTCCTCCTCCAACGGGCAGACAACCTCAGTATATAAGCTACACACTGAAGAACAGGAAAACAACTTTTGCCAAGAACTCTTCGCAGAACTTTTGCTCCAATCATTAATCTGAATATACTTCTTGAGATTCAACCTGCATAACACTCTACAAGAAAAGTCAACGTTGGGAAGATTCAAACTCCAAATCTTTCATCCCCAACAACGAGCAAAGTTCATCCTGTTCTTCAACTCTTCAAGAACTTCATCAAACATCATTTGTAACGAAGCAAGTTGGAGGAAAAACTCTGTTTTTCAAAGGATCTTCTGCAAAGAAGGGCGTCCAAGTAACTGCAGTAGTGAAGTGGTGATACTTCCGGGAAGCTGAGTGAAAGGACCAGCCATCAGGGCGTGGAATTACATCCTGGGTGGCATCTAGACTTGAAGAAGACGAGGAGTGCTTCTTAAGTGCTAGGGACTAAGCTTTGTAACCGATCTACTTCAAAGCTAGTGGAACAGTGGACTAGAGGAACGCGTTGTTCCTTGAACCACTATAAAAATATCCGGTGTCATTTACTTTACTGCAATTTATATATCTGCACTTAGGATATTAACTGTTAACTCCAAGACTTGGAATCTGTGTTCAGCAGATCTTGTTTTCAGAGTTATCAGAAAGGCATTTGCCTTAGTGTTTCTGAGGCTACCCGGACAGATCAGAATCCGCTGCCAAGGCCAGTTCTGATATCAGAACCAGCCTTTCTCTGTCACCAGAATCAGACATTCTCTGATAAGTCATTTTGGACTTAGAGAAAGTTTGAAAAACCAATCAGTCTATTCACCCCCCCTCTAGACTGATTACCATACTAAACGGGACCAACAGAAGGAGTATTCTGATACAGGGTCCTCTGATGGATAAGAGTATCAGAGATGGTGTATTCTGATGAATCCACATCTGGTGCTTCAGCAACTCTGGTTCAAGCATTTCTGGGGAAATCATCCATCATTCCCAGTTCTTCTCTCAATTTGTTAAACCTCGCCTCAGAGAGAGGTTTGGTTAGGATATCTGCAAGCTGGTCTTCGGTTGGAACATGCTCAATGGAGATATGCTTCTTCTCCACATGATCTCTGATGAAGTGATGTCTGATCTCAATGTGCTTGGTCCTTGAATGCAGCACCGGATTCTGAGTGATGGCAATGGCACTTGTGTTGTCACACAACAGCTTGATCTCCTTTGCTTGCACTCCATAATCCTTGAGTTGTTGCTTCATCCAGAGTAATTGAGCACAGCAGCTTCCAGCAGCAATGTACTCAGCTTCAGCTGTACTTGTTGAGATGGAATTCTGCTTCTTGCTAAACCAGGAGACAAGTCTCCCACCTAGCAATTGGCAGTGACCAGAGGTGCTCTTCCTGTCTAATCTGCAACCTGCAAAATCTGAGTCAGAGTAACCAATTAGTTCAAAGTTACCTCCCTTGGGATACCATAGGCCTGCATTTGGATTTCCTTTGATATATCTGATGATCTTCTTAGCAGCAATCAAATGGCTTTCCTTGGGCTTTGATTGATATCTGGCGCAGATTCCCACTGCAAAAGCTATGTCTGGTCTACTTGCAGTCAGATAGAGGAGAGATCCAATGATTCCTCTATATGTTGTAGCATCAACATCCTTGCCTTCATCATCTGGTCCAATTCCTTGAGATGCATTCATAGGAATTTTGACTGAAGATTTTCCATCAATTCCAAACTTCTTGATGAGATCTCTGGTGTACTTCCCTTGGTTGATAAAGATGCCTTCTGGAACTTGTTTGACTTGCAATCCAAGGAAATAACTGAGTTCTCCCATCATGCTCATCTCAAACTTCTTCTGCATAACTTTAGAAAATTTCTTGCATAATTCTGGATTAGTGCTTCCAAATATAATATCATCAACATAGATTTGCACTAATAGAATATGGTTAGCAACAGAAATCTGAAATAGAGTTTTGTCAACCTTTCCTTTAGTAAACCCACGATTTACTAAGAATAGGGACAATGTGTCATACCAAGCTCTGGGAGCTAGCTTAAGACCATAAAGGGCCTTTCTGAGCTTGTAGACACAAGAAGATTGAGTAGGAATGACAAAACCTGGTGGTTGTTCAACATAGACTTCCTCTTCCAGTTCTCCATTCAGGAATGCACTCTTGACATCCATCTGGTAGACTTTGATGTTGTTGTAAGCAGCATAGGCTAGAAATATCCTGATTGCTTCCAATCTTGCAACAGGTGCAAAGGTCTCATCAAAATCTATGCCTTCTTCTTGACAGTAGCCCTTTGCTACAAGCCTTGCTTTATTCCTTATAATGTTTCCTTCTTCATCTGCTTTGTTCTTGAATACCCATTTGGTTCCAATGACATTCTGATGCTTGGGTTTAGGGACCAGTTCCCATACTTGATTCCTCTCAAACTGTGTCAGCTCTTCTTGCATTGCATTGATCCAATCTGAGTCTTCTAGTGCTTCATCTACCGTCATTGGTTCCATTTGAGAAATACAGCAGGTGAACATGGCTTCTCTTCTAGATGCAGATCTGGTCCTTACTCCACTGGTAACTTGACCAATCACTTGATTAGGAGGATGATCTCTTAACCAAGTTAGATCAGGTTCTGATAGTTGCTGTCTAGGCAACTCTGATGGTTCATCTTCTGATTCTTTATCTTCATCTTCATCTTTGTCTCTCAGAATTTGATTAGCAGGAGGAGTTGAGAATACTGGATTGATAGTGATCTCTTCTGATGGTTCTGCAATTTTGTCTTCAAGATTGATCTTCTGCAGGGTTTCTGATAATTCTTCAGCAGAGATGCTATCATCAAACTTGACATGTATGGATTCTTCAACTTGAAGTGTTCTTCTGTTAAGTATTCTATAGGCTTTGCTTGAGCTTGAGTAGCCTAAGAATACACCTTCATCAGCTTTTTCTTGAAATACTTTCAGATTCTCCTTTCCATTGTTTAGAATGTAACACTTGCAACCAAACACATGGAAATGGCTGATGTTTGGCTTTCTTCCTTTCCACAGCTCATAGGGGGTCTTCTGATGATTCTTGTGGATCATGCTTCTATTTTGAGTGTAGCATGCAGTGTTGATTGCTTCAGCCCAATATCTGATGGGCAGTCCTGATTCTGCAATCATAGTCCTTGCAGCTTCCTTTAGTGTTCTGTTCCTTCTTTCTGCAACACCATTTTGTTGGGGTGTTCTGGCAGCAGAAAGTTGATGGAATGTCCCATTCTGATCACAGAAGTCTTTGATCACCTTGTTGACAAATTCAGTTCCTCTGTCAGATCTGATTGTTTTGACTTTCATGTTCTTCTCAGTCTGAAGTTGCTTTAACAGAGATGGCAACTTCTGAAGAGTTTCATTTTTCTTTGTTAGGAATACAGTCCATGTGTATCTTGAATAATCATCAACCATAACAAGAGTATATCTTTTTCCACCAACACTGGGAGTCTCAACTGGTCCAAATAAATCCATGTGAATCAGATTTAGAGGACAAGTGGAAAGATCTCCAGCTATGAGTTTGAATGAAGTCTTCACTTGTTTGCCTTTCTGACAAGCACTGCAGAGGCTCTCCTTTTTGTAAACAATGTTAGGCAGACCTTCTACAATGTGTTCTCTTGCCAGTTTGTTGATGGTTTTGAAGTTCAAGTGACTAAGCTTCTTGTGCCAGTCCCAGCTTAGTTTTGAATTTTCTTTAGCTATCAAGCAGGTTCCCTCTTTTGCTGTTTGCCAGTCAACAACATAGATGTTCTTTCTTCTCTTGGCTGTAAGAACCACTTCCTTTGTTGTCTCATGCTTGACATAGCATAAGGTCTTGGTGAATTCAACAATGTAGCCTTTGTCACAGAACTGGCTAGCACTCAGCAAGTTGAACTTCAGACCCTTGACATATGAGACATCATCAATGCTTATCTGGTTCTTGATCAGCTTCCCTCTTCCCTTTGTTTGACCATCCTTGTCATTTCCTCCAAAAGTGACTCGGGGTCCATTGATTTTCTGGAACTCTGATAGGCAACTCTTGTCACCTGTCATGTGCCTGGAGCATCCACTGTCAATAAACCATTCTTGTTCTGAGATGGCTCCAGCACACAGTTCCTGCAAAATTAAAAGGAAGATTTAGGTACCCAAGCTATGTTGGGTCCTGGGGGGTAATGTAGTCTTGGTAGTTGGTACCATTTTGGTCTCATCAACTGAAACCTTGGTGGATGGTACCCATTGTCCACCTGGTAGTCGTAGTAAACAGATGTATGATTCACTTTGGGCAGATGCTTGTGAGGATCATGCTTTCTGTTTGCATACTTTTGCATAGCCCTTTTTGTTGGAAAGAAGTCCCATATACTGTCAAGAGCAGAGGGGCGCTTAACTTTAGACTTCTGAGGTTGACCAGTCAACCTCTTCTGTCTATGGTTAACTTTCTCTTGATATCTGCCTTTCTGATAGCAGTTTCTGATATTGTTGTCATGAGATTGTCTGATAAGGTTTGGCCTTTGATTATTATTTTTCTGAAAACTTTTTCTGTTATTAGATCTTCTGCCAGGTTCATTAGTTTTCAAAGTTTGTTTTGGTTTGGCCTTTAGATTTTGCTTCTCTGGTATGACCTTCTCATGTACAACTTTAGTACCAGAAGTACTAGCATGGCAGATGGGGCTCGAAGTCTGTGGTAACATAACCTTTTTGGCTTTAGCAACTTGGGTGCTAGGCCTTACAGAAGGTTCACTAGACTTGTGTTCAACATATCCAAGACCAGATGTGAGATTATGAGTATCATCAATACTCTTTATTGAAGATTGCATCTTTAAAAGACTATCATATCTGATTTCAAGACTCTCAATTTCTCTTATTCTTTTTAGAAGAGACTCATTTTCAACTTTCAGTTTGTCTCTTTCTTTAATTAAGAGATTAAGTTTGCACTCAGTCTCTTCTCTTAAGTCAGAGATCTCTAACTTTAGTTTACTGTTCTCTTCTTTAATCAAAGAATAAGTGTCTTGGATAGTTTCGAACTCTTCCCAAAATGATGACATTGGATCATCATTTAAAGCTGTGCCTACCGAAGAAGAAATAGAATTAGCAGTTGAATATACCTCATCATCTGATTGAGCCACGAGGCAGAGATCTTCGGTCTCCGTATCTAAGCAGCAAAAAGCTTCATCAGAATCAGAGTCTGAGCTGGACTCTGATTCAGAGAGTGGATCTCTCTCAGCTTGCTCTGAGACGAATGCCCTTCGTCTTCTGTGTTGATCTTCAGGTTTCTTTTCTTCTTCATGTCCTTGCTTCTTGGACACTCTAGGGAAGGGGCAGTTAGCCTTGAAGTGACCAGGCTGTCTGCAGTTGTAGCAGAGGTACTCTCCATTGCTTTCTGAAGACTTGGTCTTCTGATGGGGTCTTCTGATGGAAGATGGACTCCTTCCATCTTTCTTCATAAATTTTCTGAATTTCCTGGCAAAGGCAGCCATATACTCATCAGATAGAAGAGTGGTAGGATCAAAGTTTGTCGTCTTAGAAGTGCTGGCTGTGAGAGCAGTTGTGGTTCTCTCATCTGGTACTTCTTCTTTCTCATCATGCATCTCAAACTCATAAGCTTTGAGATCAGAGATCAGCTTCTCTGTAGGATAGGTTTTGATGTTCTTGCTCTCTTGGACAGCAATAACCTTCATCTTCCAGACTGGGGGCAGTCCTCTGAGAATCTTCAGATTGACTTCTTTAACTGTGAGCTCCTTCTCAAGCTCAGAGATTTCACTGGTAAGGATCAGCAGTCTGGCATGCATCTCAGCTATGCATTCATCAGGTAGAAGTTTGAAGTCATCAAACTTCTTCATAGCTATTGTCAGCTTATTGTCTCTCTCTTGTTCATCACCAGCTCCTATGAGATCAAGTTTGTCCCATATTTCTTTGGCAGTTCGACACTTCTTGATTCTGTTGAAGTATCTGTTATCAATGGCTTTGTAGAGGATATCTTTGGCAATATTGTCAAGATTGTATTGTCTCTTCTCTTCCTTTGTCCATTCTGATCTGGCTTTCTCAATCATCTCGGGCTGAGACTTGTCAGTAGTATGTGCAGTATTCACTTTCATGAACTTGGTGAAGGGTCCTTCTTCAAGAACTTCCCACATTTCATCATGAAGAGCACAGAGGTGTGCTTTCATCTGGATCTTCCAGTCATCATACTTCTGATCTGAAAACATGAGATGCTTTGCAAGAGAGTTATCCATAATTAGCAAATAAAGAGGCTAGAGTCAAGTGGATCTTTGTTCAAGGAGTAACCTAAAAGATTACAAGAACAAGGAGGCTCTGATACCACTTGTTGGTCCCGTTTGATTAGGTAATCAGTCTAGAGGGGGGGGGGGGGTGAATAGACTGATTCAAGTTTTTCAACTTTTCTCTAATTCAGAGTTGACTTATCAGAGAGGGTCGAGTTCTGATGATCAGAACTGGTCTTGCAGCGGATAAGAGTTCCGGGTAGCCTCAAACAAATGCTAAGGCAAGTGCCTTTCTGATAACTCTGAGAACAAGATCTGCTGAACACAGATTCCAAGTCTTAGAATTAAACAGTCAAAATCCTAAGTGCAGAAAGTAGATGCAGTAAAGTAAATGACACCGGAGTTTTTATAGTGGTTCAAGGAACGACGCGTTCCTCTAGTCCACTGTTCCACTAGCTTTGAAGTAAACAGTTACAAAGCTTAGTTCCCTAGCACTTAAGAAGCTCTCCACGTCTTCTTCAAGCCTAGTTGCCACCCAGGATGCAGTTCCACGTCCTGATGGCTGGTCCTTTCGCTCAGCTTCCCGGAAGTATCACCACTTCACTACTGCAGTTACTTGGACGCCCTTCTTTGCAGAAGATGTTCTGAAAACAGAGTTTTCTCCAACTTGCTTCGTTACAAAAGATGTGTAGTTGAAGTTCTTGAAGGTTGAAGAATAGGATGAACTTTGCTGTGTGTTGGGATTGGAGGATATGGATATTTGAATCTTCCCAACGTAAGCTTGTCTTGTGGATGATTTCGGAGTTTGAATCTCAAGAATGCTTGTAGTATTATGAGAGCAAAAAGTTTTTGCAAAGTTATCCGGTTGTTCTTCATGGAGTATCTTTTATACTGGGGTTGTCTGCCCGTTGGAGGAGGAGACAACTTCATTAAATGCGCGTACAGTTGTCTTGACCCACTAACTTGGAAGCTTTCTATTTTTATAATATATCTTCCAGATTTCTCGGTCAATCATTTGCAATCAATCCATAGCGTATCAGTCTCATTAAATGAGCATTGAATGCTTTCCTTGGATGAAATATCTTCTAGCCGTTAATGGATTTCCCGGCTGTTGAGGACAGCTTCGAAATCTTCCAAGTGTAAGTCGGAGTCTGATGAGCTTCTCTGATGGCATTCTGATGCTATCTTCTGGTGAGTCTCTGAGGAGCAACTCTGGTGTTTCTCTGATGAGCAACTCTCATGACTTCCCGAGAGCCACTCTGGCAGCAGTTCTCATAGAGCAGCTCTGATCAGATCCAAAAAGCAACTCTGGCAGTTGACTACACTAATACTTACAACTGAAAATTTCTAATGCAAAATCTAATTGGGGTACTTTAAGATTCTAATCTAATTATCCTAGCATCATCAAAATCTAATTACATTTATTCCTTACAAAATGGATGATGCCATGTTCTACCAAATAGGTGCCGAGAATAGAATTAATAAATTCTTTGGCATTGTTAGTTTTGAGTACTTGAATCGTAGTGTGAAACTGAGTTTGAATCATAGAATGGAAGCGCTGAAAATTTTCACTCACTTCTGAATTATTTTGCATAAGAAAAACCCAAGTTAATCTTGTATGATCGTCTATAAAAGATACAAACCATCTCTTTCTTGTTATAGTGTTTATGCGTGAAGGTCCCCACACATCACTATGAATCATTGAAAACGGTTTGGATGGTTTATATGTTAATCTAGAATAACTAGTCCGAGTGTAGGGCTGAGCAAAACCCGATCTGACCCGAAAAACCCGATATTTTTTCGGATATTATCCGAACCGAAGTGGATATCCGACCCGAAAAACCCGAAACCGAAAATCCGATTTGTAACACTTGAGATTTAATATAAACGGATTAATAGTACTACTCATACCAACAGAGGTGCATCTCCTTTTAAGGGAGCTCATCACCCAAAGAACTCCAAAGTTAAGCGTGCTTGCACGGGAGTAGTCTTAGGATGGGTGACCCCCTGGGAAGTTTCTCAGGGCGCGCACGAGTGAGGACAAAGTGTGCGGTAAAGGCTTGTGGTGGTTTGTGAGGACAGTACTAGAGGTCTGAAGTAACTACCTCGGGTCCGGTGGGGCCGGGGTGTTACAGGTGGTATCAAAGCAACCCTGCGACAGTGTGTTGACCCGTTGGATTTCGGGCGGGCACTTAGCGGGGGAAGATTCTGGGATTTGATTGAGATTTGAGATTGGTTTATGGGCGCAACGAGGATGTTGCGTTCCTAAGTGGGGGTGATTGTAACACTTGAGATTTAATATAAACGGATTAATAGTACTACTCATACCAACAGAGGTGCATCTCCTTTTAAGGGAGCTCATTACCCAAGAACTCCAAAGTTAAGCGTGCTTGCACGGGAGTAATCTTGGGATGGGTGACCCCCTGGGAAGTTTCTCAGGGCGCGCATGAGTGAGGACAAAGTGCGCGGTAAAGGCTTGTGGTGGTTTGTGGGGACAGTACTATTGGTCCGGAGTAACTACCTCGGGTCCGGTGGGGCTGGGGTGTTACAGGTGGTATCAGAGCAACCCTGCGATAGTGTGTTGATCCGTTGGATATCGGGCGGGCACTTAGCAGGGGAAAAGATTCTGGGGTGTGATTGAGATTGGTTTAAGGGCGCAACGAGGACGTTGCGATCCTAAGTGGGGGTGATTGTAACACTTGAGATTTAATATAAACGGATTAATAGTACTACTCATACCAACAAGATGCATCTCCTTTTAAGGGAGCTCATCACCAAGAACTCCAAAGTTAAGCGTGCTTGCACGGGAGTAGTCTTGGGATGGGTGACCCCCTGGGAAGTTTCTCAGGGCGCGCACGAGTGAGGACAAAGTGCGCGTAAAAGGCTAGTGGCGGTTTGTGAGGACAGTACTATTGGTCCGGAGTAACTACCTCGGGTCCCACGGGCCCGGGGTGTTACAAGTGGTATCAGAGCAACCCTGCGACAGTGTGTTGATCCGTTGGATATCGGGCGGGCACTTAGCAGGGGGAAAGATTCTGGGGTGTGATTGAGATTTGTTTAAGGGCGCAACGAGGACGTTGCGATCCTAAGTGGGGGTGATTGTAACATTTGAGATTTAATATAAACGGATTAATAGTACTACTCATACCAACAAGATGCATCTCCTTTTAAGGGAGCTCATTACCCAAGAACTCCAAAGTTAAGCGTGCTTGCACGGGAGTAGTCTTGGGATGGGTGACCCCCTGGGAAGTTTCTCAGGGCGCGCATGAGTGAGGACAAAGTGCGCGGTAAAGGCTTGTGGTGGTTTGTGAGGACAGTACTATTGGTCCGGAGTAACTACCTCGGGTCCGGTGGGGCCGGGGTGTTACAGGTGGTATCAGAGCAACCCCGCGACAGTGTGATGACCCGTTGGATATCGGGCGGGCACTTAGCGGGGGAAGATTCTGGGATTTGATTGAGATTTGCGATTGGTTCAAGGGCGCAACGAGGACGTTGCGATCCTAAGTCTACAAGTGCTCATATTGTAGCTAGCTTAGATAGTAGTACTGATGAAGTAGTTCTATGGCATCATAGACTGGGTCACCCCAGCTTTATGTACCTTGAAAAATTATTTCCAAAATTATTCAATAAAAGAAGTGCCAAGTTATTTGAATGTGATGTTTGTCAACTTGCAAAACACACTGTCGCGGGGTTGCTTTGATACCACCTGTAACACCCCGGCCCCACCGGACCCGAGGTAGTTACTTCAGACCTCTAGTACTGTCCTCACAAACCACCACAAGCCTTTACCGCGCACTTTGTCCTCACTCGTGCGCGCCCTGAGAAACTTCCCAGGGGGTCACCCATCCCAAGACTACTCCCGTGCAAGCACGCTTAACTTTGGAGTTCTTTGGGTGATGAGCTCCCTTAAAAGGAGATGCACCTCTGTTGGTATGAGTAGTACTATTAATCCGTTTATATTAAATCTCAAGTGTTACAATCACCCCCACTTAGGATCGCAACGTCCTCGTTGCGCCCTTGAACCAATCTCAAATCTCAATCAAATCCCAGAATCTTCCCCCGCTAAGTGCCCGCCCGATATCCAACGGGTCATCACACTGTCGCGGGGTTGCTCTGATACCACCTGTAACACCCCGGCCCCGCAGGACCCGAGGTATTTACTCCGGACCAATAGTACTGTCCCCACAAACCACCACGAGCCTTTTACGCGCACTTTGTCCTCACTCGTGCGCGCCCTGAGAAACTTCCCAGGGGGTCACCCATCCCAAGACTACTCCCGTGCAAGCACGCTTAACTTTGGAGTTCTTGGTGATGAGCTCCCTTAAAAGGAGATGCATCTTGTTGGTATGAGTAGTACTATTAATCCGTTTATATTAAATCTCAAGTGTTACAATATCCATTTATATTAAATCTCAATCACCCCCACTTAGGAACGCAACGTCCTCGTTGCGCCCATAAACCAATCTCAAATCTCAATCAAATCCCAGAATCTTCCCCCGCTAAGTGCCCGCCCGAAATCCAACGGGTAAACACACTGTCGCAGGGTTGGGGGTCACCCATCCCAAGACTACTCCCGTGCAAGCACGCTTAACTTTGGAGTTCTTTGGGTGATGAGCTCCCTTAAAAGGAGATGCACCTCTATTGGTATGAGTAGTACTATTAATCCGTTTATATTAAATCTCAAGTGTTACACGATTAGTAATGGGCCTAGACCGGGTGGCGGGTAGGGTTTGTGAAATCCCAACCCGACCCGCCCGAATATCCGAAATATATGTTAGTGTGTACTTTGAATATTTAAATTAATACATGTGTTCAATTATTTGTGTTATTATTTCTGCAATTTGTATTAAATTATTTGTGTAAATTGAATGTGTAGTGAACTAGTGTGTACAATTTTTGTTAAAGTGGCATTCCAACACTTTAATTATCCAATTATAATGTGTTTTGATATAACCAAAATATCCGAAATATATTATATTATGTAGTGTGTACTTTGAATATGTTAAATTAATACTTGTGTTCAATTATTTGTGCAATTTGTGTTAAATTATTTGTGTAATTTGGAAGTTTAGTGCACTAGTGTGTACAATTTTTGTCAAAGTGGCATTTAAACACTTTAATTATCCAATTATAATTTTTTTAAATATAACCGAAATATCCGAAACCCGACCCGATATCCGAAAATATCCAATTTAAAAATATCCGAAATATCCGATTTGAAATATCAAAGGGTCGGGCCTAGTATTTAAATTAAAAAACCCGAACGGGTTTAAGGTTCGCAAACCCGACCCGCCCGAACCCGACCCGTGCACACCCCTATCCGAGTGTGTTTAGCAAACTGACTAGTCTCACAGTAAAAGAACTTGGATTTTTATTCAAGAATAAAGAAGGAAACAGTTTTGACAAATGCACAAAATTTGGATGACCAAGACGATAATGTCATAACATGATATCACTATCTTTATTAGACAAAGAAACTGACTGACTATTCAAAGAAATTAAACTGAACTTCTGGTTTATGCTAGTGGATGAGACTTCATCATGTAAAACATACAGTCCGGAACACATCTTAGCACTGCCAATCCTCTTCCCCCGAGTCCAAATCCTGAAATACACAAAGATTTGAGAAAAATTTTGTCACACAATGATGTTCACGTGTAAATTTACTGATTGAAAGTAAATTACAGTCTAATTTGGGCACATAAAGCACATATTTGAGAGTTAGGTCCTTTGTTATTCTGATTGAACCCGAACCCTCAACTTGAGAAAGTGAGCCATCTGCATTTTTGACTGTATGATTTCCTTTGTTCAGGTGAAACTCAGAAAAAATAGATGCATTTCCAGTCATGTGATCTGAAGCTCCGGAGTCTAGGATCCAGGATTTGTTAGTGCATCTATTGACAAAACAATCAACTGATTTATTACCTCCCATAGCCAACATTCCAGTATCCTGCGTAGATGTCGGTTTGGTGGAAGATTGATTCAGAAGTTTCTGAAGAGCCTCAAGTTGAGCTTTAGTGAATGGAGCTGATATAGGCACATCATTTAACTCTCTAACAGCTGAATTCGACGTGGCAACCACATTTCCGTGACTGAAACAATCACCCCTGCCTTTGGTTTCCAATTTTGAGGCTTCCCGTGAAGTTTCCGGCATGTTTCTTTGTAGTGTCCAGGTTTTCTGCAGTGGTCACACCAAGGGCGGCTTCCCTTCTTTTGACGATTATCCAGATTTGCTCCATGAGGCTGTCCACGGGCAGCAAGGGCAGAAGATTCCAGATCTGAAGATAGAATTGAGGAGCCCATCATAGCCTTTTTCCTACTTTCTTCAAGGCGGACGTCAGAAAATGCTTCTTTTACCTTAGGTAGGGGCTTGGTACTCATGATTCGACCTCGAACATCATCCAGATTTCTATTGAGGCCATGAAGAAATTTGAAAGTTCTCTTTTTCTCTACAATGGAACGATACAATGTTGTATCGCCAGCACACTTCCAAGCATATTCTTCAAATAGATCCAACTGCTGCTGATAGAGTATTTAATTCTAAAGAGAAGAAGAGCTAGAGAGATAAAGTGATATGTATAAATGAATTTCCAACTTCCAACCTTTTACATGCTCCCATAGGGAGTATTTATAGAAGAAAAGCGGGCTGGGCTTCCAGGTTTGGGCCTGGAAGGCCCAGTTACAATAAAAGGCCAATAAATGGCTAATAAATGGTATTTAATCTATTCTAATGGGTATACATTAATAAATATAGTGTACACTGATGTAAATGTTATCTACTGAGCGTATGTGGGCCGCTGTCCGGGCCCAATAGTCGTGAGATCCGGGGGTCCGAGTATTTATACTCTATTAGGAGTCCCCCACTCTCTGAGTCGAGAGTACTCAAGGCGAAAGAGAGTAGAACTGTGTGCTGATCTATCGTCGTCTGGTGAGCAAACCGCTGTCGTCGCCAAAGCGTCTCACCCGGATTCCCAAGCCGATGATCCAATCCCATTGGCGAGCCCTGACTGAGGCAACCTTGTGGGAGAATCCTCAGCCGAAGGTCGCAGACCAGAGACCATCACCACCAATCTTGAGGTCGGGGAGCTATGTATATGTACTGGCCGATATGGCAGCTGAATATGTATGTGATATGATGATGTCGTCAGTGCATATGAAGAACCTTGCGAAAAAATTGAACTTGTGCTTTTTCGATTGCGGAGGCGCTAAGTCCCCCGCTCGTCCAGTCCCCCACTCCTTGAGGCGAGTATAATGAGGTGAAGAGGAGTAGAGTAATGCATGTCGGATGATGTCTTCAACGGGGGGTCAAGGGTTGACACTGATAAGTCCATATTTAGACACGCATTTGATGTGTGTTGGGATCGGATTTTGATGGTTTTCCTAGATTTAAGGTGTTACAAGTCTCAATTTTAGCTCAAGTTATGTTTACCGGGCGTTGGTTCGAGTTTTGTGTTGTTTGGAGTCAAAATCAGGAATTTAGAGTCCAACACCGGCGCTTGAGAAGCAATCGGGAAGAGTTGGAGAACATTCGAGAGAGATTTGAGAGTTTTGGAGGCCACCGGGAGGTTCACGGCGAAGATTTGATGAAGGAACGGCCTTTGGATTAATTAAAGAAGTATCCGGGAACAAACCGTGAAGAAAATGGCAAGAAAACGGTCCAAGAGCATTCCGCGCGCCCCGCGGTGCAGTTCCGCACGCCCCGCGGCCGATTCTGAGAGCAAAAAGTTGAGGGGTCTGAACCGCACACCGCGCGGCCCGAAACCGCACACCACGCGGTCCAGAAATAGCCCCCAGAAGTACCTGCGCGGTTGCATAGTGTGGCGCCCGCACACCGCGCGGGCGGAGAGAAAATCGGAAGACGGAAAAACGCGCGCGGTCTACCCGCACGGTGTGCGGACGATCGCGCGGCCTGATTTTCGGCCAGATTTTGAGTTTTTCTTTAAATAGACCCCTATTTTGCCTATTTTTTACTAAGGAGCTTAGAGAGATAAACCCTATTTCGACTTTTGAGAGCTTTTCAAGCCTTGTTCTTCAAGATTAAGGGATTCTTTGTAAGTTCTATCTTTTTAATTAATGACAATTATTTCTATTCATCCCAATTCTGTTGATTATTCAATTATGAATTGCGAGTAGTTTTAATTAGAGATTTGGGATTGATGAAGGGGTTAATCATGATTTATGGCTAGATTCTTGTCGGTTTAATTGCATGAATGTCGTTTAATTTGTGTTTGAACAATTTAACTGATATCTTTTGTAACCTAGAACGGCCGCTAGAATTACAATTGTTTGTAGAATAAGTTAAGAGAGATCTAATTTATTCTAGGACACATTCACACACTTAATCATTCGGTAAGAGATTAGTAACGATTAAGGGGCCGTAAGCTCGCTCGTCTTGGCAATAATTTAGGATCATGTCGCATGAGAGATCAGCCTGGTCCCCTAAATTATTGTACTCTACGCCGCGAGAGCGGTAAGAACTTAGTAATGATTAAGCTAGGCTCAATTAAATTAAATTCATGAAATTAGGCTTGATCTGCCAGAAATCTGATTACCCCGGAATCAATCCCTGTTCCCTTCGTCGTTAATTGAGAAGAAACCAATCTTTTAGTTTATCGTTCATTCGCATTTGTTTAATTTTAATTCACCAATCAATCTCGCACACTCGCATTTATTTATTTTATTTCTTTTTAATCGCTGAATTTAGTTAATCTTTATTTCCGTACTAGTTATTTGAACGCGCGATGCGCGAGGGGACAATGCCCAATTTCAGTTTCTGTATAGACGTTCATTTGTATAATACTCCCTCCGTCCCTTAAAGCTTTGCCAACTTTCCCTTTTTGGGTGTCCCATTAACTTTGTCACTTTCCCTTTTAAGTAAAGAATTTGTGGTTTCAGTTAATTCTCTCTCCTTTGCAGACACCTTAACCACACAATTTTCACTTTATTAATTCTCGTGGAGGTCAAACTCGGCCAATTTTTAAGGGACGGAAGTAGTACATCATGAGCCTATTAAGTGTGTTACAACGTCATATTTAAGAGTAGACAGAAGTGAAAACTTTTATTTTTCGTGACAAGATAGAAGTGTGATTCTTAAAATGAACTTATTTTGTGACAAATATTCAAGGCAAGATAGATTGTTTTCGTGGATTAAAATACAACAGGGGCTAAATGCTAAAAAGATATCGTGTGGGGTTTCCAATTTTGTGGAGGTTACCTAGATATAAGAGAAAATTGGAAACATACATGAAAGTTAAAAAATCAGATACGTGAGTGCTCAAAATCCCCTCCGATATATTCTTCCAATTTTTATCAAGGAGTGCTCACTAAAATCTATAAGAAGAAACAATATAAGGAGTATATATTACTAATAAATTCCAAAAGTGCAGCCAGCAAATTTATGTTCTTGACTCTAATTTGAACTCACATGGTGCATAATGAACTATGTATATCTAGTTCAATTTATAACTGTATTATGTTTCTTGTACTTAGCGTAGTATTATAAATGACTTCTCAATTATTCTAAAAGAGACAAACTTGGAAGTTAAAAGATAATTAATAAACATATCTTCTTCATAATAGTAGTCACAACTCATTAAAATAGATCAAAAGCAACTAAAAGTCATCAATTTAGAACCAAGTTAAAAGATTGAAAATTATCAACCTGTGACTTTTTAAATTATTTCTATTATTTTATTCAAATATCCTATAGATATACTCTGTAATCAGGGAAGTAAAGAAGGAACATGGCTAAGTTAAGCCATGACCCATTGGAACAACTATATGGTGTACCTTCTGATCTATTCAATTTTCACAGAAAAACATTATTGTAATTCAAGTGAAGAGAACAAAGCTCTAACCTCTGATATTTACTTAAGCACAAATTGGATAAACTGGCGGAATGTTTCGAGAGTCAAGACTGAAGCAATGTATGCACTATGCCACTATGTAATCTGCAATGTTAATGCACTAAAGGAGACTCACATTCGAGTTGGTGACAACTTTGATTGGTCATAAAATTGTAGTTCTTAAACTTAACGTTAAATCTGCCACAAATACATCTCTTTGATCCTGGTGATGTTATAGTCTGTCAAAAATGAAATTACAACAAATACTAAAACACTATAATACTTATCTCACATGAATACTCATAAATTAGGAACTATATATACTACTATGGAAGAATCTTTGAGCTTCTCCCAATCTTGCAGAATTGAAATTCTGAAGTTCTCCGGCCTATCAATAGGAAAAGAGGCTTGAGAGATCTACACTAAGAACAATTTGACTTCCAAGTCTGGAACCTAACCCCGCCAAAAGAGAGCAATAGCTTGCAATTTTGTTTTAAAAGAATCAGACTAATTGCCATGGATATATAAACTGATTCATTGTATGAAAAAGTGAAACATGTAGTTATTGTAATAGACGGAATCAGAAATGAAAACTAATGATGAATATAACAATAGCTAAGCTTGGTTTCAACCGAACAACAATAAAACATTTTGTCCATAACAAAAACAAAGATTTATCTATATAGCAAATTAGCGATCCTGGAAAAATCATCATTTGCATATTCTGAAACGGTAATCATATGGGCATAACCCTTGCCCTTTAAAGTCTAACTAATATCTTTCATGTTTACACAGTTATACATTGGGGAAAAGCTGTTTAAAATACATCTCTTTGATCCTAATGATGTTATAGCCTGTCAACATGAAATTAGAACAAATATCATTCTATGATAAACAGAATTATAAGATAAGTCTACTGCTAATAAATTAGTACCTAACGTTGATTTCAACTTGGCAAGATAATAAAATACAGCCCGGAATTAGTCTTCTTGGTCAAAAGGAATTATGTTTGATTCATAAAAATTCATGTATGAACCAAACCCTGCCAAAAGAGAGCAATATGTCACAGTCTCACAGACTTGTTCCCCTCCAAAAATCACTTATTTTATTAAACACTACCACTCTACTTTTTCAGAAGCATTTTTTTTCAAACACTACCAACATTTTTTCCAAAATCACTTTAAAAAATCACTTTTGTTAAAGTAGAATCAATCTCAAATGCTCCCTAATATCTTCGTTTATACGGTTATACATTGGGGAAAAGCTGTTTTAAATACTACATAAAAGGGTAATGTTAAGTGCTATACAGTCTTTAAGAAAGTATATTTATAATTTAGTATGATAATGCATATATTTAGGACCAGCCTGGGACATCCACTATATGTGAGCTACAGAAAGCTTATAGGAAAGTTAAGATTATAGAAATGGAAAACTAAACTCCTAATAAACTGGAATCAATTAGCATAAAATGTGAAATTCTTGACTGAAATTTTGTGAATAAAAAAGCTGTGAAATAGTCTCTTCTGCTTTAAGAATGTCATAGGAGCGTTTTTAAGAAGTTTATTACCTAATTGTAATGACGACCAAATGATTAATTATTTTCCTAATTGGAATGAAACGTAATATCAGTAATACACAATGACAGTAACTGCTTTACGGCATTGTGAAAACAACCCATCACTTACTGTTTAAGCAATAATTAAACTAAACTAAACAATAAATTATGAACAGGGATCGTGCAAGAACTAGGATTACCAAGAATTTGAAATGACCAAGATGAATATATTGATAGACTTATGTGTTTCGAATACAATGATCAGGAAGTGGGTTGATCAAGGATCTCTTCTTCCTTTTAAACTAAAAATTCCATCCCTACTCCTTCTCCACTAACCGATCAAATAGCGGCTCCCTAATAGCTCGCTTATAGTTACGTTGCTTTTCCTCCAAGCCTTACTCGTACTTATCCATTCCTCTTGAACTTCGTCTAACTGGGCTTCAATTTCCTTCTTTTAAAATTATGCTCCATCATTATCCAATCTCCAAAGGATGGGCCGTCTCGACGCATATTTTATCATGGCCCAACAATTGCCCCCAATTCCTAGAGTTAAACGGCGGATATCTCGAAAATGGAACGCGCCGATTAACTCTTGGAATTCCCAATCCGTCATTATGTCATCTTGAAACTTGTTGAGGCACCAACATCTTCTTCCGCTTCGTCTCTCTTGTATCCTCCCCTCTTCATACGAAACTTTCCTGGCACCAAAGATTCTGAAACCGCCATGGCAGCTCATAACTTCGTTCCACAGTACATTCTCGAACCGAAAAGCGTGAAGCAAGCAAAACTTACAGAGGAGCAGGTAGACCTCATCCAGACATCTTCTGGTTTTCCCCCCACCGTAGTCCTCCGTTTTCCCGCAGCAAATGAACGAATGGACTGGTACTGCCCGGGTTGGGTGAATTTCTTGTATTATCCTTTCAAAATCGGGATGAAATTTCCCTTTTCCCCCCTAACCCGTGGTTTCTTGGAGTTCGTCAACATGTCGCCCTCCCAAATCATGCCTCAGGTGTGGAGGATCCTTCGGGCGTTGGAGGTATTGAGTGAGAAATACGACATCCCTCTTGAATTTGAAGACCTAGGTTTCACCTATGAGCTTCGAACTTCTGGGCCTGGCAGATTTACGCTTGCACTGAAAGAGAAGAAATCAAGACTCATTCACAAGGTAGACAAAACGAATGACAGGGGCTGGATGCAATGGTACTTCTTCGTCCTCAGAGAATCATTAGGTAACGAAGGATCTTTCCTTGAAGATAATCTGCACAAAGGTAAACAAAAGAAATTGTTGTTGCTTTTGTGTGTTTTTTTTAGAGCATGTGTTGCAATTCGTAACCATTTGTAACCCCTGATTTTTCAGAGAAGAAAGCAATATCCATCCCTTATGGACCGAAGTCAGAGGAAAGAACGGCTCGAATTCAAGCTATCCCCGTGGAAGAGCGTTGGTTCGTAAACCTGGTAGCTGAATCGCCAGGTATGCCCCCCACTCTAACTCCTGATAGACCCGTCGGATTAAGGCGCTCTGGTCGCAATATGAAGGCTTCTCCTAACCTGATTCAAGATTCATCTGTAGTCTCCCTTGAAGATTCAGACCAAGAGTCGGAGAATTCCAAAGCGGATGCCAAAGAGAATGCGGACATCTATGTCCCTATGCAGGTTGTTTTTCCAGTGGGCGAAGGTTCTCAGACAGCTCCCAATAAATGCCCCCTTCCATCTACTGGTAAACACCTGATTTGTCTTTCAAGTTAGAACTTGTCAATTGTAATGTGGCTGTTTCTCATTATGTTTTATGATGTTTGCACTATTGCAGCTGCCGCATCTTCCTCCAGCTCTCGTTCCTCCAGCTCTCGTTTGGTTCCCTCTGCTCATGAACTGCTTGCCCTAGCTTCACGGAAGAAAAGAGCCTCTCCAAGATTGGCCTCCACTCCGCTGAAACTCCCCAAGACTTGTAACACCCCACCCGAATCGACCCCGCCGACCCGAGCGGTGTGTCACGAGGCAGAAACCGAAACAGACTTATTTAAAGATCTCATCAGATTAGACCATATTTAACAGATTTACAAACATACTTATATTATTGAATAAGTGGAACACATTAGCCCAAAATAAGTAGAACTTTTATTAAACAGACATAACGTCAACATTACAAAATTCATTTAATTGCAGCGGAAGGTTTTTACAAAATATCAAAATAACGTTTATTTCAAATACATATCCCATACTTTAAAGGACCCCAAAACATAGCATATGCATATGAGTCCTATGCCTCCCTCCATCCCGATGCTTCAGGTTGATCTTGGACTTGACCTACGGGTAGGAAAAACAAACAACTACCCGCTCAGCAATGTGCTGAGTGGTACGGTAATAACACATAACATGCATATTGAAGCAGATAACAACATATCGTAATTAGCACGTGATCATGAGAACAAATAATCATACCTGAGCGAACTGGATAAACTTTCATGTATTTCAGAATATTCATATAAATAATTAACAAAACAAGTTCAGATATCCGATTATCAGATAATTCATGTTTTTAAAATGTATCATTAATAACACAGATTCATTTACTTAGCCTTAAACTCAAGAAACTGGACCTGGACAGCGGAATACTAACGGTAAGGAATACAGCCTCGAGTCTGTACCCACATTACCCAGAAAGGATATGGAAACGTAATCGCCGGAGCTACACGTACCAATCCTTAACAGAAGCTAGCTGAACAGAAAGGACGAGATCACCGAAGAGACCCGATCCTTAACAGAAGAGTAATAGTGTTCTAAAAAGATTTCAGGAGTGTACGCGGTACACTAAACAGGAGAACACTAATTCCTCTAAAACAGAATTTCAGGAGTGTACGTAGTACACTAAACAGAACAGAAGTATCCACGTCAGAGTACCAGACCAAGAGTGAGGCTTTTTCAGAAAATATACTTTAATATATTTATTTAATCATCGATACTTACATATGATGTTTGAACTAACTTAACGTAACAAATAACATATAGGCTACTTATGTACTACCTCCGTCCCCCTAAGTTTGGGACAAGAGAAGGTGACACGATTTTTAATAAAAGTGGGATTATGTGGTTGATATTGAATTGATAAAGTAAGAATAAAGTAAGAATGATTTAGAGCCACACAAATTTACCAAATAAGGTATGAGACAATCATAGCGGGACGGACCGAAAAGGTAAAATGAGACAATCATAGCGGGACGGAGGGAGTAGTACTTATTAGTGCATATGGGTTTGCTAGAATTTAACCTTTTATTTATCCGTATATATATGTATCTGGATCCAACTAATTTATGCATCTTATATTTTATATTTAGTTTACCAAAGTAATAATAATACACGGCATATAAGTAGCATATCTTCTACATAAAAGCAATACAAAAGTTTATTGTTCATGCTACAGTAAATTCACTGTTCATGCTACAGTAATCCCGCCTAACAGCGTATTTCATCTCAATCGTTCGGTGCAATCCATCATCACCGTTCCTTTCATCTTTCAGTTCTTCACTGTTTCTTTCATCTTTCCGATTCTTCACAATTTCCTCTTTAGCTATCTCCTTCTCCGCCTACCTTCGTCTTCTCATCCATTCCTCTCGCTTCATCCAGTTCCCGATTAGCCTCCTGAATTTCTCTGGCCATAATATCAGGGTTCGTCCATTTCGGCTTCGTAGACAATCAGCCGATTCTCCAACGCTTAAATCAGCCGATTCTCATTTTATTTATTGCTTCATCAGATGGAGATCCAATTTCTTCTCACTTATTTCTTCTTCACGGTTAGGGAAAAACTGAGCCCCTTTTTAGTACCCCAGACATCTCGGTATTTCAATTCAGGTATAGTTTTCCAATGAAGAGTGTTTTATATTCATATTTCTTTGATTCGCCTCAACAAATCATTCGATTAAACAAAATCAGCACAGCTACTCTCCCAAAAATCGAATTACAACACCTTTTAAGTATTAAAGAAATGTTTAGACACAATAACACTTTGACAGTATGGTCATGACAAATAGGACTGGGTATCTTAAGCTTTGTTATGTATAAGATCTCACTTTTAGTTTTGGTTGATTGATATTTGTAGATGGTTTAGTTCTTTGGCTACTTATTCCTTGGTAGGTGGTTCCCCTATCATCATCATCATTTTCTGATAACTGTATTCATATCAATATTATTATTTTGTTTAGTAAATTGATTAGTTCCTCCATTTTATTTTGCAGGTACCTTAAAAGAAAATATCTGACTAATAAGGAACCAGGTGTTAAAAAACTCCTCACAGATTACGTGATATTTTAAAATCTGTTTTCCAGAATGGATTAAAATCTGAGATGTTTTATACACAAGTATGTGATATGTGAGAGTCAAGAGCTTATGGTTTAGCAAAACAACATCACCAAATGGCTTTGTGCTTTCTTTTATTCATCCAGCAAACCTTCAAACGATGCCCCTCGACATTCTTCTATACCCATTCAGGTTTGCTTTCTTTTCTACAAATGTGCAAGATAAAAGCTTTATATTAGTCAAACTCCATTAGAGGTAATTCAGAGTCTATGGTGTCGGTTTTTCACTAATATTAATATTCAGCTTTATATTAGTCAAATTCTTTACGAGAAAAATAATTATTCATTTATGTATGTATATATTAATGTATGGTGAACCAATTTTCCCAGTCCTATTTGTCATGACCATACTGTCAAAGTGTTATTGTGTCTAAACATTTCTGTAATACAATTATCCAAGGCAACTTCAACTCTGAATATGTAAATAAACCAAGCTCTGAATATGTAAATGAACTCTAGACATTTCTTTAATATTATTACCCAAAGCAACTTCAACTCTAGACAACCCCATAAGCCCATGCTTTAATATTATTATCCAAGGCAACTTCAACTCTAAATATGTAAATGAACTAAACTACAATATAATGATTGAGTTTTATTTTTTTATTATATTGTGTTGCTCCACTAATAATGAAATGTATTTCTTTTTCAAATTCAGGTATACAAGTGTTCCTGGATGCCAAAGTTCAATGCAATCCATATGTTCTGAACTGCATACTCTTAAGTCAGGCTCAATGGGTGTCTAGGAGCTTACAGATGTCTGCTTATAATGATCTTTAGTTCTTCATAGCTTCAAGTAGTGGAAACTATCTTCACTCCCTAAATACACTAACTCATATTGAACTTTTATTTACTAAACAGTGCCCAAACATAATACTCCAACATACGTTAATTTTGGAAACCAAATGCAGGGCACCAAGGGGAACTATATTCACAAGGGTAAAGTATATTCAAGTATAGCCATTGATTTTGCCATTGGTTATAAGAATGAGAAAATCAGACTATAACCATTGATTATGCCATTGGTTATAAGAATGAGAAGATAAGACTATAGCATTGGTTGAATTAGAGTTACCATGTCACCATGAAGTCTGTTTAGTAAATAAAAGTGTAATATCGTTTAGTCTAAAAGTCATATGCTTCTTCATGAGAATTAAGTTAGAATGACATCCCTACTCAGCTAAGGTTTGTTGTAAAGCATACTTATCGATTAGTATGTTAAATTTTCGGCCATGCTGAATAGGCAGAGTAGTAACATTATAGCTAACATTACTTAGAAAATCTGCAGTAGATACATTATAGCTTCTGACTATTGCTTTTTTTTTTTTACTATTTTCTGTGTTTTAGAGTCAACAAACTGAAATGAATGAGGAAGTGGGACTGTGGCACTTGAGCTGTTCTACAATGGTTTTGGTCAAAGTTTTGGATTTGGCTAATTATTTTGGGATGAAGGTAGTAACACACACACACACATACACACACACACACACATATATATATAATTTATATATATATATATATACATATATACAACGAAAGAACTTTGTTAAAAAGTATAATAATATCTACATACTTCATCTCTTTGTCTTAAATTTGAGGCTGTTCAAATAACATGTAAGTATATTCTACAATAAAAAAGCGTTTTGTTTATTAAAGAAATATTTAAAAATGGTAAGTACTCTCAACCATATGCGAAACCTTTTTTTGAAGAATAAAAACTTGAAAATGGTAAGTATATTCATCACCTAGAATCAAACCTAGAATCAAACCCTACAAGGAAAACTGCACTTCTAAAAGGAAACGTGCAACTCTCTCTATATACATGCAGTAAATCGACCTATTTTAGACTCATAGCATATAATAAATGTGTTTAATTAAAAAAGGCAGTTTTTCGTTTCTATATTAATAAAGAGTCCCAACTGTATATGGTAAGAATCTGATAGCATATATATGTATATAAAATCGTGACAGTTAATTACAAGTATCAGTAATAGCCCATATAAGGAAACATGTATCTTTTAAATTTCAGCACGAATGATTGAGAACCATAATTAAAATTCCGTATACACACCAGAACCAAACATTCTTCTATTATATATATAATATATACACACGCACACACTTTAAACTTATCAGTGCTCAAGCATCTTAGCATTTGAAGGCAGAGGTTGGACAAGTATGTCATGAAACTTTTACAGTTCAATCATTTTTCGATTTTAATCTTTTGCAGATCAATCTTTTACGGTTCAATCCTATTCATTATAAAGTTTCCATTAGTAAAATAATTGAAAAAGTACATATACACTTAAATCTTGCTTTAAAAGTACCTCCAGTGTATTCATGAAACTTTTACAGTTCAATCATGTTTCGATTTTAATCTTTTGCAGATCAATCTTTTACGGTTCAAACATATTCATTATAAAGTTTCCATTAGTAAAATAATTAAAAAAGTACATATACACTTAAATCTTGCTTTAAAAGTACCTCCAGTGTATTCATGAAACTTTTACAGTTCAATCATGTTTCGATTTTAATCTTTTGCAGATCAATCTTTTACGGTTCAAACATATTCATTATAAAGTTTCCATTAGTAAAATAATTGAAAAAGTACATATACACTTAAAATCACCAAATGGCTTTGTGCTTTCTTTTATTCATCCAGCAAACCTTCAAACGATGCCCCTCGACATTCTTCTATACCCATTCAGGTTTGCTTTCTTTTCTACAAATGTGCAAGATAAAAGCTTTATATTAGTCAAACTCCATTAGAGGTAATTCAGAGTCTATGGTGTCGGTTTTTCACTAATATTAATATTCAGCTTTATATTAGTCAAATTCTTTACGAGAAAAATAATTATTCATTTATGTATGTATATATTAATGTATGGTGAACCAATTTTCCCAGTCCTATTTGTCATGACCATACTGTCAAAGTGTTATTGTGTCTAAACATTTCTGTAATACAATTATCCAAGGCAACTTCAACTCTGAATATGTAAATAAACCAAGCTCTGAATATGTAAATGAACTCTAGACATTTCTTTAATATTATTACCCAAAGCAACTTCAACTCTAGACAACCCCATAAGCCCATGCTTTAATATTATTATCCAAGGCAACTTCAACTCTAAATATGTAAATGAACTAAACTACAATATAATGATTGAGTTTTATTTTTTTATTATATTGTGTTGCTCCACTAATAATGAAATGTATTTCTTTTTCAAATTCAGGTATACAAGTGTTCCTGGATGCCAAAGTTCAATGCAATCCATATGTTCTGAACTGCATACTCTTAAGTCAGGCTCAATGGGTGTCTAGGAGCTTACAGATGTCTGCTTATAATGATCTTTAGTTCTTCATAGCTTCAAGTAGTGGAAACTATCTTCACTCCCTAAATACACTAACTCATATTGAACTTTTATTTACTAAACAGTGCCCAAACATAATACTCCAACATACGTTAATTTTGGAAACCAAATGCAGGGCACCAAGGGGAACTATATTCACAAGGGTAAAGTATATTCAAGTATAGCCATTGATTTTGCCATTGGTTATAAGAATGAGAAAATCAGACTATAACCATTGATTATGCCATTGGTTATAAGAATGAGAAGATAAGACTATAGCATTGGTTGAATTAGAGTTACCATGTCACCATGAAGTCTGTTTAGTAAATAAAAGTGTAATATCGTTTAGTCTAAAAGTCATATGCTTCTTCATGAGAATTAAGTTAGAATGACATCCCTACTCAGCTAAGGTTTGTTGTAAAGCATACTTATCGATTAGTATGTTAAATTTTCGGCCATGCTGAATAGGCAGAGTAGTAACATTATAGCTAACATTACTTAGAAAATCTGCAGTAGATACATTATAGCTTCTGACTATTGCTTTTTTTTTTTTTACTATTTTCTGTGTTTTAGAGTCAACAAACTGAAATGAATGAGGAAGTGGGACTGTGGCACTTGAGCTGTTCTACAATGGTTTTGGTCAAAGTTTTGGATTTGGCTAATTATTTTGGGATGAAGGTAGTAACACACACACACATACACACACACACACACATATATATATATAATTTATATATATATATATATACATATATACAACGAAAGAACTTTGTTAAAAAGTATAATAATATCTACATACTTCATCTCTTTGTCTTAAATTTGAGGCTGTTCAAATAACATGTAAGTATATTCTACAATAAAAAAGCGTTTTGTTTATTAAAGAAATATTTAAAAATGGTAAGTACTCTCAACCATATGCGAAACCTTTTTTTGAAGAATAAAAACTTGAAAATGGTAAGTATATTCATCACCTAGAATCAAACCTAGAATCAAACCCTACAAGGAAAACTGCACTTCTAAAAGGAAATGTGCAACTCTCTCTATATACATGCAGTAAATCGACCTATTTTAGACTCATAGCATATAATAAATGTGTTTAATTAAAAAAGGCAGTTTTTCGTTTCTATATTAATAAAGAGTCCCAACTGTATATGGTAAGAATCTGATAGCATATATATGTATATAAAATCGTGACAGTTAATTACAAGTATCAGTAATAGCCCATATAAGGAAACATGTATCTTTTAAATTTCAGCACGAATGATTGAGAACCATAATTAAAATTCCGTATACACACCAGAACCAAACATTCTTCTATTATATATATAATATATACACACGCACACACTTTAAACTTATCAGTGCTCAAGCATCTTAGCATTTGAAGGCAGAGGTTGGACAAGTATGTCATGAAACTTTTACAGTTCAATCATTTTTCGATTTTAATCTTTTGCAGATCAATCTTTTACGGTTCAATCCTATTCATTATAAAGTTTCCATTAGTAAAATAATTGAAAAAGTACATATACACTTAAATCTTGCTTTAAAAGTACCTCCAGTGTATTCATGAAACTTTTACAGTTCAATCATGTTTCGATTTTAATCTTTTGCAGATCAATCTTTTACGGTTCAAACATATTCATTATAAAGTTTCCATTAGTAAAATAATTAAAAAAGTACATATACACTTAAATCTTGCTTTAAAAGTACCTCCAGTGTATTCATGAAACTTTTACAGTTCAATCAAGTTTCGATTTTAATCTTTTGCAGATCAATCTTTTACGGTTCAAACATATTCATTATAAAGTTTCCATTAGTAAAATAATTGAAAAAGTACATATACACTTAAATCTTGCTTTAAAAGTACCTCCAGTGTATTCATGAAACTTTTACAGTTCAATCATGTTTCGATTTTAATCTTTTGCAGATCAATCTTTTACGGTTCAATCATATTCATTATAAAGTTTCCATTAGTAAAATAATTGAAAAAGTACATATACACTTAAATCTTGCTTTAAAAGTACCTCCAGTGTATTCATGAAACTTTTACAGTTCAATCATGTTTCGATTTTAATCTTTTGCAGATCAATCTTTTACGGTTCAAACATATTCATTATAAAGTTTCCATTAGTAAAATAATTGAAAAAGTACATATACACTTAAATCTTGCTTTAAAAGTACCTCCAGTGTATTCATGAAACTTTTACAGTTCAATCATGTTTCGATTTTAATCTTTTGCAGATCAATCTTTTACGGTTCAATCATATTCATTATAAAGTTTCCATTAGTAAAATAATTGAAAAAGTACATATACACTTAAATCTTGCTTTAAAAGTACCTCCAGTGTATTCATGAAACTTTTACAGTTCAATCATGTTTCGATTTTAATCTTTTGCAGATCAATCTTTTACGGTTCAAACATATTCATTATAAAGTTTCCATTAGTAAAATAATTGAAAAAGTACATATACACTTAAATCTTGCTTTAAAAGTACCTCCAGTGTATTCATGAAACTTTTACAGTTCAATCATGTTTCGATTTTAATCTTTTGCAGATCAATCTTTTACGGTTCAATCATATTCATTATAAAGTTTCCATTAGTAAAATAATTGAAAAAGTACATATACACTTAAATCTTGCTTTGAAAGTACCTCCAGTGTATTCATGATTTCATATGTTCAAATTTTGCTTCTTTGAATGATATTGCAGAAAAATGGCACCTGAGCAGAAATTTCTTTCTGATGTGACTCTTCAACTCCCACGCAATTCGGCCTTTTTGTTTCGTGTAAGGAGAAAGTGGACTGTGAAAGATCAGAACATGCGCTTGGGTTCCCGCGTTTGTGAATTAGTTTTGATGGATGAAAAGGTGATGAACTACCCAATGCCATATTTTTTTCTTACTTTTGATTTGATTTTATCTGCCTTTTTCAGTGAATCTGTGTTCCCATTGTGTACATTCCTGCCATTGTGTTCCATTGCCAAAAGAAGTAGTCATAAACCTGAAATTAGTCATTTTCTAATGCAAAATAGTAAAGAATCCAAATTTCTACATTCAGATTATAAGTTTTCGTAAAGATACAAAAATCAACTCATCATAATCTTTAAGTTTTCATAAAAATTATAGGTGAATGGTGCTAAAAGAAACAAAAAGCAACTAATCATAAGTTTTTTGGAAAATACATGACAAAGATGCCCATAAGGAAGACTGTAAATAATGTTTTCAATAACTGTAACATTAGTGACAAAAAACTTTGATTAGGATAGAGCTTGAACATATAAGGCTATAAAATCCACAGTTTCCTTCGAGAAGCATTGGCATTCTTAGGATCTTTAACATATAAGGAGAGTGAACTTTTCACAACTGTCCCCAGTGATCATACAAAATCCCTGCATTCACTATGAACAATAACAGTGTCATTTGAAGTTTGAACTTTTTTTGCAAATTAAGTATATGATTCAGCCTGGAAATCACAAAAATAGTGACTGTTGTCTAAGTAGCAAAGTGTTGGGACACATGTACACCAGTACCTTTACCACTAAGGAGTTGAAGCCTGTATTCAAAAAGGGAAAAACTGCAAAAAAGAACTTTTACATTATAAACTATATTTAGGATTGAAAAATCTCCAGCATATCTACACACATTCTCATGAGTTTTTTGGAAGGCCTAAACTTAAGTCATTTTAATCACAAAAAACAACTAATCATAAGGTTTTCCTTAGGCCTAAAGTTAAGTCATTTTAATCGTAAACAGAAGGCACTTTTTTGATTATTTGTTCTTTATATGGATAATAAATTTATTAGTCCAACTCACAGCGTGATCAAATTCAAGCAACGGTCCCTCTCCACTTGATCCCCCAGTTTGAAGATCAAATTGAAGAAGGCAACCTATATGCCATGCTCAACTTTTCTGTCAAGGAGAATCAAGGGGGTTGGAGAGCAACATCCCATCCATTCCGTTTGATGTTCACCGAAAAAACAAAAGTCATGCTTCAGACAAATGAAAAACATCATGAATTTCCAAAGAGCATTTATAATATCATAGCCTATGCAGATATTACCAATTCCCCAGATGTTGAAGCGCCCGATTTGATTGGTACGTTTCTAAAATAATATCTAAAAGTTGGTAGGATTACATTTTTTCTATCATTTTATGCTCTAACATTACCCTTAATTAAAATTAGATGTTATTGGTGCATACAATCCCGATGAAAAACCAACCAAACCAAGTGATGGGAAAGGCTCCTGGTGTCGATTTCCGTTGGTCAATCTAGAGTTAAGATACGATTATGCAGAATAAATTCATTCCTACACACATTCTTATTGGTCTATTATATTAACAATGTCATAACTAACATGTAGGAACACCAAAATAACATGCACACTATGGAATGAGTATTCAGCGCAATTTCTGAATTTTATTAACACAACTAGGCATGATCCCATTATTGTGCTACTGCAGTTTTGTCGGATAAATATGCGTTATGGTATTCCTACATCCCTTCTAAGTCGCAAATTATGTTTTCAATGTCTTACATTTGCTAATTTCATTTTGAGGATGCAATTAGTGCCCTAATGAAACTGTATATTTCATTTAGTCGGTGGTACGAAGGGTGTGTCGTCTGCATGGCAGTTTACAAAGTTACTAATTGATGAGAACATCCCTGAGATTGAAGACTTTCGAAGCCGGTATGAACACTTTTTATCTTAGTGCAGCGGTATAATGTCATGCTTAATTTATATGGATATTATTCAAGTCTTACATTTTTTGGTATTTCAATCATTTGTTGAAGGTATACGGTCGCCGTTCATCAAGCAACACCATCAAGTACTTTTGTTTCTAAATCATCTACTGCATCTCTTACTAATGGTGAGGAGATCGGCTTTACCAAATCACTTTCAGAGTTATCCACTATGAAGGAGGTAATATGTTAAACTGCAGTTATTAGATATTAAATAAGTAGCTTTGACATTACTCATTTTCTCTCAAATAAGATGTTTACTGTTAGAAATGGACTTCCCTGCAACTATATGTTCTGGACTTTTTTATTAGCTTTTTCTCTATTGTTTACATGTTTAGCTTAGGTTTCATCATTAATGACTACTTAAAAATTAAACGTATAGATATTACATAAGGCTTTAACATTAATATCATAGGTTTAACTCATAATCTCAAAAACTATATTTCCTTCCTAATGGTGAATTTGAGTTTTAGGTTTGACATTAATTTCTTATGGCATTTTTTTTTATCTATATACTACTATATCCTATGTTAACAAATAAAGTATCCCTAAGGCCTTTTTAACAAATAAAGTATCTCTAAGGCCTTTTTAACAGAATTTTTTAAAATAGGTTCTTTAAGAAAAAAGAAAAAAATATATGATTTGTTTTTATTTGGTAAAACAACTACAACAACAACTCAATCATATGGTTTCACATTAATTTGTTATGTCATTGTTTTATCTATATATTACTATATCCTATGTTTACAAAAAAAATGATTATGCTGTTTGGTTTTAGAATTGGTTTTGCTGAAACAAATAAAGTATCCATGAGGCATTGAGAAGAGATTTTTTAATTTCTTCTCAATGGAAGAAATACAGATAACAATTTCCAAATTGGAAATACAGAACTACCTGCAATTGTCAAACAACTTCTTTTAATTTTTCTCTTATAGATGCCTCAGGAATAGTTTATTTGTTTCAGCAATAATGTTTAATTTTGTAAACATATATGCAATGCTCAACGGTATAAACTTCTTTATATTTTTTATTAAATTTGAAGAAGTTGTATGAGAAGGAAGAAACATCTTATATTCTAAACTTAGCTCGCATCATATTACACACACCTCTTCTCAAAGCTTATATTCAATGCAGCAGGTCCGAGGATGCTGGTTCTATGGCGTGATACATGCAATATTTTCTTCACGAAATTGGGCTTATTTTGGTTGTAGTGATGCAAAGTGTTGCAAGAAACTGCGTGAAGAAGATGTAGTGTGCAGCAAGTGCGGTAGAAGTAAAGATGAGGGTGTTTGGCGATACACTTTGAAAATGAAAGTCAGACATGGGACAACTTTTGCAGATGTAATGTTCTGGGATGAGGAGGCCCGACTACTACTTGGAAAGGCTGCAGGAGATTTTTACGAACACCTCGATGTGGTACTTATGTACTTCATATTTGTTTAATATATATATATATATATATATATTCATATACTGTAACATGTAATTTCCAAACAACTAACTGTTTGTAGGCAACACTTAGACCTATCAGCTGCCCTGAAGTCATATCTGAATTGATCGGACGCGAATATCTATTCAAAATCAAGTCTGCCAACACAAACTCCAACTATGGTGAACAGGTTTATGTAATAGGCATGATATCGAGCGATAAAGAAAAAATAAAACAGTTCAAGATGGCAGCAGGCAGTGAAGGAACGAGTTCTGAGGTAGTATACCTGAAACATTTTAATATATCTTTGTTTCATTAAATATTTATCCATTTTAAAATCTTAAAAATAATCCACAGGCGTACAATTCTGATGAAGACTTGGAATTGCTTTTTGAATCTGTGCCGACAGGGGACTCCAATGTGGTAATACCTTAACTCCACGAGATTACGTTGGTGGTATTTCAATAATATCAGCCACACTTAAAACTGTTTAGAAAAGTGTTCATCTATGTAATAAGAAAACTGTTTAAGCCCTTAACCAAGTGTATATCCAAAAGTATAATTGCACTAAGTTACACCTTATTTTATTAGTTTAGACTAAAAACATTGTAGAATATTATCTCAAGCACTACAAACCACACTCTTCTTTAATAGTCGCAGATTTATTAGTTTATTAGTTTACTCATTTATTAGTTTACTATATATGCAAAGTGAAATGCAAACTGAACTTAGTAGTTGCAGATTTGCTATCTTTTAGTAGTGGCATTGGCTGAAGTTCTTTAGTGAACTTAGTAGTTGTACATTAGCAGATTTATTAGTTTACACATTTTTTAATATGATTCTTTAGTTTACTCACATATCCCTTCCTGCAAGTTTTAACAGAAAGAACACAAAGAGAAAAACAAAAATCTAAAATGCATAATCAGATTCATAGTAAACATTAAATTAACTTATAACTTAAGAAGAACATACAACTCTTATTAGTTTCTGTAATAAGCCATTTAAGAATAATGATATTATTCTTCTTATATGGCAATTCCATCAGACCGTAAAGTCAATTTTTTGTTATATTGGTATAGTATAAGAATAGTAACATTGGTATAATAATAACATAAGAATAATGACATTGGTATTATCAAAACTGCAGGTTATTTCAGACACTGAAACTGATGAGAAAGGAACTCCAAAATCAATTGGACGCGGCCGAGAATCGGATGAAGCAGTCACTGGTGATGTCAACGGCGAAACACAGGGCTCAAGCAACAAGAAACTTAAGGCCGTGAAGATCGAAAAGCCATGGATTTTTCCATCTCAATTATTTATGTTTTGTTTTAATTAGATATTATGGATTATGTATTGTTTTAGGAATAATTATTGTGTGATTTGAATAATATGTTATTTCAAAGAAACAAAGCCTTAAATGGTTTAAAACAAGTATTTTAATATGGTATGTTAAAAAAAAGCATAAAAAATACTACCATATTTCAATATAGGATATCTTATTAAATGAAATGCATTTAATTAATTAAATAGCAAAATAAAAAACATTACGAATTTCAATATAGGATAACTTATTAAATTAAATGCATCTAATTAAACAGTAAAATAAAAATTCGAAAAATAAATTACATTTTTTTAAATAATTAAAAAAAAACGTCACCAAATTGTGCATTAAAAGATGGTAGATCTTGCCATTAAAATAATCATATATATGGAACCAAGTAAGTAATCTCCTATATAAGTAAACCCCTTAATATGCATTAAAAGTAAGTTTATTAGGCTATTAAGATTAAGATGGTAGATCTTGCCATTTTTTAATATATTGGTATATAAGGAAGTAAACTACTAATCTCTCCTAATTTAGTGAGAAATCTTTTGTATATATACATCTCTTCTCTACCAAGTTCATTCCAACATACAACCTAATTCTCTTCATACATGACTTCATACAAATGCGGTGCCAGGTATGTTCTAAATCTTTTATTTTTAACATCGATTTTTTGCACTCAATTAGTTAGGGTACGTTAATTTTTACATGATTATGGATGGTTTATTTTGATTTGATAAATGATATACGTAGTATATAGTTATCAATTCATGTTGTGTATTATAATGCGTAGTAGGATTTTAGGCTATAATTCATGTTATGTGTTATCAATTCATATTATGGATTTCGGAAGAAATCCTATTTGAATGAAGAAAGTAATTAACCACCACACCAACATCCTTTTTATTTCCTTACATTTTATTGTAAAAAAATCAAAATTTTGAGACAAGAAGACTTCAAGTCCTTTTCTTACGTTCTTTCCAGGCTATGATTAATGTTAACATTTTTGTTGCTATTATACCGGTGTAACTGTGCAATGTCATTTGTACAATTTTTTTTTTTTTTTAAAAGAGGCTATTAAGATAAACATTCTTGACATATTTTTATAATACGTAGTAGGATTTTAGGAGACATTCTTGACATATTTTTATAGATGGGATTAGAAGGAACGAATTATTATGGAATACACATATATAGGAAACCAATATATTTTAGAGTCAATAACATCTTCTCTATTTATTATTGAGAATTTATGAAGAGGAAAATTACTATATATAAGCAAATAAACTACTGATCTTATAATTTAGTGACAGTCCTTTATTTATTTATATATGTAAATACCGTAATTTACCATGTAAATTCCAATTATTATTTTCTATTTATTAGATGATTATGGATTGTTTACTGTTTTAAGATGAATTACTATTTCATTTATTTTCTATGATTATTAAATGATTTAATAACTAACAAAAAGTATCGAACTTAATCATTACAAATGAAAATAAAAAGTCAAATGAATAAAGTAAAAAATTAATATCAATATATGTAGAAAGTGAATATGAGGAAAATACAAATTTGATACATTATCTCAATAGTTACTTATATTTGCCCATCGCTTTCTTCAAGTAACATTAAAAAAATTTCAATGCACATTATAGAATTGAAAATATTTTATACATATAGATGAATGTTAAGATAACTCCTCTTATTAGAAGACTTCTACACATGTGTACATCTCTTTTAAAATATCATGTACTACACCATATTTTTTTATATGTCTAATTTGTTCAATTTAATTTCTCTGTTTTAAATTTAACAGGTGGTGTAGATGAAGAGAATTACCAAATCTACTACTATATTGGGCAAGCGAACACAATCAGACCAGACACCAACTCTCGAGGATAATGACAACGATCAGGCACCTCACAGTAAGAATTGTCATTTATTTAAATTATTATGATTGTAACATCAGCAACAATATTTGATATTCGTTATTTAGTTTTAATTCTCCAATCCATATGTAATTCTAATTGTTTATTCACTACAGATTGTCCTGGAATTTATACAATCTGTAATCCTCTTGAAAGTATTTTTACGTCAAGTGACACCGAACAACATGGTGTCCCGATTGTTCCTCTTCGTCGTCGCAACAGACGTATAATAGATGAAGGGTTACATGGGAACACAAGTCATCCCAATCCTCAGCCAGGTATCCCAAGTTAAAATTTATGAAAGAATATTTGATATTAGTTATTTAGTTTTAATTTTTTTTTACTTCATATCCAATTGTAATTGTTTAGATCGCCCTGAAATTTATACAAAGAGGAATCATGTTGAAAGTATTTTTACGTCAAGTGACACCCAACACCATGCTGTCCCGATTGTTCCTCTTCGGCGTGGCAATAGGCGCATAATTGATGAAGGGTTAGATGGGAACACAAGTTATCCCAATCCTCACCCAAGTATTACAAGTTAAAATTTATTAAAATATATATTTGATATGCGTTATTTAATTTTAATTTTTTACTCCATGTGTAACTGTAATTTTTTACTCACTATAGATCGTCCTGGAACTTATGCACATGGGATTCCTGTTGAAAGTATTTTTACGTCAAGTGACACCCAACACCATGCTGTCCCGATTGTTCCTCTTCGGCGTGGCAATAGGCGTATGATTGATGAAGGGTTATATGGGAACACAAGTCATCCCAATTCTCAGCTAGGTATCCCAACATAAAATTTATGAATATAGATTTGATTTACGTTTTTTAATTATAATTTTTTACTCCATATGTAACTGTAATTGTTTACTCACTATAGATCGTCCGGGAATTTATACAAATCTATATCCTGTTGGAAGTATTCCTAAGTCAAGTGACACTCAACACCATGATGTCCCGATTGTTCCTCTTCGTCGTGGCAACAGACGTATAATTGATGAAGGGTTAGATGGGAACAAAGTTGATCCAAATCCTCAGCCGGGTATCCCAAGTTAAAATTTATTAACTTTTATACATGTAATATTTTAGGGAAATAATAGGTAAATTTATAATGAATTACATGCAGATTGTGACCTTCCTCAATGTGAAGATGAATTTCACAACTTTGATGAAATGCCATTTGTAGGTACGTATGAATGCTCAAACTATAATGATGCATTCAAAATTGAACCATAATAGCATACACTTTATTGTACATTACTTCTTTACATTAAATATTAATGAAGTTTTTAACAAATGATGCTTTAGATGAACATGCTGATAATGCAACATCTTCAAATGAAGGTATCATTGACATTATATTATTTTCATTTATCCTCATTGACCAAGCCATATTTCAAAATACTTACTAAAAATATAATACATTCCTATATTACATTTCTTAAATCAATTTTTCAGGTTACACCGATCTTGGTGATGCTATATATGAATGTGAATATTGTGGAGCATTTTTTTGGCATGAGGAGAGAGTGAAAAGAGTGTCAGCCAAAGAGAGGCCAAAGTTCACATTGTGTTGCAATCAAGGGAATGTCGTGCTCCCAAAAATGCAACAACCGCCAAAACTTTTGGAAGATTTGATATTTGGCAAAGACAAGCGGGGTAAACACTTTCTTGAAAATATCAGATCATACAACTCAATGTTTTCATTCACATCGATGGGCGGAAAAGTAGATCATGAAATAAATCAAGGGAAAAATCCGCCTATATTTCGTTTGAATGGTCAAAACTATCACAGAATTGGAAGTCTCCTTCCAAATGATGGCAAAAGGCCAAAGTTCTTACAAATGTATTTATCAGATCCATCTGAAGAAATTTCGCAGCGAATCTCAGCCGTGAGGTTAGTAAATATATACATTCTCGAAGTAGTAAATATGTACATGTAATCGAGTATAAATATCGAAATTTATAAAATATATAGCTAAAGTACAAAAAATATATATAGCTAAAGTACTACATTGTGAAAATAGAAAAATATGAATTAAAATTAGAGGTGCTATTAAAAATATATAGCTAAAGTGCCAAAAAAATATATAGCTAAATAAAATATATAGCTAAAGTACAAAAAAAATATAGCTAAAGTACAACATTGTGAAAATAGAAAAATATGAATTAAAATTAGAGGTACTATTTATTTACTTTACTAATAAAAAAATACTTAGAAAAATATGACTTAAAATACTTTACATGCACATATAACAATACTTTATAAATATATGTAAAAATAGTGTATTATTTAAATAGTAACATGAGATAACTACAATATTAATTAATGCAATTTAACTTTTTTTATTAATAATATTGGGCGGTACAATGCAATATTAATTGCATTCAAATATTTGATTACACTATTTGCTTCACAGGAAAGAGAGTGGCAAAACATTGGATGATACACTGGTACGCGATCTCAGAGATATGCTTGATACACACAACGTCCATGCCAAATCTTTCCGGATGGCAAGAGATAGGTTCAATGAATCTAACTCCACAACATTGAAAATGAGGCTAATAGGGAAAAGAAAGTCAGAAGGGCGGACGTATAACACTCCCACTGTTTCAGAAGTGGCAGCACTTATTGAGGGAGACTTCCACGTGAACAAAGCAGAGCGAGATGTTGTCGTTCAAACAAAGGGTGGAGCTTTTCAGTTCATGACGGAGTTAAACCCTTCATTTCTAGGGTTGCAATATCCATTATTATTTCCGTACGGCCAGGATGGATTCAGAGAGGATGTCAGATTGACCCGCGTGAATGATGAGACGGAGCAAGGAAGGAAGCATGTTACTCAAAAAGAGTTCTTTTCATATCGAGTGCAAGATCGAAAGAATGAATCAACATACATACTACAAGCGAAGCGCTTATTTCAACAATTTCTGGTGGATGGCTATACAATGATAGAATCCTCTCGATTGCGATATATTCGTCAGCATCAGAAGGAGTTGAGAAGTGACTTATATAGTGGCTTGGCTGATGCAGTAGGTCGGGGTGAGACTAATGCATCAAGGGTGGGCCAACTCATTGTGCTACCGAATTCTTTCACAGGGAGTGCACGTTATATGATGCAAAATTATCAAGACGCGATGGCCATTTGTAGATGGGCAGGATATCCGCAGTTGTTCATAACATTCACATGTAACCCTAAGTGGCCAGAGATTGTGCGCTTCGTTAGTGACAGAGGTTTGAATCCAGAAGACAGGCCAGACATCCTTTGTAGGATATTTAAAATGAAGCTGGACCTCCTAATAAAAGATTTGAAGCACAATAAAATATTTGGTGACGTCAAAGCAGGTAATAATTGTAACATTTACAACATCTTACAGATTACCATTTTCCATCTATTGCAACTAACTCAACTATTAAATGTAACATGTGTTTCTTTTAATAATTTTGATATTACATTTGTCAATTTGATTTAAATTACATTTTAAGAGTATTTTTAAATACGCTGAAAAAAAAAATAGCATATAAATGTGTTGTTTTATTTTGTCACATTCTTTTTATGTATCTCAACATTTAATTCTTTTCAAGGCATGTGTTATAGTAGTTTATATATTCAGACTACAAGATAAAAAATATACATGTCAATAGTTGGTATGTTTAATTTATAATTGAAATGTAACAAACATTTTTTCCCTGCAGTTATCTACACTATTGAGTTTCAAAAGCGTGGTTTGCCTCATGCCCATATAGTCTTATGGGTTACTCAGAAAGGCAAGAGAATATCACCCTCAGAGATTGACAAGATTATATCAGCGGAGATACCTGATGAAAGGTCTGACCCGGAATATTATAACGCGGTAAAAGAACTTATGATGCACGGTCCTTGTGGTCCAGCAAACAAGTCAGCGCCATGCATGGACAAAAACGTTTGCACAAAGCACTTTCCGAAACGTTTTGTTGAACAAACAACCATTGATGGGGATGGTTATCCAGTTTATAGACGACGAAATGATGGGAGACGTGTTACCAAGGGTGATGTGGATCTGGACAATAGACACGTGGTCGCGCATAATCGTACATTGCTGCTGAAGTATGGTGCACACATAAATGTTGAATGGTGTAACCAAACAAGGTCGGTCAAATATCTTTTCAAGTACATAAATAAGGGCGACGACCGTATCACGGTAGAATTTTCTGAAGCAGTGGATAACTCCAAACAACAACAAGTTGATGAGATTAAAATGTACTACGATTGTCGCTACATCTCAGCATGTGAGGCTGCATGGAGAATATTTGGGTATCCTATCCATTACAGGGATGTGCCGGTGGAACGTCTCAATTTTCATTTGCCAGACGAGCAACCAGTATACTATCACCCGGATGAGCCGATGGAATCTGTTGTTGGAAAAGGCACAGTTCAAGATACAAAATTCTTGGCTTGGATGAAGGCAAATGAAAAATATCCAGAGGCACGAGAGTTGACATACGTTGAATTTCCAACGAAGTTTACTTGGAAACAAAAAACCAAGGAGTGGGTGCCAAGGAAAAGGGGATTCTCAATTGGTCGTGTGTATTTTGTTCGTCCTGGGGCAGGGGAAAAATTCTATTTGAGGACGCTACTGAATGTTGTTAAAGGTGCTACATCCTTTGAAGAGTTGCGCACTTATAACGGGACATTATTTCCCAGCTTCAGGGATGCTTGCTATGCCCGTGGATTGCTAAAGGATGATAAGGAATATATAGATGGGATTACTGAGGCAAGTCATTGGGCATCCGCATATGCACTCCGTAATTTGTTTGTTACTCTTTTGTTGTCGGATGTGTTGTCAAAGCCACAATTGGTATGGGAGAAGTGCTCGCAATACTTTTCAGAGGACATACTCTACAACATTAGAAGGAACCTCAATGATCCTGGTATGTTACTAAACTAACTGTTCAATTTTGACCATGTTTCGTGCATGAGTTTTTATCATATTACAAATTTTTGTAATAAAAATATGTATACAAATTCTAATTAATATTTTATTCTTATAATATGATTTTAGTCTATTACAAAGAAAATTCTTGACATATTATTAATCAATATTTTATTGTTATAATATTTTACTTTGATGCATTAAAATGAATTAACTAAAATGGAATATGTATTTTTATTTCTTAAATGATAATGGATTTTTAACTAAATATTTAAATGATTTAAAACATTTATTACAATGCGAAATAATATGACCTAGATCAAAGCAATCCACACTTGAAATAATTGATTCAATTCTAACTGAGTTTCCGTGCATGAGCTTTTACCATATTACAAATATAAATACTAAATTATATGTATGTAGAGTACCAATTGAGCACAGATGAGGTGAAAAAATATTGCTTGATCGAGATTGAGAAGTTGTTAAGGAAAAGGTGCAGATCGCTACGAGATTTTGTGGGAATGCCAATGCCACCTGAATCTGATATTCCTTCCATTGAAGACACCATAATTCATGAAGAGTTGAAGTATGACAAATCTGTCATGGCCGAGACACATGCAAAATTATTGAAAAACATGAATGAAGAGCAACGAAGTGTCTACGATAAAATCATGGAATCTGTTGACAAGACGAATGGAGGTGTCTTCTTTTTGTATGGTCACGGTGGCACTGGAAAAACATATGTATGGAAGACTTTATCAGCAGCAATAAGATCACGAGGTCAAATAGTGTTGAACGTTGCATCGAGTGGGATTGCATCACTTCTTCTTCCTGGAGGACGTACTGCGCACTCAAGGTTTGCTATTCCAATCAATGTTACTGAAGACTCAACCTGCAATATAAAGCGTGGTAGTCCATTGGCTAAATTGATTCAAATGGCCAAGTTGATTATTTGGGATGAGGCCCCTATGATACACAGGTATGATTTGCCCACAATGAATTTAATTATTATCTGTTCTATTAAATTACAATATAATTGTATTAAAACAAAAAATAATAGTAATTTTTATTTTATTATACGTAATAAAATTAGTTTGATTATTATATTGTTTTTTTATCATCATCAACATATGAACTGCGTTTTAAACTATTATTATGAATACAATTATTAGTATTAATATTTAGTCTACATTATCTTATTGTTCTAATTATTGATATTAATTACTAAACTTTTAAATTTTCATTCATAAAGCTACACAAATTGCGCCAAAAAAGGTCAAGAATAATTAAATATTTGTGATTTAAAAAAATGCTGTAAAAAAGGTTGCAATAGTAATTTTAGTCATGTTAACTTATATTCAAGGTTTATAATTTAGTTGTAACTTTTATTCTTTTTTTAAATATGTTTAAAAAAAATTAACATTTTTGAACTAACTACACATTTTAAGAGATTATATTTAATCATCATAATTGATGCGTTTAAAGGGGTCTTTATACTATAAATCTAATGTATTATTGTTACCTTTTTATATAAATTTTAATAGGCATTGCTTTGAAGCTCTAGATAGAAGTATGAGAGACATACTTTCTTGCTCTCATGATGGCAATCCAAAATTGCCTTTTGGTGGAAAAACGATTGTTTTCGGTGGAGACTTTAGACAAGTGTTGCCTGTCATTCCTAAAGGCACAAGACATGATATTGTTCTTGCATCTTTGAATGCATCACATCTGTGGCAGTATTGCACGGTGTTGAAGTTAACAAAAAACATGAGACTCAAGAACTTCACAAATGAAACGGCCAATCCAAGTATTTTGAAGCTTTTTGCCGATTGGATACTACAAATTGGTGATGGTGTTCTGGGAGGGAGCGTTGATGGAGAAGCGGAAATTGATATACCGGAAAATTTTCATGTTCCAGTAATGTCTGATCACATTGAATCCATTGTCAACGCCACTTATCCAGATTTTTTGAAGAACATGAACAACATCTCATATCTTGAAGGGAGAGCAATTCTTGCACCGACAATTGATGAGGTAGACAAGGTCAATGATTTCATGTTGTTGCAGAACAGCTCAGAGGAAAAGACATATTTCAGTTCAGATTCAGCGTGTTCCTCAACCTCAGACAATGAGCTCCTTCAGGAGATTCATTCTCCCGAATTCCTTAACGGCATAAAATGTTCTGGTGTTCCAAGTCACGAGTTGAAGCTAAAAGTTGGTGTACCGGTGATGCTCATGAGGAATATAGACCATTCGGCCGGCTTGTGTAATGGTACCCGACTTTTAGTGACAAAACTTGGTGAACATATTATTGAAGCACAGATGATGTCTGGAACTAATGCAGGTGAGAAATTCCTTATCCCAAGGATTAGTCTAACCCCGACAGATGTGAGGCTACCTTTCACATTCATGCGTCGGCAATTCCCCTTGATGGTTAGCTATGCAATGACGATGAACAAGAGCCAAGGACAATCATTAGAGAATGTGGGCGTTTTTCTACGACGCCCAGTTTTTACACATGGCCAGTTATATGTTGCAGTTTCGAGGGTGACGAGTCCGTCTGGATTGAAGTTTGTGATATGTGACGACGAGGGAAATCGAAAAAAGACCGCAAAAAATGTTGTCTACAAAGAAGTCTTCAATAATTTGTAAAATTGTATGCTTATTAAACTCCAAATATTTTTTATTATGTATTTAATAATGTTTACTCTCATTCCCGTGATAAAATATAATACAATCTTTAATTTGATTTAGAGGTAAAATGATTTTTTTTAGATTTATAATATTTGTATCTTACATCCCGTGCAACGCACGGGTGGAAAACTAGTAATAATATTAACTAATCACATGCATTCATTTGAGAAGCCATGTATACTTACGTAATTTAGGTTACGTATGAATACTATGTACGGATAGCCCAGTACTTGCATCATTAAAAACATTTCACTAGCTAACTACGTATAACTGATTTTGATTAGTTCTGCTAAATTTTACGTAGTACATACTACGGATTTTTAAAATTCTAGTATTCCATAAATTCAAAGAATACACTTTTAAAACACATAAGATATCACAAAATTATACCATGTTCATCATCCCCATAACACAACAGGAAACGGGGACGGATATAACATAATAATCTAAACGGGGCGGGAACGTACTGACCTTATAGACAAAATTTGTCTGAAATCCTCAAGATAGTACTCAATACGTACGGCTATCTCTTCTCAAACTCTTAGAATAATATGGAGTATTTATTTGGTTAGCTTGTTCACGTAAAATCTAATGGAAGATTTCATCTATTTATATGGTCAATTTAACCTTCAAATGTGATCCTAGTCATTCTTAGAGAATATAATGTTTAGGGAAAATGGAAACTAATAATCCAACATTTTAGCGGTCTTCTTACAATAGTCCCACCTTTTGATTATTCATGAATAATCCAACCTTTGCACCTCATCTTCATTCACTGGTCTCTGACCGGTTAATGACCTACTATTCCAAGTTATTTTCTTATCTTTGCAAACCATTATACCATAAATCTCACCTTTCACAAAGATAATATTTTGCAAAGATAAGCCAACTAGCCAAGTGTCCTATGATGAGGATTTTGTGATGCTGCGTCACTACTCTCCTCCAAGCTTCATTAATTGTATTAGTCATCAAGAATTTGTATATATGAATAAAATTTTAGAGCTATTAATTGTAATAGTCCTTATCGTGTTGACCTAGTACTTTACATGCTATTTATCTTTTAATCATAATAATTTTATGTACGGTAGAAATAAATTTTAAGAGTTTTAATTTTAGTAAAGTTAGGAAGAAATAATTAGGAAGAAAATTCCCAATTTTGACTGAAATATAATAAAATATTCAAATTGATATTATAAATTTATTCGTATCTAGTCTTAACAATTAGACCGGATTTTGGGGCGTTACAAGACTGCTGCCCCTGACGAGACGAAACCCAACCTTCCTATCCTCAGGAACTCAAAACTGCACTGGCCTCCAAGCCTTTGAATGTGAACTTGTCACTCTCCCCTGACTTCTGCAGTCTGCAAGACGTGTCCTTGATGAGGGGAGAAGTGCATAAACTCATGCTGCCATCTTCTCCGGATGTTTTCAAGTGCCTGCCCCCAGCTGGACTGTTATCTGCCTCGTCAACCTACGCCTTTCAGGTAACACCTTTCCTCTATTTATTATTATTATTTTTTTTCTTGGAATCGATATCCTAAAATGTGACCGCATGATCCGTCAGAGTATGCAAGCGAGTTTGGTTGCCGCTGAGAGGGTGATCTCGCTGGAGAGGGCTCTTGACGAGTCTAGGCGTAAGGAGTCGACTGCCCGCTCCTTGGCAGAAGAAAGTGCAAAGCTGATCCACGACTTGCAAAGGGAGGTGTCAGCTCAATCTGCTCAAATCTCAAGACTTGTCGACAGGATCAAAGCGCTGGAAGCTTACGGACGGAAAAAGAAACAGGAAGTCACTGACGCAGCTTGCTACTACGTCTGGCAAACCAGGGGAGACCTTATGGCTTCCTTTCTTGCGGGTGATTCATCCCACTGGAATGCTGAAGAGGATATTGCAACCTAGAAAAAAGTTCAAGAGGATATGGATCCTCCCGTTGCTGAGGACGGCTTCGACGTGGGTCAGTCTGATGGCGAGGCTGACTCCAAACATGCTTAGGTTGCTTCGTTCTCCTTGACATTTTTGCTAAACACTTCTGATCTTGTTCCCGGAATCCTGGTGGTTTATCCAGGACGGGAAGTACTCTTGACGCTTTAAGCCTGTGCACTTGGTGGTTTATCCAAGCCTTGGCTTTCGTTTTGCTATGTCTGATGTGAAAACTTTGATGTCTGCTTTTGTTATCCTGTGTGCGCGCACTAGTGTTGTCATATATATGTGTTGTCATGTATGTGTGTTGATTTTGGCCAAAAAACATATATGTGTTGCAAGGGCCGGCTGGGACTGTTATCCATGATTTTCTCATGGGCAGCCCAGCCCTTTCCCATTTGATGTCGATGTATAGTGTCCCATTGGTAAGGTCATGAACGATGCTTTCCATTCTTTGGGAATTGATCCACTATTGTCCGTCTTGAGCTGATTCTGCATCCATTACAAACCGTTAAAGCTGGCCGTTGGCTTTGAGCCAACGGCCCTCCGATGGTTAAGTCAGTAAAAGCTATGGTACAAAACAATTCAAAGGAAAATGCTATTATCATCAAAGAAACGAAAACTTTAAGTAGCCTTAATGTGTTCTAAATCATTCACTCAGACTTGTAATTGACATGGTATCTTACAGACCTAACTCACTGACCCGTCAAGAATCGAATTGCAAGATAAGGCGAAACTCCAAAGTGACGTGCAAACTGAGCATGACGTTTTGATAGATCTGTCGTACCCGAAACGTCATGGCCTCAAACCGGCCTTGACGGGGCGTATAACGCATCCAAGGAACCTACCTAGTGCTTCGTTTGGTTTCCTGCACTTCAAAGTTTTGTTAGGTCCGACCGTTGGCTTTTAGCCAACAGCCCTCCGATGCTTAAGTTAGTGACTCGTTCGAACGGATAATTAAATAAGACACAAGAGAATTTAGAAATGGAAAAGTTTTAAGTGTACCGCATTCCAGCTTTTAGGAACCTGTTTACCGTCGATTGATTCCAAGCGATATGCCCCATGTCCAATAATGTCAACGATCTTATACGGTCCTTCCCAATTGGGGCTGAATTTTCCACTTGCTTCGGACCCAAATGCTCTTCTCAAAACCCAATCTCCCTTCTTGAACACTTTTGCCCGAACGTTCTTGTTAAAACTCTTGGCCACCATTTGTTGATAGGATTGCAGACGGATCTTAGCCTTTTCTCTAATTTCGTCAATGGTGTCAAGGTCATGTATTAGTTCGACGCTATTTCGTTCTTCGGTCATAAGCCCGTACCTTGAGGACGGAACTTCAACTTCTGCTGGTATGACTGCCTCACAGCCATACACCAAGGAGAAAGGAGTTTGTCCGGTCGCATTCTTTGGAGTTGTTCTGTCAGCCCATAATATCAGGGGCAACTCGTCAGCCCATCCGCCTTGTGCCTTTTCAAGTCTTTTCTTCAGGTTGGACACGATGATTTTGTTATTGGACTCAGCTTGTCCATTGGATTGCGGGTACCTAAGAGTTGACGTTTCCAACCTAATGTTGTACCTTTCGCAGAAGCGTCGAGTTTTTGCACTTATGAACTGGGATCCGTTATCACACACGATCTCCGACGGAATGCCAAACCTGCAAAGTAGATAACGTCTGATAAAAGATATTACCTGTTCATCACGTACCTGACGGAATGGCTCAGCTTCCACCCATTTTGAGAAATAGTCCGTCATTGCCAACATGTAAACCTTCTGTCCTGGAGCTTCGGGCAGCTTTCCCACGGTGTCCATTCCCCATTTCATAAAAGGCCAGGGTGAAAGAACCGGATGAAGTGACTCTGACGGCTGATGACGGATCGGACCGTGCTTTTGACAAGCCTGACAACTTTGGGTGAAGGTGATTGCGTCATGCCGCATGGTTGGCCAATAGTATCCGAACCGGAGAGCTTTGTTAGACAGACTCCTCCCCGCAGCATGGTTTCCACACTCGCCTTCATGAAGATCTCTGAGCACTTTCATGGCTTCTTGAGGTGCTAAACATCTTTGGTATGGACCTGCTTTAGATCTTTTAAACAAAACATCATCGATTAATAAGAATTTAGTTACCTTGGAGAGGAATGCCTTAGCTTCCTTTTTATCCAATGACAAGACGTTATGTCTCAGGTATGCTATGTATGGCTGCATCCAGTCATCTTGTGAGGGCGGATTGATTGTGCTGACGGACTCCAATCTGTCAATTGCCGGACTTGTCAAGTGGACGAAAGGGATATTACTTTTGACCTCTGTCCCCAGACATGACCCGATTGCAGCCAAAGCGTCTGCCTGCGTGTTCTCTTCTCTTGGCACTTGTTCAAGTGTGATTTCATCGAACCATGCTATCAACCCCGTGACGATTTGCAGGTAGGACGTCATCTTGGGATCCTTTGCTGCATAAACACCATTAGCTTGGTTAACTATTAACAAGGAATCACACTTTACCTGGAGTAGCTTGACACCCAAATCCCTTGCCAAAGTTAAGCCTACGATCAATGCCTCATACTCCGCTTCATTATTTGTGTCATTAAAATCACAATGAACGGCTTGGAGCATAGTGTCCCCCTGTGGTGACTTTAGCACTATGCCCAGGCCTGCTCCGTTTAAGTTCGACGCCCCGTCTGTGTGCAATGTCCACTTCTGTTGAGGCAGACCGTCTGTGATGATGCATGCTTCCTTTTCGGCTTCGATTCGGAACTTAGGGCTAAAGTCCGCCACAAAATCAGCAAGCATCTGGGACTTCAAGGCAGTTCGTGGCTCGTACCTAATGTCATAGGCTCCCAGCTGGATTGACCACTTGGCCATGCGACCTGACAACTCTGGTTTCCTCATGATTGATTTCATGGGATAGTTAGTCCGCACACAAATAGTATGTGATTTAAAATATGGACGTAATTTAATCGATGTAGTAATCAAAGCTAAAACCAGTTTTTCAAGTAAAGCGTACCTGGTTTCGGGTCCGTTCAATGACTTACTTACATAGTATACCGGTGTCTGCATTCCGTCGTCTTCTTTGGTCAACACGGCGCTGACAGCATGTTCTGAGACGGCCAAATACAGTTGAAGCTCGTCGCCCTCCTTTGGTTTTGTCAACAACGGCGGGGTTGTCATATATTCCTTCAATTGCTGGAGTGCCCGCTCGTGTTGATCTGTCCACTCGAACTTCTTGTTCTTACGAAGTACCTCATAGAAAAGGCGACACCTGTCAGATGACTTGGAGATGAAGCGGTTCAGAGCAGCAACTCGACCTGTCAACCTCTGCACATCTTTGACTGACTTTGGTGATTCTATGTCAATAATAGCTCGGACCTGCTCCGCGCTTGCTTCTATTCCACGTTCACTGACGATATAGCCCAAGAATTCCCCTGATGACATACCGAAGGCACATTTAGACGGATTGAGCTTCAGGTTGTATTCTCTCAACTTCTTGAATGATTCCGTCAGGTTGTCAATGTGGTCTTCAGCTTTCCTTGACTTGACGATCATATCGTCTATATACACCTCCATGGTTCTTCCGATTTGATCTTTGAACATCATGGTGACGAGCCTTTGAAACGTCGCACCTGCATTTTTAAGACCAAATGGCATAACAACATAGCAATACGTACATGTTTCAGTAATGAAGGCCGTCTTTTCTTGATCATCAGAATGTAGCTGAATCTGGTGGTATCCGCTAAAGGCGTCCATAAATGAGAGCATCTCATGTCCGGCAGTCGCATCGGCCAGTACGTCAATGTGAGGCATCGGGAAGGAATCCTTTGGACATGCTTTGTTCAGATCGGTGAAGTCCACGCACACTCGCCACTTTGCCTTTTTTCCTTTTGCTGCTTTTTTCTTGACGACAACGACGTTGGCCAACCAATCCAGATATCTGACCTCTCTAGCTTTCCCGGTTTGGAGAAGTGCTTCAACTTCCTGGTTTATGATGTCATTCCTCTCCCTTGCAAAACGCCTTCTTCGTTGCCTGACGGGTTTATATGACGGATTGACATTTAACTTGTGCGTGATGATTTTTGGGTCAATCCCCGTCATGTCTTTATGACTCCAAGCGAATACGTCTTTATGTTGCTTAAGAAACTGAACTAACTCAACCCTGAGGCTCGTTGATAAATTTGTCCCGATGCGGATGACCCGTTCTGGATGCTCGTCGTCAATGACTACTTCTTCCGTTTTTTCGTCATCTTCCTCCCAAGCTGGGTCACCCTTTAGTTGCTATGCTGAAGTTGGTGGATTTGCTGCAGGCTTCATGGCCGTCTGATAGCAAGACTTGGCTACCACCTGGTCTCCTCGAATGGACTCTATTCCCCAAGGCGTTGGAAACTTGACGACCTGGTGATATGTTGACGGAATGGCTCCCATTTGGTGTAACCATGGTGTCCCCAAAATCATGTTATAAGCTGGGAGGTCTTGGACTACATCGAACCTGACCTACACATTAAGACCGTTAGCGTAAACAGGGAGAGAGATATTACCTATGGTTCGGCTTGGCTCTCCATTGAAACCGACGAGGGTGGATCCTGATTTTGCTATGTCATCCTCTTTGATTCCCATCTGCTCCAGCATCCGCATGGTAGTTATGTTGGCCGTGCTTCCGTTATCAACAAGGACTCGCATCACTTCAAAGTTCGCCACTCTAAGGGATATTACCAGAGTGTCATGATGGGGTTGCATAGGATCTGGCATGTCTGACTCGTCGAAAGCAATGACAGTGTTTCTCCAGTCGTCACGTCGTCTTTCAACTTGGCATACCTGCAATGACTTGTCTCGGGAATACTCCCGAGCGTGTCTCTTGGCAGCAGAATATGTTAGGCCACATAAATCCGACCCGCCATTAATAAAATTAATTACCTGACAGGGAGCCGAAGGCGATGGAGGTCGTGTTGCTTTAGTCGAGGACTTGTCAGTTCGTCCTAAAAGGGCTTTCGTCCGTTCTGACATGATTTCCGTCAGATACTCGTTCTTCAAAAGATAAGCGACCTCCTTCCGCAATGCGACGCAGTCCTCAGTGTTGTGCCCGATGTCGTTGTGGAAATCGCAATGTTTGCTCGGGTCTCGCTTTCCAACTGGCTTGTCGGTTCTCTTTGGCCATCTGACTTTCTCCCCTAGCCTTTCCAACAAGTTGATGAGCCCCATAGTACTGACATTGAAGCAATAGTCAGGGATAACTGGAGGTAGATCAGGATCGTCGAGCCAATGCGTCGTTGCCGCAACGGGTCGCTCTTCAGCTTTGGCATAAGGTTTGCCGGTTCGGTAGTCATGCCTCCTGGACGTACTGGACTTGCGGTGCCCCCCTTCGTAATTGTCAGCATGTGGTTGTGCCCGCAAATCCTCTTCTAACCTGATAAAGGCTAAGGTTATAGCCTGGACGTCTTCGAATGTGCGACAAGGAAACTTTGTCAACTCCCTGTATAACTCAGAATCATTCTTCAATCCCCTCCTAAATGCCTCGATTGCCGTAGGTATGTCGCATCTTGAGATTGATACCTTTTCCCTGTTGAAACGATGAAGGTAATCTCTCAAAGATTCATCGCGTTGTTGGATAATTCGATATAGGTCGCTCGTTTGCTTTTCTAGGGTGCGGCTGCTTGCAAACTGCTGCGTGAACGAGTCGACCAATTCTGCGAACGAATCGATCCCTTCGTTCGGCAGGTTGACGAACCAGGTCAAGGCTGGTCCTGAGAGCGTCGTTCCAAAACCTCGACACATACACGCTTCCCTCTGGTCCGGAGTGAGTGCTACGGCTAACATACGCTGTTTGAATTGAGCGACGTGTTCCACTGGGTCCGACGTCCCATGAAACATCTTCATGGCGGGGGGCGACAAACTTCCTGGGTATCTCGACGTTGGTGATCCGCCTGCTGAAGGGTGACTCTGCATAACATGTCCTTGATGCTCTATCCAAAGGTGGGGGTACTCCTGGTAGTCCGTTAATCTTCTCTTGCATCTGACACATTTGCTCCATTAATACAGACACCTGATCTGCAACGTCTGGGTGAAGGGGGACTGGAGACGAAAACGCTGGTCCCGTCATCTGGGTGACTGCAGGACGGCTTGGCAAAGCGTTGGCAATCTCCTCAAAACGTCGCTCAGGGAATGTCGATGCTGACGGTGTGTCAGATCCACCAAGGTGCTGCGTTTGAGGTTCTAAAAAGGACACACCTGACCCACTTCGTCTGGCGTCTTGCATGAAACTTGAGGGGCCGGCCTCTCCAATGCTTCGACTCCTGTGCTGAGGGATTGTCGGCTCTGTTGGGGCAAGAGTCACATTAGTTGACGGATTGGAGTTGGATGGACCAGGATCCCCACTGGTTTTGCTCCTGTAATGAGGAATCGATGGCTGCGCTGGGGTTGAATACATAGTCGTCGCAGACATGCTCTGGGTTGCCGCATACAAGCCGGATCCGCTCGGCCTGACCCGAAGAGATTCCGGGAAAAAACAAACCGGGATGTGGGCTGGCGATGTAGTTGCTGGCACGAGCGGCGTATACGGGATGACCTGCGAGATGACCGTCGAGTATGGCTCTTCAGTTGGCATTGGCGACAGACCCAGCGTAAGGGATACTGGATCCGTCGATGCCGCCGGTGGATTCGTCGATGCCGTCGGTGGATTCGTCAACGGCGGCGAGAAATCGAGATCTAACCTTGTTGCAGCGTTCAGAAGGTCAGTCCTTCGGTTGGGCCTTGAATTCGAGGCTATTGACACTGCAGATTGTACTTGAGACCGAAGTGCATCGTTCTCCCGTTGAAGAAGGGCCATCCTTTCCGACATCTCGCGCCGGAGCTCTTCTCGGACCGTCTCCAATTGCTCATGGAATTCGATTAACAACTGACTCGTTCCTTCCATATTTGAACTCTTTCTTGCACGATGCCCCACGGTGGGCGCCAAATTGTTTAAGCAATAATTAAACTAAACTAAACAATAAATTATGAACAGGGATCGTGCAAGAACTAGGATTACCAAGAATTTGAAATGGCCAAGATGAATATATTGATAGACTTATGTGTTTCGAATACAATGATCAGGAAGTGGGTTGATCAAGGATCTCTTCTTCCTTTTAAACTAAAAATTCCATCCTTACTTCTTCTCCACTTACCGATCAAATAGCGGCTCCCTAATAGCTCTCTTATAGTTACGTTGCTTTTCCTCCAAGCCTTACTCGTACTTATCCATTCCTCTTGAACTTCGTCTAACTGGGCTTCAATTTCCTTCTTTTAAAATTATGCTCCATCATTATCCAATCTCTAAAGGATGGGCCGTCTCGACGCATATTTTATCATGGCCCAACACTTACACCTCCCACATTAGAATACCAAGGAACTTAATAGCCAAGTCGTACAAGAACATCATGCCAAGGAAATGAATTGCACCAGAACAATAAAAAGTGTATCAATTGACTAGTGAGTGTGTAAGGAATAAATGTAATTAGATTTTGATGATGCTATAGGATTAGAAAGATAGAATAACCCCAAATTAGATTTTATGTATTAGAATTTTCAATTGTAAGTATTAGTGTAGTCGACGATCAGAGTTGCTTTGTTTTGGATCAAATCAGAAGTGCATCAGAACTGCTCGGCCAGACTTGCTCTGTGAGAACTGCTCCATCAGAGTTCTCTTCCCTAAGGTCCATCAGAGCTGCACCTTGAGAGTTGCTGATTAACTTGGGCATCTGATAGCCGATGAGAACTACAGATCAGAGGTACTCATCAGAAGACCTATCAGAATCAGAGTCTGGGTTCAGTCAGAGATCAGAAGACCATCAGAACTCAACTCATCAGATAGCCATCAGAACCCAACACGTCAGAAGAGCCTGATCAGAGCCCGACGAACACTTAGAAGATTTCAAGCAACATCCAACAGCTATGAATTCAACGGGTAAAAACATCCAACGGCTAGAAGACTATGCATGAAAGGAAAGCATTTAATGCACATTAAATGAGCCTGATACGCTGAAGGATTGATTGCAAATGATTGACCAAGGAATCCGGGAAGATATATTATAAAAATAGAAACCTTCCAAAACGGCGGTCAAGTCAACAGTACGCGCATTCAATGCAGTTGTCTCCTCCTCCAACGGGCAGACAACCCCAGTATATAAGCTACTCACCGAAGAACAGAAAAATAACTTTGCTACAACTTTTGCTCATCATCATTCAAGCTCTCTTGAGACTCAAATTCTACAATCCTCAACAAGACAAGCTTACGTTTGGAAGATTCCAATATCTATAATTTGTCATCCCCAACAACGAGCAAAGTTCATCATGTTCTTCAACTCTTCAAGAGCTTCATCAAACATCTTTTGAGACGAAGCAAGTTGGAGGAAAAACTCTGTTTTTCAAAGGATCTTCTGAAAAGAAGGGCGTCCAAGTAACTGCAGTAGTGAAGTGGTGATACTTCCGGGAAGCTGAGTGAAAGGACCAGCCATCAGGACGTGGAACTGCATCCTGGGTGGCAGCTAGGCTTGAAGAAGGCGTGGAGAACTTCTTAAGTGCTAGGAACTAAGCTTTGTAACCGATCTACTTCAAAGCTAGTGGAACAGTGGACTAGAGGAACGAGTTGTTCCTTGAACCACTATAAAAATATCCGGTGTCATTTACTTTACTGCAATTTACATTTCTACACTTAGGATATTAACTGTTAACTCTAAGACTTGGAATCTGTGTTCAGCAGATCTTGTTTTCAGAGTTATCAGAAAGGCATTTGCCTTAGTGTTTCTGAGGCTACCCGGACAGATCAGAATCCGCTGCCAAGGTCAGTTCTGATATCAGAACCAGCCTTTCTCTGTCACCAGAATCAGACATTCTCTGATAAGTCATTTTGGACTTAGAGAAAATTTGAAAAACCAATCAGTCTATTCACCCCCCCCCCCCCTCTAGACTGATTACCATATTAAACGGGACCAACAAGTGGTATCAAAGCCTCCTTGTTCTTGTAATCTCTTGGGTTACTTTCTGAACAAAGATCCACTTGTTTTTAGCCTCTTTATTTATTATAATGGATAACTCTCTTGCAAAGCATCTAATGTTCACAGATCAGAAATATGATGATTGGAAGATCAGAATGAAGGCACATCTGTGTGCTCTTCATGATGAAATGTGGGAAGTCTTGGAAAATGGCCCCTTCATCCAGTTCATGAAGATCAATCCTGCTCACTCTATTGATAACTCTCAACCCCAGATGATTGAGAAAGCTCGGACAGAATGGACCAAGGAAGAAAAGAGGCAGTACAATCTAGATAATATAGCCAAGGACATCCTTTACAAGGCTATTGATGAAAGATACTTCAACAGAATCAAGAAGTGCAAAACGGCCAAAGAAATCTGGGACAAGCTAGATGAGATTGGAGCAGGAGATGAGCAAGAAAGAGATAACAAGTTGACCATTGCAATGAAGAAGTTTGATGACTTCAAACTTCTGCCAGAAGAATGCATTGCTAAGATGCATGAGAGATTGCTGATTCTCATCAGTGAGATTTCTGAGCTTGGGAAGGAGCTCACCATCAAAGAGGTTAACATGAAGATTCTCAGGGGACTGCCTTCAGCTTGGAAGATGAAGGTGATTGCAGTCCAGGAAAGCAAGAACATCAAGACTTATGCCACTGAGAAACTCATCTCTGATCTCAAGGCTTATGAGTTTGAGATGCATGAAGAGAAGGAAGAAGTTCCTGATGAGAGGACTACCACTGCTCTCACTGCCAGCACTTCAAAGGTAAGTGACTTTGACCCCTCTACTCTCTTATCTGATGAATATATGGCTGCCTTTGCCAGAAAATTCAGAAAATTCATGAAGAAAGATGGAAGGAGTCCACCTTCCATCAGAAGACCACATCAGAAGACCAAACCTTCTGAAAGCAATGGAGAGTACCTCTGCTACAACTGCAGACAGCCTGGGCACTTCAAAGCAAACTGCCCCTATCCAAGAGTGTCCAAGAAGCAAGGACATGAAGAAGAAAAGAAACCAGATGATCAACACAGAAGAAGAAGAGCATTTGTCTCAGAACAAGCTGAGAGAGATCCACTTTCTGAATCAGAGTCCAGTTCAGACTCCGACTCTGATGAAGCTTTCTGCTGCTTGGATGCAGAGACTGAAGACCTTTGCCTCATGGCACAATCAGATGATGAGGTATGCTCTACTTCTGACTCTGTTTCTTCTTCGGTAGGCACAGCCTTAAATGATGATCCAATGTCATCATTTTGGGAAGAGTTCCAAACTATCCAAGCCACTTACTCTTTTGTTAAAGATGAGAACAGTAGGCTAAAAGTTGATATCTCTGATCTAAGGAAAGAGACTGAGTGCAAACTTAATCTCTTAACTGAGGAAAGAGATAAACTGAAGGCTGAAAATGAGTCTCTTCTGAAAAGAATAAGAGACATTGAGGAACTTGAGAGTACATATAATAGTCTTCTGAAGATGCAATCTTCCATGAAGAATATTGGTGACTCTCATAACTTCACCTCTGGTCTTGGATATGTTGAACCAGAGTCTGGTGAGCCTTCTGAAAGGCCTAGCATCAAAGTTGCTAAGGCTAAAAAGGTCATAGTGCCACAGACTCTGAGCCCCATTTGCCATGCTAGTACTTCTGGTACTAAAGTTGTTCATGAGAAGATCATACCAGAAAAACAAACTCTAAAGGCCAAACCAAAACACAGTTTGAAAACTAATGAACCTGGCAGAAACTCAAACAAAAAGAAAAGTTTTCAGAAAAATAATAATCAAAGGCCTAACCCTATCAGACAATCTCATGACAACAGTATCAGAAACTGCTATCAGAAAGGCAGATATCAAGAGAAGATTAACTATAGGCAGAAGAGGTTGTCTGGTCAACCTCAGAAGCCTAAAGTTAAACGCTCCTCTGATCTTGATAGTATATGGGACTTCTTTCCAACAAAGAAGGCTATGCAAAAGTATGCAAACAGAAAGCATGATCCTCACAAGCATCTGCCCAAAGTGAATCATACATCTGTTTACTACAACTACCAGGTGGACAATGGGTATCATCCACCAAGGTTTCAGTTGATGAGACCAAAATGGTACCAACTACCAAGACTGCATTACCCCCCAGGACCCAACATTGCTTGGGTACCTAAATCTTCCTTTTAATCTTGCAGGAACTGTGTGCTGGAGCCATCTCAGAACAAGAATGGTATATTGACAGTGGATGCTCCAGGCACATGACAGGTGACAAGAGTTGCCTATCAGAGTTCCAGAAAATCAATGGACCCAGAGTCACTTTCGGTGGAAATGACAAGGAAGGACAAACAAAAGGAAGAGGGAAGCTGATCAAGAACCAGATAATCATTGAAGATGTCTCATATGTCAAAGGTCTGAAATTCAACCTCCTAAGTGCTAGCCAGTTCTGTGACAAAGGCTACACAGTTGAATTCACCAAGACCTTATGCTATGTCAAGCATGAGACAACCAAGGAAGTGGTTCTTACAGCGAAAAGAAGAAAGAACATCTATGTTGTTGACTGGCAAACAGCAAAAGATGGAACCTGCCTGATAGCTAAAGACAATTCAAAGCTAAGCTGGGACTGGCACAAGAAGCTTAGCCACCTGAATTTCAAAACCATCAACAAACTGGCAAGGGAACACATTGTAGATGGTCTGCCTGACATTGTCTACAAGAAGGAGACCCTCTGTAGTGCTTGTCAGAAAGGCAAACAAGTGAAGACCTCATTCAAACCCATAGCTGGAGATCTTTCTACTTGTCCTTTAAATCTGATTCACATGGATTTATTCGGACCAGTTGAAACTCCCAGTGTTGGTGGAAAAAGATATACTCTTGTTATGGTTGATGACTACTCAAGATACACATGGACTGTGTTTCTAACCAAGAAGAATGAAACTCTTCAGAAGTTGCCATCTCTGCTAAAGCAACTTCAAAATGAGAAGAATATGAAGGTCAGAACAATCAGATCTGACAGAGGAACTGAATTTGTCAACAAAGTGATCAAGGACTTCTGTGATCAGAATGGCACCTTTCATCAACTTTCTGCTGCCAGAACACCCCAACAAAATGGTGTTGCAGAAAGAAGGAACAGAACACTGAAAGAAGCCGCAAGGACCATGATTGCTGAATCAGGTTTGCCCATCAGATACTGGGCTGAAGCAATCAACACTGCATGCTACACTCAGAACAGGAGCATGATCCACAAGAATCATCAGAAAACCCCCTACGAGCTGTGGAAAGGAAGAAAACCAAACATCAGCTACTTCCATGTGTTTGGATGCAAGTGCTATATTCTAAACAATGGAAAGGAGAATCTGAAAGTATTTCAAGAAAAAGCTGATGAAGGTGTATTCTTAGGCTATTCAAGCTCAAGCAAAGCCTATAGAGTACTCAACAGGAGAACTATACAAGTTGAAGAATCCATTCATGTCAAGTTTGATGACAGCACCTCTGCAGAAGAACTATCAGAGACCCTGCAGAAGATCAATCTTGAAGATAAGGTCTCAGAACCATCAGAAGAGGTCACCATCAATCCTGTATTATCAATTCCTCCAGTCAATCCAATTCTGATAGACAAAGATGAAGATGAAGAATCAGAAGATGAACCATCAGAGTTGCCTAGACAGCAACTATCAGAACCTGATCTAACTTGGTTAAGAGATCATCCTCCTAATCAAGTGATTGGTCAAGTTACCAGTGGTATAAGGACCAGATCTGCATTAAGAAGAGAAGCCATGTTCACCTGCTGTATTTCCCAGATGGAACCGATGTGTGTGGAAGAAGCTCTAGAAGATTCATACTGGATCAATGCAATGCAAGAAGAGCTGACACAGTTTGAAAGGAATGAAGTATGGAAACTTGCTCCTAGACCAAAACATCAGAATGTCATTGGAACCAAATGGGTATTCAAGAACAAAGCAGACGAAGAAGGCAACATTGTAAGGAATAAAGCAAGGCTTGTAGCAAAGGGTTACTGTCAAGAAGAAGGCATAGATTTTGATGAAACCTTTGCACCTGTAGCAAGACTGGAAGCAATCAGGATATTCCTAGCCTATGCTGCTTACAATGACATCAAAGTATACCAGATGGATGTCAAGAGTGCATTTCTGAATGGAGAACTTGAAGAGGAAATTTATGTTGAACAACCTCCAGGTTTTGTCATTCCTACTCAATCCTCTTGTGTCTACAAGCTTAGAAAGGCCCTTTATGGTCTTAAGCAAGCTCCCAGAGCTTGGTATGACACATTGTCCCTATTTTTGGTGAACCATGGGTTTACTAAAGGAAAGGTTGACAAGACTCTTTTTCAAATTTCTGTTGCTAATCATATTCTGTTAGTGCAAATTTATGTTGATGACATTATATTTGGAAGCACTAATCCAGAATTATGCAAGAAATTTTCTCAAGTTATGCAGAAGAAGTTTGAAATGAGCATGATGGGAGAACTCAGTTACTTTCTTGGATTGCAAGTCAAACAAGTACCAGAAGGCATCTTTATCAACCAAGGAAAGTACACCAGAGATCTCATCAAGAAGTTTGGAGTAGATGGAAAATCTTCAGTCAAGATTCCAATGAATGCATCTCAAGGAATTGGACCAGATGATGAAGGAAAGGATGTTGATGCAACAACTTATAGAGGAATCATTGGATCTCTCCTCTATCTGACTGCAAGCAGACCAGACATAGCTTTTGCAGTAGGAATCTGTGCCAGATATCAATCAAAGCCCAAGGAGAGCCATCTAGTTGCTGCTAAGAAGATTATCAGATATATCAAAGGAAATCCAAATGCAGGCCTATGGTATCCCAAGGGAGGTAATTTTGAACTAATTGGTTACTCTGATTCAGATTTTGCAGGTTGCAGATTGGACAGGAAGAGCACTTCCGGTCATTGCCAACTGCTAGGTGGGAGACTTGTCTCCTGGTTTAGCAAGAAGCAGAATTCAATCTCAACTAGCACTGCTGAAGCTGAGTATATTGCTGCTGGAAGTTGATGTGCTCAATTACTCTGGATGAAGCAACAACTCAAGGATTATGGAGTACAAGCAAAGGAGATCAAGCTGCTGTGTGACAATACAAGTGCTATTGCCATCACTCAGAATCCTGTGCTGCATTCCAGGACAAAGCATATTGAGATCAGACATCACTTCATCAGAGATCATGTGGAGAAGAAGCACATCTCAATTGAGCATGTTCCAACTGAAGATCAGCTTGCAGATATCCTAACCAAACCTCTCTCTGAGGCTAGGTTTAATAAGTTGAGGGAAGCACTGGGAATGATGGATGATCTTCCTAGAGATTCATGAATCAGAGTTGCTAAAGTATCAGATGTGGATTCATCAGAATACCCCATCTCTGATACCTGAGCTCTTATCCGTCAGAAGCTTGAATCAGAGTCGCAGAAGCATCAGATATGGATCTATCAGATACCCCACCTCTGATACGCGTATTCATCAGAGGACCCTGTATAAGAATACCCTTTCTCTGATATATGGACTGTTATTCATCAGAATGGCTGTGGACTTAGCAAAATTCTCTAAATTTCGGGCGAGACTGTTCAATAAACCGGAAGTTACCATATTACCCCCGGTAGTTATTACCATATTTGGAAAACGGCTTTCCGCCCGCAATCCATTTAATGCGACCTCGAAACCGCAAATTATATCAAACGTCCACTAACCCAAATTCATATATACCCATTCTGAAAAAAAAAAAAACCTAAATCGCTACTGCAATTTTACTCTTCATCTTCAAGCTTTATTTCTCCAAATCTTCAACCTTCAAACCTCTCAAATCTTTCCAAGAATCTAAAAATGAAGTTCATCAACATTTCTGATCTCTCAGAGGCTGAAGCTAAGTCGCTTGTGGCTAACATTGCCACCGGAATGAAGGTTGACATGTCCTCACTTCCTTTGTTGGCAGAAAACCAGAAAACAATGAAGGCGGTCATTGCAGGAATGAATGATTCCCAGCTAACAAAAATTGTGGCTCATCCTTATGAGCATTTCAGTACCCTTGATGTGGCTGAGTTCTACCTCAACGCGCACATCACCGGCGACGCCATTCATTCTCAGGTACAAGGGAAAAGCCTGAAAATCGATGCTGATGCCCTCAACGAGTTCTTCAACATCGAACTCGATTCACAAGATGAAGATACTCCCACTCTCATCGACCTGGAGTCAGTTGATGTCTCTGTGCAGACATTCGTTGAAACCTACTGCCGGCCAGATGCCACCAGAGTGGACAAACTATATATGAAGAAGAACTTGCTCAAGAAGGACTTTGAGCGCTTGATGAGCATCATGCACAAATGCTTATGGTGTAAAACAAGCTCTACTGACCAGATGAACAACGCCAACTCAAAGGCCCTCTATGCAGTCCATCATGGGATGAACATCAATTGGGGGAAGGTTCTGTACAAATCCCTCACTGAAACAGTGGAGAAGAAAGACAAGAAAACAGGCCTATTCACCACAAAGATGGGCCATGGTCTTCTTCTCTCCAAGGCTATCGCTAGTCAAGGAGTGGTTCTCAAAAATCCTTCAACAGTTGATCATTCCAAGACCATCTTCCTCACCTCATCTCCCAAGGTGCATGTAGCTATTGCTGCAGAATTAAAGAAAACCAACAAGCAAGAGCAACTGAGGGAGAAATCAGCCCCTACGGTTGAAGTTGATGATGAACAGCCCAAGGCCAAGAAGAAGAAGATTCAAAAGAAGCCTAAAAACTTGTCTAAGAACAATGCATCAGAAGAGGATGCATCAGAACCAGATGCCTCTGTTGTGGCTGCCAAGGTCACCCCTATCAAGAAGATAAGACAAAAGAGAAGAAGGAAAGCTATGATTCAGAGTGATTCTGATGCCTCTACTTCTCCTATCAGAATAAAGAAGAAGCAGATGCCCAACTCTCCCCCAAGGGAATCAGAGGTTCAGGGGGAACCTGCACAAGAATTAGCTACTGCACTGGTGATCTCTGATGCTCAGGGGGAACCTGAATCAGAGATCCAACCCTTATCTGCACCAGATCTGCAAATTCCCATGTCTCCAACAGAACAGCTAACCTCCACTGCTGCTCTGGACAGACAATTTCAAAGGGTACTCACTTGGAGAAAATGGAGGATGGGACCTCTGCAACAGATTCTTGCTCAGGCTGCTACTTTTGAATCAGAAGAAGAAGAAGTCCTCAAATGGGCAGGTACAGATGATGTATCACTATGCTTTGATCTTCAATTTTTACATTCTGTCTTGGAGAAGAAGAAGGAAAGCTTAAAAGGAAAAGAGAAACTGACTGCTCCACCATCAGAAGAGCATGTCAAGCCTCTATCAGAGAGTGAGATTCCCATCTTTGATGCATGGCTGATGGAGAAGAAAAGAAGGGAATCTCTCATCAAGATGAAGCCCCTTCCAGGTGCAGAGGGTGAACCATCCACTGCCAATGATGTGCCTCTGGCCATGAAGAACCTGATCAGAGAATGGAGAGAATCTCCAGTTGAAGAAACAGTTTTAGAGGCAATACCAGTATCTCCCCCACACTCACCTCCCAAATCCCCTTCACCCAAACCAATCACACCAGCCTCCACTCCGTCTCCTCTACAAATTCAGAAAACACCCACTCCATCACCTAAGAAACCATCCTCACCTAAACAACCATCACCCTGCCACCAGATTACCCCCATCAGAAGCCGCTCCCCCTCACCTCCTCCTCCATCACAACATCAGAGAACCCCTACCCCTCAAACCTCACCTCATCAGAGCTCCCACCATCAGAAATCCAAATCTGCCTCTCCTCAGCAGAAGCCTTCATCCAAATCTCCTTCCCCTCAGCAATCTGCAGCCTCTACTCCCAAGAGAGAGCCAGTTGTAAGGATTCTTTCCTCAACTGAAGACAATGATGGCTTTCTCACAGCTTCTATGGCTGGTGATCTTCAATCTGCCAAGAGAAAGACTCCTACTCCTCCTCCATCTCCTTCTCAACAACCGCAGGTCAATCATTCACCTCAGCCAGAACCTCCAAAAGCTGTCCTCATCCCCTTCCAGGAGTTTGTGGAATCAGCTGAAGACTTTGGAGATCAGATGGTTGCAGGACTAAACAAGATGCTTGTACTGAATCAGAAGCATGATGCTCACCTTGATCTGGTACAGTACAACATTGAATCTGAACTCACCAAAATCTCAACCTCTCTGTCTACACTGGCTACAACTTTCCTCAGTTACATGAAGACATCCAATGAGAAGGTTGATAACATAGCTTCAGAGGTTGCTAGTCTACACACAGTCTTGTTCTCACAATCTCAGACTCTGACAGCCCAGGACAAGGCCATCCAAGAACTCTCTGATGCTGTTGATACCCTACAATGGTCACATGACAAGAATGCAGAGCATCTGACAGATGTGGAGGAAATCTGCAAGACAACCAAAGAGTTCGGTCTTAAGCTGATAAACAGTGGAAAGGACAGAGATCACAAGCTGACTCTCCTCGAAGCTACAACCAAAGATATTCAATCTGCTGTGGGCAAACAGAAAGAGCTAATAGAAGGTCTGGCTTCTGTTACTCAGACACTCCCAGGTGCTCTAGAGGCGATCAAAGAAAGCAATGCTACAGAATTCTCGAAAATTGGACTCCTACTTGGTGATCTTGTTGATGCCAAAAAGGGGGAAGATAGCAGAGAACCTGTCCCGCCTACCAGACAAGCAGAAGGCCCAAGCTCCAGAGCCATTAACCCTGCTAGATACTTTGAAAGAGCAAGGCAAAAGAGGCTAGCTGCTGGCATTCAGAGACCTCCTCCTCCTAGCTCAAAGAAGAAGAGATCTCCATCTTTCACTTTGGCCCAATGGCTCAACAGTGACTTGGCTACACCTGATGCTGCTCAATTCAGAGAGATGAAGAAGCATATGACCCCTATTCAACAAGAGAATCTCATTCTGGATAGAGATGGGCTAATAATAATTAACCATGGTGGGTCAATGCAAGAAGCAGAAGACTGGTGGCGAATGAAAGTGATCCCTGGCAAGGACCTGTCTGAAGCTATCAGAAACTATCTAGATTGTCAGCTTGCACCTGCCTGGTCAGAATATCAGAATCCCAGGAATCTTGCTACAATCAGAGCTAGGGTCAATGCTGATCTGAAGGAAATTGAAGCAAAGGAAGCTGATCTAGAAGAGGAAGATATCTAAACTCTCTCCTCTTGTTACTTTAAATACTCTTCCTTAATAAGATAACCAGCTTGCCTCTATTTTGCATGGCAATTTCAAATTTTTGCATTCTGTTTATTTATGCTCTGATATCTTGTGATTTTTCTTATTCTGCTTATCTGATTGATTGTATCTTACTCTTGCTATTTTCCTATGCTAAGTGCCCACCAAGATTCTAAATGAAAGTTTATTTTTAACTTATTTTCCTTCATGGTGTAAGGCACTTCTCTGGAAATAGTCTAAGGGTTTTGGCATCATCAAAAAGGGGGAAATTGTAAGGAATAAATGTAATTAGATTTTGATGATGCTATAGGATTAGAAAGATAGAATAACCCCAAATTAGATTTTATGTATTAGAATTTTCAATTGTAAGTATTAGTGTAGTCGACGATCAGAGTTGCTTTGTTTTGGATCAAATCAGAAGTGCATCAGAACTGCTCGGCCAGACTTGCTCTGTGAGAACTGCTCCATCAGAGTTCTCTTCCCAAAGGTCCATCAGAGCTGCACCTTGAGAGTTGCTGATTAACTTGGGCATCTGATAGCCGATGAGAACTACAGATCAGAGGTACTCATCAGAAGACCTATCAGAATCAGAGTCTGGGTTCAGTCAGAGATCAGAAGACCATCAGAACTCAACTCATCAGATAGCCATCAGAACCCAACACGTCAGAAGAGCCTGATCAGAGCCCGACGAACACTTAGAAGATTTCAAGCAACATCCAACAGCTATGAATTCAACGGGTAAAAACATCCAACGGCTAGAAGACTATGCATGAAAGGAAAGCATTTAATGCACATTAAATGAGCCGGATACGCTGAAGGATTGATTGCAAATGATTGACCAAGGAATCCGGGAAGATATATTATAAAAATAGAAACCTTCCAAAACGGCGGTCAAGTCAACAGTACGCGCATTCAATGCAGTTGTCTCCTCCTCCAACGGGCAGACAACCCCAGTATATAAGCTACTCACCGAAGAACAGAAAAATAACTTTGCTACAACTTTTGCTCATCATCATTCAAGCTCTCTTGAGACTCAAATTCTACAATCCTCAACAAGACAAGCTTACGTTGGGAAGATTCCAATATCTATAATTTGTCATCCCCAACAACGAGCAAAGTTCATCCTGTTCTTCAACTCTTCAAGAGCTTCATCAAACATCTTTTGAGACGAAGCAAGTTGGAGGAAAAACTCTGTTTTTCAAAGGATCTTCTGAAAAGAAGGGCGTCCAAGTAACTGCAGTAGTGAAGTGGTGATACTTCCGGGAAGCTGAGTGAAAGGACCAGCCATCAGGACGTGGAACTGCATCCTGGGTGGCAGCTAGGCTTGAAGAAGGCGTGGAGAACTTCTTAAGTGCTAGGAACTAAGCTTTGTAACCGATCTACTTCAAAGCTAGTGGAACAGTGGACTAGAGGAACGAGTTGTTCCTTGAACCACTATAAAAATATCCGGTGTCATTTACTTTACTGCAATTTACATTTCTACACTTAGGATATTAACTGTTAACTCTAAGACTTGGAATCTGTGTTCAGCAGATCTTGTTTTCAGAGTTATCAGAAAGGCATTTGCCTTAGTGTTTCTGAGGCTACCCGGACAGATCAGAATCCGCTGCCAAGGTCAGTTCTGATATCAGAACCAGCCTTTCTCTGTCACCAGAATCAGACATTCTCTGATAAGTCATTTTGGACTTAGAGAAAATTTGAAAAACCAATCAGTCTATTCACCCCCCCCCCCCCCCCCCCCTCTAGACTGATTACCATATTAAACGGGACCAATAGAGTGTGTGATAGCTCGAGCAATCAGCTCGCATCTACGAGGAGATGAAGCTCGATCAAAGTAGAACCGCTGCACATGAAGGCAGCTCCGTATGGTTTGAAGCTGGGAGATGAGTTGACGGTGATTTAAGAGATGCAATTGAGCGGAGGCATTAGACGGATATAAAACAGAAAGGATGAACGGAAAATTAAGTTCCTTTTTAAAATAGTACACACCTCAAAGCATATTATACAACCTTATTAAGCTAGATAATTACACCAACATTTTTTCCATCCCTAAAATGCCCTAACTATCATTGACAATTATAAGCTTTTAAGATTGTCCGTCCCTGTGGAGACGATACTCGTACTTACACCACTATATTACAATCTTTTTTTAAGTGCAAGAAAACACACATCAGTTTTTGGCGCCGTTGCCGGGGACGGTGTCGGTTTTAAGGGTTAATTAATTTCAGCGAGATTTTTTTTTAGTTAGTTTTTTTTAGTTCCTCGTAGGATTTTTTCTGTGCTAACCTTTCAGGTACTTGTTCTTAAGAGGATGAGATGAACTCATTCAGCTCGATTTACGGGGGAACACCTTACCCTCAAACCTCCACGGAATATTCACCATTTGCACCATGTCCTCCTTACAGTTTTCCTCAACTTTACACACCTCATCATTATTATTCTCCTACACCACAAAATATTCAGCCTTCTTATCCATACACTCCAACCACGCAACCTTTTCATTCTGATTCTTATTATCCTTCATCACAATACCCTTGGGTAAGCGTAAGACCAGACTCCATTCTTGATTTATTCTTCAAACTAAAATGCCTGAGGAAATATCTGAATGTTTTAAGGATAACATTTGTTCCTTCTGTGGAGGAGGTCACCATTTATGTCTTTGCCCCATCAAACCTCTATATGACCATCCTTTCCGGGAAACTGCATACCCTTCTTCATCCTCCCCACAATTTACGAATACAAATGTTTCAGTCACTCCTACGTCCTTGCCAAGTAATGAGCCACAGAATCAGTGTAAGAAGACACTTTCAGAAACTTTGGCTGAGTACCGAGAGTATATGAGGGAGAGCTCTTTAGCCATGGAGCAGAGCTCGTTAGCCATGGAGCAAAGCTATTCAAACATCATGAAGCATATAATAAATACCATAATGAGCCATCTGGCAGAAGCCCAACTTGATGAGACCAATAAGGATTCATGTGAGTGAGCCAGACTGTGAAGGTGGGAATATGATGAATGAACACTTCCTGATGATGTTGAAGACCCTCCTATGTTTGGAGATGAAGAAGAAGATAATAGTGCCAAGTTGTTTTTCCAAGAATACGGGAAAAAGTTTGAAACGGTACAAGTTGTAACTGATGAAGTCACAAATCATTGTGATTTTCATACAGAAACCCCCCAGCCGTTTGATTTATCATTAGTCTCAACATCTGAGGAGGGCAAGGAGAAAATCAATCATGATGATGGTGCTACTGAGGTAGGTTTGGGTATTGAAGATGAGTTGGGAAAAGATGATCACATGCTCCAAGAGAGTGGGGGCGAGTTAGATGATGTCCGTAATGAAGAAGTCCCGCTCCACAAACAAGATTACCCTTCTTGTACACCTGCACCGATCCACTTTTACGTGGTTTCAGATGTGGATTTCTTTGATTCACTACTTGATGATATTCCTTTTTGTACGGAGAGTGACAACATCATCCAAGAAGACCCTGATGAGAACGGTGTTAACGAGAGTTGGGATGCATTCTTGGAGAGTGATAGCGAGTAGAGAGGAGGTGCTCATAATTTTCATGGTACATTCGAGCGAGGAAAGGAGGCGTTTGTGATACATTTTGAACATGAGGATGAGAGGTTCATACTTCACTTCTGTGCTAATAAGGGTTATGAAAATCATGCGCTTCCTACGTGTTTTCAAGAATTTAAGAATCTGCGCCATCTAATGGCATTTGTTGAGAGGAAGCTGGAGATGTTGACTATTAGTGCACCACTGATGTCTGTGCTATTTGAGAGCCTATGAGGTATCGTCGGGCAAACGACGTTAAAAATAGCGCTACTTGGGAGGCAACCCAAGCTTATTTCTGCACTTTTGTTTTTGTTTGTTTTCAGAAAACCCCTAAAAAAACCGGGGTGTTTTCTGTTTTTTGTTTTGTGTGTTTTGTGTGTTTTGTTTTTGCAGCTCAGGGTCTTGCTTTGTGGATGATGTGCCGAGGATCACTTAACTCAGTTTAGTTCTGCACCGACCAGCGCCTTAGGGAAGTTTTTGCGACTCAAATACTCACCTGTTTGTAATAATTAACTTGAGTTAAGTTGAGCACGTGTGACCCTTTCCTCTTTACCCCCTTGTGCATAGTGCATTTTTGGCCATCGAGGGCGATGCCAAAGTTTAAGTGTGGGGGAGTGAATTGGGCATTCAGGCAGTAGTTGTTACATGTGATTATTAGAGTTAGCATGCGTAGGTGTTAGTTGTATATTCATAGGAAAAGTCATATCAAAATTTGTGAAATTTTTTCTTTAAACTATGCCTTTGTGACTTGGCTAACGTTTTGACTATGTTTTTAGAACATCTTTGAAGTGTTTAGGCTTAAATTGTTTGCACTATCATCTAGTTGTTGAGAGGATGAAGGCATTAGTCACCCATTAAATTATTCCATTAATCATCCACCCCACCTGAAAAAGTCCTTTAGGAGAAGCCAATTTAAGCCTAACCGTTCTTTGTCACCCTATTAATTGAGCTCCATAACCAAATGGCCTGTGTTTTCTTACCCGTGAATATTTCTAACATAGTCCTGGTGTTTAGGGAACTAGGGGATTAATTCGCTAAATTTAGGGAATTTGTGTAGGAGCCATTTTTGGCATTGTTCCTATGCCCCAAATGGGGTAAGAGCAGTCAACTTTTTATGAATATGATACTTTCGAGGATTGCATTGTAGGCATGGATTCACTTTGAATTAATGAACTTTAATTGCTATTTTTCGTTGGTGAGGCCGAGATTAGAATGTGGTAACGTCTAGTGAGAATCCGAAAGGTGAAAAATTAATATAGCTAGACCTCTTGCCTTGCGAAAAAGAGAATGGGAGCCCCTGTCAAAAAGCGTAAGATGAGACTCAGGTATCTTTCGAAAGAAACGGCGTTCTCGTGCCAACATGACAAGGGAAACTAAACTTAATTAATGAACTTGGAGGCTATTGAAAAATTAGCTTTAGTCCTCCGCGTACTTCAAGTGTACGTCAAAGCACCAATGTGCTGCGACGGTTTAGCTTAGTTGTACACCATGTCTACTCTTTGCATAGGTTTAAATGATTGTTCCTAAATTGTGGCCTACTAAGTTCTTTGATCCTAAGAATAGCCCCGAAATTCATGAATGCATTGAGTCTTTGTTAGAATGTTCCAAACTCTCAAGAAAGGAACTGTTTATCCTTATCATTCACCCTTCACCATCGCCTTCACAAGTCCTTCTGATCGGTAGCTAGTTTAGTAGTGTACGTTGTCACTACTTTGAGGATGTTGTAAATAACTTTGTCAAATATTTTAGCTAGAGTACAAAGATTTAGTTTAGGGAGGAATTTTCTTGGTTTAGTCTGTCTGTTCTATGAGTATCCTTTTAACTACGTGTGCATGCTAATTGTTTTCATTCCGTGTGGTGATTATCGTAAGTCCTGTTGTTTAGTTTGCTTGAGAACAAGCAAAGGCTTAAGTGTGGGGGAATCTGATAAGTCCGTATTTAGACACGCATTTGATGCGTGTTGGGATCGGCTTTTGATGGTTTTCCTAGCTTTAAGGTGTTACAAGTCTCAATTTTAGCTCAAGTTATGTTTACCGGGCGTTGGTTCGAGTTTTGTGTTGTTTGGAGTCAAAATCAGGAATTTAGAGTCCGGCACCGGCGCTTGAGAAGCAATCGGGAAGAGTTGGAGAACATTCGAGAGAGATTTGATGAAGAAACAGCCTTTGGATTGATTAAAGAAGTATCCGGGAACAAATCGTGAAGAAAATGGCAAGAAAACGGTCCAAGAGCATTCCGCGCGCCCCGCGGTGCAGTTCCGCACGCCGCGCGGGCGATTCTGAGAGCAAAAACTTGAGGGGTCTGAACCGCACACCGCGCGGTCCAGAAATAGCCCCTAGAAGTACCCGTGCGGTTGCATAGTGCGGCGCCCGCACACATCGCGGGCGGAGCGAAAATCGGAAGACGGAAAAACGCGCGCGTGACCGCGCGGTGACCCGCACGGCGTGCGGACGACCGCGCGGCCTGGTTTTCGGCCAGATTTTGAGTTTTTCTTTAAATAGACCCCTATTTTGCCTGTTTTTGACTAAGGAGCTTAGAGAGATAAACCCTATTTCGACTTTTGAGAGCTTTTCAAGCCTTGTTCTTCAAGATTAAGGGATTCTTTGTAAGTTCTATCTTTTTAATTAATGACAATTATTTCTATTCATCCCAATTCTGTTGATTATTCAATTATGAATTGCGAGTAGTTTTAATTAGAGATTTGGGATTGATGAAGGGGTTAATCATGATTTATGGCTAGATTCTTGTCGGTTTAATTGCATGAATGTCGTTTAATTTGTGTTTGAACAATTTAACTAATATCTTTTGTAACCTAGAACGGCCGCTAGAATTACAATTGTTTGTAGAATAAGTTAAGAGAGATCTAATTTATTCTAGGACACATTCACACACTTAATCATTCGGTAAGAGATTAGTAACGATTAAGGGGCCGTAAGCTCGCTCGTCTTGGAAATAATTTAGGATCATGTCGCATGAGAGATCAGCCTGGTCCCCTAAATTATTGTACTCTACGCCGCGAGAGCGGTAAGAACTTAGTAATGATTAAGCTAGGCTCAATTAAATTAAATTCATGAAATTAGGCTTGATCTGCCAGAAATCTGATTACCCCGGAATCAATCCCTGTTCCCTTCGTCGTTAATTGAGAAGAAACCAATCTTTTAGTTTATCGTTCATTCGCATTTGTTTAATTTTAATTCACCAATCAATCTCGCACACTCGCATTTATTTATTTTATTTCTTTTTAATCGCTGAATTTAGTTAATCTTTAATTCCCTTTTGTCCGTCCCTATGGAGATGATACTCGTACTTACACCACTATATTACAATCTTTTTTTAAGTGCGAGAAAACACATATCAGACACCTTTTTTTTTGTTTGGCCGAGATGGCGCCCCATGGAGTGCAGCGTCCTGTGGAAACCACTGCATCGTTCTGGCCGATGGGTTCACTGGTGGCCGATGGGGTGCCAGCTGATGGGGTTTTGGCCGATGGGGTGCCAGCTGATGGGGTTTTGGCCGATGAGGTGCCAGCCGATGGTGGAGCAGATGGTGGTCGTTGGTACGTGGTGCGCCAACAAGCCTCCCCTAGCCGATGTGTAACTGGCCGATGGTGTTTTTTGTTGGGCCGAAGAGAAACCACCTGCTGCTGCTCGAGGATGGGGACCCATTTGGCCGAGGTGAACCGTTTGCTGAATTTTGGCTGGTATTTGAGGTCAACTTCCGAGCCAGGAACCTCACGAAGGGCTGCTGGACAAGGGTCGCACCAACTAGACGAAGGGTCCTGTTTGGTTTTTTGGCCGCCATGACATGTATGCGCTTCTTTGGGCCGAAGCGTGGCATTCTGTTGACTTTGGTTATTGTCTTGATTTTGACCGAGGTGTCAATTCTTGACCGAGGGACAGCTTGAGGTTTCTTAGTGCATTATGTGTCATTGGAGCCCCAATGAGGCCGAAGTGTAGTAAGTTGGGACTCAAGTTTATTTGAGTGGCATACTCCTTGGCCGAAGGTGCATGTTGCCCCAACTAAGGCCGAAGTGCTACCACGTCATTTATCTATATGATATATTATTTGTTGGGAGGATCTCACTTGATGTATTCTACCTCTCAATGAAAGCACCAAATGATAGAGTATTTAATTCTAAAGAGAATGCAGAGCTAGAGAGATAAAGTGATATGTATAAATGAATTTCCAACTTCCAACCTTTTACATGCTCCCATAGGGAGTATTTATAGAAGAAAAGCGGGCTGGGCTTCCAGGCTTGGGCCAGGAAGGCCCAGTTACAATAAAAGGCGAATAAATGGTTAATAAATGGTATTTAATATTTTAATCTATTATAATGGGTATACATGAATAAATATAGTGTACAATGATGTAAATGTTATCTACTGAGCGTATGTGGGCCGCTGTCTGGGCCCAATAGTCGTGAGATCCGGGGGTCCGAGTCTTTATACTCTATCAGCTGCCAATAGCGAGTGAGAGTGTTAAAGTATTGAGTGACAGAGATATCACCTTGGTGGAGATCATGTAAGGCTGCCTCGATAGAGAAAAGCTCAGAAGTATTCTCAGAACTTGAATAGGATTCTTTGATAGCATCCCATAATTCTTTTGTCGTAGCATATAATAGAAAGTTTTCCCCTATATCATTATTCATAGAACTTATGAGCCATGATTTAATTATATGATTATCAGACTTCCAAGTGTAGAAGAGAGGATCATCTTTCTCTGGAACTGATCTTTTACCAGTAAGATACTCTTCCTTACCTTTTCCACCAATATACATCATCACTGATTGAGACCATTGGAGATAGTTGTGTCCATTGAATTTGTGGCTGGTAACGAGAGAGAGAGAGAGAGAGAGAGAGAGAGAGAGAGAGAGAGAGAGAGAGAGAGAGAGAGAGAGAGAGAGAGAGAGAGAGATTCATTTATTTGAGGAGTGGCAGAAAGAATTGATGAAGGTGTTTTAGAGGTTGCCTCTGAGATAGAGCTGTTGTTTTTCGTTAGCCATGATAGATGAGAGATGGGCACAAGAAGAGAAGTACAGAAACCCTAGGAAAGCTAGAGCTCTGATACCATGTGAAATTTTGAATATTTGTGATGTTCTCATTATCTCAGAATGGCAGGATATTTATACAACCTATTGGGGAGAGAATCTGAGACATTAACTATACAATCTGCTAATTTAGACAATAGAATATCCTATTTCTAGAATATCCTATGTCATGTTGATAAAATGCAACATATGAACTACTAAAACGCAACGTCAACTTATTTTATAACTATGTACTTCTAATATAAGTTATGTAGATATTATGAGTGTGTAATGCACATCATGTATTCTTAATATGCATATCACGTGACATTAGTATGCAAATCATATAACCTTAATATGCATATCACATAACCTCATTATGTGACAACAACAACATCCAAGCCTTAGTCCCAAAAGATATTGGAATCGGCTAACATGAATCGATACATGATATCACCACCAAAAGGAAAAGAAAGAAAATAAAGATAAAAAGATAAGCTATTATGAAAAAGATAATATAAAATGAGATGAATATACCTAAAAATGATAAAATAAAAAGGATAAAAAAATGTTTATATATAAGGATAAAAGGATTATAAAAATTAAAAAACAAGGAAAAAAACAAGGGGAAAAGATAATACGGGATCACTCCTCAACACGAATACCCTCATCTAACCCAAGAAGAGGCATATCACTTCGGACTCCCCCAACCCACGTCTGTTTGGGCCTTCCTATCCCTCTCTTCCTTGCCTCTTCTCCACACATTTCAACTCGTCTGACAGGTGCATCACTCGGTCTTCTATGCACATGACCGAACCACCGTAGGCGCGACTCTCGCATCTTGTCTTCAATAGGTGCTACTCCCACTCTTTGTGTGATTGTCTCATTCCTCACGTGGTCCTTCCTAGTATGTTCACACATCCAACGCAGCATGCGCATCTCCGTCACACTCATCTTTTGAATGTGGCATTGTTTCACCGCCCAACACTCTACGCCATATAGTAATGCAGGCCTAATTGCTGCCCTATAAAACTTACCCATCAGTTTAGTCGGCATACCTCTATCGCATAGAAATCCTAACACACTCTTCCACTTCATCCACACTGTTCTGATTCTATGGGATACATCTCCATCTAACTCACCGTCCTTCTGAATTATGGAGCCCAAGTAATGGAATATATCGCTGACCGGTATCTCCTTACCATCTAGAGTAATTCCGCTATTACCATTGCTTCTACCTCCACCAAACATGCACTCCATGTACTCTGTCTTGCTCTGACTTAGTCTGAAACCCTTGTCCTCCAAAGTTTCTCGCCATATTTCCAACTTTGTTTTAAGACCTGATTGCGTCTCATCAATCAACACAATATCGTCGGCAAACATCATGCACCACAGTATTTCGTCTTGAATTGACTTCGTAAGTTCATCCATGACTATGACAAATAAGAAAGGGCTAAGAGCCGATCCTTGGTGCACTCCCATAGTAATAGGTAACTCTGCAGTCCTCCCTACACTAGTACGAACACTTGTAGTACAATCCTCATACATATTCATGATGATGTTGATATACTTGCTTGATATGCCTTTTCTAGTTAAGGTCCACCAAATAACTTCCTGAGGTACCCTATCATAAGCCTTTTAAGTCAATGAACACCAAATGCAGATCCTTGTGAGCGTCTCTATACTTCTCCATAAGTTGCCGAAGAAGGTGAATAGCCTCAGTTGTTGAGCGACCAGACATAAAACCGAATTGATTCTTTGAAATCTTCACAGTTCTTCAAAGTCTTTGCTCAATCACTCGCTCTCAAAGTTTCATGGTTTGACTCATAAGCTTAATGTAACACTTGAGATTTAATATAAACGGATTAATAGTACTACTCATACCAATAAGATGCATCTCCTTTTAAGGGAGCTCATCACCTAAGAACTCCAAAGTTAAGCGTGCTTGCACGGGAGTAGTCTTGGGATGGGTGACCCCCTGGGAAGTTTCTCAGGGCGCGCACGAGTGAGGACAAAGTACGCGGAAAAGGCTAGTGGCGGTTTATGGGGACAGTACTAGAGGTCTGGAGTAACTACCTCGGGTCCTGTGGGGCTGGGGTGTTACAGGTGGTATAAGAGCAACCCTGCGACAGTGTGCTGACCCGTTGGATATCGGGCGGGTACTTAGCGGGGGAAGATTCTGGGATTTGATTGAGATTTGAGATTGGTTCAAGGGCGCAACGAGGACGTTGCGTTCCTAAGTGGGGGTGATTGTAACACTTGAGATTTAATATAAATGGATTAATAGTACTACTCATACCAATAAGATGCATCTCCTTTTAAGGGAGCTCATCACCTAAGAACTCCAAAGTTAAGCCTGCTTGCACGGGAGTAGTCTTGGGATGGGTGACCCCCTGGGAAGTTTCTCAAGGCGCGCACGAGTGAGGACAAAGTATGCGGAAAAGGCTATCGGTATGCCATCTGGACCCACTGCTTTCTTCTGCCCCATCTTCTTCAGAGCCTCTTTAACTTCCGTTGTTTGGATCCTTCTCACAAAATCACGATTTACCATACAATCTGGTAAATCGTGAAGTAAATACATCGTGTTTCAATTAATTTATGTTGAACTATTAACTTCTACAATCAAGAGCTCTACATCTTACCATATTTAGGTTTTAAAAATGGATAATTTATTATGAAGTGTTTCATTCTGTAAATTAAAAGACCATCTTCAATGCTACAATGTGCACGATGCGCATGTCGCATGAGAGAGATAGACACATAGAAAATGAAAAGAAATGTGTATGATTAATTTTACTGTGTCTATTTCTCACATGCCAAAAATGAAGAGAAATGGTAAATTGCATAGAAAATGGCAACTTTCTTCAGAATGGAAGGTTTCCTTTTTTATTATGAAACGTGGATGCAATTTGTGCAATTTAGAGATCTCCAACTTACCTTTTTTATTATTAAAAAATGGAAGGTCAACCATGAAGCAATTTATTTCTTCTTTCTTCATAATTAATCATTCAAAATTGGAAGTTATTTACTTGGACGGTTAGTTAAATGAAAGGTGGTGTAAAACTAATGATTGCACATTCAAACTTACCTAAATAAAAAAATGCATGTTACTGTTACAGTACATCAAATGACTCATATACCCCATTTTAATTCGTTGACCGCTTAGAAGTTGTTTTCATTTTTTATTCCATGCGTGTGAGTGCGACAGTTTAACGATGCAACCCATACGGAGAGCTGTCCGATTTTTCTAATCCAACGGATGGTATTGGTTTGTAGGTTTGCACCGGAAGCATGGTTTGCATGTCATGAAAGTGAATTCTCTCTCAATTGACCATAAAAGTGAGGCATAACATTGAAATCGTTACTCCTCAATTCATAATCTCTTGTCGTCTCACTTAGCACAATGTAAGACAGAAGGTCTGCAACAACTGATCTTTTAAATGTCATTTTTTCAATAATTTATTTAATTGACTTCCACATAAAATTTTAAACTAAAGTTTTGTGTGAGTGTTTTATACTTCGTGAAAAGTATACTTAAATAATTTAATCAAAAAATTCAAATCGGATGTCCCTCAAACGGGTTTGGCCGGATGACAGTTCACATCTATCCAGACTAACCAGATCTCTACTCTATATTATATAGGTGAAAGTTCATATAGAAACTCATTTTAACATAGAAACCCTTTTATTGTGGAAACTATCTAGGTCACCCATCAAATAAAAAAAAAAAAATAAACCGGTGGTTTACGGCCTGTTTGGATGGAGTGTTGGGGAGGGTTAGTAATGGAAGTGTTAGTAAGTGTTGATACTAACACTTGTTTGGGAGAAAAATTAAGAGGTGCTAAGAAGTGTTAGTAAAGGTTATTAGGAAGTGTTAATAATAACCTTCTGAACACCTCAATTGTCCATTTTTTAAGACCCCGATTTGGATGTTTTGAGGTGTTGGACAATTATTACCCTTTTCATTTACCCTAAAAACATAAAATGTTTTGAAGTCTCACTTTGAATCTCTTTCCCATAGGTATGATGGTCTGTCTTTTTCATCTCTTCTCCTTACTCGTTTCTTTTGTCTCGCGGTAAAATTCTTAACACTTCCATTATTAACACTTCATTCATTTGACTCTCCCAAACAAACACTTACACTTCCCTTCCATTTCGGGCCTTTACTAACACTTCCGTTACTAACATTTCATTCATTTGTTATATGTGTTGAATGTAAACATCGATGTTTTAATTTATTTCACTTTTTATATCCCTTGAAAGTTTATTTCTTAAAGTCGTAAATCATAATCAATGAGCTTTACACAGAGTTACAGATTAGTAAAATTGATTTAGTATAGTTTAGATTTTGACTTCAGTATAGTTTAGATCTTGGCTTCAGATATATACGATCGTGTTTACTGTAGTATGTATAAGCAAACAAGTAGATGGTAGTGCTCCCTATATCAACCTATCTCCTCTCATTGATCAGTAGAGTATTGTAAGACTTAGATCTCTTTCCGATAACAAAGATAAGATATTGATTTGTTCAGTTTATTAACAAAACTTATTAATTCTTGATAGATTGTGAGGCTAGTGAATCACATGGAAAAATGGGAGATCAATATCAAATATGGAAGTCAAATCTCTCATCAAAGAATGGATTCCAGAAGTGACTTCTTTTAAAAGGTAGAGTCTTTTGTATGGTTATTTGAGAAGTTTTTGGAAGCAATGGGGGATAGTCCTATTTGTTTAATCACCTGGTCAAGATCCTACAAAAGGTTGCAATACCACAAGTTTTTCACACACAACTCACAGATTGTGTGTTCGACATATATATAATGAGAAAACTTTCACAAAAGGTAGGGGTTTCATTGTGTAGCGATGCAATTTTTAACGCCAAATTTAAGTCATGTATGTACAACTTAGAAACAGAGGAAGATTTTGAATCTAAATGGAGTTATATTATTGTCTAGTCAACTTAGAAAATAATTATTGGTTGTCACACCTATACGAGATCACGAGAATGTGGATCTCACATTTTTTAAAGATTTGATTTTAGGAACTTTGTTAAAGGCAATTCCGAGGTCAGAAAACGAGAATAGCTTTTTAGCAATTCACGAATCCACATCTTAGTTTAGTGGAATTTTGGATGCGGTTTGAGGGTGCAATAGAAGTGCAACGAGATCGTCACTCGCTATCTGATCACCAAACACTTTCTTCGATGACTCAATGAAAGATGCATAGCAAGTTAGAGAAGCATGTAGGCATTTTATTTTACAAGCTTATGTTTATCTTAAAATTTGTGCGACTTTTTTTGTCAATTATGTTAACTTTAGCATGGCGTTTCTCGTGGAGCTACAATTTACACATATGCTAACTTTTACAAGTTCATGATGAATTATGGCATTCATGTATCAATGTATGGATTATTAAGTTTATGCGAGAAAAGAGGTGGATGAAGGGGTATTAATTACTATTGCAAACGTAAGCCATAAGAGTAAGTAGAGAGACGTTGTTTATACTCATTTAAATCACTTTGCACATTGTTCATGTAAGATGTTTGAAGGTGGAGGAATTCTTTGTGATCACATTCTATGTCTACAATCTCTACCACACAATTTTTACTTTAATAATTATTGTGCTAGTCAAATTTGATAAAGTTTTAAGGGATCGAGACAATATGAACAAAGCCACAAGCATCACATTAAAAAAATTCTTACATATCACTTTAATTATTAATTAAATATACACGACTTCAGAATATATATCCCTATAGTACTTTCTAATAATACTCCATTCCACAACATTTTGCAACTTATATTTTGGGAACCCAATATGTTCCTGTTTTAACTCTTTTGTAATGTTCGTATTTGGGCAATTTCTTAAGTATTTTTTATGATTTTGATTCAAAACATATATTCAGAGTGTAATAACTACTAAAGGAGTGCTTGGATAAATTTGAGGACCACCAAATTTAAATATGTTCATAATAATCGAATGATGAATAATGTAGAAATTTTTAAAAATTTCCTCCGTAAACCTAAAGATATAACAACTCAGTAATATACAGTGGTATTATACATGGATATCTACACCTTCATCATTCCAGATACGTAGGGGATACCAGTCGGCTTAATCCAATCATCGCCCTGAAGGAAAACTCCGGCAGTGAACTGTTTGGCAACCTGGGGAGAAATGTTCTTCTTGTAGCCCTTCCAGTTCACCCTTCCTGATGTTTTCGCTCCTGCCCCGCGGTTTTGATACTCTGCATACCAGCAAGTGTCCAGCCCGAAGTCACCCATCCATGGCGACCACCCCGCTGGGTCAATGAATCCGTCGATGTTCGACTGCATTATGACGGTCCTCGAGAATTCCTTCCATGGTCGTCCCAAGAACACTTGGACCACTGGTTTCACGGCTTTCAGTGCCGGGTCCGGTAGGATTTGGCAGTTCTGGAGAACCAGCCCGCCGACTCCCCTGTGGTCCTTTCGGCCCTGGGCAGTCACCATGCAGGCTTGGTTCTCCAGAGGCTTCCTCACCACCATCTTGCAGTTCTGCAGGACGGCGGCTGCGTCGCCGAAGATGAAGTCGATGGTCCCGGTGATTGTGCAGTCCCGGTAGTATTGGCGGTAGGAGTGGGTGTAGAGGGTGTCTTGGTAGCCGTCCATGTGGCAGTTGTGGAACACGGCCATGTCCGCTGACACCCGGAGAGCCACTGCCTGGTGCTTTTCCGGACCGGCCGTGTTCTCAAATCCGATGTCGCGTGCTATGAAGTTGTCGCCTTGGATCGCGACGGTTGCGGTCTTGTAGGTACCGGTCCCGTCAACGTAGTTCTTGTTTCCGGTGATCCTCGTCTTTGTGGGACCCTCTCCGAGGAAAACGATCTTGTTCATCTTCCTAGGTACGAGAACATACTCCTTGTACACGCCGGCTTTAATGAAGATGACGACGGTGCGGTTGTTCTTAGGCGGGATTGATTTCAAGGCGTCATTGATGGTTTTGAACTTCCCGGAGCCATCCTTGGCGACGACGATGTCGTGCTTTATGGATTTCGGGCTGGCGGCGAGGAGTCGTCGGGAGGCGGCGTCAAGAAACGTGGGGTAGTTGCCGTCATCAAGCTCCACCGCCGACTCGAGTAACCTCCGGTTGAATCCGGGGATTTCCAAGGTCTGGATGAGGTCGGTGAATTGGGTGATCATGGCAAGACCGTTGCTGCTGAGCTCGCCGGCGGTACGGAGGAGATGCTTCATTTTCTCGCCGCTGTCGCCGGTGGTGTTCTCGAAGGCGTCAATGCAAGTCTGCTGGTGGGTGATGGCGCCGCTAAGCCAAACCTTGAGGTCGCTGGCGTATTCTTGGATCTTGGAGAGGTCGAAATCCTCAAGCTTATCGAAAGACCTCTTGAGATCATCAATGGAGTCTTCCAAAAGCTCCTTGCATGTTTCCAGAGCGCCGGAGGTTCTTGGGTCCTTGGCGGCGTCATTGAGGAGGGACGACTTGGAGATGGCGTCGGTGATGTTCTTCACCGTCACTTGGAATGCAATCTTGATGAGCTCTTTCGGGTCGCTGGTGTTTTTAGCGCCGGAGAGACTCTCCTCACAGGTCTCTTTGTAATCTGTCGGGGCGCAAATGGCTTTCACCGATTTGGTCGTAGTTGAAATCCCACCGGAGCCGGAGCCGGAACCGCCGTCAGAGGACTTGCCTCCGCTGGTTTTGTGCATGGTGACCGTGGCGGCCACGACGCAGGCCACCAGGAGAACGGATGCGACGCCGGCGGCGACGAGCTTTTTCTTATTTCCGGCATCACCGGACCCCATTTTTTGTTTTTTAATATTTTTTTTTTGTTTTATATTACAACTCTTGGATGGGGTCTTTTATTGGGATGCCTTTGACCCCCCTTGTTGTTTATTTTTGGATGATGGTTGAATGGGAAGGAATGAAAGGCCTATTTATAAAGCTGAGATAAACAAACAAATAAAAAATTTGAGGTTGAGAAATGATGCAACAAATAGATGGTGCTTAGTGTTTATAGGAATTTAAAGAGAACACTCTCATCGGATGAATGAATGTGCATTAGGAAATGTAGATTGATTCATTGGTTTTCTATGGAAGCAGTAATTAAGGTTGAGAGTTCATTAATTAAACGCATTAAAAAACGTAAGGGTGTTAGTAATTATTGTTGAGGGTTCCATCTCTTTACATTTGTGAATGACAAATATTAGTATTTTTTTTTGTACATCGGAAAAGAATAATATAATGGTAACTTTACTCGTCAATTGATCCGCGCGTTGCACGACAAAATTCGATTACATCGTAACTCATTTCATAAATACTACATAATAAACTTTTTTTGTAAACCATATTTGCCATATGGTTTGGTAGTCCATTCTGAGTTTAGTGTTCAATCTAATGTCATTTCCTATTTTGTTGTATATGTAATTTTATTATACTTAAAATCCATTCACAATTTTAATGAGAAATGTTATTGATCTTAAAATCTACTCACTAATCTGATAAGAAATGTTTAGTCCATATACCGTGCGCAAAAGTACTCAGGTTCAGTTCTAATACCGAACCGGCCCAAGGACGAACCAAACTGATTTTTTGGTTTCTAGAATTTTCAAAACCGAAATTGTACCAATTATAACTGTGAACCAATTTTTATTTCAATTATAAAAGTTTACAAGGTTCACAACAATTACACGATACTGCATACAATTACCCTTACTACAATGTTGGGCACTAAACATTTCATTCTGCCTCTGTAAGATGCAATGCTGACCTCTAATGAGTATGAGCTATGAGGTTGCAAAGCACCATCAGAAATAACCAGAACAACCGCCATCCTAGTTGCCAATCGATATAACAACTACAACAACAACACACAGGTAGACCGTGATGAACCAAAATCAAACCATGTATGTCTTCCCAACTTGGATAATGTTCATGTGAGGGACCCGCAATGTCGCTGCCCCACCTCTGCAGTTGCTCCTCATAAATGAGTAAAAATAATTGATTGCTAGTTTCTTGATGAACCAAGAGCTTTTCTTGGCCCTCACATCCGCATGCCCGAGCAGGTAGGTAAATCCCGATTCGGTGGCTTCCCGTAGAGCCGACAGCTCGTACTCCAACCCAGGATCTTCTTCTCCTGACATCACACTAGCCGGCAATAGAGGGTTCCCTGTTCCTTCCCATCTATTATGATGATCCTGCATCATCAATGGAACCCTGAGATCCTCCATCCCGTTGTTGTCTTCTACAGAAGACTCGGTCTCCCTTGACTTCACTGACACGTCATCAGTCTGGTTTGTTAGACTGGCAGTCTCGAGGGCAAGCTCTTGGGCCTCTTTCCTCAAAAACTTCTCAAGGCTATCCAGCAGAAGTTGCTCAAACGCTTGATGGTTTTCTTTCCTGACGTCTTTGTAACCGTACCTGTTCGAAATCGAATGTTTATTACAGTTGTGTCTGCAACTTTCACTTCTTGAAGATTTCTGGAGTAAGTTAGACTAAATTAATACTCCCTCCGTCCCATTTTACTTGTCCTACTTTTCTTTTTGGGTTGTCCCAAAATAAGTGTCGTCTTTCCTTTTTTAGAAAGAAATATGTGGTTTACATCATTTACTTTATTATACCCAAACCTCAACCACAACTTTTACTTTTTCAACTACTTTATTAATAATCGTGACAAGTTAAAGTGAGACACATAAAATGGGACGGAGGTAGTGTAGTACCACGTATTAAAGTCTACCCCAGTTTCATCGTACTCAAAAGCCAGACTCACTATCTTTTGACTTGGGAATATGATGTAATACAGCAAGATGACTCACTAAATTGTTTGCGTTTCTTTATTATATAGTGTCAGTCAGTCTATGCAATTTTCAATGCAATTTTCAACGCAATTTTCATCATGGGTCATCCAAAATATGCTTTAGTACATGGGTAAGATTGTGTACAGTAGTTGGGAGCTTTTGCGGCACTGAGGTAATGTTGTTGTATTTAAGTCTGGCCCAATTGTGTTTCATTTGCGTGCTTAGTACATATGGTTTAAGGTTGGTTTGCACATTCATCAACCCTCCCATTGTCTAACTAGGTTTGGGCTTGAAGTGTTTGTCGTACATAGGTATGTTGACACAACTAGCGGAAAAGATACTTTTATGAGCTTTTTTGTAACTACTAGCTTTTAATGATTGAAAAGATCTTAGAAAGAAAAGGTGGTAACCATTCGGTAAAAAAATGATTGTTTGATTTAATTTTGTTTGGTATACAAGTTGCTGGGACTAATTAATGCTAAAGCTACAGACTTTTCTCAGATGTTACTCCATATAGCATCTCAAAAAAGATCTTTATTTTTAGAAAAGCTCTTGAAAAATTTCAAGTCAAACATACAACCAGAAGCTTTTAAAGACTTTTTAAATACTACAAAACTAGAAGGTAGAGACGTATGCTTAGCAAACATGCACATAAGCTAGATATAAAATAATAAAACAATATATAAGATTGTGGGTAGCTCCTGCTATTAAGTTTATCTTTTAGGGTTGAACACTTGAACCTCAAATATTTAAACTCGGAATACCTGGCAACACAGCGGAACATATGATAGTCATTGGGGCCCACTCTTCGGAACAAGAACCGCTCTTCCTGAGGAACAACAGGCACAGGCACATATTTTATGCAAACAAAGACTAGGATCGAGTGAATGGCTGGAAGGTCGAGAAGAAACTGGATGAAAACTGAGGGAATGCCCTGGACGAGCTCATTGTAGAGTAATCCTATGCCCGGGACCCTTACAGTTCCAAGTGTGGAGCCCAGATCGTACAAGAAATCCATTGAGATCTTCTGCTTGACCTCAACCTGGTACTTCAACACGCTTCCATAGTTCCACACATACATCATAGAGAGGAACAAGGTAGCAAATACAAGTGGAAGCCAGCCACCTTCCAAGATTTTTGATAGGACAGCAGACAAATACAAAAGCTCTATTGAGCCAAATACCAGAGGGAAGCATAAAGCTATGTATAAATTTGTTCTCCATATCAAAAGCATCACAAGTGTGACCATGATGGTGCTAACCAACATGACGCCAACTTCAGCTATACCTGCAACAAAGACGCTAGGGTGCTAATGTGCTATATAATATATCTTCACTCGTACGAAGCGTGGCAATTGGGTTGGATCACATGTTAGAAACAGATTGACCCAGTTTGACCAATAAATATATTTAAAACGCTTACATTTTGATCATAGAAAATGCTATAGAAAGTGGGGGACTTAGGTAAGTTATTCTTTTCCATTTAGCTTTATCATATAAAATGCAAAACAAAATAAAAAATGACATATATTTTACAACTTGTTTCCTTAGATTTCTTACACTTTATATAGTAGAAATAAGTACATAAAATGAGCCTATTTCAAATATTTAAAATAATTTTATTGAGTTTGAGCCAATCTTTTATTTTTCTCAACTTTTTCTTTCCTTCAAATTTCTTTCTAGTTTTCCTTCTCTAGTATTCTCCGAGTTCCAAACGGACCCTAAGAATCAGAACCATATCTATGGATGATGTTTGGGAAGTTATTTCCCAAGTTCTAAGGGCTCAAACCAACAATATAAGGTCCAAGCAATGAACCTGGGGATGGGATTGAAGGTGTCAAAATTGTCTATTCATTCCATAAAAGTTTTTGTGACGAAACATCAATGGACAAGAAAGTCAAGTAACTCCAGGAAAGATTTAGAGATTTACCGTATGCATTCGCTATGCTTGTTGTGCTTCTAAAAGCAGCTACTACAGCCATGCACATGATCATCAAAAACCAATTAACTACAGGAATATAAATCTGACCCATGTGCCTCTTTGAGGTGTGTACGACCTTCAGTCGTGGGAAGCATCCAAGAGCCATGGCTTGCTTAACACATGAAAATGAAGCAGATATCATGGCCTGGCTAGCAATTATAGCAGCAACTGTGGCTATCACAAAAATTGGCCAGAAAAGCCCATCTGTTTGTTCATGATGATCCCAACTGTCAAATGAAGCACATATAGATTCAAACAACAAAAAATGTTGTTTCCCAATAGGAGCAGTGGAAAATTACCAGGCACAGAGGAATAGAATATTGTGCTGGCGGAATTAGGATGTTTCATGAGATATGCAGCTTGGCCAAAGTATGCTAAGAGAAGGCAGGGGAAGACCGCGCCAGTAAAGGCAATCTGCAGTGATCAAGGTACATAAAAATAAGGGAAATTTGGTATTTCGACCCCATGTTTAACCCCATATCTGATTTTGCACCCCGTGTTTTAGTTTTTTTTACTTTGCATCCCGAGTTGGATAAGAAGTCAAATGTTAAGGTAACTATGGATGCAAAGTCTAACAAATAGAATTGGTATTTGCACCCCCTGTTTAACGGAGTATTTGACTTTTCTCCCCATTTGGGATGGAAACTAACAAATATTGGGGTAAACGTGGGGTGCAAATGGCAGATTCCCCTAAGCATAAAACATGATAGCAGTGAGCCACTGATGGAAGGATCTTGTTGAAAGGAAAGTGGTTGAAACGGGAGCCAATGGTTAAAAGAGAGTCACCTGTATAGACCTCACAGAGAAATGACCTAAATCAGCAAACATTGCTTCAGCTCCTGCACCTCAAAACAAGACAGCATATTAGTAGCTTATACATATCAGCTTGAGCAACATATTTTGTTACTATTAAAATTTAAATATGAATTTCATTTCTGCGCCATTCAGCCGATTATTCATTAGCTCAGGAAGTGTATCACAGAAAAACATCATACTCAAGATCTATAGCAAACATTTTGCCAATACAGAACTAGATCTCCATATTAAGAGAACATTACTGCTAAAAAAGAGAAAAGGGGCAAATAAGCCCTCGAACTATTTGCAATTCTGCAATCAGGCCCCTGAACTTGAAGAATTGCAGATATACCCCTCAACTCATTGAAAATGATGCAATCAGGTCCTTTTTACCTGCTGGTGCCGGTAATATTTCATCTTCTTACCCCCCACCAACAGGTAAAAAGGATCTGATTGCATCATTTTCAATGAGTTGAGGGGTGTATTTGCAATTCTTCAAGTTCAGGGGTCTGATTGCAGAATTGCAAATAGTTGGAGGGCTTATTTGCCTCTTTTCTCGCTAAAAAATCATAAAAATACAATATAAATCTAGAAAGCGCATCTCTACTTTTATTTTTATTACTACGTAATAAAAATAAAGACTTGAGCATACAAGGCTAATACCAGTGATGCATAAAACACAGCCACCGAGAGCTGACCATGCCTGGGTGGAATTCTTGGAGAAGAAAAGATAGATATAAGCCGGATTCAATGCCCTTACCACAGAAACATCATACTTAAACAGGTTGTACATTCCAATAGATCCCAAACTTATGAACCAGATTGCTAGGGCAGGAGCGAATGTGAAGCCCACTTTACTTGACCCTAACCGCTGTATGCTGAATAATGCACCAAGGATGACCACTGAAGTAATAACAAGAGCATCTGCAGGTGAAATATATCACTTTAATTTTCTGTAAACTGAAACACAAAAATACCTCACTCCCCCCCCCCCCCCAAAGCCCAATATTACCCTTAGTGACAGTAAAGACAGAGTAGGCGTCGCGACTGTAAATATGAGCCATACAGGACTGAGTATTATACATTTGTAATATGCGAATAGTATCAAAATGTGTGCTTTAATGTCCCATCCATACATATCCTGTGGATGGGCTATCACTATCAGCACTTCAATTTGCTGGTTTCCTATTCACTGACAAAAGGATCCTTTTTCACGTTAAACTGGCAATTGAATGATTTAAAGTTATTACTCCCTCCCACCTTTAAAACGTTTCTTTGGTCCCAAAGAAATGGTCATGTTTCATCACACGAAACTAGCTTTCCATGTGATTACATGATTAAAAGATTGTGCCTTCACCAAACAAAACTATTTATTGGTATGACCGTATGAGGGAATAATATATTTACTTTGACTCAAGAAAAGAGATCTATAAAGAGTACTCACTACTCAGGATTACTTACTTGTTCCGAACCAAGATATCTTACCCTCTAGACCACTCACAGCGGACACCACTGCAACAGAAAACTATTGCTTAGAAAATAATTTTAGAATATAGTGGGGGTAAACCCACCACAATAAAACAAATGATGTGTGAAGCAAAACAAACTGTTGTCCGTTAAGGACTTCTTTGGTTCTGGGTCTTCAGAGGGAATGGAAGGGGAGGATAACTTAAAAAATAATAAAAATCTACATTTAGCTTGTAGGAAATAAAGTGATTATAAAAAATAATATACAAATATGTGATGTAACTAATCATATACGGAGTAATTATTACTAGTTTAAAACTATTAAATAGAGATAAACTGATAATATAAAATCAACTATCCTCTTCCTTTCCTTCCGAAATTCCTAACCAAATGAGCCCTAAAAATAGTAATACCTGACATTGCTGGCGTCAAGATGCCATCCCCTATGATCATTGATGTTCCCATGAGAACCAAAAGCAAGAGCATGGTCTTCAAACTGGATTTACGTTCCAGTAAGTCTTTTATATGTAAAGCCCTTTGTAGTTCTGGTGTGGGAATTTTGAGCTTAAAACTGGAGATATACTCATCAGCTGGCTGGCGATTTGGGAGAAGGCTAACATTTGCATACCTGCAGATCAACGAATACAGAGCAAATGTTCCTCCTGCCATCATCAGATTCATTACATGGGTAATCAAAACCATTTTTCCCAGACATATAGCATGTGGCTTATCAATAAAAAAATAGTGCATGCTTGAAGTGTGATGAAGAATTTGCCCCACATCTGATAAATATGAAGTAACAAACCCGTACATAAGTTTTGGACTATTACTCCTATTACATTGACCTTATGTACGAAGCCTCAAGTTTAATACACTGTCAAACCTGATCTTCCTTGTGAAAAATGAAAATGATCTAGACGAGGTGTCGAACCTAAAGGGTATGCGCGCTTATGAAAAGCCATGTGGAGTTTGTATGATGACAAAGAAAAATCAATAATTGCACGAATGTATCAAGCATAAATCTTTATAAAGTAAAATACTCACATACCTTCTCCATTGTCATTGGCCTTCAATACAATGAACACATACTTCATGAGAGGAATGAGAGCGATTGTATATATCACTATCGACAATGCCCCCAAGATATCAATTTCTGAATCTATGGTCACCTTACTGAATACATCAGCAAAAACATACAAAGGGCTGGTTCCCACATCACCATACACTACACCAAGTGTTTGAAATGCTAGAGAAAGAGTCGCAAAGAGTGGAAGATCCTGGTTAATGCAAGTAATAAATTTTGTAAATAGTTAATTACTTACATAACACTTCAAAAGACTTAGTGAAGCATCTTATTCAAGCAGCTTAGTTATTAGCTTTTTTAAAGCAACAAAATCAAATAAGTTGTGTTTGGTTGGCAAATTTATTTCATATGCTGCTTTTTCAAATTGCATGACTTTTCAAATGCACTCATTTTTTATTTTTAAATTAATGTAAACACGTTCTTTAATACCATTTTTATATTTCAAAGATACATCCCTGAGCTAATACTAGCCAAATACTGTGAGCTAGTATTAATCATATTACAAAGGGAAAATAACTTTAAAAATACCAATTTCATACCCCACCTTTTAAATATATAGCAAAAGTGATATGGAATCACTTTAATTCTTTCAGACTACAAATCCGGGCACTTAATCTGTCAAATAATAGTAGCAAACCATCAAACAAGCTTTGTTTACTGACTCATCGCCCATTCTTTATTGTTTGACTCACTGGTTTTGTAGTAAAAAAAGTAGTTATGTATCAATTCTGTTATAGATAAATAAGGGGGTGTTTGGATCTGAATCTTAAAACTGCTTCTACTCCTTCAGGGAGAAGAAGCAGAAGATGTAGTGTTTGGGTGAAAGTGCAGAACTGATTCTGGTGCTCTAATTTGATCCTAGAATCATTTTTTTAGAAGCTGGGGTGAACAGCTTCTGAAAACTGATTCTGATTCTGCTTCTACTTTGAAAAATAAGAAGAAGCAGAATTAGGGGGTGTTTGGATCTGATTCTCAAAACTGATTCTGCTCCTTCAGGGAGCAGAAGCAGAAGCTGGAGTGTTTGGGTGAAATTCCAGAAACACTACTGGTGCTCTAATTTACTCTCAGAATCAGTTTTTTTAGAAGCTGGGGGGTACCAGCTTCTGAAAACTGATTCTGATTCTGCTTCTGCTTTTAAAAAAGAAGCAGAAGCAGAGTCAGTTCCAAACACCCCCTTAGTTCCAAAACACCCCTAAGTATTAAAACAGTCGAGATATGAAATGGTTAAGCCTTGTCCTATCAATTAAAGCTACTTTATTCGGTTATTAATTATTAGCAGCTTGTATTGCCAAACAACCCTTAAGTGGAAGGGTTCAATTATTAGAGTGTTAAAGGCTTACTGTGAAAGAAACAGCAAAAACGGACGAAACAAACAATTCTATCCTGGAGTTCTGAAACGGGAAACACTCAAATATTTGATTTTGGATTTCTTTTACCTTGTTATGGGAGGTATGTCCACCCCCAGCAATCTCCAAGGCTTCAACGTCAAAGGAATTGACTCTCTTGGGCTTCTTGGCAAGCCTCCTCCTAATAGATCCATACCCTTCTCGGATCTCATCGTCTCCATGCATTGACCATGGAGTTGACTCCGAGTCCACCTCGCTTCCATCCACCCACCTCCTTGACTCCCCGGTGCTGCTACCTCCAGTACCAGTCCTCCTCAGTAAACCCACCACCACACTCTCCTCTATCTCTCCCGTTTCAGTCATTCCACCCGTCAAGGATTACTGGGTTTCTACCATTATCATCCTAAGTGAATGTATATAGCACGTACAACTGGGATGAATAGAGCCATATTTATGACCAAACGAGTATCAAAAGGCTAGAAGAAGTGTTGGGTAAACTATTGTTTTTTACCTTCCACGTTTTTTTGGACCAAACGGTCGAGTCGAAGACTGGGAGACTGAGAAATAATTGTGTCGCTCTGAGTAATGACAAAGCAATGGGACCAACCCGATCCCGAATGGCCAAGTTTCGCAGTAAACCTTTTTAAAAAAATGTTTAAAAGGTACTCCCTCCGTAACTTAAAAATCTTCTCACTTTCCTTTTTCGTCCGTAACACAAAAATCTTCCCATTTCTAAATCTTCCCATCATACCCTCAATAATTCTTAAAAGAATACACTATTACAACTACTTTTTTTTGGATTTATCCCACATTCCACTACATTATTCCACTATTTTCCCATCATACCCTCAATAATCCATATCATCTTTCACTATTCTTAATCTACCTACTTTTGAAATGGGAAGATTTTAAAGTTACGGAGGGAGTAGAAATAATGGCCAAAGTATTACTTCTACAGCCCGTTTGTTAGCACTAAAATTGGCTGAAGTGGATAATTCTGTTGAAATTTATGAAGTTCTGGCTGAAGTGACTGTATTGGCTGATGCTGCTGATTAATGAAAAAAAATATTTAAAATATTTGTTATTAATAAATTAAATAATTAAATAAAATATTATATGAAAAAATAGTTAAAATGATCTTCTACAGTAACTTCAGCCAATACAGCCAGAAAAGTAACTCCAACTTTCTTTTTCTGATTATTCCAAAATTTAGCGCGTGAAATCAAAATTTACATATTTGGTGAAAAAGCTGGTTGATAATCTTGATAAGCCGTAAAAATGGGTCACCAAACGGGCTCCTAACCTTATAGTTTTTGAATGGACAAAAATATGATTAATTCTGGGATTAGGTCATCAAGTCATGAATAATACGTAGTACTAACTAAATGGATTTGGACAAATATAGAACCTCTTTTAGTATCAACAAAAAATGAGACCATGTGTTGATTTCCTACCCGTTTCAAATTCCAATCGCCCGAAAATGCTACTCCGTGTATAGGCGAAGTTAAAAAAATGTACTCCGTATGACTTCATTAGTTTGTAACTTTGTACTCTGTTACAATTACTCGATTGATTTACGGTTACGACTAATTGCAGTTACATGTCCAATTAATTACAATTATTTGTATGATCAATTACAGTTACTCGTTCAACCAATTACAGTTATCCGTCTGATCAGTTACAATTACCTGCTCAACCAGTTACAGTTACTCACACAACCAGTTACAATTATTCACTCGACCAGTTACAATTACTCATTCGATCAATTACAATTACCTGTCGACAATTACCGTTATCTGACCCGTTCAGTTACAATAAATCGACTCGTCCATTTACAATTACTCGACTCATCCAATTACAGTTACCCGACCCGTCCAGTTATAGTTATCTAGCCCGTCCGGTTACATTTACTTGACCCGTCCAGTTACAATTAATTAACCCGTCCAGATGCACTTATCTGATCTATTCGGTTACAGATACCCGACTCGTCTAACTATAATTGCCTGGATATATCAATTACAGTTACCCAATCAGCGCTAGCTACCACCGCCGGTGACCATTAATGACCACCACTCCCGGCCACCGTCGGCAACGCCAGCTGTCACCGCCTCCGACCAACGCCCCACCCCGACTCAACTCCTCAGCCCCTCCCGCGGCCCCAATCCTTGCACAATCGCACTCACCACCACACCCTACATCGTTATTCGCGTCATTTGACTCCACTGGTAGCCTAAGCCCCCGACCAGCCCGCATGCCCATCACACTCCACCGCCATCCCCGCCCCATCACCACCCCACAAATCTGGCGACTCCATCAGCCCTGCAACAATTCCAGTGTCCAACACAACCGCTATCTCCAGCCATCAGCTCACAACCTCGTTCCTGCCCAGTTGGCACTGCCCCACCATTGCGACATGCGGCCGCCACTACCCCGCCCCTTACCCTATACACCATCGCATATCCAAACCCGCTGATTCAAATTCCAGATCTAAATTTGATGATCGGAGATGTTCCTTTGGTGATGAAGTCGCCCGTACGAAGACAAAGACAACTGTGGTCGACATCTCCGTCTAAGCTATTGTGACCCTACCGCCTCCAAAATTGCAACAAAAGAAAGAAGGAAGAAGAAGAAGTCGGCGACGCGCCTAATCTTCTGCAGCGACCTGGTGTGTGTGACGACCTGCAGGTGAGGAGCCACCATGCAACTTTGAAGAAAGTTGATAGGCAGCGGCGCGATGCAAGAAAGAGGTGGGTACCGACAACGGGAACTGTGAGAAGAGGAAGGAATAATAAATGGGGGTAATTATGCCACTTTAGAAATATTTGTTCTCATTTTTGTCATAAATAAAACCTAATTCCACTTTTGTCCGCTGAAAAGTCGTTAGTAATAATTTTGCCATTATTTCATTATTTTTTGTGTGGACAAAAAGTGACATGTCCATGTGTATACTTGGAATCATATGCCCTTCACTTTTTTTCTTCCTCAATTGTACGTAGCAAGCTTCACTTTTCTTCTTCCCCAACTGTGTGTAGCAATCGTTTGAAGGAGAAGACCCATATCACCCCTCTTTTCTGCCGCTAGTGCTCTCCTGCCACCGTCTATCTGCCACAACTCTTCTTCTTCTCATTTCTTCTTCGTCGGTGAAACTGCCATCGCTCACCTTCTCCGGCCGCGTGCAACTGAATTCGGCTACCTTCTCCGCCACCTACAGCTGAAATTGATAGCTTCTTTGTCCTCTTCGATGGTCGTGCCTCCGCTGCATCTATTATCCTCGATGGAGTGTTGTCGCTATCGGATTACCAATCTCAACGTACTACAACTCCTATTTGGGGTCGCAGGTGTCGAATCTGCCATCCTCGTTGTTAGAGAGGGGCCTGAGCGAAGGACACATAGATGGCTGAGGATGGCCACGATAGGGGGTGCCACCCATGGATGGGGCATGGACGGTAATGATTGTGGATGGGGCGGCGACGGCTTGGACCGGGGAAGGGGATCATCGTGGTGTCGTTGTTAGAAGCAGGGCGGTGCAAAGCGGTTGAAAACTATGTTGTTGTACAGCTTCACCAAAAACAATTGTCAGAAAAATTATGGGCGGTCACAGTGACGTGTTTCGCGGCAACAATGACATCTTTAAACGATTGAAAATTTGGTAGTGACAACTTTCAATGTCATGAAAAAATCGCAATAACATAAAATTTTCATAGTTTCATCGTGTTTTTCCAAACGTATGACCTTTTTATCACATTTTTGTCTATTTTTACATGCATTCACAATGTTTGGAAATTTACTTCAATTTCATACTACATAATGTTTTAGGGAAAAAATCTCAAGGGTTTTGGGATTGTTTTTAGGTTTGATTACTAGATTATATGCTCAATTCCACAAATTCTGTTTACTAATTATTTTTTTTTATTTTGAGAGGAACTAAGAGCTCTCTTCCTACAATATGCAGGGTTAGATAGTCTGTCGTTCCATCCACTAGTGCGGTTTTATTTGTTGGGTGTGTTTCGGAAAATAAAGAAAATTAATCAAAATAAATTAATTAAATAAAATGACTAGAGAAAAACAAGAAAGGAGATGAAGCAGAATTAGTCAAAGCTCGTGCTACGCACGATGTCCTTAAAACGTATTTGTTGCCTCCCACGGTGCTAGGAGCGTTGCAACAATAGTTTCCCAGGATACGATGACTACGAACTAATGTTTGAGCACACAAACAAGAGTTCCAGCGAACGAGAACACAGCATGAACACAGAACGAATTTGCAGATTGCTAGCAGTGTGTTTTTAGAGCTAAAACGTGTATGGATTTGTGTAAAATCGTGTAAGAACCTGTGTTGTTGCAAACCACCTGCCAGCCACTATATAGGAGGATTTGTTGTATGAAAATAGTGAATTAATGGACCTGAACGTTGGACATCAATGACCAGTCCGTTGGGCATTGAATCGTCCATGAACTGTCCATTTAACGCTGCATTAAAAGATATAAACGTTGGGCATTTATTGTTGTAACGGTTCAGAAGCCATCAGAAGACCCCTACGTAGTTCTGCCCGAAGGCCATCAGAACTGGAGCAGTTCTGATGCGCGGTCATCAGAACCGGAGCACCTCTGCCCGAAGGCCATCAGAACTGCAGCAGTTCTGATGCGCGGTCATCAGAACCGGAGCAACTCTGTCCGAAGGCCATCAGAACTGGAGCAGTTCTGATGCGCGGTCATCAGAACCGGAGCAACTCTGCCCCCCGAAGGTCATCAGAACTGGAGCACCTCTGATCGTGGCCTTCTGCCCGGAGCAATTCCGTCAACTTGGGAAAAAAATTATACGTTTCGGGAAGAAAACAAAAATTACCCGTATCTCTTGAGAGATGAATTTTTTGGACGACATTCGTGTCCGCAGGTCGCCCGCGCACGCAAGTCGCGGTTTTTCTTCTCCGAATTCGGGATTTGATTTGCACCCCCCCCCCCCCCCCCGCGCGCGTGGAGAGAGCCTTTACCCCTAGGAATCTTAACTCCATAAGGGGGGAGTTCCTTTATAAAGGGTTGCAAATCCCTTGGGTTTTCCGGTGTGGGAAATTAACACTAGAAACCCATCCTTTTTCCCAGTTTTTCCATTCTAACGGGTAAACTTCGAAAAGCGATTTCTCATTCACCCGTTATCCGTTTTGAGCGTACCATATATCGAATTGTAGCCCTTAACAAGGACAATCCGAAACCACTTTGACCCGACCCAAATCGGAAGTGGACCCCACTCAAAAAATTGCCCCAAAATAGCCATTTAATGCAATTTTTCACACATTTTTCCAACAATCCCCCACATGAATGAAAATTGATTTTCGAGACTTAAAAAAGACACGAAGATAGGAGGACACGTTGTGTTCACCGGATGATCCTTGTATACGGAGAGGTAGGTTTAATCCTTTGAACCTTCCGCTGTAAAGACTCGTTTATTTACTGGCTGTCTAGTAGACTCGATGTCTTTGAACTATACTGCCGTCGTGTAAACATTGACTTATCTTTACACAAGAACCTTCCAACTTTGTTCCGTTCTCATGGGTGTGCCCGTTTTGGCCATGGGTCACCGTCCTGGTTCTGCAAGAGTTTCTAAAGAACTGAGCCATTACAGTTCTCCTTTGAAGCGGCCCTCTTCTCTCTCACATAGGTGATTCTTTCACGAGTATCCCGCATACTCTTCCAATGTTATCGAGTAGATCAACATTTTAGAATCATTAAAGCAAACGTTTTTGCTAACCTCGTGCGGGAGTCACTGTTTCAACGAGGAGTGGGTAGGAGTCCGGGACCCCCACAGTGACCATCCTTCGCTCTATAATTTAGTTGTCCCATTTGAACCTAGGACCAACTAGGTTGGGTATCCACTATAGAACTTTTCAATTCTCGGGCTTTAATCTCATTCCTTGTATCAACTTCTCCAACAATTCTCTATCCAATGCCTTGGTTAGCGGATCCGCTATGTTATCCTTTGACTTCACGTAGTCAACAGTGATAACACCCGTTGTGAGAAGTTGTTTAATGGTATTATGTCTACGACGGACGTGTCTAGACTTACCATTATAGAGATTGCTCTGTGCCCTTCCAATTGCCGCTTGACAATCGCAATGTATGCATATTGGAGGGACAGGCTTCTCCCAACTTGGAATATCCTCGAGAAAATGGCGTAGCCATTCAGCCTCTTCAGTGCACTTATCCAAGGCTATTAGCTCAGATTCCATCGTGGATCTAGCTATTAACGTTTGCTTCGAGGATTTCCACGACACGGCTGCACCTCCCAAAGTGAAAACATATCCACTCGTGGACTTTGAGTCCTTAATGTCAGATATCCAACTAGCGTCGCTATACCCTTCAAGTACAGCTGGATATCTTCCGTAGTGCAGTCCAAGGTTTTGGGTTTTTCGTAAATACCTCAAAACCCTTACTATTGCCTTCCAGTGTTCATCACCGGGGTTGCTAGTATATCTACTAAGCTTACTAACCACAAAGGCAATATCAGGCCTGGTACAACTCATTAGATACATTAAACTGCCAATAATCCTAGCGTATTCTACTTGAGAAATACACTCTCCACGATTTTTGGTCAGGTGTACGTTTTTATCTAATGGCGTCCTTGCCTCTTGATAATCATCCTTATTAAATTTAGTAAGGATTTTATCAACGTAATGGGATTGGCTTAGCGTCAGACCCTCAGGTCCTCTAATTATTTTAATCCCAAGGATTAAATCGGCCAGCCCCATATCCTTCATGTCGAATTTAGAATTTAACATGCTTTTGGTAGAATTAATCATAAGATTATTGCTACCCACAATGAGTATATCATCCACGTATAAACATAAAATGACATAGCCGTCTACCGTGCTTTTCACATAGACGCATTTGTCACTTTCGTTTATTTTAAACCCATTAATTAACATTGCATGATCGAACTTTTCGTGCCACTGTTTAGGGGCTTGTTTCAATCCGTACAATGATTTAATTAATTTACAAACCTTCTTTTCTTGGCCAGGAACACGAAAACCCTCGGGTTGTTCCATATAGATTTCTTCGTCTATATCGCCATTTAGAAAAGCGGTTTTCACGTCCATTTGATGAACTTCCAAATTCCGCAAAGCGGCAATTGCGAGTATCATCCTAATGGAATTTATTCTCGTCACAGGAGAATATGTGTCAAAGTAATCATGGCCCTCGCGTTGCTTGTATCCCTTGATTACAAGTCTGGCCTTATACTTATCAATGGAACCGTCCGGTTTCATTTTACGTTTAAAAATCCACTTGGATCCCAAAGGTTTACATCCCGGAGGGAGATCAACCAATTCCCATGTGTGATTTTTTAGGATAGAATCCACCTCACTTTTGATGGCTTCTTTCCACATTGGTCCTTCGGTAGACGTTACGGCTTCCGTATAAGTCCGTGGCTCATTTTCTACCAAACATGTTAGAAAATCCGGTTCATTTTCTACCATACAAGTTAGAATATTCGAATCGAATTCTGCCAAGTATGTGAGAAAATCCGGTCCGAAGGATTTTTCAACTCTAGCACGTTTGCTACGTCGGGGTTCGGGTTCTTCACCGGATCCCTCGCTAGTATTTTCCATAGCTACGTCAAATGTTCGTTTTGACGTGCTAGGTCCATCGTTGGACTTGCATGGAAATACGTCTTCAAAGAATGATGCATTCCTTGACTCGATTATTATGTTTTTATGTACATCCGGATTATTCGAATCGTACACTAAAAACCGATAAGCACTACTATTTTGTGCATATCCAATAAAAATACAATCCACCGTTTTTGGACCTATTTTTATTTTCTTAGGTGTCGGTACAAGCACCTTAGCAAGACACCCCCACACTTTTAAATATTGATAGGAAGGCCGTCTGCCTTTCCACAACTCGTATGGAGTTTTATCATATTTTTTCCGGGGAACCTTATTTAAAAGGTAATTGCTTGTTAAGATCGCTTCGCCCCACATATTTTGTGGCAGGCCCGAACTTACTAGCATCGCATTCATCATATCTTTCAATGTGCGATTCTTTCGTTCGGCAACACCGTTTGATTGAGGTGAATAGGGGGCGGTACGTTCGTGTACTATACCCACACTAGCGCAAAAGTCACCAATTGGTGCTTCATACTCACCACCTCGATCACTCCTAACCGTTTTAATCCGTCGATTAAGTTGGTTTTCCACTTCATTCTTATAAAGAATGAATTTATCGATTGCTTCGTGTTTATTTTTCAACAAATAAACATAGCTATAGCGAGTGCTATCATCGATAAAGGTAATAAAATATTTATTACCGCCACGTGTTTGTATTGATTTAAAATCACAAACGTCACTATGAATTAATTCTAGTGGTTCCGTTTTTCTTTCAACCGATTTGAAAGACGTTTTCGTTAGTTTTGCCTCGACACAAACATCACATTTGTGCTTCACATCAATTGTGAATTTAGGAATGTGTTCCATGTTAATTAATCTACGTATAGAATTAAAATTAACATGTCCTTGTCTACCATGCCACACATTGGAAGACTCAAGCAAGTAAGCAGAAGGGATTTTATTATTATTAATAATAATAGTCGTTACATTGAGCTTAAACAGCCCATCACATGCATACCCTTTGCCCACATACATTCCCGACTTGGACAAAACTAATTTGTCCGACTCAAAAACCATGCGGAATCCATGCTTGTTCAACAACGAACCGGAAATCAGGTTTTTGCGTATCTCCGGAACGAACAGCACTTGGTTTAGAGTCAGCTCCTTGCCCGAAGTCATCTTCAGGACCACCTTGCCCACGCCTTCCACCTCGGAATGGGCTGAGTTTCCCATCCACACTTTCTCACCATTTGATGGCTCAAAAGTAGTGAATAACTCCCGGTTTGAGCAAATATGCCGGGTTGCACCGGTGTCCACGAACCACTCCTTGGAATTGGATCCAACGAGGTTGACTTCCGTCACCACAGCCGCTAGGATGATGTCTTCATCCTTTTGCCCACCTTGCACCAAATTGACGTGAGAATCTTTCTTCCTCTTTGGTGCCTTGCAATCCGAGGACTTGTGTCCATTCTTGTTGCAATTGAAGCATTTTCCGTTGAACTTAGTCTTGGAAACGCCTCCCTTGGGACCGAGCTTGCTCTTCCCATTATTTTTATTTTTGGAGCTTTTTGCATGCTCCACCACGTTGGCCTTGGCGCCATGAACAATTGGGAGTTTCCCATCGTTCTTCCGGTTATCCTCTTCAATCCGCAGACGGAGGATCAATTGTTCCAAGTTCATTTCCTTTCGCTTATGCTTAAGGTAGTTTTTGAAATCCTTCCAAGCCGGCGGCAATAAATGGATAATTGACGCCACTTGGAATGACTCACTAACTGTCATTCCTTCGTCTCGAATTTCGTTGAAGATCATTTGCATCTCCTCAACTTGACTCAAGACCGTCTTCGAATCCACCATTTTAAAATCAAGGAATCGACCAACAACAAATTTCTTTGCGCCGGCATCCTCGCTTTTATACTTGTGGTCCAAAGCATTCCATAGCTCCTTAGCCGTAGCTAATTTGCTATACACGTCGTACAAAGCATCATGCAGCCCGTTCAACACATAGTTTCGGCAAAGGAAGTCAGAATGCTTCCAAGCCTCAACCGTGTTGAGAGATTGCACATCTACCTCACTCCCGGTTACAACCGGCGCGTCCTCGGTCAAGAAACGTGCAAGACCGAGAGTAGTGAGATAAAATAGCATCTTTTGCTGCCACCTCTTGAAGTTTAACCCATTGAATTTCTCGGGTTTCTCCACAGAGTTGCTTGGCACAGTCACCATAGGGATAGCCCTTTGGTTGGCCAAAGCAGATGCACCGCGTTGTGAACTGTTGTTCACCGGTGCTCCGCTTTCAGAGTGATTGTCGTTCAGAACATTCTGCCCAACACCAATCTCGTTTTCTTGAGAAGTCATTTTCGTTTTCTTAACGTTTTCCGAAAACACAAAAAAAAACAAGTTCGTTCACCAAAGTGACAAACTACAGTTCAAGATTGTATACCGCAGTATAACAATCCGCAAATACGTTTTAAGATTGTACCCGTATGGTACAAGCTTAAGCAAACAATTACGTTTTAAGATTGTTGGGTGTGTTTCGGAAAATAAAGAAAATTAATCAAAATAAATTAATTAAATAAAATGACTAGAGAAAAACAAGAAAGGAGATGAAGCAGAATTAGTCAAAGCTCGTGCTACGCACGATGTCCTTAAAACGTATTTGTTGCCTCCCACGGTGCTAGGAGCGTTGCAACAATAGTTTCCCAGGATACGATGACTACGAACTAATGTTTGAGCACACAAACAAGAGTTCCAGCGAACGAGAACACAGTATGAACACAGAACGAATTTGCAGATTGCTAGCAGTGTGTTTTTAGAGCTAAAACGTGTATGGATTTGTGTAAAATCGTGTAAGAACCTGTGTTGTTGCAAACCACCTGCCAGCCACTATATAGGAGGATTTGTTGTATGAAAATAGTGAATTAATGGACCTGAACGTTGGACATCAATGACCAGTCCGTTGGGCATTGAATCGTCCATGAACTGTCCATTTAACGCTGCATTAAAAGATATAAACGTTGGGCATTTATTGTTGTAACGGTTCAGAAGCCATCAGAAGACCCCTACGTAGTTCTGCCCGAAGGCCATCAGAACTGGAGCAGTTCTGATGCGCGGTCATCAGAACCGGAGCACCTCTGCCCGAAGGCCATCAGAACTGCAGCAGTTCTGATGCGCGGTCATCAGAACCGGAGCAACTCTGTCCGAAGGCCATCAGAACTGGAGCAGTTCTGATGCGCGGTCATCAGAACCGGAGCAACTCTGCCCCCCGAAGGTCATCAGAACTGGAGCACCTCTGATCGTGGCCTTCTGCCCGGAGCAATTCCGTCAACTTGGGAAAAAAATTATACGTTTCGGGAAGAAAACAAAAATTACCCGTATCTCTTGAGAGATGAATTTTTTGGACGACATTCGTGTCCGCAGGTCGCCCGCGCACGCAAGTCGCGGTTTTTCTTCTCCGAATTCGGGATTTGATTTGCACCCCCCCCCCCTGCGCGCGTGGAGAGAGCCTTTACCCTTAGGAATCTTAACTCCATAAGGGGGGAGTTCCTTTATAAAGGGTTGCAAATCCCTTGGGTTTTCCGGTGTGGGAAATTAACACTAGAAACCCATCCTTTTTCCCAGTTTTTCCATTCTAACGGGTAAACTTCGAAAAGCGATTTCTCATTCACCCGTTATCCGTTTTGAGCGTACCATATATCGAATTGTAGCCCTTAACAAGGACAATCCGAAACCACTTTGACCCGACCCAAATCGGAAGTGGACCCCACTCAAAAAATTGCCCCAAAATAGCCATTTAATGCAATTTTTCACACATTTTTCCAACATTATTCACAGATTCAAATCGGTCATTTCTCTTTGCTTATTGACTGGCGCGATTCCTTGATTTCGGAGATTACATTTAGGGCGGTGCACGACAGGTTGGGGCATGGCTTTCTCGGACGGGAAAAGACGGAGAAGGAGGCAACAACTGGACACAATTTGCGGTTGTTGGAAGGCTGATTACTGACAAATTAGTGAAGTTCCCTTACTTCAGAGATATGATGGCATCAATCTGGCGACCATCAAGAGGGGTTTAAATAAAAGAAATCGTTGACAAAAGGTATATCTTTACCTTCTTCCATGTGGTTGATATGAACTGTGTTCTTCGATGGCTATTTGAGCAAATTTTGGTGGTCTTACATGTTTTACGAGCAGGTGAATTGCCTTTGATAGTTCCTCTTAACAAGGTTATTTTTTGGTTCAATTTTTTTAACTTGCCTAAGAGTTATTTTACTATGAAAGTTGCAAAAATAATTGGGAATTCAATGGGTAAGTTAATAACTATTGAGGAACGCCAATTTGAGGATGTTTGGAGGTCGTATATGCGTTTGAGAGTGTGTCTGGATATAAGTAAACCTCTGCAAAGGAAATCGAAGTTAGGTAAGGATGAGAAGGGATGGTTTTGGGTGGATCTCAAACATGAGAAGCTATCAAGCTTTCGTTTTGTGTGTGGTCTCATTGGCCATGCAAACCGATTCTGTAATTTAGAATAGAACAAAGGAGTGGGTGAATTAATAAAATCTTATGGTCCTTGGCTGCAAGCGGGGGTGGTAGAAGTGTTAGGGGTAAGAGGAAATAGGTGGTTGGTTAAGATGGAACACATATTAGTACAGGGGTTGCTAGCAAGGAAACGACTGGGCATACATCAGCGGATGACATTGTTAGGGGTTTTCAGGAGGTAAATTCAGCGATGATCTTGATGTAAGGGGAATCTTCAAAGAGCCTTGGGGAGGACATACCTGCTAGTCGAGCAGGGGAGCCAAAGAGGAGTCGTGTTCTGGAAATTCAAATGCAGGAGGCCCGAGATGCTGGTGGAATGGCGGTAGATGGACCAAAAACATGAAAGAGGCGGGCCTAGGTTTCTAGTCTCACCTGATATATGTGTCTATAATTATTTTTATTTAGCTGTTATTTTTGTCTGTTTTTGTACAAGGATTGCAGCTGATTTTTGTTGGGTGTTTCGTGCCTAGGGTGACTCGTACTTCGTTTTTATTCTTGTTAAGAGTCAAAGTCAGGAGATGATAAGTAACAAGAAATCCAGGTCGATTATAGTTGAATTACAATTGCCTGATGAGGATTAGCGATCCATTTGCTTCTTTTTTAGGTGAATGGTTCTGAGACTTGTCCAATGGCGTATGATCAAACTGTGTTTTCTGGTCTTTTTAGCTTGATCTGTCACCATCATTATTGGTCACAATGAAAAACACTCGATCACAATCACCGCCATACCAACGCAATACTAACCAATTTTCAACGAGTAACCACCACTAGTTAGTGAGCATCGTCGCGAGTGACCGCCGACCCATAACCACCGTCGGTCAGTGCCATGCCGCCACCACTAATGACTTGCCGCCCTCAGCGGCCTACCACCGATTAATGGCAGTTACACCACTACCTTGCCTATTACACTCTACCCCTACCCCATCAGCCCTGCCCCTCCTCTTTCCCACCAATCTACCCCAACCACTGGCCCTCATCCCTCAGACTCCACCCAGCCCCAACTGTTAGTCCCCAACCGAGCCCTCATTCGCCAGCCCACCACCACCACCGCCGCTTTTAACTCTATCCACCAGCCCCATCCACCACATTGAGCCCCTAACCAACAACTCTCGACCAACAGTACACCACCACCGCTTGTAACTCTAGTCGCCAAGCCACCGTCGTCGCCCTGGCACACAAGTCACACCGCCATTAAAACCCTAGCCCACCGGATTGGTGATGGTCGTCGTCAGAACAACCATTGAAGCTTTTCGGTGGCGTAGAACATGTTCCCATGCAGAAATTCAGCGAGAAGAGAAGAAGAAAGTCTCGTGATGGAAGTATGGCGGTTGAAAGGTTGTGGTGTGATGCAACAGAGGTCAAAGGGTCGCGAAATGGAGGCGCCATGGCAATGTAGGTGCGATTGTGGTTTGCGGTGATAGAGATGCGGTTGTGTCTTGCGGCAACGGAGGCACGATTGTGGTTCATGGTGATGGACCTAGCAACACCTTCTAATCTCAACACCACCTCGACTTTCACCATATCCTCACATATTTGACATCATCCTCGAACAATGGGGTGACACGCCATTTCCTGGGGACGACCTAACAAACTTAACATTCTTATCACCAAATCCAAACGTATAAAGGGAGTGTTTGCAATAGCTTAAAAAGTGCTTCTTGGCTTTTGGTTTAAAAAGCTAAAAATAGTATTTTCAAGTGACAATTTCTACTTAAACAACGTTTCTCGGCTTTTGTGTGAAAAATGCTTTTTACTTTTTCTATTACACAAAAAGCACTTATTTTACCGAGCACTATCAACTTTTACTTTTCAAAATCAATTTTTTCTCAAACACTATCAACTTTTACTACTAATCATTTTTCCCAAAATCACTTCAAAAAATGTTTTTTAAGCAAAAACATTTGCAAATACTCCCAAAATATAGAGCACCCTTACATATATGACACCACATTTTGATTTCGATTGTGATACAATCTGAAATTGTGGCCACATCACCCGTGAGGACCCGACCTAAAATTCAATTGGGCCTTTTAGGGTATTGTATTAAAAACGTGCACCGGCCGGGTTCTGGATGGTCTAAAAGTAAACTCACCTTTATGTTTGTCATAGTACTCCAAAATCTAAACTCCTCCTAGGGTTTTCTAAATTCGACCCCATTCGCCATTCTCGGTAAGTTTAGATTTTGACAGCGTCTCTGTATGGATTTCTAGTTTTTTTACGAGAAAGAACCTCCTCTCTACGGTTTATTTTAAAAGAACCTTAATCTGATTTTGTGTAGAAGGTGGGATTTTTGGAAGAACAGTTGTATATTTGCAGGTAACACACAATGGCCCGGGTGTACGTCGGGAATCTGGATCCCCGAGTGTTAGACAGGGAACTCGAGGATGAATTTCGAGTTTACGGCGTCCTTCGGAGGTTGGTTATCCCATAAATTGGTCTAGCCGCGGAAAAACTATGAAAAAGATTTAATTTTTATACACATTATGGGTGTAGGTTTGTTTTGTTGTCAGTCACTTTCTACACTTGTCTTCATCACCCTTGCATTTGGCAATAGTCAGGTTATTGGTTGCAGTTATTAGGAATTAGGGATTATCAGATGCCATAACTGATTTTTTCCCTTCTACTGCCTTGCCTCCCCCCATATAGTCAGCAATACGTTGTGTCCATCAATGGCAGAGTTTATTGATGTTAGCTTGTTAGCTTAGTGTTTCTGAGTTCAACTCCCTATGGAATTCCACATCAAGACTTAAAATATTCTCTCATTGAAATTTAATTATCATCATGGTCTGTTTTCAGATATCAGACTTAATCCCGACCACTGTCTCAGTTTTTATACAAAAAATAAAACGCGGTTGATATTTTCTTATTGTTTAAGGCTTGCTATGTGGATATCATGTATTCTTGGACCAAGTTTAAGAGACCGATAAAGAGCTTATCTTAGCAAGTGTACCTAAATTACAACCACCACCACCACTACCATCATCATCGTCAGCCTTATTATCATCCTTTTGTATATTAGGATGCACCTTCTTAGCAATTGTAATACCTATGATTGTTCTTTCTTATCACGAGGACTAGTTCATTATTGATTTAATTGATGCAGTGTATGGGTGGCTAGAAGGCCTCCTGGCTATGCATTTATTGAGTTTGATGAACGTCGGGATGCTCTGGATGCTATCCGCGAATTGGATGGTATGTAAAATATACAAATTGACATATCTGATTGTTGAACTCATGTTTTAGAATCAAATAATTGTTCTTACTCTGTTCTAAATATTGTGACATTATTTGTTTTGTTTGATTTAACATAACAGGAAAGAATGGCTGGCGTGTGGAGCTTTCTCATAATTCAGGTGGAGGCCGTGGTGGACGTCGTGGTGGAGGTGATGATTCAAAGTGCTATGAATGCGGTGAACCTGGCCACTTTGCTCGCGAGTGCCGCTCGCGTACTGGCCAAAGAGGGTTTGGAAATGGGGGGCGTCGAAGTCCCAGTCCTAGACGGCGTAGGAGCCCAAGTTATGGACGGAAGTATGTTCTCTCATGCACATAAGTCATAACAATGCTTATTTAAACTTCCAGTTTTGAAATTCACAATATATTTAGTAAATAATACAGTAAATAATACTTATTTATACATAACTATACATTGCTTTTACTAAATATATCAGTGATCAAACTATTATCGGAGTTATATATCAAAATCTCATAGTTAATCTTGAAAATTTAAAATCATTTTGACCAAAAAATATTCACTATGATTTTGTTATGATTTGATGCTATTCTATTACGATTTTGTATGATTCTATTACGATTTTATGAGTTTATAATTTCACCAGTGATTCAAATCGATTTATTAGTGTAGCCTATTTAAATCGAAATTTTTAACAACTTTGGTGTAATGTGTGTGTAATAATAGTTAAAAATACAGTCTACATATACGAAAAAATATATATTTTGGAACATGAAACTGTAAAGAGTGTTGAATCTATGTTTTAATCTATGTCAAATATTACATCAGTGGAATACTAATTGGGGAGGAGAAACTAACTTTCCCATTTTGTGTATAAAAAGTGTACAGTTAAGTAATGATTTTAATTAGTTTTGGCTGTCTGATTTTTTCTAGAGTGTTCATGATAATGATGATTAACACTCATAATTGCTACAACGTTTTCAACATCATTATATATTTGGAAGTACTTTTTCAAAATACTTTTGATCCTCTCATCCTCATCTCCACATAAGATCACTCTGACATAGATAATAATCTCATTTTACTCAACATTTTATAATTTGTCTAACCACTTTATTATAAAGACTCATCATCATCATCATCATCATTACCACTGTGCCGCAAAGGCTCCCATCTACGATGGGGTGGGGGGGGGGGTCGGAAGTACGCAGTCTTACCCCTGTGCTTTGTACTAAAGCACAAAGATATAAAGACTATTAATAATTATTTAAGAAAATATTCCAAACCGTGTGCACCTCACTTGTAATATACTACGGAGTAGTATTTATAAAATGAAACTTTGTCACTGAGATTCTTGCATTTTGGAATAGTAGAATATGAACCATACAATTTTCACTTAAAAAGGAGAATGAAGCTTATTTAGGGATGGCCTGAAGATAAAGTTGGTAGAGAGAAGGGATTGGAGGGTCACCTATGTATTAATATTTGACTATCAGTTTTATCTACTCTGAATATGTATTTTTTGGTATCAGAGATGCTCAATGTTTTGACGAAGTCTTGCTTTCAACTATCTGAGATCATAATATTTAGTTTGATACATTTTTGCGGTAACTCGTCCAAACTAATACAATCAACCTCAACCAGCATGGTGATGGAATTCCTATGTTGGGGTTCTGTGTTAATTTTCAACTATACAGATGCAGCTTTCGGTCCCATAGAGTTTTTAACTTGTCTTACTTTATTTTCTTAATATATGGTTCTTTTTTTTAAAAAAAAAATTTGAAGACATAAATTTGTCTCATCTAGCACACTTAACAGTACACCATGTTTTGTTATTTCTGATTTATCTTTATGGCGCATGCTTCTTCAGATTACATGTAGGGGTTAACTTGAGATTGCAGGGGTATATGCATGATTGACGTTGTCGTCGTCATCATCATCATCATTATTTTTCAGATTATTTGTTATTATTAGAACCCCAAAATCTTTTGGGAATAAGGCTCGGGTGTTGTTGTTTGTTGGATTTGTTATTATTAGAAGAATCTTTTATTAGTTCTGCAAATATATTTATTTTATTGCAGAAGCATTAGCCCTCTTGGAAAACGATCTCCGCCACGTCGCTATCCTTCTCCTCGTCGTGGTCGGAGCTATAGCAGGTCACCCCCTTACCGCCGTGGTCGTCGAGACTCGCCCTATGCCAATGGGTATTTAAAGTGCATACATGATGTGTTTTGTATTTATTCTGAGTAGTTGGAGACCAACTGTTTTTATCCATTACTTGCAGTTCACCAGGATATCGGCGTGTTTGAGGCAAATCACCTTATGCAAAATGGGTAAGTCATTTTTAAAGCATATTTTGGTTGGCGGGAATTGCATATTTTCCCTATAATTCAAAAAGTGAGATTACAGATTGAAGTACAAGAGAGCTGTTATTCACAGAATTCTAATGGAATTGCAATTTCTTCAAGGAAACAGGACTGCCCTTCTTATTCTTCATTAAATTAATTGCTGATTATTCCTTTGCCATTCCATTATAGTGGACCTTGACCTAGAATTTAAGTTCACATTAATTTCATTCCATACAGAAAGTATAATTTGAAATCATTCTTTATCTGTTTACTCTTTTTCCATGGATCATGGATGCCAAGTGCATTTGTGATTTGCGGGTTGTTTTTGCTACTTGTACTCTGGTTTAACTTTGCTAATTATATTTCTGAAGCAGAAAATAGATTTTTGAAAGGATAAGTATTTTACTTTCCTTAGGTGGCATGATGATCGGATTGAGGACGGTTGTACTCTCATTATAGCCAACTAGCCACACTCATGATGTTCATTGTTTGCAGAGATTGAAAACCAAATATGGTGGACGACCAGGAAATGCTGAAGGGTCTGTTATACTGTAGTCTGATAGGGCTAGATGGAAGAGTATCATTCTGTACTTATTTCGCATGGCGTTTCAGCTTATAGTGGACCTTGACCTAGGATGCCCCTCCATTTTCCCGCCGGCATGCTCTATTTGGTTTGCTTTCGTACTTAAAACTACCAAACCATATCTGTCTTTACACTGCGATTAAAATTGTTTAAATTTATTTACTATGAGTGGATGTAACATGCTATATTTTCTGTTTTTGAGGTATGATTACGTGTTATCACCTCAAACTGCCCGACATCGTTAATGTGAGACTCTGCTTGTCTGCATCACACCTCGCATCAACTGTTTTATCAGTCTGCCACATCTGCTCAACCTTGCTCTACTGTTTATCGACATTGTTCACAACCTCACGACCTTGTTAACTTCTCAATAATTCAAAACGCCTTTGATAGAAAAAAGCTTATTTAACTACCCCATCATTCTGCACCTGCCCTGCCATATTCCAATACTACAACAAACATTACGGTGGCTTACTTGATAACTTTTGTTATTCCGAGCAAGAACTTCTGCAGTCCTATTTAGTTAGTGTCATATTTTGTAACAAGGTAGTTACATGTGTATGTAATAGCCTTGTTTTGGTTGTAATAGGATTTCTGTGGCTTTGAAAACCTTCTTTTTTGCCAAAACTTGGCTAACCAAATTGCTGGCCATAACTCCATAAGTGATGAAACTGCATGTCTTGAAGGCAAAGTGTTGCATACTTGCATGTGGCATTCCTTGTTCCTCTGTGCCTACATGAGAGTGTTGTCCAATGTCTTGACATTATCATGTGATGCAAAACTCAATGTCTGCATCAGCCAAATGCTTGCTAAAAGATTTATGTTTCTCTTATGGCTAGGCATGGACTGGTCCAAACCGGGCCTTTTATTTTTGGGGGAAGGCCCGGAACCGGCCCAGGGATTCTACCAGGTTTGGGCTGGTTCAATTTTTTTTGCTTTTCTAATTAACCCCGACCCCCCCTCACCCCACCCCCCAAACCCCCCCAAAACACCTAGCCCAACTCGGGAAAAACAAAAAAAATTGAAAAAAAACAAGAAGCCTGAAGCCCGAACCGGGCCTAGCCTGGCCAGGCCGGTTCATATTTTAGCAGACCCGGAGCCCGCTGTAACATAACCCTGGTTCGGGCCACATCGTGACCGGTCCAAGACCCGGACACCGGGCCCGGCCGGTTTACCCGGATACCGGTCTATCACTACGGGAGTGTTTGTGATTGCTTGTACTTTTTAAAAGTAATTTTTTTAAGACATTATTGGAAAAGTTGTATGTAGTAAATGTAGACAGAGTTTTAGAATATAAGTGATTTTAATTAAAAAGTAAAAGTGGAAGTGTTTGGTAAAAAAATGATTGTAATGTAATATTTTTGTGAAAGTACTAAAAACCCCTTGCAAACATATGAAGGTCGTATTGTTTGTATGCGTCGCATATATATATATATATATATATATAGAGAGAGAGAGAGAGAGAGAGAGAGAGAGAGAGTCTTGATCCTGTCCGGACGTCCGGACAGGAACCGCCGTCCGGCCGGCGGCGTTTGGCCGCCTTCCTGGTGGAATTTTTTGATGAAATTTTTATGGCATGTTCTCCATCAAGTCTAGTTTATCCACAAAAAAATTCAGCCAAAAACTCAATCGGGAAGGTCGTCAAATGATTTTTGCAAGTTAACTGGTCCGGAAAATACATATTCCGGACCAGTTAACTTGCAAAAATCATTTGACGACCTTCCCGATTGAGTTTTTGGCTGAATTTTTTTTGTGGATAAACTAGACTTGATGGAGAACATGCCATAAAAATTTCATCAAAAAATTCCACCGGGAAGGCGGCCAAACGCCGCCGGCCGGACGGCGGTTCCTGTCCGGACGTCCGGACAGGATCATTTGTGTATATATATATATATATATATATTGGTTCAAATGAGAACGAGTCTTAACGTGAGAACGTAAGAACAAATCACAACCATCTATCAAATGATCCGATCTGCGCTCAACTTAAATTAGGTGAAGGTTATTTACGTATTTTATTGCTAAGCGGTTTTGGTAACTGATTAAATGAAGTTAATACATTCATCCGAAGTTGACTTTTTAATCATTGGAAGCATTAAATTCCATATAATACGGAACACCATTAGAACTTTTTGCATTTTTTAAAATCAAAGAACATACTCACGGAATTAAGATTTCCTTTTAGAGAACTTTTTGCATGTTTATTTGGAAATGTTGTTCCTTTTTATTCAATTTGTTGTTATGTCATGTTCTTCTCCATTAAAATGTAATTTCTTTTCTATTCACTTATTTTGCATCAAATATTAATTGTAGTGTGTTATATCCTAGCTAATAGTAAGCGCAAATTATACCGTACGACCGGTATACCATGCGCATGGTATACCAGTCCAATACGGCACCGTTTCAATTAATAAAAACAAGCTCCCACGCTCATCTGTTCTTCTCCGTCACTTAGAGTCTGCAATCCTCGTTTTTTTTCCTCCGTCACAGCTCGCACGATCCTATCTACTTTTAATACAAAGAATTGTAATCATGGTTCATTACGTTGAATCTAATTTGATATCATGTAATGCTTGACAAGAAAATAAATTTATTCAATTCTATGTTTCCACAAGACCACAACCAGAGTCCAGATATAGTTCGATCTCTTTATATTCAAAATCTTTTTTGTCCATCCAAAATAATATAAATACATTGAAGAGATGAGAATTAAATTAACCTGAAGCTAAGCTTTTTATCTTACAACTTACATTTTATTAATTAGTCTGCTATATGTTTGCTTTGCTGAAATTATAGAGTTACATGTCACAGACACTGGAATTACATTTCGTTTTGGCTAAAGTTACATTTTGTAACACGCGATTTACATTTCAAGTTTTCTCAATAAATTACATCTTGATTACGTTTTATTTACATTTGACATATTGCGAGTTACACCACAAAACAATGTGAGTTACATCACAAAAACTATGCGAGTTACACAACAAAATAAACCCCTGTTATTCAATCAAAAATGATTTTATTATTAAAAATCATTTTAAATGGACCTAATATTAAAAACAAAACATATGCACTATTTATGTAAAATAATTGAACAGTTAAACTCCTTTTTTTCATTAAACATGAGCTACTACATTTCAGAACACAAGTTACATATGTTGTTAACTGGAGTTACATTTGTAGTAACACAAGTTACATCTAATTATGCACAAGTTACATCATTCATGCTACTGGGATGAAAATAAAAAAATATTGTACACGCGTGTACTGTTCACGCGATTTTTTTAATTGATCGAAACTACGTCGTTTTGGGGTGTGGAGCTTGGTGCTCACCATGCTCCGGTTGCACAGTATACGCACTCAATAGTAAGATGGTTTATTCATGTGTTTTAAATATTGGTTATTGTTTGTAAAACCAGTATTTTAGTTTTAGATTTTAATTGTTATACTTAATTTATTAGTTATCACAAATAATTCCATCCCATGCACTAAAACATCATACTAGTACACATAACTTTATCACAAATAATTTCACCTCATGCACTAAAACATCATACTAGTGCGCATAACTTTATCACAAATAATTCCGCCCCATGCACTAAACCATCACACTAGTGCACATAACTTTATACGCCTATACACTTAATTCATTTGCATATTACTGCACAAATCCACTGCAGTAGTGCACACCTACGCTTTGTAAACTCAAATACGGAGTATGTTATTCAATATAAACAAGCTCCCACTACTATGTTATTGAACTACACAATCTCTAGAATTTGCATAATTTTATTGTGCATTAGATATCGGTTTGTATATATTGCATACAACAAGCTTCACTTTCTTTTTGAGTACGGGGTCATCTCATATGCATTAGATATCGGTGATTGTGTGTTAGATACATGTTCTTGTGCATCAGGTAGATAGAAATGTTTGTTGTTCTTTATTGTATGCATCTTATACATATTTTATTTTTAAAAATTATATATGACATATTGATGTCATATGAAAGAGCATAAAAAGTTATTTAATTTGGTTTATTTTTTGTTAAAATTGGATTATTATTTAAGAAGTTAAATCAATTTATAAACTAAAGAAATTTATATGATTTGAGATGTATTATTACCTAATTTTTAGGGAAATGACAACCCCTCAATCGTGTGATTTTTTTAAAATGACTATCATGTCCATCTAACCTACGTTTAATTAGAAAGAGAGAGCATGGTTTTTTTAAAGTGTTTGCACCTCCATGGTATATCCGTAGATCTACTCCATTTTTAACCATTAATTTACTAAGATCTATGGTTAAGATTTGTTCTCACGTTCTCACGTTAAGGGGTGTTCTCATTAGAACCCAACCCTATATATATATATATATATATATATATATATATATATATATATATATATATGTATGTATGTATGTATGTATATATATACACACACACACACACTCTCCAAATATATAACATTTTAAATCTTTAAATAAATTCAGGGCTGTCTAATGAATTAGGAGGCCCCGGTTCCAAATGTTAAATTAAGGCCCCATATTAATATAAAAAGTTAAAAAATAAATCTCAATTCAAATACTTATACTCAAATCAATTGAATATTCATTAAATAATTTAATATTTTTTATAACTTACTTAATACTTGATTTAAAGGAACACAATTCATTATTCAAGCAATTTGAGTAAAACAGAACTAAAAGGGCCAAAAAATGATAGATCTATATTTTTCTTTCTTACTAATATATTAATATACTGATTAGTACTAATATATTAATATATAATATACTATATAATAATACTAATAAATTCTTAAATATATGGGGCCTCATAAACCGGGAGGCCTTGTTCTGGATAACCTAATTAACCCCTTAAAAAACGGCCCTATATAAATTTAATTCTAGAATGAGCATTCCAATTTCAAAAATCTCATGAAGAGAAAATGAAGTACAATTTCATTTTAATTCTCGACACCTGCAACCCCAAGTCCCCAAAGCTCCATACCTATTTAAACGGCTTTCATTGACCAAATATGCTGATATATATGGAGTATTACGGATTATATTTCCAATTTTGGGAAGCAATTTGAGAAAATAAAAACTGGAACTCCATAAAATTAAATGAAAAGAAAAAAGAAATACTCTGTAACAGAGAAGCAGCTTCAATGCTTCATAGGCATAGCCTATACACAGCTCCTGGGATAGTGGGATGCTTCACGAGTAGGCAGGGACCAAACCGGGTCCGGGTCGGGCCTTTTGTGTTAAGGGGAAGGCCTGAGACCGGCCAGCCCGGGTTGCCACTGGGTCAGGTTCGGGCCGGGCCGGGCCTGGTTGTAATATTTTTTCTTTCCTAAGTACCCCCCACCCCCCAAACCCCACAAAACATCAAGCCCAACCAGGGAAGCCCAATAAAACCGAAAAAACAAAAAACAAAAAACAAAAAACCATTTTTGGGCCCGAACCGGGCCCGGGCAGGGCCGGGTCCCCATTTTAGCAGCCCGAGCCCGCCCCGCTTTACCTCTCAAACCGGGTCTAGGACCGGTTTCGGACCCGAGGCACCGGGCCGGGCCGGTCCCACACAATAGCGGGCCGGGGCACCCGAACCGGGTCCATGCCTATTTACCAGATTGAGGGAGACGGTACGGAGGAAGAGGGATAAGTTGGGCTATGTGAGAAAAAAAGGGGATATAATTATATAAATATCCTCAAATTTTAATTTAATTACAAAATAACCTAAAAGCAATTAAAAGCACCCACAAGGCTACTTCCCACTTTTGACTTGAAAGCACTTTAAATTAAGTTGAAGTTATGATTTACGAAGACCTTTTTTAGCTTATATCACAAAATAAGTTGAAAAGCACTTCTAAAAAGTGTTTGCAAACACTCCCTACTTATGGCATGAAATTATTAAATGTATGGGCGGACCTGGTCATTTGAATCCGGTTCCAGATCATCTTAAGGGTTGAACTGGAATTGTGTATAATCAGGCTGTCTGTGGGATGCTAATCTGATCGAGCGAGGACCGGGTTCTTTGGCCATCAAAACGCTTTGATCTGCCCCTAATACGGAGTATTAAACTTATTTTTTAATGGAAGACTTATATTAATATATAAAGAACACACATATCATCAATTAGGAGTCCGTTTGGTAGCACGAAAATTGGCTGATTTGATTGATTCTGTTGAAATTTATGAAATTCTGACTGAAGTGGCTGCATTGGCTGATTCTGCTGATTTAAGGAAAAAATAATTTTAAAATATATTTTATTAATAAAATGATGAAAAAATTATATGTAAAAATATCTCAAATGGTCATCTACAGTAACTTCAGCCGATACAGCCAGAAAAGTAACTCCAACCTTACTTTTTTTGCTTATTACACAATTTAGCACACGAAAACAAAAATTACGTGCTTGGTGAAAAAGTTGGCTGATAAGACGAAAAACAGTGTTGCCAAACGACGAACACTCCCAAATCCCAATTCGGTCATTATACTCATCAATCGAATGATTGATCATAGAATTATTGGGATAAGGCTCAAATTGGACATTGTGGTTTCATCAGAATCTCATATTGGACACTAAGGTTTCAAATGGACCAAATTAGACACTATGGTTTCATATATATATATATATATATATATATATATATATATATATATATCATATTGGACACTAAAGTTTCATAATTCAATATAAGTGAGTGTCCACTTTGATCTTTATCCAATATAAGTGAGTGTCCAAAAACTATGAATTATAAAACTTTAGTGTCCAATATGATTATATGAGATATATATATGAAACCATCGTGTCTAATTTGGTCCATTTGAAACCTTAGGGGGTGTCCTCGTTTAGGATTCTAAAGGATTTTAATGGATTGTTAGAATTCAGCTGTCCTCAACTTGGAATGTGATGGAATCCGTCAAAATACTGGTGTCCTCAAAATGTCCATGGAATTTTTAACTCATGGATTTCCATGGATTTTAAGGCTAAAATGCAAAGGGAGAATAGATCCCAAAATCTGACCATTATCGTCTTGATTTCAATGGATTTATCGTAGAGTAGAGCAGCATGGCAAACAAAAGGAACGGAGGAGGTTTGTACCACCACCGCCGGGTCAAATTTTTGCGTCGAATATTCATTGCCGTTCTGGGTCGTTTCCTTCTTCTCCTGTGTTCACTGTTCGTGGTCGACGGATTTCCCGGGTGTTATCCTTCCGGCTTTGGATTTGGTCTGGAAGAAGGTTCTCTGTTTTTGTTGGTGTTGCAGTCTGATTCTTTCCGGCGATGGGCACGCTTAACAGGTTTTCCACTTGGTCCTTTGACCTCCTTCTCCGGCAGGTGGGGTGGTAAGAGGGGGGGACTGGTTTCGATGGGTTACTGTTGCGTGCGAATGTCTTCGTTTGGTTCTCGAGACTTTGGGCTACGGTTTACTGAGGGTTGGAAAAATCACCCAAAATCCGAGTAGCAAGAAGGATTCCAATTCCATGAAATTCCAACACAATCTCATAGATTCTACATAATTCCATTCAATTCCATTAAAATCTCAGTCATTTAAAATCCTTTAGAATCCTAAACGAGAACACCCCTTTAGTGTCCAATATGAGATTCTGATGAAACCATAGTGTCCAATTTGAGCCTTATCCCTACAATTATTTGTTAACCACGTACCGAGCGATTTGCCTATAATTACCAAACCAAATGGAAGAACATTCCCCTTAATGCATCTATCACATGTCTCCAGACAATAACTAAAACAACACTCCCTAATGTCCTATAAAAACCATAAACAAAGTATAAATTAAAGGCCACTAATGCAACTATGCTTCATGGTCCATGGTGTTCAAATGTTACAGTGCGTACATCGTTGCTACTATTGTGAGCACCTAGGATGTTTTTATTTGGACCGTTTTCTGGTCCTCGTTTTCAGTCCTAGGGTGGATTGGGACATGTACTGTATAGGCCCGGCCTGTCGGAGACATGTGATAGATGCATTAAGGGTAATGTTCTTCCATTTGGTTTGGTTTTTTATTTTTGTTGGTTTTAATATAATAGCAACAAGGGGTGGGTCGGGTCCGGGCCTGTCGGAGACATGTGATAGATGCATTAAGGGGAACATTTTTATGAGAGTATGAGACGGAAGGAGTTATATTATTAATAATATAATAGTAATTACAGTAATATCAACAATAGCAACATTAACCATATAAACAACAACAACAAAAATAATATAATGAGTGATATTTAGTCAACAATTCTAGTTTAACCAACAAAAATAGAACAAACTAAATAATTTGTAGTTGAATACTTGATTGCGTCTATTTTACTTTACTATTTCACGATATTTGTACGTAATTGCAATGATTTATTATAAATTATGCTACTACTAGATTGTAATGATGTTTTATCTATAAATGCAAACGCAAACTCAGGCCCGGTTCTGGGGGGAGGGCAAGAGGGGCGACCGCCCTAGGCCCGGAAAAAAATAGAAGAAAAAATAGGCCCAAATTTGTTTCTTTATGTATGGTGTTAGAAAGCGTCTTTTTTTAATTCTTAAGGTCAGTTTAATTAGGCCTAATGTTTAATTTTGTTGACAATTTGAAAATTTAAAATGTAAATAAAAAATTTTAAACAGAGCCAAGTTTAAAAAAAGAATATATACATTAATATTAAGTAGGATCAGTTGTAGTTTTTAAAAGCAATACAATTGTTGCTCCATCAATAAAAGAATATATACATTAATTTTAAGTAGGATATGTTGTAGTCTTTATATCTCTTTAGCCTTTAAGGCTTTTTATTCATTTAATTATAACATAACAAATTTATATAATTATTTTAGAGCCCATCTCTCTCAAATCTCATCCAAATTATTTATTTGTTTCCAAATTTCAATAAACTATATCTGAGTTCCTAATAGTAGTTTAGAGGATGTCAAATTGGCAGTCTTCTTGCACGAGTGTTCTTGGCGGCCATACATTTTGTCTCTTTGAAAACCTTCATTCTTTCGAGAGTTCAAATTTTAGACTCCCATTAACGGTCAATAAATCATTCTCAACTTATGAATTCAATATGTAGTGATATTTTTTTTCATATTTCCTTTCAAAAAAAAGTTTAGTGTTGTTATATGTGGCAATTTTATTGTTTGTCATGTATTAATAGAAAGAAGGTCGCCTATGAAGCGATTATTGATTATTTGCTTCATATTGTTCTACGAGAAATGTTTTTTACTGATGTTTTTTCTTTTTATCCGATGCTTGTGTTGTTACTTTTGCCCAAATATGTAACTTAAATAATAATAATAATAAAGTGATTTTTTACTTTATTTTATGAACCTCATTGGATTTTTTTTTATATTTCTTATTTCAAATAAGTATACGGTCATAGGCCCAGAATAGCGTACCGCCCATAGGCCCAGAAATGGTCAGGACCGGCCCTGTGCAAACTTAGTGTATTTTTAAAATTTTGAAGGATTTGAAGTGCACATCTTAATCATGTTGTTATATTGTTGATTCCAAAAGAATGAAGGTTTTCAAAGAGACAAAATGTATGGCCGCCAAGAACACTCGTGCAAGAAGACTGCCAATTTGACATCATCTAAACTACTATTAGGAACTCAGATATAGTTTATTGAAATTTGGAAACAAATAAATAATTTGGATGAGATTTGAGAGAGATGGGCTCTAAAATAATTATATAAATTTGTTATGTTATAATTAAATGAATAAAAAGCCTTAAAAGCTAAAGAGATGTAAAGACTACAACATATCCTACTGAAAAGTGTCAAATAGGCCCCCCTACTAATATGAAAAAGTCAATTAAGCCCCCTAACTCAAAAAACATCCAACTAAGCCCACGAACTAAATATAACGAGACAAAACAGTCCTTTTAGCAGTATATTAACCGTTCCCAGTTAAGTTGCATGTGTGGCAAATGATGTGGCATGCTTTTACATTTTCTTTTTCTCTTTTTCTCTTTCTTTCCTTTTTTCCTTATCTCTTTTTAACCACTTAATTACCTGCTAAAAGGACTGTTTTGTCTCGTTTTTTATAGTTCGTGGGCTTAATTGAGTGTTTTTTGAGTTCAGGGGCTTAATTGACTTTTCTGTATTAGTAGGGGGGCCTATTTGACAGTTTTCCCTAAAATTAATGTATATATTCTTTTATTGATGGAGCAACAATTGTATTGCTTTTAAAAACTACAACTGATCATACTTAATATTAATGTATATATTCTTTTTTTAAACTTGGCTCTGTTTAAAATTTTTTATTTACATTTTAAATTTTCAAATTGTCAACAAAATTAAACATTAGGCCTAATTAACTGACCTTAAGAATTAAAAAAAGACGCCTACTAAAACTAGGCCTGGACTCGGGCCGGGCGGCCCGACCCGGAACTGGCCCGGCCCGGCCACTGTAGCAACCGGCCCGGCCCACTGGCGGTTCGGGTCGAACCGGCCCGGTGGTTCCCGGTTCCGGGCCCGGGCCTTCCATATGGTGAACCGGCCCGGCCGGTTCGGGCCCGGTCCGGGCCGGATTTTAATTTTTTTTTTTTTTTGAAAAATTTTTTAAGTCTTGGGTTGGAATAGGTATTTTGGGCCATTTGAGGTGGTTTGGGGTGGTTTGGGGTTGAGGGGGAGGGGTAGGGGATTAAATAGAAGAACCAAAAAAAAAAATTGGACCGGTTTGGCCCGGCCCGGCCCGACCCAGCCCGGTTAGGCCCGGAACCGGAACCGGCCACCGGCGGTTCGGGCTCGGGCCTCCCCTTTCCTGGCCCGAGGCCCGGCCGGGCCCAGGCCCGAACCGGCCCGAGTCCAGCACTAACTAAAACCATACATAAAGAAACAAATTTGGGCCTATTTTTTCTTCTATTTTTTTCCGGGCCTAGGGCGGTCGCCCCTCTTGCCCTCCCCCCAGAACCTGTCCTGCCCGGTGGCTACCCGGGCCGGTCCCGGGTCCACCTATTTTAAACCGCCGGCCCGCCTGGGCCTAGGCCCGGCCCGGCCCGAGTCCAGGACTAGTCTGTGATACTAATTACAATTTGTTTATGAAACTAACAGTTTTCTCCGAATTTTGTCGGCTCCACAAATAATTTGATAAAAAAATCGAGCCAAATTGTCTATGATACATACGTAGTACAATTTAGGCGTATACACGGGCATGTATACTTATAGATGTGTACAAACAACTCTTTCGTTGCATCTCTCTCCAAATCTATCATCTACCTTTGTCTTTCATATTTTGAAAGACACGAGTATCAGACAATTTTGGGTTCAAATTGAGAACAGGGACAATATTTTGGAACAACGAGCAAGGAAATCAGACAAATAAAATGAAAGACACGAGTTTAGATGGAACAAGCTAACGCATAAATGATTAAATATTGGTTCACTTCTATTACATCAAATCAAAATGTAAAACGGTACCCATAAATCATAATTTGAAAATTCGAACCCCTCTTATTTAGTGGATTCCTTCCACACCAAATGCAGCAAAAATACGCTTCTATTTTGCCTTTTCAATAATCTTCTTGGCGAAAGATGGCAAGCAGAAAGCTGCAGAATGGATCTGGCAGTAAGCAAACAACAATGAATTGGGTGAATTAGAAAAACATTAGTAGAGAAACAGTACAACTTCAAAAGAACAATGCAAGCAGAAAGCTGCAAACAACAATGAATTGGGTGAACTGGAAAGTGAAAAACGTTAGTAGAGAAACAAGAAAGAATGACTGGAATATAACTAATAGCCATGGAATAGACCAAAATATGACTTCTTTGAAATTTGGACAAAAAAGAGACCAAATATTAATTAGTAGACTGAAATACCCTCACATAAATATAACCCTATTCATCCTTCTGGACGGTATCTTGTCTCCAGCCGCAGCCTTAATCTCAAGTCTCGTTGCTCTTCCTCCAGCCGCAAGCAACACCGTCGGCCAATTTCTTCTCCGCCGCCCTTTTGCCGCCCTTCTGCTTGCCATACCCCGACGTCGCCATCATTCCTCTTCTCCTTCTCATTCACTTTCGCCGCTAGCTGCTTGCCATACCCCGACGTCGCCATCATTCCTCTTCTCCTCCATCACTGAGAAGAGTTTTCGCATTCGACTCTATTTCAGGCATAGAATCGATTGATGACGACATGAGACAGAGACGGACAACGATGAGAGGGTTTGATCTCTTCTTCGCCGGTTTCGAACCAGATCGGGGAGGTGCGAGCATCGAGGGAGATTGCAGATTAGCGGTGACCTAGGGATGCGGCATCGGGGTGCTTGGGCGATAAGGTCGGCGTACAGAAGCTAGGGCAGTGGTGGTGTGAGGGAAAGGCTTTTACCGGGTCAAATGGGGGCATTGACGGGTTGGGAGTGTCCAGCGGATGGGTCAGGGGCAAGGCCTGTTGTAAGCTAGGGCAGGGGAGGGGGAGGCAATGGCAGGGTGGGGGATTGGGGATTGTTGCACCGCCGTGGAACAGATTGTTGGGACAATGACTAGAAGATGACTAGGGCAGTGTGTGCAAGGTTTGGGAGGGTGGCTGTGGAAGAGGGTTGGGTAGTGGCGGGGAAGGGGTGGGGTAAGTCCTGGGGCTAGCAAGTCACTGTGCAGTCGGGTTGTTACTGAAAGTGGTGGTCACAGTGACCGGGGCGGTGGCTGGGTGTGGATGCCATATGTGGTTATAGGCGGTGGTGGCTAACTCTGGTCTCTGTCGAACCGAGTAATGTAATTAGTACTCCTTATATCAAGGTAACTATAATTGGATGGGTGCATAACAGTAACTGGATGATGGGTCGGGTAACTGTAACTGGACGGGTCGGATAACTACAACAGGACGGATCGGGTAACTGTAACTAGATGACGGATCGGGTAAATGTAACTGAGCGGGTCGAGTAACTGTAACTGCGGCATGTAACTATAGCTGGCAGCACGAAACTAGTTAGACGAGTAACATCATAACTGAATTGTAATTGATCGAGTCGTGTAACTGTAATTGGTTGGGCAACTATAATTGATCAGATAAGGTAAGTGTAACTGGTCGGGTCGGGTAACTGTAAAATTGACGGGTCGAGTAATTGTAACTAATCAAATGGAATAATTGTATTTAGTTTGATACTTTGATCAAGTAACTGTAAATTGTAACCGAATAACTGTAAACGGGAAGGATATAAAAGCGGGATATAAAAGTCAAAAATCTTTTTTATTTGTCCTTGCTAGCATCTTGGCAATGGGAAAGTGGCTAGGAGTACTGATACGTAGTACTACGTACGGAGTACTTAGTAAGGTAGAATTAGTATGCCGCGTATTGATACGGTAACGAGTAAGGGTATATCCGTCCAATTTTTAAAATGGTGCTACGGAAGGTCTGTTTTTTGGAAAGTATTAAAAGAAGTTTATATTTGTCCAAATCATTTTAATTGGTAATATTGCTGACCTAACCCCATAAAAAACAATGCAACTTTAAAAGAACAATGCAAGCAGAAAGCAGGAAACAACAATGAATTGGGTGAATTAGAAAAATGTTAGTAGAGAAACAATAAAGCTCCAAAAGAAAAATGCAAGCAGAAAGCAGCAGAATGAATCTGGCAGAAAGCAAACAACAATGAATTGGGTGATATAGAAAAAACATTAAAACAGTAGTAGAAAAACAATAGAACTCCAGGAGAATAATGCAAGCAGAAAACTGCAGAATGAATCTGGTGGAAAGCAAACAACAATGAATTGGGTGAATAGAAAAACATTAGTATAGAAACAATACAACTCCAAAAGAATGATGAATGACTACCTACGTCCCAATTTAAGTTTCTCAAACATAATTCAGTCAACTTAATTTTTTTAATATACTCCGTACTATGTATAATTTTATACAATAACTTTCAACCACTTTTTAATATAATAGAATTTATGGCATAGTTTCTGAATATGTAAATTTTAATTATTACTCCGTATAATATGTGTATATATATATACTCTGTATATATAGGGAGAAGGAGCAAATATACCCTTGAGCTTTGTGTCAGAGAGCAAATTACCCTTCAACTTCATTTTTGAACAATTAAACACAATTATATTGAATTTGAAACAAATGTACCCTTAAATTATATATTAGAGAACATATACACATCTTAACAATATATCACAAAACATATATACCCCATTATTTAGGCATACGGGTCTATTTGTTCTAACTTTATAAATTTTGTGTTTATTTGTTCCAAATGAAGTTGAGAGGTATATTTGTTCTCTAACATATAGTTTGCAGACAAACTAACTTGATCATAAAGCGCACAGAGAACCTTGGAAAGGAACGGATGGAGTACCTCTGAGTTGTAGAACTTCAAGGACCCTTTGGTCTCGGTATGGCTGTCATCTTCACTACTTAAAGGGTTGATTGGCTTCTTGAAATCAACTTCTGGTCCCTCAGTAGAGCATAGCATGAAACCTATCACGCCACTGCAACATAAAAAGAAGTTTCAACCCCAAGTTCCCCACCCGCTCTTACCCTAGAACGTATGTGGTGAATGAGTTAAACAGTGAGGAGTAACTCATTGTGTCCGTCATAGGGTTTGCACACAAATGTTTTCCCATAACAGATCTAAATATATTAGGGCCATACACTGCGGCTGAAACTGAGCCCGCCATAAAGACATTACACTACAAGCATGGTTTAAAAAGGTGCTTAAGAGGCGGGTTTTGAGGCGCGCCTCAAGGTGAGGTGTACAGATTGGGTATCTGGGCTTATGTTTTTTCGCAGGTTAAGAGGCTCACGCCTTAAATGTCAAGGCGTATGCCCTGAGGCGCACCCTGAGGCATTTTTCCTTTGTTTCTAATGTGCAGTAACTTAAAAAGGCCCAAGGTATTTCATTTAATAAAAGTCCCAGAGTACTTTTTAAATAGAAGTCCATTAATTAACAAAGGGCCACACTAAACCCTAACAAGTTTTATTTCATTTAAACCCTAACAAGTCTTTTATTCATTTAAACCCTAAGTCCCTAACATATACTTTCTATTCATCTTTCAGTTTGTGTGTGGTGTTTCTGTTTGTGTGTTTGAATTCGAACGACTTACTGGTATTAGCTCATATGTGTTTGTGTTTCACACTTTTTGGACTTATAATTATGGATATATCCTTTACTTCTTTAATTGTTTGTTACTAGTTTAACTATTTTGTGTTTTATATGTCTATATATTTTGAGGCTTACGCCTCAATACGCGTCAAGGCTTACACCTCACCTCTTAGGAACAAACCACCTTGATACCTGAACCCGCCTTTTTAAACCTTGACTACAAGAACCTAGCCAGAGAACCAGAGGACGAACTATACAAATGAAATGTGATACACTTTCAAAAGTTGCCACTTCGTAGAAAAGTTGAGAAGTGAAGTTTAAAATGAAAAAATGAGCTTAGAAAAAAAGTTCATGAAGTTAAAATTAGAGAAGTAGACATTAGTTTGAGGCCAACTAAAAAAGGGAACTAAGAGAAAGAGTAACATGATAATAGACAACATGCAATACCTACAAATGTATATAGTGATAAAACTAAGGAACAAATCACAAGGAAAAAATGAACCTCGGATACGTGGGAACTGTCGTCCAAGCATAGTTGACAGAGCCTTTAAAGACCTGGCGGCAATTTGCCACTATATCTTCAATTATGTGCATGTGAAGCCATATGCTCTCAGCCTGTGTACACACAACACCTCCAGGACGAAGCGCTTTTGCTACTGATTGAAAGAAAGGCTTTTCAAACAACTCTTGTGCTGGACCTGGGGATTAAAGTTTATCAAACCATTTGAGAGAACAACAGCCCATGCAATAGATATTCTGTATTACCTGCGGAAAAACAATATAATTACCTACAGGGTCTGATGAATCTACTATAACAGCATCGTAGGTTCCTTCAGGAACATTATTCAGGAATGCAACTCCTGCAGAATTAAAGAAGGATGGCAATCTACTTGGGAAACTGAATAGGGGATAAGTAAAAACAGTAAATGCTACTTAAGGTACCATCTCCAATATGAAGAGTTACACGATGATCTTCAAAACCAACAGCCACATCAGGGAAAAATTGTTTAGAAACCTGACAATGAAAATGTTAAAGATGGTCAATCAAGTATAGGAGTTCATATGAGTAAACAGAGTGGTGAATTGTGCTATGAATAATCCCTTATATGGATCTATCTATATAGATGAGATAAGCCCCCCCCCCCCCCCCGAGAAAACAACAACCACTCAAATCAAACAATTAATAACTGAGTTGACTTACCTCAACTACCATTTTGTCAATCTCACAGATGTCTATCTGCTCAACGGAAGAATGGCGAGATACCTCACGTAAAACACCACCATCACCCCCTCCAATAACCAATACCTAAAGAAACGTTGGAAGTCAGAATACTTATGGATAATAAAGGATTCTAAAGAAAAGAATAAACTTAAACCCGGAAACTCGTCTTGAATGGCGAAAGGTACCATATATGTTGTAATCACTGCATATCTGCATTATATACTTCATATAACATGTATTGCCTGCACCCTAAAATTTTCTCCCCATTTTTTTGGGGGGATATCAAAAATTTCCCTTCTCAGTCCCTTTTAAGGAAAAAATTTTGTGGTTGATGTTGTTTCTACCTTTTCTAAATAAAATCACATCTATACAATTTCACTTTCTTAATAAGCGTGACAAATCAAAGTGATACTATAAATCTAGGACGGATGGAGTACAATGATAGACATGACTGAGGTTTCAAAAAATATTATATTCTGAATTGTGATAGATTTGTATTAATGGAATCAAGGCACACGGTTCCCAAAGGCAAACACCATCATTCATAATTCATACGTACTACGTATTTCTTATTAGATGTTTAATTATATTAGACGGTGTTCCAACCTTTTTTGGGTTCGGAATTGAGCACAGTGGAAGATGAGTGATCATTTCTTGATAGGCACATTCATCTCTCTCAGTGAGTTGAATAACACCATCCAAAACAAGCACCTTTCCATATGTTGCTGACTGCAGAAAATAACAAGATTAAAGACAATTAGTCCCCAAATAAGGGAAAAGTTTGCAGTGTTCAAAGGTTGAACAAAACTTAACTATTAGGTCTATTAGGCACCAAATACCTGAAAAACCATGAGGTTTTGGTAATCTGACTTCCCCTGAAATAATATCTTTTCCACCTTTAATGAGTGGGCCTCCCCTGCACAATTACACATTAACATAAGTAAACCAAGACAGACCATGATAGTCTTAAATCACAAAATAATAAGATCACTACACAGTGAGAATCATATCTATGAGAGAACTTGAACGAAGGGAAGGAAAGCCTAGTAATAATCCTATCAAAGTCCTTGTACAGGTCTTCAGGATAGAAAGATTAAAAATGGAGGGATACATAATTTTGATAAGTTATTCAACGCTTCTCAAGTTGGTTATTCTAGTGATATTTTCATTCATGATTACACAGTTATTAGATACTAGACTATGTGAGAAAAATCAAACGTGTATAAGTTGAGGACACTTTCAAAAGAATAAAATGATTTGTCCTGTCACGACCAGACCACGCCAATGATAGACACTGAGCCCTTTATTCTTTAAAACCATCATGGATGGGCTAACCAAATCTTTCCAAGACCCTCTATCATGTAATTTACTAAAAAATAGATAAGTGATCACCTAAGGTGGTGGATGCAAGAGGTGGAATGATGAGGTTTCAGCATAAGTCAAAGTAATACCGAATATACACACTGAAGTGGTGTGAGATTGGATGGAATTATAGAACAGTAGCTAGAAAAGAAGTAAACTTTACAAATTACAATCCAAGCACAGGAGTAAATTTAATCATAAAAAATCCATAATTACACCCCATATATATGAAAAAACAGCAGACAAACAGATGCACTTTATCATAATAAAACACTTCAGCAGTTGCAAGAAATCACTAATAGAACTTGAAAACAGTTCTAATCAATTCCATGAACGCACACGCGTGAGACGTAAATACAGATACAGGCACTAATGTTTGAGAACTAACCAGGCCACATTGGGCTAATCTCGGAGAACCAGCCAGGGATAACGGAGGAGAAACACAGCCCATCCTTGTTGCCGGCCTCTCCTTCCCCATTGGCCTGCTTCAACTGCAGCTCATCTCCGGTTACTACCGCCGCCGCCATTATTGATTGAATAAGCGAAGATGTTGAGGTGCAAGTGAGGGCACAAATTTATCTGGTTTATGGAATCTCTTTTTTTTGAAAAAGGAATCTCTTTTAGGAAACGGAGATGATACGTTTATGATTTGCTGACTTTACTACCCATCCGGAGATGGGAGATTGGCATATTTAAAGTGCATCCACATTAACTTTATTGAAATGATAAGCCTATCATTCTTCATTGTTTCTCATGTTTGGTTAGGAGAATCAAAAGTACATCTCGCCAGAATAACAATTATTTATGCACTTTATTTAAAAAAATGCAAATAAATACTACCTCTGTCCCATAATGTTTGTCTCATTTCAATTTGACACGGTTATTAATAGGCCTTTTTATTCCAATATTACTAAAATGAATGAAAAAGTTAAAAAAGTGACTTGTTTTAAATTTTTCCAAAAATGAGACTAAAAGTCATTTATTCCTTACATTTAATTATATATTTTTTTAAATTCCTTTTATACATTTGTTGCCACCAACACCTCCGGACCGCGACCCCAACACCACCGCCGCCGCCACCGGCACCGCCACCGCCACCAGCACCTCCGCCGCCACCGGCACCGCCGCCGCCTCCAGTCACTGTCTCAGTGACTCCCGCAAAAGTGACTCCGGTCACAGTGACTCCGCCGCCACAGTGACTCCGTGGCCACAGTGACTCCACTGCCACAGTGACTCCCCCACCACAGTGACTCGCCGCCACAGTGACTCGCCGCCACAGTGACTCGCCGTTGCACTGACTGCCGCCGCCCCCAGCCAATGACTGTCACTGCCCCGACCAGTGACTGTTGTCCTACATTACACCGAATAATTTTCCGGCGGCCACCCAACCGGCACCGCCAACTACAGTCTCTATAGACTGCCCATTACCTTTGTCCCTCCGGCCTCTCCTAACCTGCGAGCTCATCACTGTCGTTCAACACCATCACCCACCAACATCTATCCCCAACCCCCAATCCGTCACTCCCCCAACCCCCAGCCCATCACCACCGGCACAAATCTTCCCCAACCAACAAATTTTAGCCCCAACCAACAGATCTCAACCCTGCCTTTTTTTTATCTCAACCCTGCCCATCACCACTATTGTAACTATAGTCGTCGTTCACCACTGGCGTAACCCTAACCGCAGCTTTCACCTCAGATCTAAAAATATAAGACGAAATCATGGAGAGGAGCGTATCTGGAGCGCCGATGAACTATGTCTGCCCAGTGGAGGTGTGGCCATTGAGGATGACGCCTAGATCTTCGATTTCAGTTGTAGCGATAGTGGTGGAGAAGAAATGAGTAGAAGAAGAGAGTTGCGGCGGGTAGGGCGGCGACAGCAGGAGAGCGGCGGCGAAGGAGATGGGCGACGGTGATGCAAGCCGCGGTCGACCGAGCTCTCCTTCCGAGCAGATGATGCGAAGCAGATGGCCATCTGCGCTGGAAATCGGAATGGACGTCGAGGTATGCGCTGGGATCTATGCGAAGGTGATGCGTTGGGCTGATGGGCTCTCTCCAGATTTGTCATATTTTTAGAAAATAGAGATAAGGTTATATTTTTAGAATTCAATAGTCTAATTGTAATACGGACGCAATTTTTTCTTATTAATATAGTGGTTGAAAAGTAAAAGTTGTGGTTGAAATTTGAGTAGAATGAAGTGAAATGATATGGACCACAAATTTCTTACCAAAAAGAGAAACATGACATTCTTTTTTGGACAACCCAAAAAGGAAAGTAAGACAACCAAAATGGAACGGATGAAGTACCTAATAGTATGCATTCCAAATCTCTCCCTACTTGTAACCAAAAAAGAATCTCACATTTTTGGGTGTGTTTGGAAATTGGTGGATTGGGGACTTGAGGTAAATTAGATGGTAAGTCACATAGATAATATGAGTATGATTGTATGAGTTAGTGAGTGATAATTGATAAACATAAAAAAAAATGCACTTTTTGTTGGAAAACTTGTCTATTTTCTAGTACTTTTTTGATAAAATCTTTTTGAAATTTAAATTTGTGATGGTTATTGCCAAGAGCAACTAGAGACAGAAGTGTGGGGTGTATGTAGTACGTTGTGGATGTGAGATTTAATATGGTGATATTGTGACTTGAGAAGAGATGAAGTTTGAATGAAAATGAGATTCATACTCCGTATTTCATAGAATATACTACGTATGTGAGAGAGAGTTTTTGTTTGAATTGAAATATCATTGAACAAGAAAAATAACAAAGAAGTGATAAAAAAACAAAGAAGTGCTCTTGTTAGTTGTTAGTCTACAATATTATAGATGCTTCGTGATTTTGGTTTGCATTTTCTTTAGCTAAACCAACATGTACATGAAAGTCATACATGAATCTAAGTAGACCAATTGCAATCTTACTTTCTCGTAACATATAAACTATTTGCTTTAAAGCGCATGTCTTAATTGTAGTAATTTGACCTTTGTGTAATAGTTTTTCACATTCTACATTTTGAGTAATACATCTTGCTTTTTAAAATTTTCAACCCTGCTATAACAGTATCACGTTGCTATAGAGATGTTAAACTCTACATATATTAGGAGTGTTCACCGGTTCGTTTTTATCGGTTCAGTTTTGGTCGGTTTCGAAAATAAGTCTGTCGGTTTTGGTCGGGTTCGCTCTTTAGTCGGTTAGTTTTAGCGATTTTTTAGAATAGTTGAAATCAAGAATCAAACCACAAAACTTGAGTCGATTTTGGTAGTGCTTAGGTGAAAGTACAAAGTGTTGGTCCCAGATAAAGGTAAAAGTCTAAATGGGGGGTGAATAGACTTTTAAAGCTTTTTCAACTTTAAAAAGCTTCCCTCCCAGATATGATGATCAATAACCTTTTGATAGATTAAGGATCCACAACGAAAGTCTTGACCTCTATGTATATAACAACCTTCTGTTAGTAAGTGGACAATGAGAAGTCTGAGAGATGGTCAGATAAGTTTCATGATCTTAAAGGAACCTAAGTGAAGTGTTTGAGTGAGGTAAAGTGAACGTTCCTTGTTTTCAGAGACAGAGGTGCTTAGTGGCAGAGATGCTTTGGACAGAAGGTCTCAATCAGAATACCTTGGTATGGTGTTCTGGTGTCTTTGTGACAGAACCCTTCGCGAGGTCTTCTGTTGACCTTGGACCAGAATCCCTCACAAGGTCTTCTGTTGGACTTCTAAGGTGATAGTAGCTTAGAGACTTCTGTTTTAAGAAAGAGATCTTAACGAAGAGTGAATAAGACTTCTAAAGCATTAAGATGTCTTTAGATAAGTGTATAGATAAGTAGTATGCTCAGCAAAGAGGTGAGCAGAGGAGTGGGCAGTAGACTGCTGCTGAGGTTACAGCTCACGTTTCTGCTAAGTTGAAGGAAGTATTTGGTGTGTGCTTTTTTGACTGAAAATGAATCAACACATAATATATCCTGGTTCAGGTGTGGTGTAATCCTCCTACATCCAGTCTCACCCTCTTTCAGATGGATTTCCACTAAAGTATTAAGCCCAATACACTTAGTGCCCGTCTGGCTGTTATCACACAACTAGCTCAGACCTGAAGGTGTTTCACAAGGAGTACACACCACTCCAAGTTATTCAGTCCTTAGATTTTCTCAATTGATCCAGTGGGGATCAAAAGGTACTCTATTCTATTCTACCACACTTAGGACTAGATAACACTGTCCTTCTAAGTGTTTACAACAATTTCAAATGTAACGGAATTTCTAGCCTCCGACTAAGAACTAAACTTCCAGAATATGGCAATGAGAGTTCTAACTAGGAAGTTTAGTGAAGCATGAGTCTAAACAGAGAGCAAAGTTTAAATGAGCACTTTCTCTTATGCTGGGTATCTCTTTGAATGCTTAATATGGTTTCTCTGTTTAGAGGACTCTCAAAATGCTTGAATATGAACTCATGATTATGCCTGTATTTATAGGCATCTTTGGTTGATTAATCTCCTCCGTTGGTTGAGAGGATTTAATCGTTGACGTCCAAAGTTTTGTACTTTCGTCTTCTTGTGTTGGAGCAGATTATCTTCTTCAGTCGCAATTGGATCAATTTGCAAGTAGGATATGTGAACCCATACCTTAGGCCTTTCTACGCACTGTTTACCTACTTATAGGTTTTGGGTTTGTATGCAACTCTGCGTGTGTAGTGTCCGTGCTCTTGTAGATACTGTGGCCTTAGTAAATTTGTGACTTCAGTCTTTTTGTATCAAATAATTTTGTACTGGTAGGATTTAAATATCCTTTTAAGGTAAAAAGGAAAGTGTATTTTTGTATAAAATTTTGTATTTTATATTTCCAGTGCAATTTATTTGGTACAGAAAGTGTACATGTAAGTTTGTCACAATTTACTAGTTGAATTTTAGTGACAAGTCAATCTTTATATCAAATAAAGTTATACTGGTTGGATTTGAATATCCTTGTAAGGTAAAAGAATTTACCTTATTGCATTTTATAATTCCAGTATATTTTATTTGTACAAAGATTGTACATTCTTAATTTCGTACCTTTTCTTCATTTGATATTTATGGTACTTTGAGTACTTTTATCTAACAAATATGGAGCATACTACAATCTACACAGTGTGAGACAAGCAGTAGATAGGTCTAGTACATGAATGAAAGTCTGAACCAAACAAGAGGGTGACATCATCAAAACTATCAAAGTCTGAGGAACCTAACACAAAGTAATTTTGGTGTTGCAAATTGCTCTTATAAACAGTTTCTCAGAAGTTGAAGGAAAGACCGACTTCTAAGAAACAGAAATAGTTTAGATACAGAAATAGAAACATAACGAATTCCAAACGTCCCTACGATATCTAATACATAGGAATACATAAACATACGTAAACTATTCTGTCTAATAGATATGAATATACAAAAGCTAATCACTAGTAACAAATTAATATATGTGCACTAATATAGCCCATCAAGAAAAAGGTAGGGGAACACCACAAGAGGCCATACCTGATTTATTAGAAACTCGACACATTAATAGTTTATGAGTGAGTTGAATAATTGTGAGTTAAAGATTTTTTTGAACAATTCATTTAAATGTCAACGTTTTATCAGGATATTTATTGAAAGTTGACACATAAGAAATAGAATTTGAATCTTTTTTTGCAAGATAAGGGTGTGAATTGGACTTCTCTTTAGTGTGGTGATTGAGTTGAGAAAACCCAACAACTACACGAGCCCATCTGAACCTTTTGTCAATATTAAAAGTTAAGATGTAGAGGTTCGTCCCAAACCTTGATTTAAGGATTTAACCTTCAACGCTCATGTCAATCAATATTCCAAAGCTTCATAAGTAAAAAGGGCATGAAATTAAAGCACAATAGAAGCCTACCTAAACATCAATGGTTGAATGAAGTGAACATTCACACTTCAGAAACACTGTTAAGTAAACATAAAACAAATATTGAAATTAGAAATTGATCTAAGGATTGAATGATCTATTTGGGATGGATTGGGGGGGTTAAAATAGGTTGTGAAATGATCCTTAATGATCTATTAATGATCCTGCTAAATCAGTTTGGGGTGAAACTTATGAGTCATACCCTCCGAAAATCTTTGTTGAGGTTTATTCCTCCTACTCCAAGGACCCAACACCTTCCCTTGACTTCTGATGGGTGTTTAGTGAATCAAATGAATGTGGTGGCACACGTGTATAGCAAACAAAGAGAGACTAAGGGATTTGAGTTCTTATTAAGCAATCAAGAACAATTATAGCACACCCTACTCGAGTACGAGCCGAGCGTATAACTGAGTTATGAGTACAGAAAATAAAACTATTGCTAGAAAATACAAGTTGTCAACCCCTTACTATGAAACAAATGATGTTATTTATACTACAATGGGGTAGGTGATAGTGGTGATGTGGAGGATCATGGGTGACTAGTTTCCCAACGACCAAATCTGGTGCATTTACTGCGTTTCCCGCCAATATTTTGTCTTTCCGCCAAATGTTCTGGACGATCATATCCAAAGGCTCCCTGACCCCAGATCCAAGTCAGCACAAGGCCATAGATGACGCTCGTGCCTTGGCATCACCAGGCCAAAGTATCGGGGACGAGTGTCACACGCAGCAGTTGAGCGTCGGCGTTGCCATGTGGGCCGTTGCCCTTGATTCATTCTTCCTCATGGGGTATTGGGCCGATCCATGTTGGGCCAATTACCCCAACAGTTATATATGTAGATTGATGAATTTATGATTGAATTGACAATATATTAATTATATTGAAAATATTATGTCAAGAAAAAATTAAAAAACCTTTGTCAACAACGAGACATAAAAGAATATAGGGGATGTTTGGATCTACTTCTTAAAACAATTTCCACTTACTCATAGAGTAGAAATAGATATATTCTAGCGTTTGAGTGAAAGTGCATATGTACTTTTGAGTGCTCCAAATTGTTCTTAGAAGCAATTTTTTAGAAGACACAAAAAAACTAGATTCTGAAAAACTAATGCTTATTCCGCTTTGGCCATTTCAAACTCCCTTAAGTCATTTTTCTAATATTTCTAGTCGATCAAATAAGCAGAATTTAAAATAATTGTAATTTGTAAAAATAATTGACTAAGCTAATGAGTCAAAAACAAAGTTGCAAAGCTACATGTTTTATGAATTTGTATTCGTAATCATCGAAGCAAAAGTGCAAAACTAAACATGTCCTAGAGTTTGAGACCAACGAATGTTTACATGAAAAAGTAAGGGAAAGATTTCACCTAAAAGACACACACACAGGCCACTAGATGAAATAGTTGAAGGCCACGCTGTCAACTTGACATTCAACTCACCGCCCTAAACCCCACACGAGGGAAGACGAAGGGGGCTTTCTCCATGTTCATTGCAGTGCCCCCCATGGTCTTGACGCTATAACTGCCTATAAGAATAATGTAATCTACCATTACTTTTCTCTCTTTCTTTACAAGGTTCAAGAATCATACAGATTTGTGTATTAGATTTTCAGAATCGGCAGATAATTTTTCTCTGATTTCTATTTGGTAAACGATTTTGCTGCTCTTTTTGTTGATGCTAGTATTGATGTTTAGTATTGGTTGGAGATGAATTAGGAATGATTTCTGATTTCTAGCATGAAATAGGACATATGGATTGATGTTACTCGCTGCATGTTACTTGGGGATGACATTGTTTTGTTGGATGATAGGGAAGGTATGAATGCTAAGCTTGAATTATGCAGATCAACTTCAGACTTTGAGGGCTTTAAGCTAAGCATATGTAAGACAAGCTATATGAAATGTAGAATTGTAGCATCTACAAAACTTATGTGAGGAGTAAGGCTAGACTTAAATTCACACTTGGAATGTTTTTACCAGGACTTATTTTAGTCCTAGATCAGACCAGGCCAGACCTTAACAGACCAGACCATACTTCTGGAGTTATAAAGACACAAATATAGAGAGACCAAACATCTACCAGACTAGATCACACATAAACATACCAGATCAAACAAAAAAAATCCAGTCTAAGTAAAAACAACTTTATTATCCACATAAGGTTAACTTGAGAAATGATACAAGAAAAAGAGAGCCTTTACTAAAAGAAAAGGAAGCCGAGTGCACATTGATGTCGCCGTAAGGCGAGGGTCCGATGAGAGTCCGATGAGGGTCCCACCACAAGGGTGTTATAGGGGGCAAGTGCTCCCTTGTAATTTTGACAAGAGGCCGCTTCCATGACTTGAACCCGTGACTTATCCGTCACATAGCAATACCTTAACTAGTGCGCCATGGCCACCACTCAAGAAAAAGAAAGTTTGTTCTATTTAGTTCTCATGGTTCAACATGATGAGGAACTTAATGCAGATGTTGAGCATATGAATCAACATGGCATGATAGAAGAAGTAGAGGAATGCCTGCTGAACCTTGTATTATTGAAAAATGCCACTTGAGATGATAAGGAAGTTCCATAGGGTAGCTATTAAAGCATGATTTTTTTTATGGCTGGACTGATGGAAGGTGTCATGTCAACATGCTTATAAAAACCAGATGGCACTGTGGCAGAGATGAGAATGTTGAGACTTGAGAGGATCTGTTTCCAAATAAAGAAGGAAAAATTATGAGTAACTGAATAAGGCAATAAGAGATAAAAGTATGAGTATCCCAAATTGAGTGCAACACGTGGAGAACCATTTGAGATGGTTTGGCCATGTCTGGAGATGTCCGATGTACTCTCCTATTAGAAGCTGCAAAGACTTAAAAGTACATTATAAGAGGGATTGAGAAACCTCTAATTTAACTTTGTTAGAGAGTTAGAGACAATTAGACGAGACCTCATAAGTATGGTGCTTAATGAGGAGATGACTGTCAACAGATTCAACAGGAATAAATGGCATCACTTAATTCATATAGCCGACCCACCTAGTGCGAAGAAGTTTTGTTTGGTTATATTCTTAAATGTATCTCTATGTTGGCGGCTCTTACGGTTGCATAACTAATTAGTGATGTGTGGATGAACTTCTTTTTTCTTCTTTCTTCTCTTGAGGAAATGAGTTAACAATCAAATTGGAACTTGGGACAATTGTCTGCCGTACACAATTTTTACTTTATTTTTTGTTTAAGGGTTTAATTTGAGAGCTGATGGGGTTTCTTCGTATTTCTTTTCTTGAGACCACACAAAGGAGATACATTTCAATATTCTTTTTGGCAACAAGGTCACCTGATAATACTTTCTTCTATTTTCATCAGTTAGCTTCATCAGCCAGTAGTGTGAGGAAGATCATCTGATGGTAATTTGACCATCGTCTTCTGCATTTTAGTCCCCAAAGTTCAAAAGATTTTCTGTCAATGGATCTTTTAAATTTGTTTATAAAGACTGGAATTAATACGTTTTAAAGACTTTCTACATGGTTGTATTGCTACACTGATACAATATTCCTTACCTAGATGTGTTCAAGATGCTCTCTTCACCCATTTCTCATTCGAGATTGCTGAACAAGCTGTCATATGTGACTGGTTTTTATGTGCTGAGTATTGGAGAATGTGTTCACAGCATGACCAACACCTCATCAACAGATGTGGAAAATTTGTACGTGTGGAATCAAAAGCTGAAGATGGCTTCGGTCTGTGTTCTTTAGCTCCTCCAAGCTTTTCTCAGCTATCATGTTTTGGAGCTATGTCAGGAAGGTTTAACACTGCTGTATACTACAAGAAGGGGCTTCAGAGAAACACCCCTGATATTTCCACATCCAAAATATTAGCTGAAGTCGAACATACTGGTGGTTGTGATTCTGCCATTTGCTCCAAAGCTCTTTCAGGGGATGCGATGGAACAAAAACTTCTTGAGTTTGAGGTTAAAATTGACACGACTAGATCTTCAAATAGGTCCGTTGTAGAATTCAATGCAAATCCCCTCTTCTCCATGTCAGAATCTTCTAATGGATGCCGTGATGGGGACTATTGCTTTTCAGAAGAACCTTCTAAAAGTGATACACAATGTTTATTGAACCAATGCCTACATGAATATTGTTCATCTTCAAAGTCAAATTTGGATCCTCATTCAGCTTCCCTGAAAAATGATATAGATGATGCTGGTGAGAGCTCCTCTTCTGTTGCACTTGACACTGAAGTACTGCATGATAATATGCCAGAAAGGGATATATGCATCTTAGTTCTCAAAAACCATGGGCTGCTTGCAAGTGTTGGTATTACAGATGTTTTCACTTCTACCAGTAACTGCTGTCTGGTCCCCTGCAAAGTGTGTGGCTGTTCTGATACTACACTAAAAATGCTGATTTGTGATAATTGCAATGACACATTCCATCTCTCTTGCTGCAATCCTCGTGTAAAGAAAGTACCATATGGTGAGTGGCTTTGCCTCCCTTGTTTGAGAAAGAAGAGAAAACTGCTGACTGAGAATTCAAGCAGTAAATCTGTAAATGCTAGCAATAAAGCTGGTGGCTGTAGCAACATATTGTCAAAAGGAGAAGCGAGACATATAAATTCCATGTTGAGAGAGACAGAACCGTATCGCTCTTCTGCTCGGATTGGCATTCAGTTTCAAGCTGAAGTTCCTGACTGGAATGGACCCGTTAATGAGTATGTTCTTTTAGTGCCTTTTTTGTTTATTATTATGGATCCCTTTAGGCAAGACAAAATGGTGTTAAGGCTCCTTAATAAACAGGAATATGAACCTCAAATTCCTTAACAATCACTGCGAGGGTTTCAATTGATTCTATGGTTTGACTTTTGTGAGAGAAACCCTTGATATTTACATGTTCTTAGAGCTAATTCATTACATCACTATGATGTTGCCTGTGAGAATGATAGTGTTATTTACTTGACAACAGGGCACATGAAAGAAATGCATGCCTTAAAAATATTTTCCACCTGCTAAATGTCATGTTTATTGTTTTACAAAATTCAAATTTTCATTTTATTTGCACTCAGAAAATGCGCAAGGACTGTGTTGAAGAAATATGAGTTGGATTGCCAGGGTTCTCAAAATTCTGACTATTTTAGTACCTCTCAAACAATGTTCTAAAAGGCGCTAGTTGGGCACTAGTCTAGTGCCTAGTGCCTAGGCGCCTAGGTGGAGACTAGTCGGAGACATAAAAATTACATAGTATATTTTTATCAACAGTATTGCATAAATATGATAAGTAATATTGTGTTTGTGTGTGTGTATACAAACACGCACACACACATTAGCATGTATGAATGACAGAATCGACACATTGTATGATACTCCCTCCGTCCCTTAAAACTTTGCCAATTTTATTTTTTGGTTGTCCCATTAACTTTGCCACTTCCTTTTTAAATTTTGAGTAAAGAATTTTGTGGTTCCGGTTAAATCTCTCTCCTCTGCACAAACCTCAACCATACAATTTTTACTTTATTAATCCCCGTGCCGGTCAAACTTGGCCAAGATTTAAGGAACAGAGGGAGTATATTATAAGATTTATAACTAATCACTTAACTTCATAATGTAATAAGTATTAAATAATAATATATATAAACATATATAGTTTTTATCTTAATCTACAAGTTAACTGTCTTCATATCCGTGGTTAAAGTTAAAGGTACATATATCTTTTAGAAAAATAAAATAAAATTAAAAAGCAAAAAAATGTTCGGCAAGTCTAGACACCCTAGGCGGCTGATTAAGCGCCCTAGGCAGTCAAGTAGGCGCCCTAGGCGGCCGACCAATTCACCTTGGCGCCAAACCAATTATTCGAGGCACCTGACTACTGCCTAGTGCCTAGTCCGGGACTAGTCAAGCGCCTAGAGGAATTTGTAGAACAGTGCTCTCAATGTCTGCAAGAAAGTTTTATAACATTTGACATGTGCATGACTCTTGTGTTTGAACACCATCCCATGTCAACAGTCAACACTCTAATGTGACATGTGTTGTATATTATGTTTATTACTCTTTAGTACTATATGCAAATTTATGTAAGATAGTACCTCTTTCTCTTGCTTAGGCTTATGTTTGTCTGCAATCTGCACTTTATTTCAAATATTCCCCATGTAAATGTTCTTTTGGTTCTTCATACCTGATGCAGTGAGGCTAGTCCTACCACTGAACTAGTTGAAATGGATCCTTCTACAAGCTCACATGTAAGACTTATTTTGATGTCACTGTTTTGATCCAATTGGTTGCATAGTTCAATAAAAATGTGTTAAAAAGCTGATGCTCTTGCTATTTTCAGGACATCAGTGTTAATAAGAGTTTTAGGGTTGGCTCTATTGGGAATTGGCTACAATGCCAGGAGGTCATATTAGGTATTGGGAAGGGTATTGATGGAACTGTTTGTGGTAAATGGCGCAGGTAAGAAAATTCGCTTACTGAATTGTGTTGGATCTTTTATTTTCTGATAATATATGACTATAATAGTCCGGACTATCGAAGTTTATATTGGCATCTTCCATGATACAATTAATAGCAAGAATGTCGGTGAAGTTCTGTTGTGTGTGTGTTACTAATAGAAGTTGAAGAAGAGATAGAATGGAAAATGAATCATCATACTGAGAAAGAGATATTACAGAGTATTTATACATTTCAGTAGTTGAACTACTAACTGTAATGCTAACCGAAGTCTAACAGAATACAACAATACTAACAACAGTTTATTTACTATATCTAACAGTTACTGAATGCTATTGAATGCCTTATTTTGTGCCTAAGTCTGTTGTATACGTTTAAGTGCTGGGAGTGTGGGCTAAGCCTTGTTAATGCCTTGAACACTCCCCCTTAACCCCCTTAAGTCAGAACATGCAGATTTATTCTCCATGCTTGCTACACATATTCAATACTAGGTCTTAAGGCCCTCACAAAAAGTACTAGGTCTTCAGGCTTTACTGCGGACATAGCCCAGCGATCACTTGTCCTAACAAAAGTTGGAACCACGTCTCCTGAAACAATTCTTCATTATGAAGTGACAATGAACCTCAGTATGTTTGCTCCTGTTACAAATCGGTTAGGATGTGATTTGAGAAGAACTGATTACAACAACAACAACATCCAAGCCTTAGTCCCAAACGATATTGGGGTCGGCTAACATGAATCGATATATGATATCACCAAAAGGAAAAGGACGAAAATAAAGATAAAAAAGATAAGCTATTATAAAAAAGATAATATAAAAGAGATGAATATACATATAAAAGATCAAATAAAAAGGATAAAGTAATATTTATATATAAGGATAAATATATATATATATATATATATATATATATATATATATATAAAGAGGAGAAAAGATGATACAAGATCACTCTTCCACACGAATACGCCCTCCATTTTGCTCTCTCCAAAGGCATACTCTCATCCAATCCAAGAAGAAGCATATCACTTCTGACTCCCCTAACCCACGTCTGTTTGGGCCTTCCTCTCCCTCTCTTCCCTACCTCTTCTCCACACATCTCAACTCGTCTGACAGGTGCATCACTCGGTCTTCTATGCACATGACCAAACCACCGTAGGCGTGACTCCCGCATCTTATCTTCAATAGGTGCTACTCCCACCCTTTGTCAAATTGTCTCATTCCTCACGCGGTCCTTTCTAGTATGCCCACACATCCAACGCAGCATGCGCATCTCTGCCACACTCATCTTTTGAATGTGACATTGTTTCACCGCCCAACACTCCGTGCCATACAGTAATGCAAGCCTAATTGCTGTCCTATAAAATTTACCCTTCAGTCTAGTCGGCATACCTCGATCGCATAGAAATCCTGACGCACTCTTCCACTTCATCCACCCTGTTCTGATTCTATGGGATACATCTCCATCTAACTCACCGTCCTTCTGAATTATGGAGCCCAAGTAACGAAACATATCGCTGACCGGTATCTCCTTACCATCTAAAGTAATTCCACTATTACCACTGCTTCTACCTCCACCAAACTTGCACTCCATGTACTCTGTCTTGCTTCTACTTAGTCTGAAACCCTTGTTCTCCAATGTCTGTCGCCATACTTCCAACTTTGCTTTAACCCCTGATTGCGTCTCATCAATCAATACAATATCGTCGGCAAACATCATGCACCACAGTATATCGTCTTGAATTGACTTTGTAAGTTCATCCATGACTATGGCAAATAAAAAAGGGCTCAGGGTCGATCCTTGGTGCACTCCGATAGTAATAGGGAACTCCGCAGTCCTCCCTACACTAGTACGAACACTTGTAGTACTATCCTCATACATATCCATGATGATGCTGATATACTTGCGTGAAATGCCTTTTCTAGTTAAGGCCCACCAAAGAACTTCTCGATGTACCCTATCATATGCCTTTTCTAAGTCAATGAACACTAAATGCAAATCCTTGTGAGCGTCTCTATACTTCTCCATAAGTTGCCGAAGAAGGTGAATAACCTCAGTTGTTGAGCGACCAGGCATAAAACCGAATTGATTCTCTGAAATCTTCACCGTTCTTCGAAGTCTTTGCTCAATCACTCGCTCCCAAAGTTTCATGGTATGACTGCATGAAACTAAATTTATTATAGAATTTGAGTTTTGTGAACAGCTATTGCACCCAAATTAGTTCTTGGCATTCTGCTGCTTCACTTGTACGAGCAATGCATCTCGTTTTTTATTCTTCCATGACACAAGATTTCTGCCAAATAGCATAAAATAAGCTAGATGCGCTTATTCTATTCTAAATTACCAATTGTGCAAGGTTAATGGTTCAATTTCAGTTTCAATGATGATATTGTGCAGGACTCATCTTGTTTCATTCCCTTTGTTACCTTATTTTCCCCCATCTACTATGTAATTTGATTGCAACATTTTATGGATGTTTCTCTTACAACATAAACTTGTCTCAACTTGGATCTTTTGGAACTCCGCTCGAATTACTTTATAATCTCAACAGATGGTTACTTTCACAGGGCCCCTCTTTTTGAAGTTCAAACAGATGATTGGGAGTGCTTTCAATCTGTTCTATGGGATCCAGCACATGCTGATTGTGCTGTTCCTCAGGTACACTAGTTGACTGTTCTGCATCTTTTAATCATTCTAACATGAGTTAGTCTTGCACATAATTCCTCTGTTTTATCTCTTTTTTTCTCCTTTTTATGACATTAAACTTATTGAGTTTTGTGGGTTTTGACCTCACAACGCTGCAAAGAACAAAAGAAAATAAGTGTTTTTTTTGTATTGAACACTATCTGCATTTTAGCACTAGCCAATTATAGTTGACATGCCTCCGCGTATGGCTGCTAATCCAGAATGGTTCCCACTTTTTAAGTGAATCACTGTTCTGACTGAGCTTTGCACCAAGATATGTGCAGTATTTAAGACATATGAGCATAAATATTATTTCCTTCGCAATCAAAACTAGGTAGAGGTAAAGGCGGCTAGGCAGGAAACTTGAGCTGGGACTTAGGCAACAATTTTGTCCATCAATGTGCTCTACTGTCTTTGGTTTCTAAGACCATTGGGAAATTCTTTGTCTTGTCCTACTCATTTTTCAGTGATACTTTTTATTGGTCGATTGTCCCATCCATCTTAAGCTTTTTGAAAAATGAATATTTGCGGGTTTCGTTATCATAAAAATAATTGTGAGGCTATACTGTTTTTTTGTAGAGAAGCTTCAATATGCTGTAGGCCACTCAAGCACCAAAATATGTGCAGTATTTAAGACGTATGAGCATAAATATTATTTTCTTCGCAATCAAAACTAGGTAGAGGTAAAGGCGGCTAGGCAGGAAACTTGAGCTGGGACTTAGGCAACAATTTTGTCAATCAATGTGCTCTACTGTCTTTGGTTTCTAAGACCATTGGGAAATTCTTTGTCTTGTCCTACTCATTTTTCAGTGATACTTTTTATTGGTCGATTGTCCCATCCATCTTAAGCTTTTTGAAAAATGAATATTTGCGGGTTTCGTTATCATAAAAATAATTGTGAGGCTATACTGTTTTTTTTGTAGAGAAGCTTCAATATGCTGTAGGCCACTCAAGCACCAAGATATGTGCAGTATTTAAGACATATGAGCATAAATATTATTTCCTTCGCAATCAAAACTAGGTAGAGGTAAAGGCGGCTAGGCAGGAAACTTGAGCTGGGACTTAGGCAACAATTTTGTCCATCAATGTGCTCTACTGTCTTTGGTTTCTAAGACCATTGGGAAATTCTTTGTCTTGTCCTACTCATTTTTCAGTGATACTTTTTATTGGTCAATTGTCCCATCCATCTTAAGCTTTTTGAAAAATGAATATTTGTGGGTTTCGTTATCATAAAAATAATTGTGAGGCTATACTGTTTATTTGTAGAGAAGCTTCAATATGCTGTAGGCACTCAAGCACTTATATGTTCTTCCCTTTTGCTGTACTTATATATATATATCTATTTTTATTTTCCCACTTTCCTGCAATTTTTTCATACATGTCTCATTGTCTGAGCCTCTAGGCATCATTTTTAGCACATCTTACCTTCAATTTTCACATGACCCATCTTTGGTTTCAGGAGCTAGAAACAGAGGAAGTTATGAAACAACTAAAGTACATAGAGATGGTAAGTGTTGTAGGTCTTCTTTGATTTTCTTTATTTCTATGAGTTCCCTTTAGGAGTGTGAGGCATTTTCCTCTCTCCCTCTCTCACATGCACTGGTACATTAAATATATGCATCTCCCTTTGGCATGTTAGGCTTTTACTTATGCAACAATTATTAAAGCTTAAATTATTGGGGGTATAGCCGGCACCAATATCTGAACCATAATGCTTTTATTTCATAAAAGTAGATTTCATACCCAAGTAGTGTTGGCGATTTGTTGAATAGATACTATAGATAGGTTAGTGTATGCCCAAAAAAAGAATTTGTAGTTTTCAAACTTGGTCCCCTGGTTTTAATAATCAGCAGGCATTTTGTGCATGCAAACTGAGGTCTCTTACTCATTGCTTGAATGAATACCTGTGGTAATTTAGGTCTCTCCTCAACCTACTAACAACACATACTATTTTGAATCAGTTGAGACCACGGCTTGATGCGAAGAGGCGCAAATTGGATTGCAACAAGCGTAGTGACTTGCAAAATGGTACAGAGACTTGAAAATCTTGTAGAGTTTGAACATGCAGAACTTAGGAAGTTTTAACGTGCACATAGATAGTAATGCCTTTTGAGCTGAACAATCAATCATTAACCGCATGATGTTAACAGGTCAAAATGATAATGGTCGCCCATTTCTCTTGATTTCATATTGGATATTCCATCCTATGTTATACATAGTATTTTTTGTATGTTTCACTTTTTTAGTTTGTGTCACAGTTGTGTGCTTTTTTTAAGCGGCCCTTTTTCTCCATATACCCTTTTATGATCTGATTGGGTTTTTTGGAGTGGAGGTCTAAATGTCACTCCATTTCCCTTCTCTTCAACTAAACCAAATAAGGTAACACAAAAATACCCTGCCTTTCTCCTCTCTTGAGTCAAACAAACCCATATTCATTCTGGGCATTTTTGGTATAAAGGGTAGATGAACACAGTCCCATTTCCAGATGTTTGTTTGCAGACCAAATCAGTTTTCCTGATGGCCAGATGAGAACTTGTCTGTTCCCTCTATAGTAGGGCCAGATTGCACCTGTTATGGCTGGCTAGAAAGACCAGAATCGACCCAATAATTAGAGCAGAACCAGATCTGTCCCTAGAACTGAACTGGAATTAGACTGAGCATATTCAGTCCAATTCTGGTTCCATTCTTTTCATGACTCGGAACCAGCTGGTACAGAATCATAACTGGATTGGGTTCACCCTTAGTTGTTATCAAGAGACAAGTGCCCTGTACTAATGACGTGTTGGAATGCCAAGTGCCAACTGCTAAAGATGAAGAAAGGGCGTTATAGAATGGAAATGACATCATTGGCAGTAGAGAATTTCTCACCCTACCATTAGAGACTTTCATCATTGAACTGGTGGGAGTAAAAAAAGTACAAGTATTGAAGTGTAAAAAAAGTACAAGTATTGAAGTTCAGTTCAATTCCCTCGTAAAAGTTGGAGGGGATCCTTACTTCGAATGATCTCAATGGATTCTTGACTCCCAAGTCCCAACTCCCAAGTGAAAGCATAATAGTAAATTTGAAGGAACACAGTCTACTCAAACCTACTTTGATCATCTAAAAAACGAATCACAAACATTTTGGACTATTAGAACATAAAATCTGAACGTTTTTACCTGTTCATCCGGAAAACATATCTCCTGTGCTATTAGTGTATGTTGGCCTGTTTGGTTTGAGGTTACTAGGGGGTGGCCAGGGATATAATTTCCTCTCTTTTAACTAAAACTAATTGGAGCGTGACGCATTTAAGTTTTTTGCTCTTACTTAGGTTCCTTAATTTCTACCCCTTCAAAATGTGTTTGAATGGCCCCAGATAGTTTTTTTAATATGGTATACAACCTTCCTAGGAGTGGAGCTGACCTAGAATTTTTGGTCCGGGTAAAGGGTGACCCGTGACCACAATGTGGATCTGGGAGAACCGGGTTGGAATCAGTGCCTATCCACCCATACTTCAATTTTTGAGCGTTAGGAGTAGAGGCTAAATTTATCCTCTTCCCTCCCTTCCAGCAAGACCAAATAATGCAACTCAAAAGTATTCCATATGGTTCCATTATTATCAAACTTGTATTTATTCAATGATATTTTTAAAGATATTTCCATTAAATATAACCATTTAATGACCTGATGAGTGACATAAAATTTTGTAAATGTTGATGACCTAAACCTAGAGACTTGTTTGCAATTGGGATCTTCATATGTGCGACGAGCCTAGGGACTTTTTTTGTGGCCGGTTGATAGCGGGCGGCAACAACGTTTCAACAAGGGTTTAATGAAGGCTTTCCTTGGTATTAGTACCCAAGATATGCGGGGCTACAATGGCAAGTATTGAATAATTTTGTAGAAATTTGTTAATCGAAGAAGATGGAGGGGGGGGGGGGGGGGGGGGGTGTTCAGTGTAGATGAGGGGGAAGGCGAAGGGGAGATGAGCAAATTTCATTTCACGCTTAGATGCGAATATCATTGAGGCTACCAAACTCTCAGTATTTAGGACAACATGGCATCGATTTGAACCTATTAGTGTTGCGACTCTTATGAGAGGAGGTTTAACGCTTGAAGTTTCATTAACACATGCATAATTTCGAATCGAAGTTCATAAATCTTCCTTTGGGACTTCTGACGAATAATGCGACGAAAGTGACAAACAATTACGTTGACAAGTTGGTGCACATTGATGAATATGAGTTTGGAGGAGCATGAAAGGGGTATATGAGAATATGTGTTTATGAGACATAGATAAGCCCTTGAAGAGATACATGAAATTCCATGAGGAAGGCAATGCCTGATTCTGGGCGAATTTTAAATATGAAAATATACCTTATGTGTTTCACATGTGGTTTTATTGGTCATGCAAACAAACATTCTCCCTATGGATGGGTGTTTGCTTGTAACAGGAGACAAAGTGCAAGCCTATGGGTCCCGCTTGCTAGCTAATGGCGGAAAAAGAAAGCTTGGTGTAGGAAGTAAATGATTAGTGACAAAAAAATGAGATGGTAGTGTGTGTGGTGAGAGGAAGAGAAGTAGGCGGGGGAAGGCGACATAGAGCTTAACGGAACATTGTGGTGAAGCTCTGAAGGAGTGGCACTAGTTAACAAAGTTTAGTAGAGCTAAATGAAAATAGGGGAATGAGGTGGTGGAGCTAGTTAGAGAGAGAGGGAATATGAAAATATGACAAAAATGTAGATAATCGGAACGAAACAAAGAGAAGTTTGGGATACAACAGTATTGCTATAGAACACTAGCATAAAAAGGAGTGCGCATGAGTCTTGTGGGTCTGGCGCACATGGATTTCTAATTGTTTATCATGCTGATTGTCACGTGACCAAAATTAAAGCACTAATAGTCGAGGATATCTGTTCAGCTTGAAGTGGTATACTAAATATTGTTAGTGTTCAATGGCTTCAATGGACTAGATGGGAGCATATAACCATATGATTACTTATTACGTAGTATTTAATATTCTTTTATTTATAGTTGTCATTTCATTTGTGCAACTTATTTTGTTTCCAAATGTTTTTTGTGTTTTTGCACTACATGTTCAATATGATGAGAAGGTTGATGAGAAGAAATATGAGCATATCGAACGAAATGTCATTTTGAATTTCAATATATGAATTGTATCATCAGTGACTCTATAGTGATGGTTCTGTTTGATTATTAATACAGTTACTAGTTTGACTTTTTCATTATAAAACCTTTTAGATGATTTTGATAATAAGTTAATTGTTTACAAATTATAATTTTTTTGATAATACATAGTAAATTTTGAAAGGAAACTGACTAACTATATTAGAATTCAAGAACCAACGACTTTACAAATTTTTTAATATTGAATAGCCTTTTGCTACCAAACTCACCATAACTCGAAGGTTCCCCCACCATCTGATTAGACATACAAACGACCACGCTAACTAGAGCGGATTGAGTCGCTAAGCATTCGAGAGATTTGATGATTATCTTGGCTTTTGAAGCTATTTTACTTCTTAGCATAAAATACCTACCCATCTCATAAGCATAACACACTCAATCAACTAAGGGTTCAAAATAAAAAAACAAACTGGAAGATAACAATAATATAATGCAAACTAAACGAGCGTGTCATTGCTTGCCAAGATCCATTATTCTTGATCCTTTCTAACTGAGGTCTTCCACAAATAGCCAAAGCTCCAACTCGTACATTCCATGGCGGTGATTCAGGAGGTGGCCGGACCATCAGGACGGACCAAATACGATCTTTCCGAAATCTTGGTCTAGTCATGCGCTAGACTCCAATCATGTGATTTTCGTCAACATAGTCGCGTCTTATTCATCCATCTCCATACTGTCATACATCTGAGCCAGCTGCACCACCTTGAACTATTTCTGATTTGCCTCCATCATCTGCCCTCAGAGTTGCCCGAATGAATTCAACTGAATCGCCGCACCACGAAGTCCCCTTCCAAGCTTCCAGCGACCTTCGCCGACCAAGAGAGCCGCCACCGATCATCCCTGTTCAAACTTGCACCTAACCCTAGGCTGCTGTCCGCACGTTTAGTAAGTCCCTGGAAACAGTTAGGATGTTTTTACTTCGACTGTAATTTGCTGGTCTGGTCTGGTCTGAACTGGTATAGTCTGGTTTCTTTGTATTTTTATAACTATTCAAGTCCGATCTGATCTCGTCCGGAACACATTACGAGTAAAAACATCGTTTATACTTGGTACTTAAGTTATACGAGTATTACCTTACACAAAGTAGTTGTAATTGTCACAACCACGCAATTATTGTTAGAGGTATTTACCTAAATAGGAGTAAATCAATCTTTAATTGCCAGAATAGGACTACTGTTTTAAAATATCCTAAATAGGAGTTATTATTTCCACTTGGACAAAAACACCCTTGTGAAGCCTGGAAATAAAACTGCCACCAAGCAGAATGCTGAACCGCCGCCGGTCTCCGCCGGCCGCCGGTCGCCGGACATCTCCGCCGCCTCAAAATTGGCCGCCAATGCAGATCAGACCACCGCCGTTGCAGATTTGGTTATCGCCGCTACAAATTTGGGTGGCACCGCCGGAGATCTGGCCAAATCTACCCTCCCTTGTCTCCCGGCCACTACCCTGCAGATCCGGCCACCTTCAAAGCCAATCCGTCATCTGTCGTTGCGAATATGGCCTCCATTGTTGTAGATCTGGTCGTTGTCAACACAAATGCAATTATTGTTATCAAAATGCCAATACAAATCGAGAATGCCATTTTAATGGCATTTTGAAAGGATAGTACCATTTTTTTTAAGAATAAGAATGCCATTTATATGGCATTTCCAGAGTTTAATCTGGCATTTTTCATATTTTAGTTTCAATAATTAGCATTTGTAACTTAATAGAAGGGGGAAGAGAGAACTAGAGAAAAGGGGGAAGGACAGAGAGAATAATCGGAGAAGATGATACCTACGGAGAAGGCAACTCGATCTACGGCGGCTGGCGACGGCGATGGAATTTCTGGCGGCGACGGGCATGATCGATTAGGCGTCTAGGTCCGGCTGTTCTTTTGTGCAGGAGAAGAGAAGATTGGTGCGGCTGATGGATAAGAATGGGAGATGGCTGGTGCTGTGCGATTAAAATACGGAGTAGGTAGGAGGGTAAAATCGTACAATAATCCCATCTGGGAATAAAAACTATGCCTAGTCCCACTTTGGAATTTAATCAATAAATTAGTCCTATTTAGGACAATTTAACCTGTTATTTTTAATTTTAAGAGAACTGAAGTACAACAACGGCCATCTCCCAGAGAGGTAGGTAGCTTGGCTCCGCAATTATTAAACCTCCAACAACGGCCATCGCCCAGAAGACGACAACTCCACGGCGGGCCAATGGGTGTCACCACCACAACTACCATTTCCACCCCCGCTTGCGCTTGCATCGGTGATACCGAACGTACGGGCCTGCTTAATCCTAAGGTTCCCAAAGATTCTTATCACTTGGGTTACATCATCTACTTCACCCTCGGTGCTGGCTATCTTCTTCCATGGAACGCGTTTGTCACTGCCGTGGATTACTTCTCCTACTTCTACCCGGACGAATCTGTAGACCGGGTCTTTGCCGTGGTCTACATGGTGGTAGGCTTGATTTCCCTTCTGGTCGTTATAGCATTGGCGCACAAATCGAACTCCTTCGTGAGGATAAACGTGGGGCTTGCTCTATTTGTGCTGGCTCTGCTCGCCGTTCCATTGATGGATGTGTTCTATGTGAAGGGGAATATTGGGGTCGCAGGTGGGTACTATATATCCGTGGGGCTGGTGGGGATTTCTGGACTTGCCGACGGGTTGGTTCAGGGCGGAGTCATTGGATCCGCGGGGGAGTTGCCTGACCGGTACATGCAGGCTGTGGTTGCTGGCACTGCCGCCTCTGGTATTTCCATTTCTTATTTTTGTTTTTGAATTTTTGGTTAACGCTTTTCTCTGGTTTAAGAAATTCCTAGTTTGATACTCCCACCCAATAGTAGGATAATGAATAGGGTAGAAAAAGTAGGAGAGAAGGTGTGAAAACTTGAAAGAGAAGATAAAAGGTAGAAAAAGTAAGGATATTTGAGTATTTTTAAAAGAAAAACTTATCAAAAAGGGAAAACGTAGTAAACTTTTAAATACATCCCAAAAAGGAATCCCAAAAAGGAAAGTGTAGGAAACTTTTAAATAAAGAGTGAGTTAGGAAAGTGTAGGCTGCAGGGAACTTTTAAATACGGAGGGAGTACTAGTTTTTCTTTTTTATTCTTTGGTGCTTTGATTCATTCATGTCTTGTTGTGTCTTGGGTAGAGCAAACTATCAGAGTACTGTATAATTAATTTGAGTTGATCACCAGTGGACTTGTCTGGTACTTGCAATTGAATTTCATATGCGAGTTCGTCTCAGTTTGAGCTAAGGTTTTCCTTCATTTCTTCTTCTTCTTCTTCTTCTTCTTCTTCTCATTTTTCTAAATTACTCCGTATAGTGCCGTAACTTATTTGTTCATTTTTGCATCAGAAGCTTGATCAAATCTTAGCTACAGACAATTGTTTGTTTCTTTTTTGAATATATGTTGGTGGTATGTTGAGGTACAAGCGACCCAAAATCTTCTAGATTAATTCGTAAAGTATTTTAATTCGATCTAGATTCTGTCGAGCCCAAGTTCAAGCTCTAGTAACAAGTGCTCTGCTTGAGCTGATCACGAGCTTAATCTTGATTTTCTACCATTTACAGTTTTTTTCACATGAATAAAAAGAAATTCTCAAATAGATAGTATGTGTGTATATATTCATTTCATTTAATATGGTACTTCATATAGCTTAGCATATTTGGTGGTAAAACCTATGTTATTATAGGTTTTATATGAATAAAATGAAAAATGAATATATCAAATATTTGAATCAAATCAAGCTCGAGTTTGCGAAATGGAATTGGATAGAGCTAGATTCAAGTCATTCAAGCTTCGAATTTTGGTTTTGTATTCGAGCAATGCTCTGTGTTGACCATTCGGGCTTGGCTCAACTGCACTCTAGTAGCATGTAATGATGTAATTAGAAGCACATGGTGCAACTCTATTCAACTTGAATATATTGATGGATCTATCCATCCAGCTTATGCTTTTTAATCTTCTAGTTTAACTTTTCAGGTTCCATGCATAGTTAAATACCCTTTAATGCAAAAGAAATCACTCAAATTTTCAAAGTTTAACTTCTTCCAAACCTTCAAAAAAATTCTTCAGTCAGAGATTATTCACATAAATAGTCTCACTCTACTCGTAATGCTAGAGGTAAGGGCCACATACATCTCACACTCCAGACCCTACTTTCAGACCAGACATACAGGGAATCTTTGGTTGGTTTTTTGCATGTATACCTTCAGATTATGCTATCTTTCTAAATAAGCTCTGCCTCATTGTAACGCATTTGGAGCATTACTGCTGTGTCTATAGTATATTTTCATAAGAATCTCATTAGCATTATGACATAATCTCCCTTTAGCTCAGAGGATGTGATGTGCTGAACTATATTGATTTGCCACAGAACTCCATTTATAATTGAGTTGTTTCCAGTATGAATGCGTTCTGTACTAAAGTAGCATTATAAGCAGAGAAGTTAACTAATGAGTAATGACATTGTTTTTTGGTTAGTGCAGTTCATTTTATTATTTATCCTGTGAAATATGGAGTAAAGTGTAATATTTGTGGGTGATCTAATATGGGATTAATGGTGTGATTTTATATTGTCCTGAAGGCATCCTTGTTTCTCTGCTAAGAATCTTGACCAAAGCGGTTTATCCACAAGACGCTCAAGGGCTGAGGAAAAGTGCAAACCTTTATTTCATCGTTACCATTGCTGTGATGGCACTGTGCATTATTTTTTACAACGTAGCACACAAACTCCCAGTGATTCAATACTACAATCAACTTAAAGCTCAGGCAGTGAATGAGGAGAAAGAAGAGAAGGGCAACTTGGGAACCACCAAGTTATGGATATCAACCTTGGGGGACGTTTTTGGGACAATAAAGTGGTATGGGTTTGGCATCCTCAGTATATATATTGTAACATTATGCATTTTCCCTGGATATATCACGGAGGACGTGCATTCTAAGATTCTCAGTGATTGGTATCCAGTCCTGTTAATCACATGCTACAATGTGTTTGATTTGGTTGGCAAGTCCTTAACAGCTGTTTATACTATTGGGGATGCAAAGGCTGCTATAGCTGCCTCCTTTGCTAGGTTGTTGTTTCTGCCTCTTTTCTATGGTTGCTTGCACGGACCCGAGTTCTTTAGGACTGAGCTTCCAGTTATGGTACTGACATGCCTTTTGGGACTTACAAATGGATACCTAACTAGTGTGTTGTTCATACTGGCTCCCAAAACTGTCCTGTTGCAACATGCAGAGACAGCAGGGCTGGTTCTAGTGCTGTTCTTGGTGATTGGGCTGGCTGTTGGTTCTATCTTATCCTGGTTCTGGGTCATATAGTGTTATGGGAGTTCTTTTCACTTTTAGTTCCGTCTTTAGTCTCTGACTATTGTGACAAATTCATTTGGTCCTTCGACTAGTGACACTTGTTCCTCCACTTAGTATTATGTCGAGAGTCATTACAAGTGTTATCACAATAGTCGAGGTATCAAAAGTGTGTGAGATAAAATGTTACTGACACAGTAATGGGAGGGAAGTGGGAAAAACTGAGGTCCCTGTCAATTGTAAAATAAATGTCCTTCCATTGGTGTAGTCAGGATGAATGTATCTTTATTTCCCTTGGGTTTTAGTACACATGTATGTGCCAATTGTTCTCTTATACTTTGTACTACTTATTAGACTTGGAAACTTCATAGTTCATATATTCATATACCAGGTTATGATAACCTCGTGGCGGGGTGTTAATTAGTATCAAATTTTCCAAAGTGATTCAACTATGACAGACATACATTTGGAGAATGAGACCCGCAAGCCGCAAGGCGCAAGTTATTGCTACACATCATTCTTCAATGTTTTGTAGACTTGGCACACATTTCTACAACTTCTTCATCCAAAAGCTAGGTTGATGATACTTCATTCTCCTTCAAGTTGCTTTATCTCATTGTGATTGTGATGAATCGTAGTATCGTATGGTCGTACACAGATGGAAAGTAGTGTTTACATATATGAGTTTGATGATCGTGCTAAGTATGAATCAAGCAAGAATGTTCTCTCATACCTCGGATGCATGTACAAGTACTGCCATATATACACGGCACTTGCAAAGAGTTACAAATAGAGGTGGACTCGGGCCGGTCGGACCGAACCGGTACTGTTCCGGCCCGGCCCGGCCCCGAAACGGGTCGGCAGTACGGTTCGGGCCTACCCGGCCCGGTAGGCGGTCCGGGCTCGGGCCTTGCAAAAGATGAACCGGCCCGGGCCTCCAACAACTACTTTTTAATTTTTTTTTTAATTGAAGAAGGCTCCTAGCCGTTGGGAATCATCCCAAACGGCTCTATAGCCGTTGGAGGGGGAGGAGGAGGGGGGGGTGGTGGTGGTGGGGGTGGGGGATACCAAAAAATTCTATTTATACTCCTATTTTCTCTATGTTTTTCACACCATCTTCATACAATCCTACTCTCTAATTTTCTATTCTCTCATACTCAATCATCTCCATCTTCATCTTCTCCAAACCTCTCTCTACACACACACACATATATATATTTATATATATATATTATTTATATAATTATTATATCTACTTATATATTAATTATCTACTTATATACCTATATTATATTACTAATATTTATTATCTACTTAATATATACTTATTGTCTACTTATACATCTCCATCTTTTTAATATTTACTTTATTATCTATATTTATTGTTATTTATTTATATATATTAAAGTATTATATATAAGTGTATTACTCATCTTATAGTAGTATACTTATATATTATATAGGTAAGGTCATGAATAATTCTATTATATACTATAAACATTATATTATTAGTTATACAATAATCTACTTAGATACCTATATTATATTACTAATATTTATTATCTACTTAATATATACTTATTATCTACTTATACATCTCCATCTTTTTAATATTTACTTTATTATCTATATTTATTGTTATTTACTTAAGAGTTTTTTATGTAAATATTACCAATAATACTTGAGTTTACAAAAAAGTGACTACAAGTCCATAACTACCCATCACGTACAAACAACATTGGAGTAATGGTAGGGAAACCACCTTGTTATTTTATTCAATAGTCATATTTTTGTTAGAAATATTAAAAGTAGTAATATTTGTGAATATTAAAGTAATATATATAATATATATTAAAGTATTATATATAAGTGTATTACTCATCTTATAGTAATATACTTATATATTATATACTATAAACATTATATTATATACTACCCCCGTTCTCTTTTAAATGCAACATTGGACTTTTTGTACTATTCACATATTCTACTTTGACTATATTTTATTAGTTAATGTATTATAAATTAAATTTTTAAAAAATATTGTTAAATTCTTCGCATTCTAAAATTTCAAAATATGAATTTTTTAATTTTTTTGCTAATAAGGAATGAAAGATATTAATAGTCAAACTTGTGCGTTGGCAAACGTGAAAATGTTGACTGTTGCAATTATAAAGAAACGGAGGAAGTATTAGTTATACATTTATATTAGTTACACTTGAATTCATAGTAATTAAATTCATCGTATTAGTTAATTTTTACATTTCTCATTATCCTAATTTAGTTAATTAATTACATTTTTCGTTAAAGTATAAAAGTAGTTAATTGTTACATTTTTCATTAAAGTATAAAAGTAGTTTGTTACATTTTTCACTAAAGTATAAAAGTAATTAATTGTTACATTTTTCATTAAAGTATAAAAGTAGTTAATTGTTAAATTTTTCATTAAAGCATAAAACTAGTTAATTGTTACATTTTTCATTAAAGCATAAAACTAGTTAATTGTTACATTTTTCATTAAAGTATAAAACTAGTTAATTGTTACATTTTTCATTAAAGTATAAAAGTAGTTAATTGTTACATTTTTCATTAAAGTATAAAAGTAAAAAACTAGTTATTTTTTAATTGTTGCATTAAAGTATAAAACTAGTTAATAGTTTCATTTTTCATTTCCCTATTATTTAATTTGTTAATTGTTGCATTTATCATAAAAGTAAAAAAACTAGTTATTTTTTAATTGTTGCATTAAAGTATAAAAGTAGTTAATTGTTATATTTTTCATTTCCCTATTATTTAATTTGTTAATTGTTGCATTTATCATAAAAGTAAAAAAAACTAGTTATTTGTTAATTGTTGCATTAAAGTTTCAAACTACTTAATTTTATTAGTAAGTGGATTCTTGGAAATTTGCTATAATTTTATTAGTCGCATTATATTATTACTATTGTACTCATATTAAAACATTTGATATCATATAATATTTGTTACATTTTACAGATGGATCGTGGCAGACATTCCGTAGATATGGGTAATCTCCAACGCAACTGAAGGAAGGAGATTGCGACAAGTCATCCTAGTTTATGCAAAGGCAAAGGTAAAGGGCGAGTCGGGTCTTCTTCTCAAAGTTGAGAAGATTTTGAAACGGGATACCAAAGGCGAGATGGGGATGCGATGTCCGACGAGCAACTACAACAACTATTGGCGCAAAATGATGGTCGCTTTTTCCAACAACAAAAGATCCCGGAGTCCATTGATGAAGAGGAGCTCGAGGATGACGATGCGGAGTAGGACGAGGGGGGCGACGGGACTCACGGCACCCCGGATAATGAGCAAGAGTTGGAGGACGAGGGCGGTCCATCCCAAGTTGGTAAGAAATATAAATCTCCTATTATAGAAAATAATTTTACAAAGAGGAAAGACCCAACAACCGATAAATGGTGCGCAAGTTGCGATCATTGCAAGAAGGAGTATAGCTTGGGAACTTCCGGCGGATACGGGAGCCTCAAAAGGCATCTTAAGTCCGCGCACTCTGTGGAGTATGCGAAAATAGACAAAGGCAAGGGGAAGTAAACTCAAATATCGAGGTTTGCAAATGACCAACCTTTTGGCAATTTCTCATACACTGATGCACAAAATTTGACTGATATGGCTAACTTACTTGTTGAAGAAAATTTGTCTTATTTGTTTTCTGAAAGTCTTGCTTTTAAAGATTATGCACAAACTTGTTTAAATCCTCAATTTAGAAGTTAGAGTCGCAAAACGGTTAAGAAAGAAATTACAAGGCTTTATCGTGCGGAAAAGGATAGGTTACAAATTTTTTTTGCAAACTTTGATGGCCGTGTAACTATTTGTTCTGACATTTGGGAGGATACTTATCATAATTTACATTATTTGGGCCTGACTGCACATTTTATTGATAATGATTGGAATTTGCATAAACGTGTTCTTGCTTTTCGTGAATTTAATGATCGTCACACCGCTGAACATATTTATATTTTGATTGAACGTATTTTAACTGAGTATAATTTGATTGATAAGGTGTTTGCTATAGGTTTTGATAATGCTACTAATAATATTGCTGCTATACCTAGATTGCGTGAATTGTGTGGTTCTCATACTTTGATGGGTAGATTTTTTCATCAACGATGTGCATGCCATATTATAAATTTATGTGTGCAAGATGGTATAAAAGCGTTAGGAGATGCTATGGAGGTAGTCAAGGGGGGGATTAGATGTATTTGGGGCAATGGTCAACTTAAATTAAAATGGCAAAGTTATTTGATTGAAAGATGTGTGAAATATGTTGCTTTTCCTAAAGATTTGTCTATTCAGTGGAATAGTACTTATAAATTAATTAAAGTTTTTCTTAGATATAAAGAACATTTTCCTGCTTTTTTAAGACAATATGATAACTATATTTTAAACTCTGCTCACATCGATACTTGTGAAAAAATTTGTAATGTTTTGATATATTTTAATAATGCAACCGATAGTTTTAGTCATGTTTATAAACCTACCTCGAACGAATTTATTCGTGAAGTTGTTAATCTCGCCGGTGCTTTTAATGAATTTGAGAATGCCGCTTACGTGAGTTATTTTTGTGGTTTTATGAAGGAAAAGTTTTTAAAATATTATGCACATATTCCGCATATTTATGATATTGCATTTATTCTCGATCCTCGTTATATACTTGGTAATTTGGAAGAATGTTTGAAGTTCTATTATAATGTTTTTTTGGTCCATTTCCAATGTATGACGATAACGCCATAGATCCGCAAGTTGAATACAACGAGGTTAGTAATTTATTTTATGCCTTATTTAATGAGTTTCGTGCACAATATGGCAACGCGCCCCCTCCCCTGACACACACATCTTCATCTAAAGGAAAATCACTTTTTAAATCTCCTTTTGTCTATCTTATGAAAAAACCTAAAACAACTCACACTACTGAACAAAGCGCACTTAATGAGATTTCGTTGTATATAAATTATGAGGTGGAATTTGACGAAAATGAGGAGTTTGACGTTCTAAAGTGGTGGAAGTCAAAAGAAAAAATGTTCCCGATTTTGGCACGGATGGCTAAGCAAGTGCTATCAATGCCGGTTTCAACAGTTGCCGTGGAACAAGAGTTTAGTTCGGCCGGCAACGTTCTAACGGCATCTAGAACGAGTTTGAGCGCTGAGTCTCTTGAGACGCTTATATGCTACCACGATTGGTTGAAGACCATGCGTAGATGTCAAGAAATTAGTATCACCCCCTCCCAAGACTTTATGAATGAATCAACAACCGAGGGTGGCTCCTATGCCGGAGATTCCGATTGATTAGTATTTTACAATTTATTATAAAATGTATTTCATGTTTTAATTTTTCCCTCAATTCTCTATTGTAATTTGTAAAGTTGTAGTTCATATTTCAAATAAATATACATTCTTTTTTTTTATGTGTAGCACTTCTCAAATTAATTAATTAATTGGTTACAAACTTATAACTTACAACTTAGAATTTATTGTATTAGTATTTTTTGAAAATGTATTTCATATTTAAGTTGTATTAATAATTTAAAAAAAATTATATAGGCCCGACCCGACCCGGCGGGTGACCCGGCCCGAACTGGCACCGGGCGAAGGACGGGCCGGTTCCTGGCCCCCCATTCCAGGACCGGAGGCCCGACCGGGCCTAGGCCCGGCCCGAGTCGAGGACTAGTTACAAAGAATGAATCATAACTAACCTAAACTAAGGGAGTGTTTGGATAGGAGCCTATTGGCCAATTTTTTGGTTGATTTGACTAATATTAGTCTTTTGACCGAATCAACTAAAACAGTGTTTGATTAAAAGATTTTTTCATTTGATTTTTTCTCAAACAGTCAAAATAAAAAATGCTATAAAATGTAGTGTATCCCTATGACTTTTCCTTGTTTTTTCCTATACTCCCCACGTGGCCCACAACCCTTACTTTCCGTGTCTACCCCTCCTAGTCTCCCACACATCAAAGAGAAAAAACATCCCCACTATACTCAACTTTCCACCAATAAAGAGAAAAACAGCAATGCAAGGAGCAAGCATGCATTTAATAAAATATGCATTTCTAACTTATCTTTTTTTAATTTAGCTTCAATTACTCTTGTAGTAGGGAAAGTTATCCGAAGAAGGTTCATGCCAAAATAATATTAATGATAGTAATAATAATATTCTTAATTATTATTGGTCTTGTAATAATAATTTAGCTTCAATTACTTTATGCCAAAATAATAATAATAATAATAATAATAATAATAATAATTGAAACTAAAAAAATAATTAATTCCTTTAATAGTCATTTAACAAGTTATCAACTGATTGTAAACAATCATTTAGGTTTGCAAAAAAGTGACCATGAGTATTTTTACGATACAAAAGAGTAACTTGAAAAGGGAAATGACTTGCTTGCCGAAGACGGTTACGAGTTGGGAACTATTGTGATGGAAAGTCGGAATATCTGGAAATCCTAGAAAATCGGTTGCGGAAAAAATGGAGGTCACTAAGAAGCTATCCATTAGTAACATATGCAAGTGGGAGAAAATTGATTTGAGGCGGAAAGCATTCCTAAACCAGAGAGGAGAAAATATCATACCCTTAAGGCAACGAAGACAGAACTTCTAAGTTATTTCCCATGTTTGAACTTTCCTTGCCATTAATTACGATGATTGGAAATGTTTAGGGTGAGGAAATTTTTTGATAATTGACATGATTTTGATGCTTTTGGCTTTTGCAAAGGTAACTAAATCTTTTCTGGACTAGTACGTAGAACTGAGTTTTGCAGTATAGGCTGACGACGAATTATGAAGATGGGAAATTAATAGTGACTATTTTATGGAAGCTAGAGAATGTAGTAATGAAATGTATAGTAACTTAAAGAGCAGAAAGTATGATGTTTCTGGGTGTCTTGCAAGTACTTTAGATGACAGTACAAAATATTTTACGTAACTATTGTTAACGTAACTGTGAAGAAAATGGTTGTGTAGGAGTCACTATTTATTTGGAAGAGAATTTAGTAATGATTTTCAAGTAACTATGGCCACCTTGACCATTAGTTTTCTGTGTATATGTTGTAGTAACTACATCAAGAATATGATCGCAATAAAGTAAGGTTAGGGCCATGTTTGGCACACAAAAGACTCTGCCTTCTAGCTTCTCTTTTCTTTAAAAAGACATTAAAAGACTCTAGTTGTATGTTTGACATGACATTTTTTAAGAGCTTTTCAAAAATTAAAAGATCTTTTTTGAGATGCTACCGGGTGTAGCATCTGAGAAAAGCTCGTGACTTTTAGTATTAATTAGTCCTAACAACTTGTATACCAAACCGAACTAAATCAAACAGTCAGCTTTTTACCAAACAGCTATCACATTTTCTTTTTAAGATCTTTTCAGTCACTAAAAGCTAACAGTTACTAAAAAGCTCACAAAAGTATCTTTTCAGCTAGTTGTGCCAAACATACCCTAGGCCTAAGTAAGTAAGAGCTTATGTGATACTCCCTCCGTCCCAAAAATAACTTCCCGGTTGGACTTTCACACACTTTTAGGAAATAAATTTGACTTTACTGTAGAATGCACTGTTTTGCACTGTTTAAACACTGTTTGGCACTGTTTAAACACTGTTTGGCACTGTTTATCACTTTTTTGATGTAGATAATTTGCCAAATAAGGAAAGTATTGAAGTGTGAAGTTAATTTTGGGACATCCATTTAAGGAAAGTGGGAAGTTGTTTTCGGGACGGAGGGAGTATAACATAAGGTCCTAAAATAGCCCTAATTAATGATCATCAAGAAAGGGATATTGATGATATGCAATAAGATTGGTATGTGGACTGCATCATACTTTTAGAAAGTATAGTTGATCTCACAGCTATGAGTTCTTGTAATTCATGATGGTCACATAAATATTTTAGAGAATATTGGCATACCCACCGAGAAACCATTTGATAAGTTCTATTCAAATGTCTATGACGTATATAGTAGTTAATAGCCCCCCCCCCCCCCCCACTTGAAGTCAATGTGTACTTCATGTATGGGGTGATGTACGTTGACCATGATCAACATTTGCACTCCAATCGGGGTAGATACGGCATGTGTTGGGTGCATCACGAAACACATGGAGTAGTAGTTGAGCCAAAATAGGATTCATTCCTCGTTATAGATTAAGAGAGAACATTTTACTTCTCATATGTAGATGGATCATAAAGTCATTGGTCAATGCAAAGATATCTTCGTTTTAGATACCGAATACGATCGGTATGCATCATCTAGAAAGATTGAGAGACAGAGACTAAGTTATTAATTGGAAGACACATATCAAGTTTTAGACTTAGTTGAGTGTTTGTTGAATGAAAGGATCGTATCACTATGAGCTCTATATTGTAGGGAATTCAAATAGTCCTCGCAAATGTCCTTATATATTAAAATTGTCTAGTAAATCGTCTAGGGATTTCGCAAAGACCTTAATTTGATTAGTGCTTAATATATATAAGGCCATATGGGTCACACAACAAGTGATTATACCTTCCGATTGAATTGTTAAAAGGAATTAAATATTAATTGGATTAAATAATATTGAATTCGTAATACTTAAAATGGATTAAATATTAATTAGATTGAAAATATTTAATTCATGAAATTGAAGGAGAGTTCTATTTGATAGAATTAATTGGAATAAATTGGATTTATTGTACTTAATTAAGATGTATTTTTAATTAAATAAAGTTGATATTTTCTTTTATGGTTTGGAATTTAAAAGAAAAAGAAAAATAAATAATAATGTATACGAAGTATATAACAAGTATAGAGTGACTGCACGCCACTTTTATATTGTTGTTGTTATTATTTTATTTTATTTAATCTAATTATTTAATTAATAATGAAGTATTGGTCCTGATAGGATTAGTATTCATTAATGAGCAAGACTTTGATTGTGATTGGGAAATTAGTTTAGAACTAGTATAAATACATCCTCCTCATTCATAATTAGTGACTAGTTTTCTAGATTCAGTATTACCAGTTTATTTTCCCGTGGAGAGATTTTCTAGCCTTAGGAGATCTAACCGTTTTTCAGAATGAAAGATTTGTAAGTTCTAACCGAAATCTATTATTATTGTTATATTCGTTGTTTTGTCATAATCAAGGAAGATCTGTTTGTTGTACATGTATGTTACATCAATTTTCTAACACTGTTATTAGAGTCAAACTGATTTGATGTATAAGTTTGTGGGTTAAATATGCATAGTTTGAGATTACATTTTACCCTAGAAGTAATTTTCGAAATTATTGAACTATGAAATTGAAACGAAATCCTCCTGTTTCGCTGCTCTTAGATGATCTACGATCTAAGAGCAATCTGCAAAATCTATCGCTACTATGTCCTCTCTGGTTGAGCGAATAGAATATCTCCAATTAAAACATGTTTTTGAAACAAGATTAAAGCAAAATCATAATCGGTGCTGCGGTATTTATAGAAGAGCAGATTTTTGTTCTTCACGTTTTCTTTTGAACTTCGACCTTCTGCAAGATTGCTCGAACACCCTATGCTGCTGCCGCTTCCGACGAATACGATTTTCTATGTTTTCAACGTTGTTTGCTCGGATGGGTAGAAGGTAGAAGAGTGCTCTGGCCTTAGAAGTGCTCCATACCCGGGGCGGAGCCAGTACTGGGCCGGTACAAAAAATATTTTTGGAAAAAAAATTCACCCCATGAATTTTTTACACTAAAAGTATAGAGATTTTTAAAATTGGGGCGGGACAAGGGTCAGGGGTAGCCACCCCCGCCCCTGTCCATACCTGTTCGTTTTTCTTCGGGAAAAGGGGCAAAACCCCCCTGAAGTTATCACCAAAGGGCACTTAAGCCCTTAAACTTTAGGAAAATGCTAGGGGTACACAAGTTGTACACAACTTGTACACACAATGTCGGTCACAGACAATTGGTACGGAGTTGTCTGTGACCACAGACAAGAGTTGTTTGAGTACACAGACAAATTTTGTCTGTTTTCACAGACATTTACTTTTTTGTGAAAAGTACTTGTCAGTGTCAGGCGGCTCTCAGTGTACTTTTTACAAAAAAGTAAATGTCTGTGGAAATAAACAAAATTTGTCTGTGTACAGACAACTCTTGTCTGTGGTCACAGGCAACTCCGTACCAATTGTCTGTGACCGACATTGTGTATACAAGTTGTGTACAACTTGTGTACCCTATCATTTTCCTAAACTTTATATTTGTGCAAAAAGCTTTTAGAATGTATGAAAAGAGAGCAATTTCCCCCTTTGCTTAACGGTTCATATGCAACTACCGTTAAAGGTTCTCCATTGGCTACCATGTGTACGTACTCCGTATAAAACATGAACCGTGCAAGAAGTTGCTTTTTTTATTAAAATATTCAATTAGTAAATTAGTAAATAAATTAGTAAAACATGAATCGTGCTTTTTTATTAAATACTTCGTATTCAACTACTGTTCGAATTTACATCAAATTATTAATTTACAAAATTAAGTTATCATGATGTAAATTTTGAACACAAAATTACAGTCACTAATAGTTACGTAGTATTAAGCAATACTTTTATTCATGACTTTTTATTAGTAATTAGTAATAATTAAGGAAAACACCCTTTTCATAATTACAATAGCAAATCAATTACTAATCGACTTATTAAGGCCTAAGTGTTCGTTTGGTGATTTCTAATTTTTGGCTTATCAGAATTATAGGTCAACTCTTTCACCAAACATGTAACTTTTAATTTAGTGCACTGAATTGTGTAATAATAAGAAAAGGTGAGGTTGAAGTTACTTTTCTGGTTGAATTGGTTGAAATTGTCGTAGATGATGATTTTAGTCGTTTTTTCATATAATTAATTTTTTCTTTATTTTATTAATAAAATATATTTTAAATGTAGCTTTTCCATAAATGATCCTATTTATCCAATACTACCAATTTGTGTATTACCAAACGGACTCTAAAAGTCACTAAATTTCTATTATGTTCTTAAAAAAGAAATAAAATCGAACCAAACTAAAATATTTCATTAATCTTTAATATAATTTTAGAACATCACAAATCCAAATCAAATCAAATCAAACTGAGACATAGTACTATGTGTGATTTTTCTTGGTTCGCAGGCAGCGGTATAACCGCATCAGACCATTATACCGGTATAATATTAAGAAAAGTTCTCATGACTTATGAATACCACTGGCAGATAAGAAAATTAATTCAAAAACCAATTCTTTATCTCGATATGATTTATGTGGTTAAACAACGCATAAGTTATTTAAACAGTATTAGTGGATAGGTACCTTTTAAACTCTTTATTTTCAAATAATTTGATCAAATTTTATCCTTTTTATTTTCAAATAATTTTCCTTTGATTTGTCATTTTTACGCTTTAATGTACCAATACTTTTTTCTGGAGAACTTCAATTATAAAATCAAAGTTATTATTTCTATGGTGAAAACTTAGAAAGTAATAGATTTAGATGTCATGTATGTATTAATGGTTTTTTTTAATATAAATTAGCCGCAATGCCTACACAAGCCCCCCCCCCCCCAACACTAGCAAAACAAATTGCCCCGCTACACCAACGATAAAAATTTTGTCCCCTTGACTTGAAATCCTGAATCGTCTCTGACTTCGATCCCTCAACCCTAAATTATCTTTCAAAGTGGGTTTTGCACGGAAATTAAGAAAGTGAAATATTGTGTGTTGGAGAGTTGCACCAAAGAGAGATAAATGTGTGAGATTGTGTAAAACATATTGTAAACCATAAATTGTTTGCCTAAAAATAAAAAAAAAATTATTTTGGGATGGATGGAAAAAGAAATTTGAAAGATTACAATGAGACAAATTTTAAATTATGTTTAAAAAAAATTAATACATTAATAAATAAGATGTAGTCAAAGTAGAATATATGAATAGTGTAAAATTCTACTCGTAAATATTACATTTATTTAAAAAACTGATGAAATTTGTCTGATTCGAGTACTAGCTGAAATTATAATAAAAAAAATAAAGACACTATGAGGATACAATTTGTTATGCATGGTCATAATAACCCAAGAGCAAATATACTATACAACGTACGGAGTACTATGTAGTTGCCCACTACATACACGGTCATAGCCAACTCCGTCACTTGACTCACCGTTAAGGGGGTGATTGCCCTCCTCTTTGTGATTTTATAGCTTTTTGCACACAAATAAAGTATAAGGGCATAAGTGCTCTGAGGCCTGCTAGGGGTACACACTTTTTGTACACAACAGACAACTCATCTCGCGACAGACAATTTGTCTGTGGGAGACAGACGAGTGTACACTTTTTGTGTACAAAAAGTAAGTGTGTACCCCAATCTTTTTTCTAAGTGCTCTATGGGAACAACTTCAAGGGGCTTTTTGCCCCTTTTCCCTTTTTCTTCGGTAGATTACTCCACAGGAAAAAATTTATGTGACAGACATGTGTACACATTTTGTGTACCTTTAGCAAAATTAAACCCCACTCCATAGAGTTAAGATTAGATCGTCCCATGTGCTCTGTCGGGTCGGGGCGTGGGGGGCGCTTGGGGTTGGCGATTCAACCTTTTGGAACTGAGATTAGATCTTTCTGATTTACTATTTTTGTTTCCCCTTTAAAATGGATTCATTAGAGCATCTCCAATACTAAAACGTTAACGGTGCATACGAGACATGAGAAATAATCAATTAAAAAACAATAAATACAATATCTCTCTCCTTTCCACGGTCTTATGTGTTTATGGTAAGTTTTTGTTTGCAATGTCAATCACAATGTCTACATCTAGACATTGTGAAGAAAAGCTTACCAAAATAATGTAAGATCCTTCAAATAAGGAGAGAAAGATTGTATTTATTGTTTTTTAATTGGTTATTTTCCATACCACGTATGCACCGTTAACGTTTTAGCATTATAGAAAATTAGAGGCAGGTTATGAACTTCCTTTGAGGATAGTTCAATCCGCCAAGAACTCAAGAAGTTAAATTTGGTATAAAAATCCTTTTGAAGACTTAATTGTAATTTGATTAATTGAGTTCCTAAATTCTTGATACACTGTTGCGATGCGTACAACAAACTCAAAAAGACCAATCCTGACAAAAACTATCTCTAACCAACTATCACAATCAACCATACGGCTAGACTCTGAGACGATCACCCCTGAAAGAGCAATATGAATCGTTAACCACCAAGCGGGTGTGACACATCAATTACTGACCATATGGATCCTTCTTCTAATTACATACTCTGTAATATCTAGCAGAATTGACAATCATTATTGTAGACCTAGAACTAAAGTTTTCAACAAAAAACGAAACACCGTAAACAAACATAACACGAAAATAAGACCATAAAAAATAGAATAATTGACAAATACTCCAAACTTCTTTCTGACTGTTTTCTTGAAATATCATCTTCCAAATCTCGACATCTTGATCAATCCAAGGCGGCGATTCAGGAGGGGGCGGACCGCCGGTCTGTATTCTCCCTTACTCAGCCCTTCGTCGCTCCCGATCTTTTCATTACCCGTGCTGAGGGCCGGAACCAAATCTTTCAACCATTGATCTGTGGCTAGTTTGCCAATACCGCCGCCTCTTGTTTGCTGCATTCCATTGATGTAACACCGTCCCCAAATATATTTACTTTTATGTAAATAATGTATTGAACCTTCTTAAAGAATTAATGAATTTACGAAGTTGTAAATTTTTATTATTTCTTTCGCGTGAATAGTAAATTGCACGTGGGACCCACACCGGGAGCGGGGGCCGCCCGACACTCCCGAGACCACATATTTTATTCATCTCAGTCAAGATAATATTTATATAGTGGTGGATATTTTATTTGGGTCGTGGAAAGGCGCAGAGTTGACCGATTGGGAAAAAGAGGTCCAATTACCGGTACCGATAATTTGTCAGATAACAGCCCGAACTGAATTTCGGAGGCTTATAAATTAAAGTTGGGGGATGTATATTCATTATACATGTAATAATGAGTAAGAGCACATAATATATTTTATTTGACCCGATAAAATAAAATATATTTAAAACAGTCCGAAAAATACAACTTTCGGGACCAATTGTACACACCGGGACACAAAGGGATGACCTCCCACATGAGTGGGGGCCACCCCACGTTTTTGTGTGCTCAAATTGACCAAAGGAAGGCCAATAGTACACATGATGGGAGGGTGAGACATTGAGAGACACCCAAGGGGTCCCTCTCTCACTTATTAGCTAAATGAGACAAAAACAACCCATCCCCCCTCCTTCCTCCTCATTGTGCTCGCCCAAGACCCCAAGAAAGAGGAAGAAAAAGCTCTCCAACCCTCCTCCATTGCTGCAACTCGAGCTCAACCAAGAAGGGTCCAAGGAGTGGGATTAAAGAAGGAAAAAGGCTAGGAAAAGTGTGTAAAATTAAGGTAATAACCTTATTATAACTTTTCCTTTATTTTCCTTCTATCATATGAGGTATATATCATGTAAAGGACCCTTAGTATGATTCCACATGTTATAAGTATGGATTTATGGGTTGGAAGGTGGTTCTATGTCCAAGAACGGACTTAGAAGCCAAAACGACCGGTTCACCGGAAAATAACCTTTTTGAGGTTATTGGTATTAACATGGGTTTTATGATTATAAAACCTTGTTAGGAACTTGTAAAGGGTGTTTCAAGTGATTTCACAAAGTTGGAAAAGTCGCCGGAATTGTCGCCGGAGTTGACCAAAAGTCGCCGGAGTTTCACCGGAGTTCAACCAAGAAGGGTAGAACTTCATACGCTAGTTCAAGGTGAGTGGACGGCTTAATATCTTATAACTTTTGGGTCAATTATGAGATTACCTAAATAAATGTTATATGAATTCATAATAATGTTTAAAAGATATTTAAACATGTGATTAGCCAATAGGGTTAAGCTTTGTATGAAAGGAATTAATTATTTATGCATGGAATATAATATGAGAAATTATATATATATATATATATATGCATATTTGCTTTAAGAGTAAAAGAAGCACAAATGGATATTATTAACTTAATTATATGATGAATTAGTTAATAAGTGTAAGATTTGAGATGGCGGTCGACAACAACGTTGACCGATGGTTAATGGATTAATTAATATCGGTTGATGTTAGTTAATTATACATTTATATGGTTGCATGGATTTGCATGGATTGTGATGCATAAGCCTTATGTAGTGAATTAGTTATGAATGACTAAATATGATATAGACCCTATCTAGCGTGATATGTGGTAAGTCATAGGTCGGGTGGAGTACCCAAGGATCGGGCGGTTATCCTCAAAACTCGGCTATATAGGGTGGAGTACCCAAGGATCGGGCGGTATCCTCAAAACTCGGTTATATAGGGTGGAGTACCCAAGGATCGGGCGGTATCCTCAAAACTCGGTTATAGGGTGGAGTACCCAAGGATCGGGCGTGTATCCTCAAAACTCATAGATTACATTTAATGATCTAGGACCGGGCGGTGTCCTTATGATAATTTATTTGAACAGGGAGGAGTTCTATACACTCATAGGTATATGGGTGGGTTGGGATTTAAGTCAAGGACATTGGCTACTATTATTTTCCCAAATAAACAATGACCTACGGGTCGGGTATTTCCAAGTGTATGTATACTAATATGTATTTCAAACTTGGGGGAAGGACTATACGTATATGTATCATCCTATGTTTGGGTCTTATACTTGAAACGCTAGTTATTCTATATTTAGCCTGCTACTCGCTCGGTACTTGTACTGACCCCTTCGGGGGGGCCCACCATTTTCAGGTTGAAGCTAGGGCTTGCTACCTGCACCTTTTTACGGGTGACATCAAATCAAGGAAGACGTGGTTCGTGCTTCCTCATTTTATTTCAAATTTCCAAACATTGCTCATGGATATTTTTATCTGTTATAAACTATTCTTTTGGGGCTTGCATGCCCATGTTATTGGCCGGTTGTGGCTTATGACTTACCGTTGAATATTTCCGCTATTCATTGGTTTAAATGTGATGTTGTTATGTATGTTTACTACTGAGTATGGATGGATTATTTTTCTCGAACGCCTTGTGTAATCAAGTGAGGTTGACTCGCGGGTGACGTCACTTGATTATACGGCGGTTGTACACGCGCTTGGATTGCGGTCTGGGGCGTGACAATTAAGTGGTATCAGAGCCATCTCAGTTCTAAACTTTATAATCAACCTCTCACATGAGATTTTACAAAAGAGTTTTTACCGAAAACCATGGGCATTGTATTTTGACGTTTATGGGACTATTGGAGCTTAAGTTGCAAGGCCTCTAATTGTTAAGACGGTACCCTTAACAATTGGTATGGTGGTGACTTGGGCCAATACGTGTCTGTAGCGTTCTTCCGTCAATTGACATTCACATTTATAGGAGTCTAATGACTCATCCATTTTCCTTTCAGAAATGGAGGGCAGGCGAATGCGGACCAGGAACAACCCGAGGGGGCAGGCGCCGGTAACATCCCAAAGGGGAAGCCGGGCTGCATCTCGGGGTTCAAGAGGAGGCCGTGGAGGCCGTGGAAGCCGTGGAGGTCATCAAGCTCAAACTGTGAGTGATGGCCATGTAAGCTCGGTGTATGAAACCAACACCGAGGACTATGACTCAACCTACGTTCCGGAAACGGAGCATGAGGAGACCCCGTATGATGGGGGTGACACATACACCGATGATGACGACGAAGAGAGTGATGCCAAGTTCGCTCAAATGGGCGAGTTGCTTGAGTGGTATCAAAAAGAAAAGCTGAGGAGAGACCTTAGGCGCCAAGCAAGGCGTGGCTCTCGTGGTGGTTCGGGTCAAGGGAGTCGGGGAGCTTCCGTGGCCACCCCAGCGGCGCCACAAGGTGGGCATGAAGGAGGTTTTGTGGTAAGAATCTCCAAATACCTCAAGGAGGCTAGGGCCTTGGGGTGTAGGTCCTTTGACGGCACCGGCGACATTACCGTTGCCGCCGATTGGATCAAGAAGGTGAAGGATGCATCGAGAGACATGCAGATTACTCCGGACGTGAAGCTAACTGTCGCTTCACGGCTACTTGAGGGGATGGCTTCTACATGGTGGGAAGGTGTAGAAGGGAAATACCGTGGGGACATCTCATGGGAAAATTTTGAGCAAGAATTTTATGCTCAGTACTACTCCGATTTCGAGGTTAATGTGAAAAGGAGGGAGTATACCAACCTCAAACAGAAAGAGGGTTGCACAGTTAAGCAACTGGAGCAAGAGTTCAGGACCTTGGCTAGGTTCTTACCGGAGTATGCGATCAATGAGGACCGCATGACTGAGCACTTCTGGGATGCCTTACTCTTGGACATCCGAGACCGTGCCACGTATTCCCGCCTCATGACCTTTAGTGAGGTGGTAGAACAGGGCATGCTTGGAGAGGCCCAGTGGAATGAGAGGAAGGCAAGGGACGCCGAAGAGGCGAAGAAGAGGAAGTGGAATAATTCGGGGCCACCCGATCATTCTCGAAGGAACAACCACGGGGGTGGTGGTGGTGGCGGTGGTTCATTCAAGGCGCCGGCTCCACCGGCGAAGAAGAATAGGGATGCGAGGTGGCACGGACCTAGGCCACAGAACTCGGGGCCACCTAGATGTCCCAATTGCTCAAAACAACACTTTGGGAAGTGCAATGAACCACCGAGGTGTTTTAAGTGCGGGAATGCGGGCCATATGAAGGCCAATTGCCCTCATTTGATGCAAGAGAGTGCCTCGGGAGCTGGGGGAGGGACCATGACGGGAAGAAACCGTGCGGGCCCGTCAAACGGCGGTACGGGAAGAGGCAACGCATCCACAAGTCATGCCGCGTCCGTAAACCAAGGCGGGACCCAAGCACGAGTCTACGCGATGACCGAGGCGGATGCGAGAGCAAACCCGGACTCCGTTGCAGGTAATACGCGTATTCCCATGTATTTCTAGGTTTACTTTGATCATATACGTCGTTGGGATTGAGTGCGGGCCACCCCGGGGTCGAACCGGGTGAGTTAGGCCGAATCGGGCTGGAAACAGCCACTGCTGGCCAGGCACGCCCGCAGGCACGCCGTGCCTGGAATCGTGCCTGGAAGGCAGTGGCACCCGAAGGAAGAAAAAAAAAAAAAAAAAAAAAAAATTTGGCCAGGCACGGCCGCAGGCACGCCGTGCCTGGCGTCGTGCCTGGAAGTCAGTGGCGTCCGAAAAATTTTTGGCCAGGCACGGCCGCAGGCACGCCGTGCCTGGCGTCGTGCCTGGAAGTCAGTGGCGTCCGAAGAATTTTTGGCCAGGCACGGCCGCAGGCACGCCGTGCCTGGCGTCGTGCCTGGAAGTCAGTGGCGTCCGAAGAAATTTTGGCCAGGCACGGCCGCAGGCACGCCGTGCCTGGCATCGTGCCTGGCCGGCAGTGGCCAGCAGGGTGAGTTTGTTGCACGCACGGCCGTGCCTGCCACCCAGGCACGCCGTGCGTGGACCCCCAACACCCGAAAGTTGATTTTTTGCCCCGTTCTTCTACGTTTGGACCCCCGTTTGGTTCCAAACATTTGTATAAACCTAATAACATCCTAATGACGTGTAAAAACATTAGAAAATGTATCTTACATGGTGTATAAATGTAGGAACATTAAAGATCAATGGTAGATGTGCGAGGATCCTCATCGATACCGGGGCACAACGCTCATTTGTGAGTGAGGCGTTCGCTGAGGGCTTTGACGTGCCATTGACACCTATGACTCAAACGTTGCTAGTCTCCACACCGTTAGGAGACGACGTGGAGAGAAATCATTACTATCCGTCGTGTGAGGTAGAAGTGACGGGTCAACCTTTGACTTGTGATTTCGTACCTCTAAGCATGTTGGAGTTCGATGCAATCCTAGGGATGGATTGGCTCGAGAAACACCATGCCCGGGTAGATTGCTACACCAAGGTGTTGGAGCTCGAGGATGATCAAGGGAACACGCTATGTTTCGAGGGAGATCGGGGGAAATCTAATGCTTGTATCATATCCGTGATGAGAGCACGAAAGATGATGAGGAAGGGATGTCACGCATACCTTGCTTATGTGGTAGATGATACGAAGAAAGAAGTCGACATCAAGGATGTACGGGTCGTGTGCAAGTACCCGGATGTCTTTCCCAAAGACCTACCGGGGCTTCCACCCGATAGAGAGATTGAATTTGTAATTGAAGTGGAGCCGGGAACCAAACCCATTTCGATTCCTCCTTATCGAATGGCACCGGCCGAACTTCAAGAGTTGAAGGTCCAACTACAAGAATTATTGGACAACGGATTCATCAGACCCAGTCATTCACCGTGGGGGGCACCCGTACTCTTCGTGAAGAAGAAGGATGGTACACTAAGAATGTGTATTGACTACCGACAATTGAACAAGGTCACAATCAAGAACAGGTATCCCTTACCGAGGATTGATGACTTGTTTGACCAACTTCGGGGGGCAATAGTGTTCTCGAAGATTGATTTGAGGTCGGGGTATCATCAGTTGAAGATCAAGGAGAGCGACATACCTAAGAGTGCATTCCGCACTAGGTATGGTCATTATGAGTTCCTTGTAATGTCATTCGGGTTAACCAACGCACCGGCGGCATTCATGGACTTGATGAACCGAGTGTTTAGTGAATACTTGGATCAATTTGTGATAGTATTCCAAAATCTGTATCACCCGCTCGGACTGTCCAAGTGTTAAGTGAGGGTGATTGTAATACCCAAGATTAATATAAAAGGATTAATAGTACTACTCACACCAACAGAGGTGCATCTCCTTTTAAGGAAGCTCATCACCCAAGAACTCCAAAGTTAAGCGTGCTTGCACGGGAGTAGTCTTGGGATGGGTGACCCCCTGGGAAGTTTCTCAGGGCGCGCACGAGTGAGGACAAAGTGCGCGGTAAAGGCTCGTGGTGGTTTGTGGGGACAGTACTATTGGTCCGGAGTAACTACCTCGGGTCCGGTGGGGCCGGGGTGTTACAGGTGGTATCAGAGCGACCCCGCGACAGTGTGTTGACCCGTTGGATATCGGGCGGGCACTTAGCGGGGGAAGATTCTGGGATTTGATTGAGATTTGAGATTGGTTCAAGGGCGCAACGAGGACGTTGCGATCCTAAGTGAGGGTGATTGTAATACCCAAGATTAATATAAAAGGATTAATAGTACTACTCATACCAACAGAGGTGCATCTCCTTTTAAGGAAGCTCATCACCCAAGAACTCCAAAGTTAAGCGTGCTTGCACGGGAGTAGTCTTGGGATGGGTGACCCCCTGGGAAGTTTCTCAGGGCGCGCACGAGTGAGGACAAAGTGCGCGGTAAAGGCTCGTGGTGGTTTGTGGGGACAGTACTATTGGTCCGGAGTAACTACCTCGGGTCCGGTGGGGCCGGGGTGTTACAATTGATGTACGTTAGATCTGGACTATCACAAAAAGAATGACCGAAATCGACCCCGCTCCTGGGCGCAAATCGATAGCAGACGAACGACTCTAGCGGTAGCACCTCACGACGAACCCAGAGAGATATGTATCCGGATATTTTGAAAGAGACGAAAATCAGAACGTGAGAAATAGCTTAGGAAAGTCTCACGTCATTCTATAAATCTGAACTTTATTGTGTAATTCATCTTTAATTAAGAATAAAAATGTCTGATTTCAAATAAGGAGTAGTAGTTAAATGTTTATATTATTATTTTCAGCATGCTTATACTTTATTTGTTTGACTATTGTAAATCTTTATAAATTAGATTTATATTGCATGCTTTAATTTATTTGTTTGAGTTATATATCGTTGAAATATTATTTGATAATATGTTTTAGTATTTTGCTTAAGTAAATTAATACCCCGCTAAACGTACTCCATTGATTAAAATTCAAGTCTTATCTGAGATAAACTACATCACCCATCATAATTAAATTAGTAGAAATATTTTTTCGTTGAAGAATATTTCACTAAAGTGTTTATTCCATTCGACAAAATATAGAACTAATTTATAAGTACAATTGTTTGTGATCATGTGATGGTTTTAACTTACTTAAATTAGCTCGAGTCGCCCAAGTGTCGGTGTTAATTTAGGGATGTCGATCGATTTAAAAATTATCAACCAAGAGTTGCATGGACGCAATTGGTCTAGGGACCTACCCATTATATTATTGCAATGATCAGCCAATGTTGGGACTGTAGTAGTGTGAATGATGATCTTGGCCGGCCACTACGATTGTAAAACATTTCATGTTCTTTTTATTAGGGTCAAAGAGCATGTAAAAGTAGTGGGAGCTAAATAATTAAAAGTCCGAATTATTAAGTTAACTAAATGTGATCATATGAATTATTATATGAATTTTAATTCCCATCCTATTTGAACTGCTCTAGACTTTTAGGAAGTCGAATTTTCATTGAGAAGTATCTTGGATACAAATAATCTGACTGGACTAGACTTTCTAGACTTCGAACAAAATGTGTGTTTAATGTTTAGGCAAGAAAATATTGAGCATGTGTTTGACACATGTGTACCCGAGATTCCTAATCTCGACTCTCCTGAATGAGTAATGTTTGACATGGACATTCAGAAGAATCACATTGCTAAGGTAAGCTCTACTGCTGAATCTTTTCCTATGGGAAAGAACAAGCAAAAGATGAAAAGTAAGGTTAGGCCTAAGCCTTTAGCTTTGAAATCTAAAGGTAGGATTCAAAAGAAACCCAAGGTACCAAAGGATGTATGCCTCTACAGCAAAGAGAGGCATTAGACGAGAGATTTTAAGCTATGTAGGGCTAATCTAGCCAAATCACAGAGTGCTTTTAGCTTAGGTATTTTTATCATTAATATTATTATGTCTACAACTAACTCTCACTGTTGGGTATTAGATACAACGTGTGGCTCACACGCTGGAATAATGTGTAAAATCTAAGTGACAGTAAGCAGTTAGACTGAGTGAATTGGCCTGCGTATAGGAAATGAAGCAATAGTTACCGCTAGGCGTGTAGGGATTTCCTTCCACTTTGTTGATAACACTTGTTGTTTTTCACAAAATGGTATTGTGTATGGAAATACTCGTCTTATGAATGATTCATATATTCTTACTTGTAGGCATGACATATTGAATGTCCAAAATAAGACACCAAGGTTAAGCAATCAGAAAAATACCACTTATCTTTGACATTGCAGACTAGGCCATTAGATTAAGTACATTAGATTACTTAAAACCATTTGATTTTGAATCATATGGTCATTGCAATTCGTGTCTCTCAACTAAAATGACGAGTAAACCTTTTCTTGGAAAAGGGTTGCGGGCCAAAGAAGTGCTTGATTTGGTTCACACACGTGTGTGGACCATTCGTAACTCAAGCTAGAGGAGGGTTTTCTTACTTCATCATATTTACTGATGATTTCTCTATGTTTGGATTTGTGTATCTTATGAAACACAAATCAAAAGCTTTTGAGAAATTCATGGCGTATAAGGCTGAAGTAGAGAAGCAACTTGACAAGAGTATCAAGACTCTACGATCTAATCGTGGAGAGGAATACTTGAGTAAGGAGTTTCTTGATTGCTTGAAAGGTCATGGAATTCAGTCACAATGGGCTCATCCAAGAACACCTCAATTGAATAGGGTTTCTGAAAGGAGAAATAGAACCTTGTTGGTCATGGTTAGGTCCATGATGAATTCCAGGTCTCTTCCAACATCTCTTTGGGGGTACGCATTGGAAACCTCAATATACATTCTGAATAGAGTTCCATCTAAGTTATTGCAAAAGACACCATATGAGTTATGGTGGAATAAGAAGCATATTCTCACACATATTAAAGTGTGAAGGTTGCCTTACATATGTGAAGAAAATGAACATTGACTAGTTGGGACCTAGAATTGAGAAATATTATTTTGTGGGGTATCTGAAGGAAACTAGAGGATACTAATTTATCTTCCAGAGGGATATAAAATCATTATTTCAAGACAAACAAGATTCCTAGTATAAGTTTTGGTCTTTAAGGAATGTAATCGTAGGAAGATAGAACTTGATGAAGTTCAACAATCACAAAATAACATAGAGGACGAAGACTTGTTAGATGGTCAAAATAAGGATTCAGTATGAGAATTGAGTGGAAGCATGTCTCTAGGAGGATGTCTTTGAGCTAGTGGGGGTAATATAGAATTCACCTCACATCGGAAGTGATTCTTATTAAAGAAAGATATGACATGGTTGTCATTCCTTCTGCACCCACTTCTCCTTCTCTGGGAAACACTTTAAAGTGTAGCACCAGAAAACTCCCCGAGCATTGGACAATATAATGAAAGAGAACCTCTCCACAATCAGAATGAACAGCCTGAACAAACGCAAAATATTTAATTTTGTAGGTCTACTAGGATTCGTCATGAATCAACTATGGGTGGCTTCCTCGTGAAGGATCATGACGATGTTGACATTCCTGACAAAGATGACCTTAAGACCTACACTGAAGCAACATTAGATGTTGATTCAGAGATGTGGCAAGAAGCCATAAAATCTAAATTCAAGGAGGATGCGTACATGGTACAACTTGAAGGTTTATGTATCCAAGCGAAATTCTAAATCAGTATGTTAATTGGAGAAATCCATTTATGGGCTAAAATAAGCCTTTAGGGGTTGAAATATTAATTTTGTTGAAATAGTCAAATCGTTTGACTTCATCAGAAGAAATAAAGGTGCTTGCGTGTTTAGAGTGCGCAATAGGGATAACGTGGTCTTTATAATCATAAATGTTGATTATAGAGAATGATATCCCCTCATTGAAGTCAGTGAAAGAAAGGTTACCCAAAATCTTCATGAATATCTTTTTGTTTATGGTGGACACAAAAAACTAGTAGAATTTAATTATTCTAACACTAGTTTCATATATGATAAGAAACGAGTCACAATTAGTATATGTTTTCAGCCCCAGTGGAACATTAGTGTTGAAAGTGTTGCAAGTAAGAGACCATTATAAATTTGACAACTACAACCTAGTAAATTTTTGCATTTGATGCACCTTTGGTAAGCATTTAGATACGCGAGTGATAGCCGTTATATTTACTTGTGTTTAACATAAGTATTTATAAGTATTTGTTGAAGAAAGGAAGAGAAATCGGGCAAATACCTCCAGAATGAGAGCTAGAGCATAAAACATTGCGATGAACGACTTTTTAGACCAAGAGAATGACGTTCTGCCCATAATTTGAGTATAACGTATTCTATAGAACTCGAAGTCACTCGATTCGAGTTTCATGTGAATGCTAACTCAATAAGGTACAAATGTTATGAAGACGTCATGGCCAAAATATGAAAGGAACAAGACTCAATCAACCAACAAAGTCAGATGTTGCTGGTGGGATTTCAGGATGCATACCTCTCTGTGTTTTAGCCATAACGTTTGATTGGATGAATAAAATCACGTCATTCAAGTTTTGGTGGATAGAAGACTTCATTATCTACAACTTTGGTGAAAGAATCATGTCCAAATTCGTAGCGGAACATCCCCAAAATCCTGGGACAAAAACCGACACTTTTTGACCAATTTCGGAAGAAGAGAAAGGAAACGCATTTTTGGGCGCTGCAACCGGCGCCGGTCAGCCTATAACCGGCGCCGGTTGGAAGGTTTTTTCACACTAAATGAGCCTATTTGCGACTGGGGCCGGTTCTAGACTGACCGGGGCCGGTTGGGACGATTTCAGCTCAAACAAAAGGTCGTGCAAGAGGATTTTTGATGGGAAAACTTCACCTTCCTCATCTCTTGATCAAATATTGCTCCATACCTGATTGTTGGGCTCGAATAGACTAAAGGATGTCATTCTTTAGCCTATATAAAGCCTTCAATTCATCAAGCAAACACATTCCATTCCATAGATTAAATCATAGCTTTTATATTTTTGTTCTTGGTATTTTCTTCAAGTTCTTGAGGAGGAAACTTCAACCTCCGAAACCATTGGTGTTTAGGTATTATTTCCTTTGTAATTTCATGTTCCATTACATTTCAATATTGTATGTTGATTAATATGAGCATTAGAGGCTAAATTCTTAGCTAAGGCTAGGGATGAACCTCTATGCACACTAGGTGTTTGATAAAAGTTCTAAACCAATAAATTGTGATTTATCCTTTATATTTTGATTGTTTATGACTATGGTGTACAACATAGAAGTATGTTAAATTTAGTTTATGCTTGCAATTAACGTTGAAGTCTAAACTATGAACATTAAAGGATAAACATACATAGTACCGAGAATAGAAATATATCCGGTCTTATATGATACGGGTGTGATGTCTTGATATTCAACGGGGTTCTCGACAGATGAATGTAAGCCGTAACGGGACTTACACGTAACGAAAACCACGCTCTCGCTGCCTTAACCGGAGTTGAGAATATATTAGCGACATCGTATTCATATTTATTGGAAAAGAACTAGTATTAAATCCTATTAAAGCATTTAGGTGAATCCCGATTGCCTTAGTAATTCTCATTCTTGTTTAAACCAATCTCAAAGGGCAAAGTTCCTGAAAAAAATATATCATTTACATTCTTTGCATTCAATACTCGACTTTATAATATCAACCATTTCCCTGTGGATCGACCCGGTATTTACCGGTATTTTATTACTATATTGGCACTTGTATACTTGCAAGTTTAGCCCGATCAGCGAGTTTCTTAAAAAAAATAGGGGTAGTTCTTAGCGACAGTTATTGTGTTATTGTGTTTATACCGGTGCATTTGCACAAGCTAAGGAACCAAGATGCAAAGTAAGGAACTAGAAAATACCAGTATACTATCATGTTTTGATAACAAATAACAAGATGAGAAGTTGCAATAGAACGCCTTCCCGTAGAGGACAATTTGGCTGGCCCATTCACCAAACCTTTGAGATGCGAGAAACATACTAGACTTTTGAGAGTCTAGGTGTTAGACACATCGGTGATTGGCACTAGACCAAGTGGGAGATTGTTAGTATATATGTCATAGTGACAATCACTTTTTAGAGATATATGTACTTGATCACACTCAGTTTTATATATTTGATATATTTGATCACACTTTTTTTTTATATATATTTGATATGTAAGATATTACACATTGATGATCAAGTATTTTGATTGTCAATATCTTATTCATAATTGTGTTCGTTTGGACTTATGTTGTCAATAATTAAGTGGGAGCTTATATGATATAACATAAGGTCCTAAAATAGCCCTAATCAATGATTATCAAGAAAGGGATATTGATGATATGCGATAAGATTGGTATGTGGACTGCATCATACTTTAGAAAGTATAATTGATCTCACAACTATGAGTTCCTGTAATTCATGGTGATCACATAGATATTTTAGATAATATTGGCATACCCACCGAAAAACCATTGGATAAGTTCTATTCATGTGTCTATGGGATTATCGGCGTATAGAGTAGTGTAATAGTCCCCCAAGTTGAGGTCAATACATACTTCATGTGTGGAGTGATGTACTTTGATCATGACCAATGCTTGCACTCCAATTGGGGTAGATACGACATGTGTTGGGTGCATCACGAAGCACATGGAGTAGTAGTTGAGCCAAGAAAGGATTCATTCCTCGTAATAGATTAAGATAGAACAATTTACTTCTCATATATAGGTGAATCATAAAGTCGTTGATCAATGCAGAGATATATTTATTTTAGATATTGAATACGATCGTTATGGATAATACAGAAAGATTGAGAGATAGAGACTAAATTATTTGAATAAACACAATATCAAGTTCTAGACTTAGTTGAATGTTCGTTGAATGAAAAGACTGTATCACCATGAGCTCTATATTACAGGGACTTTGAATAGTCCTCGCAAACGTTCTTATATATTAAGATTGTCTGGTAAATTGTCTAGGGATTCTGGTAAAACTTTAATTTGATTAGTGCTTAATATATAAGACCCTATGGGTCACACAACAAGTGATTATACCTTCTGATTGAATTGTTAGAAGGAATTAAATGTTAATTGGATAAATAATACTCCGTATTTAATTCGTAATACTGAAAATGGATCAAATATTAATTATATTAAACATATTTAATTCATGAAGTTCAAGGAGTGTTCTATTTGATAGAATAAGTTAAATGGAATAAATTGAATTTATTGTACTTAATTAAGATGTGTTTTTAATTAAATAAAGTTGTTATTTTCTATTATGATTTGAATTCTAAAAGAAAAAGAAATAAAGTAAATAATGATGTATATATAACAAGTAGAGAGTGGCTGCACGCCACTTCTCGATTGTTGTTGTTGTTATTATTTTTTTATTTAATTAATAATGAAGTATTGGTCTCGGTAGGACTAGAACTCATTAATGAGCAAGACTTTTGGAAACTAGTTTATAATTAGTATAAATACATCCTCCTCCTTCATAATTAGTGACTAGTTTTCTAGATTCAGTATTACCAGTTTCTTTCTCTGCGCAGAGATTCCCTAGCCTTTCTAGGAGATCTAACCATTTTTTTTACGTGGATAGTTAAGGTCAATGATTATCACCGCTAGGCTGGAAGATCTGTAAGTTGTAACTGGAATCTATTATTATTGTTATATTCGTTGTTTTGTCATAATTAGGGAATATCTGTTTGGGAAATTTTAAACTTTTGTTGTTGTACTTTCGAGTTACGTTACATCAATTTCCTAATAGTCTCCGGCCAGTGGCTGACCATATCCTTGCCTTGCCATGCAATGGACAATTCATCCACGGTACTACTCCTCTCCAGCGTGACCAAATGCATCCATTCGTCCCTTACCTAGCTCTGGCTAGATGCGTGAGAAGAAGAAAGTGGACGAGAAGAGAATGAAAAAGCAAAGCCGACGATAAAAGAAAATAAAAAGAAAAAAAAAGGAAAAAAAGGAAAAGGAAGAGAAATATTAAAAGTCACATCATATGCCACGTAGGCGAATTACGAAAGAACCGGAAGGTTACCGGCTAAAAAGCCAATATTTTATATGAATTCATGGGCATGATTGAGTGTTCTTTTAGTTTTCTCTGTCAAAATTGCAAACTCGTCCCTGCACAAAACCATTTTAGTGTTTGAACCGGTTACGTAAATACGGTGCAAATTGAATGAAATCCCTAGATTATCCAAATCCAAGCAAGGCAGACAGAACAGAACAGGAGGTCCACAACAGACAGACCAAGAGTCCAACCCCTTCACAACACAAAAGGCTATTTCCGTTATTTTGACTCAAAGCCAAGCGAATCAGTCCGCTTTTCCAGTTTTCGAGAACACCCAAACGAAGCTTTCCCCCGACCGCACCGTACAACCTCGCTCTTCATCTTGTTCACTTTGCTTTTGGCTCAAAGGATCTCCTTCTCCCTCTCTCTAGGCGCTTCTGAGATACGTTTCAAAACCCTTCCCCTGTTTCGATTTCTAAACCCAGTCGCCCGGCCAATTCCATCCTCATTTTTCTCAATTCTCTCAAAACATTGTCTTTCTCTGTCTTTTTAATCTTTCTACGTGTTCCGTTTCTGCCCATAGGTGTGTGTGGTGCCGTGTGGGTGTGTGTTTAGTTACAGGGAGAGCAAGGGAGCTCCAAAGTTGACGCCTTTTAGCGCTCCCGCACAATGCTTGTTGATGTGCTGAGAATTCACCGGAATTGGTGCCCGGAGCTGGTTCTGGTTTAGCAGGAAATGGAGTCTTCAAGTTCCAATCGAGCTTTTCCGTTTTACATCGATCTCAATGAAACCCCCCTGCCTTCGCCCCGAGAAGCTGATCATGACGACGACGTTGTTATACTTGACAGGCCGTTCCGAGCTGCAGCTGCCGCTGCTGCTCAAGTGCAAAATGCGGACTCTAGGCTGGTTGTGTCTCGAGGGTCTGAGGACTTCAGCAGTCCGCGTTGCTCTATGTGTGAGCGTAGGAGGAGAGACGGGGAAAAGGAGTGGACATGCTTGGGGTGTTTGATTGGGAAACGTAGTGGCAGTAGTGTAGGTAGGAATGCAGGTGACGGTGGAGCTAGAGGCTTTGGTGAGAGTGGTGACGTGGGACTTATAGGTCTGGATATTAATGCGCCCCCACCAAGGGAGCTGGAGCTTGAGGGCTTTGTTCTAGACTTGAATGAGGATGCCACAGTGGGGAGGCGGCATGGCGAGCTAGGCAATAACGGCGAGTATGTTTTTAGTCATTTTCTTTATCCTTTTTGTTAACTATATATAGATATAAACCCTAGATTGATTATGCAATGCTTGTTATACTTGAGTCTAAAGTTTTAATTTAATGGATTTCAGGCTGTAAAGATTTGTGATTTTGCTATATATCATCCTGACAGTTGCATTGATCTATGTATATGCTGTTACTTTCCTCAAATTGGTTTGTATATGTATAATCCTTTGCATATGTAGCTGCTCTTACGGCATGTAGCCATCTTCCTAATTTCTAGTTGATTTTGATAGCTATTGACTCAATGACTGAACGACTCCTTACATGGATATCCAATTTTGGGAAAGACCATGGCTTGAGCTCTTTATATAATGAGTTTCTATGTTTCTGATCTTAGAATATGACTCATTGGTTTCAAATCTCTTAAATTTGTTTCTCTTTACTACAAGCATAAGAAGCTGCACGAGAAGAATGAAGAAGAACCAGGCTAGAAATTTAGTTAATGGAAATTTTGTTTCACGCCCACTTAGATAGTAACGTGGAATACTTTTAGGTCACAAATGCATAATTTGAAATAGAGAAATAAGATCATTTCAACTACTCAGTTGTGCATGACTTTACAATGTAAATTTTCATCATTTTAACTACTAAGTTGAACCGACACCATTTAAGTGGTATCAACCTGTTGTTATAAGACTATATATAATCCCCTGTCATTGTTGGAAGCATATTAAGCAGGATTTCTATTCGTGCATGCCTCATTATGGCCTTCTGATTTTATAGACTTTGATAGAATCTTTTACAGTACCCTACCCCCTATCATGAATTGTGCTTAACTGTGGCTGTTTTTTGTTCTTGCACTCGTATAATATATTTATAACACTATTTGCCAAGTATTTTGTTGCATTGCACTAGGGCTCTGTTATCATACACTAATATTCCAAGTATTTTGTTGCATTGCACTAGGGCTCTGTTATCATACACTAATATTCCATATCTCAAACGATCACATGGTAATAGCAATGTTTTGCATGTCTCATTGTTTCTCACAATGACATAAATACTTAAATAGTAAGGTAACTTGAGTTTTAAGGCATTTGAAGCAGCATCTGTACTGTTCTCTGATAAAATTAAGAAATAGTGATATAGTTTTCATAATTTTAGTAGCATTATAGTTTCTTTGGGTATGCTCCTACCAGATATAGGTCCATCACTCCTCTATATAACTATTGTAATAGTCTTTAGAAGTTATAAAGCTGTAAGTTCAAAGTCACATCAATAGTAGTAGTAGTTTATTATTCAACATGGTATCAGTGTCCTAAATTATTCAACATTCTAATTTACTTTTCAAGCTAAAACATTAAATTCCCATCGCCTCTTGAGATCTGAAGAGGCTCAGCTCTCTTGTTCACTAAACAAACCATGCCAGAGCCCGAGAATCACTGCTCTACTTTTGAAACAACGTCTCCGTCCTAGATTTCCCGCTTGCACAGTAAGACTCTAAAGCAAACCTCCAGCTATGTGCTGAAATTTGAGCCCAATCCTGGAGACCTTTCTTGGTGAAATTTTACAGTTCGATTGTCTTTCCTGGCGACGGTCTTGTAAAATGTATGTTTAGTTTCACAATTTGTCAATTGTCAATATCACGTGTCTTGCATCCCAAGTGTTTGCTGAAATGTCAAAGTTGAGTATTAGTCATTAGATACTATTTCATTGAGACAAAGTTAAAGCAGAAAACAAAGACGAAGAAGAAAAACCAGTTTGTATGTTAATGTTATAGACTTATAGTTAAAGTTTAATATTCTAATTCACTTAAGAGTACAAACACACAACTATAATATGAAGGACCACAAGCCAGACCCACCATATGGAGCGTCCGAGCGTCGTTGACTGGAGACAAAGTTTAAGACCCTATAATATATGGGGAGCTTAAAGTGGCAAACTTGAGATTCTAATGATTTACAAAAGAGTGAGATTTTGATTAGATCCAGTTTGATGCTTGTGGATGCACACTGGTGGCTGATGGTTGTGAATTCATAATTGGAACCAGTTTGTTGATGTAGACCTCAAGTTGGTGGTCAAGTTGTTTAGCAAACTGAAGATTTGTGCAGACTGCAAGATGTTGAAAGATTGAGGCAGAGAGAGTTCTAGAACACACCTGTGCGCCTTTTGCGCTCTGTCAACATGCTGTTGTAAGAAAGAGAGGAAATGATGTAGCACCGCAAAGACTAGGTCTTTTTGTTGTTTTGGGTTGGTTTTTTATGGATCACTTTTTAATCAATTATATTTGTGGTTTAGAGCCCTTCGGGTATCATGTTGTCAGGTTTAATGGTCTTTTGTTTGAGTTGTTTCTATGGCGATGTTTTTATTTTCAATCTCTATTACTATCATTATGATGCCAATAAAACCTTTTCCATCCATTATGACTTATAATTGGACTAATCTTTTAGTGATTTTTCAAGTTTAATATTAATTGTATGATGTCTTATTTATTTATTTATTTATTTATTTTTTTATAGAATTTTTTGTGTCCACATGTCAAGCCATTCCCTGTCACTGTGAGTCTATATGTTTTTGTGTATTTTTTAACCCGGTAGGTAAACCATTCATCGGTGGGGCAAATGGCAGGGAACATTTGCCAGATGTTATTAAAATAGATAAAAGGTACAAAGAAGAGAGGGGGACACCAAAACCTCTCCGAAGAGAGGTTTTCCTCTTCAAAATACAAACAAACAAAATATAAGTAATAAGATAAATTGGCTAGACCTGACCCAATTTATAAAATATACAACAAAATTAAAACCGGAAAGAAGGTATACCAAAATAATCCATTAAATAGGCCCGTTTAGAAAATATTGGAAGCTGAGTTGGGCTGCTGAAAGAATGATGCTGACTGGCCTGGGTCGCAGCCAAATAATGCGCATCCCAGTTACCTCCCTCAAAGTATGACCGAAGGCACCACCTTTCCTACCTAAACTATGTTTTTGTGCTTTCTAGCTAATTCTTATGAGGAACATAACTTAGTATTTGGATAAGGAGACTGAATGTGTCATTGGATTTAATCTCCTAGACTGCTAGATTTTCCCTCTGCCTATACCTATTAAATGTCCCTATTGCAAAAAAATAATGAATTAGGTGCTATTGTGTTTTTTCATATTTGTTTCTAAAAAATGACTTTTACGTATTCGGTATGCGGGTAATGATCACTTACCTTATAATTATGCAATAACAAATTATGGGGGTAGTTTTCCATGATAATAGAGGTGCAGATCTTTTTTCCTTGAAGGGGAATTTTAAAGTCATCTACTAAATATAGTTGGTTATGCCAATGATATCTGACTCAGATCACATTGAAGGGATAGCATGCTAAAAAAGTGAGATATTCATGTCTCTAGAATCGTGAAGTTAAGCACATGTTCTTCATACAATTGAACAGTTCATTGTTTTAAAAAGTATGTTAAGATATGGTATGGGTACAACTTTTCCTATGCTTGACATAACGGGTAAATAATAAGTCACCTTCTTTATATGGATATATGCTGAATCTTCGTTTAATAATAATGATAACATTATGTTACTTCATTAGTTCTTTTGGGGTCAGTATGGGGTTATTTGATTTTTTTTTTATGTAACATCCAGAGTGTTCTTGTATTTCATTGCAACATGTGGATTTAACTATATGGGGTTTGCTAGGTGTCATTACATGAAAAAAATTATGAACTTATGCTTTAATAGTTTGCATATCTTTTTAATGTTTGTTTGTTTGACAAAACACTATACCTGAGGTGTCCACTTTCTGATAAATAGTCTACAGTATTATAAGTTTCATATGCTCCTGCCAAATCCAGTTATCTTGAATTTGACCGCTTATCTTGACACATCTCCATTTTTTTTACTGGCACAGACTTGCGTGATTTTGACCACAGTTAGTTAATAAATTACGGGATATTACCCGAAATAGGACTAAAAAGGTTTGAAAATTCCAAAATAGGACTACCATGTTTTTATTCCCAAAATAAGACTAATTACTGTCATGTTTTGGCAGTACCAGACTTCAAATATGACAGTATTTTCCAATCTTGGCAGTAATTACTCCTAAAAAACATGGCAGTCCTATTTTGGAATTATAAAACTGTTTTAGTCCTATTTCGGGAACTTTCCCATAAATTACAGAATTTCTATGTTGTGTTTATACATGCTCTTTTGTTATAACTTATAAGTATTTAACTACTACATGAACTTTTGAGGATGCCACATTATGATATTCGGAAGTGATTGCCAACTTTGCGAATTTAGCAAACACCATCAGCATAAGTGATACTTCCTAAGATGAGTCCAGTATTTCAAAGTGTACTTCCACCGTTAAGAACATTGTTTGCCTCTTTTCCTACTAGTCACTTTATATACATTCCTGGACTCACAGTTTCCAACACAACCTTTGCTAGTTTGCTGCCATCACCTGGTCAAATATGGGTTGAATGGAAATATAACATAAGTGTAGTTTGCGTACACCACTTAAGAAGCTTTATTTAAGATAAGCACTTTTAAACAGCATATAAGTGATATCCTTTTAATATGTTCTTTGAAAACTGTTTTTCTGCTTGTTTTGATAATTCTTATGAATCTCTTACTAAAATGATCTTAATATGGAGTTTATAAAAGACCTAGGCCTTTTTTATGAACATCGTAACATACGCAGAACTAACAATCCTGAATAAGTGCTTTGGTAAATGTCCCTCCGTCCCCTTTTAAATGTCCCGTTTTAATTGTCCCTATTTAAATCATATAAGTGATATCCTTTTAATTGGTAAAGTTCGTGTGGCTCAAAATCATTGGTAATTGGGATGTCCCGATTTAATTGTCCCATACCTTATTTGGTAAAGTTCGTGTGGCTCAAAATCATTCTTACTTTATTCTTGCTTTATCAATTAATATCAACCACACAAATCCACTTTTCTTAAAACTCGTGTCACCCTCTTCCGGGACATTTAAAAGCGGACGGAGGTAGTACATGTTATTGTATTGCTAGAATTATAAAATAGTGGTGATTCCCATCATCAGTTACCTAATGTAGGTTAGTTCCTGGATGCTTATTACCAAGGTAGTCAAACTCACAATTTAGCTCTTCGGATCGTACAAGTCTATGACTCCCTCAGGCTATGGCGGTTCAGATCTAGTGCAAAATCATAAAATTTGCTGTATCGCTTGGCGTGCCGTGTGAATGTGTAGAATCGGTAGAATCGTAATAAATTCGCGGTCCAGTGCCAGTGGCAGTAAAATATCGTAATATTTATAGTTCTGCGGCTTTTAATTTCTCATCTGAAAGCGACCTATTAATGCCATTCTGACAAGCTTCCACTTCTATACCTTAGCGCTTCCAGAATCGACAAAACAATGTGCTCAATCCTTCTTTTATTCTTCAGAAATGCAAGTTGGGCACTTCTACAATTCTTCCGATCTTTTATTGTCAGTACTTCTCTGACCGCCTTTGATATGGTGCCTTTTCTTCTTTTGCAATTGTTCTGTGGCTTCTAGTCTGATGCTCTGTTCTGATTTTTTATGTAGCTCAGATGCTTGTGTAGGGCAGGTTCATTTTTATTTCAGCCACTTTATGCTGATGGCTTTTTTGACACGTGCATTTGTAGATGTGTAGCATTTAATGTCTTCATTCACACGCATATATATGGATATTTGTGTATGTATATATGTATGATCCTACAATAAGTGTTACGGTCTAACGATTTACGATCTTCATTTCCCAACACAACAGTGCATAGGATCTGGGGTTTGACTGCCTTGCTTATTACAATTTCTTTCCATCTTTATGCCTAAACTTAACAAGCTCTTCGCTACCCCCGGGCCTCCACTTAGCTATTGACAAGGAAATTAGGCGGGTCTTTCTGTGTGTGGTGTAAACACTTTCTTAGGCATTTACTAGTGACATCTAAGAGAGAAATTCAAGGAGTGATTGTTAACTTCTAACAAGAATGATTGTTATTTTTACTACTGCTATTATTATTTACAGAACTGGGCTGCTATATCTTCGGGCTTCCATTTGTGTTTAATAATTGGTTGGATAACTTCCGCTGCCTTGTTATTTGGTGCCCTATTTTTTTTTTTTTGGGCCTGGTGACCATCCAAAACTCAAAAGTTTTGGGGTGGGGGCCAGGGAACACCCCACCTGTTTATTAATTAATAAAAATACAAAGAGTAGGAGGATACAAAGAGTGGTGCCCTATCCCATGCTGTGATGCAGGAAACATTATAATTTATAATTGTAGAGGAGAGAAAGTGGGAAAAGATAAGTTAGTGGCAAATAAGAAACGAGGGAGTGAGGCATCATTATATATGATATGTTGATAGTTGGGAATAAATGTTGATTGTTTCAAAGTTTTGAAATTGCTTGGAGTCTTGTACAACACAAATTATCTAATAAAATATATACTTGAGAAAGAATCCTCAAGACCTCAACAACAAGAGCTGAGTATGATATTACGATAATATTTCAGTCAAATAATATTATGAGGTTTGACTCAACACTTCTTATTGTGTTATGAACTTGTGATTAGACATGTTTCTACTCTCATTACAATGACTTACCTACAGATATAGGATTTATGACTTTTTTCAAGTGTTTCTCTCTTCCTCAATTAAGGTGCATCAACAGAAAAGGCTTGCTATTAAATTTCAATAGCCCATAAAGTAATTAACTAAATACTAATATGAGGCTTGAGTCAACAATTTTATTTTGGTTATGATTTTACACCATTACACTCTTATTATAATGACTTAGCTATAGAATAGAGATTTATGATATTTTTTCCTTTTTCAAGTGTTATCTCCCATTCTCCCTTCTTGGATGTAGTTGCATCCTTTTTCGATCAAATTATGAACCAGTGTCTTCATTACATATTGCACAATATTGACCAGAAATAGTAGTAGTTTTGAATGATTATTTGGTATAATTTGAATGTTCGGAATAGTATTTTTGTCTCTTTGTTTCGTCTCTGGCTGAGTTACCTTGTAGCTTAATTATCTTTCTTTTGGGTGATGTGTTTGCAGATCACAAACTAGTAATTCATCCAGCCATGGCTGTACATTTATTTCCTCGACTACATATTCTAAGTTTCCCTTCAAGGAGAATGGAATTGATATTCAGAAATCTTCTCTTGCTGCTAGAACTGTTGCTAGATCAGGATTAGGTGATAGGTTACAGCAGAGACCACTTTCTGATGTAAACTTTAATACAAATGATCCAGGTTCAGCATTTGGAAAAATGTTCTCGATTGGTCATTCTGATCCGCTGAAAGATTTTCATCGTACTGCAACTGAAGTGTATCTGCAAAGCCTTAGAGAATATATTGCTGAAAGAAAAGGTACATTAGGAGGTGGATGGAATGTGGAGTTCAAGTATTACCATGATAGATGCAAGACACATGCAGTATATATTGGCCCTGATGGAAGTAGTTTTGAGTCAGTGGCTGATGTTGCTTCTCATTTGGGGTTGCCATCAGTTGTTCATTCCATAGATGTAAGCAATGGATTTCCTTTAGCTCATGAAGAATCAATCAATATGCTAAGAACAAAAGATGCATCAGGTCCTGCTCAATTCAAAAGCTGTTATCAAAACTCTAGTGTTCCTGGGAGCAGTTTCCTTGAGAATAGTGCCTTGCAAGCTATTCAGGTAGCTGTTGTTTAGTCTTTATATTTAGTTATAGTTCAACTAAATAAGAAAAAAGACACTGCCAAAATGAACTTCTTTATAAAAACAACTTTACAGTTCCCTTATCTGGATGTCTCAAAATGAACCTCTTATATTTCCATAAAAAGAAAATTTTCAATAGTAAATCTCATAACTACCCTCACTTTTTACTCCCTCTGTCCCGCTAAGATTGTCCCATCTTTCCTTTTCGGTTCGTCCCACTAAGATTGTCTCATACCAAATTTGGTAATGTTTGTGTGGTTCTAAATCATTCTTACTTAATTCTTATTTTATCAATTCAATATCATCCACGTGAACCCACTTTTCTTGATAACCGCACCACCTCCTCATGTCCCAATGTTAGGAGAATGGAGGTAGTACTTTTTGCTTGATTTGACATAAAGTAGGGTATAATTAAAAATTCAAAGCAAAACTTTATCTTGCATAAATGTGTGTAGGTCAAACTGGGAAGTTGTTTTTGGGACACAGGGAATATTTAGGTAACAACTAATATTATACTTAGTAATAGTACATCTAAATAAAAGAAACCCAATATAAGTTTAACACGAAGTTCCTACCTCCATCCTGAGTTAGCTGGAAAGTTAATTTGATTCTAAGCTCCTTTAAGTGCTGGTGAACTTATGTGATTTTCCTGCAGGATGGTTTCCCAGTACAATTTGAAGATTTCTTGCTTATTTCGACGGGACATTTGGATTCAAGAGCATCATACCATAGTAGTAATCAAATCTGGCCTGTGGGATATAGATCTAGCTGGCACGACAAAATTTCTGGGTCAGTATTTGTTTGTGATGTTGCAGATGGAGGTGATTCTGGCCCAAAATTTAGAGTTCGAAGGTATCCATGCGGCATGCATTCTTTCATCACTAGTTCTACGGTCCTCTCAAGATCACAGTCGAGCTCCTCCAGTGAGAATGACAAAATGGAGAAGGATGGTTCAACTATTTCTGGTGTGGTTTTTGACGATGATAATGTTTCTATCCAGTTGATATTGGAAGACTGCAGCCAGCCAGCCATGGATAACGATTATGATTCTTATACTGGGCAGAGAGAAGTGGAAGATTTGGCTGTGGGAAAACTGAATTCCATATTGCCAGAAAGCCTCGGAAACAAAACATTTGAGGCCATTGATCAAGGAGATAACCTAGGAGAATTTCATGTGGAAGGAACTTCATTGACCTCTGTGTGGGAAATGGTCGCCCAGAATCTTGTACGTGCTAGCCATGAGGTGTATAAGCAAAAAGGGGCAGTTAGGTTCTGTTGTAGACACGATGTTTTTGAATTAGATGCGAAACGACTTGATGGGCTTGATTCATTATCCAAGTTTTCTTGCTTAACAGCACCTAGTAGCTTTCGTCAGGCAGTGCACAATGATAGTGAGTTTAACCAAATTCGTGAAATGCTAGTGAAGTGGTTTGAACAGGATAGATTTGGCCTAGATGCAGATTTTGTGCAGGAGATTCTAGAACAGCTTCCAGGCATTTCGAACTGTACGGGTTATAAATTTTTGAGTGAAAGGAAGCACAATTCCACTCTTCAAACTGTTGGAAGTGGATTTTTTCAGTCCAGAAGGGAGAGTCATATGCAAGATGGTGGGGAACCAGATGAGTATTTCAGACCATCTAAAAGACTCAGAAAATTAGAAGAGTCTGAAGTGAGAGCACCCTGTCCTTCAGGCAAGCCATTTATGTCAAAGCTTCCATCATATTTGATAGGCGATGCTCTCCAGGTATGTGAAATACTTGGCTTAACCATTTATGGAAGTTGCATGTTTCTACATGCTTGGCAGTTCACTTTAATTTATTTTCTATTGAAACTCATTTTAGGTTTGGGATTTTTCACTGCGTTTTTCTGTGGTGTTGGGGCTGGAAGATCCCTTTTCTTTCCGGGAACTTGAAGATGAGCTATTGAGTCCTTGGCTAGATGGGATGAATCCATTTACAAATCAGGAATCTGAAATGGTAGAATCTGGTGATGCTGCAGTATATGGAGGTACAGTGAAGTCTTCTCAAGCCAATGGGACTTGTAGTCAAGACAGCAGATGTACCGGTCTAGTTCTGGCTAAAACTCACAGTTCTCTGCTAAATGTTTTAGTTAAGGATCTCCTCATGAAAGTTGCAGTGTATGTAGATCCTAACTTTGATGTTGGTGAATCTAAACCCAGAAGAGGTAGAAAGAAAGATGCTGATAATGTAGCCACTCTTAAGAAAGCTAAACTTGATATGTCTCCTGTAAATGAAATTACATGGCCTGAAATTGCTAGAAGATACATATTAGCTGTATTATCCATGGAGGGTAACCTTGACTCCACAGAAACTGCTTGCCGTGAGAGTGGAAAGATTTTTCATTGTTTACGTGGTGATGGTGGGACACTTTGTGGGTCTCTTATGGGAGTCGCTGCGCTTGAAGCAGATGCTGTGGTAAGACTGACTCAGTGCCTTTTTCTTTCTCCTCTTTAAATGATTTCTCCTGTTAGCTCGTTGCTTAATATCAAACTACATGGAAGAGTAAATTTCTAATTAAATCTTTGGCATTTCTTAGAACTAAATTTTGCTGCAAGTATTCTAGGATAATAGAGTTTTAAGTGAAGAGAATTCTATCTTTATGTTATGCAATGTGAAATGTGGTTAAGGAATTTCATTATAGGGGCACTGTAATGAGAAGGATTATCTTTGTTGCATATGCAATATTTATTTGATGCCGGTTAGTAGTCTGTCATGTGTTACATAGAGAGTAAAGGGCAAGGGGACGAATATTCAAGAAAGGAGATTGATACGGTTCTTGACCTGCAAAATCACAGGAGAATCAGGGATCAGGAAATAATTGAGTAATCAATCACGAATGCTAATATTAATCCCTAACTTTTGCCAATTGGATTCTTGATTGATTGCTCATTTGTTTCGTGATATGCTGATTCTCTTGATTTTACTGATTAAGATCATATCATTATTATGCATATTGTTAAAATGTTTTTGAGTAAATGTTGATTACTCGTAGGGTGTAATTGTGCGTGTAATTAATTAATGTCCAACTTGATAAGACTTATTAATACTGCTGACACATGTCTACTTTTGGATGCCCAAATATGGAGTAAGTTTTATTTCGTGATGCATTATTGATAATACTCCCTCCATCCCATTTTGGTTGTCTTACTTTCCTTTTTAGATTGTCCCAAAATGAATGCCTTGTTTCCTTTTTTGGCAAGAAATATGTGGTCCATACCATTTCACTTTATTCTACTCAAATCTCAACATCAACTTTTACTTTTCAACCACTTTATTAATAATAATTGTGCTAAAGTAAAACAAGACAGCCAATATGGGACGGAAGTAGTATTACATTACTCTTTACAAGTATTCAAATATCTTTATCTGACTGGTGTCAAAGTAGTGCTCTATAATTCTATTTCCTGAATCCTGATTCCTTACGACAACTAATTGACTTTATACATAGTTGCATTAATCTTTTAAAAACTAAATTACATGAAGTGAAAACACTTTATATTTAGGGTCGTGTTACTCTTAACAAGTCTTCAAATATCTTTATCTGACTGGTGTCAAAGTAGTGCTCTATAATTCTATTTCCTGATTCCTTACCACAAAAGAATTGACTTTATACACAGTTGCATTAATCTTTGAAAAACTAAATTACATGAAGTGAAAACACTTTATATTTAGGGTCGTGTTACTCGTGTATACTGTATAATATCATTTATTTTTCCCTAAGAATTTAGTTCATTTCTCTTCATTTTTAATGTTTACCTGTTTAGCTTTTATTTTGTCATTCTGCTCAGAATATGCATTTACTACTAACTATTGACAAGGAAAATTTTTGGACTGCTTTTCTGTGGAACTCACTAATCATGAAATGTTTGTTTACCAATGAGGTTCTAATGCTTGTGACTCTCAGCTTCTTGCAGAGGCTAACAGGAAAGTTTATGGTTCAGCAAGGATTGGAAGTGATATTGTCAGCATGGATAGGAGAGACCCTGATGCGGCATGGACAAATGACGGTGAAGTTCCTGAATGGGCACTTGCGTTAGAACCAGTAAAAAAGCTGCCAACAAATGTCGGAGCTAGAATCAGGAAGTGTGTCAATGAGGCTTTAGATAGAAACCCCCCTGAATGGGCAAGAAAAACCTTGGAGCATTCAATCAGCAAGGAGGTTTACAAAGGGAATGCATCAGGCCCCACAAAGGTGATTTTTTCTCCTTTACTTGCTATTTATTTGGACCCTACATTGATGTTCTCAAAGGAAGAAACAATTAACTTCATTTCTCACCTCCCAAAAGTATTACGTTAGCATGTCCGATATCATATTTGTTGAATTCCTTGAATGCAGAGAGCAGTTGTTTCCGTCCTGGAAAAATTAAACAATGAAGATATGCAACCCAAACCTGAGAAGACGGAAAAAGTGAAGAGTGTGAGCTCTCTATCTGATGTCATCATGAAACGATGTCAAATTGTATTGCGTCAAGCTGTTGCAGCAGATGAAGATAAAGTTTTCTGTAATCTATTGGGCCGAACAGTTCTAACAGCTAATGATAATGACGATGAGGGACGTCTTGGATATCCTGCGATGGTCTCTCGCCCATTGGACTTTAGGACAATTGATCTTAGACTGTCTGCCGGGTCTTATGGCGGATCATATGAAGCTTTTGTTGATGACGTTCGAGAGGTAATTAATTTAAAAAAAAGTATATCACATCAATCATTTTAAATTAGGTCTTTAGGAGATTGTGTTTAATTTTCATATTTAAGATGATTGTTTTTGTAGTTTTCTTTCTTAAATGTTGGATATTAGTTGAAATGATTAAGTTGTGATAGCCATCCACCAATTTTTCTTTGTATTCTTTTTATTGCTGCCCCTGATGTTATTTAGTGCATCCAGATGAGATGTCCTAGAATTTTACTTTGTATTGATGTGACGAATTACTCCCTTTAGTACATGAGCTGGTATTGTTTTTCAGTCAACCATTTTTTTGCCCACATTTTAATGCTCATATGACCAGAATCCAGATAGATTGTAAAATGAGTGTCACAGTGATGTGTGTGGGGTGCAGTGAGTTTACTTTGTTGTGCTGTCATAATCCCTTACTGCTATCTCTCTTTTGAATCCTCTCTTAGGTTTGGAACAATATATGCACGGCATACGGTGATCAGTCTGACTTGATTGAATTGGCGGGAACCTTATCTCAGAAATTTGAGGAACTGTATTTGAAAGAGGTTAGGAGTAATATTCATATATAATGCTCCTTTTTATAGTTGCTGTATCAATGCAGAAACAATCTTTATTTGATTTGGTAATCTATCCTTTTCTACCATAATGCATAAGGGTGTTGGCATATGTCAGTGATACATCTAAGACACGCTTCTTAGGTTAGACATTGTTTGCTTAATCATCAGTCATACACTCGTAGACACATATAGTGCCAATTGTAACCGCTATATGATTTCTGATGCGCTAATGTTGGACATGTGTTCTTTTTTATTGGGGGAGGACACCAGTCCTTTCCTAAGAGTCCCTACTTTAAAGAAGCTAGTTTAAGTTACTTGTTATGCTGTCCTTAAAAAGATTTGGAAAAATGTAAAATTTTCATGATTGTCGTAGTTGATTCTATATAAGCTTACTTTATAGGCAACTGACATGCTGTGCTCTATATCTGTAAATCTACTACATCTTGATTAAACATATGCTATTATAGTCATCCGGCAAGTCGGCAACCGGTGCTCTATATCTACATCTGACCTTTTCCTTGACTATTCCTTCATTAGGTTCTTTCCTTTGTGGAGATGAAGGACAACAATTGTTTAAAAAGTGAAGCTGAAAAAGAAAGTGACGATTTGGGTGATTGTGTTGGTGAAAGCTCACTTCCTAAAGCCCCTTGGGATGATGGAATCTGCAAAGTTTGTGGCATGGATAAAGATGATGACAATGTTCTGCTGTGTGATACTTGTGATTCAGAGTACCATACATATTGCTTGAATCCTCCACTTGTCAGAATTCCTGAAGGAAATTGGTATTGCCCTTTTTGTGTTGCTAAAAAATCTGTTTGCCGAGGTTCCACCTATAATACTCAATATGATAGTCAGTGTCGAAAAAAGAAACACAAAAAAGAATTTACTCATAAGCTTCTGGAGGCACTTAGCGAATTAGCAAAGGCCATGGAGTTGAAGGAGTATTGGGAACTTACGGTACAGGAGGTGAGTCATTCTATGTGTTCTACTGTATGTGTGTTATCCAATTTTCCAAGAGAATATCTAAACAAACCCTGTCCAGTGTCCACAGTGATAATAGATCATTACAAAATTTAGAAATCTCTTGCATTATGGCATAGGGATATACACTTAATGTTTATGAATTTTATTTTACTTGAACAATATGGCCCATAATAAACATGTGAGTTTTGGTAAATGCTTAATGCTTATGAAATATGAATTTTATTTTACTGAATGTGGAATTGGGGATTCACGGTCTATATTTATGTTCCAGAATTAAAACTAAACTTTATAATCTTATGTGTGACTTTTCAAAAGTAAATTGTACAGTGTATTAAGGTATTATTATATATTTTTATATAAACCAATAATTATACTAGAATATGATAATTTATATGTATTGAAAATATGATCTTTAGTAATTTACTAAAATATGATCTATAAAATACTCCATCTATCTTATTGTACAAGTCTTATGACTTTTTAATGAAACTATGACATTGTGTGATGGATGTTTTTATCTTTATGCCACACTAGTATTACTCATGCGTTTTTTGCATAATTGTGTGATGAATGTTCTCTAACTTTATGCCGCACTAGTATTATTGTTATGACTTTTATAACTAGTTATGCATTTTTGTCTTAATTATGCATTATATATTTTATTTTATTTTTATAACCATCATTTTTTGTGAGAAAGTTATGCTTCGCTTAGCGCTTTCGCTTTTAAGCAAAGCCCAAGCTCATCGCTTTTGGACGCTTTTCACTTTAAAAAAGTCTGGACATTAGACCTCAGTAGGCTGCCACTTGTAAATTTTATGTTATAGGACACTAGTGTTTTTCCATTTCTCTGTAAAGTTTGATGTGTGCATAAACCTTTTCCTTTTTTGATGCAGAGAATTTTCTTAATGAAATTTTTGTGTGATGAGGCACTGAATTCACCCATTTTCCGTGACCATATTGATCAATGTGCCTCTCTGTATGCTGATTTGCAGCAGAAGTTACGGTCACTGAATTCTGAATTGAAGCTTTTGAAAGTAAGGGGGGATTTTTTCCTGGCAAACTTGGCCAAAGTGAAAAATACTGTCCCTGGGCATGGTGGAGACACTTGGTCTAATGCATTCACTTCTGGTGTTGTTTCTGATGGTAAATTGAATGAGTTGATAGAAAACAGTAAAAAGCCACTCCCGAACTGTTTAAAAGACAACCTAGAGGGTACTTGTGCAATATCTGTCGATCAACTTAAGTCTACTGATGGTGTAAATAATTTAAAGCATCAGCAGGCTGTCAAAGATAAATGTCAATTAGATACTTCTCATACACAGCATGGTAAAAAGATAGCCAGCTTGCAAGATGAGCTGGGGCAAGGTGGTTCTTGTAGTAATGTTGATTTTCAGCAGGAGTCACCAGAGAGCAGTTCCAATTCCTTGCCATCTAGTGTGCAGGTCCTGCCTGACTACAACTCAACTGATTCCAACAGCAACTGTGTGAATCAGTCTTATAAGGCTGGTGATGTCAGTTTATCTCAGGCGTTTAACAATCAACTTGCATCTCTGAAGGGTGAGATTCATTCATTGCAGGATTCAATTGCCTTGAAAGAAGCAGAGCTTCAGGATGTGTCTGTTAGAAAGGAGTTTTTGGGACGAGATTCTGAAGGCAGACCTTACTGGATTCTTGGCAGGGGTGATTCTTTCCTACAGATAGTAGCAGCTAATGCAGGTGTGAGTTCACAGCAGGGGATGTCTCATAATCATCATCGTCCTCATTTGGACAGTTCAAGACAGTCTAGCATTTTTGATTGGTATGCCCAGGGGGACAATTCTGGGATCCCAAATTTCTGTCAATGGACAACTTACAAATCTGATCAGGAAATCATAGAACTTATGGAATGGCTCAGAGATGATGATGCAAGAGAGCGAGACTTGAAGGAGTCCATTTTACAGCGTGTGGGTTATAAATCCAAGCAATCTTACTTCGTGGATAGTCTGGTCCTGAAGAAAAAAGATGCAAACACTCCTGACTCCTCCAAAGTAAGTAAAGTTTCTAACCCTAATTTTCCTGTCACCAAGGCTGTGACTGTCTTGTCTAAAAAATATGGCCCTTGCAAAGGAATGGATGTAACTGAAGTCTGTAACGACCCAGGGTTTCCAGTTAATGTTCCTTGTAAGGATGGAATCTATAGATGTCTGTGCCTAGAGCCCTTATGGATTTCTCGTCCTCATTGTTTCTCATGTCATGTAACATTTTCTAATTCCGACGAGCGAGAACAGCATGCCAGTGGCAAGTGCATGGCCAACTCACAAGTGCATGACCAGGTAGTAATCAAACATCCTTCCAAGCACAAAAAGTTGACAAAAAGTGAACCCTGTCAGGATAAGTCCTCAGGCTGTAATGGTATTATTGATCAAGCATCCAAGAGCAGGAAGCCAACTAGTATTGGGGAACTTGAAAGCGAGAGACACAGTAGCGAGCCTGCTTCCGCTGAACATCAACTAGACCAATCAGAGTGTGCATTTAGTTTTGAAGAAATCAAACGGAAATTCATTGTTCAAAGCTCTCTCAAAGAAGATGTGAAGAAAATAGGTCTGATTGGATCAAATGGTGTTCCGTCATTTATTCAGTCTAGGTCTACCTATCTGGATTATCCTGTCATTGGGGTGTTCTCTACTACAGAAAATGAGGTGTCTACAGAAATCACTGCACTTGTGGAAACTTGTGAAGAGAAATCAAATTCTGGGCCATGTATTCGTGACAAGACCCACATCTTAGATAATAATATGTCAGGGCATGCTGATAATGGGACAGTTAACAATGAACTGGAACTTGGGAGTGGAAGAAGATTCACATGGGTTAGTGAAGACAATCAACTATCGTCTGCCAATGTGAATGGCCAAGTACCAGGAATAAATAAGAGCTTTACTGTTCGTGAGTCTGCTAAAAGACCATTGGTAGGCAGGGATCTTGAGATTCTTAGCCGCTTAAAGATGAATTTGCTTGACATAGATGCTGCTCTACCTGAAGAAGCTCTGAGAGCATCAAGATCACACTCAGACAAAAGAGGCTACTGGCGTGCATTTGTAAAATCTGCAGCTACAGTCTATGAGGTGAGTTTCCATCTCCTATTCTCTTGACTTTTCTTAAAGCACAAACTTCAGGTGTTTCAACTTTCAACTGGAATCAGTTCAGCGACTAATGTAAAGGAACACTACAAATAATTGCCCTTGTGAGTTTTTTAGTATTTAGAATCTCTTGGCCATTTCCCCTTGGGCCTGTGGTTGATTGTGTCTTTCTCCTGCCTTCAACTTTCTGTTGGACAAAGATTTCACAGGAGTTTTATCAACTACTCCGTACTAGATTGATGCACTCTTATTTCTCAGTTACTGAAATTCTTTTTTTATTGAATGATTTGCTATCAAGAGAATCTACTTTATCAACTTATTAGTGTCACTAATTTAAATTTAATTGAAACAATGTTGTACTCTTGCGTTTTTATAAGCTATATATAAAAGTCAAGTCATCATTATTCATTTAACATTACCCACTAACTCTATTCTTATAACCATTGTAAGTGTTATTTGTCAAAAAATCTTCAGAAATTGCTCTGAATTGGAGTAAAAACAATTTGATATTCCAAAAAGGGAGCACTGTTTCCCCCTAGATTGGAGTAATTTCTGCCATGCTCGGAACATATTGTCAATTATGGCACTAATACTGGGGCACTAATACATTGTCAATTCGGAGTAATGTTAATGCTTGGTAATGCCCAAATATGCAGGGGCGGAGCCAGGATTTAGTCATCACGGGGGGCAAAAAGGAACACAAAGAACAAAAAAAAATCTCTAAATAGGACTAAAATAAAAATAAATTTCATAAACAGGATAATCATTGTTTTATTCTCAAAATAGGTCTTATTCACTCATATTTTGGCAAACTCTAATCAAATTATTTTTAATAGAACTAAATAAGATCTATTTGAGGAGTAAAACATATTGTCATATTTTTAATCATATATATGTAATTATTTCATGAGGAATGACCGAATGATCCTGTCAAAATTACCTGACGGGATCCACTGTCCGAATGCATACATTTGTGATGCTTCCGGGTGGAATTTTTTGATGAAATTTGGTGACAATGTTCTTCATGATATGTAGATTATTCACATCAAATTTCGGTTTAAAACTCAATCGACGAGTCGATTAAATAAATTATTGAGAACACTGCGTCAAAAAATAAATAAAAAATGCAGTATTTTTTCATAATTTATTTAATGGACTTCCCGATTGAAATATAAGCTGAAATTCGGTGGATATAATCTGCACTTCAAGAAATACACGTTCACAAAATTTCATCAAAATTTTTTATCCGAAAGCATCTCAAATGCAAGCTTCTATCTCGTAATTTTGACCCAATCTTTTTTTCCTTATTTCATACCTAGTATGTAATACTAATATTACTAAAAAATAAAAAGGTTGGGAGGGGCCATGGCCCCCCTACCCATACACACACCTCCGTCCCTGCAAATATGGCTGTATGGTTTCAGGATGACAATAATTTACTCACATTTCGAGAAATACCCTTTTTCTTGTAAAATTTTGAACACATAAAAGTTGTACGGTTCGTTTTTCACGTGACAAGGCCAGAAATGTTCAAAATAACTTCGGACTTTGTATTTCTAGTTTAGCTGCAACTCTGACTATAGAAATACCTTTTGTTGTTTGTGGCCACAATTTCATGCACTGAAGTGCTAAGTCTATACCTGCCCCTTTTGGGTGTTCCGCCATCTGCTACATTATTACTGAGCATTTTACTAAAATTGAGTTATGATCATTTCTGTCAGATGATTCAAGCGATGATCACACTAGAGGATGCACTAAAAACCGAATACTTGAGGAATGATTGGTGGTACTGGTCATCTCCTTCAGCTGCTGCCAAAATATCTACCTTGTCTGCCCTTGCTCTACGGTTATATGCCCTTGATTCAGCAGTCTTGTATGACAAACAGTTGCCCAATGAAGAGGCAGCAGAAGCTTCAAAGCCAGAACGTAAATCAGCAAAAGCAGCAGCACCTCACAACTCCAAATCAAGTACTCCAATTCAAAAGATGCTGGATTCAGATCCTGCTGAAACTTCAAAATCAAGAACTAGAGCAAGCAAGCGAAGAAAAGATTCCGGTGGCTGAAAAGAATGCATCTTTGCTGGATTAATCTTATGCTTGCCGGGATGATGTGGCCGTGTCACTTTCAAGAAGAGAGTGGATGCTAGGGCACATTCAAGTGTTTTTCTCATGCAATGCCATGGATTTGTAGGTGTGAAAAAAGTTTATACAAATTGGTGATCTGAAGGATAGTCAAAGCCTGCAATTGGAGGGAGTAGCTTAAGACGCGGTGCTTATATTATGATAAAATGGACCATTTTTGTGTCCTTGATAGCTATAGAACGATCAGTGACTGAATAGGTAAACCGTATCAACATGTACAAGCAAAGGTTTAGCAGTTGTAGGCTCGTAATGTATAGCAAATACAGGAAATGTCTCAATCTATACTCTCCCCTAGTGAACAATGTATAATTAGGTTGTGTCATGATGTCTCCTTATGTTGTCCTTCATACTAGCCTGAAAATAAGAACTGCCTTTAAAGGGCTTGTTGTAATTGGTGTTTTTGGTATATCTTCGATTTTGATCTGACTAGCTTTGCTCTGTTTAGTAACCCAACCGTTTGGTCGGACCTTGGGATTAGGGAACCAGGAACCGGTCTGGTCTGGAATATGTGAAATCATTAAACCAGTCTGTTTTTTTATTGATTATTTTTGTGACGAGGAACCATACCGAACTAACCGAAGTATTTTTGGCTGAACTGATAGTCCTTGGAGTCAAATCGGGTACTGCATAGGCATGGACTCGGGCCGGTTCGGTCCTGGGCCCGGCCGGGCCTCGGTTCATGAAAGTGAGGCCCGGAACCGGCCCGGGTAACCCCCGGGTCCGGGCCTCGGTTCAATTTTTTTTTTTGGTCTTTTCCTAATTAACCCATAACCACCCCCCCTCACCCCCAAACCATCCCAAACCATCTCAAATGACCCCAAATACCCAACCCAACCCAAAAACTTAAAAAAAATTCAAAAAAAAAAAGAAAATGGCCCGGACCGGGCCCGAACCGGCCGGGCCGGTTCACGTTTTGAGGGGCCCGAGCCCGGACCGGAACCCCAGCGGGTCAGGCCTACCCGAACCGGTCACTGACCGGGCCACCGGGCCGGAACAGTGCCGGTTCGGGCCAGTTCCGGGTCGGGCCACCCGTCCCGAGTCCAAGCCTAGTATTGCATTTGTCCGAGTGTCCAACTGCGGTAGAGAGTTGAGACAGGGAAGTGAAAGAGTGTTTGATATTTAAATTTAGGGAAAATTATTTTGAATAGTAACAACTATCACCCACAATTCTGCCACAAACAAATAATAATACATACTTTGATTTTTTTTAATAATGTCAACTATTTGAATATATAACAAAAGTAATATGGAATCACTTTTTAGTAAGAAATTTAGTCATTTTACGACATAAGAAACAGATATCGAACCATCAAATAAAAGATATTTGGAAGTATGACCATTTAATTGATATTTTGATATTAGTTTTTTATGAGACAAATGACTTTTTAGTGAAAATTGCTCTATATCTTTTTTGATGTATATTCAAATAGTTGGTATTATTTTTAATTCTCACAAGATAATATGTACTCCTCTGTCCCGTTAGATTGTCTCATATTTCTCTTTTAGGTCGTTTTACTAAGATCGTCCCATAACAATTTGGGTAATATTTGTGTAGTTCTAAATTATCCTTGCTTTACTTTCACTTTATTAATTCAATACCCATCATATAAATACAATTTTCTACCAGCACAGATAGCTAAGCTGGTTGAGTGTTAGGAAAGTTGGAATATTGATCAAGGTTTACAATCATTGGGTTGACCGAGTTATCGTGATTTACAACTCCTGTGTGCTGGACTGGACCTCTAGTCCGCATGGATACAAGGTCTACATTCATTGGGTTGACCGAGTCATCGTGATTTACAACCTCCCAAATATTTTGTCAGGTTAGAGGGGCTTGTAGTTGGGGATTCAACTTTTGGAACATATATATACAACTTTCTTGTAATCGCATAACCACTTCTTGTACCAATGTTAGAGGGACATAAGTAGTATTATTTAAAGATATTTTTTTTGAATTTATTTAGTCAAATGAGTTTTATTCGTGTAAATACTACCAAATATGGTATAAGACCGATTGAAAAAGAAAACAGTCTGAGTCGCACTTTATTTGGTTATTGGTCAAATATACAAAAATTGGATCTCAACTCTATGTTATCAAAACGACATTGGGTTAGGGGTTGACCGGTTCCGGGCTGTAACGCCCCTCTCAGGGTTAAAGAGAACGTTACACTAGCACACTACTTTTAAAAATAAACTGTAATATAACGGCCGTTTGTTTAAGAAATAACCCTGATAAAACTCAAACATAACTAAAATATAACTCCAATTAAAAACTCAGTAAAATCTAGTTATCACTAGCAAATGTGACAACCACCTGGATCTAGGAATTTACTGAACTTCAAATCCTCAAATAAAATAAAATAATCATAATTTCTTTATTATAATACTAAAATATTGGAATACAATAATAACTAGCTAGAAGCCACCAAGGTCGTTCCCGTTAACTCATCTTGGCACGCATTCCACTCCCTCATCATCTTCCTGGGCCTTCGCCTTACCCTTAGTATCTGTACATGCGAAGAAAGAAAACGGATAAGCTTTACGCTTAGTAAGTCACTATGGATCCACAAAAATATCTCGAAGTCTATGTCAATTTATCAACAGATAAATTTAGGCTATAAGCATGCACTGAACAAATAACTAACACATAATTTCTCAAATACATTCTGAGTGAGATCTCAAAAGGAAAATATTTTCTAAAGTAATTTCTCAAAACTGTTGGAAGAGATCTCAAAATATCTTTCTCAAACATTTCTGTAAAACTTTCTGAAAGAGATCTCAAAAACAACTTTCTGTAAAACCTTCTGAAAGAGATCTTATAAACTTTCTGTAAAACTTTCTGAAAGAGATCTCATAAACTTTCTATAAACTCTTTGTGGCTAATTTTAACTGTGGGCCCGTGATATGTACTCAAAGGCGCCAATCCGACAGCTCAGGGGAGCGACCCACTAAACCTATCAGACTATCTGAAACTAAAAACTGCTAATCTGAGGGAACTTGTTCCCGAGTACATATCACCTTATCTTTCACTTTAAATATTAGTTCTTTTTATGGTGACGTTTGACTAAAAACATCATTAAATCTGAAAACAAAAGTACTGACAAATCTTGACTATGCCAGATAATAAACATAACTTAATTCAGCAAATAAAACAACTAAGCAAATAATTCACCAGGTTCACATAATAGCACATAGACTAAAATCATCTATTAAAAATCAACCAGACTTCTTCCTTTTATTTGGTTGAACAAAAATGTACAGGTGGTAGTGAACTTACCTGTAGAAGCTGAACTCAAATTATCCAAATAAGTGTGGCACCTTGATAACGTCTTCCGGTAAGCTCTTCTTACAACTCTTTAAATAAATATAAACACATATTTAGATTTTGCTTTCTTTCTAAGAATAGCACTGCCAATCTAATTTGTTCTATCGAGAGAAACTATTTGAACGGATGAGATTTTCTAACTTAAGCTCCGTAGCTGGCAGTCTAGCAACCCATTAAAACAAGCCTTGAGTTAAAATCAATGTTTTTCTTTAGGAACTAGTCATTCAAATTGGTAAGCTAAATCCCTTTTAAAATAGAAGAGACCCATGCTAGTGCTGCGATGAACTCCTTTGGTAATCAGTGCAAAACTCTTTTTTTTTTTTTTTAATTTTAAAAGATAAGAATGTGAATTACAATACAAAACCAAGATTTTAATGAAGCTCTAGTGCCCAAAACTCAAAGCTGAAACCAGCAATGAAAACCAAACATAGCAAAATTGGATTTAAAGGAAGAAGTCACGCATCTGATTTTATGAGCAAAGGAGATGAAGCAGCGAACAAAGGAGAGATTTCCAGCGGGCGAATCGATTTAGATGTCTGAGGAAAGCGAGTTTTGTATGGAAAACGTCGTGGACCAGTATAAGAAGATGGCAATCGGTGCGGAGGAAGAAGAACTTGATCTGGATGAATTTGAAATGGAGGAGACTCCAACAGAGGAAGCTAGACCAGGTTTTCCGGTTGTGGGAGTTTTGTTGACAGATAAGAAGGTCAATTTTTCGGCTTTCAAAGAACTAATGGCATCACTGTGGAGGCTGGGGAAGGGAGGTTCGATTAAAGAAGTAGGTGATAAGAGGTATCTTTTTACTTTTTACCATCCTGTTGATATGAAACGTGTGTTAGATGGAGTCCCATGGCAATTTGAGCGTAATTTACTTATCTTGAAAGAAGTCAAGCCTGATGATATACCGCATAAAATCTATTTAAACGAGGCTGAATTCTGGGTGCAAATTCATAATGTTCCTTACAGTCTGGTGAATTTAGGCACTGCTAGGCGGGTTGGTAATTTTATTGGAAAATTTATCAGATATGATGATAATCAGTATAGTGAGAAGTGAGAATCTTATATGAGAGTCAGAGTATGTATGAATGTGGAGAAGCCTTTGAAAAAGGGTACTAAGCTAAAAAAAGGAGTGAATTATTTGGTGGACTTTAAGTATGAAAAGTTGCCCAATTTCTGTTCTGTAACTTATGAGGAGGATCTGGTTCTAAAGAAAACTTTTGGAGTGCATCTTAGAGAAGGAAGCGGGGTGAAGACTAGTCCTACTGGAGGAAATAAATGGTTGGTGGATGGGTCATCCAGCTCCAGTAGAGATCGCAGGAGCATGGATGACAACAAATCTGATGTTGGGATGGGAGGAGGTGAGAAAAAGTCTATCTCAGAATCAGAGCAGAGTACCACTAAGGGCGTGGAGATTGAAACAAATGAGAAGACATCAGGAGAACAGAAAAGAAGACGTATTTGGAAACCCATGAAGAGGACAAGCGAGTGGGAGATAGTATGGCGCTAGATGGAGCAAAAAACGGGGAGGGGGCCGACTTCGATCTGTAACTCCGCCTAAACTGATTCAATCAGGAACGAGGCGAGAGATATGGGAGATGGTGCTGTTCGGGATGCTGGGAAAGAGGATTTATGTTTTTAGTTTTACTTTAGTTTTTCGTGATAATTTTCTCTGTTGTGTGGTTTTTTTTGTTTCTTCATGCTTTTCTATTGTAAGACTATGGATTTAGATGTGTGGGTACGTGAAAGGAATGAGGAAACCGTCTTTGGCTCAGTTGTGCCCGTTAATGGATCAGCGAGTTATATTGCTACTGTTGAGGTGATTAACTTTGAGTCTGGTTCGAGGGACAGTGATTGTTATGATTCTTTTTGTCAAATTACCTATTATCTGAATGATGTGTTATCAATTTAAGCTTATTTCTTCCAACAAAAAAAGTCACATAATCCGTATTCTTTATGTTTTGACTTATTGAAATGACTTTTACCGTTTTTTCCAGCTTTTGAAATTTACAATTTCGTTTTTCCAATGTTCCTAAAGATTCCATATTTGACAACAATTTTACGTTAGAAACATTTCGTTCTTTAGTTATTGTGTTATTTTTAGGAATATTACTAAAATAAAACTTATTTACATAAATATGATTATTCATTACTACAACGTAGTGTTGTGGTCACTTAAGTTCAAAACTTGAACATGAATTACTATGATTTCATTACTACTCTAGTAACTAGTCATATTTTTGTAAATAATCTTTATTTTGATCATATTTATGTAATTATTTCTTAGTTATTCATCCTAAGCAATGGGATAAGGCTTACAAATTAACGTGTACGGCTAAGGGTCTTGAGGCAGAAAGCCTTAAGGCTAATTTTGAAAAGAAAACTTTGACTTCTCTATTTTTGAAAACAATTTATAAAAGTAGAAAAAGTGATAGTATTTTTACTCTACTTATGTAAAATTCCCTATTAATAATAGTAATAGGAAAACTGGATTGGGCCGAAAAATTGATAACAAAAGTGATTAATGAATAATTAATGGATAATTATTGTGAAATTCAAATAATAGGGGAAAATTGGGGTGATAGTTAAGTATAAAATAATTGACTAATTATATCGTCTTAATTAAAAAGGGGATTATTTAAAGATCAAAATAGAAGACGTGAACTAGGAGCATCGATTTTGAGGTAAATTTCTCTGCCAATCCAAAATTGTTTTTCTTCGTATTATATGATTATTATGTGCTATGCGATTAAGTTTTGAGTTTTGAATTATGTATATGTGTTATTTGAAGAAGATATTTAATTCATAATATTTTGAGAAATACAAATGATGTACTTTTGGAGTATTAAGTATTTTTAAATACCTTTGAGACTATTTAGAGAGTTTCGAAATATTTTGAAGTATGGCTTGATTCAAGATAAAATTAATGTTTTCATAAGAGGAGGCACCACAAGAGTAATCCGAGATGTTGGTTTTTCATGTCCCTTAAAATGTGGAGAGTGGTTATAGGGTTGCTACTACTAAGGAGTACAATTTGAGTTTTGAGTGAAGAATTGATATCATTCCATGTTATATTATCTGGTTCTTTGGGACGGTTCAGAACAGTTCGGTTCTGGGACGGTTCTAGGATGCTTCTAGTGAAGAATCGATCCCATTCCATGTTATATAAGTCATAAGATAATCGGCTCTGTACAGTACTATATTTTTCCGATTTTTCCGGTTCTGATACGGATCAGAACGGTTCTCAGTATGGAACGAGAAATCTCAAATCTGTGATGTCACGCCCCGGACCGCATCCGAGCGCGTGTACAACCGCCGTATGACTAAACGACGTCACCCGCAAGTCAACGTGACTTAATCATACAAGGCGTCCATGAACATTGTTCATACCATACTCAGTAAGTAAACATACATAACAACATCACATATTTGGATTGAACGAATCGCGGAAATATTCAATATTCAATCATGGGCCACATATGGCCAAAACGTGGACTCGCAGGCCCAAAACAAATGTACTTATTACAAATTATCCATGAGCATAGTTTGTAGTTTAAAACAGTAAAGGAAGCACGAACCACGTCTCCCTTAAGATTACTTCACCGAGCAAGGTGAGAATGCAAGCTTGAGCTTCAACCTGAAATGGTGGGGCCCCCCGAAGGGGTCAGTACAAGTACCGAGCGAGTAGCAGGCTAAATGTAGAATAACTAACGTTTCAAGTATAAGACCCAAACATAGGGTGATACATATACATATAGTTCTTTCCCCCAAGTTATGAAATATATATCATTATATATACACTTGGAAATACCCGACCCGTAGGTCATTGTTTATTTGGGAAATAATATAGCCGGTAACCTTGGCTTAAACCCCAACCCACCCATATACCTATGAGTGTATAGAACTCCTCCTGGTTCAAATTATCTTAACTTGAGGACACCGCCCGGTCCTAAATTACAAATAGTAATCTATGAGTTTTGAGGATACACGCCCGATCCTTGGGTACTCCACCCTATATAACCGAGTTTTGAGGATAACCGCCCGATCCTTGGGTACTCCACCCTATAACCGAGTTTTGAGGATACACGCCCGATCCTTGGGTACTCCACCCTATAACCGAGTTTTGAGGATACCGCCCGATCCTTGGGTACTCCACCCTATAACCGAGTTTTGAGGATACCGCCCGATCCTTGGGTACTCCACCCGACTTATGATCTACCACATATCATCCTAGATAAGGTCTATATCATAATCAAAAATCAAGACTAAACCAAGTCTTAAGGCCTAAGCATAATCATCCATGCAATTCATGCATTAAAATCAACATATAGGCAAAACAGTGCCAAACCGGCGCCGGTTTTGACATAACCGGCGCCGGTTATTATTTAATTCAATAAAACCGGCCATGCCGATCCATAACCGGCGCCGGTTTTGCCTATAACCGGCGCCGGTTGCCCCCTGGGCAACCAAGTCAACATTTTCGTTGACTCGCCATTTCAAACCCGATTTGCGTCAAACTTAATCCCAACATGTATTAAGTTATAACCAAGCATTTTATGCCCCTTTTATCCCTTAAAACATCATATATGTTTTTATAAACATTTTCATATCATACTTCATTTATGATAGATATCAATGGGTCATACATATAAGTCTAATCACTTTGGATAATCACATGTTAAGCATCTTTTAAACATTATTATGAACACATATAACATTTACTTAGGTAATCTCATAATTAACCCAAGAGTTATAAGACATCAAGCCGTCCACTCACCTCAAATGAGCGTGATGAAGTTCTACTCCTCTCGGTTGAACTCCGGCCAAACTCCGGTGAACTTTGACGAACTCCGGCGATAACTCCGGCGACCCTTTAAACTTCGTGAAAGCTTTTAAGTCACCTTTGACAAGTTCCTAACAAGGTTTTATCATCACAAAACCCATATTAATACAAATAACCTCTAAAAGGTTATTTTCCGGCTAACCGGTCGTTTTGGCTCCTAAGTCCGTTTTTGGACTTAGAACTAGTTTCAACCCCTTGTTCCACACTTATACACATGTGGAACATCCTTAAGGGTAGTTCATATGATATATAAGTCATATGAAATCAAAAGATGGAAGAGAAGTTGTTAAAGAGCTACTCACCTTTATTCTCAAGGTCTTTCTCTACTTTTGCAACCTTTTTCTTCTTCCTTGAGCTCTTTGCTTGTTTGAGCTTTCTTGGCTATGGAGATGGAGGGTTTTCAGAGCTATTTCTCTCTCTCTTTGGGGGCTGGGTCGAGCTAAGTGATTGGGGGGAGGTGATGTGTTTCCTTTTGTCTCAAATGTGAGATAATTGGGAGGGGAGGTCTACCTAGGGTCATTCCTACACCAACCAATCACTCTCACTCAATATACACCACTCCCCCATGCTATGCAGCTCCCCAAGTCAACCATCTAGCACACAAAAACGTGGGGTGGCCCCCACTCATGTGGGAGGTCATCCCAACTTGTCCCGATGTGTACAATCGGCCCCGAAAGTTGTATTTCTCGGACTGTTTTAGTTATATTTTATTTTATCGGGTCAAATAAAATATATTACATGTTCACACTCATTATGGATCTTAAGAATGAATATACATTCCCCAACTTTAATTTAAGTCTCCGAAATTCATTTCGGACTGTTATCCGATAATTATCCAAAACCGGTAATTGGGCCTCGTTTGACCAATCGGTCAACCCAATGCCTTTCTTATGATCCAAAGTGAATGTCCACTACCATATAACTATTATCTATACCAAGATGAATAAAATAGGCGATCTCGGGAATATCGGGTGGTCCCCGCTCCCGGTGTGGGCCCCACGTGCAATTTACTATTCACGCAAAAGAATTAAAGGAAATTTACAACCTTGTAAATTCATTAACCATTTCATAAGATTCGACACACAATTTACTTAAAAGTAAATACACTTGGGGACGGTGTTACAAGTTCACCCCCCCTTATTTGGGATTTCGTCCCCGAAATCCACGTGTCTAATCGAAAAGAAACGGGTATTGCTCCCTCATTGAGACCTCGGTCTCCCAGGTTTCTTCTTCGACTCGATCACTCCTCCACAGAACCTTCACCATAGGAATCTCCTTGTTCCTAAGTTTCTTCACCTGTTGGCCCACTATTTCCACTGGTTCTACAGCATATTGCAAGTCCTCCCGGATCTCCACTGGTGGTTTCTCAAGAATATGTGACGGATCCCGTACATACTTCTTGAGCATCGATACATGAAAAACATCATGAATCTTCTCAAGTTCGGGGGTTAACTTGAGGCGATAAGCTACGGCCCCAATCCTCTCAAGGATTTCAAATGGACCAATGTATCGGGGGTTAAGCTTACCCCTTGATATGAATCGGATGATGCCTTTCCAAGGAGAGATCCTTAGAAAGACTTCATCCCCGACCTCAAACTCCAACGGCCTCCGCCGTTTGTCTGCATAGCTCTTCTGCCGATCTTGGGCAGCCATAAGTCTGTCACGGATGATCTTCACCTTAGCCTTGGTGATCTCAACGAGTTCTATCCCTTCGAGTTTGGCCTCGCCAACCTCATCCCAACACAAAGGTGTCCTGCACTTCCTCCCATATAATGCCTCGTAGGGAGGCATGCCAATACTCGCCTGATAACTGTTGTTATAGGCAAACTCTACCAGAGCCAAATGTTTGTCCCAACTCCCTTGGAACTCCAAAGCACACGCTCTAAGCATGTCCTCCAAAATCTGTATCACCCGTTCGGACTGTCCATCTGTCTGTGGGTGAAAAGTTGTACTAAACTTCAGTTTAGTACCCAAAGATGCTTGAAACTTTGGCCAAAATCTGGATGTGAATCGTGGATCCCTATCTGAGACAATGGATATCGGGACTCCATGCAATCTCACAATTTCTTCCGTATATAACTTGGCCAACCTTTCAAGAGGGTAGGTAATGTTGATAGGCAAGAAATGTGCGCTCTTGGTGAGCCTATCAACCACTACCCAAACTGCATCATAGTTGTTTACCGTCCGTGGTAGCCCTACCACGAAGTCCATAGTCACATGTTCCCACTTCCATTCTGGAATGGTAAGCGGCTGCAATAGTCCTGCCGGGTGTTGGTGTTCTGCCTTAACCTGCTGGCAAGTAAGGCATCGACTCACATACTCTGCGATGTCTCTCTTCATACCTGACCACCAGTAACTCTCCTTCAAGTCTCGGTACATCTTAGTACCCCCTGGATGCATGGCATAGGCCGAAGAATGAGCCTCCTCTAGTATAGACTTCTGGAGTTCCTCATTCCTTGGTATGCACACACGGTCTTTAAACATCAAAAGGCCATCCCCACGTACCCGAAAGTTCTCAACGGGCCCCTCAAGGATCCGTTCACGAATCTTCTGACATTCCTCGTCCATGGCCTGACGTCTACTGATCTCACTCAGTAATGTGGGCCTAACCTCAAAGCTAGCAATGAGGGCCCCGCATGTGGACACCTCTACGCGCGCCCTCAATGCCCGTAGACATGTGAGTAACGTCCCCGACGTACTCTTCCTGCTTAGCGCATCGGCCACCACGTTGGCCTTCCCGGGATGATAGTCGATGATCAAGTCATAGTCCTTGATCAACTCCATCCATCTCCTTTGTCTCATATTCAACTCTTTCTGAGTGAATACATACTTCAAACTCTTATGATCAGTATAAATGTGGCATGTCTCCCCGTAGAGATAATGCCTCCAAATCTTCAGTGCAAACACTACCGCCCCCAACTCCAGATCGTGGGTAGGGTAATTCACCTCGTGTTTCCTCAATTGCCTAGAGGCGTAGGCTATCACCTTACCGTTTTGCATCAACACACATCCTAGCCCTTGGATGCTAGCATCGCTATAGATATCGTACCCTATCCCTTGCTTGGGTAGGGCAAGAACTGGTGCCTCGGTAAGTCGCTTCTTCAATTCAAGAAACCCTTTCTCACATTTGTCATCCCATATGAACTTAGCCCCCTTCTTGGTGAGCTTCGTCAATGGAGACGCCAACACAGAGAATTTCTCAACGAACTTACGATAGTACCCCGCTAAGCCAAGGAAACTACGTATTTCTTTCACATTCTTGGGTCTCTCCCAGTCAATGATGGCTTTTATCTTGGCATTGTCCACTGCAACGCCCGAGCCGGATATGACATGCCCGAGAAAACCAATCTCTTTGAGCCAAAATTCACATTTGGAGAACTTGGCAAAGAGTTGTTTTTCTCTAAGTCGTTCAAGTACAAGCCTCAAGTGATGTTCATGCTCCTCCTCGCTCTTGGAGTATATCAAAATGTCATCAATGAATACTATCACAAATTGGTCCAAGTATTCACTAAACACTCGGTTCATCAAGTCCATGAATGCCGCCGGTGCGTTGGTTAACCCGAATGACATCACAAGAAACTCATAGTAGCCATATCTAGTGCGGAATGCACTCTTAGGTATGTCACTCTCCTTGATCTTCAACTGATGATAGCCCGATCTCAAATCAATCTTGGAGAACACTATCGCCCCCCGAAGTTGATCAAACAAGTCATCAATCCTCGGTAAAGGATACCTATTCTTGATCGTGACCTTGTTCAACTGTCGGTAATCTATGCACATTCTCAATGTACCATCTTTCTTCTTCACGAAGAGTACGGGTGCTCCCCACGGTGAGTGGCTGGGTCTAATGAATCCGTTGTCCAAGAGTTCTTGTAGTTGGACCTTCAACTCTTGAAGTTCCGCCGGTGCCATCCGATAAGGAGGTATCGAAATGGGTTTGGTTCCCGATTCAACTTCAATTACGAACTCAATCTCCCGGTCGGGTGGAAGTCCCGGCAAGTCTTTGGGAAAGACGTCCGGATACTTGCACGCGACACGTACATCATTGATGTCTATCTCTTTCTTTGTCTCATCAATTACGTAAGCAAGGTATGCGTGGCATCCTTTTCTCATCATCTTCCGTGCTCTCATCACGGATATGATACAACCATGAGATCCTCCCCGATCTCCCTCGAAACGAAAGGTGTTCCCCTTATCATCCTCGAGTTCCAACACTTTGGTGTAGCAATCAACTCGAGCATGGTGCTTTTCAAGCCAATCCATTCCTAGGATAGCATCGAACTCCATCATACTTAGAGGTACGAAGTCACAAGTCAAAGGTTGACCCGTCACTTCTACCTCACATGATGGATAGTAATGGTCCCTCTCCACGTCATCTCCCAATGGTGTGGAGACTACCAAGGTTTGCGTCATTGGCGTCAATGGCACGTCAAGACCTTCGGCGAACGCTTCACAAATGAACGTTGAGCCCCGGTATCAATGAGAATTCTTGCATTTCTTCCATTGATCAATAGTGTTCCTACATTTATAGATGATGTAAGACACACTATTCGAAGTACCGGATCGAAAACGGGCTAACGGACATTTTCTGGCCGAAAATGTACTGGACCGGCGCCGGTTCTAGGCCAGACCGGCGCCGGTTTTCCCCTGGGATGGCCGAATACACACCAATTACACTGGACCGGCGCCGGTTATGGCCAAACCGGCGCCGGTTTACCTTCGGCAACCTCGGAAAAATCATTTTCTTTAAAAACCGGCCCCGGTTACGAGCACGGTGATTTGTCCCGGCATAATTTCCCCTAGACCGGCGCCGGTTATGGGCAAAACCGGCGCCGGTTTTCCTTCGGCCCTTCCCCGGAAATTCGATTTTGTTGTTTTCAGCCTTTCCGAAACCGGACCGGCGCCGGTTATGGGCAAAACCGGCGCCGGTTCACCTACGGCAGCCCCAACCAAGTAACATTTAAATATAACCGGCACCGGTTTAAGCCATGACCGGCGCCGGTTTACCCCTGGGCAGTTGTATTCCTACAACTTTTTGCTAAAAACACGCCGGTATCGACCCCGGCGAGCCCGTACAAGCCCGCTATCATTTTTAAGACTTAACAACATATAATTTATCAAACATTACCAGGGATTACCTGCAACGGAGTCGGGGTTAGCCCGGGCATCGGCCTCGGTCATAGCATAGACTCGTGCTTGGGCCCCGGCTTGGTTGACGGACGCGGCATGGCTCGTTGATGCGCCGCCTCTCCCCGTGCCACCATGTGACGGTCCCGCACGGTTCCTCCCCGTCATGGACCCTCCTCCGGCTCCCGGTGTGTTCTCCTGAGTCGCTTGAGGACAATTGGCCTTCATATGGCCCGCATTCCCACACTTGAAACACCTTGGTGGTTCATTACACTTCCCAAAATGCTGTTTTGAGCAATTGGGACATCTAGGTGCTCCCGAGTTCTGTGGCCTAGGTCCGTGCCACCTCCCGTCCCTATTCTTTTTCGCCGGTGGAGCCGGCGCCTTGAATGAGCCCCCACCACCACCATGGTTGTTCTTTCGGGAATGATCGGGCGGCCCCGAACTGTTCCACTTCCTCTTCTTCGCCTCCTCGGCGTCCCTTGCTTTCCTCTCATTCCACTGGGCCTCTCCCAACATGCCCTGTTCTACCACCTCACTGAAAGTCATGAGGCGTGAGTATGTAGCACGGTCTCGGATGTCTAAAAGTAAGGCATCCCAGAAGTGCTCAGTCATGCGGTCCTCATCGATCGCGTACTCCGGTAAGAACCTAGCCAAGGTTCTAAACTCCTGCTCCAGCTGCTTAACAGTACAACCCTCTTTCTGCTTGAGGTTAGTATACTCCCTCCTTTTCACATTAACCTCAAAATCGGAGTAGTATTGGGCATAAAACTCCCGCTCAAAATTTTCCCGTGTGATATTTCCACGGTACTTCCCTTCTACACCTTCCCACCATGTAGAAGCCATCCCCTCAAGCAACCGTGAAGCAACAGTTAGCTTCACGTCCGGAGTAATTTGCATGTCCCTTGATGCATCTTTCACTTTCTTGATCCAATCGGCGGCAACGGTAATGTCACCGGTGCCATCGAAGGACCTACACCCCAAGGCCCTAGCCTCCTTGAGGTACTTGGAGATTCTCACACAGAAACCTCCCTCACGGCCACTTCGTGGCTCCATTGGAATAGCCCTTGAAGCTTCCCGGCTTCCTTGGCCTGAACCCCCTTGAGAGGCACGCCTCGCTTGGCGTCTCATGTCTCTCCTCTGCTTCTCCTTTTGATACCACTCTAGGAGTTCCCCCATTTGGGCGAACCGGGCATCACTCTCGTCATCGTTCTCATCGTCGGTGTGGAAGTCACCCCCATCATATGGGGTCTCATCATGCTCCGTCTCGGGAACATAGGTAGAGTCATAGTTCTCGGTGTTAGTCTCGTACACCGAACTCACGTGGCCATCACTCACTGTTTGGGCTCGGTGGCCCCCGCGACCTCCACGGCCTCCGCGGCCTCCTCTTCCACCTCTAGAGCTCCGAGATGCAGCCCGACTAGCTCCAACAGAAGCTATCGGTGTTTGCCCTCTCGGATTGTTTCTGGTCCGCATGCGCCTACCCTCCATTTCTGAAAAGGAATTTGGACGAGTCGTTAGACTCCATTCAATGTCAATTGACGGAAAACGTTATAGACACGTATTGGCCCAAGTCGCCGCCATACCAATTGTTAAGGGTACCATCTTAACAACTAGAGACCTTGCGACCTAGGTAACAATAGTTCTATAAGCGTCAAAATACAATGCTCATGGTTTTCGATAAAACTCTTTTGTAAAGTCTCATGTGAGAGGTTGATTATATAGTTTAGAAACTGAGAGGGCTCTGATACCACTTAATTGTCACGCCCCGGACCGCATCCGAGCGCGTGTACAACCGCCGTATGACTAAACGACGTCACCCGCAAGTCAACGTGACTTAATCATACAAGGCGTCCATGAACATTGTTCATACCATACTCAGTAAGTAAACATACATAACAACATCACATATTTGGATTGAACGAATCGCGGAAATATTCAATATTCAATCATGGGCCACATATGGCCAAAACGTGGACTCGCAGGCCCAAAACAAATGTACTTATTACAAATTATCCATGAGCATAGTTTGTAGTTTAAAACAGTAAAGGAAGCACGAACCACGTCTCCCTTAAGATTACTTCACCGAGCAAGGTGAGAATGCAAGCTTGAGCTTCAACCTGAAATGGTGGGGCCCCCCGAAGGGGTCAGTACAAGTACCGAGCGAGTAGCAGGCTAAATGTAGAATAACTAACGTTTCAAGTATAAGACCCAAACATAGGGTGATACATATACATATAGTTCTTTCCCCCAAGTTATGAAATATATATCATTATATATACACTTGGAAATACCCGACCCGTAGGTCATTGTTTATTTGGGAAATAATATAGCCGGTAACCTTGGCTTAAACCCCAACCCACCCATATACCTATGAGTGTATAGAACTCCTCCTGGTTCAAATTATCTTAACTTGAGGACACCGCCCGGTCCTAAATTACAAATAGTAATCTATGAGTTTTGAGGATACACGCCCGATCCTTGGGTACTCCACCCTATATAACCGAGTTTTGAGGATAACCGCCCGATCCTTGGGTACTCCACCCTATAACCGAGTTTTGAGGATACACGCCCGATCCTTGGGTACTCCACCCTATAACCGAGTTTTGAGGATACCGCCCGATCCTTGGGTACTCCACCCTATAACCGAGTTTTGAGGATACCGCCCGATCCTTGGGTACTCCACCCGACTTATGATCTACCACATATCATCCTAGATAAGGTCTATATCATAATCAAAAATCAAGACTAAACCAAGTCTTAAGGCCTAAGCATAATCATCCATGCAATTCATGCATTAAAATCAACATATAGGCAAAACAGTGCCAAACCGGCGCCGGTTTTGACATAACCGGCGCCGGTTATTATTTAATTCAATAAAACCGGCCATGCCGATCCATAACCGGCGCCGGTTTTGCCTATAACCGGCGCCGGTTGCCCCCTGGGCAACCAAGTCAACATTTTCGTTGACTCGCCATTTCAAACCCGATTTGCGTCAAACTTAATCCCAACATGTATTAAGTTATAACCAAGCATTTTATGCCCCTTTTATCCCTTAAAACATCATATATGTTTTTATAAACATTTTCATATCATACTTCATTTATGATAGATATCAATGGGTCATACATATAAGTCTAATCACTTTGGATAATCACATGTTAAGCATCTTTTAAACATTATTATGAACACATATAACATTTACTTAGGTAATCTCATAATTAACCCAAGAGTTATAAGACATCAAGCCGTCCACTCACCTCAAATGAGCGTGATGAAGTTCTACTCCTCTCGGTTGAACTCCGGCCAAACTCCGGTGAACTTTGACGAACTCCGGCGATAACTCCGGCGACCCTTTAAACTTCGTGAAAGCTTTTAAGTCACCTTTGACAAGTTCCTAACAAGGTTTTATCATCACAAAACCCATATTAATACAAATAACCTCTAAAAGGTTATTTTCCGGCTAACCGGTCGTTTTGGCTCCTAAGTCCGTTTTTGGACTTAGAACTAGTTTCAACCCCTTGTTCCACACTTATACACATGTGGAACATCCTTAAGGGTAGTTCATATGATATATAAGTCATATGAAATCAAAAGATGGAAGAGAAGTTGTTAAAGAGCTACTCACCTTTATTCTCAAGGTCTTTCTCTACTTTTGCAACCTTTTTCTTCTTCCTTGAGCTCTTTGCTTGTTTGAGCTTTCTTGGCTATGGAGATGGAGGGTTTTCAGAGCTATTTCTCTCTCTCTTTGGGGGCTGGGTCGAGCTAAGTGATTGGGGGGAGGTGATGTGTTTCCTTTTGTCTCAAATGTGAGATAATTGGGAGGGGAGGTCTACCTAGGGTCATTCCTACACCAACCAATCACTCTCACTCAATATACACCACTCCCCCATGCTATGCAGCTCCCCAAGTCAACCATCTAGCACACAAAAACGTGGGGTGGCCCCCACTCATGTGGGAGGTCATCCCAACTTGTCCCGATGTGTACAATCGGCCCCGAAAGTTGTATTTCTCGGACTGTTTTAGTTATATTTTATTTTATCGGGTCAAATAAAATATATTACATGTTCACACTCATTATGGATCTTAAGAATGAATATACATTCCCCAACTTTAATTTAAGTCTCCGAAATTCATTTCGGACTGTTATCCGATAATTATCCAAAACCGGTAATTGGGCCTCGTTTGACCAATCGGTCAACCCAATGCCTTTCTTATGATCCAAAGTGAATGTCCACTACCATATAACTATTATCTATACCAAGATGAATAAAATAGGCGATCTCGGGAATATCGGGTGGTCCCCGCTCCCGGTGTGGGCCCCACGTGCAATTTACTATTCACGCAAAAGAATTAAAGGAAATTTACAACCTTGTAAATTCATTAACCATTTCATAAGATTCGACACACAATTTACTTAAAAGTAAATACACTTGGGGACGGTGTTACATGTGATCAGCCCCTAGCCATCCCATTCGTGGACCTCTTACAATCAGTGACTTCTATTTCAGCTTCATTAGGAAGAATGAGTCTAATATATTTCAATATACTATAAAAATATGAGTCTCCTTGCTCCAACAGTCCAAAGACCACCGGTGGAGTGGTACTCCAACCTCAATGTAGAAAACTCCCTTGTAATAGAGTAATTATACTTTAATTAGGTTTCCATATTTATTTGTTTCCTAATGTACTCAGAACTCTTCTATTATATATATGACATCTAGGCTACCTCATTGGGTATGCCTTTTCATTATTTTCACATGGTATCAAGAGCCCTAGGTCTCTAAATTTTTTTTCCTCATGTCTTCGGTCACTACTTCCGCCGCCGAGACCCAAGCCGCTCCCCGCTCCACTGCCGCGACTACAACGCCGGCAGATGACGTGCCGGTCATGAGCGTAGCTTCACACGACGGATCCCTCACAGCGCCGCTGCAGTCCGAGGTACTTCATCCCCACGTCTCGGGCTCGCCGCTTGATACACCATGGATCCCGCCGATTTTTACATGGACACCAACACAACCTACAATCCGGCCACCGCCTCAGTTTAATGCCGACTCCCACGCCGAATCCAGCAGTGCCGCGGCTGTCCGAGCTCGATTTGGTGGTTCAACTTTGTCCGGAGCTCCTGGTCTGCATATGCCTCACACGGCCGAGCCTATACACCGGCGTCAATTGGATAATTCCATTCCGGTTTCCTTTTCTGCGTTGGCACAAGGTATGACTCTTGGTTCTGCAATCAATCAAATTGTTACCACCAAATTATTGAAGGTAGAAGATTACTTACCTTGGCGAACTCAATTTGAGTCGTTCTTGGTAGCGAATGGTGTCCTCGGCATTCTCGATGGGTCGCTCCCTGCTCCACCGTTATACACCTATGATTTATATCAGGTTTCTTCCATGAATCCTGAATATTATCACTGGTTAAAACTGGATCAAACTATTCGTGCCTGGCTATTTGCTACTCTCTCTCGTGAAGTTTTGATGGAGGTTCATACTCTTAAGAATTCCGCTTCAATTTGGGACAAGTTGGAATCCCGGTTTATGGCGGCAAGCCTTGCTCGTTCCATGGAGTTAAAACATCAGTTGCAACATTCAAGAAAGAAGGCTAATCAATCCATGGAAGAGTATGTTCGTGGAATTCAGACAATAGCGGACAATTTGAATTCCATTAATTGCCCGATTTCTGATTCTGATCTTTTACAACATACTCTTTATGGATTGGGACCGGGTTATGAATCACTTGTCGGACCACTTACACTCTTTCCCGAAGGACTTACTTTTGACAAATTATGCACCAAGTTGGTACATCAAGAGGCACGATTACAATATCAACAATCTTTGGAATCATCAGTTGGTGCCCCTGCTTTTTCGGCCAACATATCATCGGGAGGACCTCAGGATGTGGCTCATGCTGCCGGACAACAACAGTCCTATAGGGGCGGCCGAGGAGGGCGCCGTGGCCGGGGGCGTGGACGTGGTCGCGGACGCCAGCAGTTTCCCGCGTCTGGTCAGCCGCTCCCCCCGCAGCAGCAGTTCCCCGCGCAGCAGCAGCAGTTCGGTCAGCGGCCCCACTCCCACCAGCAGCAACAATTCGGCCGCGGGCAGCAGTACACTCAATTTTCGGGACAACCGGGTACAGTCTTTTGTAATACGGTTGTGTCATCGTTTTATACTCCTGCATTATCTACTCTTTGTACTAACAATGTGTCTGCAGGAATCCCGTCTTTTGAGAATAATTTTGGTTCAGTCCCACCACCCGTTGTCTGCCAAATTTGTCATTCCCCAGGTCATTCCGCTGTTTCGTGCCCGTCTCGTTTTTCTCAGCCATCTACTCCTGCCTTAGCTGTTCCTACTGGAGAATCCACTCCGGCTGTTTGGTATCCTGACTCTGGCGCTTCCGCTCACATGACCGCTAATGAAGGTATTTTAGTCAATAAATCTAGTTATACTGGACCACTTTCTATTACGGTTGCAAATGGTTCCAATTTACCTGTTATGACTATTGGTGACTTGCATCTGTCCACTCCGCCTCGACCTCTTCATTTAAAATCTGTCTATCATGTTCCACACCTTAAATATAATTTAATGTCCATTCAAAAATTATGTGCCGATAATAATTGTTTTGTGATTTTTGATAAAAACTCTGTTTTTGTTAAGGACAAAATTTCGGGGAAGGTGCTTCTGCGAGCTTCCAGTAGTGGTGGTGTCTACCCCATCTCACTTTCTTCTTACTCACCTGTTGCTCTCGCCTCACATGTTGCTCCTGGACCAGTCTGGCATCGTCGGTTGGGGCATTGTGGCACTCGTATCTTAGATAGGCTTAGGAAAACTGGCAATATTCTCAGTAATTCGCACTTTTCTCATGATTGTATTTCTTGTCGCTTAGGAAAATCACAACGATTACCTTTTCAAGAAGTTTGGCATAAATCCACTTCTCCTTTATATTTGATTCATTCAGATGTTTGGCAATCTCCTGTTCTTTCTACAAGTGGTTTTAAATACTATGTTTTATTTATTGATGACTTTTCACGATTTACATGGCTTTATCCTATGCGTCGTAAAAGTGAAGTTGTGAGTCATTTTAAGAATTTTAAACTAATGGTGGAAAATCTATTTAATTCCAAGATTAAAATTTTTCAAAGTGATGGAGGGGGTGAGTTTGATAATCATGGTATGCGTGAAATTTTTCTCAGTAATGGCATTTTGTTTAGGAAATCTTGCCCTGACACTCCTGAACAGAATGGTATAGCTGAACGTAAACATAAACATTTACTTGAATTAACTCGCACTATGCTACTTGAGGCAAAGATGCCGGCTAATTTTTGGGTTGATGCCGTGTTTACCGCTACCTATATTATTAATCGTCTTCCCACTCCCAATTTAAATGGACTTTCTCCGTTTGAAAAATTATTCCACCACTCACCTGACCTCTCCTTTATGCGTGTATTCGGTTGTGCCTGTTTTCCAAATTTTATTGCCACCTCTGCAAATAAATTATCTCCGCGATCTGTTTTGTGTGTGTTTTTGGGATATGCCCCTGAGTATAAAGGTTATCGTTGTTTAGATCCTATCAGTGGCAAAATTTACATCAATAGGAATGTTCGATTTTATGAGGATATTTTTCCATACTCCGACCTTATTTCTTCCTCAAAACCTGCCATTTTATCCTCTAATACTGTCCAGCTACATGAGAGCACACTACCTTCTTTCATTCCAGCCCATACCACCTCCCCTACCTCTCGACCAAACTCCCAACATTCTGACAGTGCCCAGCTTCTACACCCGGCCGAGACCACCCCACTTCCGACCGTGCCTGCCACTTCAGACCTCTCCACACCCATTTCCGACCTCCCTAGCACTCCCAAATCCCCGACCTCATATGCCTCCTCTCGGTCCAGTTCCCCACTCTGCACACCACCTTCATCCTCTCCTCCGGTCACCCCAAATCTGTCCGTTCCACCATCCTCGGCAGCACCGCCACCTTCTCCGCACGCACCTTCTCCGGTGAACTATCATCCGATGCAAACTCGAGCCAAATCTGGGATTTTTAAACCAAAAACTATTTTTAATCTCAAAACAGATATTTCGGCATGTGATCCTTCTTGTTTTTCTACAGCTAATAAGGATATTAAATGGAGAGAGGCTATGGCAGAGGAGTTTAATGCACTCATTCATAATCATACTTGGGATTTAGTACCATTTAATCCTCGTAAAAATGTGGTCGGGTCTAAATGGATTTATAAAACTAAATTTAATTCAGATGGGTCAGTTGAGAGGTATAAGGCTCGTCTGGTGGCTCAAGGTTTTACTCAACAAGCTGGTGTGGATTTTTCTGAAACTTTTAGTCCGGTCGTTAAGCCCACTACTGTTCGTATTGTTTTATCTCTTGCTGTTTCGTTTGATTGGGCTATTCGTCAGTTGGATGTTAAAAATGCTTTTTTACATGGGAATCTGACTGAAGAAGTCTATATGCGTCAGCCACCTGGTTTTATTCATCCCCAGTTTCCTAACCATGTTTGTCGCCTTCGTAAGGCTATTTATGGTCTCAAACAGGCTCCTCGAGCCTGGTTTTACAGATTTAGTAGTTTCTTGTTGACGCATGGTTTCGTTTGCAGTAAGTCTGATAATTCTTTGTTTATCTATCGGCATGGTTCTTTAGTGATCTATCTTCTCTTATATGTTGATGATATTATTGTTACTGGTAATTCCCCCTCCTTTATTTCCACATTTATTTCATGTCTGGGTCGATGTTTTGCTATGAAGGATTTGGGGGATTTACACTTTTTCCTAGGTGTCCAAGCTGTTCGAGTACCATCTGGTTTATTTTTATCTCAGCAAAAATATGTGTCTGATCTTCTCACCAGATTTCATCTTCACACTCTTAAGCCTGTTCGTACCCCTCTTGCTACACGAACCAAACTTTCTCTCACTGATGGTGATCTTCTAGCAGATCCATCTGAGTACAGAAGTATGGTAGGTGCTTTACAGTATTTGACTATGACTCGACCAGATATTACATTTGCTGTTCACTTGGTTTCTCAATTTATGCATGCGCCCCGTACACCTCATCTTTTGGCTATTAAGCGTATTTTCAGGTATCTTCAGGGGTCTATCTCGCATGGATTACTGCTTCGGCCGAGCACTACTACTCCTACCATACAGGCTTACTCCGATGCTGATTGGGCTGGCTGTCCTGATAGCAGTCGGTCCACCTCTGGTTTTGCTATTTTTCTGGGTCCTAATTTGGTTTCGTGGAAGGCTAAGAAGCAGCCAACTGTCTCTCGTTCTTCCACAGAAGCTGAATATAGGGCAATTGCATACACTGTTCAGGATACTCTTCATATACGCTCCATCTTATTTGAATTGGGGTTTCCTGTTCGTGCACCAGTCACACTGATGTGTGATAATATTTCGGCTTCTTATTTGTCAGCTAATCCTATTCAACATGCTCGGAGTAAGCATATCAGCATTGATTATCATTTTGTACGAGAACGAGTCTCCCATGGTGATCTTGTTGTTCGTCACGTTCCTACTCAGTTTCAGCTAGCAGATATTTTGACAAAGAGTTTATCTCCGCAGCGTTTTATTTTTCTTAGGGACAATCTGCGCATTGTTTCCCCTGCACAGCTTGAGGGGGTGTAATAGAGTAATTATACTTTAATTAGGTTTCCATATTTATTTGTTTCCTAATGTACTCAGAACTCTTCTATTATATATATGACATCTAGGCTACCTCATTGGGTATGCCTTTTCATTATTTTCACACCTTGTGCATCCCTGGCAATCCCTGCCCGCTTTCTCCCGGATGGTCTACCCTCCCCTATCCGAGCTCCTCGCGCTGGTGAAGACTGCACAGATCTCCATGGCCTGTTGCCATTCTCCCAGCTTATTCTTCCAAATTAAATCATTTCGGGTCTTTCAAAGGCTCCAAAGAGTAGGAACCAAACAAAACAAAAAATCTTAACCTGTGTACCAAATTATCCAAATAAGTGTGGCACCTTGATAACGTCTTCCGGTAAGCTCTTCTTACAACTCTTTAAATAAATATAAACACATATTTAGATTTTGCTTTCTTTCTAAGAATAGCACTGCCAATCTAATTTGTTCTATCGAGAGAAACTATTTGAACGGATGAGATTTTCTAACTTAAGCTCCGTAGCTGGCAGTCTAGCAACCCATTAAAACAAGCCTTGAGTTAAAATCAATGTTTTTCTTTAGGAACTAGTCATTCAAATTGGTAAGCTAAATCCCTTTTAAAATAGAAGAGACCCATGCTAGTGCTGCGATGAACTCCTTTGGTAATCAGTGCAAAACTCTTTTTTTTTTTTTTAATTTTAAAAGATAAGAATGTGAATTACAATACAAAACCAAGATTTTAATGAAGCTCTAGTGCCCAAAACTCAAAGCTGAAACCAGCAATGAAAACCAAACATAGCAAAATTGGATTTAAAGGAAGAAGTCACGCATCTGATTTTATGAGCAACAAGAGTCCATGCTAAGAATCAAATATTTGGACTACAATCTAATTTGAAACTAACGCAGTCACAACTTAAACTTGAACAACATCAAATTGTAACCTTTTAAGTTGAAACGGGAAAGATGAAAATCTACTGCATCCAGTTTATTGAATGAACAAAAGCACCTTTTAGATTGAAGTATCAGATGGAATAAAGGAAAAACTTACTGATTGGCAACTTTGGTTCAAGACAGAGATGAGAGGAGAGCAAATTCTAGAAGAAGGGGAGTGTTAAAAGAGAGGAGAGGTCCGACTCCGGTCCCAAGTCTCCAGGGAATGAAGGATAAATCAGTTCCTCTATGAAATTTCAGAATTCGATCAGGCTTACGGGGTATTAGACGAACATATATAGTTGTGGATCCTCTAGGGCTTTAGTATAAAAGAGATTTATTTGGGCTAAATAACTGTTTTGGGTCTCAAAGTCTTCTAAAAAAAATGCTTCTAGTTGTTCTGACCCAACAAAATCAGTATATTCTTCTTTCAATAATATACTAATAAATATATACTAAATAAATATTAAAATAGTATTTATTTCTTTGATTAAACTTTTTATGAGCTACCGGTCAACATTACCTGCCACAACCAGAACATGATAAAATAATAAATCACATAAATCATAAAATAAACTTATAACTGACTGAAATAATAATAATAACTAAAGGAACCCGCTCATAAAATTGGGATGTTACAACCCCTCCCACCTTATAAAAGTTTCGTCCTCGAAACTTAAAACAACTGGGTAAAGTTCCCCAATATTTCAATCTAGACTTTTGACTTGGCTTTAGTATAACTATAATAACTTATACCCTTTAGCAAGTTACATCTTCATTTCTAGAGCATATGCCTATTGGGTAGACATCAACTACTGTCTTTTCTACTTATTACTAAACTGATCAAATTTCTACGATTGGAAAAACACTCAAGTACTTCGTGTAATGACCAAAACAAATACTAAGAAAATTTTCACTATTTAAATCGACTTCTCATGATTTCTCTAGGAGATGCTACACAAATCAAAAGCTCACAACATAGTCTTTATAAACGAAATAGTTTGAATAGAACTCTTTCTAAAATTCATCCTTGGTTATTGAAATTCTGACACTACAATATCTGAAAAAAAAAGTATTCCATTCTCTATCAATTTTAAGAGTTTCATCCTCACAATAGGTTTGCATGGTGTGGAAGGATCGAGTTTCTCTTTCACCAATTTATCCCTTCTATCCAGCATATTGCTTCATTTATGTTATAGCCCCACCCCCGATTCTTTTTTTTTCTCCTAGCTATCTCACCAACCGTTCATGATGGCAGTGTTATGAGACTCATGTGTAAGACTAAAACCTTTTTAAAAGGTAATATTCTTAATGATACTAACAATGTATTATATATTTACTGTTGGATCTTTAAAACAGTTTCTTCTGCGTCATAAAGTACTCTGGTCTAGCGTATCATTTAAAATTTCAGGAAACATTATTCTTTTCCTATATCACACTTGTACTATTTTTTTTTTCAAGGTGGCTCTCCACATGAAAATCTTTTCTAAAGCATAAGAGGAAATCTTCTTTCTTTCAATAATTCACTATAATTTGTCTTACCTAACATAACAAAAGAAATTCTTTTTACATTCTAGAATAGATTAAACTACTAAACTCTTTTTTTTACCACTCTAGAATCTCAAAGTTATCCTTTCACAAAAAGAAAAAACTTTCTTATGGTTCTATAACTCTGGAACCCAAAACTATAACTTCATTGATCCCGAAGTAGCCAGGAAGTTGAATCAAATTTTAAATAAGATTTTTCATTTTATCTTAGGATTTCAGTTTTGAAAAGAACAACTATTTCTCGTGAGGTGAGCACCTATCATATCCCATCTATGAACACGATTTACTATTTGAAACTAATAGCTCTAATATTTATGAGAAAAATTAAATTCTCCCGTGGATACATATTTTGTGAATAAATAATATTATAGGTTTTGAAACTAAATCTTCTTGGACTTCCTCTAGAAAACCAGTAAGTGTGTTAATATTAAAATGTCAACATTATAACGAGAATTTTGTTTAGCCTCAAATTTTCATATTTCTTAAATGAACAACATCATAAATGTTTCTGTTTAACAAAATTTGACGTTGTCATATACATAAATGTCTGACACAAAATAATAGTTTAATTATAAACTTCCTTTAAGCTGTTCATATGAGAAAAAGATAATACATGAACTTTCTGCAGACTGTTGGTAAGCAAGTGATACTTTTACTTTAACTAATTTTCAGCAACACGATTCCTTCTAAACCTTTATCTCTTAACTATTTGCTTTTGAAAATATTGCTCTCTTATAGTGATAAAGTTTTCATAGCTTTCTATAATAAATACGTAGCCAAATAGTAATAATAATTTCTCATAGAAACTGACAAATGATTATCCGCTAAATCATCTGGTAATAAACTATAAAGTGTCGTATCTAAAACCAACTTAGACTGAATAAAGATATTTTCTGCAATAAAATTCTAACTCAGAATTTTTTTTTCTATTTTTTTTTGTTCTTTTTTTTTTCTTTTTTTTTTCCTTTTCTTTTCCTACGGAGGCTCTTTATTATGCTCTTTAGATTTCCATTGGAAATATTAAATACATCTAAGGGTCTACACTAATATCTTTGAGAAGAAAATCTAACATCATACTGATCATAGTTAGATCCTTCTTACTAGTTTCATAAATTCTTAATTTGACTGACACTAATTTAATCAATCAAAAATCACATAGTACATCTCACTCAATTGTTGGGTTCAAGCCCTTGAGTTGCTGATGACAACAACAGAAGAATTGTTTGAGGTGCCAAACTCTTTATACTTTTATTCCACCAATAAATGGGGTTTGAAACGGATCTCAGAATTTTTTGTCCCGAACCGGACCGAACCGGTTCCAAACAATGCCATGACCGGTTCTCATAAAATGAGAACCGGTACCGGACCGAACCGGACCGAAGTATGGTTTATTAAATTTGTACTACTATAGTTTATCTAAAATATATTAATTACCTCATCCGTCCCAAATTGATTTGCAAAGCCAACATTTTTTTTGTCAAAGTTAATGTTAAGTTCTTGATAATTAATACAATTTTTAATAATTAAAACATTTACATATTTAGAAACCACATTAAAATCTCTCTAAAGTTGCAAAATCCAAATTAGAATATACGAAGTACGGAGTAGTTTTTTTGAAAGGCCAAATTAGAATATAATTAAAAAGTGATATTCTAATTAAGTGAATAAAAAGAAATTGTTTGACCAAAAAAGATTGACTTTGCAAATCAATTTGAACGAAGGTAGTATGAAATATGAAAATTGATAAATTGTGTGGATTTTTGGAGGATGGCTAAACTTTAATTTTTTCTTAAACACCTGGAAAAGTGGCATTGTTTGGTATTGGTATGGCATGGTACCGTCTCGTTTGAAAATGGACCGTACCGAACCGTTTGGTATTGGTATGGCATGGTTTGGGTCTAAGACCAAACCGTACCGAACCGTTTCAATAGTAACGGTACGGGTACGGGTTCGGCCAAATATTGGACCGGACCGGACCGTGCCCACCCCTATCGTATACGATTATATTTTTGTATAATGAAAGTTGAGGGGATGTAATATTCTTTCAATGCTTTCGAGTAAACTGAACTAATGGAGTATCAATAACTATAATAAAGTAAAGTTAACACGAAAAGTGAGCAGGACAAACTTGTAAGATCATTTGTAGTGGTGAAGAGTCCAAATTGTTAAATTTGGACTCCGTCCATATGAAAACAGTGTTTGGACTCCGTCAATACTGTATTTCTCTGCATCCGTGCACCGCCAATAAAATACACTGAACATATCTTTTTACATATCAATTTAGTAAAACATTAATTACATTACTATAAGTAATTTTTTACTTTTAATATTTTCCCTAAATAATTATGAAATAAAAATAAATTTCATTAAATTTTGTAACATTATTCGGTTAACAAAAATTAACTTAGTTCAAGTAAAGTTCGTTTGTGAAATATTCAGTTATTTGTGAATGCTTCATGAATTAAAAATTTGTGTTTCATGTTTTTAATTTTTGGACTCAGAAAAACTTCAACGGTTAAAATTTCAGATTTTTGTTTTTTCATTTTACATACTCCCTCCGTCCCATTGTACTTTGCCAACTTTCATTTTTTGGTTGTCCCAAAAAACTTTGTCACTTTCCTATTAAAACAATTAATTTGTGGTTCTGCACATTTCTCCCCCCTGCACAAATCTCAACCACACAGTTGATACTATTATTAATTCTCATCTACTTTGCACTTGGCAAAGTCCACAGGGACGGAGGTAGTATTACATATTGGTGTCATATGAAAGATCACAAAAACTCATGAATTTTGATATGTTTTTTGAAAAATTTGGAGTACAAATAAAAAAGTTATAAGAGTTTTAAAAAATTTGAGGTTTAACGATGCAAAGATGGCATCATCATTTTTAGAGTCAATCCACCCTCCATTAATTACACCTTCAAACCCCCTTACCCACTTTTAACACCTCTTTTAACCCTCCATTACACACATTTAGGAGTCCAAAAGTTCCATTTTTAACTTTTTGGACTCCTAAAACCTCTCCACTCCAAATGGTCTAAGGGGAACAATAAATAAAATGTCTTAAACTTTTTCCGAGCGTGAGCTCCCCACCATATATATTTGTCTACTTAAAGAAAATATCTCCCACTAGTGGGAGATATTTGTACTACTTGGAAGATGAGATGCCCGTACCCTTTATGATATTAACCATTCAAAGAAGCATCCGTTTGGAATTATAATTACATGCTGGTAGCCTGATGCTGGCCTCCTTATCTTGAATTTGGAGAGCGTCAAAGTTCAAACCCACGCTTGACCACAAAAAGAACTAGGGAAATTGCCTAGTAAAAACGTTTGTGTATTTCAAAATATGACTTCCATGTTTTCATTCTCTAAATATGACTAAATTATTACCATGTTTTAATAGTACTAGACTTCAAACATGAAAATATTTTTCAAACTTGACAATAATTTTGATATATATTTGTGAATAAAAAATCATCTTGGGATTTGGGAATGAATGGAAGAAGCCATTTTCTAATACATCCCATGCCAAAGGAATAGTCTTGAGAAAATAGGTATCGAGGCAAAACAACCAAATTATGCCATTCGGAAGTGCTAAAAAATCGTCTTATTTCACCGTGGCAAATCCGCAAATGAGCTACATCACAGCCCTACTTACTTTCTAGTAATGTTATATTTAGTACTATATTTTTGAAATTATAAATAATTAGGCAAATTAGCTATACATGTGTGTGATCATGTATGTACATGTGTGTGCATATATAGATATTCCTCCCAGAAAACCACCTGTGTATATATACGTGTATGTATGTATGTATATAAACCTTAAACTCTGCAAATAAAACAATCTTCATTCATTAGTAACTTAATTTAATTTGTGTGTGACTGTGTGTATATAAAAGGTTTATATACTTTGCTAATAAAATAAATTCAGATTTTATACTTGCTAATATGTGCGTGTCCTAACGTCGTTATTACACACACATATATGCATATGCACCAATTAACGTGCACCCTTGAACTTGCGCGTACATATACCTTCATGTTCCATGCTTATACTATCGTATATCTTAATTTATCATTTTTTACCTTTCACGTACGCTCGTTTGTTTCAAGTTCCAATACACTTTAATTTCGTTAATATAAATTTGGCATATACCAAACTTTCATGGTGCTAATGGTGTGAATTTCGAAGTTTGACATGCATATCAAATATTATAGTCACAAGTTATTAATCCACTTTTTTGTTAATTGTATATCTATATAATTACTATTTTTTCTATTAGTTTTTTTAAAAAAATACTGTGTGTGTGCATGTACATATTTTGAAAATAATAATAGTAGTAATCATACGGAGTATAAAATGATACTCCCTCCGTCCCGAAAACAACTTCCCACTTTCCTTAAATGGATGTCCCAAAATTAACTTCACACTTCAATACTTTCCTTATTTGGCAAATTATCTACATAAAAAAAATGATAAACAGTGCCAAACAGTGTTTAAACAGTGCCAAACAGTGTTTAAACAGTGCCAAACAATGTTTAAACAGTGCAAAACGAGGCACTCTACAGTAAAGTCAAATTTATTTCTTAAAAGTGTGTGAAAGTCCAACCGGGAAGTTGTTTTCGGGACGGAGGGAGTAGTTAATGTACTTATAAAAAATAGAAGTATACGCCGAAAAAGCTAAAATTGGTCGCACCTATATAGGGAATAGACCGATTGCTGGTGTAGCCGGTGAGTATCTTCACGCCATCCCCTGCGGAATGATGGTCCACCATATATATGCATCTATGCTCTGTTTCTAAAGGTCGCTGACTTGCAGATCTTCACTATTTGAATGCTATGGTACCGGAAGAGCACTAAACATAGATTTCTCCATTCAATCTAATATATAGATATGGAGTTACATCTTTGTAAAAGTATTTTACATTTCAACAGCCTAAACTTACATACCCCAAGTTACATCTAATTTGTTTCCAAGTTACATTTCAATTAAAGCAGTTTACATTCCAACGAATTACATGTGAATGCATATAATTTACATTTTGATTAACTTGAAGTTACATGTGGATTCACACGAGTTACATTTCATATAGTCATAGGAGCATGATGCTCACCATGCACGGGTACCACGATGTATGGTGTGATTTAGTAAGAAAAAGGTAAATGGATGTGAGTCACACAAACCTTTCCAAAAAGGGAAATGTGAACTATTTTTTGGGACGGCCCAAAAAGAAAACCGGGAACTATTTTATGGGACGGAGGGAGTAATCGATTATTAAAAGCATTGAATGTGGTCAACTGAAAAAGTGAAATGGAAAGCAGATGAAACATTCATTCTAAGTACTACCTTCGTCCCGCTAAGATTGTTCAATTTTACCATTTCGGTCCGTTACTAAGATTGTCTCATACCATATTTAGCAAAGTTTGTGTGGTTCTAAATCATTCTTACTTTATTCTTACTTTATCAATTCAATATCAACCACATAAATCACTTTATATAAATTTACGTGTCACTTCATCTTGTCTGATGGTGGGATGGAGGTCATGGAGGGAGTATTTGATTTGAAAAAAAAAACAAATCAAACAAATCATATTTGAGACGCCTTCCTCAAATACTTTGACAAACAAATCAACCAATCTTACACGAAGTCATTTCCTTTGCAGCAGATGGTTGGACATATCCCAAAATGGCTGACAGATGATGAATTTATGGAGTGAGAGATGATAAATTGTCCAAAAGATAGACCTCCGGCATTTATATAGCCATCCAAAAGATTAGAAAATGAGCGCTGCCCAATGGTGCTTTTCTGATACCTTCTCCATTCTGCCACGCGAATCAATTCCACTCTCCTTTCAATTCCACTTTCTTACCAGAATTTCACGAAAACGTATTCCAATAAAGTTTGCCAAACTTGCCATGACTCAATCTCAATCACCAGCAGCACTGCCTTTGAGGACAGTGCCCGTTGAAGAGGAGGGAGCTTCATCGGTTAAACCCATCATCGATCTTCACAATCTTGAGCCTAAATTGCTGCAGAACTTGGCATACGATGCCCTTGTCTGGAGTTCCCTCAATGGCCTCCTTGTTGGTGACAGAAATTCTCAGGTCAGCCTTTTTCAAGCAGAACATGTCATTCAGCTTCTGGTTGTATGGAGATCAAGTCAGGACCTCTTGACCAAATTCATGTCAGGTCGACTTGGGTTTTGGTTTTTTGCTCATTAGTATCCATTATTAATTTCAGCTAACAAATCATGTCTAAAATTCAATTTTGACTAAGATAACTTGATTTAATCGCAATTCTGAGGAGAGAAATCGTTTTTAGCGTCTAGATTGAAGAACTAACACTTGAAGTTAATGATCTTTACTAATAATAAAAAATACGATAAGTTGAACTGTTGAAGACTTGAAGTGTCCTATTGGTCAAAAGTGAAGTTGGCCTGATCATTTCGTGTTTGGCCAGAGGAAATATATCTCTTTGTATTTACATGTTTGTTCCAAAAATGTATATATAAATTTGTAGTGGTATACCTTTTCTTGTTGACTATCAGTATACCTTTTGTTGAAAAGCTTTTTCCTTTTTTTATAATGAGAGAAGAACTAGTAAAGGATATGCATGATGTATGATTTGCACGGAGTAATAATATTAATTAATGTCCCTGTAGTTTGACATGATTTGTATTTGCAGAGATCAGGAACCATCCCTGGCGTGGGTTTAGTTCAAGCCCCATTTTCTCTGTTACCCACTTCATTTCCTGAAAGCCATTGGAAACAAGCTTGTGAAGTTGCTCCTATTTTTAATGAACTTGTTGATCGCGTGAGTCAGGATGGAGAATTTCTACAGGAATCACTCTCCAGGTTAGATATGTCTGCTTTCTTATATAAATATGGCTGTATTGATGTCCACACAAACATGTGTGCTTATTGTATAATGTTTTACGCAATCGATATGTCATGGTATTCTACGACTTGTTTCTATCCAACAACCACTTGTACTTTTTCACTGCATGTGTTTTCTCATTATATATTTGCGCTGTAACTATTTTGTGTAATGCATGGTAGAAAGCACTTCTCATCCGTCCTCTTGGAATGGAGGGAATTTATCGACCCACAAATTTCATTTTTTAAATATATATACTAGAAGTCCATCATACAAATAAAATTCTGCTAAGAACTGTTCTTTTTCTACTTCTGATGACTTGCATAGTTGCATCTACCATGATATACAGTTCGATATATTTATACACAATGAGTAATGCTGAATGATTTTTCCATGATTTGCAGAACAAAGAAAGTTGATGATTTCACATCCAGACTCCTAGATATCCATTCCAAAATATTAGAGATGAATAAAAAAGAGGTATTTCAAGTGTTCATCCTGTTGTGGTTATGATGTAATTTGAACAAGCATAGCTCTGTCAGTCATGTAAGCATTTGTGTTCAGTTTATGGCATTTTTCTGTTTGTCACTTGTCACTATTACCTAAATGAAATTAAGGTTAGGAGGATCTGGTTGAATTCCCGTGTTTTTTCCTTAATTTTGCTGCATTTTCTGTCTTTTTTCTAATAGTTGCATACTTGAAAATAAGAATCTGTTCTTTAATTGTCAGAAAGCATTTTGTGACATTGATTGCTGATGAAAGAATGTTTTTATTTGTGAAAAGATACAAAAGTTTACTTGACTATCAATGTAGGAAATATGCTTGGGTTTACATCGTTCGGATTATATGCTGGATGAACAAACTAAATTACTTCTGCAAATAGAGCTCAATACCATTTCGTCATCATTTCCTGGACTGAGTTGTCTTGTCACTGAGCTTCACAGGTGAAGCTCTACATATATTTGAGTTGATATTTCTTTAACTTTATTGAGATGCATTGTATCTTGTCAAGATGGAGATTGCCGCGACTCGCTAACATCCATTACAATGCAGCCTAAACTAACATATTTCCACCTGCCCAATAAAAGAAGAAGATTGCAATGAAGCACCTATTTCCTACTGGAAGAGTTAAAAGAAAATACTTTCCGAAGCAAAATCTGATGCACTAGAATGTATCAGGAAATGAATAAGTTCTCTCAAAAAATTATTGAAGCTTATATGATAATGTGGATATGAAGACATAAAAAGTTGATAGATTCATCTTTTAACCCTTTTAGTTTTTTTTTTGGTTACTAGGAGGAGGATCCTTTACAAAATGGTTCTTTTAATTAGTACTCAATCTGTTCAAAATAAGTCTCATACACTATATGTGCGGTCAAATTAACTTTCTTTCAATATCTGATTTTACATACGGAGTTACAAACATTTTTCATATTAGAATTCAGTTTTGCAGTTCAACAGAACTCTAAGGACACATTTGCTTCACTGGTTAATAAACGGTGCTTATTAAGACTCCCGTTAATAAGCGGCGCATAAAATAAGCAGTGTTGTAAGCTCTTGTTTACTTCAAAGGATTTAAAACACCGTTTAACATTAAAATGTCCAAAATAACCCTATACATATATAGACACACAAACATTGATGTACACAAGTATATAATATAATACGTGGTGGTCACCCCATCGCGTACCCATACCCATACCCCTACCTCTACTCCCTAACCCCTGCCCCTACCCTACACCCTACCCCAATTCCACTCCCCACCCCTTGACCCCACCCCTTACCCCAACCATGACCTTACCCCCTACCCCTACTCCCCTACCATTGGGTGGGGTAGGGTTTAGAGGGGGTACGGGTGGGGATCGGGGTATTGTAGGGGGTTGGGGGTTTGTCGGGGTAGGCTAGGGGTAACAATAAGGGAAGGGGTAAGGGTAAATTCGGAAACTGAAAAAGTTTAAAGTGCCGCTTAATTAATACGTGGGAGTGGTATGCTTAGTAAGTGACACTTTAAGCACCTCTTTCGGTTAGTAAGCAGCTTATTAAACAGCTTGCATTTACTAACCTAACTGTAACTTTAGCAGCGAAGTAGACACGCCCTAAGTGACTTAGTGTAGTTGCTAAATATGTACGGAGTATATATTAATTCTGACAGAGTAATATGAATTTATATGTTATTAAGAGCAAATTAACTTTATCATGGGCCAACACTCATAAAAGGAAATGGGAATTTCTTATATGGTACGAAGGGTGTGTTAACTTTCTCTGGGAAATTATGTAATGGGTGCTTTGATTTCAAACTGCAGGAGTTTAATTCAGCAGAATCGGCAAGATCTTGCATTAGACCCTGACAGGATTCCTCAAAATAGTGCAGTGATTAAGTTTGCTGAGGCGCTATCCAAAGCATGGAATGAATATAACAATCCCAGGTGGATAATTATGTCCACGTCTTGAAAATTTCACAATAACTTCACGTTTTACAGCTAACCTGACTATAAAAAGTGCAGGGCTGTGGTTATGTTTGTCGTTCAAACTGAAGAGCGCAACATGTATGATCAGCATTGGATTTCTTTAGTGCTGAAAGAAAGATATCCTTAACAAATTCCATAGAGAGGCTATTCTTAGTGAATGCTGTGCATTACTTTTTATGCATTATTGAACTGTTTTCAATTGTATACGTTCTCTCTCGCCAATATATTGATATGTGTTTCCTTAGCATAGTAACACACATCAACTGACAACTATTCGGAAGACACTGGCAGAGATTGATGCACTTGGAGAGCTTTTACCAGATGGTACACTTGTTGTGTATGTGACCTCACAATAGTTCAACATTAATGTTATACAATCTGGTTACCATTTTATGGTTGATGCACAACCTTACATTTTTCTTTTTGAAACCGCAGAGATGGTCAAGTCATTGCAGTTGTTTACTTTAGAGCGGGATATTCTCCGAGTGATTATCAATCAGAATCTGTAAGTGCTTTTCCCTTTATCTATGTGAGCCAAATGTTATGGCAATATACATATACATCCAAATGTAATTTTACATTCAGATATTTTTGTACTTTTTATAATTGCTCATTTTCGTGAACCATGAACACTATACATTGTGATGCACAATGTAGATTATCGACAAGAACATATATATATATATATATATATATATATATATATATATATATATATATATATATATGACGGTTCCGGTAAGAACGGACTCTTAGGAGAGAAAAAAGAACGAATCTGGACCGTTGGATTGTATTATGTGGAACCAAATTGTGCATTTGATGAAACTGGAATGTGCATTAAATGATATTGAAATGTGCAAAATAAAAAATTAAACTCAAGTATGCATTAGATGAAATTGAAATGTGCAAAATAAAAGGTACAAAATTAACATCACATCGTACTTTTTATTCTGCACATTTCAGTTTCACTTAGTGCACATTTCAATTTCACGTAATGCACAATTCAACTTCACATAATGCCACTGTATCGTACCCTTTGTGATGCACATTTCAATTTCACCTAATGCACATTACAGTTTCATCTAATGCACACTGAATTTCACTTAAAGCAAATCTAATGGTCCAAATTCGTTCTCATTTCTCTCATAAGATCGTGTTCTTATTTGAATCAAAACCTATATATATAATGGGAAAATAACTATAAATAATACAATTTATCTTTCATGAACTAAGAATAATACATACTTTGAATATAATTGGTAATAATACCAACTATTCAAATATAGACCAAAAGTGATATAAATCATTTTTTCACCAAAAATTTAGTCATTCAACTCACAAAAAACTAATATTAAAATATCAAATAAGTGAGTGTATTTCCGAATATCATTTATTTGATGCTTTGAAATTAGTTTTTGATGTCTTAAATGACTGGATTTCTTGTTAAAAAGTGATGTCATATTATTTTTGTCTTACATTCAAATAGTTGGTATTATTAAAAATCATTTTTAAAGTATGTATTATTATTGGTTGATGATTGATAGTTGGTATTATTTAAAGTTATTTTCCCTATATATACATATATATATGTGTGTGTGTGTGTGTGTGTGTGTGTGTGTGTGTGTGTGTGTTCTGTTAGAAGACAAGGAACAACCGAACAAATATACCCTTAAGTTATACAGTATGTCATAGAAGAAATATACTCCTAAATTTTCTTTTGGAACAAATAACACAAAATTGTAAAGTTTGAACAAATATACCCTTGAAATATATATCAAAGAACATATATAACTTTCAACTATTGGATATAAAGGGTATATATGTTCTATATACTATATAGTTCAAGGGTATACTTGTTCCAACTTAACAATTTTTGTGTTTATTTGTTCCTAAACAAAGTTGATGGGTATATTTGTTCTGTGGTAAATAGGGGCATATTTATTCCTTCTCTCATAGTTTTAGTTAATGGTTAGAAACAAGATGGCATCTCAATTTGAATCTTGATCTACTTTTAGTTGTTGTGTTAATTAAAATCATTAGTTCAGCATTGTATTTTATGATTAATGGTTCTATTTAGAGCATTTTGTTTGGTTTTGACATGTTATACCAACTTGGCAATTTTTTGGTTAAATCTTTGGTTTATTTCACATATGTAGGAATGGAGAGCAAGGCATCTTATAGAGCAGTCCAGAGCGATCAAATGCCCTTCAATATCCTATCACTTGGCGGGCACCAAGAAAGTTCAACAGGAGCTTGCAAAGCCCAATGTACTTGAGAGGTATTATTATATCCACAGTATCATTTATTTGCATCACATTATGTTTTGAAGTACTACCTTCAGTTCACTTTTAGTTGATCCACTTTCCTTTTATGGAACTTTATTATTACTCACTTGACTTTCCATTTTTGGCAACTACCATCATATATAAAAACTAACAGAAGCATCCTTTCCATTTTTATCTTCTATTTACTACTACTTCTACACTATTAACTAGTCCTACAATTTTGCTCATAGATTCCATGAAAACCCTATAGGTGCAACTAAATGTGAAAGGCCGCAGTCAATAACATTCACTCATTCAGTTTGAAAATACTATTATAAATTGACCCCCCCCCCCCCCACTTTCTCCTTGGTTTTGGAGCAGGTTTCTTGACAGTGAAGACGACATTTCTAAAGTGCGTAAATGCTTTGCAGGCTTGTGGAGCCTTGATGAGTCTGATGTGATAAAGGATGCGATTCAAAGGCCTGAATTATATGTTATGAAACCTCAACGAGAAGGCGGAGGTTGTTATTATACTTCAATCATTACTACTACTAATACTAGTAGTAGAAGCATCTTGCTAACACTCCATATGCTATATGTATATCTATCACACTTCAGGAAATAATATTTATGGTGATGATGTAAAAGAAAGTCTTCTGAAGTTGGCGAAGGAAGGGAGTGGAAATGAGGCAGCTTACATCCTCATGCAGAGGATTTTTCCTACTTTGTCTAAAGCAATCCTAATGCGAGATGGTATCCCTCACAAAGAGCAAGTGGTTTCAGAACTTGGTATATATGGTGCTTATTTAAGGTATATATAATAGATAGTAGGCCTCAAATTTCTCCTGAAGCTCCCCAGCTCTTAAATCAATATAATTATTAATGAAAATAGCAGAAAATATCAGATGCCAAACAGCCATGCTCACAATCTTATTGTTCATATTTTTCAGTTGCAGTTTTTGGGTCCCATAATTACCTCTGAAATAATTGTGCAGGAATAAAACAAAGGTAATAATAAATGAGCAATCCGGTTACCTGATGAGAACAAAGGTCTCTTCTTCAAATGAGGGTGGGGTTGCTTCGGGCTTCGCAGTTTTAGACAGTATATACTTGGTTTGATATATTTTATACCCTCTGGGGTTATGAAGTGTGGCACCTCTATGTACTGAGGTCTATTACTGTTTGATTCAACGAAAGAATTACATTAGGTTTTGAATCCCCTTGCACCTATGTTCTCTTTTCACTGGTTACATTTGGTTGGTCAGTTTCTTGACATACATTGAATGATGAATAATAGTTTGTTGAAGAGCTAATCTCACATAATCACATTGACTAAATATAAAATAAACAAATCTAATAACGTGGAACATAAAAAATAATGATTCTACCAAAAATAAGTGAACTGGAATAGGTGATAGCAGAAGTGAACTGGATCACTTTAAACGTTCTTGGATATCATACATATCATCTCACAATATTGAGATATCATGTCCTACTGGTAATGTATAATAATAACTAGTATTATACCCGTGCATCGAAAACATATTTCTCACATGAAAAAGTAGATTTTTTAATTATATAAATAATATATACTCGTATATAATTTAATAACTTCCCATATAAGTATTTAATTGTCGTAATGTAATAATACCAGTATCGTGTTGTGCCTCAGTGCATGTGATAACATGATTTTGTTAGTTAATTTTGCTATATATATTACACGCGCGCACGTACTGTGAAGTCTATGAGTTATTTTAACTAATGAAATTTACGTATTTTATCAATTATAAAGTTGGTTGATAATACATATTATTATTTATTGAGAATATCTTATTTGTGAACTAATTATGCAAACATATTCTCACTAAAAAATAGATTGTCTTTTATTGCATTCATAGACATCACTTTTTTGTTTGTTTTTTAAACTAATAAAATGAATATTCACCTTTAAAAATGCTTATTCACTAAAAATACAAAGTATCTCTTACTTTCATAGTTGAAATAAAAAAATAATTCCAATTGAAAATGGAGATAGCAACGAACTTTTGGAGAGCCGGCCTTAGGGGAAACCCTAGGCAGCCATCCCCAACCTCTTTCAAGATCTAATTTTCAACCTTTTCTTTTTCAATCAGCAAAAAGGTTTTGGAAGATGGTGACATTCTTTATGCAGTGAAAGATCAAATCAAAGGTTATTCTATGTTTCCGCTCTTTTTTAATTTCTATTTTTGAGGATTTTGGTCCGGCGTCTTCATTGGCCGAGAATTTTGTCCGCTTCATGTGAGCGTGTGGTATGTTATTCTCCTAGCAATGTCTAGAGGTTGTGTGTTTCTAAACGGTGTAATCTATTTGGTGAATTTTCGTTGTTCATGGTTGCTAAAGCTTTTTCAACCTTCTTGTTCCGATGCTTCAAATACTCGCCCACCACCTGAACCACCACCTCGCTCTGGGAAGAAGAAGATGATCAATTGGATCTCCTTTTCGGTGGCTGGTCAAACCGATGCTTCAGAAAATTTCTGCTTGACTGATTTTCCTTTGTTGGTTGCTGGTCAAACCAATTCACCCTTTCCGGTGGCTGGTGAAGCCGAATCTTTTAGTTGTAAATTTTTAATTTTCTCTTTGGAGTACCAAGAAGAGCAGCAAGGCTGTTAGACTAGACTACATTATTGCAGGGTTAGCTGTTGACGATATTTGTTGTGAATCAAATTTGTCATATGTCTTGTTTTTAATTAGTTTTATTTTTACCTTTTATGGTATATGTTTAATTGTAATAAGTAGCTTAGAAATGGAATAGGGCCACTTATGCTTTGGCTCATATTCTTAGGTTAGGCCCGAATAAAGAAACTTGTACACCTGCGCCCATAAATACGCGCATAGGGTGTACAACTCCCATCTTTGCGCCAAATATTCTGCTGTAATACTTAGAGAGATTCTAGATATATAGAAAGGGGGAGAGTTCAGTGTTTGATATCTGTTTAGATCATTATCTGAATCTCTTCTTCTTCTATTATCGTTGATGTCCATTCAATAGCTCTTCGTTTATCACCATCATTTTGGGACCAACAACTGGTATCAGCGTCGATCGAGTGAAGATTATCTGCGAAGAACTGTGAAGAAATGCTCTGTTTTCTGTTTTTTGACATTTTCACATTTTAGCTCTTGTAATCTTATTTTTTATCAAACGTTGTAATAGATATACTGTTAGAATCGCCTCTCAGAACCGATCAAACAGTATATCTCCATTTTCGATTTCTATTTTCAAATTTTCGATTTCTCGATATTGTTGTATTGAAAAACAGGTTTCTCGAGCTTTTGGAAGGATTTTCGAGTTGAAATCATTACAGGACGTTTCTCAAAGAACAAGTTTTCGCAGCTGGAGTTTTTGATCTGCAAGAATCGGAATTTTCTAAGTACAGGATCTCGACATCAAGATTTCGATATCCCAGTTCTCAAACTGATTTTTCGATATCAGTTTCTCGATAGCTAGTTTCGATATTTGATTTCTCGAATTGCTTTTTTGATACACAGGTTCTCGAATTGAATTCTCGATATTCAGGTTCTCGATATTCAAGTTTTCGAAACTTGATTTCTCGAACTTTGATTCTCGATATTCAATTTCTCGAATCCCGCTTCTCGAAATTCAGGTTTCTCGAAGTATTTTATCAAAATCTTCTTTCTCGATAAACTTTTCTCGAAAAACAGGTTTCTCGAACTCTGGTTTTCGAAGTCTAGTTTTTTATATTATGTGATCAACCACTCGACGGTCAACTTTTGAAGAACAGAATGGATGCTTTATCTCTTGGAAAACAAAGCAGACCCCCGATCCTAAGAAGGGGTGCATATCTAATGTGGAAGAACGATTTTCTGAATTTCCTGGAAAGCAAGGACAATTCATCAGCGATGCTAGAATCTTTGAACGAAGGACCAGCTGAGTTGCGGATGACCGTAGGAGGAGACGGTGTTAACAATCCCCCAGTTGACCCTGTTAGAAGACTAAAGACTGAAGCTGAGTACACGGATGCAGATAGGCTAAGAGTCAAAGCTGACCTGATGACAAAGACATAGATGCTTCAAGTGATTCCCAACGATATTTACATTCTGATTGACATCATGGAAACTGTGAAAGAAATGTGGGATGAGGTGAACAAGCCGATGTAAGGAATTGATCTTAGACTGAAGACTAAGGAGGCATGCATTCTAACTGCTTAGGACTCTTTCAAAGCTAAGCCCGGTGAACCGCTCCATGAAACGTATAACAGATTCGTGATGCTGATTAATGACATGAGAAAGATCTAAGTGATCAAATCAAACATGGAACTGAATATACGTTTCATGTCCAGTCTCAACCCTGAGTGGAGAAGAACGGTGAAGAATATCTAGCAAAACTTGGACTTAGATGAGGTTGACTTGTATACTATTCATGATCACCTTGAGCAGTTTGTGAATGACACTGCTGAGATGCAAGGAAATTTTGATGTTGATCCATTAGCAATTTAGCACTTATGATGGAAGCACAACCCAAGAACTCATCTAAGGTTCATAAGAGGAAGAAAGTGATTGTTGTGTCTGAAGAGGAAGAAAGTGAAGATGAAGTTGATGGTCTGAGCTAGCTGAGCTTCAGAAGAAAATGACCCTGCTGACTAATCAATTCAACAAAAAGTTTTTCAAGAAGAATAGTTCATCAAATAAGCTGAGAACTTCTTCATCCAACTACAAACAGAAGAACAACAATCTGAATGCATCTGAGAAGGCAGTTGCAGCTGAAGAACCTCCCAAATGCTTCAATTGTGAAAAAGATGGACATCTTATCAAAGATTGTCGCTTGCCAAGGAGGAGAGACTTCAATTATTATAAGCAGAAGATGTTCCTGAACAAACAAAAGATGTTCATGACTAAGCAAGATGATGAAAATGCTGCACTGCTAGCTGAGAAAGATCATTGGATGGATGATTCTTCGAATGAAGGAGAGGAAAACTTGGCGTTGATGGCTATTGTGTTGAAAAGAATGATGAAAAGAGTGATGCTGCGATCTCCAAAGAAGAAGGTGAAGGCTCGAATGATGATGTAAGTGTCTCCAAATCTCCCTGTTCATGTAATTGCCAAATTCATTCCTCGCATGATAATGATAGAATCATTAAAGAATTAGAGGAGAGGTTAGAAAACAATCATAGAGTCTTACTGAAGAATCTAGACAAGAATGCCTCACTTAACATACAACTGGAAAATTCTAAAGAAAAGGTTAAGAACTTGATTTTACAAACAGATAAGCTAGCATTGAAAGTTGTTGATCTAACTAAATGTTTGTGTGAGGCTGAGATAGAGCTAAACCAAACACGAGCTGTAAGAGCAACTCTTCACGATCAAAGAAGTGTTGTTTACAAAAAAATCAAGGAACTAGAGGACTTAATTGCAAAGAAAGGTCAAACTGAACGAACCATTTTCCTAAACCAAACCAAGGACACCCGTTTCTATAATTCTAAAGAAGGATTTGATCTGTCTAACCCATGTAACTTGAAAAAAGTTAACTATCGTAAACTGTATGACATCAGTTACATGGGTCTCGGATTGACCAAGTTAATGTCTTTCGTTGTTGCAAAAGAAACGGCTGAACTTGAAGATGTAAAGAGATAAAATGTTACTATAATTGAAATTCCTTTTGATTATGTTGCTTTGAATAAGAGTTATGAAACCAAAGAACCTGAATTTTCTACTAATGAGAGGAAAGAACAAAGGCAGACAACTGCATATGCTGAGTCACAGATCTATGGACAAACAAAGAGAGGTTCTACAGCACGATCTATAGACATGCAAGAATCCAGTTTGGAAAATTCTAAACATAGCTGAACACCATACTATCAAACTCTTTGTTTATTTGTTTATCGCCTACAACGCACTGACGGGACAGAATTCACATGTCAAGAGAAATACTTCTTCACGCTGAAAATGGATGACATCTACTAGATGTTCATGGTCTACAGAGAACTTCCCGTCAGTAGCAGCCGATTTGTACAATAAGGCTTCGATGTTATCAAACACTTCATAACCAGACAAGTCTGAGTTCACGCTGCCCATGATCTTCAAATGGTCCCTGAAGACAACCTCCCAAAGGCCAATCTCACACAACCAAAGTTATACGGACCGGAGCTCGAACAGTTTCCTGCATATCATATCTTTGATGATCCGGTCTCGATAATTTACTTGAATCACAATGAAGAGAAGCGCGTGATGATGGTTGAAGAAATCAACAAGTACTGTGATGAGACCCTGAAGATCATACGGGAGAAGCTACAACCACTTAAAAAGTGATTTTGATAGCAGACTGGTTGAAGCATCGGACGCTAAACTTGAAGAATCTCACAGATTCGACAGAATTCTGAAAACTATCGAGAAACAACTTGACAAGAGAAGGTCACTCGGACAGTATGAGTATGTACTTAACCTGAGAAAGAATTATTACAAGGCCCATAAGTGAAGAATAGGAAGACGGCACTTGATCACAAATGGGGAGATTGTTGAAGATTATTATTGTGAAACAAGTTTGTCATATGTCTTGTTTTTAATTAGTTTTATTTTTGCCTTTTATGGTATATGTTTAATTGTAATAAGTAGCCTAGAAATGGAATAGGGTCACTTATTCTTTGGTCCATATTCCTAGGTTAGGCCCGAATAAGGAAACCTGTATAGCTGCGCCTATAAATACGCGCATAGGGTGTACAACTCCTATCTTTACGCCAAATATTCCGCTGTAATACTTAGAGAGTTTCTCGATATATAGAAAGGGAGAGTTCAAAGTTCGATATCTGTTTAGATCATTATCTGAATCTCTTCTTCTTCTATTATTGATGATGTCCATTCAATAGTTGTTCGTTTATCACCATCATTTTGGGAGCAACATTAGCGATATGGAAGGATTCATTGGATCTGTTCCATTCTATGTCTCATCTCACTATAGCCTTAGGCTATTCATTCTCTTTTATCTTTGCTATCGTTTAATAATACCTTAGTTATTTCATTTAAAAAAAATCCAATTGAAAATAGATACGTAATATTATTTCTTACATTCATGGAGAAAAGTTTTTCGATATTTAAAAATTAAGACACGAAAATATGGAAAATGGTGTTGGCTAATAAAACGGGGCGTGTTAAAAGGCTCATACACACCCATTTACGCCTATTTATATAACGGGCTTGTAAAAGAAGCCGCTTTCAATCACTCCGTATTAAGAGAATGTTTGTGATGCTTCTATTTTTTTTATCGTTAAACCAACAAATATCCTACTACCTCCGTCCCATTTATATTGTCTCGGAAGAGGGTGACACGGTTATTAAAAAAAGTGGGTTTGTGTGGTTGATATTAATTGATAAATTAAGAATAAAGTAAGAATGATTTAGAGCCACACAAACTTTGTCAAGTATGGTACTCCCTCCGTCCCCCTAACTTTGTCCCGTTTTACCTTTTTCATTCGTCCAATTAAGTTTGTCTCATACCATATTAGGAAATATTTGAGTGGTTAGAATTCATTCTACTAAGATACCAACAAATATCCTACTACCTCCGTCCCATTTATATTGTCCCGGAAGAGGGTGACACGGTTATTAAGAAAAGTGAGTTTGTGTGGTTGATATTAATTGATAAATTAAGAATAAAGTAAGAATGATTTAGAGCCACACAAACTTTGTCAAGTATGGTACTCCCTCCGTCCCCCTAACTTTGTCCCGTTTTACCTTTTTCATTCGTCCAATTAAGTTTGTCTCATACCATATTAGGAAATATTTGAGTGGTTAGAATTCATTCTACTTTATTCACACTTTATCAATTCAATTCCACCACACAATTCTACTTTTTCTTAAAAACCACACCGCATCCCTTCATCCCAAACTTAGGGGGACGAAGGTAGTATATGACAATTTAAGTGAGACTTCTCAAAAAGGTTAACGAAACAATATAAATGGGACGGGGAATGAGTAAAGAGTCAGTTTGGTCCTCGAAGTTGCAAAAAAGGGGTCAAATAAGTCCTTATATAGAAGATTCTGTCCGGACGTGCCATTTGAGGCGGCTCCCGATAGAATTTTTTGATGAAACTTTTTGAGCATCTTATTCATTAAGTCTAGTTTACTCATACCAAATTTCAGCTAAAAATTCAATCGGGGAGACATTCAAATGAATTCTTGAAGATAACTGCGCTTTTAATGGCACAGTTATCTTCAAGAATTCATTTGAATGTCTTCCCGATTGAATTTTTATCTGAAATTTGGTATGAGTAAACTAGACTTAATGAATAAGATGCTCAAAAAATTTAATCAAAAAATTTCACCGGGAGCCACCTCAAATGGCACGTCGAGACAGAATTTTCTATATAAGGACTTATTTGACCCCTTTTTTGCAACTTCGATAACCAAACTGACCCTTATCCCGACGGGGAATACTATATACAAAGCTACGTGAGAAAATTGGCAAAGTTCCCGCCTAAACATCCGGTCAAAGTCTAAAGCATTCGGATGTCAAAATAAGATTAAAGGAAATTGGATAAAGAAATAATGACAGCAATAATACTAATGGCTTTCTAATTGACAAAAATAAGACTTGTGTTAACTTTAGACAAAAAAGAGACTTATATTAATCAATGGCCTAAATTACCCTCACTTCTCTTTTTTCTCTCTTCCGTATCTGATCTCCTGCACTTTTCCAATAGGCTAAATTAATCCTGGCTTTCTAAACCCTTTTTCTCTCACTCACGCAGCTCCTTCGCCAAAGCCGCCTCCCACGGCAGATCTCCATCGCAGCAGAGAGCCTCCGCCAACGCGTCTATGCCAGCGCACCTCCATCTCCAATCCTGCAGTCCCGCTCCATGCTCTCTCTCTGTCGCGCAAAGTTCTTCCTCCTCCCATCGTTGTTCCCAGCCGCGGACGACCACACCGATTTCTTTCTCTTCTCTTTCTATTCGGTGTAGGCAGGTTACAGGCGACCGGAAACGCTAGAGCTCCGTTTACATAGGCTAGGGCTTTATTGCGACCCCTACATTCCAGATCTAATCTGGACGACAGGGATTTCAATCTAGGGTTGGGCGGTGGTGGGCTAGTTGGCCGGTGGTGAGCGATGGTGTGCGGTTATTGCGGCGGAGAGCTAGGCCAGGGTGGTGGTAGTGGCGACAGAGGGCTAGGGTGAGGCAGGGGGACGGCAGGGGACTGGGGTGAGGCAGGGCAGGGAGCTAGGCAGTGGGTCAGGCAGGGCAGGGGCTAGACAGTGGGTCAGGCAGGGGCTGGGGTGAGGCAGGGCAGGGGGTTAGGCAGGGGTGAAGCAGGGCAAGGGGTTAGGCAGGGGTGAAGCAGGGTTGGGTGTGGTGGTTGCTGGCAGCGGTTGCCGGAGGTGGTGGCCGGCGGCGGCGGTGGACTGTGTGGTGGACGGTAGATTAAATTGGATAACTAAAATTGGGTAACTGTCAATGGCTATTGGCGGGTCAAAATTGGGTAATTATCGATGGCGATTGGCGGGTCGGATAACTCTAAGTGACTTGTCGAGTAACTAGAACTGGTAATCGGGTAACTGTAATGTAACGGGTCGGGTAACTGTCACTGGACGGGTAGACGTTGGTCACTACACGGGCGGGTGTTTGTCGCTGAAAGGGTGGACGTTGGTCACTGGACGTGGGGACGTTGGTCACTGGACGAGAGGACATTGGTCACTGACGGGCGGTCGTTGGTCACTGACGGGCGGACATTGGTCACTGTACAGACAAGTAATTGTAACTGGCTACAGGTTGGTGAGACGAGTAACTGTAACTATTTGAATCAAATACTCTATAATTAAAAATCATCACCAACTAAATTTAATTGGTGGGAAAGCATATAAAAGTCAATTTCTTGTGGCCTGCCCATGGCATTTGCACTTTTGCATTGGGAACGACCGGCAAGAATGATACGTGGACATAAGAATTACTCTGGTTTACTGTATACGGGTGTTAATTAATTAGGTAGGGGCAAATTTGATAATTCCATCCCAAAGTTATCAATTGGTCTTACGGATGGTCTCTTTCTTGGCAATTTTTAAAACAGGTCCTATATTTGTCAAAACACATTTAATTAGTATTATTCATGACCTAACCCCTTGGATAAAATGTGTCTGACCTGGTAAAGGTAATCAGTCTAGGATAGTGTAGTGCTTGGGATTTTTTTTAAAAAATTAGACTATTTCTATGGTACTTAAAAGGTAGCATACCTTTGTCCATATGTACTAATGAAAAGGTAACAGTTGAATTATTTAAATCTAAATTAAAATTGATAAAGTGATGTGGTCCAATATAAGTAGGATACTTCTGTTTTTAGAAAGGTACCAGAGTTGTCCCAAAAATTTATGGTCATTTCAGGTCTGCTGTCTATGTCATCTGAAAAGGGAAGAAAGGAGGATCGTGATTTAAGTTCAGCTCTATACCCCTAAACTCATCTCACATGGGTCTTGAGCTATGTAGCACCGATACCGGTACGCGGAAACGCGGAAACGTGGAAACGGGTACGGGGCTACGTCAAAATAAAAAAAATTAGGATACAGATACGGGGCCATATTTATAAATATTAAGAGTTATGGGAGTGTATTTACAAATATTAAAAGTTATAGGGGTCTATTTATAAATATTTAAAATAGTTTTTTTTTTAAATATATATGTATATATACATATAATATCCTATGATGTCTACTCATTCATTGCATTGAAGCATTTTCCTTTTTCAAGATACTTGCTAATAAATTCATAATATTTCTCATATATACTAGTGTATCTCGAAATATAAATGTAATCAATAAGTGCAAGTACCCACTTCAGAGTATGAGTTAATGACTTAATTCGGATATAGCCATATAGGCTCATTATTTGATTACCAAGTAAAATATAATGTAGTTTTAGATTTTTATTTTTTTAGAATTTTATTAAAGTAAATTTTGGGATTTTTTTTAAAAAAATTGGTACGAGTATCCGTCAGGATACGAGTATCGGGAACTTTCGAAAAATTACAAAACAAAATGAAAACTTTTAAGAATTGAATATACGACCCGGGAAGTATAGTATCCGTATCCGATAAGCCCATACGCTAAAGTATTATACTTCATAGGTCTTGAGAGCCGGAGATGAGATTATCGAGTGGCAAAGGAGTGGCCAGAAGCTGTGGAGCAGGGCATGCCAGGCGAGCGGGAGTCTTGGACTGTGGGCGCCGCCGCCGACGCTATCAACAGTTCAGTTGGGCCGTCATGGCCGGAGAGCAGCCGGGCTGCCAGCTGACGCAGGCGGCCGAAGGTACGATGCGACACACTAGCAGCGGACAGCAAAATACGACCGACAAGGCAACTGGCGGACTGGTGGCGTCTCTGTGGCTTGCGGACTTCACAAAGAAGAAGTCGGATACCATTTCACTTTGTTTGGGGTTTCTGGAATCAGCATACAAGTGAATGTAAAATTCTGCAGGTCAGGAGTTCTACATTTGGCTATACCTCTTATTTTGATACTGAATTTTTTTTATTCCGTGTAAAGGCTTTTCTGTGCTTAACTATAAGCGTTGAATCTGCAACAACAAGAGTATTATATTTCAACATCCTGGTGTGATATATCATAAAAGCTGTGATTTTTATTCATGTTCTGAAAATAAAGATTGAGGTTGTTCTTTTCTTTCCTTTTATTTTATTTTATGTTTCTTTGATGAATGTTAAATTTCTATCATGAAGTTGCAGCAGGATGAAAAAGGTGAGTAAACATCTATACCGAGCTAGATATACTTGAAAACTTTGTAAGGAATTTTCTTACATATTATGATACTACAGACTTTTATTTTCTGAAAGTATCATATTCTGAAAGTATCATGTATATAACACCTAACAATTTTTAGCGCAAATGAATTTTATTTGGCTCAATGATGCCATGACAATTGCTCTTTTATTTCTCCCAGGGCCATCACGGTCAACCTTAGATGAACCGTCCATGTCCGCCGAAGAACTCTAAGCCAAAAGTCCCTATTTCTGTTGCATTTTCTGAACTGGATTTAGGAACTTGAGTTCACCGAAGGAAGAACTCTAAGCCTAATGGCCTTGATTCATTCTTTCTAGAGGAGATGGGTGCTTTGAGTGGCGAACCAACCAGCTAGACAATTGTATGGTTGATATTGCGAACGGTTAGCTGCCGCTCGCCATGAAATATCCATCACGAGCAGAAGTTCAATCTGCCCACCAGGTGCCCGCTCGCTTGCGAGTGTTCCTGCTTTCCTGGAATCTAAGCTTCTCGCGTACGAAGAGGTATGCATTTGACAATGTCTTATTACTCCTATATATGTAAAGAAGCAGTTTACAACTTAAGTTTTGACTTTTGACATGAGAATACGAGATGAATACATCCTTATGGAGGATGAATACATGTATACCACGTTCTCAACTGTTTAAAATGACGACAGAAAATACTATTTCAGACGGGGTAACCAAAACCAAACAAAATATACCGTAGGAAAGTGAAAAGAAAAGGCTATCTAAATTTTGGAAAGAATAATGTGCATTTGGGAGTAGAAATCATTCAAAGAAAAGATATATATCTATTCCGGCAGATAAAAAAAATTAGCACAAGGTTTTTTTGTAAGAATTTCCAATGAACAAATTTACTTTATGTGGCAGATTATCCTTTTAGTAGGAGTTCATGTCAAATATGGTCTCAACTATTTCAATCATCAGTTGCATGAAGGATATATGTATGAGCTGCAGCAGAAATTCATATCTAAGTCCAATGTGAAAACATCAAATATAGTGCACACTCACGGTTTTTTATCTTAAAATTAGCTGCAAAATTACAACTACATCATCTTTATTAGGATCAGGTATATGTCATAAAATACATGGAACCTTTAATCATTTATGCTGTATGCACAAATTCAAAGTATACATGTGTCATACTAGAATTACATATGCAGAACACGATGGACGGTTATAAGATATTAGTGGTTGTAATCTTAGTCACCATGATTAGATAAGGTCTAAGAAGATCTAAAGGCTTCTAAGTTACAGATTTCATGATACTGTATGGTGTTTAATGAATAGATTAATGGAAAAATTCACATGAATAATCCCAACTATTCGCAGTCTTCTCATATTAATTCCAAATATGTGTTATTTTAATATAATCTGAATTATAGGTATTGTCTTCTCATAACAATCCGGTGACCTGAATGAACTCATTCAGCAGGTCACCTCGACATGTGGTGTCTTTTTAGTGGTCAATTTTTTTTATTTCTTTTTTCTTTTTTCCTTCCCCTTTTCAGCTTTCTTCTTCTTCCTCATCTCCTCTGCGCGAGTCCTCCGTCACTCATCATCCTTCTCCCCTTTTCGTTTCCATTTTACCAATTCCTCTGGTTTTTAATTTCTTCTTTCTTCGATGGTCATCTTTGCAATAACATACTAATTTAATAGGTCTAATTTCTTTTCATTTTCTTTTCTACAATTTTCTCTTTCCTCCTCTCCTTCATAGGGTCATATCCATCCTTTCATCTCCTTAACAATGAAATTGAAATATCCAATTAGAATTTCCCCTCACTCAAAGTCCGTTTCGTATTCCATGGGCTTGTAATATGAGAAGCTCTACTCGAATTTTACATTTTTAGGAGATCTTCTTCTCCATTTTTTGCTTTCATTCCTTTCCCTGGGGACTTGGGCTGGAGCCTGGAGAGTACAAGTGTTTCAGGCGATAAAGGTCTCCGGTCAGTCCATGTGTCATCGTCGCCCGCCGGCCAGCACAGATGCTCTTCATCGCCGACTGTACATTCGTCATATCTATTCTTCATGTCGTCCATCTGTCCGTCCAATTGTTGTTCTTCAACGATGGCCCTTCGGTTATCGTCGTGACCCCTGTTCATCCGCCTTGTCTGAGTTGTCTCTATCTCCGGCCGGTGACCACCTGTTATCATGACCCCGTGCGATGAGCAGCGATGAGCCGATGAGCAATGCCTATCAAGCAAAGCTGTTTAGCTTTTTTCTTTGACTTTTTATACTCCTATTTCTTTACCTGCTAAGTGAGTTACAGGTAATCGGGATCAATTTGGGAAGACACCATATGTATTTGAAATTATTACGGAATTATATATATTTGAGATTAATATTGGAAGACTATCGATAGTTGAGATTATTCGTATGAATTTTTCCTAGATTAATTTATAATATTACAGTTGCAAGATTATTGTTAGTAAGTTGTGCATATGAATGGAAAGAAACCGCACACATTTAGGATGTCAGACAAGTAAGTTGTGCATATGAATGGAAAGAAACCGCACACATTTAAGGTAAATTAAATTTCATATATTGTCTTATTTATTATTGCCTATTTTGTAAAACAGGCTGCTTTGCAGTGACTTCAATGATATTTGGATGGACCTCAAAACCAGAAAGTGGAATAAATACCATCAAAAGGAAAAATTGATGAAAGAGACAAAAAAGGCCCTAAATTGTAAAGCTAAAGCAGTTTTCTCACTCGCATGATGTATCGTTCACAAAGTGGGAAGGAGAGTCTCAAATCAGACACCATGTTAGACCTCATGCATTTCCAAGTCATATTTTGAGAACCTCAAATAAATAAGCATTGGAGAGTATATCAGTATATATTGCAAAAGAAAGTGCTCTTGATGAAGTGGAATCTCAATTAGGATGTTTTCTTTTGGACTATTTTCAGTCCCAGACCAGATCGACCAGACTAGACTTCCGTAGTTATAAAATACACAGAGACCAGACGTTTACCAGACCAGTTCAGACCAGACCAGACCGACAAATTTCAGTCCAAAAGAAAACATCCTTAGTCTCTGCATCATTCCAGATATCCTAATAGATACAAAAGTCTAGAATTTAAATGAATCTTTTAGCTGAATTTGAAGTATACTATCGTATATAACATCTATTTTGGAAATGTTATTCGTTTAGTTGAATATATATACATGTTGTGGTTCTTAGTGTATATTTAACTATTTAGTGATTCTTAATTAGAGTTACAAACATCTATGTATACAAATTTGCTATTTGATCTTTCATTATTTTAATGCTTTTCTCAACGTCGTTATGTTTATATTACTCTGATTACACTATATCTATATACTCTGTATAATTTAAAGTAGGGATAAGGGTCAGATAGGGTCTCGAACTCGGGAAAAAATGTCAAATAAGGCCATATTTAGGATGCTATGTCCGGCTGGCGCCATTTGGGGTGGTTCCCGGTGGAATTTTTTGATGAAATTTTTTGAGAATCTTATTCATTAAGTCTAGTTTACTCATATCAAATTTGAACTAACAATTCAATCGGGAAGGCATTCAAATGAATGCTTGAAGATAACGGTGCTTTTAACTGCACAGTTATCTTCAAGAATTCATTTGAATGCCTTCCCGATTGAAGTTTTAGTTCAAATTTGATATGAGTAAACTAGACTTAATGAATAAGATTCTCAAAAAAAATCATCAAAAAATTCTACCGGCAACTGCCCCAAATGACGTCGGCCGGACAGAGCATCCTAAATATGGCCTTATTTGACATTTTTTTTCAAGTTCGAGGTCCTATCTGACCCTTATCCCTTTAAAGTATTTTATGTTCCGTGCATCGCACGGGTGAAATCTAGTATTAAATCAACAAAACGTTCGTCACATGGCTGACAGCTTGACAATACAATCAGAGAAAAAATGGAAAACAAAATGATAAGAAGCCTTTTGTCCGTTGCCCGCCCTTGAATCAGATTTAGAATCTATCACATTTGTAGAAGCAACACGAATCATTGATCCTGTAATGGGCTTAACTGAGCTAATAGAAACTAAGCAGATAGAATTAGAAAGTGAATCATCATTGATGAGAAAGAGTCATTACAGAGTATTTATACAATACAGAAGTCAAGCAACTAACTATCGGGTCTAATTGAACCCCTTAACTAACAGGAACATCATATGAGTATTTATTTATTACAGCTAACATTCCCCCTCAAACTGAAGATAATTGTTTTGGAAAATCAATCACATTCAGTTTGTTTCTAAAGTCAAGAAAAGTGGAAGCAGATAGAGGCTTGGTCAACACATCTGCAATTTGTTGGGAAGCTGGAATATGCAAGACTTCTAGTTGCTTGAGTGTGACTTTCTCTCGCACAAAAAACAGATCAAGTTCCATATGCTTGATTCTTGAATGGAGTATAGGATTATGTGCAATTTGGACTGTGCTGAGATTGTCACAGTAGATTCTGGGAGTGGAGAATGAAGCATTAAGTTCTTTGAGTAAGAATTGAATCCACAAGACTTCTGAAGCAGTATCTGCCAGACTTCTATATTCAGCTTCTGCTAATGATCTTTCCACCCTTGGTTGTTTTCTAGACCACCAAGAAATTATATTGAGGCCTAAGAAGATACATGATCCCGAGGTAGACTTTCTATCAACAGGGTCTGATGCCCAATCAGCATCACAGAAGGCAAATATAGGAAGAGGAATCTGAGATAATGGAAGGGGCTTGATAATCAGTCCATGATTGATGGTACCATATAGATACCTCAGAATATGTTTCACAGCCTTCCAGTGCTCTTGCAGAGGATTAGCCATGAATTGGCAGACTTTGTTTACAGAGTGACATACTGCAAAGTGCCAACCACAGATCTGTACTGAGAAGGATCAGGGAGGTAATCAGTCCCTTCATTGGTAAGTTTGCAGTTACTTATCATAGGTGTTTTGACACCTTGGAATCTGTCATCCCAACCTTGTGAAGAAGATCTCTGACATATTTTGATTGAGATAAATGAATACAGCCATCAAAAAAATTTCTAACTTCAATCCCCAGAAAGAAATCTATATCTCCTAGATGTTTGAGAGAAAAAGAAGAATTCAGGTGCTGAATGATCTGGCTAATCACATTAGAACTGTTTCCTATGACAAAAATGTCATCCACATAGATTAAAATATAGATTTGTATTCCAGAAGTGAGATAGATGAGTAATGAGGGATCACTTTTGCTTTATTTAAAACCAGCATTATACAAAATTGAAGTAAGTTTTTGAAACCAGGACCTTGGAGTTTGTTTGAGGCCATATAATGATTTATGTAGCCTGCAAACAAGAGAGGTGTCCTGAGCTTGAAAACCTGGAGGCTGTGTCATGTACACTTCTTCCTCAAGTTCCTCATTGAGGAATGCATTGTTAACATCTAATTGCTGTATAGACCAATGGTGAGAGACAACAAGTGTGAGAAGGATCCTTATATTAAATTGTTTTACTACTAGAGAAAATGTTTCTCCAAAGTCAAATCCAAACTTTTGATGAAAACCTTTGGCAACCAATCTGGTTTTAAACTCTTTGATAGACTCATCTGAATTTTCCTTGATTCTGAATACCCATTTACAATCAATTGCCTTCTTTCCTGGAGGAAGAGGCACAAGAGTCCAAGTTTTGTTTGCAAGTAGTGCATTATATTCAGTCTGCATTGCTGCATGCCAAGAAGGAGATGAGCGAGCTTGCCTTACTGATTTGGGCTCAATATGAGCTAACAACAAGGAGGGATTAAGTCTAGGTTTAACTATCCCAGATTTGGATCTGGTTTGCATAGGATGAGTGTTAGTTACTTGAATGGGAGTTGTAGAAGATGAGGAAGAAACAGGTTGTGTATGAGAAGAAGAGTTTGAAGTGTGGAGTTGAGAGTTGTCAGGAGGTGACTGATTTGGAGATAAACTAGGTGTAGAAGATAAAGAATTATGATGAGAATTGGAGTCATTGGGAGAAGAGTTAGGTTGTGAATGATTGGAGGAATCAGAAGATGAGTTTTGTTGAGAATGGGAGTGAGCAGATGAAGAATTGGGTTGAGAAATATCATTGTTGTTGTCGTCAGGAGAGTGAGGTGAAGAGAAGGGAGCAGGGCCAGAGTTTGGAAGAATTGGACTGGCTCTGTTGTTGGGTTGGGTAGGAAGAGAAAAAGTTATGGGGTGATTTGATGGAACTTGGACAGTAGAAGAAATGGTTGATTTGGTGGGAAAAAGGGTTGTATAATGGAATGTGGTCTCATTGAAGACAACATCCCTGGATATATAGATTTTACCACAGGGAGATAGACACTTATAACCCTTATGATGAGAGGAGTATCCTAGAAATACACACTCCTTGGAGTGGTAATCAAATTTATGCTTGTTATAGGGTCTTATGAACGGATAGCAGGAGCATCCAAAGACTTTCAGGAATGAGTAATCTGGAAGGATCTTATACAGTTTGAAATAGGGGCTTAAATTGTCAATGGATTTTGAAGGAAGTCTATTTATGAGGTGTACAGCTGTAGCAAAGGCAATGTCCCAGAACTTTAGAGGTTGGGATGAGTGTGCTAACAAACATAGACCTTTTTCAACTATAATGCGATGCTTCCTTTCAACAACACCATTTTGATGGTGTGTGAGGACAGATAACTCTATGAGTGATACCTTTTTGGGTGAGAAATTGTGTAAATGATCTGAATTCACCTCCTCAGTCAGATTGGAGAGATTTAATTGAAACATTGAACTGATTTAACACATATTGGTAGAAGTTTTGAAAGGCAGAGAATGCATCAGATTTCTTTTTGAGAAAATAGATCCATGTGAATCTAGTAAAAGCATCAATGAAAGATACATAGTAATAGTATCCTCAAAAGACTTGATGGAGTATATGGCCCAGGAACCCCCGGCCCATAGACTCCTACTTCTCCTGCACAAGTCCATTGAGCCCAGGAAACAACTCGGGCCCAAATACAACGGCCCAAGCCTCGAAGAAGCCCAGAATACGCACTGGGGTGCCTTCGGCCTCCTTGGCCGAAGGCTCCAAAACTCACAGGATAGCCTTCTCTAGCATAGGAAGCTACTGGGAGAAAACGGCGAAAAACATGAGCCTTCGGGATTATCAAGCCCTCGGCATCAGAGAAGCCCTCGGCTGAACAAAGCCCTCGGCTGCACAAGGAGCCCTCGGCTACACCGGGAGCCTTCGGCTGAACTAGCTCAATCATCGAAGATTCCTTTTAGAGACAGCCAACCACCGCATTTAATACCACGTCACATCCGCCAACCGCATTCAATGCGGTGGACGTGCCGCTGCCGGTGCCAACCGGCTGATGTGACCCTTCGGCCGTTGGATCACTGACACGTGTCCTCTCATCGCATTTATTGCTGCTATAAATAGCAGCCCTTATTCTCCTTGTAAACCACGCTGAGTTCATTTAATAAATCGACTCTCTCTCCTCCTATTTTGCTCTGACTTCTCTCTAGTTATTCCCGCAATAACCCCTCGGATAAGATACCCCCCGGGTAGACTGTCCATCATTTGGTGCTCTCGTTGAGAGGTCTGAACTATCGAGTAAGAAACCCTCCCCCTCTACCAAACACAAGCCCTCACCAAAAATGGGAAGGACCACCCGAGCCCAATCCAAGAACCTTGAGGAGAACTACGTAGCCCCCGGCGAAACCAACGGGGCTGAGGCCTCCAACAGGCTCTTAGTACCCGAGGGTGGCGTCATCCTCGAATTAGAGCAAGCCGCCGCCGACCTACGCCAGCAGCTGCAGAGGAATACCCCTGATGCCCGCATTGGCCTTGATAATCGAAGGAGGGATCGGAGTGAGAACCAAGTTCCCCCTCCGGCCCCGGCCATCGATCTTCAAGCTGCCTTTGCGGCCTTTGTTCAAAACATGGCTCTCAATTCCGGAGCCCTCGCCTCTCAGGCACCCCTCCAGCCCTACGCTGGAGGAAATGTTATTCAGTTGCCACCACTCCCTCCTCTGTTCACCAATCCTCCCCCGGGGATTGGAAACGCCGAAGGGGTCATGGCGCAGGACACCGCCTCCCAAGAGGCCCAGTCCAGGGATAAACGTCCCTTGATGAAGGAGAAACCCCGGACCTCTGCACTTGAGAGGCTTGGGGGAGCTCCCATACGCCGAGGGGTCCAAGACCGCCTCGGCAAACAGGAATTCAGCAGGCCCCAGGAGAGCGGAGCCTCTGCTTCGGGCGCCGAGGGCGTGCCTCCCCCACGGAGCAAAGGCAAAGCCCTCCTCCATGCCGATGACGCCAGGCACCAGATCAACCAGGCGCAATCCTTCCGGGCCAACTCCCAAGGGGTTGCCCCGAAGGATCCCAAGGACGAAATCATTGAAGCCCTCCTCCGTCAACTCGAGGAGAATCGACAGGCACCCCCGACGGCTTCCACAGCGAGGCCAGATCCGGAGTACGCTGACCTCCGGGCACAGGTGGAGGAAATGAAACGTAAACTTGCCGAAGGCTCAGGCGAGCCCCTCGTTCAGCTCCGCACTAGGACGCCTTTCACCCCAAGGGTGTTGGCGGCCAAAATCCCCCACAAATATCGGGGGCAGCCTATCAAACCATATGAGGGGAAGACGGATCCCCAGGAGCACTATAGCCGTTATCAAAACAGCATGATGATGATGGGGGCATCGGATGAATACTTATGCCGTTGGTTCCTTTCCACCTTGGAGGGACCAGCGTATGAGTGGTTCAACCGGTTGCCCGAAGGCAGCATTGATTCTTGGCAAGAACTTGCCCACCGCTTCCTTACGCAGTTTGCCGGGAGGCACCGCTCAAAGAAACACTTCTCCCACCTTCTGAATGTGAGACAACAGAAGGAGGAAACCCTTCGGAATTTCCTAGAACGCTGGAGGCAGGCCTCCCTCGAGGTCGAGGGCGCCGATGACAGGACCTTGATGGCCCTCTTCCACACCGTCCTCCGCAACGGTAACTTCTCCCGGAGCCTTATCACTGATCCCCCCCGCGATTATACAAAGGCCCTTCAGCGGGGGGATCGATACGCTGAAGCGGAGGAAATAGAGAAGGACCGCCGCAACACGGACCCCTCTCAAAAAAATGAAGGCAGGAATCGGCCAGGAGGGCCTCCCCCTCCGACCAACCGAGAGCCACAGTACAGCGATCGCTCCCGAGGTGGCCAAGCCAGACCCGGGGGCGGTTACAAGAATAATCCGAAGGCATGGGCGCAACCCGTCCTCCTTGAGCACCCACGCACTCCCTTGACACATCCCGTCAGCGTCATTCTTGACCATGCAGAGGAGCGGGGGCTCGTTGAGCGGGACTCCCGTACACCCCTCGAGATTTATGCCATCGGTCCTGATGAGCCCTACTGCCGCTTCCACCGCCACCATGGACACAAAACCGACGACTGCCATCAACTGAAGAACGCCATCGAGAGGCTGATACAGGCGGGCCACTTGTCCCAATTTATCAGGGGCCCTCCTCCCCAGGGTCCCCTTCACCATCAAGGACCACCGCCGAAGGCCAACAAATGGGTGAACCCCAACACCATCCCCTTGGGGAACCCACAGGGGAAGAAACGTGAAATTGGTGGCCTCGATGACGAGGGAGAGGGCTCCCATCAGCAATACAAGCGCCACATTCACATGATCAACGGCGGCAACACCGGTGGAGACTCCGCCAGCCAGCGGAAGAAGTGGGCTCAGTCCCTTTACGTTGGGGAAGTCAATCACATGCCCCCAACTAAAAGGCCGAGGGAGGAACCCATCTTCTTCACGGATGCGGACCTCCCCTCGGGTTCTCTGCCGCACAGGGATGCCCTCGTCATCCGCACTGAGATCAACGACGCCATCATCCTCCGGACTTACGTCGACACGGGGAGTTCTGTCAACGTCATGTACCTCAGCACCTTTCAGGAGTTGAGACTTGACAGAGGGTCCCTCCGACACATCAACACCCCCCTCTCCGGATTTACGGGGGACAGCATAGACGCCGAAGGCGTCATCACCCTCGTGGTTGAATTCGGCGACGGGTCCCATAGAGCCAAGCTCGAAGTGGAATTCGTCGTCGTCAACCTCGACTGCGCACACAACATCATCCTCGGCCGGCCCGCCCTCGAGGATTTGGAGGCCGTCATCTCCATGAGGCACCTCTGCCTCAAGTTCCCCACACCCACCGGCATCGGCTATTCGAGGGGGAACCAGAAACTCTCCAGGGCCTGCTACCTTCAGCTCACCAAGAAGGTTAGTAAAACAGAGTTACGTATAGACACCATCACCACCAAGGCCTTGGAGGAGGTAGAAAGTAGGCCGAGGGCTGAGCCTGCCGAGGAGACTGAAGACCTGATACTCAATCCGGCCAAGCCGGAGAGAGTCCTGAAGATCGGAGCCAAGCTCCCCGAAGACCTGAAGGCTGGCATCACCGAGGCCCTCCGCGCCTACTCCATTGTTTTTGCATGGGGGCCGGAGGATATGCCAGGAATCGACCGAAGGGTTATCACCCACCGCCTAGCGGTGGACCCTTCGGCCAAACCAGTACAACAACGAAGAAGGCCCCTCTCGGCCGAGAGAAGGGAGTTCGTGAAGAAGGAGGTATCTATGCTCCTCTCCATCAAACACATTAAGGAGGTGAAATATCCTTCTTGGTTGGCAAACGTTGTCCTCGCACAGAAGCCTCCTACCTTCCGCATGTGCGTGGACTACACTGATCTGAATAAGGCGTGCCCTATGGACCCCTTCCCTCTGCCGAACATCGATCAACTTGTGGATGAGACCGCGGGATGCGAGATTATGTCCTTCCTCGACGCATTCCGCGGATATCATCAAATCTACATGCATGAGGAAGACGCTGAAAAAACTGCCTTCATGACACCCGAAGGCATCTTCTGCTATCTTGTGATGGCCTTCGGCCTCAAAAATTCAGGCGCCACCTACACACGCATGGTGGCTAGGGTCTTTCAAGCTGTCCTAGGACGCACCATGGAGGCTTACGTTGACGATATGATCGTCAAAAGTAAGAAGGCAAGCACTCACGCCGACGACCTCCGGGAGATTTTTGCCATCATGCAAAAATTCAACCTCCGGCTAAATCCGAAGAAATGCACCTTCGGCGTACAAGGAGGAAAATTCTTGGGCTACATGGTCAGCCGAAGGGGTATTGAGGCCAACCCCGAGAAGATCCAGGCCATCATCAACATGGAGCCTCCACGCAACGTCAAAGAAGTTCAACGGCTGACGGGTCGCCTGGCGGCCCTCAACCGATTCCTCTCTAAGTCAGCCGAGAGGGCCCTCCCCTTCTTCCAAATCATGAGGAAGACAGCTGGTTTCCAATGGACATCTGAGTGTCAAGAGGCCTTCGACGAACTCAAGAAGTACCTCTCCTCTCCCCCAGTGCTCTCCAAACCGAAGGTGGGGGAGACCTTATACTTATATCTCGGTGTTAGCCCTGCGGCTATCAGCTCAGTACTAATCCGAGAGGAAGACGGCATCCAACATGCCATCTTCTACGTCAGCAAAACCCTCCGGGAGGCCGAACTCAGGTATTCTCCCGTCGAGAAGACGGTGCTAGCCATCGTTTGGACCGTCAAGAAGCTTGGCCACTACTTTCAAGCTCATCCGGTCCAAGTGCTCACTCATCAACCCCTCGGCGCCCTCATGAGGAGTCCCACTAGCTCCTCCCGGATGGTAAAATGGGCCATCTTCCTCAGTCAGTACAACGTAGATATCCGTCCGAGGCCTGCAATTAAGGGCCAAGCCCTGGCAGACTTCGTAACGGAATGCACCGCAAGGTCAGCGACTGACGAGGAGCCCTCGGCACCCCTCGATGAATGGTGGGCCCTCTATACCGACGGCTCCTCGGCCACCAAAGCATGCGGAGGGGGAGTAGTCCTAATCACACCCGAAGGCTTCCGCGCCTATTATGCCATCCGCTTCTCCTTCAAAGTCTCCAACAACGAAGCCGAGTACGAAGCCCTCCTCTGTGGCCTTCGGCTGGCAGCAAATCTGAAGGCTAAGATGATCCACGTCAAGTGTGACTCCAGACTTGTTGTGGGTCAAATCTCCGGGGAGTACGAAGCCAAAGAAGGGAGGATGAAACAATACAAAGAAGCGACTAAAGAGTTGCTCAAGGTATTTGAGGCACACTCCCTCACCCATATACCGAGGGCTCAAAACTCTGAGGCCGACATTTTGTCCAAACTCTCGGATGAATCCCCCGAGCACCTCTCAAAAATTGCAAGAATCGAGGAGCTCAGCCTCTCAAGTATCCACGCAAGCCCCATTATGAATATCCACCTAAGGCCGGAGGATTGGATTTCTGACATCATCACCTTCATCACCACAGGGCAACTGCCCCAAGACGAAGCCCGCGCCAAGTTAGCAAAACTGAGGGCTCCCAGCTACACCCTCGAAAACGGGAGGCTTTACAAGAGATCTTACAACGGCACCCTCCTTCGGTGCCTTCACCAAGATGAGGCCGAAGTCGCCATGGAGGAAGTGCACAGTGGCACTTGCTCAGCTCACCAGGGACCCTTCTCTATGTCCCGAAGGCTCATAGTTCAGGGCTACTTCTGGCCCACGATGGCTAGGGATTGTGCTGATCTAGCCCGAAGGTGCACCGCTTGCCAACACTTTCAGAAGGCCCCCGGCAGACCCGCGGTCAACTATGCTCCCATCAGCACCGCGATACCCTTCTCCAGATGGGGGATTGACTTAATGGGCCCTCTGCCGAGGGGTACCTCTAACAACAGGTACATCATTGTGGCCATTGACTACTTTACCAAATGGGTAGAGGCCGAGCCCCTCGCCAGCATCACTGAGGCCCGGTGCCGCCACTTCGTTCTCAAAAATATTTTCACAAGGTTTGGCGTCCCCCAACAAATTATCTCCGACAACGGGACTCAATTCGAAGCGGCCCCCTTCTGTGCCCTCCTTGAGGCTTGGGGCATCAAGCACACATTCTCTTCCGTTGCCTACCCTCAGGGCAACGGACAAGTAGAAAATGCCAACCGCACTCTCCTTGAGGGATTGAAGAAAAAGCTAGAAGCCGAAGGGGGAGGCTGGGTAGAAGAGCTTCACAACATCTTATGGGCCTACCGCACCACCCCTCGGCGGGCGACGGGCGAAACGCCCTTCTCCCTATGCTATGGCTTTGAGGCAAAGGCTCCAACAGAAGTGACTCTTCCCACCCGAAGGGTGGAACAATATGAGCCCGAGGTCAATGACGCCAACATGGCCCTCGATCTTCACCTCATCTCGGAACGCCGAGAGCAAGCTTTCCTCAGAGCCGAAAACTATAGGAGACAAGTCAAAGGATACATCGACGCCAAGGTCCGCTCCCGGGAATTCCAGGTGGGAGACTACGTCCTCCGACGAAGGGAGGCTAGTCTACCCACCGAAGGAGGAAAGATGGCGCCCAAGTTTGAAGGCCCCTATATCATCTCAGCCATCATCAAACCGGGGACATACAAGTTGAAACGTCCTAATGGGACAGAGATCCCTAGACATTGGAACGTGCACCACCTAGTGAAGTTTTACCAATGAATGGTCAAACCCTCATCCTCAACAAGTGTAAATGATCAATGGCCCAAGGCCCCATCTGTTTTTAAAGAATAATCAAGAGGCCAAGCCTTCATCACCTACATATTGTACAAACGGCCCAAGGCCCCCTTCTCTCCTACACATGAGTGGCCAAGCCCTCATTTCTCCACCAAAATAGGCCCAAGGCCCCTCCCTCTGATGAAGGAGGAACAACAATCTAGGTACCAAGTACCAAGTGCACGGGTCACCCCCATCACTTTTTGAAAACACTAAGTGTTTTCTCAGTAAGCCGTACCCCATGAGGACGCAATCATGCATACGTCATGCATAATATACATGTTCTCAAAAAAAAAAAAAAAAAAAAAAAAAAAAAAAAAAAAAAAAAAAAAAAAAAAAAAACGGGGGGTGCAGCACCCCTCGGCTCCGGCTGGTACCAAGTGCCCCCGGCTATTTGTGTCCCACACACAAATAAAAACCCTTCCCAGGAACGCTTTCCGCGCCATCCCCCAAGGGGAGGCAGGCAACGGACCATGTCCCGGGCCCAGGATTCGACTTCCACAAACGAAACGCTCCCCGCGCTATCCCCCAAGGGGAAGCAGGCAACAGACCATGTCTCGGGCTGAGGGGACGACTTTCAAAACCGAGGCGCTTTCCGTGCTATCCCCCAAGGGGAAGCAGGCAACAGACGATGTCTCGGGCCGAGGAAACGACCCTCAAACCCTTCGGGATATCGGAAGGTCATTCCCGAAGGGGGAGCCAACGGTTTATTCCGTTGCCTCCCATATAGGCCAAGCCTTTCCTAGAAACCAAGTTTCTAGATGCCCCTCCTACACCATCCTAAAAAAAAAAAAAAAAAAAAAAAAAAAGAGAGAGATGTGTAGGGGGGAAGGAACTCCCCGGATACTATTCTCCCCGGAGGCTCAACACTTCGGATATACATTGCCGAAAGCTGTTACAAATGCGCAAGAAAACCTCTCAACATCGAGTCATCTGGCTACATAGCCGAAAGCTTCACTACATAAAGCCTTGGAGCACAACGGTTTCCCCGGAAGCCCAAGAAGACAGCTCACTAAGCAAAACTTCACCTAAATTTCGCTAAATTTAGGTTGGATCAAAGTCAACTATGTGACATGCCGAAGGCTCCACAAAGTTCTAAGGCAAGCTAAATCTACACCTACACAAACCGAAGGGTTCATACCGACGAAGGCGGAATACTACCAAACTCACTCAATGATGACAATTTGGTGCCTTTCGAAGCAGTCTCATCAACCGAAGGGTCACTCTATGGGAGACAAATCTCAGAATTTCACCAAGTCCATAATCTCGAACCCCTCGGCAACCATATGTACCGGGGGCTCAGAGCAGTTCCCATACCGGAAGGTTAACTACAACTACCATTGGAATATTGTGGAGATTTGACTAAGTCCACAATTGGAAACCCTTCGGGAGAAAACAGGGATGCCCTCTTCACTTACGGGGTTGCGGCCGATGGCCCCCCAAACTACTTGGCAACAGCCAAAATCTACACTACTAAACAAAGGATCCCAAGCTTCCCGAGGGCATTAGAGGCAACTTCACTTAGGAAATTTCCTAAATCTAATTCACCTTAGCCCTCGGTGAATTTGCTACAACCCGGAAGCAGTCCCAATGGTTCATCACCGGAGACATGCGATGGAATTTTACTTAGGAAATTTTACTAAGTCCACAATCACGAGCCTCCGGTGATTCTACAACACGGCCGAAGGGTCCTGGTCTGGTCTAACTTAGAAAAATTTCTAAATCCACAACTACAAGCCCCCAGCAAAGCAAACCTATACTATAACCGAAGGCTAGTTGACAAAAGTTCTCATTTGGAAGATCACTCATATGCAAATACAAAAAGAGGCGAGAGCATACATTCAAAAACGAAGCATTCAATATAACAAAGCCCGGAGGCATATCATTCATCATCAAGAGTTGGAGTTTACAAGAAATGTCATTACAATACAAGGCCGAAGGGCGGCACTATCAACTACAAACAACAAGGAAGGTAAAGCTAAGTATCGGCAGTTTGAGCCCCCTCCTCGGCAGTCTTGGAAGTGGCATCCTCCCCGGCCTCTTCACCGCCTTCCTGCATGAGCTCGGAGTCTTCAAGATCCGGCCTTTCTTCGCCCTCAGGAAGAGGGACTCTTACATCTGGCTGCAGAGGGGGGAGCCCATATGCCGCGGGGTCGAATGCCTTCGGCTCGAGTTGGAGGTGCCTGGCTAGCCTCCGGTAAATGAGGTTTTGAGTAAAGAACTCGCCACCGTCATAGTAATCCTTGCCCTTCTGGGCTAGCCACATGGCCCCGGGGCCCTTCACCCAGGAGTCAACCTTCTGCTCCACCACCGAGGCCACCCACCCCTCGTGGTCCGATGCCGTCCAGCCCTCGGCGAGAAAAGCCTCAACTGCTTTCTTCCTCGCGTCGGCCATCGCTTCAGCCTTTTCATTTTCGGCGGCCTCGGCAACAGCCCTGGCAGTGGCGGCGGCAGACTCCTCGGCGGCGGCCTTCCCCTTGGCCTCGGCATCTTTCAACCTTTGCTCGGTGCCCTCCTTCTCCAGCCGAAGGGCTTCCTCAGCATCAGCAAGCCTTTTCCTGAGGGCCGCCCGCTCCTCATCAGCTTTCCTCAGGGCCTCGTCAGCCTGGATCTTCGCGATCCGCAGCTGCTCGACCCTTCGGGCCTGCTCAGACGCGGCCAAGGCAGCCTGCGACACAGATACAAACGTTTGTTACAGAGGTAGATTGTGGGAGATTGATACAAAAGTAAAGAGTGAAGGCAACTAACCATGGTGCTGTAGCTTGCCACCTTGTAGTCGAGGATGTCATCCTCGTAACGGGCCAGCACAGACCTATCCTTCGATGCCATCACACCCCTCAGAAACCCGACGGGGTGGAGTGTGCCGTGAAGGACGGAGGTACCCGCCTTAACGGGGAACTGGATGAGCTCCGCCTGGCAAACCTCCTCGTCGACATGTGCCGGGGGGGAGCGAGGGGGGGTGTGCGCCAAAGGATTGGAGGGAGGTTGCTCCTCGGCGATGATTATGGGGGCATCTTTCTTCCCGGCGGCCCCCTTTTTCTGCTTCTTCATTTCCGGGAGGGCAAGGGCTTTGCCAGCCCTCTTTCCCCTTAGCTCCTCAGCCTGGGAGCCGCCGGTCTCAGCATTTGCGGCAGCAGTCGCTACCTCCTTTGTCGGCTCCCCCTGCGGCAGGGAGCCTTCGGTCCTAGGGAAGAAGCCGTCGACGGGTTTCTGCTTCCCCGCCTCCTTCTTCTTCGGCTCCTTGGCCAGCTTCTTCTTCAGCGCGGCAAATGAGCTTACGTCCATAGCTTCACCTGAGACAAAGAAAATACACAGCTGTTAGAATGCAAGTGCAACATGGAAATATTACTAAGTACAGAAATCAGGAGCCCTCGGTCACAACCTCCGGCACTCTGGTAGACGCGGTCAATAGGAGGGTATCTCTCATCCCTCTCCCCCGGCAGGCGGTATCGCCGGAATTCTAGCCTGAAGAGATCTTCGGGGAGCGTGGCGGCTTTGATGGATATCAGCTTCTCAGATCCCGGAGGTTTTGCCGTTAGCTTTCTTCCGTTGCCCTCGAGAGCAGCATTCCCAACCTTGAGGTGCCTACGGAAGTGGTTGCGGAGGGGCCTCGGGAACTCAGCCCCCAGTACCCGGAGGTAGCAGAACTTGTCTTTCCACCCCTTGTGGGACGAGGGCACTTCCGAGAACAGCCTCCATCCCGGGAGCTGTTGGAGATTGGCGAATCCCTCACTGTTGGCGGCCCCCCCCCCTGCACAAGTTGAAGGAGAGGAAAAATTGGTCGAGGGTAGGCTCCACCCCCCGGGAATCGCACAATGACAGAAACCCCGCCAGGTAGGAGTGGCTGTTAGGGGTCAGCTGGCAGGGGGCAAGTCCTACGAACCGGAGGTACTGCACGACGAAGGGATGCAGCGGGAACCTAAGGCCGAGATCCACGGACAGGATATGGGCGGAAAAGCACCCCTCGGGAGGATGAGACAAGAGATCCTCCGGGCCTGGTTCAATGACCTGCGCCGAGGGCCCTACCAGGAACTGCGTGGCCTGATAGTCCGAAGCCACAGCCGTCGTCTTCAGTTCGAGGGCGTCAGTATTCAGGTAGGAATGCCCTTCGGGGATGCCCACTGGCTGGCCAGCATCGACGGCAGCGGATTTCTTCTTCGAGGCCGCCCCGCTCTTCTTCCTTTTCTTCCCGGAGGCCACCCGAATAGGGTCAGGATTCAGAGGACGAGAGCAGCTCGCTTCCTCAGCATGCGAGGGCAGGATGGCGATGGTCACCTGTTGCCTCTCTTTTTCTTCTTCCTCTTCGGCAACTTGGAGCGCGAGGGCTAGCTCCTCATCATCCGCCACTTGTTCGAAGTCTTCGGCCTCAAGCTCCGCGCGAAGATTGTTTTGCACTTCTTGGGCCACCACCGCATCATTCCCCACCGACGATTGCTCACTAGACGACTCCACGTCCGAGTAGCTCTCCTCTTGTGCCGACGGCTCCCCCGAGATATCCTGAGAATCGCTTTGCGATGACATTGTTTCCAACCGAGAGGTGTTTGATTGAGAGGGTTACCTAAAAGTTGGGCCGAGGGATCCTAAGATCTCTAAACACTCGATCTAAGGGTAAAGGAGCAAAAAATGCTAAGGCAATAAGAAACGAGGCAAGAACTGACCTTGTGACTTGGGGTTTGATCAGAAGAAGCACTTTATCTCTCTAGGAATTTTTGCAGAGCTCCGCTATCACTCAGGTTCGCACAGGAGAGAATGAATTCGGCTTGGGGTATATATAGACTTTGGGCCTCGAGAACTGGGCCTCGACTTGAAAGCGCCATCATTACGCGCCTCTCCATCACCCAATGGGTGGCAGCCGCCCCCCTTCAGCCAACCGGCGCATGCCACGTGTACCCCTCTTCCAACGGCTCTATTTCAACGGACATGTTTCCGAATTGCCGGGTTGCCCCCAGGTAATAGCCTCCGCCTATCACCAACTACAGCCTCCGGTGCATGTTTTCACCGGGCGCCTTCGAGCGATATAAGCCTTCAGCTTACCAGGCTCTTCTTAGTCCCCCCTGTCAATGGCACCCCTCGGGGTTACGCTCAAACACCATAACTCCTTCAGCCCGAACTTGCCTTCGGCCTAAAGGAGTGGGGGACTGGGATACACCCCTCGGGCATCTTACAGAACAAAAGTTTCTTCATAAGTAATGCATACAGCCCCCGAGCAAAGGAGGAATCAGCACGTAACCCGGTGCACCCTTCGGCAATGGCAAAATAAGATATCAAAAGTTTCCCTCAGAAGACCCTCGACATGTGAGGGACTGAGGGAAGCCTTCGGCTAACAGCGGAAGGCAAATTCTCAAGCGGGGGCGCCCAACAAAAGTGATGAAGCCTCCGGAGGAATCAGCACAACTACTCCTTTTCCCTCAAGTACCTTTCGGCAAAAGGAGTGAGGGACTCCTGATGGAGTATATGGCCCAGGAACCCCCGGCCCATAGACTCCTACTTCTCCTGCACAAGTCCATTGAGCCCAGGAAACAACTCGGGCCCAAATACAACGGCCCAAGCCTCGAAGAAGCCCAGAATACGCACTGGGGTGCCTTCGGCCTCCTTGGCCGAAGGCTCCAAAACTCACAGGATAGCCTTCTCTAGCATAGGAAGCTACTGGGAGAAAACGGCGAAAAACATGAGCCTTCGGGATTATCAAGCCCTCGGCATCAGAGAAGCCCTCGGCTGAACAAAGCCCTCGGCTGCACAAGGAGCCCTCGGCTACACCGGGAGCCTTCGGCTGAACTAGCTCAATCATCGAAGATTCCTTTTAGAGACAGCCAACCACCGCATTTAATACCACGTCACATCCGCCAACCGCATTCAATGCGGTGGACGTGCCGCTGCCGGTGCCAACCGGCTGATGTGACCCTTCGGCCGTTGGATCACTGACACGTGTCCTCTCATCGCATTTATTGCTGCTATAAATAGCAGCCCTTATTCTCCTTGTAAACCACGCTGAGTTCATTTAATAAATCGACTCTCTCTCCTCCTATTTTGCTCTGACTTCTCTCTAGTTATTCCCGCAATAACCCCTCGGATAAGATACCCCCCGGGTAGACTGTCCATCAAGACTGTACAGGAGCTAGGCCCCACAGATCAGTGAAAATTAATTCAAAGGAGGAGTGATAGACAGTATTAGATGGATAGGAGGGAAGCCTGTGAGCTTTCCCTAGACAGCATGCAGAACAAAAATCAACAACAATTTTATTTTTTAAAGAGACATTACACAGATGCATTACAGATTTGAGAGCCTCTAAGTGAGGATGTCCAAATCTTAAATGCTAGGTATTACAAGAGTCATGTGATTGAGTTTTATTACAAGTAGAAATCAGAGAACTAGGACAAACAGAGTTATTAGTGGACTTGTGAGACCCAATAGCTGCAAAAGATTGAAATTTGTACAGGCCATCTGCACCAAGGATGCCATATAGAAGAATCTGTTTAGAAACCTGGGATTTAACAAAGCACTCATGAGGATGAAATTCAAAAAATGCATTGTTATCTTTGGCAAATTTACTAACACTTATAAGGTTTTTGGTTATTTCAGGGACATGCAAGATATTTTTAAGAGACAGGGAGAGGGAAGATTGATAAGGGGAAGAGAAGGATGAAAAACCAATAGACTTAATCTCCAGACCTTGGCCATTACCCATAAAAAGCTTGTCAGTAGTGGCAATTGGCTCACTATGCTGAAGGTTGAGTGGATCTGAAGTTACATGATGTGTAGCTCCTGAGTCTGGGAACCAGTTCTGAGAGTTGGGTGCTAGTCCAAGTACAGAGGAATTTGCACAAGCCCATGCTGCAGTTGGAGCATTGCTCAGATTGGAATTGGGAGTGAGATTTAGGGTAGATGAGGATGATGGTACCCAGTTGAAGTTTGATGGAGCTGAAGGATTGCTTGAGTATCTTGATGTAACAGGATTATTGAAGGGATTTGAGTGGTTATGAGGTGTGTATTGGTGAGGTATGGGCATATAGTTAAGTTGAGGTTGATGATATTGCTTTGAATAAGGATTGTACTGGTGTTGATTAGAGATAGAAAGGTACCACTGGGTGAAAGAAATAGGATTTGAAGGAATAGGATTTGTAGGTGTAGGGTTTTGTGCAGTGTAGGTTGGATTGAATCTATTATAGCATATTAGTGCGTGATGACCATTTTTGCCACAAACCTGACAGGTGATTGGATTCCGGCCACCAGAACAACCACCTCTACCTCCGATGAAGTTTCCTCTACCTCTTCCTCTGTAAGAGGATGAACCTCCTGAGTCATCAAACTGAGATACTTGAACAGAAGCATTTTCTGAAGAATTATGAGTTTCATTACCATTGTTTTGAGCAGATTGCTCAAGTCTAGCAACATTAGCAGAAAACAATGCTTGTTGAGATGAGTCACGCAGTTTCTTCAGACGCAATTCTTTTGCCAGCAAAAGAGCTTCAAGATCTGATACAGAAATTGGATCCAAGATGCTTCGAGAAGATACAGAAGAAACAAAGGACTCGTACTCTTCTGGAAGTCCTTCAAGGATTACGTCGATGTGATCCTTGGTAGTAACAGACTCACCGACAAGAATTAGGTTATCAATTATGGTTTGGATTCGAAGAAGATAATCGGAAATAGATCGATCACCTTTTCCAGTGTTGTAGAGCTCGGATTTCAATTGGCGAGTTCTGGCAATAACATTTGATCGAAAGAAATCCTGAATTTCATTCCACAATTGGTGCGACTGCTTACAATGTATAACACGAGCATGAAGGGAATCTGAAAGTGACGCTAGGAGCCAGGGGAAGAGCATCTGATCTTGCTGTTCCCAGACGTTGTAAGCTTCGTTAACGATTCTCTCTCCATTATCACCAACAACAAATCGATCTGGAATTTGAGGTTTCCCAATGAATTTGAGAAGTTTATGTGCCTTGATTACAGATTGAACATGATGCCTCCAGAGTAGAAAATTATTCGAGTCAAGCTTGATTGGTAGAGGATGATTGAAGATAACTGGAAAAGATTGCAATGAGGAAGATTGCGAGGATGAAGAATGCGATGATGATTCAGTAGAGTTGGTCATGATTGCGTGGATGAAGATTGGAATGAGCAAAGCTCTGATACCATAATAGAAACTAATCAGATAGAATTAGAAAGTGAATCGTCATTGATGAGAAAGCATCATTACAGAGTATTTATACAATACAGAAGTCAAGCAACTAACTACCGGGTCTAACCGAACCCCTTAACTAACAGTAACAGTATATGAGTATTTATTTATTACAGCTAACATGAGTGAATGACAGGCAAACCAGACTTCTCATTAGAAATAATTACATTAATATAACTAAAATAAAGATGTTTTTACAAAAAATATGATTAATTACTAGAGTAATAATGAAAGCATAGTAATTCATGTTCAAGTTTTGAACTTAAGTTACTACAACACTATGTTGTGGTAATGAATAGTCATATTTATGTAAATAAGTTTTATTTTAATAATATTGTTGTAAAAAACCCTTCTCATTATCTGACTTAAATTTTAGAATATTTCTGACTTAAAACAGAGTGCACTCATCTTTTTCCAAGCCCTAAACTCTCTTGCACTTCATGGCGTCGGCTCGGTAGGGGGACGAGCCCGCCGCTCATCCGCCTCAATAGCCATGATTTTGTATTGATTGACGACCAGAAACAGAAGCAGAAGACGAGTCCCGACCGCCAAAGCGCTGCATCACTGGTCACGATCGAAATCGATCGACGGTCACTCTTCGTCAATGACGAAAGCGGAAGAACAAAACCCTAGAGTGGGAGAGACCACTTTTATTTTCGTTGTTCTTCTCTTAATTATAAAACGCAGTGCGCGATTGCTTCTACTTTAAAAAAGTGATTTTAAAGTGATTTTGTAGAAAATGCTTAGAGCCCGTTTGCACGTAAATCGGCTGTTTTGGATGATTCTGCTGAAATTTGGCCGGAGTGGCTGCATTGGCTGATTCTGCTGATTTAACAAAAAAAATTAAAATATATTTTATTAATAAAATAAAGAAAAAATTATATGTAAAAATAGCTAAAATGGCCATCTACAGTAACTTCAATCAATACATCCCGAAAAGGAACTCCAACATTACTTTTTCTGCTTATTACACAATTCGGCGTGCAAAAGCAAAAAATACGTGTTTGGTGAAAAAAATGGCTGATAAGCCTGATAAGCTGAAAAATAGTGTTACCAAACGGTCTCTTAATAGTAAAAGTTGATAGAGTTTGTAAAGAAAACTGTTCTGAAAAAGTAAAAGTTGATAGTGTTTGATAATATAAATGTTTTTTATGTAATAGAAAAAGTGAAATGCAGTTTAAACTTTAAAGCATTACTCCACCTGCTTCCAGCTTTTAGCTTTTAAGTGTTTAATTTAAGCAGAAGTTGTCATCCGAAAACATTTATTTCAACTATTTTTACGTAAAAAACTGAAAAATACTTTTTAAAATTTATTGAAAACACTTGAATTCCTAAATAAATATTGTAAAAGTTGGGCTGACTTTCCAGCGTTCAATAGTTAAGTGCGCGTTTGATAATACCCAAGTCGCCTGTATTGACTAATTCTGTTGAAATTTATGAACGTCTTGTTGAAATGACTGGATTGGTTGATTCTGCTGATTTATGGAAGAATTATGTTCAAAATATATTTTATTGATATTATAAAGAAAAAACTATATTCGAAATGCAACTGTGTATTTGCTTATTGAATTTTGGTTGTATTCTTTTATTAAATACTCCGTATGATTTATTAATTGATTTTGTTTGTGTTATCCAAATATTGAATTTGAAGATTATCGATATTCTACATCTGTCCCAAAAAACTTTGTCATTTCATAAAGTTTGAATCACGATTTTGATTAAAATAATAGAAGTTATAAATTTTATACTTTTATGAAAGTACTTTTAACAAAGAACATTTTCATGTAATTTTTATATTACAAAATAATTTTCAATAAAAAGATATAGTTATCAAAATTTTGAAAATGACAAAGTTTTTTTTGGGACGGAGATAGTATTTCAAATATTGAATTAGGTTAGTTTTTTTTCTAGGGACTTCTGAATCATTTGGCATCTCTGCTGTATTTAAAAAAAATACATCAGGGATAACAAATGATTCAGAAACGCGAAGAAAAAGACATTACCGTATTTAAATGACCTCTAAATCTCTAATGCTCATTTCCAGATAGAAAATTTTCCGCTTCGTAATATGTATTGGATTTAATGAGCATCCCTGATGTATTATAATGACCTCAAACGCTCCTGATTTTTTTGGTTTTTGGTTCTAACTCATATTAAATCTCTAAAAATTTAATACACTTTGAAATATAGTGAAATGCATGTTAGCAGATGCACTTATGCTTTTAAAATATGAAAATGGAAACTAATAATCCAACCTTTTAACATTCTTCTTACAATAGTCTCACTTTTTTGTTATTCAAGAATAATCCAACCTTTGCACCTCATCTTCATTCGCTGGTCCCTGACCAGTTAATGGCCTGTTATTCCAAGTTATTTTTTTATCTTTTCAAAATATTATCATTGTGAAAGGTGAGATTTATGGTATAATGGTTTGCAAAGATAAGAAAATAACTTGGAATAACAGGTCATTAATCGGTCAGGGACCAATGAATGAAGATGAGGTGCAAAGGTTGGATTATTCATGAAAAACAAAAAGGTTGGACTATTGTAAGAAGACCGCTAAAAGGTTGGATTATTTAGTTTCCATTTTCCTTTGTTATTTTTCATTTCTTTCTTTTTCTCTTTTTTTATTTGTTTTTTTTATAAATACAACGAAGAAGAAACACTATTAGCCCGTTTGGTAGCACGAAAATCGGCTGTTTTGGCTGATTCTGCTGAAATTTATGAAATTCTGGCTGAAGTGGCTGTTTTGGCTGATTCTGCTGATTCAAGAAAAAAATATTTTAAAAATATATTTTATTAATAAATTATAGAAAAAATTACATGTAAAAATAGCTAAAATAGTCCTCTACAGTAACTTCAGCCAATACAGCCAGAAAAGTAACTCCAACCTTACTTTTTCTGCTTATTACACAATTCAGCACACAAAAGTAAAAGTTACGTTTTTGGTGAAAAAGCTGGCTGATAAGCCTGATAAACCGAAAAAAGAGGTCTCCAAACGGGCTCTATATGTACAATGAAGAGTCTTCTCCCCCCTTGTTAAACCGAGCATTGTCCCTAGTGCTCGTCATTGTCATTGCCAAGGTTATGTTTTTCTTTTTTTTGTTTCTTTTATTTTTCCTAGAAAATTGGGGATTTTGGAGAGGAAGGTTGGGAGTTTTCAAGAGTTATGTGGAGCAAGAGCAAAGTGATGGGAGCAAGATTGTGATTTTTTGTGTGGTGTTTGGTGGATGATTTGGGTATGTTGTTGCAGAAAGAAAGATATGATCATGTGGTTTGCGGTGATTAGGGCGGAGTTGTATGGTGTTTTGGAAGATTAAACATGAAAAGTGATGAAGAGGAGGCTGCTAGGAAAGAATATCAAACACACAATGACGTACCTTGCTTGGGTTGCCTCCCAAGAAGCACCTTATTTAACGTCGTGACACGATGCCATCACTGTGTTCAGTCGTTCAAGTTTGGATCGTGATAATTTATCTACTTCACATTTTCACTTCTAGAACTTTTCTAGAAATTCTCAATTTTCTGAGCCTTTATTTTGAAAATCTTTCCAGGATCAAATATCCAGATTTCCATTGATTCATGTGGTGAGAGTGAGGGAAAGAAATTATCGTTTACCATTGATTAAAAGGGAAAATGAAAAAGTTCTCGAGACAACAAAAATGGAAAAATAATAAAATTCTCAGGGACGGAAGAAGTAACGTTTTACAAATATCAATTTGTAATCGGTTTTGATTATCATAATAGACATTCATTCCATTTAAATTCGTGATTATATAAATAGAGGAATGATCATGTCTAGCCGGAGGGACAGGATCCTCCGTCCGGCCGTTGCCGTTTGGGGCGGTTCCCGGTGGAGTTTTTTGATGAAATGTTTATGGAATGTTCCTCATCAACTAAACTCCATAAATTTCAACTAAACTTGATGAGGAACATTCCATAAAAATTTCATCAAAAACTCCACTGGGAACCGCCCCAAACGGCGGCGGCTGGACGGAGGACCCTGTCCCTCCGGCTGGACATAATCTTTTCCGTTATAACTCACATTCTCTATAGGTATTTCTTAACACTATCAAGAAAAAGTAAATAGTCCCTAAGAATGCATATGGTGAACAATATTTTCATTTGGGAAAATCGCACTTTTAGTCACTGAAATAGTAACCAAAATGAAATGTCAGACTCATATTTTTGAGATTGTAAATGTCACCCCTCAATTGTCCAAGAAGCTGTAAATGTGGTCGTTTAAATGGTGAAATGTACTCTCACCCACAAAGGACCATATTTACAACATTTTGGACAATTGAAGAATAACATTTACAAAAGTAAGATTTTACTGCTCATTGTCTTGTAAGATTTGTTTTTCCCATTTCCGTTTTGTGTTTAGTACCCGACTCCCCGGTAAAAGAAAAACAGCTCCGAGGCACACTGCCTTGACGGCTTATATACCCACATTTTTTCTGCGCTCACAAGTGTGCATGGAGGGAGGAAGAGGGAGTAAGAGGACGGGGGGCATCACTCTTAACTGGGAGGTCTTATTACCCGAACGCGAAGACGAACCCCCACCGGAGCTGGTTGTAACCTCTACGGCAGCGCTAAAACCGCAATTGACGGTGATGGACGAGGATGAATGTCGGGACGACTTCAGGAAATTGTCGGATGAAGAGCTCAAGGTTAAGATTGCGAGAATGAATTGTCTTCTATCTAACGGTGCCGCCAAAAATCTGGGTGATGGTGGTGAAAAGCTTAGATTACGTATCAACCGGCTCGAGGATGAACAGGAGCGGAGGAAACGTGAGCTCCAGCATAAGGTGATTTCGTTGTGCGCTAAAGTTAGTTCATATGTTAGACTGGATAATGTGATAGGCCAGCTTTAAACTTATAGCTCTGTTTGATTACTCTCTATGGGGGAGGGTAAATTTCATAAACCCTACTTAGAATTGAATGTTCGTATTCAGTTACAGGTTAATTGCCCTACAAGCTCTCTTGATCATCACAAAAGCACGAATTTATTGAACAGTTGATACCAAAATGTAACACTCATTCATGTGGTTTATTCAATTTTATGTACCTTTGAGTCTTTTGGCTTTGTTAAGTTGAAAATTGGGTGACGAGAATGGACTAATAATATGAAAGGAAGAAAGTTAATGTTCTAATTTAGTGCTGAGACAAATATATGTCTGTTTTACTTATACGACTCTTACATTATTATTGTTATTGTAGTTTCTAGTTTTACTTATATCACACATATATAATACAGAACAATGTGAGCCATCCTGAATAAAGATGCTCTTTCGTGTGGACATTTATTGGCTTATTGTTATGGAAAATAGGTAGTGAATATTAACCCCTCTAATGCCAGTATGCCACTGACAGTTTAAGGGAGTGTTTGAGATTGCTTCTACTTTAAAAAAGTGATTTTTTAAACTGATTTTGGAAAAAAAGTGTTTCTGAAAAAGTAAAAGCTGGTAGTGTTTGATAAAATAAGTGCTTTTTGTGTAATAGAAAAAGTGAAAAGCAGTTTAAAGCATCCTCAACCTGCTTCCAGCGTTTAGCTTTTAAGTGCTTAATTTAAGCAGAAGCTGTCACTTGAAAACACCTATTTCATTTTTTAAGCCAAACGCTGAAAAGCACTTTTTAAAAGTTTTTGCAAATACTCCCCAAGTCATTCTCTAAGTTTTTTTTTTTTAATTTAAGATGATTATGAATTAGATAAATAGGATTGACACTGTCATGATTCATGATGCTGGGGCATTCCAGAGTTAATGCTGCATTCAAGTCAACTCCTCACACACACACACACTTGCAGATGTACTCTATGCATATACTGCTTCACATGTAAACAAAATTATTTTGGCCACAACAATCCATGGTTGTTAAACTTCCATAACTCATCTGTTTTCGGGAAACACCAGTTTTCTTTGGCCACAATGTGGCCCGTGACTGTGTGATTACCCTCAGCTTGAGCAAAACACCTAGAAGCCGGTCCATAGTGCGGGATAGCCTGTAAGACATGGTCCATCATAATAAGCTCATGACAGACCCCATATCTGGCCCATGGGAAGTCGTGGTCAACCCCTTTTCATAATTGTAATAGGTTTTATGTATTTACAATTTACAAGGTACATATTGGCATATTGTATTAGAGATACTACCATACTAGTATTGTAAGGAGTTGGGTTCCTTGACTTGGTTGAAACTGCATAATCCTAATTTCCTAATAGTTGTGGTGGTTCACTGGTTCTAGCACTTCTATGTATTGTAAATGGGAACTGCCATCTCCTTTAGGGGTATCTTATGTTTACTAAATGTGTCCAAAGCATTCCAACAATAACACATTTTTTTCATAACCATGCTCTTAGTTCTTTGCACCCTAGATAAAATGGTTTTAAGGAGTATAGGTTGGATTGTATTAGTTAACACCACGAACATAATCACAACACATCTATAGTTTGTCTGTATGCTAGGAAAAACACTACATCTATAGTTCTCCTTTATGTAAGGAAAAACACACAGGAGAGAATCTTATAAACATTTCTTCAAAATTGAGAATTTCAGTTATAGTAGATGCTCATTGAGTTCTAAACTGATTACCTGAAGGTAATCATGACATGAGTTAGCCTAGGTTGCCATTTTAATGTATATTCTTGTACAAATAAGTTTAGTATGGTTGATAGTGTTCGAGCTTATCTCTAACCAAGTTTTTTTCTTTGGTAGGACATCGATGAAGGAAAAGAGCATACTCACAACTCTGCAGGTGAAATTTCATATAACTTCTGAAAACATTTCGGATATTATCCTTTTGCCTTACCTTTGTATGGCTCAAAATATGGAAATGGGCGGAAGGATAAATGGTGGTGGTGGGAGGATGGTGGTGGTGGGAGGGGGTATGGAAAATGAAAGAGTTGAAAAAAGATGCTATGTTTGGTGTATGCTTGTTAGGGAACCTCAACCAAACAGTAAAATTGGCGTATATTAGAGAAAGAAGATAACAAAAAGGAAAGAAATACAGGTGAGACACTTCGAGCAGTCCTCTCTCCCAAGTGTAAGGATGTTTTTACTTGGACTGTAATTTGTCTCAGACCAGACTTGGATAGTTATAAAAATACAAAGAGACCAGACATTACCAGACCAGACCAGCAAATATTCTTATTATTAGTCTCCTCCGCCCATGATCCTATCATATCCCCCCTTGGACAAACACCTTGTCCTCAAGGTGGGTGGTATGAAATAGCTTTGACCTTCCGCTTGATCTTCATCCTTGCGCCTCTTCCTTCCCAATACCTACTTGATTTCTGATCTAGGAGCTTCACTTCTTTCACTTTCATCATCACTTCCTCCTTCATATGGATTAGTTTCTGAAGAAATCGCAATGCAGCTTTGACCATGTCAAGTGGTGTTCATGGCTGGCCTTGACAGAAGTTTAACAAAGTCCATGTAGTGTTTCTCAACATAGAAAGCTTTTCCTATGTATAAAGAACCGGACCGGGAGGCGACTCGGACAAGTTACCAGCTCAAGGGTCAACCCGGACCCCGAGGGTCAACCCGGACCCGGAGGGTCAACCCGGTCAAGACCGGTTAACCCGGTCAACGCTATATATATTCTTTAACAATATAGTTAAATTTGTAAATGAAACAACATTTTCCTTCCTAATTAAAATACATTTATTTCCTATGTAGTACATAATTATTAATTTATTTAACTAAATCATGAATGCATTTCAAATTAGAGGAGCAAAAAAATAAACATAACATTAATTACAAAGTTATAAAATTATTGTATAGATATGTTCTTTACTTATATTTGGACTATATAATACATATTCTAATCGTTCTTCGCACATGATAACCATGGTGTGTATACTTAGTTTTCATTTTAATATTTATTAATCAATGAAAGTAGCATGAAGATGTAAGGATACTAAAACAAAGAATAATAATCGATGGGATGCGTTGATTTCCAACCTGCTGCAGTGGGTGGGATGGTATATGGCCGCTATGCCTAGCATGAGGTAGGAGGTTCGAAGTCTCTGCATGGATGAATTTCTTCATGCAGGCCGGTTTTACCGGGTACCCGGTTTTAAGCTTTCCGGCCCGGGTGCAGGTTTAAGCCGGTTATTTCCGGTTTTGACTGTATTTCCGGGTTGGAGTCTGGCCGGACTGGATTTAGTGCTGGTTCACCGGGTTCCAGGCTGACCCGGCCGGTCCGGTTCTTTAAACATAGAGCTTTTCAGGCTCATACAACTGTCCTAGCAATGCTAAGAGTGCACCAGGACCGCTAACCAGGTCTCTACAGGCCGGAGCATCACCAGCAGAACCAAATAATGTTGGAGAGGATGCAAGAGCTGCATGCCTTGCTTCAGCATGAGCCTGCCATTTGCCTCCCAAACAACCTTCACCAATTCCAGTAACATTCCAGAAAGCTATAGCCGGTTTATGCATAATGTCAAGCCCAATAGATGCAGTGAATTTTTCTTCAAAGGAAACCTATCCACTAAGTGTATTGGCTTTTGCTACCCCACAGAATCTTCCCCTCTCAAAATCCTTACCTAATAGGCTTGGATTCATACTGGCAGAATCAATATCTATTGATAATAAAGTTCTATCTCTTTCAGTGGAAGGGCAATCACCTGAAACACCTCCTGATTGATGGGAATTTTGTTTTACTTGAAACTGCATAGGCTTTTGTCATTTCAAATGCATGTTCGCCAAATAGTTTTAGACTGATGCAGTGTCCACAATGTATAGGCTTTTATCATTTCAAACCACCTTGTTTCAAATGTCTTTCCACATAAGTCCTTGCATCTTATTGAACTAACTATCTGTGGTTCATGTACGTATGGGCTTTTATCATTTCAAACCACCTTGTTTCAAATGTCTTTCGATATAAGTCTTTAGGATGTTCGTTCCCAGATTACAAAATTAGCTTCCGTTTGATTTTTGCAATTATGGGCATGAATGCTGATAGGAACCCACTTATTAGACTAATAATAGAAGTAATAATAATAATATTAGTAATAAGGGTCTGTGAGTTTGCTAGTATAAATAGACCGGAAGGGGGAGTAATAAGGAGGCTTTTGGGACTTTTGGACTGGGACTGGGAAAGATTAGAGAGTTATTCTCTTCTCTTTTGGGAGGCTTTGGCCTTTGTTTCTGTTTCTCTCTGTAACTGATCTTCTTCATCAATTAAGAATTCAGTTTGATTTTCTTGTTAACCTACTGTAATTGTTCTCTTCTCTTTTGGGAGGCTTTGGCCTTTGTTTCTGTCAAAGCCTTCGATCGCTGGTTGAGATACTCGCGCGCAAAATGGAAGGGAGAATTAACGACCTGGAAAGAAAACAAAAAGAAACATCGGCAAAAATGGCGTCGATGGCAACGACCTTGGCAGTCATAAAGACGGACATCGCAAGGCTGGAAAATACAGTCCAGAATCGATCGCGAAGCAGATCGCAGTCAAACGCATCGCATCATCGCGATTCTCATCATCGCGATTCTCATCATCGCGACTCTCATCATCGCGACTCTCATCATCGCGACTCTCATCATCACGACTCTCATCATCGCGACTCTCATCATCGCGACTCTCATCATCTCGACTCTCATCATCGCGACTCTCATCATCGACATACGCGACTTTCGATCGACGCAGATGAATCGGAAGAACAGAGTCTTCACAGAAGAACTGGAGAAGGATCGAGGAACATCAGACATGCTCCGCTATCACCGAAGGAGTCTCAGACGAAGTCGTGAATTACCGATCACTGTTCACAGTCGCAGAATTCTTCGCATCGCTCTTGTCGCTCTTCGCAGAGTTCTGCTCATCACTCTTATCATCGCTCTTCGCATCAGAGTGCGCCTTATTCATCTAAAGTCAATTCTCGGAAGTCAGCTAGTTCACAGATAGAGGAATTACCTCTATTCTATGAGGATGAAGCGTACGCATGGATAGAGAAGATGGAAAAATATTTCAGAGTTCAAGCTATTGCAGAAAAATTCAAAGTGGACGTTGCAGAAGAGGCTATGGGGGAAGCCGCGTGTGGCTGGTTTAAATGGTGGTGGGAGTATCAAAAGAGGGAAGATAGCTGGAAGGCTCTAAAGGAAGATTTGATTAAGGATTTTCCACCTAAACACTGGCAGAAGACAGGAAGAACAGAAAGGCAAGAATCCCCAAGGTCACGAAGAACTTCTTCCAGTTCGCAATCAAGAACTTCTTCCAGTTCTCAATCAAGAAATTCTTCATTCAGTTTGCAGGAATCATCGTTAAACAGGCAGCGAAAACAGGAGTCATCGAGGTCGCAAAGAACTTCTCGCTCGCAAGTTTCTCAATCAGCGCTAGAAATTTACCAGTCCACAAAGACGACCCAGATGGAACCAACTGAAATTGTAATCAAGCAAGTGAATAAGAAAGACGAAATCAAGGAGAAAAGGCAGGTTATTCAAGGGTCAGATTATGTTTCTTCTAATCTTGCAGAGGATGTGGATTTAATTCCCAGCCATGTTTCTATTGATGACAAGCTTATTCAACCATGTTCTGTTAAAAATAGAGCCCTAATTGCGCCTAAAACAGTTCTAGTCAAAAGTCAACTATCTTTACAGCCAAGAGAGAGGTCTTCAGAAAAATTATGCATTGGTAAAAATAGATTGGGTACAGAAGCTCAGGAGGAGGAGGTTAAGCTTGTTTCAGGAGGACCTGCTATCATTTTTGGAAACCGCAAACAGATTCATGATGCTGATAAGTCTAATCCTTTCCAACATCTTGGCAGAAATACATTGCAACCTGCAATCTTAAGTGTTAAAATCTTATCACAAGCTCAAGGGATAGAATTACAGCTAATTGTTGAGAGCATTAGAAGCTGCCCCAAGCTTGGCCTACATAAACCATTGAAAGCATTAGAAGGATATCTAAATTTGGGAGACATCACTGCAAAGACTGTTCATAGCCTATCACTTCCTAATGTTTTGGACAACTTCACAAGAGTATTACAGAAGATGGCTCTTAAGAGTTATCAGCAAGCTCTAGGCAAAGTTGTTGCACCAAAGTTTGTAGAAATACTCTATGGTAATCAGGTCCATTTTCTGGCAAGATCTTCTGAAGGGTCAGGAAGTTATCTGGGACAGAACAGCCTTGGTTTGTGGACTTATGGTCCTTTGGAAATTGTTACTTCCTTTAAATCGGCATTGGATATTCCTGCAATTCAACTGATGGGTGCATTACTCAAGGAGAATAAGCATGTTCTTAAAGAAGACATCCGGCTATGTAGTGTAATGGGACAAATGCTATTACTGTTTAATGATGGGGAAATACCAGAGATTGTTGAAGTCTTAAATTCAAAAAGAGGAACACAGTATGATGCTAGTTCTCATGAACTTTCTAATGACATAAGTGTGGATGAAGTTTTATACGAGCTATGCAGTGAGATGTTTTACTCAAGAGATAGGAAGGAGTCTGAGGGACATGCAATGTTGAGCATGATCAAGAGTTTCTCATCCAGAGGTCTAGAAGTCTGGGAACTTCTTATACCACCATCAGTGAGGTACTGGGAGGGGAGAGGCACCAGGAGGAAGCGGAGTTCCAGACTTGGTTCTTATCATCCCACCTTGAGGACAAGGTGGTTCTTTAGGGGGGGAGTATTGATAGGAACCCACTTACTAGACTAATAATAGAAATAATAATAATAATATTAGTAATAAGGGTCTGTGAGTTTGCTAGTATAAATAGACGGGAAGGGGGAGTAATAAGGAGGCTTTTGAGACTTTTGGACTGGGACTGGGAAAGATTAGAGAGTTATTCTCTTCTCTTTTGGGAGGCTTCGGCCTTTGTTTCTGTTTCTCTCTGTAACCGATCTTCTTCATCAAATAAGAATTCAGTTTGATTTTCTTGTTAATCTACTGTAATTGTTCTGTACTGGTGAGGTCCTATCAAATGCACAATATACAAATATGCAACATGCACACATATACAAAGCATAAAGACTATTTGAAACTGATCATTGATGGGGATATTTACTTTGTTCACATATTCACTCATTTTGAGAGGGCAAGGATAAAAGAAAAATGTAACTGTGAAAGTGTGCAGGTGTATCTACTGGCTTCAAGCAATCAGCTCCATCATCTTCCACACCACCTTCACAATCTTCATTTGCTTCCCGTTTTACAAAGAACATAAAAACAACAGTAAATTCTTATTCTCGAGTCTTGTCTATCTCACCCGTAATGTGGATGGTTGTAACTTTTTTACAGCTTAAGTTTCCCTAATTAATTTTTGTGCATTGATAATCAGGGAAACCATATTGCCTTTGAACAAGAAATGTATACTATGAATCCCTGTGGCAATAGAGAGACACGCAAAAGGCAGATTTCACCAAGGAGAAGACAAGAGAGAGGGCTCTCTTCTCGTAAAGCACATAGTCTGCAGCTATCAAATGCTGGTTCAAAAAGAAGTATTTCTTCTGCTACTTCACTCTCTGAGGGACTCTTCTATGGCAGTGTTACAAAGTATATTAGTCCTTCATGCCCCATTTTTCTTCTTCTCAGTCTGTTATAAGATGTGATTTGGTCGTTCCATGTGTCATTTTTTACAAGAGTGTCCTCTTTACCCCTAGTGCTTAGCTCAGTCTTTTGCTGTATGCTCTAAACATGACGTGTTCGGTTCTCTCAGGAAAAATTCTTCTGATGTCCAATGCTCAGATGGTCCAAGCTGTAAAAATGTATGATTTTCGACGCACTAGCTCCCTATTTGTGTGTTTCTTATCATGAAAGATGTATGTTTTTTGGGATTTTACCCTTGCATGTCCTTTGGGATTTTAACCACAAATTGTTAGCCGACCCCAAATTCTTTTGGGAATAAGGCTTGCATGCTGTTGCTGTTGTATCTAAGCTGGATAAATAAAATGGCTTTTATGCTATGTTTGGTTTTCTCCTATAGTCTTACTGTTTTTTTCCAGATAAAGGAATGTTGTGGTAGATTGACGGCATCATAAAACCCAGTCACAACTATGGACATGAACCATCATGAAAATTTTGCAGGGTTGTTCCCTATTGAATTTCAGTGGATGGCCTCTGGATTTTATATTGGTTCATGTGTCTGACATTATTGAATTGCGAATAAAACTTGTTTATTGTTGTTTTCTTAATGTTTAATTAATTTATACGAAGTTTGTTCTGAGCATTATATTTGGATTCAATTGCATTACCTTCTTGCAGGGTGAGACAGTTGTTCTTCTGGATGAAGAGGAGCATGAGGCTGAACAGATGGACCAATTAGACTTTATGGATGAATGGTATTGCGTTATACTCTTATTGCTGGGCCTTTTCAATCTCACCTTTAACATTTTAGTCTCCTAGTATGTGGTCTGCCAGGCAATCATTCTTATTTTTCATTGTCATTTCAGCACAAAAGATATGAAGCTATACTATCCTTCTAGGTATGACATGCTCCCTTTTTGCAGATTTTTCTTCTTCAATGATATATATGTTGCAGATGATTTTTTTGCATCCTTGCATCTTGAATACTTACCTATAAGATGTTTTCCTTGGTGGTGGAGTAGAGATGACCCAGATCCAATTCAGCTTTGCTATTCAGACATGGATTGCCTTGCTCCTGAAGTTTATTTGTCATCAACTATGATGAACTTTTACATCAGGTAAAGTTGTTTAAAGTTTAGTTGAGATAGTTCAATCCATTGACTCATAAATTCTTGTTTATGCTTCATTCTCTTAATTTGACTGAAAGGTTTTTTTTTTCCGGGTGGGTGGGTGGGTGGGGGGGGGGGGGCGAGGAGGTGATGGCGGTGGTGAAAATGGATAGTATAAAAAATAAGCAACTCTTGCTTTATAGGAAGAATGTCTTCTTTTTAAATTATTGGTTTCAAATATGACATGATATTGGTAGGAGCCATCAATACAGTTGCATCAAGATCAATTGGCATTTATATGGATAAAGTAACGTCTTGGTGCCTTTCTGGCAATATAAACCAAAAGCACTTCATAGTACCATAACTTGAAATGTTTTCAGATTTGGGTGGAATTGAGGCAGGAATAGTTCCATTTAAACAATGGAGAAGTATGCAGAAATTGGACATTCAGGATGATCGAAAGTGACATAGTATTAGTGTATTACTTTGTGTTTGCAGAAATTAAAGAAATCTCTCCATATAGGATAAAACATAGACAAAGTGTATAAATAGGAGTAGGTATGTTTTATTGCTAAAGTAGGATTTATTTGGTTCTGTTAAAAGCATAAAATTTTCCGGATTAGGAGTTGATTAATTTGTGCACTTTGTCTACATTTTACTCCTATTTAAGGGATTTTCTCAAAATTTTACACTGCCATGCTCTAGGGCTAGAATATGCTGCCTGAAAACTACACTGCAGACTATAAGTTTGTGCAAGTTATTCTTTTTTACTTCAATCCTACTATTTTTTGTCTCTCTTTGGACATATGAATGAATGGAGGTGGGTGAGGCAACATTGATTATTGTAGGGAATAAACCTCATGGTACTGCACTCCCCTAATCACACTAACTTAGAATGTACAAAAGGAGCAGCTGCAAGCACTAGGTTACTTTGTCATTAACTTCAACTATCAAGGGCAAACCATTTGTTGTTGATCCTTCTGCTCATTGTTTCGGTCTTCAATCCAGAATGAATGCTTGACTGGGATATTTCCTAATTCAATGTATGCACTGCTACACAGTACACACACAATGACTTGCTTATGAAGTTATGATCAGGAGTGCATCAGTTTCTTTAACTAGAGCTGACAATACGTTTATTCCTTATACCTATATTTAGTTTAGCTACATCTTTCACTCAAATTATTGCTAAAAGAAAGTTGGGTGCTTTCTCTGATCATTTTATTTGGGTTGGACTAATTTAAACTCGAGATCATTTTTCCTAGTGCTCTAATCAAAACAGTAATTTTTCCTTTGTTGTTTGTTATGACTAGATATCTGCAGCAGACAAGGTCTCTACTAGATAATGGAGGATGCAACTATCATTTTTTCAATACATATTTTTATAGCAAGCTTAAAGAGGCTGTGCTGAAAAAGGTATATTATCTTTCATTCTTCCAACCCAGAATTTGGAGGAGAAATGACATTCAGATTTAGTCTTAGTACTTTAGACTTTTTATTAATCTATCTTCTATATTTATGTATAATCTTTAACTATGTGAGCGACATGGAACTTTATTTATTAGTTACTACTTCTGTCCCATTTTATGTCTTACTTTGGTTTGACACAATTATTCTTAGTGGTTGAAAAAGTAAAAGTTGTGGTTGAGATTTGAGTATAATAAAGTGAAATTTGGTAGACCACTTATTTCTTTCCACAAAAAAGAAATGTGACACTTATTTTGGGGCAACCCAAAAAGGAAAGTAAGACAGGTAAAATGGGACAGAGGAAGTATTTGTAATACTAAATTTTGTTATTTGTGCAACGTTTTTTATAGATAGTAGTAGTATACCAGTTAATGTTTTTTGTTTTTTCAAAGGATATAACCTCTCATTATTGAAGGGATCTACATCCCACCCCTTCCGAAGAGCATATATATCTGAACTTCTGTGTTAATGTTGTCTGTGCCATAAATTTTGAACTAATCCTTAATCAACTATGCTCAGTAATTTGAAAGATTGTTCGTCCTATTCCAGCCAAACTGGTGTTCACTGTATTGAACAACCACTTGGTTCTTTTTGTTAATCTTCCACAACATGCACACACAACAATGGCATTTAAGAATAACAAATGGAGTTTCTGACTCCTTAGACTGCATTAAGTAGTTCTCTTAATGCATAGCAGAGTTTAGTTAAGCAAAACAAGGAACTCCAACATAAATTTGATGGAAGCAACCTGTCTTTGAAAGAGGAATCAGAAGGAAAAAGTAGATTAAACACACATTGTAGATGTGTGTGCATGCTCGCATATGCACATGCTTATGTGCCATGTATATGTACATAAAGCCTTTAGATGCTCTTAAACACATATTTCTGAATAATAATATATATGTTTACATCAGAATGACAGGGAGTCTTCCTTTGTAAAGTTAAGAAGATGGTGGAAAGGCATAAATCTATTTGAGAAAGCATACATATTTTTACCAATTCATGAAAGGTGAGTTTTTTTAATTATTTGCAAAAGTTTCCTTTTTTCTTAAAATATATATTGTGGATTAATTATAAGCCATATATGAGGTGTGAGTATGTTCTGGCCAATGAGAGAAAATGAGAAGTATTCATCCTTACAGTATCGGAAAGCAACAACGCAAGAATGAAGACTATTTTTCATTGAGGTTGAGGTTTTGAAAAGCTAAAGCTATGTCTCTTTTCATGGATACATTTTCTCGGAAAGTGTTTTTTACTTTCCTGAAAAGATTTTCTTTTGTTCCGGCCCCGTAAGTATTTTCATTGATTCTTTTGTAGAAAATAACTTCCTGTTTTTTTTTTTTTTTTTTTTTTTTTTTTTTTTTTTTACCTGAAACAGTTTTATCTTCTCTGTTTTTGTGGATCAAACATTTTAAGCAACATGTTAATTTCATGTAGGAAAACAAAGACTAAAATGGCTTTCAAAATGTTTTGCTCCAGTCTCATGAGGTGTAAGCCTCTTCTAGGTGAAGCAAGGTGTAAGCTTTGTAAAATGTACAATTATAAAAGTTTATATAATTAATGCCATTTCAAACCTCAAGTAAATTTCTCAAATTTGTCCCGAAAACCATTGTTATTTTTTGAGCACGCCGCCATCAGGACCAGGCTATCCTAGATACCCTATTACACTCAACCCATTACCATCCCTTGATGAGGCGTGTGGAAACAAGGTTGGATGTACTTGGACCAGAGATCATCATACAATATTGTAATTTCATTCTATTTTGGTAGTAACATGGTTGCCCGAAAAAGCAAGAAACATGATATTGCCCAATCAAGTGCAAAAGCATAACTTTGATCAATGGCACTAGATACTATGAGAGTAAGAGCACGTGATCGAATTCGATTGAGGCAACTTCTTAATGAGTTGTTTTTTGCAAGTTTTAAGGCCTATGAGGGTCATTTTGATGATGATCAAGCAACATTTCGTATAGCATCCAATCCGTTCTTTCATGAGAGAACTATACAGATTGAAGGTGATTGTCATTTTTAGAGAATTTGAGAAGTAATCCCAAGTTTTTGCCTCATTTATGGGCTCAAATGACCAATTGGTATTTACCATTACCAAGCCTTGAGAAGGTTGATCTTGCAACTGTTGTACCTTGACAAAATCTAATAGTTTTTTCACCAAAAGAGTAATGCTTGTGATTGTTAAGTGTTTTCTTTCTTGTTTACATGTTATATTTTCATTGTTTTTACGAACTTTAATACTCCCTCCGTCCCCTTTTAAATGTCCCGGAAGAGGGTGGCACGAGTTTTAAGAAAAGTGGGTTTGTGTGGTTGATATTAATTGATAAAGTTAGAATAAAATAAGAATGATTTTGAGTCACAGAAACTTTACCAAATAAGGTATGAGACAATTAAATAGGGACATCCCAATATAGTAAAACAGGACATTTAAAAGGGGATGGAGGGAGTATTTGTTATTCACTCTGTCCCAAAATAAACTCCTAATTCATTTTATGGCAAAGAATATGTGGTTCACAACATTTGTCTCGCCTTTCACAACTTTTGGCCACACAATTTCAACTTTCTTAATCTCCCTGCCAAGTCAACACCAAGTTAATTATAGGATGGAGTATTATTTCTGTTTTAAGGTGTCCTAGCTGGGCCTGCCCTGTTTTTATTTATTTATGGCTTGTGTGATTTTTCTTCCTGTGTCCAACATATCTTTTCTTATGTCCATACTTTTCAGTTGAGGCTTTTCAATATTGAAAATGTTATGTTTTGTGCTTCTTCATTAATCTTTTGAGAATCCTTCGTCTTGCCTTTTCAGTCTTCACTGGAGCTTGGTAATTATCTGCATACCAGATAAGGAGGATGAATGTGGACCCATCATACTTCATTTAGATTCATTAACGTTGCATTATAGCAAGCCAATTTTCAGTAACACTAAGAGGTTGGCGTTTGTTTAAAAGCAGTTTAAATACTTTAAGCATAACACTGTAAGAAATTGGGTTTAAGTATCTGTGGTTCAAGTATTTCTGTCATTTATATTTGAACTCCATGCAAGTAAAAACAGCACTGTGCCTATGTTTTGGCATGTCGATGGAGTGCACATATATTTCTTGGTTTCTTTGGATACAGTTAGTGCTCTAGCGTACGGATGCATGATATCACCCCAATGTATTCTTCAAATCTTTTGTTGCTTGAAATGTTCTGCCTAGCTGCATAATTTTGTGCATGTGCAAGGGCGTATAATAGTGTTGGTGTCAATTGTGAAACGAAACACAGCTCAATAAAATAACTAGCCATGTGATTAAAGAAATATGTTTTTAGGGGTGCTTAAAATGGATACTGCATTCCTAGATTGGACTTTTTTAATGTTCCTTTTTTTGGTTGGAGACATGAAGGATGAAAGATGGTTGTCATTTACATGAATATTAATTTTTTTTACAATCTTAAACCCCACAAAAAAATGAAAGTTGGTTGTCATTTACATTGTCAGAGCATATACATCTCATATCTTCCTTATCTATTGAGCATGATCATCAGAGGATCTAGAACATTGATCAGTGAAGTCCCTAACTTACGCATTTGTTGATTAATTAGGGCCTAATTCATTAATGGTCTTGATCTGATATCATGAGAGGTTTGAAATAGTTGAGCATTACTATTTAAATGGAAACCAAGTCTTGATCAGCCAAGTCCCTAACTTACACTTTCATTTAAGTGTGATTTTTTAAAATGGAAACCATTCTCATATTCTGTGATCCTATGATATTTTTCTGTCCAAATTGGAATTCGATAAATGTGAGATATCCAGTTCTCAAAGAATTTCCTATAATGGATTTCCTTTTGATACCATAAGCTTGTTTAGTTTTGGTTGAGTTGTCAACTTTTTCCTGCAGATTTTTAGTAGAAGAGTGGAAAATCTTGAAAGATGAAGGACAATGTTTACCCATTGCAGATAACGTATGGAATATGCTCCCTTCTAGGATTGAGAACGAAGAAATTGAGGTAAAATATTATCCCCACCTGAAACCCAGTGTGCAATTGTCATTTCTTCTCTACCAAAAATCTCATCAGAGAAGTCATATCGGATTAGTATTGCATGGCATCATTAATAATTGTGGAAAACATTCATTTGAACTTTGAAGTTTTCTTTTTTGACTGCATGGTCCTTTAACCTTTTCTCCCTTTTACACATTTTTATGTGGTGAATGGTGATAGGTTCCTCAACAAAAGAATGACTATGACTGCGGTCCTTTTGTGCTTTTCTTTATTGAACGATTCATCCGTGAAGTTCCTGAAAGACTGAAAAGGAAGGATCTAGCGATGGTACTGTTTCTGTCCTCTTTTTGTGAAAATGGATATAGCCATAATGAAAGTCATGTCTTATGTAAATCTTCCCTTGAAGTTTCACATGTTTCCTGAATATCCCCTTTTACTTAACTTTCACACTCATTTGCCATTAATTTTTTCCTCCCAGTTTGGAAAGGATTGGTTTAAGCCTCAAGAAGCTTCTAAGTTGAGGCGAAGACTCAAAAGCTTACTTGCGGAGGAATTCAGAAAAGCTGCTAAGGAACTGAAGAAACAAGAATGCGAAGCCATTGTCTAACATTCTTTGGATCCTAAGCCTCTTCCCATCTACAAACAGGTTTTAACACTGGTAGATAATCGGTAGCTGGTCGTGGACATGTGGTTTGCCTTGGATGGCAACACCATGGATACACTAATAAACTGGAGACTTTTGGAGTTGCTGTATATAGGACTGACATTTTTGGACCATAAACGGCAAAGAATTGGAATATATGCCGTCTGTCCATTCCCTGAAGGTAAATATAACTGAGATATGAAGGGGGTCTAATTGTGATCACTTATCAGTATATGCTCTCTTTTAGTCGAATAGCTGACTAGGCCATTGTTTAACACCCAAGCATCCTTTTTATGGACGTTTGTTTACTATTGGACATATGTATGATTCGTTTTTCGGACAATCTAGTTGTATACTTGTATATGCTAAATCTGCCGATTGATGGGAAATTATTGCAATCTTGTGAAAGTTTTTACTGACTATGAAAGTGTTTTTATAATACCATGAAGGCATGAAGTATGAAAACCATTTTGCAAATCTTTGCATTTTCTGAAATTTAAAAATTAGGATTGACTTCAGGTCTTTGCACCCTAACCCAAGTTAATTGGAATGGGGAATGTAAAATATACAATGCCATTTAGTTGTTCAAGATTTGTTCTCTGCAAGTTCATGCAAAAAAAACACTGCCAGTGGTTCACGTTCTCTATCATTTGTGTTGCAACTTTCTAAGAATAATAGCATAACATTGCAAAACTATCATCGCATTTTTGTTTATTGTTTCTGATTGCATGACAAATGTCATGTGCTGATTATAGGAGACAGTATCTTGAGATTTTTGCCACGCAATTTCTGACATTGAGAAAAAGTTGTTTATTCTCGTACACATAGTTGCATTTTTATTACTCGTAATAAAAAATATGGATAAACGTTTTACGGTTTTAGTTAGGGATGGACTCGGGCCGGGCGGCCCGGCCCGGGAACCGGTCCGGGGGGCGGTTCGGGTTGGCCCGGCCCGGTTATTGTGCGGTTCAGGCCCAGGCCCTTTGATTGGCGAACCGGCCCGGCCGGTTCGGGCCCGGTTCGGGCCAAATTATTTTTTTTTTGAATTTTTTTTAAGTTTTTGGGTTGGGCTTGGTATTTTGGTCCATTTGAGGTGGTTTGGGGGTGAGGGGGGAGGGTTGGGGGTTAATTAGGCAAAGCTAAAAAAAAAAAAATAGAATCGAGGCCTGGCCCGGCCCCAGGATTACCCGGGCCGGTTCCGGGCCTCCCATTTCTGAACCGAGGCCCGGCCGGGCCCGAACCGGAACCGGTCCACCCATAGTTTTAGTATATGTTTTCGTTGAAACTTGCAAGTAATTTCTGTGCTATATTTTCAACATATCGAATAAATGCTTTTTTACCCTGGGGTCAGGGTAGGGGTGAACTCGGGCCGGTTCCGGTTCGGGCCCGGCCAGGCCTCGGTTCAGAAATGGGAGGCCCGGAACCGGCCCGGGCCGGGCCTCGGTTCTATTTTTTTTTTTTGGCTTTTCCTAATTAACCCCCAACCCCCCCCCCCCCCCTCACCCCCAAACCACCCCAAACCACCTCAAATGGCCCAAAATACCAAGCCCAACCCAAAAACTTAAAAAAATTCAAAAAACAAATTAATAATTTGGCCCGAACCGGGCCCGAACCGGCCGGGCCGGTTCGCCAATCAAAGGGCCTGGGCCCGAACCGCACAGTAACCGGGCCGGGCCGACCCGAACCGTCCCCCGGACCGGTTCCCGGGCCGGGCCGGTTCAAACAGTAACCGGGCCGGGCCGGTTCCGGGCCGGGCCGCCCGGCCCGAGTCCATCCCTAGCCCAAACCAGGCCGGTTCCGGTTCGGCTTTGTTTTTTTTCTTTTGCTTTTGTAATCAATCCCCGACCCTCCCCCCCCTTCACCCCACCACCCCCAACCCCCCAAACACCCAACCCAACCTGGTAGAATACAAAAAATTGAAAAAACAAAAATAAAATAAAATTAGGCCCGAACCGGCCGCGCCGGTTCGCGTTTTAGGGGGCCCGAGCCCGCACCGGGAACTGGGTGGTTCCGGTTGGCCCGAACCGGCCCCAAGACCGGGTATCGGGCCGGGCCGGACCTAGGGGTGGACTCGGGCCGGTCGGCCCGACCCGGGACCGGCCCGGCCCGGTCACTGTTTGGCCCGGCCCGGCCCGTGGCCCGGTGGGTCCACCGGTTCGGTTTGGCCCGGCCCGGGTGCTGGGCGGTCCGGGCTCGGGCCCAGCTTTTGGTGAACCGGCCCGGCCGGTTCGGGTCCGGGCCGGATTTTAATTTTTTTTTTTTTTTTGAATTTTTCTTAAGTTTTAGGTTGGATTAGGTATTTTGGGCCATTTGAGGTGGTTTGGGATGGTTTGGGGTTGAGGGGGAGGGGGAGGGGTAGGGGGTTAAATAGGAGAACCAAAAACCAAAAAAAAAATATGTGGGCCGGTTGGCCCGGCCCAGCCCGGCCCGGTTTGGCCCGGAACCGGCCACCGGCGGTTTGGGCTCGGGCCTATAATTTCTGAACCGCGAACCGGCCGGGCCCAGGCCTGAACTGGGCCCGAACCGGCCCGAGTCCACCCCTAAGCCCGGACCCAAACAGTACCGGGCCGGGCCGCCCAGCCCGAGTCCACCCCTAGGTTAAGGGAGGGGGATTGGGGAACCCGGGGGGTAGAGGAGCTAAAACAGCTTCTATGGGGTTTAGAACACAATACCTTTTTATGGGAAAGTGGATTGACGACCAGTGAGCGGGATCGCTTCTCCTAGATGTCACATAAGTTTATATCACAATGGCATTTCGGTAAAAGAAATGAAATATTCGAATGTGATTTACGTATGTTACTAAATATAAAAAATTTAATTCTACTACGTAAATATTTATAAAACAAAAAATAAGATAAGAAATTGAATAGAAGATATAAGCAGAGATATTCAATATTATACTCTTAATACTCAATAAAATATGGATGATTTACATAAGTACATTAATGCTCAATTAACAAAAGTCAGGACTTCAACTAAAATTACAAAAATGTCACCGATTATACGGTTTACACCATACAGCTGCCATAGCTGGTAGGTACATTAACTCAAGAAATTGGGCAAGATTCAAATTAAATAAGGTCTAAGCTACCAATCTAATTTGTTTTCTTGGCATCATTGGTTCTAGCTTAAATTCAATAAGTCAAGTAGGTGCCATGAATTTTTTATCAAATAATTATTAAAGCATTACACGCTATAAATGGTTGTAAGAAAATTATACCATGAAATCTGTCTCAACAAGTTTGGTTGCTTCAGTTTGTGCCTTTGTGGTGTTTACTAATTTCAGATAGTACAGTTTCAAACTGAATCATATGAGCCACTGGCATTGATCTTAGATATGTTTCTAATTTTTATAATCAAGGTGTTCACGCCGCTATTAGTTACCAAGATCTATGTATAACCATCAACAATATTAATTGTTCACTAAATGCATCTCAAGGAACTTGAATATTTGACCTTTATGTCACAAATCACAACCAAAGTTCCTCAATCTTTTCTCTTACAAAAATGGACAAGACTACAAGGGGTTATTAGTGGTATTGACTTTGATCCTTGTATGAGTGGGATTGAGATTTCTCCCGTGCAGCAGAGTGCCTTGCGGTCAGGGACGGATCCAGGATTTCAAGTCAAGGGGGCGATTTTTTTTTTTCCGTTAGTATAGGGGGTGAAAAAAAAACCCACTAGTGTAGCGAGGCGACTTTTTCCGCTTGTGTAGCAGAGCGATTTTTTTTTCGCTAGCGTAGGACTGTGGCTAATTTTCATTCATTAAAGTCCATCAGTGATATTTAAATCTATTACATTCTACGTTTAAAAAATGGAAAAAATTTAATCTTATAATTGTGAGTGCTCTAAAATTGTATTAATACATTAAAGAGTAATAAATGACAAATCAAATGAAAATTATTTGAAGGTAAAGATTTTAAAAGGCACACATCAATCAAGACTTTTTAAATAACTTATGTCTTGTTTAACCATATGAATCTTATTAGAATAAAGAATTGGTTTTTGAATTTGTCTACAAGGATGTTGTTCGTGGGTCACCTGAAGTTTTCTTGATTTACAATAGTATGTATAAGATTGTTATTTTTAGAATAATATTAAACATAGTATTGTTAGTTCACATATATGGTGCATATTGTGTAATTTAATGTCAATAAATATTTATATTTTAGATTCACTTCACATGATCTAAAAACTGTTTAACTAGTGTGTCTGATATTTAATATTGTTTGATATTTTACAAAATTGAGTACTAATTGTCTAATAAAGACAATTCGACGCTACAAAGCTAGAAGTTTATATATAATAGGTATCATATGTCTTAAACAATGGCTTTTGCTATTCTTAAACAATTTAATTTTTTCTTTTCATAGAACTAGTTATTTCACCGGTGCGTTGCATGAGAATTAGGCTTCTCGATCATTTAAGATAACTTTCGAAAGACACATGTTTGGTAAATATTGTTCTAATGTTGCATAAATAATATAATACTCCCTCCGTCCCAATTTGTTTTGCAAAGTCAACATTTTTTTGTCAACCAATAATAAAAGTCAATCCTCCCTATTGATAATTAATTCAATTTTTAATAAGTGAAATTTACATATTCATAAACTACATTAAAATCTCTTCAAAGTTGTAAACTCCAAATTAGAATATAATTAAAAATTGACATCTTAATCAAGTGAACAAAATGAAACTGTTTGATCAAGAAAAGTCAAATTTGCAAATCATTTTGGGATGGAGGTAGTATGAGAAAGAATAATTATTTGAAAACCCGTCACAATTTCTAATGCGCTATCAAGAGAACCTTTAAAATTTGAAAACAAACAAAACAAACTTAACGTAACATGAACCATTTTTTATTTAAATAAAACAGTCCCTTTTTCTCTTTGGGAGAATAACTTTTTTAATTTGTGTATGAAATTAGGATCTGACCTTCTCATTTTAAATAAAAATAACTTGACTTTTCACAAATATGAACAAAAAAATCCTAAATAAGAGCATTGTTCACAAATGTGTATACCATTCTTTCAATTTCATATTTAAACGATTTCATCCTGTTTGATGAACAAAGGTGAAGGGTGGAACCGTGGAAAGCAGAAGATGGAGATCAGGCGGATGGTGGCGATGAACGGCTGGAAAGGACGGAGGATCGATGTTGAAGAACTTAAATGGATGGATTGGATGGCGATGAAGAACTGCTCAGGTGGACGAACACCGGCGACAATGTGTAGCTTGACATCGACTGGGGTTGATGATTTGGCCTGGATGGAATCGGGACGGGCAACGTCCCTACTCGCCTGGATTGCCTGGGTTGTGGATTCCTAGTACTCTCACGTTGAAGAAGAACTGAAGAAAAAGAAATGAAAAGGGGGAAATGAAAGAAGGTAGATTGTATGGTACCATATATACCTTTGTCCACATGGACCAATGAGAATGTTGCAGTTGAATTATTTAAATCTAAATTAAAAGTGATAAAGTGATGTGGTCCAATCAAATGAATGATAGGTACAGTACCTCATTTTTTAAAGGTGACAACTCCGGTACCTTTCTAAAAACAGGGGTACCGGAGTTGTCACCATGAAAGAAAAGAAAAATGGAAAATGAAAACCAATAAAAATGTGCCACGTGTTCGGCTGACCTACTGATCTGGTTTAAACAGGTCACTAGTTCATTTTGAGGAGATACTCTTTGTAATTTAGATTATATTAGAACTACTAATAATTGGGATTTAAACAAGAAGATCATCAATAGTTGTGAGCTTATGATTTTAATGTGAGTTTTTTCATAAAGTGGGGGTCAGGTTGATATGTGCTAGTCGGATTTCTGGCCATCCTGGTGGTGGTGGTGGTTGACGGAGGACTGGTGTGAAGGTACGTGGCTGGGGACAGTTCAGGGGGGATGGGCAGGAGGGTGGGGACTGAGGTTTGAGACTTGAGTGATTGTGGTGTGGAGAGGGGGATGGGCAGGGGGCTGTGTGGAATCTGGTGTGTAACTGCGTATGGCTTGGTGGGACGGGATTAGGGGCTGGTGCGTATGGGGTTAGGGGCGGGGCAGGAGCAGCGTTGGTGGCTTGTGACGAACAGGGGGTGGCAATGGTAGCTTGGGTTGTTGTTGGCGCTAGAGCGCCGGAAAAGGACTGTGGTAGTGTTACTGGGGCGGCGTCACCGGGGCGGTGTCACTGGGGCGACGTCACTGTGGGAGTGTCACTTTGGGGATGGTGCAAGCTGGGGCGTGGGGCCGGTGAGGTTAGGCGGTTATCACTGGATGAAGCGGTGTGACGGTGTAATTGTGCGGTGTCGGCGACGGTGTGGCCTATGGGATGGCTACAGTGACACGGGCGGACGTTATAGTGACACGGGCGGTGGCCGCATTGACACGGGCGGTGGCCGCAATGACACAGATGGTGGTCATAGTGACACGGGCGGTGGCCGCAGTGACACGGACGGTGGCCGCAGTGACACATGCGGTGGTTACAGTGACAGGGCGGTGGCGGCAGTGACACGGGCGGTGGTGGCAGTGACATAGGCGGTGGCGGCAGTGATATTTGATAGTGACATTAAAACAGGATAGTGACATTAAAATAGGGGAATGACATTAATATGACCTTCTTGATCACTCCCGTGACCTTATGGAATCTGTTAGCTATGCTTATCCATATCGGCACGTTCAAATTATAGGGTTTTCATCACCTATTTCGTTGTTGGTTCTTGGCTTAATAAAGATTGGACTTGGGCCGGCCCGCTGAAAGTCCTGACCCAACATGCACATTACTATTTCATCTAATGCACATTTAATATATAGTTTTAGTATATTTAATTGATATATATTCCCCAGAAATGTGCTTATTACTGTACTGTATTGTGATATTTATGTAAACTTGAATACTTAAACACAAACACTTGGTTACCATCCTTTTTATTAGATAAAGGTGTATAATTAAGACCTATATGGTAAAGTGTTGACAACTTTGTTATTTGACATAGGCGGTTTAGACGCCAAAGCCCCCAACTATTTTAGTTTGAGAATGGTGAGAGATGTATAACAATGAATAATCATTATCATCATAGTGGGGTGGGGATAAGAGGGGGTCGCATGTATGATGTCTTATCCATGTACTAAAGTACAAAAAGATTGTTTTCGGATGATCATAGTGAAAAATGGCATAAAAAATTGTATGGACTGACAGATGCTTCATAATCAAGAAGTGCAACATGTTTTGTGAACTATTTTGCTTTTTCCATCATATTTCCTAGCCATAAATAATGAGTCTTTGGATCCATCGCAAATGATAAAAATGTATAATAATGAATGATAGAAAATAAAGGGAGATAAGTGTGGAAAGTTAATTACTTAGAGTAGATAACTTATTGTATCCAAATTGGTATAAAGAATTGCAACTAATTTAGTTTTTTTGGCCAAGTCATTCTTTCTAACCTATATAGTACCTGCTTAATGTTAATGCCAATATCCTTGAATTGGGATGAGATTCGAACCTGTGACCTCCTCCTTGGGAGTGCCACAGTGATGTCATCAGACCACAAGGTACTTGGCGGAACTAATTTAGTTTGAAATCATAGACAAATGAATACATCTATACTTGAAGCTAAACATATATTTCAGTCCTTTATAACTTTGCTAACTTTCCTTTTTTCCATGTCCCAAAAACTTTATCACTTTCCATTTTAAACCATCAATTTGTGGCTCCTGTTATTTCTATATCTTCTGCACAAATCTCTACCACACAGTTTTTACTTTATTATTCTATTTGTCGATCAAACTTGGCAAATCTTTAAGGAACGGAGGGAGTATAAGCACACTTTACAAGTTATCCTAAAATGTGTTGATAAAATCAAATCTTGAATCTTGTTGTTCGAGTCAGGAACTCCTGATCGGAACCACCCTACGGAATTCACCGTTTGGGGTGGTTCTCGATAGAAATTTTTGATGAAGTGGTTTGAGCATGCTCTTCATCAAGTCTAGTTTATGCCCAACAAAATTTTAGTTTAAAATTCAATCGGGAAGACAGTTAAATAAATTATTGAAACATACTGCGCTTTTCAACATAAACGAATGCCTAGCTCACAAGTTAAGTCCTACAGTCGTAAATAGGATCATTTACCTCCCCAGGATCACTCCCCCAACCTAGAGCTTTTAGGATCATTTACCGTCCAATGATACTCTACCCCAACCTGGAGTATTTAGGATCATTTACCGCCCAAGGGTACTCTACCCCAACTTGGAGTATTTAGGATCAGGGTACTCTACCCCAACCTGGAGTATTTAAGATCATTTACCATCTGTGGGTACTCGACCCCAACTTGGAATATTTAGGATCATTTACCGCGCGTCAAAGAGTACTCCAACCTGGAGTATTTGGGATCATTTAGCGTCCGAGGGCACTCTACGTACCCCGCTCTATCCCTACAATAATCCTAACTCGGATATCACTTCATTCTTTCAACAATGAACGATACATAGCCCTATAGTCATATATTAATCCTTAGTAACAATCGTGGACGAGTCCCACCTGAACGAACCATTTAGGTTACCTAAAAACCTTCACTTGAGTTACTTAACCCCTATACCCGATCAAGTATAGGGTGGTGGGTATGTGCATTCAGTAAGCTAGTAGCTCATTTCCATGGGTTACCCGATCAAGTATACCTTATACCCAGTCAGGTATAAGGTTTAACCCGATGGTTAACGTCCATTTGACCGCCTAAATGAAGCCTGATTCTTATGAAATTTTATCCACTTGTACAACAAGTCAATCCTTTTTGGAAAAAGTGTTGAAAAATGGCATTAACGTCGAATTCTTTTTGTGTGTTATGGCAGACCGAACAAGAATAGAATATTTCGTCAAGTCCATGTTTCTTTTGATGCGTCACAACATCTTTTATAAAGTTGTTAACACCCGCCAAGAATTGAGAAATATTTTGTGATCCATACATCCAAATACGGGCCATCATATATAAACCTTTTTTTTATATTTCATAATAGTAGTCATTTTTATTGATTTAATCAAAGAACCGAAATTGTACTCATAGCCTTAATGTATATAAATTAATTATATTAGTAAAAAAGTCACACTACTTAAACACTTAGTGATAATTAATTATATAAATTTGGACAAAATTACTTACAAGTTACAACCTTAATTAATAACGTAAATTAAAAAGGGTATGGACATACCAAACTATGGGCGTAGGACATGCATCAACAGATCAAGAAAACGTCTTAGCAATAGTGGTATAGTCTTCAGTCAATTCAACGACATCAACTCACAATCCTAATTAAGATGACATGTATATTAGCATAACTAGTTTTGTACCCGGGCGTTGCCCCGGATGCAACTCCCATATGAAATATTTAGTTTATAATTTTGTGCAAATGTGAAATATATGTTTAGTACGAATTTCTTAAATCTCATTAACAAAAGCATTTAAATATGTATTAATTCGATATAATATTATATAATATATAAGAATTAAGAAGTTGGGATCCGTAAGACATCAGAATAACTAAATGGCAGTAAAATATTGAAAGTCCGTGCTTCTAAATTCTGGAAAACCTATCTATAGACAACATTTATAACATTGGAGGAAAATCCTTGACCTTTAGAACGAATCAAAATCTTCAATCCTTCTTTGCTCTTGACTCTTGATATGGCAACATATAATTGATCATGAGTGAACACATTTTTTTTGAGATATAGTCTGGCCTGAGATATAGACTGATATTAGCTCTTGTTGATGCTCATCGCAAAGCATACCATAACTGAGAATTGCTTCATCTGAAAATTAAAAGGCTGTGTTACGTCAGATGGAGATAACGACACTCTGGAAATGTGAACAGTTGCCCTCATATTTCTTCCAGTGATGATCTTTGCCTCCAACACATGTTTTCCGAGCTTGGTGAGAATCAATTTGGTTCCATTACATAATCATGTCGGCTAATCTATATTTCTCAAGAGCATAATGGGAGCGCCAATCTTTAGATGCAATTCGTGATCAGGCAGCCCCTAGATCGAGAGACTATTAAGAAATTCTAGTGTATACATGTCACTCTCACGACACAAACCGATATCTGAACTAAAAATGCTATCGAAGATGAGGTACGTGATTTGATCACCAAGGATCAAAGATAGCATGTAGTCAGTTGTTTGGCGAACCACGTCTAAAGTAGGTGCAAGTATCGCTCTAACCTACATGTAAGTTGGATTGTTGGGGCGTTCTTGTAGGTTAGGATAAGTCATATTAACGATAGCTGTTAGGTAGTTATCTTTCGCTTTGACTAGAAATTTATTCGGGATTTCCACCTTTGTTTACTGCTATGCCAGTGTTCCTTCTACAATACTCTGGATATCCATCTTCATTAATGGAGGTTGTGGGCCTCAAACACCTTGGATCATGTTTAGACCACACTGTCTATCATGCAAGGTGATCTTTGTTGAAATCTCTGCAAGGACCGTGTATCATTAATTTTTTTACTGTGTCATGCAACTCTGCATCTTGGAGAGGATCATGAGTTCAGCTGGGATGACCTTATCAATGTCATCAAAGCCTCTCAACTTGTACTCAGAGCGTATAAACATGATGATGTGGGCACGTAGTGTAAATTATTATGTAGTTATATTTACATTTATTTGAAACCAAGACATCATTGGAGAGAACTTAAGCGCTTGAGATTCTCTAAATAGTTTCCTATCTTTGAGTTCTTATATGAGACGTTTGAGCTTGATCTTAAAGACTCTCCCAATGATATCGGGTCTTTCTTCATGTTTGAAGGTTTTCATCCTGAAGACACTTCTCTACTTGTGGCCACTTTGGGTTACATGAAAGTTATAAAAAGGTTTGAGTTACCACACTTACGAACAATGGCCATCACATCCTGATAGTTCTGAATCCTTATTACATTTAAGGATTAATGATCCATTTAACCAAATAATTACTCATATTCATGTTCGTTACTAGCTGGGATGGTTATTGTTTGGCTAAAAATTACTCGTTGGTATAATGAAGCAGTTACATATGAGAAAGTTATTATGCGGGCGGATACAACTATATGTATATATATACTCCTATATTTTTTCTCCCGGTCTGCCATATTGCATTTATACTCAAATATGTATTCAACTTCACTTTACGATTTACAATGTTCAAGTCATGCTAAATGTGATACTGCCATATTAGAATATAAAGTTTACTGTTGGACATAAAAACCGAACCAAACTGGCACCGAACCAAACTGGCACCGAACCGACCCGTAATGGTATTGAATTGAATATCGAGTATTTATAAGGTTCCATAGATTTTTATCCTGAACCGAAACTGTACTATTTGGAACTGGTATAGGACTTGTCCTATAGTTTGTTAATCGAAAAACATCAGACCGAACCTTTCAAAAATAATGCATTTGAGATTTTATATGATAAGACTTAATAGCAATTTAAAAAATGTCAATTTTAAATGATTGAACTTAATAGCAATTTAGTTATAAATCAATTTGAATTTACAATACTCTAATTTACAAACACTAAAATATACAATAGACATTATTTACACTTGTCGAATGAAAGTATTGCTGAGTGTTTGGGGATTATCGGGACGTGGAGAAGAGTAGTATGTAGTTATTGGTTTTTATTTATAAAGATTATGATATAGATATGTAGGTAGGTAGGTAGGTAGGTAGGTATGTGAGTAGGCAGACAGGCAGACAAACATATACTCTTCGTTTGATAAAATTAGAGGCGAAATGAAGAGTTCTACCTGCAGGGATAAAAAAATCCTTGGAATGGTATATATTTAACTTGTGATGTTCAATATGATGTTTTGATTGAAATGAAATATTCTGACATTATTTGGTTTGATCTAGTTTGATATGTTTAACTCTGGTCTAACATGGTCTAGTCTTATATGTCTGATAAATATTTATTTTATGTGTATATCGCAGTACATTATTGAAGTATGATCTTGTCTAGTCAGTTTAAGTGTGACCTAATTTATGACTAAAATTATTTCAATTAAAAACATCCTTAGTACTTAATATGTCTTAGTAATCTATATTGTGAGAGTTCAGTTAATTTTTGTTCTAAATCATGTTTAGAATTAGTTATGTTTCATGTAATTCATGAGTACCTTATTTGTTAGTGTTTTACTAAAGTAAATGAAAATTTAAAATTTATGGACATAATTTGAAAATGTCAATTTTTAATGATTAGACTTAATAATATACTCCGTTATAATTAAGTGTAATTCAATTTCAATGGAGGCATATTCTAATTTTTATCATTATGTAATTTATGTCCTATACATGATGAATCGCCAATTTGAAAAGATGAAGTAAAACTTGAGCTTAAATTGAATTTAAAAAAAAACTTGAACTTAAATTGAAAAGCATAAGTCACGTACTAACTACTGACTGCCCTACTCTTTCGTCATTTCAAAAACAAATGCTTCCAACAAACACAAAATAAAATAGGGAAGTAGTTAGAATTCTTGGGCCAAATTTCAAAAGATTGGACTCAATTGCAATTTAGGTAGAAATCAATTTCAATTGAAATGACTCTACTTTATTAGTACTAAAGTAGATTAACACAAATCATGAATAAAATAAGATAGTACACATACAACATAAAGTATGTGGAAATGTCCGTGATTCAAATGAATCAACAAAATTCAGTCCCTAATCAAACTCATACTAAACAAAATTATATTACTAATTTAATTCATAATAAAAGTGATACAATAAAATAAAATATAAAGTATTAGAGGTCACTATTTAGAGTAGTCATGGCGGCCGGTCACCCCATTTTTTCTAATCAATTTACATGAAAGATAATTTAGTTGAAATAAAACTTAGGAAAATCGATCAACAAATTCAAAGTCTACAAATTTTAATATTTCATCATATTATAAAAAATCATCTCTACTAAACCTACACTACAAAATAATAATACTAATAATAATTACAAAATCGGTTAACAATGTGAACTATAATTAAAAATATAATAAAATCTTATTATTACTCCTAGCAAATGAATAATTAAATCAATTAAAGTTGGGAATACTTGTCAAATTTAGCAAGGCACTACTATTCAAGGTAAATTAAAGGAGATGCGCGTTGGAAACTTGATGTCGTTACCGACTCGCCGTTACTTTGTCACTGCGAATGACTGACGTGCATGAGGAGCGACGAAGCTATTGTTGTGCACATGTTGCTGTCGGCGGTCACGTCTGTCCAAGCCTGTCGCTTCTGTCTGCTGAGTCTTCCGTCTCTGCCTCGCTCGAGCTGTTGCGCCATTGTATAGCTTAAGGGTTGGTTCCAGCCAACTTCGAAAGTTGCGAGCTAGAAATAGATATGTAATTCAAAAAATTAAGAATTCACGATAGTTATCAATATCATAACCACATCGCCTCTCGGTTAGTATCAATAATTTCATTTTAATATAAGCTTCGGATCTTATACAATAACCGGTGCATATATTTTTTTAAAAATAAAAATTTAAAGAAAATAAAAAAAATTGTGTATTAAGGAACCAACAAGCGTGTGGCACAATTCTTTTTAGTACAACTTTGAAGTTATCGCTTTTGTAGAACCACAAATTAGTTTTTATCACTACTCTAATATTTGGATCAAAGTTATGAAATTTAAAAAGTTAAATTTAGAATGAGAAAATTGAAATTCTAAACTTACACCTCATCTCATGTTGTCCTCTATATATATAATACTCCCCCACACATCCCAAAATAATAGTTACGTTGCGGATTTTCTAATCTAGATTATAAATTAAAGTTTATATATTCCTTTCACAATTCAGCTGATTCAGTCATAATTTCATCAATTTGAGCAGATACAACCATTTTGAGTGATACCAAACAAGTTCTAAAATTTTGGACTAAAATTATTAAGTTATTTTTTTGGGACCAAAACTAGTAATGTTTTTTGCCAAATATGTTATTATTATACTCTCTAAGATTTATTTACACAGCAAAATTTCGCCAAACTAGTAAAATTTTGGAGTAAAATTAAAAAGAGCCTTACTATCTTTTTTTTTTTTGTGAACGGATATTCGAACTTGCCAGGTTGGCAATCCGGCAAGTCTTCTCCAGCCTTTGACCGTGACCTCATCATCAGTTCTTGCTTCTTCCTTCCTTCCTTCCTCTCAGAAACAAAACCCGGAGATGAAGAATGAGGAAAAATTCGACCGTTGTAATCGAACTTGGCAATCCCGCTCCCTCTATATGAACATATATCTACTCAGTTACTCATACCCGTTACCATTCGATCTTCAAATCCCCATTCTCATGATTTGTCGCAGAAACAAATTAAAACCCAGAAATTAAATCAAAGACAGAGTCTTGTTCCTGATTCTGACCTTTCAAGCTATGGAGTAATGTGTTCTAATTCGATGGTCTTGAATAACCATAACCTTCTTCCTTGATTCTTGAAAGGTCAGAACTGCTTGAGATGATCGAGCAAGCGAGAATTTCAGGTATTATTAATTAAACCCAGGCTTCATTTAATTTCTTGCTTCTTCTTTTGTCTCGATCAGAATCAAACCCAGACTGCCGACATAGTGTTCTTGTTCCTGCATGTAAACAAACCAATTTTGTTTTTTTGCGAGAAGCTTTTTTCTTGATGTATGTATGTGTTCTAATTCCATCTTGATCGAATTTATACTATACCCTGTTTGTTCTAGCTAATTTGTATCTTTCTTGAATAACAATTATCTTCTTTCTCCATTCTTGATGCAGCGCTGCAAAGTTCGTTAAGGATATATGGTGATGGATGGATGAAACTGAAAGATCGTACAATTCTTCCCGTCATGCAAACCTGGTAATTATTAAACCGATGACCAATTTTCTATGGATTTCTATGCATCTGTTTGTTATCCTGATATATACTTTCATTTATGAGTACCTATTCAGTGCATCAGTTCTTGTCTATGTCTCTCCATAGAGAAAACCTGCATATTACCAGTACAATGCTTTATTTTTTATGTTTTTATGAATGAGTAAATCATGAACGGATTTATCGTTGAAGCAGATTGATTAATCCTTCAGTCGAGACTGGAGATATTCACTGTTTTTCATGTTATACAACCATATCTTTTTTCTTTTTCCCAATCGTCCGCTCAATGCTAGCGGATGTATCTGTTAGGAATAACAGGATCGTGCTAATATGAGAGAAAAACACTTCTATTACTTTCAAGAATAGAAAGAAGAGACATACAAGCTCTAACTAAAAACTCTCAAAACAACACCTCACATATCTCTCAAGGATATTCACAACTCTTCTTGGTTGTGCTATGATGATCTATTCTAATTTACTTGATGATAGAAAGACTCTCCAAGCTCTCTATTTATAGCACCAAAACTAGGTACTATGAAGGTGGGAGGAAGATGTGTTGAAGCTAGGAGGAAGCTTCAATGGAACATGAGGAAGCTTCAATGGTGGTTGAGGAAGCTCCCCTTGTCATTCTTGCACATGGAGGAAGCTTCATGGAAGCTATGAATTGGATTCTTCAATTTGCTTGTACTTGGATATGACCTGGAAATTGAATTCTTCAATTCTCCCCTTCCAGGCATATTCAAAACAAGCATCCCGACTATGTCTCTGCACAGCTCTAGCTTATCCCGTGTCACCACCTTCGTCAGCATGTCTGATGGATTCTCCTTTGTATTGATCTTCACTAGTCTCAACAGTTGTTGATCAATCGTCTCTCGTATCCAGTGATACCGAACATCAATATGCTTTGTACGAGAATGGTACATGGAGTTCTTGCTTAAGTCTAAAGCACTCTGACTGTCACAATGTACCTTGTACTCTTTCTGCTGGATCCCAAGTTCTTGGAGAAAGCGCTTTATCCACAACATTTCCTTACCTGCTTCAGCGGCAGCAATGTATTCTGCTTCTTTAGTAGATAAAGCGACACACTTCTGCAATCTTGATTGCCAAGAAACGGCCCCCCCTGCAAAAGTGTAGATATATCCTGAAGTAGACTTTCTACTATCAGTATCTCCTGCCATATCAGCATCTGTGTAGCCTTCCAAGACTGGATCAGCTCCTCCGTAACAAAGACATAACTTCGTGGTACCTTTCAAGTACCTGAGAATCCATTTGACTGCCTCCCAATGCTCCTTCCCGGGGTTAGAGAGAAAACGACTCACTGTACCCACTGCCTGTGCGATGTCTGGCCTTGTGCATACCATGGCGTACATCAAACTCCCAACTGCTGAAGAATATGGAACTGCTGACATCTCCCCAATCTCTTCCTTGGATGTAGGGCATGTTCTTTTGCTCAACTTGAAGTGATTCGCAAGTGGAACACTTACTGGCTTGGCATCATTCATGTTGAATCTCTCAAGTACTCGTTCAATGTACTTCTCCTGAGATAGCCATAACTTGCGATTCTTCCTGTCTCGAGTGATCTGCATCCCAAGAATCTGTTGAGCCGGTCCTAAGTCCTTCATATCAAAAGACTTAGAGAGTTCTTTCTTCAGTTGGTTTATCTTCACTGCATCTTTCCCAACGATCAACATGTCGTCTACATATAGTAGAAGAGCAATGAAGGTACCGTCTGGAAGTTTCTTGATGTATACACACTCATCTGCAGTAGTCTTCTTGTAGCCTTGACTCTTCATGCATGAGTCAAACTTCTTATTCCACTGCCTTGGTGCCTGCTTCAAGCCATACAAACTCTTAGATAATTTACACACAAAATTATCATTTGAGTTCTCAAAACCTTCCGGCTGCTGCATGTAGATTTCTTCTTTCAAATCTCCGTGAAGAAATGCTGTCTTCACATCCATTTGTTCAAGCTCCAAGTTCATACTTGCTGCCAAGCCAAGTATAACTCGGATTGAGGTCATCTTGACAACTGGTGCAAAGATCTCATCAAAGTCAATTCCTTTCTTCTGCTGGAACCCTTTGACAACCAACCGAGCTTTGTGTTTCACCACTTGTCCATTTGCATCCTTCTTCAGCTTGAACACCCATTTGTTCCTCAGTGCCTTCTTCCCTTTAGGAAGTTCTACGATCTCATAGGTTTGATTTTTCTGCAGAGATTCTAACTCATCCTGCATTGCTATTAGCCATTTTTCTTTATCCTTATGAGATACAGCTTCTTGAAAACTCTCTGGTTCTCCATCTTCAGTTAACAAAAGATATTCAGATGATGTGTACCTTGTCGATGGTATATGCCCTCGTTCAGATCTACGAACAGTAGGAACCATCTGAGAAGAGCTACTATCATCTGTGTCTGGCGGGGTGGATTGTGTCTCCCCTTGCCCTGCACTCTCTTCTGTCTCCTCGTGTTCTTCTGTTTCTGAGTTATCTTCATGCACTTCGTCCTCTTCTGGTGCTTCATTTGAAACTTGAGCACCCTCATTTGACTTCCGAGACATTGTGGGTTTTTCAATGTCTTCTATTGTCAAATCTTCGTGGAACACAACGTCCCTACTTCTGAACACCTTTTTCTCCTTAGGATCCCATAGCCTGTATCCAAACTCTTCATTTCCATAGCCAACAAAAATGCATGGGATAGTTCTTGCATCGAGCTTCTGCCTGAGCTCTTTGGATACATGTGCATACGATGAGCAACCAAATACTCTAAGATGTGAGTATGTAGGATCCTTACCTGTCCATAACCTCTCTGGAACTTCAAAGTTCAGTGGTACCGAAGGTGATCGGTTGATAAGGTAGCATGTGGTGTTGACTGCTTCTGCCCAGAATGACTTCGGAAGCTTAGCCATATTCAGCATGCTCCGGACACGCTCCATGATAGTCCGGTTCATTCTTTCAGCAACGCCGTTATGCTGAGGGGTGCGTGGTACTGTCTTCTCATGTCGAATGCCATATTCTCTACAATATGCATCGAACGCCTTAGAAGTATACTCGCCTCCATTATCAGATCGGAGACATTTCAGCTTCTTTCCCGTTTCACGTTCCACCAAGACGTGAAATGTCTTGAAGCACTCAAATACCTGATCTTTCGTAATCAGGAAATACACCCACACTTTCCGAGAAGCATCATCAATAAAAGTCAGAAAATATCTGCTTCCACCGATTGATTCCACCTCGAAAGGACCACAGACGTCGGAGTGTACCAAACTTAACAACTCTGATCTTTTAGCTGAAGTAGAACTAAATGATACTCTATGATGCTTACCAAACAGACAATGACTGCAAGGACCCAGTGCAGCATTCTTGTCGATGTTGATAAGGTTCTTCTTAATCAAGGTAGTCAGCCCTTTCTCACCGATGTGGCCGAGCCTCAGATGCCACAGATTCTGAGTAGTCTCCTCAGCAATATTGAGGCTATCCGTACAAATCCTCAAATGAGTTTTGTACAATGTGCCACAAACATGTCCTCGAGCGATTGTCAAAACGCCCTTTGACATTTTCCAGGTGCCCCTGTTAAAGTGGTTTTCATACCCCTGTTCGTCAAGACATACCACTGACAGGAGATTGAGACGAAGGTCTGGAACATGTCTGACATCCTTCAAAGTGATTGTGCTCCCAGAACTCGTCTTTATTTGTATATCACCAATTCCAGCTATTTCAGATGAACTGGAATTGCCCATCTTCACTGCTCCAAAGTCTCCAGCTTTGTAAGTTGTGAAGTAGTACCTGTGGGGAGTAACGTGGTAGGATGTTGCAGTATCTACCACCCATTCAGTGTCCTCTCTTGAGACGTGAAGGCATGTTTCATCATTGATAGTACAATACGCCACATCACCTGAGATTGTGATGAGCGCTTCACCACCCTTGCTCTTCGCTTGAGAATTGCTCTTGCCTCGCTCCTCTAGCAATTTGTAGCAATTCTTCTTCATGTGACCCTCTATACCGCAATGGTGGCAGGTATAAGAAGGTTTCCGGCCATCTGATGATCTCCCCCGACTTTTGCCCCTGCTTTGCCACTTTCCTCTACTGTTTCTTTGTTGCTTTCCTTGTGATCTTCCTCGATTCTCCGTCACAAGGGCATGAGTCTCATCTGTGCTCATGTCTTTCCTTCTTGCCTCCTCATTGAACAGTGCATCCTTGACCACAGACATGGTAAGTTTGCCATCTGGGGCTGAGTTGCTGAGAGTAACAACTAGTGTCTCCCAACTATCAGGAAGGGAACTAAGAAGTAGTAGAGATTGCATTTCATCTCCAAATGGCATTTCTACACAAGATAGTTGATTTACCAGACTCTGAAATTGACTAGTATGTTCGGCAACAGAAGTTCCACTGTTGAGCTTCATATTGACAAGACGCCTCATCAGTAGGGCCTTGTTCCTAGCGGTCTTGGCCTGGTACATATCTTCTAACTTTTTCCAAAGGGCATAAGCATCGGTTTCTTGTGCAACATGGTGGAAGACACTATGGTCAATCCATTGTCGGATTTGACCAATAGTTTTTCTATTAATTTTCTTCCATTCCGTTGACTTAGCCGGGTCAGGATTAATACCTTTCATCTCTATTGGATCAAAAAGGTCTTTACAGCTAAGGAAATCTTCCATCCGAGGTTTCCATAGCGTGTAGTTGGTAGCCGTGAGCATAATCATAGCTCCGGAAGATGAAGTCGACTCGTCAAAGGTCATTTTCACCTTCTATATAATTTTGATTTTCTGTTTCAGAAAAATCGGAGCAGAATTTTGAAAAACGGGCAGCACCGTTGCGTCCGGAACGGCCGAAAATGGTGGGTAGGCACTTTCGGGGTCAAAATACAATTTTCGAAAAATTATAGGCCGAAATTATAATTTTTCAAAAATTGAGGGACCAAACTGCAATTTTTCAAAATTTAAAAACTGACCGGTGACGTGGCAGATGACGTGGCAGTGACTGGGCGATGACGTGGCAGATGACTGGGCGCTGGTGAAAGTTGGCAGTTGACTGGTGACGTGGCGGCTGACTGTGCTGGGACTGTACATGTGGCGCTGACGTGTCGCTGACGCAGCTCTGGCTGGCTGATGATGTCAGCGATGACATCAGCTGTCTTCAACCTCTGTCTGCGCGTGATGACGTCAGCATGACGCAGGCAGTTTTTGGCCGGCGTTTGGCGGCGCGTACGGCAGCTTCCGGTGGCCAAAAAAATCCCCAAAAATACCAGTTTTCTCGTCTCGACGAGACGAATCCAACGGTATATTCAGATTGCAATTCTGAGCAATACTGAAAAACTCGATTTTTCAGACAGTAGAATTTTATCTGAAACAATCTGGGAAAAATATCAAAAGCTCAACCAGGCTCTGATACCACTTGTTGGGAATAACAGGATCGTGCTAATATGAGAGAAAAACACTTCTATTACTTTCAAGAATAGAAAGAAGAGACATACAAGCTCTAACTAAAAACTCTCAAAACAACGCCTCACATATCTCTCAAGGATATTCACAACTCTTCTTGGTTGTGCTATGATGATCTATTCTAATTTACTTGATGATAGAAAGACTCTCCAAGCTCTCTATTTATAGCACCAAAACTAGGTACTATGAAGGTGGGAGGAAGATGTGTTGAAGCTAGGAGGAAGCTTCAATGGAACATGAGGAAGCTTCAATGGTGGTTGAGGAAGCTCCCCTTGTCATTCTTGCACATGGAGGAAGCTTCATGGAAGCTATGAATTGAATTCTTCAGTATCGATCACCAATTATGATGGAACAAGGCCTGCATGATGGAATAAGGACCAATTCCCTTATTTATTAATAATCCAAAAAATAATTGTTTTTTTTTTTGAAAACATCCAAAAAATAAGTGTTTTATTCTTGAAAAGTATTTCTTTTAAGCAAATACACATGTACTCTGTACAGAAGTATTAGTGATGGAGTATATAGTCCAGGAGCCCCCGGCCCATAGACTCCTACTTCTCCTACACAAGTCCATTGAGCCCAGAGAACAACTTAGGCCCAAATGTAACGGCCCAAGCCTCAAGATGGCCCAGAATACACACCTGGGGTGCCTCCGGCCTCCTTGTCCGAAGGCTCCAAAACTCACAGGATAGCCTTGTCTAAACATAAGAAGCTACTGGGAGAAAACGGCGAAAAACATGAGCCTTCGGTATTATCAAGCCCTCGGCATCAGAGAAGCCTTCGGCTGAACCAAGCCTTCGGTCACACAAGGCCTTCGGCTAGATAGGGGTCCTCGGTCACATGGAGCCCTCGGCTACACAAGTAGCCTCCAGCCAAACACGCTCAATCATCGAAGATTCCTTTTGGAGACAGCCAACCACCGCATTTAATGCAACGTCACATCCGCCAACCGCATTCAATGCGGTGAACGTACCACTGCCGGTGCCACCCGGCTGATGTGACCCCTCGGCCGTTGGATTATTGACATGTGTACTCTCATCGCATTTATTGCTGCTATAAATAGCAGCCCATTTCTCATTGTAAAGGATCCGCATCCAACTTTCACACGCTGAGTTCATTTAATAAAATCAGCTCTCTCTCCTCCTACTTACTCTGACTTCTCTCTAGTTATTCCCGCAATAACCCCTCGGATAAGATACCCCCCGGGTAGATTATCCATCATTTGGTGCTCTCGTTGAGAGGTCAGAACAATCGAGTAAGAAACCCTCCCCCTCTACCAAACTCAAAACACCTACAAAAAATGGGAAGAACAACTCGTGCCCAATCCAAAACCCTTGAGGAGAACCTTGTAGCCCCCGGCGAAACCAACGGGGCTGAGGCCTCCAACAGGCTCTTAGTACCCGAGGGTGGAATCATCCTCGAATTGGAGCAGGCTACTGCTGATCTCCGTCAGCAGCTACAGAAGAACGCCCCTGACGCCCGCATTGGCCTTGATAATCGAAGGAGGGATCGGAGTGAGAACCAAGTTCCTCCTCCGGCCCCGGCCATCGATCTTCAGGCAGCCTTTGCGGCCTTTGTTCAAAACATGGCTCTCAATTCTGGAGCCCTCGTCTCTCAAGCACCCCTTCAGCCCTATGCTGGAGGGAATGTTATCCAACTACCACCACTCCCTCCTTTGTTCAACAATCCTCCCCCGGGGATTGGCAATGCCGAGGGGGTCATGGCACAGGATACCGCCTCCCAGGAGGCCCAATCCAGGGATAAGCGCCCTATGATGAAGGAAAAGCCCCGAACCTCTGCACTTGAGAGATTGGGGGGAGTTCCCGGACGCCGAGGGGTCCAAGACCGACTCGGCAAACAGGAAATCAGCAGGCCCCAGGAGAGTGGAGCCTCCGCTTCGGGGGCCGAGGGCATACCTCCACCCCGGAGCAAGGGCAAAGCCCTCCTCCATGCCGATGATGCCAGACACCAAATCAATCAGGCGCAGTCCTTCCGGGCCAACTCCCAAGGGGTTGCCCCGAAGGACCCCAAGGACGAAATCATCGAGGCCCTCCTCCGTCAACTTGAGGAGAATCGTCAGGCACCACCGACGGCTTCCACGGCAAGGCCAGATCCGGAGTACGCTGACCTCCGGGCGCAAGTGGAGGAGATGAAGCGTAAACTAGCCGAAGGCTCTGGCGAGCCTCTCATTCAACTCCGCACTAGGACGCCTTTCACCCCAAGGGTGCTGGCGGCCAAAATCCCCCATAAATATCGGGGGCAGCCCATCAAACCATACGAGGGGAAGACAGATCCCCAAGAACACTACAGCAGGTATCAGAACAGTATGATGATGATGGGGGCCTCGGATGAATACTTATGCCGTTGGTTCCTTTCCACCTTGGAGGGGCCAGCGTATGAGTGGTTCAACCGGTTGCCCGAGGGCAGCATCGATTCCTGGCAGGAACTTGCCCACCGATTCCTCACACAATTTGCCGGGAGGCACCGCTCAAAGAAACACTTCTCCCACCTTCTGAATGTGAGGCAACAGAAGGAGGAAAGCCTTCGGAGTTTCCTGGAACGCTGGAGGCAGGCCTCCCTTGAGGTCGAGGGCGCCGACGACAGAACACTGATGGCCCTCTTCCACACTGTTCTCCGCAACGGTAACTTCTCTAGGAGCCTTATCACTGATCCCCCTCGCGATTATACAAAAGCCCTTCAGCGGGGGGACCGATATGCCGAGGCGGAGGAAATCGAGAAGGATCGCCGCAACACGGATCCTTCTCAGAAGAATGAAGGCAGGAATCGGCCCGGAGGGCCTCCCCCTCCGGCCAACCGAGAGGCGCAATACAACGATCGCTCCCGAGGTGGCCAATCCAGATCCGGGGGCGGTTACAAGAACAATCCGAAGGCATGGGCGCAACCCATCCTCCTTGAGCACCCACGCACTCCCCTGATGCATCCTGTCAGCGTCATTTTGGATCACGCCGAAGAGCGAGGGCTCGTGGAACGAGACTCCCGCACACCCCTCGAGATTTATGCCCTCGGCCCTAATGAGCCATATTGCCGCTTTCACCGCCACCACGGGCACAAAACCGACGACTGCCATCAGCTGAAGAACGCCATTGAGAGGCTGATACAGGCGGGCCACTTGTCTCAATTTATCAGGGGCCCTCCGCCCCAGGGCCCCCCTCATCATCAAGGCCCTCCGCCGAAGGCAAACAAGTGGGTGAACCCCAACACCATCCCCTTGGGAAATCCACAGGGGAAGAAGCGTGAAATTGGGGGCCTCGATAGCGAGGGAGAGGGCTCCCATCAACAATACAAGCGCCACATCCACATGATTAATGGTGGCAACACTGGTGGAGACTCCACCAGCCAGCGAAAGAAGTGGGCTCAATCCCTTTACGTTGGAGAGGTCAGCGACATGCCCCCAACTAAGAGGTCGAGGAGGGAACCCATCTTCTTCACGGATGCGGACCTCCCCTCGGATTCTCTGCCGCATAGGGATGCCCTCGTCATCCGCACTGAGATCAATGACGCCATCATCCTCCGGACTTACGTCGACACAGGGAGTTCTGTCAACGTCATGTATCTCAGCACCTTTCAAGAGTTGGGACTCGACAGGGGGTCCCTTCGGCACATCAACACCCCCCTCTCCGGGTTCACGGGGGACAGCATAGACGCCGAGGGCGTCATCAGCCTCCTGGTTGAATTCGGCGACGGATCCCGTAGAGCCAAGCTCGAAGTGGAATTCGTCGTCGTCAACCTCGACTGCGCTCACAACATCATCCTCGGCCGGCCCGCCCTCGAGGACCTAGAAGCCGTCATCTCCATGAGGCACCTTTGCCTCAAATTCCCCACGCCTACCGGCATCGGTTACTCGAGGGGGAATCAGAAGCTCTCCAGGGCCTGCTACCTTCAACTCACCAGGAAGGTTAGTAAAACTGAATTTCGTGTTGACACAATCACCACCAAAGCCTTGGAGGAAGAAGAAGGCAGACCAAGGGCTGAGCCCGCCGAGGAGACTGAAGATTTGATACTTGATCCGGCCAAGCCGGAGAGAGTCCTGAAGATTGGAGCCAAGCTCCCCGAAGACTTGAAGGCTGGCATCACCAAAGCCCTCCGCGCCTACTCCATTGTTTTTGCATGGGGGCCGGAGGATATGCCAGGAGTTGACCGAAGGGTTATCACCCACCGCCTAGCGGTGGACCCTTCGGTCAAACCGGTGCAGCAGCGGAGAAGACCCCTCTCAGCCGAGAGAAGGGAATTCGTAAAAAATGAAGTAGCTACGCTCTTCTCCATCAAACACATCAAGGAGGTGAAATACCCTTCTTGGTTGGCAAACGTAGTCCTCGCACAGAAGCCCCCTACCTTCCGCATGTGCGTGGACTACACAGATCTGAATAAGGCGTGCCCTATGGACCCCTTCCCTCTGCCAAACATTGATCAACTGGTGGATGAGACCGCGGGATGCGAGATCATGTCATTCCTCGACGCGTTCCGCGGATATCATCAAATCTACATGCATGAGGAAGACGCTGAAAAAACCGCCTTCATGACACCCGAAGGCATCTTCTGCTACCTTGTGATGGCCTTCGGCCTCAAGAATTCAGGCGCAACCTACACCCGAATGGTGGCCAGAGTCTTTCAAGCTGTCTTGGGGCGCACTATGGAGGCCTATGTTGACGATATGATTGTCAAGAGCAAGAAGGCCGGCACTCACGCCAAGGACCTCCAGGAAATCTTCGCCATCATGCAAAAATTCAACCTCCGGTTGAATCCAAAAAAATGCACCTTCGGCGTACAAGGTGGAAAATTCTTGGGCTATATGGTAAGCCGAAGGGGTATCGAGGCCAACCCCGAGAAAATTCAGGCCATCATCAATATGGAGCCTCCACGCAACGTCAAAGAAGTTCAACGGTTGACGGGTCGCCTGGCAGCCCTCAACCGTTTTCTCTCCAAATCGGCCGAAAGGGCCCTCCCCTTCTTCCAAATCATGAGGAAGACAGCGGGCTTCCAATGGACATCTGAATGTCAGGAGGCTTTCGATGAACTCAAGAAGTACCTCTCTTCTCCCCCAGTGCTCTCCAAACCAAAGGTGGGGGAGACTTTATACTTATATCTTGGTGTTAGCCCTTCGGCCATCAGCTCAGTGCTAATCCGAGAGGAAGACGACGTCCAACACGCCATCTTCTACGTCAGCAAGACCCTCCGGGAAGCCGAACTCAGGTATTCTCCCGTCGAGAAGACGGTGCTAGCCATCGTTTGGACCGTCAAGAAGCTTGGCCACTACTTTCAAGCTCATCCGGTCCAAGTGCTCACACATCAACCCCTCGGCGCCCTCATGAGGAGTCCCACTAGCTCCTCTCGGATGGTGAAATGGGCCATCTTCCTCAGTCAATACAACATAGATATCCGTCCAAGGCCTGCCTTTAAGGGCCAAGCCCTGGCAGACTTCGTGATGGAATGCACCGCGAGATCAGCGGTGGATGAAGAGCCTTCGGCGCCTCTGGATGAATGGTGGACCCTCTACACCGACGGCTCCTCCGCCGCCAAGGCATGCGGGGGGGGGGGGGGGGGGGGGGGGGAGTAGTTCTCATTACACCCGAGGGCTTCCGCGCCTACTATGCCATCCGCTTCTCCTTCAAAGTCTCCAACAACGAGGCCGAGTACGAAGCCCTCCTCTGTGGCCTTCGGCTGGCAGCAAATCTAAAGGCAAAGATGATCCACGTCAAGTGTGACTCCAAACTCGTCGTGGGTCAAATTTCCAGGGAGTACGAAGCCAAAGAAGGGAGGATGAAACAATACAAAGAAGCAGCTAAGGAGTTGCTCAAGGTATTTGAGGCACATTCTCTTACCCAAATACCGAGGGCTCAAAACTCTGAGGCCGACATTCTATCCAAGCTCTCGGATGAATCCCTCGAGCACCTCTCGAAGATTGCAAGAATTGAGGAACTCAGCCTCTCAAGCATCCACGCAAGCCCCGTCATGAACGTTAACCTGAGGCCAGAGGATTAGATTTCCGACATCATCACCTTCATCACCACAGAGCAACTGCCCCAAGGCGAAGCCCGCGCCAAATTAACAAAGCTGAGGGCTCCCAGTTATGCCCTCGAAGATGGGAGGCTCTACAAAAGGTCTTACAACGGCACACTCCTTCGGTGCCTTCATCAAGATTAAGCCGAAGTCGCCATGGAGGAAGTGCACAGTGGCACTTGCTCAGCTCACCAGGGACCCTTCTCCATGTCCCGAAGGCTCATAGTTCAAGGCTATTTCTGGCCCACGATGGCTAGGGATTGTGCTGACCTAACCCGAAGGTGCACCGCTTGCCAACACTTTCAGAAGGCCCCCGGTAGACCTGCGGTCAACTACGCCCCCATCAGCACCGCCATACCCTTCTCCAGATGGGGTATCGACCTAGTGGGCCCTCTGCCGAGAGGCACTTCCAACAACAGGTATATCATCGTGGCCATTGACTACTTCACCAAATGGGTAGAAGCCGAGCCCCTCGCCAGCATCACTGAGGCCCGGTGCCGCCACTTCGTTCTCAAGAATATTCTCACAAGGTTTGGCGTCCCCCAACAAATCATCTCCGACAACGGGACTCAGTTCGAGGCAGCCCCCTTCTGTGCCCTCCTTGAGGCATGGGGCATCAAACACACTTTCTCTTCCGTTGCCTACCCTCAGGGCAACGGACAAGTAGAAAATGCCAACCGCACTCTCCTCGAAGGGTTGAAGAAGAAGCTGGAAGCCGAAGGGGGAGGCTGGGTAGAACAGCTTCACAACATTTTATGGGCCTACCGTACCACCCCTCGGCGTGCAACAGGCGAAACACCTTTCTCCCTATGCTATGGCTTTGAGGCTAAGGCTCCAACAGAAGTGACCCTTCCGACCCGAAGGGTGAAACAATATGAGCCCGAGGTCAACGACGCCAACATGGCCCTCGACCTTCATCTTATCTCAGAACGCTGAGAGCAAGCGTTCCTCAGGGCCGAAAACTATAGGAGACAAGTCAAAGGCTACATCGACGCCAAGGTCCGCTCCCGGGAATTTCAGGTGGGTGACTACGTCCTCCGACGAAGGGAGGCCAGTCTACCCACCGAAGGAGGAAAGATGGCGCCCAAGTTTGAAGGCCCCTACATCATCTCAGCCATCATCAAACCAGGGACATACAAGCTTAAACGCCCAAATGGGACGGAGGTCCCTAGACATTGGAATGTGCACCACCTTGTCAAATTCTATCAATAAGACATGAGCGGCCAAGCCCTCATCCTCAGCAAGTGTAAATATCAATGGCCCAAGGCCCCATCTGTTTTTGAAGAATAATCAAAAGGCCAAGCCTTCATCACCTACATATTGTACAAGCGGCCCAAGGCCCCCTTCTCTCCTACGAATGAGTGGCCAGGCCCTCATCTCTTCACCAAAATAGACCCAAGGCCTCTTCCTCTCATGAGGGGAACAACAATTTAGGTACCAAGTACCAAGTGTATGGGTCACCCCCATCACTCTTTGAAAACACCTAGTGTTTTCTCACTGAGCCGTACCCCACGAGGACGCAATCATGCATACATTATGCATACTTATACAAATTCTACTTAAAAAAAAAAAAAAAAAAAGCCGGGAGGTTCAACACCCCTCGGCACCGGCTGGTACCAAGTGCCCCCGGCTGTTTGTGTTCCACACACAAATAAAACCCTTCCCAGGAACGCTTTCCGCGCCATCCCCCAAGGGGAGGCAGGCAACGGATCATGTCCCGGGCCCAGGATTCGACTTCCACAAACGAAACGCTCCCCGCGCTATCCCCCAAGGGGAAGCAGGCAACAGACCATGTCTCGGGCTGAGGGGACGACTTTCAAAACCGAGGCGCTTTCCGTGCTATCTCCCAAGGGGAAGCAGGCAACAGACGATGTCTCGGGCCGAGGAAACGACCCTCAAACCCTTCGGGATATCGGAAGTTCATTCCCGAAGGGGGAGCCAACGGTTTATTCCGTTGCCTCCCATATAGGCTAAGCCTTTCCTAGAAACCAAGTTTCTAGATGCCTCTCCTACACCATCTAAAAAAAAAAAAGATGTGTAGGGGGGAAGGAACTCCCCGGATACTACTCTCCCCGGAGGCTCAACACCTCGGATATATGTTCCCAGAGGCTCTTACAAAGGCACAACATAGCCGAAGGCTCCACTACATAAAGCCTTGGGGTACAGCAGTTCCCCCGGAGGCCCAGGAAGAGGCCCTACCAACAGAACTTCACCAAACTTTGGCTAAGACTAAGCAGCTGATCATGTGATGAAGGCCCCCCCATCTTAGGGCTCACAACAATGCCTTTTGAAAATTTGGGGGAGATTTGACTGAGTCTGAAAATTCAATATACCCCCCGGTGGTCCTACATTACATCCGAGGGATCCTGATTCTATACGACTGACCGAGGGCTACACGCCGGAGGCTCAAGCAATTCTCACATTCGAAGGATCGCTACAACACCTATTGAAAGTTTGTGGAAAAATGACGAAGTCCACGATTGGGAATCCTTCGGCGGACAACCGTAGGCCCCACTACTACCCACATGCTTACAGCCGAAGAAGACCTCAAACTATTTGACGGGGCCCTGAAGCTACACCAAAGCTACACTGTTAATCGAAGGCTCAGCATTTCCGGGGGCCTAAGAGGCAATTTCACCTAGTGAAATTGCTAAGTCTAATTCATTTTATCCCTCGGTCCCATTGCTACAGCCCGGGGGGCAGTTAAAATGATTCGTCACCGAAGATCTGCGGGGGAGTTTTACTTAGTAAATTTTTTCTAAGTCCACAATCACGAAGCCTCCGGTGATTCTACCACACATTCGAAGGTTTCTAATCAAGTTTTACTTGGAAAATGTTCTAAGTCCACAAACAACGACCCCCCGGTGATACTGTACTACGACCGGGGGCTAGCAAGGAGTGACACTTAGAAAATTCTCTAAGTCCACAAACTCGTGGACTTCGGGAAACCGGGAAAAAGGAAGAAAAACATGCATTCAAAGGCAAAATGACGAAAGCATAAATGAGGAGTCAAAGCATTAGCATAAAACCTGAGGGCACTCATCCATCAGCAAAAACATTTCAAAATACAAAGATGTCTGCAATGCATTACATGGCCGGAGCCGGAAGCCTACTGGTCTATCGCAAAACATATACAAGGAAAAATTTCCTAAACGTCAGCTGCTCGCCCATCATCCTTCGGCCTTGAGGTGGTGTCTTCTTCAGCTTCCTCCTCGTCGTCCCCGGCCTCTTTCATTAATTCAGAATCCTCCAGGTCTGGCCTCTCGGAACCCAGGGGGAGAGGAATCCTTGTGTCCGGCTGGAGGGGCGGGAGACCATAGGCGACGGGATCAAACTCCTTCGGGTCCACCCCAAAATGCCTGGCTAGCCTTCGGTAGACGAGCCACTGAGTAAAGAACTCGCCACCATCATAATATTCCTTTCCCTTCCGGGCAAGCCACATCGCGTCGGGGCCGGCCACCCAGGAGTCCACCTTCTTCTCCACCACTGAGGTCAGCCACTCCTCATGGTCTTCCGCCATCCACCCCTCGGCAAGGAAGGCCTCAACAGCTTCCTTCTTGGCATTAGCAACCGCCTCGGCCTTGGCGTTGTCGGCGGCCTCAGCAGCACCTTTGGCGGCGGCGACAGCTACTTCCTCAGCGGTAGTCTTGCCCCTGGCTTCGGCTTCTTTCAGCCTTTGCTCCATGGCCTCTTTCTCCAGCCGAAGGGCCTCCTCGGCATCAGCAAGTCGCTTCCTGAGGACGGAGACCTCCTCGTCGGACTTCTTCAAGGCCTCATCTGCTTGGCCCTTCGCTATCCGAAGCTGTTCAACCCTCCGGGCCTGTTCGGATGCCGCCAGAGCAGCCTGCAAAAAAAAAGAGGTTTTAAAACCCCTCGGCGTCAGATGATTCGCTCGAAGCCGCGTCGTGGGACAATCACTAGTGTACTCAAAATTTTGAAAGAAGGGATAAAAGAAGGAAGAAGGCTCACCATGGTGGTGTAGCTGGCGACTTTATAATCGAGGATATCATCCTCAAAATGAGCCAGCACGGACCTGTCCTTTGAAGACATCACCCCCTCATGAACCCGACGGGGTGCAGAGTGCCGTGCAGGACGGAGGTCCCCGACTTGATAGGGAACTGGACGATTTCCGCCGGCCGAATTCCCTCGTCAATCGGTGATGGAGGAGAGCGAGGGGGTGTGACAACCGGAGGGCGCAAAGAGTGCTGATCCTCAGTTATCAGGATGGGGGTCTCCTTTTTCCCCTCACCACCCTTCTTCTTTTTCTTCTCCGGAGGCATGACGCCCTTCCCGGAGTTCTTCCGCTTTAACTCCTCGGTCTTGGAGCCCTTAGCTTCCACATGGACATCAGTGCCGACAGCGTCACCCTTTGAAGGGCCCTCGGCGTCTTTATCCTTCGAAGCCCCCGGCTTCTGGAAAAACTCGTCTACAGCCTTCTGTGGGGGAGGCCCCTCTTTCTTTTTGGCTTCCTTCGCCATTTGCTTCTTCAATAGGGCAAGGGATTTAGCATCCATCTCGGGACCTGCGAAAAACAGCAAAACGTCATACTATAGCAGCAAGATAACAACAAGAAGGAATGATAAAAAAATCTCCTAAGTATGGAAGCGATAGAGCCTTCGGCAACAACCTTCGGCACTCTGGAACACCCGGTCTATTGGTGGGTACTTCTCATCTTTTCCCCCCATCAGTCAGAACCGACGGAAATCCAACAAATAGAGCTCCTCCGGGAGGGTGGCAGCCTTTATCGTCACCAACTTCTCGGACCCTTCAGGTTTCGCCGCCAGCTTTTTCCCGGCCTTCTCGAGAGCATAATTCCTGATCTTCAGATGCCTCCGGAAGTGATCACGCAGGGGCCTCGGGAAGGGGTTGTCCGCCATCCGTATGTAGCAAAAACGGTCTTTCCACCCTTTGTGTGACGACGGGATCTCGGAGAACAGTCTCCATGCAGGGACCTGCTGCAGATTGGCGAACCCTTCCGCGTGTGAGTGCCCCCCTCGGCACAGGTTGAAGGAGAGAAAGAATTGATCCAGGGTCGGCTCCACCCCCCGAGACCGGCAGAGAGAGAGGAAGCCGGAGATATACGAGTGACTATTAGGGGTCAGCTGGCAGGGGGCCAACCCCAGGAACCGAAGGTATTCCAACAAGAAAGGGTGAAGGGGAAACCGGAGTCCAAGGTCTACGGAGAGAATGTGGACGGAGAAGCACCATTCGGGTGGGTTAGACAGCAAATCATTGGGCCCCGGTTCCACCACTTGAGCGAAGGGTCCGACCAAGAACTGTGTGGCCTGATAATCAGCGGCTGCAGCCTTTGTCTTCATTGCGAGGGCTGCCGTGTTCAGATATGAATGACCTTCGGGAATTCCCACGGGCCGACCCACATCGATGGCTGCCTGCTTCTTCTTCGGCGCAGGCTTCACCTTTTTCTTCTTCTTGCCCGGAGCGACGCTAATAGGTTCCGGATTTAGCGGCCGAGAGCTGCTAGCCTCGCCAACATCTCGGGGGGGCATGACGGCGACCGTTACTTGTCGCCTCTTCTTTTCTTCCTCCTCCTCTGCCACCTGGAGAGCGAGGGCCATTTCCTCATCTGCCTCCACTTGTTCGAACTCCTCGGCTTCCGCTTCTGTCCGAAGATTATTCTGAACCTCTTCAGCTACGGCGGAGTCATCTGCCGACGGGGCCGTTTCGTTTGAGGATTCCATATCAGAATAATTCTCTTGGAGCGCCGAAGGCTCCCTCGAGATGTCCTGAGAGTCACTCGCCGAGGACATCCTCTCAAGATCAGGGATGGAGGGAATGAAGATTGACTAAAAATACTCTAACACTAAATCCACGCAAGGGGAAGCAAGTAGGGGAAAAGCTGAAGAGCGGAGGAAGAACTGACCTCGGAATGGAGAAAAACTTGGGTTTGATCGACGAGAACGCATTCTCTCTCTAGAAAAATTGGCAGAACTTCGCTATCTCTCAAAACGCACAAAGGAAATGAATTCGGCCTTGGGGTATATATAGGCTCTGGGCCTCGAAGATTGGGCCTCGATTTGAAAAACCCATCATTACGAACCTTCGCCTCAGCCAATGAGCGGCACCCGCCCACCTTCGACCAACAAGGAGACGCCACGTCAACCCCTCTTCCAACGGCTATATTACAACAGCCATATTTCGGCAACACTGGGGTGCCCTCGAATGATAGCCTCCGGATAGGGAATTCCACCAAACGCCTTCGGGCAAGTATCATCGTAAGCCTTCGGCTCTTCAAAGCTACCACCCCTTGGAAACCCAACAACACATTATAACTCCTTCAGCCCGAACTTTCCTTCGGCCTAAAGGAGTGGGGGGACTGGGGTATACCCATCGGGAATCACATCAAGTGGCGCGTAAAGGAGAACCTTTCGGACGGACACATCATCACACCCTTCGGCGGGGCAGAATATCGCAAGTTCTCCCCGATTCACTTGCAAAGGCAATACACCTACGCTTTCCTCAGAAAATCCTCGACATGTGAGGAACTGAGGGAAGCCTTCGGCAATTAGCAGAAGGCAAGTTCTCAAACAAAGGCGCCCAATTAAATGATGAAGCCTCCAGAAAAATCAACACGATTACTCCTTTTCCCTCAAGTACCTTTCGGCAAAAGGAGTGAGGGACTCCTGATGGAGTATATAGTCCAGGAGCCCCCGGCCCATAGACTCCTACTTCTCCTACACAAGTCCATTGAGCCCAGAGAACAACTCAGGCCCAAATGTAACGGCCCAAGCCTCAAGATGGCCCAGAATACACACCTGGGGTGCCTCCGGCCTCCTTGTCCGAAGGCTCCAAAACTCACAGGATAGCCTTGTCTAAACATAAGAAGCTACTGGGAGAAAACGGCGAAAAACATGAGCCTTCGGTATTATCAAGCCCTCGGCATCAGAGAAGCCTTCGGCTGAACCAAGCCTTCGGTCACACAAGGCCTTCGGCTAGACAGGGGTCCTCGGTCACATGGAGCCCTCGGCTACACAAGTAGCCTCCGGCCAAACACGCTCAATCATCGAAGATTCCTTTTGGAGACAGCCAACCACCGCATTTAATGCAACGTCACATCCGCCAACCGCATTCAATGCGGTGAACGTACCACTGCCGGTGCCACCCGGCTGATGTGACCCCTCGGCCGTTGGATTATTGACACGTGTACTCTCATCGCATTTATTGCTGCTATAAATAGCAGCCCATTTCTCATTGTAAAGGATCCACATCCAACTTTCACACGCTGAGTTCATTTAATAAAATCAGCTCTCTCTCCTCCTAATTACTCTGACTTCTCTCTAGTTATTGTTAGGATTGGAAAATTCTTCTATTCATAACCAGAACAGAATTACAATAGGAGGAGCAACTCTCTCACTCAACTATTACAAAAAAACAACCCTTTCATACACTCACTCTATGTGTATCACTCTCACTACTTTTCTCTCCGATTTTTGATACATTTGATCAAGCTAGAACCACCCTATTTATAGGGAAATGCTGGGAGACAATTGCATGCAGCCCATATAGCATCCCATGCCTTCCCATGCCTTCCCATGCCTTCCCATACCGTTTAATTGATGGAGGATGGAGCTTCATGCCATGGAGTGGGTGTGTGTATGGGAGCTGCAGCAATCCTACAAATCTCCCCCTCCAGCTTTTTCCGTAATTCTCTCATTCCAATGATGCTTGTACATAGCTTGTGCTTCTCGTGTGGCACCACTTTAGTTAGCATGTCGGCCGCATTTTTGTTTGTGTGTATATTGGAGAGCTTTAGTTCATCTTCCTCAATTGCTTCTCTAAGCCAGTGATATCGAACATCGATATGTTTTGTGCGTGAATGATACATTGAGTTCTTGCTAAGATCCATAGCACTCTGACTATCACAATGAATGATGTACTCCTCTTGAGGAAAGCCCAACTCTTGGAGAAAACGTTTCAGCCACTTGAGCTCCTTCCCGGCTTCAACGGCGGCAATGTATTCAGCTTCTGTCGTAGACAATGCTACACACCTCTGCAACTTGGACTGCCATGAGACGGCTCCCCCTGCTAGTGTGAATATGTAACTTGAAGTAGATTTTCTACTATCAAGATCTCCAGCCATATCAGCATCTGTATAACCTTCCAAGATTGGTTTCTCTGCCCCGTAGCACAAGCATAGCTTTGATGTACCCTTCAGATACCTAAGTATCCATTTGACACCTTCCCAATGTTCTCTTCCTGGATTTGACAAGTACCTACTTACAACACCAACCGCGTGAGCAATATCAGGTCTTGTACACACCATTGCATACATCAAACTTCCTACTGCTGAAGAGTAGGGTACTGCTTTCATCATCTCCTTTTCTTTCTCAGAAGAAGGACAACTTTCCTTACTCAACTTGAAGTGATTGGCTAGCGGAGTGCCTACAGGTTTGGCATTATCCATGTTGAACCTTTTGATCACGCGTTCAACATACTCTTCTTGTGATAAGAACAACTTCCTTGCATTCCGATCACGAACAATTTTCATGCCCAAAATTTGTTGCGCCGGGCCTAAGTCTTTCATATCAAAAAACTTAGACAAATCTTGCTTCAAGTTGTTGATGAGGGACACATCTTGGCCTACTATCAGCATATCATCCACATAGAGGAGAAGGATGATAAATTTTCCATCTGGGAACTTCTTCAAGTACACGCAATGGTCTGCCACTGTTCTCCTGTATTGGTGCTTTACCATGAATGAGTCGAACTTCTTGTACCATTGCCTCGGGGCTTGCTTGAGGCCGTACAGGCTCTTCTTTAACCTGCAAACAAGATGTTCTTTCTTTGGAACTTGGAAACCTTCGGGTTGCTCCATGTATATTTCCTCTTTCAGATCACCATGGAGAAATGCTGTTTTCACATCCATCTGTTCAAGTTCAAGATTTAGACTGGCAACCAACCCGAGTACCACTCGGATCGACATCATCTTCACAACCGGCGAAAAGATCTCATCAAAATCAATTCCCTGTTTTTGTTGGAATCCTTTGACCACGAGTCTTGCCTTGTGCTTCACAATATTTCCCTTGACATCTTTCTTCACCTTAAAAACCCATTTGTTTTTCAAGGCTTTCTTTCCTTTGGGAAGTGGCACCAAGTCATAAGTTTGGTTCTTCTGCAAGGATTTCATCTCATCTCCCATGGCCTCCCACCAATTGGACTTGTCTTGATGAGATTGAGCTTCTCGAAAGCTCTCTGGCTCCCCCTCGCTGGTAAGAAGGATCCATTCAGATGTCAGGTACCTTCTTTGTGGAACAGTACCTCGCGTAGAACGTCGAAGTTGTGTGTTGTCAGTGTGGCCTTCAGATGAATGCTCCCCCTGCTCAGGAATCCCTCCATCTTGAACATCATCATCAACTACTGGGCCATCATTCACTGGTTCAGTATTATCACTCATTTCCTCATTGTTGAGAGGAACGTGTGATACTACAGGAACGTTTTCAGGAGCATGAGAGAGATGTTGTTTGTTGTGTTTTGGAGTAAAATCATGAAATTGGGATTCATGAAACACTACATCTCTGCTTCGAATAACTTTCTTCATTTCGGGATCCCACAAACGGTATCCAAATTCTTGATCTCCATAGCCGATGAAGATGCATGGGTTCGACTTAAGATCAAGTTTTTGCCTCAACTCTTTGGACACATGTGCAAAGGCCTTGCACCCAAACACTTTCAAGTGAGAGTAAGAAATGTCTTTTCCTGACCATTTCTTCTCAGGAACTTCAAAGTTTAAGGGAACTGAGGGTGACCTGTTTATAAGATAGCAAGCTGTCAACATAGCTTCGCCCCAGAATGGCTTTGGTAATGTAGCCATACTGAGCATGCACCGAACTTTCTCCACAATAGTTCGATTCATTCATTCGGCTACACCGTTGTGTTGTGGGGTCCGTGGCACCGACTTCTCATGCCTGATTCCATGTTCAGCACAATATGCTAAGAACTCCCGGGAAGTGTACTCGCCTCCGTTGTCAGAACGAAGGCACTTTAGCTTCTTTCCTGTCTCTCTTTCTACCATAGTATGAAATATTTTAAAGCGATCGAATACTTGATCCTTAGATTTGAGACAATAAGCCCATACCTTTCGTGACGCATCATCAATGAATGTCACAAAATATCTGCTGCCTCCAAGTGACTCCTCTTCAATGGGTCCACATACATCAGTGTGGATAAGATCGAGTATTTCGGAATGATTCTTTCTAGTGGAACTGAAAGAAACTCGATGTTGTTTCCCAAATAGACAGTGATCGCAGGGATCCAGAGCGACATCTTTATCAATAAAGATTGCTTCCTTCTTTGCAAGAGTTGTCAGTCCTTTCACGCTCATGTGGCCTAACCTCCGGTGCCACAGATTTGGTGATGTCTCTCCTTGAACAACATTGAGACTTGGAGGATACAACTTTACATGGGTTTTGTAAAGAGTACCACAGATATGACCTCTTGCAATAATCATAGAGCCTTTAGATAATTTCCACGCACCTTCTTTGAACTGGCTTTCATACCCCTGACGATCCAGAGCAACTCCTGAGATAAGATTCAATCTCAGATCTGGAACATGTCGAACATCTTTCAACACAAGTGTGCAACCAACACTTGTTTGAATGTGCACATCTCCAATGCCAACAATGTTTGAGAAACTCGTATTTCCCATCTTCACAGCACCATGGTCTCCGGAATTATAAGTTGCAAATAGACTTTGGTGCGGAGTGGCGTGAAATGATGCAGCGGTATCAATCACCCACTCAATATCATGTGTACCTACGTGTAGGCATGCTTCTTCTCCGCAAGTAACAAGTGCAATGTCCGGTGCCATGGTGACCATGGTCTCACCATCTTCCTTGCTTGAACTTTGACTCGTCTGAGGCTGCTCCCGTAGAAACTTTCGGCATTCCCTCTTTCTGTGCCCGTAATGACCACAATGGTCGCAATAGCCCTCGAACCAAGTATTGGTATCGACGGACTTTCCCCGCTCTTGTGATCTTCCTCGAGCTTGAGATCTCCCTCTACTTTGACCTCGAGCTCTGCCTCTGCCTCGACCTCGTCCTCTACCTCCATTTCTGCTTCCCCCTCGCCTGCTGGTTTCTGAGACGAGAGCATAAGACTGATCAGTCCCAGCTTCCTTCCTTCGTGCTTCCTCATTCATCAAGGCGTCCGTGACCATCTGCATAGTCACGGTACCATTTGGGGCAGAATTACTGAGAGTAACAACAAGAGTCTCCCAATTATCAGGTAGAGAGCTAAGCAAAAGTATTGCTTGTTCTTCATCTTTGAGGACCCATCCGGTGGTGCTCAATTGATTCACAAGATCCTGGAACTGGCTCGTGTGTTCCGACACAGAAATGCCACCACGTAACTTGTGGTTCACTAATCGTCTCATCAGCAGCGTTTTATTCCGAGCAGTTTTTGCTTGGTACATGCTACTAAGTTTCTCCCATAGTGTGTGAGCACTTTGCTCTTGAGAAACATGATGGAACACGCTATGATCAATCCACTGTCGGATTTGTGCGACAGTTTTTCTGTTCATCTTAGCCCATTCTTCATCCGTCTTTTTATCTGGTTTGACGCCATTATTATCAAGAGGATCTGCTAAATCTTTCAAATTTAACAAATCCTCCATCCTTGGTTTCCACATGTTGTAATTTGTGGAAATGAGCGCAATCATTGTATCCGAAGATGACTTTTCCATGATAAATATGTACACTTATTCCCGTACCTCAATTTGGAAGCTGAATTAGGCCAAACGGAGCACACCGTTGAATCCGGAATGGCCGAAAATGGTGGGAACCGGTCTCACCTCTTCAAGAACTGGCCGGGAAGAGCGTGAACCGGAGTATTGAACCACAAGCCGAACCGGACCGGTTCTGGCCCAAACCAGTGGGCAGCCAACCAGGCTGATGACGTGGCACCACCTGGACAGTGACGTGTTGATGATGTGGCAGATGACGTATCAGATGACGTGGCACAACAGGTGGTCCAGCAGGTCGGCTGTCGGTGACGTGGCGCTGACTGGGCGATGACGTGGCGATGACGTGGCGTGCTGACTGGTCTTCTTCTCCGGTGAGGTTGCTGCCGGACTGGAGTACTGCAGCGGCTATGACTGGCAGGAGAGAGAAACTTTGACCGGACGTTTGGAGGCCTTCCGGTGGTCGAAAAATTCCGAAAAATATATTTTTGGAATCCTCAGAACGAGAGCTTTCTAATGGTGGCCTCAAAACAAGATTCTGGAACAAAAAAATTTTGACCAAAAATTCGGGCAGAATGAAGAAATCTGGGTTTCTGGATTAACCTGGCTCTGATACCACTTGTTAGGATTGGAAAATTCTTCTATTCATAACCAGAACAGAATTACAATAGGAGGAGCAACTCTCTCACTCAACTATTACAAAAAACCAACCCTTTCATACACTCACTCTATGTGTATCACTCTCACTACTTTTCTCTCCGATTTTTGATACATTTGATCAAGCTAGAACCACCCTATTTATAGGGAAATGCTGGGAGACAATTGCATGCAGCCCATATAGCATCCCATGCCTTCCCATGCCTTCCCATGCCTTCCCATACCTTTTAATTGATGGAGGATGGAGCTTCATGCCATGGAGTGGGTGTGTGTATGGGAGCTGCAGCAATCCTACAGTTATTCCCGCAATAACCCCTCGGGTAAGATACCCCCGGGTAGATTATCCATCAATTAGTATAGCACTGCATGCAATGGATTTTATTAAACAAAACAGTACTTTTCAAATCAATGGAATACATTAATTATGCTACAAAAACAGAGTTCAAAAGTCGGCAAACAATATGAATACAATATAGTTACTTAACATTCAAATAATCATCTTTCGTTGCAGTTAGATTACAAACTTGTGTATTAGCACATAGCTCTAGCATCCTCACCAATGTATCCTTCTGTTCTTCATTCAGGAATTAGGATGGACGGATGGTGATGAGTAAAACTGAAAGATCGAGCAAGCAATGTCAGGTATTATATACCAAGTATATATGCCCCCCATAGACTCGACTTAGCAGAATTGTAAGAAATCGGGTATCTAATATATTTCTTTCACTAATAAGGGGATTGACAATTCCGGCATGCATGATGGAATATTGGAATTCGATATCACTAATATGGTCTAACGCCAATATATTCGATATTTTCCAATTGTCAGTTTTCATCTTTTCTTAACAACCCTATCCCTACTACACGTGGAGGAATAATGTATCATTCATCATTTTCCTTCTTCCACCCACTTGACTGGGACATGGCTTAGGTCATTGCTTGTTGCAAAATTGTATCGATCAAATATCTCCAATATCACTAGTAAAACACACAAAAATATAATAGATGTAAAGAAGAAATCAATAAATTCAATATGAAATTATGAACTCGAATTTTACTTATAAATCCAAAAAATTTAGAATGTATAAAATTCATATCACTGCTTTACATAAATATAAACCGATAATATTAGTACTACAAATACATACAACATTGGATATAAGGACAATGATACCCATCTTTAACACTTGCTATTTTTTTTTAAAGGAATCCAAAAATCTCTAAGCTTAAAAAATGAAATATACGCATATATAAACTCCTAAACTATAAACCTGAAACCCTAAACCACAAACCCGAAACCCGAAACCTGAAATCTAAAATTTCAAACTCCAAAATTGAAACCCGAAACCTGAAACTCCAAAACCCGAAATCCGAAACCCAAAACATGAAACTCTAAATCCTAAACTCGAAACCCTAAACCCAAAACCCTAAAACCTTAATCCCGAAACCCTAACACCAAACCCCGACCCCTGAACCTCGAACCTTGAACCCAAACCCTAAACCTAAACCCCGAACCTTGAACTCTGAACCCCAATCCTGAACCCCGATCCCTGAACTTGAACCCCAAACTCCGAACCCGAAACTCCGAACCCCGAACCCCGAACCCCGAACCCCGAACCCCGATCCCTGAACCCCGAACCCCAATCGCCAAACCCCGAACCCCAAACCCCGAACCCTAAACTTGGAACCGTGAACCTGAAACCCGAACACGAACCCCGAACCCTGAATCCCTGAACCCTAAACCCCGATCCCCAAACCTTGAACCTCAAACCATGATCCCCGAATCCCGAACTACGAACCCCGAACCATGAACCCTGATCCCCGATCCCCGTACCCTGATCTTTGAACCCGGAACCCTGAACGCCGAACCTCGAACTCGGAACCCCGAACCCTGAACCCGAAACCCTGAACCCTGAACCTGAACCCCAAACCCCGAACCTTGAACTTTGAACCCTAAACCTGAACCCCGATCCCTGAACCCCAAACCATGAACCCGAACCCCGAACCCTGAACCCGGAACCCCAATCCATGAACCCCGATCCCCAAACCATGAACCTCGAACCCTGATCCCTGATCCCCGAACCTCGAACCCCGAACCATGAACCCCAATCCCCTGACCCTGAACCCCGAACCTTGAACTTCGAACCCTGAAAGCTAAACCCCGAGCCTTGAACTTCGAACCCTGAACCTGAACCCTAAACACCGAGCCTTGAACTCCGAACCTTGAACTCCGAACCCTGAACATGAACCCCGATCCCCGAACCCCGAACCGTGAACCTGAACCCTGAACCTAAACCCCAAACTCCGAACCCTGAACTTGAACCTCGATTCCTGATCCCCGAACCCCGAACCTTGAATCCGAAACCTGAACCCTGAACCCCGTACCCCGATCTTTGAACCTGGAACCCTGAATGCCGAAACTCGAACCCGGAACCTCGAACCCTGAACCCGAAACCCTGAACCCTGAACCTGAACCCCAAACCCTGAACCTTGAACTCTGAACCCTAAACCTGAACCCCGATCCTTGAACCCCGAACCCCGATCGCCAAACCCCGAACCCCAAACCCCGAACCCTGAACTTGGAACTGTGAACCTGAACCCTGAACACGAACCCCGAACCCTGAATCCCTGAACCCTAAACCCCGATCCCCAAACCTTGAACCTCAAACCCCGAACCATGAACCCTGATCCCCGATCCCCGTACCCCGTACCCCGATCTTTGAACCCGGAACCCTGAACGCCGAACCTCAAACTCAGAACCCCGAACCCTGAACCCGAAACCCTGAACCCTGAACCTGAACCCCAAACCTCGAACCTTGAACTTTGAATCCCGATCCCTGATCCCTGAACCCCAAACCATGAACCTGAACCCCGAACCCTGAACCCGAAACCCCGATCCCCAGACCATGAACCTCGAACCCTGATCCCTGATCCTCGAAGCTCGAACCCGGAACCATGAACCCCAATCCCCTGACCCCGAACCCCGAACCTTGAACTTCGAACCCTGAACACCCTGAGCCTTGAACTTCGAACCCTGAACCTGAACCCTAAACCCCGAGCCTTGAACTTCAAACCTTGAACTCCGAACTCTGAACCCTGAACCTGAACCCCAATCCCCGAACCGTGAACCTGAACCTGAACCCCAAACCCCCAATCCCCGAACCCCGGAACCCCCGATCCCTGAACCCCGAACTGTGAACCTGAACCCTAAACCTGAACCGGGGTTCCGGGCTCCGGGCTCCGGGGTTCCGGGTCCGGGTTCCGGGTCCGGGTTCCTGGGTTCTGGGGTTCCGGGGTTTTGGGGTTCTGGGTTCCGGGGTTCCGGGCTCTAGGTTCCGGGTTCCGGGGTTCCGGGGGTTCCGTGGGTTCCGGGGGTCCCGGGCTTCCGGGCTTCCAGGGTTCCGGGGTTCCGGAATTCCGGGGTTCCAGGGTTTCGGGTTCAGCGGTTCCGGGTTCCTGTGTCCCAGTGTCTCGGGGTCCCGGGGACCCGGGGGTTTCGGGTTCCCGGGGTTCTGGGGTTCTGTGGTTCCGGGGTCCTGGGGTCCCGGGCTCCGGGCTCCGGGTGCGGATCCAGGTCCGGTTCTGGGTTCCGGGTTCCGGGGATTCGGGTTCCGGGTCCCGGGTCCCCGGGGGTTCCTTGGGTTCCGGGGTTCCTGGGTTCCGGGGTTCCGGGGTTCCGGGTTCCGGGGGTTCCTGAGTTCCGGGGTTCCGGGGTCCGGAGTCCCAGGCTACGGATTCTGGGGTTCCGGGGTTACTGGGTTCCGGGCTCCGGGTTCCGGGTTTCGGGGGTTCCGGGGGTTCCAGGGTCCCGGGCTTCTAGGTTCCCGGGGGTTCCGGGGTCCCGGGCTTCCAGGGTTGCGGGGTTCCGGGTTCTGGGGTTCCGGGGTTCCGGGGTTCTGGGTTCCGGGGGTTCCGGGGTCCGGGGTTCTGGGTTCCGGGGGTTCTGGGGTCCGGGGTCCCGGGTCCGCTACGGGCTCTGGGCTCTGGGTTCTGGGGTTCCGGGCTCCAGGTTCCGCGTTCCAGGTTTCGGGGTTCCGGGTTCCGGGGTTCTTGATTCCCGGGGTTTCGGGCTTCCGGGGTTCCGGGTTCCGGGGTTCCGGGGGTTTCGGGGTTCCAGGTTCTCGGGGGTTCCAGGGGTTCCGAGGTCCCAGACTTCCAGGGTTCCGGGGGTCCGGGTTCCGGTGTCCCGGTGTCCCGGGGTCCCGGGCTATGGGCTCCGGGCTCCGGGTCCGGATCCAGGTCCGGTTCCGGGGTTCTGGGTCCCGGGGGGTTCCGGGTCCTGGGGGTTCCGGGGGTTCCGGGGGTTCCGGGTTCCCGGGGTTCCGTGGTCCCGGGGTCCCGGGGTTCTGGGGTTCTGTGGTTCCGGGGCCCGGGGTTCCGGTGTTCCGGGGTTTCGGGTTCCGAGGTTCCGGGTTCTAGGTTCCGGGGTTCCGGGGTTTCGAGGCTCAGGGTTAAAGGAAACGTTACACTAGCATACTACTTAAAAAAATAAACTGCAATATAATGGCCGTTTGTTTAACAAAATTGACATTGTCAAACAAATAATTACTCGTTGCTTCCTTATTCAGCTGTAGAAGAATTAAGGAAAGTAATATGTTTTTTTTCCTAGTTAAATCCTTCATCTCTTTACTGATCAAAATGTGTTATTCAAATACCTAGTTCATATGGGGGAGAAATAATATAATACATAGACTTCTAATATAATACATAGGCTTCGTGTTCTAAAAAAAATAACTTCCTGTAGACGGTTGGTAAGCAGGTCACATTTTTTCATTTTTGACTAACTTTCAGTAACACAGTTCCTTCTAAACTTTTTATCTCCTAACTATTCGCTTTTGAAAATATTGCTCTCTTATAGTGGTAAAGTTTTTTATAGATGTCAAAACTAATAAAGCAACCAACCACTAATACATAATACTTGAATCTAAAAACTCAATACTTAGACTTTAAAAAAAATGATTCCCTCGATCAGCAAACTCACTACTTGTTTTAAATTACTTTACAAAATTCTTTTAATTTTGCTCTTTAGATTTCAAATGGAAATGATAAGCTAATCAAAGAATCTAAATAACTGATCAAAGGATCTAATAATCTGATCAAAGGTCCTTCTTACTAGTTTCATATATTCTTAACTTTGACTGACACTAATTTACTCCATAAAAGAATCGCATTATATAATTTACTCAACTGTTAGGGTTCAAGCCCTTGAGTTGCTGATGACTCATAAAAAAAGAATTGTTTGAGGTGCCAAACTCTTTATACTCTTTAGTCTCACTGATACCTCTATAACTCAAAGAGCATATCAGCTACTAGCAAGAGCTCATTGGGATACTGTCTACAAATACTTGTACATAATGACTATAAGGGAGCTTGATGGTACCATATTCTTTATTCTACCGAATTCTTCATACTCTGGATCATACTATATTGAAACACATTTCACAAATACCCATATCGTAGTGTGCAGCAAGTTCTAAGACTCATGATCACAAACTTTCTTCTAAAATACTTTTGAGGAAATCAATCCACTTTCGTGGGATTCGAACTCACATCTTTCGTGTGTAAATTTCCATTTTAAAAAGTTATCACATTATGTTTAAAAGTTGACCATTTCGATCTATTAGTCATTTTAGTTATTTCTCTGAAGTTGCTAGCACCGACAAGTTGTTGATTTTGATATGTAACTTGTCATTTTTAAAGCAAATAAAACTAGACACATACTACGTAAATTAATATGTACATGCGTTAACTTCACCTTGTTGAAATCACGAACATGTCTGCAGAAGTATTAGACACATACTTTTTCCTCAAAAACCATTAAATTTATTTCTCAAAATAGAACACAAGCATCCAAAGGTATCACGGACCAGCATTACTAAGAACAATATTGTTACTTGTTAGAGGAACCGGTAGCACGCAACTTCAGACTCGGTGTCAAACAACTCTACAGATTAGACACATATACTAATATAACAAAAATTATAACTTTTAGAAAGTATTTCATAACTTTTAAGTTAACCACTAGAAAATATTAGTTAAATGTATCACAATCAACAAGAAAAGGATTGTGAAATTATACAATAGCAAGTAAATTTTGAATAATAAATATTTACTATTAAATGAAAAGTACATTTTAACAGAATCATAACTAAATTACAAAAATGAAATTACTAAATAATTACCATGTTGCCTCATCAATAAAGGTAAAAAAGAACAATTTTTAGAACACACAAATGAAAATAGAATCATAACTTTTAACAGGAAATTCTCAACTTATAAAATATATCTTTCAATAAAACATTCATAACTTTTAACAAATTATTCATAACTTTTAAAAACATATTCATAACTTTTAACAGAAGTTGGTGCACTCTCACCCGTAACTGTCAATCCAAATATCACTAATAATATCACTAAATATCACTAATAATTGTCACTAATAATTGTCAATATAGAGAAGACTGAAAAGATAAATGCATCAACTCACACTTTCCAAATATCACTAATAACTTAAATAATTTCTTCGTGATGTTCCGAAAAGAAAATAATAAAGTAAATAGTTATTTTATCGTAAGTGTTTACAATCTACATTTCTATTGAGAGAGGTTTAAGAAAACATTACTTTTACTCTAATCTCTACAACTTCTAAACACAAAAACATAACTTTTAAACCCAAAGGCTTAACTTTTACTAAAACTCTCAAGACCTCTAAAACCATGAGTATAACTTATAACCCAAGAAGCAAAAATTTTAAATCAAAAGGGATAACTTGGACTGAAAATGGTAAGACATCTAAAACTTAAGGTCTTATATGTACTTTTTATATATATAAAAACGTAATTTAGGAAATACTATAACTTTTAAATAGAAAAATATAACTTTTAAATCAAAAGGTAAAACGAAGCATGTATCATCATCATTTATTAAAACCAATGTCCGATATCCACTCGCATCCCTCTATCTCTCAGAAGGTTAGTTACAAGATATAATACATGTTTTCAAAATGTTGTAGCCTCTTATATTAGGGAGCTCAAATTTTGTAGTCTATCTATCAAAAAGGAAGAATGGAAACTGCACCAATGCAGGATTACTCTCATCCAAACCTTCGAGGATCAAGCTATGATAGCTGCAAATCTTTGACCAGTGTGTGTGCAGGCTTTCTCATGGGTGGAGTTTCTATTACAGTTTACAAGATTGCAGCTGCCCCTATTGAGCAAGTTAAACTTTTGATAATTACAAATGGTGTTGGACTTGCTTCGAACTCAATCGATACTTAATATATACATCAAAGTGTAGATGTATATTTTCAAAGTAAAAAAAGTTTAAAAAGAACATTATTTTTCATTAAGACATTTCAACAAACAGAGGTGCAACATAAAATCATATTTGTAACTCAAACAAGACTGCATATATAGGGAATACACTTGAAAAACTACATACTTACTCAAGATGACATCCATAATTTTCTATCTTATTTTTACAACCAGGCACATAATGTTCCACTTCTTGTGTTATAATTCTAAAATAACCTAATTATATTAATTTTAATAATTTCTTGTCACTTAATTATAATCGTATTCAACAAATCTGGATGAAAACCTAGTCGTTAACCTAAATCAGTGACTTAGAATGTAATTTGAAATTGGTTGAAACAAGTAAAAAAATGAATAGTCTATCGAATTTGTAAAAATAACCTTTGAATTGAAGTTGCAAGCCGGATTGATTTTTGTAGAAGTTTTGCGGATCGTCGTTTTGCGATTGAACTGTTGCACTTCATCGGAGCTTTTGCGTTTCATCATTGCGTGATTGAACTTCACCAGTGTTATTGCAATTATCTTCGTTGCGCGATAGCACTTCGTTGCTCTGTCACTGTTTTAGTTGCAGAGATAAAGCCAGTGTGACGAGATAAATTAGAGTAAGATGCTATGTCGTGGCAATTTTTAAATTAGGTCGTCGATTAACTTTTAATCAGACGGTCCTCTTTACTTCTCACTTTAGAGCCAAAATGGGTTTCTCACCTGATCTACTCCCTACACACACACGTATATATATATATATAGGGTTGAGATCCCATGCAAACCGGTCGTTGATTAACTTTTAATCAGACGGTCCTCTTTACTTCTCACTTTAGAGCCAAAATGGGTTTCTCACCTGATCTACTCCCTACACACACACACACGTATATATATAGGGTTGAGATCCCATGCAAACCAAGCTTTAGGTGCTAACCTACTGATAGAGTATATGGGCAGTATATGGGCCTGGACCCCATGGCCCACACACTCAAGTCAACGATGGCCAGAAGAACACCCACGTGGCCCCCTTCGGCCAGTGGGTCCGCATCGGCCAGAAACCAAACCGGCCCAAGAGGCACGCATGGACTCCCGGGACCGCATCGGCCCATGGACCGCGTCGGCCATGGGACCGCATCGGCCAAAAGGCACCGCATCGGCTCGGCTTCGTACGGGCAGAATGCTTCTCTCTACGTTATTTACTAAGTGTTGTACATAGCCCATTAGTGGCCCTATTTCGCCCAAAGAAGGCATGATTATTGTAATGGGCCTCCTAAGCCCATGGCTAGGAGCCCAAATCCACATTTTTTCCTATAAATAGACCCCTTGGGGCTAGTTATAGGGGGTTGAGAAATATAATTACTCACTTTCTCTCTCTAGCTCTCACTTCTCTCTAGAATTAATACTCTATCATTTGGTGCTCTCATTGAGAGTTTAGAACAGATCAAGTGAGTACCCCTCGTCGCTACTAGACACAACAGAATGACAAGAACTAGGTCAAAGAATACCGGAAGGAATGCCCCTCTGAACCAGGAAGGGCAGGGAAACGTTGCTGACAACGTCCCCAATGATCTCATCAGTCAGGATGAGAACGCTCAGGAGGTCGAGCTCGCAGCGGCCGACCTTCGCACCCAGCTCAACAAGACTGCCCCAGACGCCCGCATCGGGCTCGAGGACAAGCGCAATGCTGATCGCACTTCGGGCCAGCAGGCCTCTCACCCTGCTGCTCCCCAGATCAACCCGGCCGCATTATCGGCCATTGTTGCGAGCATCCTCCAGGACCCCAACGTCGTCAGTGCTCTTGTCGCAAAGACCGGGGAAAACAACACTCCCGTGACTGGAGAGGTCGCGACGGTGCCACCACCGCCGCCTCGGCCACAAGGCGTCACCTTCTTCGGCAACGACGAAGGCATCCTCGCCGCGGACACCCATTCCCATACTGCCTCTCCTACCCGGGATACACCGGCCCAACCTCGCGGTAAAATCTCGGCCTTCAATAGGTTGGGTGACATCGCGAGCCGTCGGGTACCTACGGGAAGGGTTGCGGATCGGTTGGGTGGTCGCGAGCCGGGATCACCAAAGGAAAGCTTCGGGTCCGTTTCCCGGACAACAGATCGGCCCCGACCAGACAAAGGCAAAGGAAAGCTGAATGATGATGACGCGCGTCACCAGATCAACCTGGCCCACGCGGCCCGGATCCAGACCCCTCTGGGTGGCGCTGCGGCCAACACGGACCCAAGGGACGAGATCATCGCCCGCCTGGAGAAGCGCCTCGCTGATATGGAGGCCCGAGAGGCCGCAGGGCGCGCAGCGGCTCACACATCCCAGCATCCCAACTACGATGCACTCCTACACAAGGTCAGTGCCTTGGAGAGGGAGTTGGCCGACCGACGCGACGAGCCCGTCATCCAAATACGGACCCGGACCCCCTTCTCTGCGAGGGTGCTCTCCGCTCCCATCCCAGAGAAGTACAAAGGGAATCCAATCAAGCCATATGACGGCCGCACTGATCCTCAGGAGCATTTCACCCGCTATCAGAACAACATGATGATGACCAACGCTTCGGAGGAATACATGTGCCGCTGGTTCCTATCCACCTTGGAAGGGCCAGCGTATGATTGGTTCAATAACCTTCCAGAAGGGAGCATCGACTCATGGCAGGACCTTGCTCAGCGCTTCCTCACCCACTTTGCCGGGAGGAAGCGTGTGAAGAAGCATTTCGCCCACCTCCTGACCATCAAACAACAATCGGAGGAGACACTCCGAGCCTTCCTCGATCGCTGGACAAGGGAGGCGGACGAATGTGAAGGGGCCGACGAGCGCACTCTCTTGGCTTTCCTCCGCGGAGCACTCCGGCCTAGCCACTTCGCCCGGAGCCTGTTCACGGAGCCGCCGCGGTCATACCTCGCGGCGCTCCGACGCGGAGATAGGCACGCTGATGCCGACGAGCTCCTGAACCAGAAGAAGGGTGGGGAGAAGCAACAAAAGAAGGACTCCTCGTCCAACCCCCACCACCCGCCGGCCAACAAGGGACAGCACCAGCCAAAGAAGGCACACCAGGAACAAGGCGGGCAGCGGAGAGAGGACCGCTCATGGCGCCCAAAGTTGGAGGCACAGCGCATCCCCCTCACCCACCCGGTGAGCGTCGTCCTTGACCATGCCGAGGCGCAGGGCCTCATTGTGAAGGACCCCAGGTCAGAGGAGGAGATATTTGCGGTCCACAAAGGAGGGACATACTGCAAGTACCACCGCCAGACATCCCACAAGACCGAGGATTGCACCACCTTGAAGAGGCACATCGACGGCCTCATCCGACAGGGGGAACTTTCCCAATTTGTCAAGGGTGCCCCCAAGAGTAACACTTGGGTTAACCCTGGCAAAAGGGGGGAAGGATCCTCCGGGAAAAAGAGGGAGATCGGCGCCCTCAGTGAAGATGAGGACGAAGAGGAGCCCCGCCAGAAGAAGCATCACATTCACATCATCGTCGGTGGGAACACAGGGGGGGACTCGGCTACCCAACGGAAAAAATGGGCTCAGTCCCTATACGTTGGTGAGGTGTCCCACGCCCCCCCTCAGCCGAAGCGACGGCACATGGAGGCCATCACCTTCACCGATAAAGACCTACCCTGCGGCCCCTTGCCCCACAGGGACGCCCTCGTCATCAAATGCGAGATTGGCAACAACATCATTCACCGCAACTACATCGACACTGGCAGCTCCGTCAATGTGATGTACGTTGATACGTTCAGACAGCTGAAGCTGAAGAAAACCGAGCTCCGACCGATACGGACTCCGTTATCCGGCTTCACCGGGGACTCTATCGACGCCGAGGGCACGATAGTGCTTCCCGTTGTGGTCGGTGACGGTACCTGTCAGGCGAAGATTGACATGGAGTTCGTGGTTGTCAACCTGGACAGCGCCCACAACATGATTTGGGGACGACCGGCCTTGGAGGACCTTGAGGCCATCATCTCCATGAGACATCTATGCCTCAAGTTCCCCACCAAGGACGGCGTCGGCTACGCCAGAGGGAACCAGAAGATAGCCAGGGCTTGTTACCTGAAGCTCACAAGGAAAATCAATGAAGCCGAGGAGCGGATAGACACCATCACCACCGCCTTGGCCGAAGAAGACACACCAAAGGCCGAACCGGTCGGAGACGTGGAAGATGTTCCGTTGGACGTCTCCCGGCCGGAACGCACGCTGAAGATTGGGACACAGCTCCCCCAACAGATCCGAAGGGACGTCCTCTCTGTCCTGAGAGCGTACGCCGTCGTCTTCGCATGGGGACCGGAGGACATGCCGGGCATCAGCCCAAAGGTAATCACACATCGGCTATCGGTGAGCCCGGCCTCCTCCCCTATCAAACAGAAGAAGCGCTACCTTTCAGTCGACAGGAGGGAATTTGTCAAGGCCGAGGTGGCCATGCTGCTCTCCATCAGGCACATAAAAGAGGTGAAGTACCCCACGTGGTTGGCGAACGTCGTCCTCGCACCAAAGCCGCCCACGTTCAGAATGTGTGTTGATTACACTGACCTGAACAAGGCGTGCCCAATGGACCCATTCCCTCTCCCCAACATTGATCAGTTGGTGGACGAGACGGCAGGGTGCGAGTTGATGTCGTTCCTCGACGCGTTCAGAGGGTACCACCAGATATCCATGCATGAAGATGACGCGGAGAAGACTGCTTTCATGACCCCGGAGGGAATTTTTTGCTACCTCGTCATGGCCTTTGGGCTCAAGAACTCCGGCGCCACCTACACAAGGATGGTAGCCCGGATTTTTAGAGCAGTCTTAGGTCGGACGATGGAAGCATACGTCGACGATATGATCGTCAAGAGCAAACAATCCACAACCCATGCCGACGACCTCCGGGGCATCTTCGAGATCATGAAGAGATACAACCTCCGGCTCAACCCAAAGAAGTGCACCTTCGGCGTCCAGGGAGGTAAATTCCTGGGGTACCTGGTCAGTCGAAGGGGCATCGAGGTGAACCCGGAAAAAATACAAGCCATCATCAATATGGAGCCACCCCGCAACATCAAAGAAGTACAACGGCTGACGGGACGCCTTGCGGCCCTGAACCGTTTCCTTTCAAAATCCGCGGAGAAGTCGCTCCCCTTCTTCCAGATAATGAGGAAGGCCACCAGCTTCAAATGGACGACGGAGTGTCAGCAAGCCTTTGAGGAGCTGAAACAATATCTCGCCTCCCCACCCGTCCTATCCAAGCCCCAACCCGGCGAGACTCTCTTCCTCTACTTGGGGGTGAGCACGTCGGCCATTAGCTCTGTGCTCATCAGAGAGGATGACGGGGTGCAAAAAGCAATATTCTACGTTAGCAAGACGTTGCGGGAGGCCGAGCTCAGGTACTCCCCCATTGAGAAGACGGTGCTGGCCATCGTCCACACGGTGAAAAAACTCGGACACTACTTCCAGGCTCACCCCGTCCACGTCCTCACGCATCAGCCGTTGGGCGCCCTCATGAGGAGCCCAACCAGCTCTCCAAGGATGATCAAATGGGCGATATTCCTGAGCCAGTACCAGATCGAGGTCAAGCCAAGGCCATCCATCAAAGGGCAAGCCTTAGCTGACTTCGTCACCGAGTGCACGGCAAGGGAGACGGCCGTTACCACCACAGGAGCTGAACCGGACGAAGCCTGGACCCTCTACACGGACGGGTCCTCGGCCACCAAAGCTTGTGGGGGTGGCGTTGTCCTCATCTCCCCGGAAAGATTCAGAGCGTACTACGCCATCCGCTTCAACTTCAAAGTATCCAACAATGAGGCCGAATATGAAGCGCTCCTCAGCGGTCTCAGGTTAGCCGCTGGCCTCAAAGCACGCCACGTCAGAATCAAATGCGACTCCAAACTCGTAGTGAACCAGATGGAGGGTTCCTACGAGGCCAAAGAAGGGAGGATGAAGCAATACAAGGAGGCCGCTGCGGAATTGCTCAAGGCGTTCGATACCTACGAGATCACTCAGATCCCAAGGGCAGAGAACGCCGAAGCCGACATACTCTCTAAACTCAGCTCCGACACCCCTGAGCACATCTCCAAGATAGCTAAGGTGGAGGAATTGAGCATGTCGAGCATCCACGCTAGCCCTATACTCTCCATACAACACCAGCCGGAGGATTGGATCACTGACATCGCAACCTACATCACCTCCGGCGCATTACCCGAAGACGAGGAGAGGGCCAAACTAGCCAAGCTCAGGGCTCCTAGCTATGTCATTGAGAGTGACAAGCTCTACAAAAGATCATACAATGGCACCCTCCTCCGGTGCCTCCACCAGAATGAGGCCGAAGTGGCCATGGAAGAAGTCCACTGCGGCGTATGCTCATCACATCAAGGGCCCTTCAGCATGTCGCGCCGACTCGTCGTCCAAGGCTACTTCTGGCCGACGATGGCGCGTGATTGTGCTGAGGTCGCCCGCAAATGTAGCGCATGCCAACACTACCAAAGGGCACCTGGTCGGCCGGCCGTCAATTACGCCCCGGTCAGCACTGCCATCCCATTCTCCAGATGGGGCATTGACCTCGTCGGCCCACTACCAAGAGCCGCGGGCAACAACAGATACATCATCGTCGCCATCGATTACTTCACCAAATGGGTCGAGGCCGAACCACTCGCAAGCATCACCGGAGCGCGGTGTCGAAAGTTCGTCTACAAGAACATCCTCACCCGCTTCGGCGTGCCTCAGGAGATCATATCAGACAACGGCACCCAGTTTGAGGTCGAACCATTCCAAAGCCTCCTCCAAGAGTGGGGCATCAAGCACCGTTTCTCCTCCGTCGCCTACCCTCAGGCCAACGGGCAAGTTGAGAACGCCAACAGAACCATCTTGGAGGGGCTGAAGAAGAAACTCGAGGAAGAAGGCGGAAGTTGGGTCGACGAGCTCCCCAACGTCCTATGGTCTTACCGAACTACTCCGAGGAGGGCCACTGGGGAGACGCCATTCTCTTTGTGCTATGGCTTTGAAGCCAAGGCTCCCACTGAGGTGACGCTTCCTAGCCGACGCGTCACACAATACGATCCCGAAGCCAACGAAGAAACAATGAAGGTGGACCTACACCTCATCGACGAGAGACGAGAAATGGCCTACCTCAGAGCGGAGAACTACAGACGACAAGTCAAATCCTATTACGACGCCAAGGTCCGTTCTCGCGAATTCCAGGTGGGGGACTACGTCCTCCGCCGAAGGGAAGCAAGCAGGCCGACGGAAGGAGGAAAGCTCGCCGTCAAATATGAAGGGCCCTACATCATCAGCGCCGTCGTCAAAGCCGGCACTTATAAACTAAAGAACCCTAATGGGTCAGATGTACCACGATTGTGGAATGTACACCACCTGGTGAAATTTTACCAATGACTCGAGAAGTGGTGAAGCGGGCAACGTCCCCCACCCCTCGGCTTATTGGTTGAATAAAACACCCTCGGCCTAGCGCCACTTATTGAATAAAATTCATGTTTCATCCAATCTCTTAAGATTTGAGCAAAGGGAAACCCAAGGACCGCATCGGCCTAAGTGGTGCAATAACCCGGGTCCGATGCGACCTAAAAGCCGTTGCAATAAACAACGCACCTAAAGCCGTCGCAATAAACGACGCACTCAAAGCCGTTGAAATACACAACGCACCTAAGGCCGTTGCGATCCACAACGCGCCTACAAAGCCGTTGCAATAAACAACGCACCTAAATATCGTATCGGCACAAGCGGTGAAACACCCAAATCGGCCGGCGATATGCAGGACGAAGGACCTGTGTGCATGGTCCAACGTCTTCAAAACGGAGAAGCATACCGCGTCGTCCGCGCGGAAACCGCAGGACGACAAGCCTGAATTAAGGCCGAGGTTACAAAAAGTCCACCCGTCAGTAAAATTTCGCTCAGGACCACAAAGGGCGGCCGTCTAAAGACGATGCCTAGTCCGGTCCCTCGTCGACGATAGACGTGGAAAGGCCAAAAAAGAGGCCACTGACATATCAAGCCGAGGGCGTATTTACTCCCTCGCACTAATCCACGCGAAAAGCGTAGCGGATAAACTACCGCATAGGGACGAAGGGACAGTAACCCTTCGACCACCTTAAAAAAAAAAAAAAAAAAAAAACAGAAAGAGGGAAGCCGACGGACCGCGCACTCGCCGGCCTCGAGCATAAAATAAAATCCCCACAACCAAGCCTGAAAATGGGCTAAGTACATATCAGGTTTTACCATGTGGGAACACGAAGAGCACGCTTCGGCCTCAACCACAACATCCTAAGGTTGAATCGCTTCATGTTTCAACTACACAGAACCGCACCCCATCACTTGGGCGAAGAAACGCATCGTCTCAAAATAGCATCGTCTTCTAATGTTTGACACAGAAAAATTTTTCAAGACACATTCAAAAGGAGCCGACGCGCTACCAGTCCATATCTAGGTACCGCTTCGTCTTCAAAAAGACTGTCAAAAACAAAAACAGCACACAAAGAGACGAAATGCATCGTCCCTAATGGCAACAAGTGGAAAAAGGATTGCAACGTCTCAATTAAGAGACGCCAAACACTCCCAAAACACAACCTTGACACTTGGAAAAATTCACAAGTACAAACATACTTAACTATATAGACGAAGAGACGGTCATGAGGAGGAAAGGATTTGTCATTAATGGATGCAAAAATACAACAGGTGGGCGCCACAGCCGTTACACGCACTTTGGTGCTAGAGCTACAAAAGTAATAAAAAGGCCAAGTACAAACTACGCTGCCTCAACGACTTGCTCTTTACTCTGGCCGACGTCCTCCCCACTGCCACTGCCAGCATCGTCGTCGCCACCATCCTCACCGGCCTGAGAATCAGTCGGCCCCTCGAGCAAGTAATCATCACTGTCGCTCCAAGATGCTTCCCCCTCGTCCGAGCTAAGGATCGGAGGCTGCCTCTCCGACGGGGGGAGCTTCATGTCCTCATCAGGGTTTCTCATCCGCCGGGGTAGACTCAAGCCCCTCGGCCTCATCTTCCGGAAGCGACGACGAAGCTTCCTGTAAATGAGCCTTTGCATCCTATACTGACCGCAGTTGTAGAAAGCTCGCGTCTCGCTCATCCAGAAGTCCTCGCCGGCGGGGTCCCTGGTCACCCAATCCGTGAGCCTCTCGGCCACCACCTTGTAGCAGAAGGGGATCTGATCTTCGGCTTTCCACCCCTCAGCCGTGAAATCGGCTACGGCCTTCGCAGCGGCCGCCTCGGCGTCAGCTTTGAGCCGCTCCGCCTCCTCGGCCCTCTTGACGGCGGCAGCAACAGCTTCATCGGCCTTACTTCGGGCCGCCTCGGCCTCATCAAGCCGGATCTGGAGGAGCTTCATCTCGTCCTCCGCAGCCTTGGCCTTATCCCTCAAGTCTTGGAGGGCCTCACCGGCCGAGAGGGCTTTCTCCTCCACCTTCTTCAGGCGCTCTATCTCAGCTTCCTGCCTCCAGTGTTGCTCCCTTAGCATAAGGGCACCCTGGACGAAGCGAAAGTTCAAAATCAAAGGATGAAAAACAAAAAGATCAGGGGAGAAATCACAAGGAAAAGAAATTACCTGGACGACATAATCCAAGCCTCCATCGTACAAATGGACGTGCTTGCCCTGCCGGCTGAGGTACTGCCGGTCATACTCGGGCATAGCCTGAGCAAGCACGTCGTCACCACTGACGGTCTCATTAAAAAGACCGCCCTTCACCGGGTAACGCACCGTCACCTCGTACGTCCCCTTTGCAAGGGCCTCCTCCAGACGGGCGGCAGCGGCAGTGGAGGGAGCCATTCGAGAAGCCGAAGCCACCAAAGCCGAAGACGGAGGATCATGCAGAGGAGGGACAACGGCCGGCTGAGCATCCACAACAGCTTGAGAAGAGGGAGCGCCGGCCTCGTCACTTGAGGGAACCCTCTTCGTCTTCTTTGATGCCTGGCTCGGCTTCAGTCCCGCCTCGGCCAAAGTTTTCTGGCCTTCATCGGCCCCTCTCTTCTTCTTGGCCACAGGCTTTTTGACAGCTTCAGCGCCACCTTGAGAACTACTGGCTGACTTCTTGGCGGCCTCAGCAGCCTGGGCGGCCTTGAGCTCCGCATCGGCCTTCTTGGCGGCTCGAGCCATAAAAGATACGCGGTCCATAACAAAACCTGCAAAAAACAAAGGAACATCAGTAAAGCAATAACTAAAAACGCTACGAAAAGGGTAAGTAGACGAAGGACAACCTTCGGCTTCAGCAGGAACACCGAGACGGGGCCCATCGGCCTGCTCATAAGAACCAGTGATCTTCGGCCAGAAGCCATCGTCCACATCACCAGGACAATAGTACCTCACGAAGCCAAGGGCGGCCATCTTATACTCCGTCACATATGTCTTTATACTCCTCGGCCCGCCCTTGATAAAAGCCTCCACTTGGTTACTTATTTCAGCGTTCCAAGGGGGATTGTGCAATTCAAACATGCCGTCATGACCAACGGACGAGAAGAACCCGCCTCGGCCCAGGGTAACAAAAACAAACTTCGCCTTCCAACCATGGATGGACGAAGGCAGATCTGTGAACGTCCTCCTCTTAGGAACCTGCTGCAGGGCTGCATAACCGGCGCAATTCTGGTGGCTCCCTCGGCCTATCCTATACAAATTCATAAATAAACCCATCGTCGCCGAGATGCCCAACTCAGCGCACCGGATCAGGAAGCCAACGATCAAAGAATAGCTATTTGGGGTCAACAACGCCGGAGGGAGGCCCACCATGTTCAAGTATTCCGTTATGAAGGGATGAAGGGGGAACCTCAGACCCTTCGCAAAGCTCATCGGATAAATCCCGAAATAATCCAGTGGGGGATTCAGCACATGATCCGTCGGCTTCGGCGCTCGAACCCGCCCATATGGCCCCACATACAACTGGGCGACATGATACTCGCCGAGGGTTCCCTCCGGCCGAATGATATACAAGTTGCTGAGATCTAACTGTGAAAACCCCTGCGGTACTCCCTTACGCTGCTTTCGCCGGTACGGTTTTTTTCGTCTTAGGAGCCGAGGGGCCTTCCCCCGCTACTGACGATATCGGCGGAGGACAAGGGATGTGGGCAGAAGAGGATGCCTCATCCCCCCTCAGAGGCGAGCTAGATGTCGCTTCGTCCTCACCAGAACTACGTGCTCCCGCGTCGGCACTCATTCTCTCCTCATCTACAGAGGTGCGGTAGTCGGCGGTATTCTCCATCTCGATCTCGAAGGCTTCAATCAGTCGAAGATCAACTCCAGGGGACGTATCGTCCTCGTCAAAGGGCCAATCCGACTCGTCCAAAGAAGCTGTCAAATCAATGGGAGAGGGAACGCTACGGCCGTTAGGGAACGGCATAACACCTAAACCTATTCCTAAGGGCGGTTTTTCGGATCAAAGTGACTTTCCTACGAACACTAGATCTAACCCCCCAGGAAGCAAAGTATAAGGAAAAAACAAAGAACAGGTTGAGGACCTAACCTTGAAGATTTGAAGATCTGGGGAAGATGAATGAACACTTGAAGATACTTCGGGAGCTTTTCTCTCTCTAGAAACAAAAGGGCAGCACTTCGTTACTTAGCAAAATCGCAAATGGGTTGACGCCTCGGGGTTTAGGGGTATTTATAAGCACCCCTCCAACGGTCACTACACGTGGCGATCTCCAACTGGCCACCTCAACGGCACCTCTTCTAGGACCAATCAGCGCCTGTCCTTTCACATTCCACTCTAGGGCCACCGCTACGGCCCAACAGGCCTCGAGGCTAGGGTAGGCACCGGCCTACTCACTCAAAAACAAGGATAAACCCGTTACGGCCCAATATCACCAAAGGCGTGGACGCATCAGCGAAACGCGCTACGGCCCCAAAGCAACCCCAAGAAACACAAGTACCGCTACGGCTATTTACGCGCACATCGTTTGATGATGACCCTGGTATCGCGGCCTTCGTCCAAGGGTTCTCCCACAGGGTTACCTTGGACAGGTTCGCCTAAGGGTTGGACTCACGACTAACGCATGAGGCACCGTATCGGCTCGAGAACATCATAACTCCCTTGTGCCTCAAATACTCTTCGGCCAAAGGAGTGGGGGACTGGGGGACTGTATCGGCCACAAGAAAGGAAACAAAAAGGGAGCGCAACGGCCTTAATGCAAAAAGGGTGCGCTACGGCCCGCCAAGTACAAAAAGCACTAAGGACCGCATCGCCTCACCAGAGCAAAGAACCCACAAATCAAACGCTTCGGTTACATGACAAATCAAAGGCGTGCATCGCATCGTCTACGTAAATGGAATCAACCATCTCCATCTCATGAAAATATGTCATCGCTACGGCCAAAAGAATAGATGGCGAGCTCTTCGGCCCCAACAAGATGACGGCGAAAGCATGCCAACTTATCCACACCAGAATTCATCACATCTACAAAAAAGAAAGCGCATCATCCTCAAGACACTTCACAGAGAGCGCATCGGCCGCACCAAGGCTGTGGATCCTCAAGCGCGCTACGTCTACATCAAATGAAGAAGCCGCTTCATCCAAAATCAAGGCAGATACTCTTCGGCCACCAAGCGCCTCAAGCTCTCACGACGGCCAGCCAGGAAGGAACAAATACTCCCTTTCGCTTCGGCTTCGCCTCAGCTCAGAGAGTGGGGGACTCCTGATAGAGTATATGGGCCTGGACCCCATGGCCCACACACTCAAGTCAACGATGGCCAGAAGAACACCCACGTGGCCCCCTTCGGCCAGTGGGTCCGCATCGGCCAGAAACCAAACCGGCCCAGGAGGCACGCATGGACTCCCGGGACCGCATCGGCCCATGGACCGCGTCGGCCATGGGACCGCATCGGCCAAAAGGCACCGCATCGGCTCGGCTTCGTACGGGCAGAATGCTTCTCTCTACGTTATTTACTAAGTGTTGTACATAGCCCATTAGTGGCCCTATTTCGCCCAAAGAAGGCATGATTATTGTAATGGGCCTCCTAAGCCCATGGCTAGGAGCCCAAATCCACATTTTTCCTATAAATAGACCCCTTGGGGCTAGTTATAGGGGGTTGAGAAATATAATTACTCACTTTCTCTCTCTAGCTCTCACTTCTCTCTAGAATTAATACTCTATCACCTACAAACCAACAACATCCGCTGGATTAAACCATGCGAACGGCTGATGCATGTGGGATGCATAATTAAAACGGTGAGCTCAGTCATATGTGATAAAACGGATAACCTCTTTGGTCATCAATTAGAAGGTCACATAAGTAATTGTACGGTGCCGCCAAAATAGGAATTTCTTTTAACTTTGGAAACCCATTAGTGCACGATTACACCATGTGCATTATTTATCTCACTTTTAATTTTAACTTTGGAAATCATTTATTGTACGGTGCCTTCGAAATTAGAAACACTTTTAACTTTTAACCTTCTTCATATATGTTTAAATAAGGAAAACTGCAAATTTTCTCCATGCATGATATCCCTCGTTTTGCATCTGTAAATTGAAAAAATACTTTCCCATTTTAAATTTTAGTAATTAACTGTTTGGCGTTAAATAAATAACTTGATTTTCGAAATTAAACACTTCTTAATTAACCTTTCATTTTTTGCACTGCATATTAGGGTTATAAAATGTGCATAATATATTAAGGTTGCGATATGAGAATATTAATGTGCATATTAATGTTACCAGATGTGCATTATATATTTATAATATCTCAATCACTGAGATTAGAACTACATAGTGATAAAATTTGTCGATCTTGCATTTAGGTAGTGCATATGTTACATTTTATCATTATAACATGTGTATTTTAGAAGTTCATATCTTGCATTTCAGTAAGATGACAAGCATACTAAATTTATGTTAGGGTCATTTCACAAGTTCATATATTGCATTTTAGTGAAATTTGATTGCATAAGACAATAGTTCAACATAATTTAATTGGAGCACAACGTATAATAAGGCTATGTGATATGCATATTAAGGTTCTATGATGTGCATATTAATGTCACGTGACATGCATATTAAAAATAAAGATGTGCATCATACATTTATAATATCTACATAACTTATATTAGAGGTGCATAGCTATAAAATATGTTGACGTTGCATTTTACAATTTCATATGTCGCATTATATCATCATGACATGTGCATTTTAAAAGTTCGTCATTGCACTTAAGTAAGATGATATGTGCTCTTTAATATCATTCTGCATCTTATCGTTATGACATTTGCATTTTTAGTTCACATGTTGCATTTTATTATTATGACAGGTGCATTTTGGAAGTCCGTATATTGCACTTTAGTAAGATACATAGTTTATATTAACTTCTAACGTATTAAATTTGTAAGAAGTGAACACATGTAAAAGTGTCTGCATATTAAAGTTACAGAACGTGCATAATAAGATTAATGGATGTGCATATTATGGTTACGAGATATGCAGTATATATTTATCTTCATAACTTATATTAGAACTATATAGTCATAAATATGTCAACACTGCATTATAGTAGTTCATATCTTGCATTTTATTAATATAAAATGTGCATTTTAGAAGTTTGTGTATTGCACTCTATTAGAAACTTATGTGCACTTTAAAAGTTCATAGCTCACATGTTGCATTTTATTATCATTATGGCTTGTGCATTTTAGAAGTTGTATAGTGACTTTGGTCAAATGAGCTCCCATTTTCACTTTAGAAGTTACTGCACTTATCATTATGACATCTGCATTCTTTAGTCAACTGACATGCATACTAAATTCATGATGCTACATAATGCATAATACATGATCAACGTAAGAACACCATACCTATTTCAGGCAAATTAAGCTAGTAGCACTTAAACATTTTTATTTTGTATAAATATGAATTTGATGAATTTCATGAAGACAAAAATCAAAACGTTAAAATATGATTAATCTCATAAAAAATAAAAAATAAAGATTTTTTAAAATGCAAAATTCCATGGGGAAGAAGGAGCACGACATGGAGATAAATTTAAAAAAAAAAGAATTCATGAAACTAAGGTTTAATATCATAATTCATGGCTTCCCCTGTTAATGGTGGTGAAAAAGTTATATCGAAAACAAAATTCTGAGATGGGAATGAACTAACCCAGTTATGAAGAAAGAAGCAAAATCATGATATGGGAATACCGAAGAAAGAAGAAAATAAGATACGGGGTAATAAAGAAGAAGCAATTATGGAAAGAGAACGTGTTTTGTTCCAAAATCAAAACAAACAAAAAAGACTAAAGACCCCTCAATTGATTAAGTTAAACAACCGGCCAATTAATAGTGACGCACGTAAGATCAAATGAGATGATGGATGGCTAGGATTAGGTTTGTAGGTTAGCATATATATGATCGCCATATCTATATGTATATATATATACATATAGAGTAGAGATCAAATGCAAACTCATCTTAATATGCTAACCTACAAACCTAATCCTAGCCATCCATCTCATTTGATCTTATGTGCGTTCCTTGCTGTGTGCCGTTGCCTAAGTTAATTAATTGAGGGGCCTTTAAGTACTTTTGATATGTTCTAATTCTGGAGGAAAAAAAACCACGATCTCTTTCTTTTAACCTTTTTCCATATCTTCTTCACTCTTATTTCCTTTCTTCCTTCTTCACGAATGAAATTGTATTTCATTTTCATATGGAATTTTATTTCTTCTTCGTCGTAAAATTTGCTGGGTATAACTTTTTTGCCGCCATTAACAGGGGATGACATGGATTCTGATACTCAACCGTACTTTTGTGATTTTTTTTAAATTCATCTTCATCTTGCATGTCGGAAAATCGTTTTTTGTTCTTTATGAGATTAATCAGATTTTAATGTTTTGAAATATGTCTTATCTCCATCACAATGAAATCTGGGAAAACATTTTTTCCTTTATGAGATTTATTATATATTTAACATTTTAATTTTTGTATTCATTACATTCATTGAATTCATGTTTATGCAAAAATAAAAATGTTTAAGAGCTTCATTTGCCTGAAACATTTATTATGTTCTTACATTGTCATGTATTATGCATTATGTAAATTCATGAATTTAGTATGCATGTGAGTTGAGTATATAATGCAGCTGCCATAACGATAAGATGCAGTATGAATTTCCAAAGTGCATATGGCAAGTCATAATGATAAGATGCAGAATATGAACTTTTAAAATGCATATGTTATCTTACTAAAATGCATTGTACGAACTTCTAAAATGCACACGTCATCTTACTAATATGCATTGTATTAACTTCTAAAATGCACATGCATATTCATAAAATGCAACATATGAATTACTAAAATGCAGATGTCATAGCGATGAGATGTAGTATACCAGTATGAAGTATTAAAGCGCACATTTCATCATACTAAAATATAATATATGAACTCCTAAAATGCACATGTTATAATGATAAGATGCAACATATGAAACTATTAAATGCAGATGCCACAACGGAAAGATGCAACGCATGATATAATGATAAAATGCAAGATATGAACTACTATAATGCAACGTTGACATATTTATGACTATATAGTTCTAATATAAGTTATGAAAATATTATAAATATATAATGCATATCTCGTAACCATAATATGCACATCCATTAATCTTATTATGCACATTATGTAACTTTAATATGCAGGCACTTCTTACATGTGTTAAGTTCTTACAAATTTAATGCGTTAGAAGTTATAATATAAACTATGCACATGTTATCAATATATAATGCAATTTCCATAACATCAATATTTTAAGTTTAAAAAATAAAAGGTTAATTAAGAATTGAAATATTCCCTCATATTTAATTTTGTATTTACTTTTTGTGAAATTTTGAACAATTTTCAAAAGTGACAAGTGAATATTCCCAAAATAAAGAATAATTGGATTGTTATTGCAAGTTTCGTTGATGGCTAAAAATTCCAACGTTAATCCTTGCATCTTTCCTTTTTCTTAATTTGCTAAACATGGGTGGTTGAAATTTTAGTGGGAGGTTAGCTGAAATTTTGGGATTGCCTTCCGCATGGTGCTCATTTGTTTATCATGGGATTTAGTTATTAAATTATTTCCATAAATAACTAGACTTGCCGGCCACTTCTACTTTTCAATTACCATTGTGACCTTTTAAAATGTCTAAAACTCAAAAACGTAGTTATCCGAATTTATCTCATGTGTGTGTCTGCACCGTTTTAGACTTTAGTAATGGATCCCATATTTCATCAGCCGTCCGTTATTTCAAATCCAAGGGATGGTATTGGTTTGTAAGTTAACACCGGAAGCATGGTTTGCACCAGAACCGCACCCTACACACACACACATATGTATATGTGAGAGAAAAGTTCATGTCCAACCTTCCTAATCGAAACCGTCGTCCGTTTGGCCGCGTTTGGCCGTCTTCCAGGTGGAATTTTTTGAAGAAATTTTTATGGCTTGTTCTCCATTAAGTCTAGTTTATCCACATAACATTTCAGCTAAAAATTCAATTAGGAAGGTCGTCAAATGATTTTTGAAAGATAACTACGTTTTATATGTATATTTTGGGCGCAGTTATCTTCTAAAAATCATTTGACGACCTTCCCGATTGAGTTTTTAGCTGATTTTTTGTGTGGATAAACTAGACTTCACGGAGAACATGCCGTAAAATTTTATCAAAAAATTCCACCAGGAAGGCGGCCAAACGCCGCCGTCAGGACGGCGGTTCCAGTCAAGAATTCCTGACCGGAAGAGTACTCACTCTCTCTCTCTCTCTCTCTCTCTCTCTCTCTCTCTCTCTCTCTCTCTATATATATATATATATATATATATATATATATATATATATATATATATATAGAGAGAGAGAGAGAGAGAGAGAAATCATCTCATCAGGCCGGCCTGACGGGCTGCCCCGTCCGGCCGAGCCCGTTTGGGCACCTTCCCGGTGGAATTTTTTGATGAAATTTTTTGAGCATGTTCCTCATCAAGTCTAGTTTGTCCATACCAAATTTCAGCTCAAAATTCGATCGGGAAGGTTGTCAAATGATTTTTGCAAGTTAACTGGTCCGGAATATGTATTTTCCGGACCAGTTAACTTGCAAAAATCATTTGACAACCTTCCCGATCGAATTTTGAGCTGAAATTTGGTATGGACAAACTAGACTTGATGAGGAACATGCTCAAAAAATTTCATCAAAAAATTCCGTCGGGAAGGTGCCCAAACGGGCTCGGCCGGACGGGGCAGCCCGTCAGGCCGGCCTGATGAGAAGAGCTCTCTCTCTCTCTCTCTCTCTATATATATATATATATATATATATATATATATATGAGTAATCTTCCGGTCAGGTATACCTGACTGGAGCCGCCGTCCGGCCTCCTCCTTTTGGGGGCCTTCCCGCTGGTATTTTTTGCTCAAATTTTTTGTGTATGTTCCTCATGAAGTCTAGTTCATCCATACCAAATTTCAGCAAAAAATTCAATCGGGAAGGTCGTCAAATGATTTTTGCAAGTTTACTGGTCCGGAAAATATATATTCCGGACCAGTTAACTTGCAAAAATCATTTGACGACCTTCCCGATTGAATTTTTTGCTGAAATTTGGTATGGATGAACTAGACTTGATGAGGAACATACACAAAAAAATTTGAGCAAAAAATACCACCGGGAAGGCCCCCAAAAGGAGGAGGCCGGACGGCGGTTCCTGTCAGGTATACCTGACAGGAACATTTGTGATATATATATATATATATATATATATATATATATATAATTTGATGTTACCTCCCCATTGGATCTCTCATTTTCATTGTGAGTATCCCCTACTCGCCATCAATTCACTCCCTTCATAATGAGATATTCACCACGAATGAGTGATTTATGGTGAGGGAACATCAAATTATGACTATAAAAGTTATAAAAGTTTCACAAAATCTTGAGTGCACTAATAATTTTGATAGCGTGTAGCAAGAATTTGATTTTCACAAAGTTTGGATGTTTTTACGTGGACTGGTATTTTCTGGTCTAGTACTCCGGTCTAGTAAAAACACTTTTGTACTCAATGCACCCCAGAATAATGAGTGAATTAGATGATGCATATGGTTCAGGACTTCAGGTGATGGATGAATGCAGCAGATGGAGAGGCACCATCTCTATCCTAATTTGATCCACTGTCAGACCCAATAGAAAGGTGCCGTCTCTTTTATGCAAATGTGGTCAGGACGCATTGCCACGTTCTCCATCAGTGGCTCAACCATCAGCACAGAAAGTTTCAGCATTCCATAGTCTGATCCAGAAAGAGATTGAGAGAGGGGGTAACTACGAATAATAGTAGGCACACAGAAATGTCAGCCGTTACTCAGGGATAGCAGTGGAAAGCAATCATGTTATGAGCTATGATTCTACATTACCACATAAACAGCAGCAAATGAAAGAGGTCAAACGAACAAATCCAGATAAGTTTAGACACTTTCGTATGAATTGGCTAATTGGCGCCTCCTGGTGCTCAAAATCACTGAAATACATAAATTCACCGAAGTACACATTATATAGAAGGGAAACCATGGAAACAAGTTACATTTAGTACATGCTGCTGCCTTAAAAGCCTTTTAAAATTTAAAGATCTATTTGTGAGCTCATATGTCTTCTCATATCTACAGCTCCTCTCCATTCAAGAAAACTTTTCTGCCAGTGAGGTTGATGAAAAATCACAAATCTATGCTTCAGTCCCTGCAATGGCAAATATTATATGGTATTATTTTCATCAGACAGGTATATCCAGCTACATGCATACAGGTACCACAGCAACCAACCCCTCTCTACCCACCAGACCCCAAGCAAACACACACAAATCAAATGCTCATAGCCTCATCTCCCAAGAGAATTCAATCATCATCCGAACAGAATTCAAAACAGGAAACAACATAAATCAACAATGGCTTTACTTATGAAAAAGATCATATCCGAAAAGTGGGAAAAAGACATGGTAAACATCATTTCTATCAGAGCATATAAAATAGAAAATTTCTAGGCTACATTCTATACTTGTAGGAGTAATAGAAAAATAATTAATTTTATTTTGCGCTAATTAAAGCTTGCTAGACATCAAAAAATTGAACATTAGATGGTCAAAAAGAAAATTTATGCTCCAAACTCCATCCACTCCACAGCTGTTCCTTATCTAGCACCACTAGCTTTATGTGTCAGTTGTATCCTGTTCAATTTCTCTTATTTTCCTTTTCTGACCACTTTCCATATTTAGACATACTTTATGACTTTCTTAGTTCACAACTCCTTAGTCCTCACTTCTAAAGTTTTAGAGCCATTTGAGGGCATGCTTTATAATGTGCATTACACTTAATTCTTTTTAATAAAAACCTCACTACAAAGTGCAAACATAAATCTGTTAGAACCTATTTTGAAATGGAGTGAGTAGATCTGTAGATGAGAAAATATAGTTAGTTTCCCTGATACCCAACACTCCTTCCGTTTGGCCATAATTTTGGACCCGCAATCATATTCACTTTTTACAAATTCAATACTAACCACACGGTTCCACTTTGCCTTAATACTTGTGGCCAATCTCATGTCCTGAACTTAATGAGACCGATGTAGTTACAAAAACAAGCTTAAGCAATATCAATATCATAACACTTACGACCACAAAAAAAAGTAGAGTGCAGAAAGTCAGAAACCACAACAACGATATAATCACCATCATTATCACTAGCCCTCTGTGTTTAGTGTAATACCTATAGCTACTTCACTATTAACCAGTGTTAAATACCTAGAAATATAAAGGCTACTTCGTATAATATCAAGTTTAGATTTTTACCAGTATTTGATCAAGCCATCCCACCCACAAGTAGCCACTTTGCTTTGCTCCAATGGGTGCCAGGCAGTACCAAAACAAACTCCATCGTGACACCTCAACGTTCTAAACACTTTGCAACTCTTCCAATCCCAAAACCAGCATCTACCTTCACCATCTCCTGACAGGACAAACCGCCCATCAGGTGAGAAATTAACCTGACATGCAAACCCAGCAACAATATGTCCAGCAAATCTCTTCTTTTTGTTCAGCTGAAACCTCTCCCTAGTGCTGTAGATAAGAATTTGATTATCCAAACTCTGAGCTGCAAGCCAATTCCCATTTGGATGTGGCGCAATTGATGGCATTGAATGCATGTGCGGTTCACTAATATACTTTATTACAACGGGAATGCCAAACTCCCAAACACGGAGAGATTTATCATCACTAGAAGTCACAAACCTTCTGTTGTCATCCACAAAAGTGATAGTATTAACTGCTCCAAGATGCTGATCATACTCCTGAGTGATCTGTCCAGTGTTCATATCCCATTGTACTATCTTCTTATCACTCATACCAGCCAAAAGCAAATTCTGTTTATCCTCATCAGGATTTAGCCTCACCACGTAAGGCCTTTTCCCCGTGGAAAAAGTAGATATTACTTTCCCAGTCTCAGTATCCCAATACTTAATATTATTATCAAAGCTAGCAGATAAAAATTTTGTTCCATCATTGCTAAACCAAATATCTCTCACTGCCTTAGAGTGTCCCATATAAGTCCTCATGCACTTCCCTGAATTGAAAACATCCCAAATCTTCACTTTAGAATCCATTCCAGCAGACAAAATCAGATGACCATGGTTAGGGAAGAACCGAATAGCCGAAACTCCTTTCGTGTGGCCACTCCAAGTATGCACCAATCTCTTGGGAATATAACAATGCTCATTTTGAGGCTTTGCATCCTTAGGAGGAGCAATCCACGACCTACCCTGATAATCTTTTTCTTCCTTACCGTGAAATGTAGTCTTCTCAACCAAAGGCTCTGCCTTTTCTCTTTCACCTTTCTCCTCGCCCTTCTTCTTAGCATACTCTTCAGCATACTTCTTTTGCTCCTCGGTCAGTTCTGTTTGCAGACCCTCCTTCTTCCCAGACCAAGGACTCTTCCTATTCTTCCTCAACCACACCTCAGTGGAAGGATTATCCACTTCCGTCATATCGGCATCCCCTTCATCCTCTACCTCTTCGTTCTCAACCATCTCCTTCTTCTTCTCCAGCTTCCTCTTCTTCTGCTCGGTCTGTGGTATATTATACACTGACATTGCGTCATTCTTCTGCAAGGCCTTCATATCCCCAACATAGCTATTCGCAGAGGGGTCAAATGCATACCCGTATTTCTGAAACGTATTGTATTGCTCGTCGAAAACGAACGGCTCAATTGAAGCATTCTCTACAAATCCAAGCTTGTGATTGCGCAATCCCTGTGCCAGACCGTCCTTCGCATACGGGTGTGCAGGGCCGTAAATTGGGGCCCAGAGCTGGTCATACGTGGGATTGTAGGAGACCGAGTGTTGAGTCGGGTCTAGCGGTTTCGAGAGAGCTTGAGCTGCCCCGCCGGCGACTGTGAGGGCCAGCATCGTGTCGTTAATTTTCGGGGCGGCGGATTTGGATGGGAGTGGAATCCGAATCGGGGACGAATCAGGAGAGGAGTTACTTGAAGGATCCAACAGTTGAGAATTAGGGTTTTGGTCGGAAGAGGATGGTTCATGTAGTTCTTCGGATTGCTCTTGGCCCTCCATTTCATCATCTGCGTACGAGCGTAATAGATCCATGGTTATTGTGTGAGGTGCGAGCCCTAGCAAGAGAACCCCGAGAATACAGAGCCGCAGCGACAGATTCAACACTACGGGTTTCTTGGTTTAGGCGGCGGAGCAAAACCAGGAATGTTTCCCAGAAACTAACTTTCAAGCTGAGCGAAATACGAATTTTGGTGCAGATGACAATTTGGAGTAACTTGGTTATTTATTTCATTACTACAAAGCACGATTGTAGTAATTACGATTTCATATTAATCATATAAATGATCTTTATTTTGGTCATATTTATGTAGTACGTAATTATTTCTCATTTAAATCCCTATTAGGCTATTAGACGACTCAAACCTGAGTAATTATATACCATCAAAATGACAATGCATTTTAAAACAATATGGAGTAAAATATTTCATATGTTGTAAAATAAATGATGATTTAAATAAGTCCTAAATTATTATTAGTTTGATACTACTGTATATTGTTTGTGTTCTTTTCAAATCGTAACAATTTGACTCTCATGTTTGTCAATATATAATTTTGAATGTTATATTTAATTATATAATAGTCACATTATAAAAAGTTACTAGTAATATTTTGAAAATTCAAATCAATAGAAATTTAATAGTATTTTGTACATAATAATTTATTTTTGAGGGTTTATACATAATAATTTGAGTATATACAGTGGTAGAAAATTATGCTAAAATTAAGATGTGTGAATAATGCAAAAAGAAAGTAGGGTTTTTTTACAATAATATTACTAAAATAAAACTTGAACATGAATTACTATGATTTCATTACTACTCTACTAACTAGTCATATTTTTGTAAATCGTCTTTATTTTGGTCATATTTGTGTAATTATTTCAAGAAAGTATTGCAACTATTGAAGAATGGGAGAAGTATATAATATATATAAAAAATTATGTAAGTAATCATTAAATAAGATCATTTATAGAAATTGGGAATATAACTAGTATTATGCATAAAATTATGCACCTTTCAAGTTTAGATGATGCTAATTTTCCGATAATCATAACTTTTTAATCGTAATGAGTTAAATAAGCTATAATATATCAAATTGAAGATCTATCAATGACTCACATGCACAAACTTTCAAGGGTGAGGTGACCACTCTAAACCCTACTTTGGTTTATGATTGTGAGTTCCACTACTTCTTCTTGTTTGTCTCGGATCCAACACTAATCATTTTTTTATTCATATTAATGATATTCTAGGGAAAAGTTCTAATGTTCTATAACAAACCAAAATAATGTTCTTACTTTGCATTAAGTTCGATCTAAAATAAGATCGATGTGTATTAAGATTTCGTTAAATAATGTTGAAATTGACTAAATTTACTGAAATTATGACCAAATTCGCTTAATTATGAATAAATTATAGGAAAAATTGATACTAATAATCCAATCTTTACCTGGTCTTCCCCAAACGATCCCAATTATTGATAATAAAAAAAATCCAACATTTTTATCCTCTCTTCGTTCCATGGTCCAGTCTAATATTTACCGGTTGTTAAAGTTGTTATTAAAATATAAAATTGGTTAAGGTACTTAATAGTACCCGCAAGTCGCTCCAGTCGGGATGCCATCTTATCACCCGCTAAATCAAGACAAGAACCGGGTTAGAAAAGGTGGACACAATCAAACAAAAGTAAATATAGCAAGTTTACGATCATCTGTTTCTGACTTGATCTAAATTCAAGCACAACCACCCCGTTGTCGCCTATGTAATGCCCCATCAGGAAGGGTGAGCCCTCAATGATCAATTTTGCGGCCTTATCATTTCCTTCTGGAAGGATGGGCATCACCTATCTCCGAATCAGCTCCCCCCACTTGTTCTCGAATGGGAGCCTACCATCTGTCAGGGTAACCCAAACCCACTTATATATGCCTCCAGCCCTTGAAGGAGTCAGGGTAGGATTTGGCCTCAAACAAGCGATGACCAGCCCGTTGGGTGATTGAAAAATAACCCAGGGCATCAGAAGAGCCAAATCTCACAGAATGAAAGAAGTTGATGAATATGTCGAGATAAGGCCTAATCTTCAGATGAATGCACCAGGCAATGAACCCGGGGGATGAACATGTGGGTGGTTGGGGTAAGCTGACCCGAAATGACGCCGTAATGGCACATAATGTCCAGAACGGCATTATGAAGCGGAAACCCAAGCCCGACTTGCAGGCTAGCCAGATGGACCCCAAAATGAAGGGAGGAAGGGGGTTCTACTATGTTCTGACCAGGAATGAGGCGGGAACAAAGGACACTAGGGCCCGCCCGCCCACGTCTGCACGCACGCGCACGCACACCCATACACACACACGCACGCACGCACGCGTGTGATTGTGTTGGGTTCCCTCCTTAATTGAGAAGTTCATGAGAATTCTAGAATATTGCGGAGATGTCTAGAATTCTCTAGATGTGTGTAAAGAAATATTGGATGTTCTAGAATATTCCGGAGCTTTCTAGAGAGACGTGGAATTATCTAGAAGCGCGTGGAAGAGTGTAGAATATTCTAGAACATTGTGGAGTTTTCTAGAGAAATGTGGAATTCTCTAGAATCGTGCGGAAGTTTGTGGAAGCCTCTAGAACATTCTCAAGCGATGTGGAGTTCTCTAGATCCTTCTAGAAGATTAGAGAAGCTTGTGGATAGTTCTTGGAAGAATCTTGAAATGTAGTGATGTATAGAAAGTTCTAGAGAAGCTTTGAGATGAGTTGTATAAATAGGGGTGAGATTCCTCATTCCTAAAGGAGAGAGCTTAGTGAGAGAGCCATGTGAGGGCCTAGAGAGAGAGCTTCCTCCAGTGATGAGAGAGAGAGCCTTGAGGAGAGCTCTTGAGTGAGTGAGTGCTTCCTTGAAAGAGGTGTGTGTGAGTGAAGTAGTCTCATATACAAAGAGTGATGTGAGCTACCCGTTTACTTGTAAAATATCTCTTGTACATTTCAATTGTATAATACAAAGTGATATTGTTAGATTGAATCTTTGTGTTACGAGTGGGTGGGTGAATGTACAAGAGTCCTTTGAGCTGGTGATCCTGGAAGAGGTCGGGGGTCGTGTTTTTCCCCAACAGATTGCAATAGCAAATATTTTAGAATTCAATTTGAATGACAAGTTTCTACTTTATTATTAAGTAAGTACTTCCTCCATTTTTTAATAAATGCAACGGTCAACATTTCACACTTGCCGAGACACAACTTTGACCATTAATACATATAATTTATTAGTAAAAAACTCAAAAAATTAGATTTTAAAAATTTACAATGAGACAAATTTAACAATATTTTTTTCATAAAAAATTATTAATACAAAAAGGAGCACTTTGTCTTCATGTTTGTAGGATTAGAAGAAAGGTAGTCAAAATAGAACATGTGAATAGTGTTAATTTTCATATGTTGCATTTATTTAAGAACAGAGGTAGTATATATTTTCACAATTTCACACCCTCATCGACCCCACTCCACCACACCCCCAACCCCCATTCGAAGTATTGGAGTATTTGACTTTTATCTCCATATATATCTGTTCAAAGTGATACCCCTTTCTTGTGAATCCCTTCTACCCCATACAGTCTTAAGCCCCCCACATAAAACACACACATGTCAACAATGAACCCTCTCATGAATCTCCAAAACAAACTGTGCTATGTCAAATGTGGCAACTGCAACACCATTTTACTTGTAATAATTACATTTTCCCTTTCTTTTTTATACATCAAATCACAAAAACACATAATTTATTTATTTTAACAATTTGCAGTTCACTTACATTTACTGTTTATTTAAGTAGCTTGTACATTTCACGTGGTTTAATAATAATGATTGGGCGATGGGTTGCTTGCAGGTTAGTGTGCCGCGGAGCAGTCTAAGCACGGCGGCAGTGACGGTGAGGTGCGGCCACTGTGCAGCCATTCTTTCCGTCAACATGATGATCAGAACTTCTTGCTTCCAGCTTCCCTTCCACCACTTTGCTTCCCTTGATCATCATCACCATGAGGTAATCCTTAAGGGAGCCACAGTGTGATTGATTCTACCTAAAAAAGTGATTTTAGAAAAAACACGTACTTAATACTCCCTCCGTCCTCGAAAGAAGTTCCCCATTTGACCTTCACACACTTTTATGCAAGTAAACTTATCAGGGGGTAAATTTGACTGGTTTGACACTGTTTCGACACTGTTTGACACTGTTTGACACTGTTTTGTACTGTTTGACACTGTTTTGATGTAGACAACTTTCCATTTAAGGAAATGAGAATTTAAATTAGGGTTATCCAAATAAGGAAAGTGAGAACTTCTTTTGGGGACAGAGAGAATATTAAAGGAAGTGATTTTAGTGATTTTTGGACACGATCGATAAAAAGTGAAAGTTGACAAAGTTTAATGAAACACAAGTACGTATTATATTTGAATATGTAATTAATATGCCTCCCGTTTGTATGTACTACGTACTACGTATAACTTATCAATAATGCTAAAATTGAAGCAGTTTGCGAAAGAAGGTGAAGCTGATGAAGAAAAAGGAAATGCTTCTAATCCTACAAACATGAAGAAAAAGTGCTCCTTTTTGGATGACGTCAAAGATGATGATGATGACGATGATGATGATATGGTTGATGATGATATAAAGATTGCTGTTACTAAACGTATAATATAATGCCTACTTATTATTACTTCTATTATCCTATCTTGCTTAGGGCCTGTCTTGTTTTCCCTCACATTTATTTTCTCACATTTAATTGAAGTAATAGTACAGTGGAAACTAAAATTTAGAACTCATATGAAGTAGGTAGTATATATTTTCTCTTATAACGTAAGTTTGTACGTACCATACGGTAAGTTTTTATTCATACTTTTCAATTTAGCACAATTCAACTTGCATATATAATATGAGTAAAACATGACACTATTCTTCAAATAGGAGTGCCATTATTTAATTTCCCTCCCTAAACATGTGTTTTCATTCTTATTTTGGGAAGTTTTTATAAGCGTAAATGAGTACATACTTAGTGCTAATGTAAAATAAGATGAGATTTAAAAGAGAAAATTAAATGAAATAAAAGAGACACTAGTGTTTAAATTGGTGCAGATAAATTGTTAAATATATACCTATTAGTAAATTAAAGTTTTTTTAGAGTTCATATACGTGAATTATATATGTGCCATCGCAGCTCCCGAGAAGAGGCAACGAGCACCGTCAGCATACAATTGCTTCATCAAGTATGTACATGTACACATCTAATTAATAATTAATATATCCCTCAATATATATATATATATATATATATATATATATATATTGCATGCATTGGTTTTCGTTTTTCCCAAATTTGAAGTTGTTAAATTTGAAGTTGTTATATCTTCAGGGAAGAGATAAAGAGGCTGAAGGGTTCAAATCCTTGCCTGAGTCACAAGCAGGCCTTCAGCGCTGCATCCAAAAACGTAATTAAGTCGTAGATATTTAGAGTCTGTTTTATGATAAAACTGGCTTAATCGACTGAATCTGCTGAAATTAATGAATTTCTAATAAAATTGACTTAATTGACTGAATATGCTGAATTATGAAGAAATGATATTTAAGATATATTTTGTTAATAAATTAAACGAAAAATCTATGAAAATAACTAAAATTGGCACTTTTGAGTAATTAAGTTTAGGCTGTTTAGCCAATTCAATTTATTATTTTGATTATTGCACAGTACAATTGAACGCATGATAACCTTGATAAGCTCAAAAAGGGGTTAACAAAGTATCTCTTAATTTGATTAATTAACAAATAATAGCCCTCCTCCCTACAAATATATAAATAAGCCATAAATTGTTTAATAATAATCTATATTTAATTAATTTGCTTCGTGCATGTTGGACAAATTTGGAAGTGGGCCCATTTAAAACCAAGTCAACGCCAGAACAACGAAGGGGGAAGCCGTGGAGGTCAGCATTCAGATATACACATGTAGTCCAGGGGCGGGCCTGGGCCTGGAAATACTGGATCAGGAAACTGAGCAGGTTAGTCTTTAATTGGATAGTTGAGTCCGAAAGACATGTGAAATTAACGAACCCGCCTGCACCGGGAAATGGGAAACTTGCACTCCACAGTGATGCTAATTATCATTGATTTTTTTTGTTTTTTTTACTCCATGGGGTTTGGGGGAGGGGCTGAGGGGTCTGGAGTAATCAGGCACTCCATTGAGTTTCAATTTTTTTCACTAGGCACGGTAACCTCACAACTAACTGGACTGGAATCCTTGGTTAATTGATGGCTATATATATACTCAAAAATTATTACTTCTAGTCCTAGACTCCCAGCTTAAATCTCAAGTTTTTGAAATAAAATAGTTTATTTATTAATTAAATGATACTAAAGGAACAACTTTTTTTGAAAATCAATAACTTAATTATTATTGATAAGGGTAACCAGAAACATAACAATCAAAAGCCGAAGCATTACAATCACAGTGTTCAATGCTACACTAGGGTGAGATAAAGAACAAAAAGTCATATAAAAGCTATTATGTTCGCTAACCCTGCAACTATGCATGTAGACTCGTCCCGCAATTTGTCTTCTCGTGCTACTCGAAATAGGTCCGGTTTGACCAGCCACCGAAACGGATTTGTTATCATTGACCCAAAAAAGTCAATATGACGAACATTTTCGGGACGAAGGTAGTAACAAATAGACTTTAACATAACAACTCAATAGAGTATTCTATGGAGTAGTTCAATTCTATTTTTACCCTAGGGGTAGAGGGGCTGGGGGGCGAGTAAATAAGATTAAAATTACTTCCATGAATTTTGAACTCATACCTCTCTTATGAGAGAGAATCAGCGACGAGTGAGCCGGACCGTTTCAACAAAATAGAACATTATAGTACTAAAGCATGAAATTAATATGGCCACATGGAGTAAGTTCATCAAATAGCCAAAATGGATATATAAACAAATTTGCAGAACATGTGTGGGCTGTGGCACCTGCAAACATTGTAACCATTTGTGGTAGAGATGATCAAAGCTCATATATATGGATATACTTTGCTGTTGCAATCAACGTAACGTAAGTAGATTCTGGCTTCTGCATGCATGCAGGTCCAATTACAGCTACGTACACATCAGAAGTCGTTGCTGGTTTCTATTTATTCTACCTAAGAAATTTAAGCTTTAAGGGCTCAGTGAAAGCATCGAATTAGTATCTCATTCCGGAAATGATGCATGTCTTATTCAATACATACATATATGGCTTTATGCTAAGTACGTCGGTATTCTAAAAACGAAAATGAGACATTTTTTATTTCCATTATTCCTAGCTAGTATAGTATGGTCGTAGTAGCTATAGACTGCCAATTTAATATGACATTATTGTCTAGCTAATGTTGTTTTGACTCCAAGTATATTAGCTATATGCCTATATATGTACCGTGGTGGAATGAGAAAGAATTCGGATCGTTAGATTGTAATGATGTGAAATTGTATTGTGCATTGGGTGAAACTGAAATGAGCATTAGACGATATTGAAATGTACATAATAAAAGATAAAATTCAAATGTGCAGTAGGTGGGATTATATTGAAATGTGCAGAATAAAAGGTATTAAAATGTCACCATATCGTGCTTTTTATTAAACACATTTTAGTTCATCTAATGCACATTTCAGTTTCACATGATACGCAATTCACCTTCACATAATAATTTCATTGTATTGTACCATTTGTGTTGCACATTTTCATCTCACCTAATGCACATTTAAGTTTCGCATAATGCACATTCAATTTTACATAATAGCTTGTGATATTGCACAAAAAATGTGAGAAATGAGAATGAGTATGAACCGTTAGATTTACGATATTGCACAAAAAATAGCTTCATGTTGTGGTAAGATTTAAATTTTCCAATGTTGCACTAAAATTGTTTCATGTTGCACTAATATTTGATGATGTTGTACCAAAAACTGCTTCATGTTGCACTAAACGACTACAATACGGATTTTTAAGAAAATTTCACCAAACTAGGTTGCATATTTTAGTGAAATATAAAGTGTTTAATTTACTGCAAAATAGTGAATTGGCGATTAAATGCGAAGGAAGAGGGTGCATGTGTTTGGAAGTGGCAGGGTCAGATACCCGATCGGTATATAGGATACTCGACCGGGTATCCTTAGCAATAGCACAGAACCTTCATAAATAATATCATACACGATCGGGTATGTCGGTTTACTCGATCGAGTATAAGACAAATTTTGCTAAATATCATCCTGCACGGCTGCACGTTTAATTGTCTCCCAAATCAGATTTGATACTTGTGTCAAGTCCATACCCGATCAGGTATATGTTATACTCGATCGGGTATATGAACAATTTCTCAAATCTTCACTTTACCATGTTTCCTTGCACTTTCCTTGACCTTCCAAGGATCCTTTTGATGATCTTTACCTGCTTTAAGCTCAGAATAGTCTTAACCTAAACAAATTACAAACAACTAATTTAAGAAAATAAAATTTACACCAAAAGTGTATAATTTTGATGTGAGTTTTCTCGCACTTAAAACAAATAGTAAAATAGTGATGCAAGTACGAGTATCGTCTCCACAGGGACGGAAAAAGGGAATCGAGAATTAATTAAACTCAGCGATTAAAATAAATAAAATAAATGCAATTGTGCGAGATTGGTTGTTGGAGAATTAAAGTAATGTGAAATAGCAGATAAAATTAAAGGGGGCTTTCTAATTAATGACAATAGGGAACACGGATTAATTCCGGGGTAATCATATTTCTGGCTGATCATGCTTAATCACATGAAAATTATTTAATTGAGCACCACTAGTCAATACTATGTTCTAACCGTTCTCGCGGTGTAGAGTGCAATAATTTAGGGAACCGGATTGATCTCTCATGCGACATGTATCTAAAATTATTGCCAACACGAGTGAGCGTACGGCCTCTTAATCATTATTAATCTCTTAGCAAACGATTAAGTGTGTGTGAAGGTGTCCTAGAACAAATTGATCTCTCTTAATTTATTCTACATGCAATTATAATCCTAGTGGCCATTCTAGGTTACAATATATATCAATCAAATCATTCATACACAAATTAAATAAAGATTCATGCAACTAATCCATCAAGAAACTAACCATACATCATAATTAACAACTTCATCAATCCCAAATCCCTAATTTAAACTACTCACAACTCATAATTGAAGAATCAATAGAATTGGGATGAAAAGAATTAATTGTCATTAATTAAAAAGATAGAACTTACAAAAGAATCCCTCAATCTTGAAGAACAAGGCTGAAAAATTTCTCAAAAGGAGAAACAGGGTTTATCTCTCTAAGCTTCCGTATGAAAAACGGCCAAAACAGGGCCTTTAAATAGAACAAAATGAAAACAAGCCGAATTGCAGACCGCACGGTCAACTGCACGGCGTGCGGGTCATCATGCTTTTAGGACATCTTTGAAGTGTTTAGGCTTAAATTGCTTGCACTATAATCTAGTCGTTGAGAGGATGAAAGCATTAGTCACCCATTGAATTTTCCATTAATCATCCACCCCCACCTGAAAGAACCCTTTAGGAGAAGCCATTTTGAGCCTGACCGTTTATTGTTACCCGTAATTGAGCTCCATAGCCAAATGGCCTGTTTCCTTACCCGTGAATATTTCTGACTTAGTCTCGATGTTTAAGGAATTAAGGGATTAATTTGTTAAATTTAGGGAATTTTGTGTAGGAGCCATTTTTGGCATTGCTCCTATGCCCCAAATAGGGTAAGAGCAGTCACTTTTGAGGAATATGATACTTTCGAGGATTGCATTGTAGGCATGGATTCACTTTGAAATTAATGAACTTAAATTGCTATTTTTCCTTGGTGAGGCCGAGATTAGAATGGGGTAATGTCTAGTGAGAATCCGAAAAGGTGAAAATTAATATAGCTAGACCTCTTACTTTGCGAAAAAGAGAATGGGAGCCCCGGTCAAAAAGCGTAAGATGAGACTTGGGTATCTTTCGAAAGAAACGGCGTTCTCGTGCCAACATGACAAGGAAAACTAAACTTAATTAATGAACTTGGAGGCTATTGAAATTTAGCTTTAGTCCTCCGTGTACTTCAAGTATACGTCAAAGCACAAATGTGCCGAGACGGTTTAGCTTAGTTGTACACCATGTCTACTCTTAGCATAGGTTTAAATGATTGTTCTTAAATTGTGGCCTACTGAGTTCCTTGTTCCTAAGAATAGCACTGAAGTTCCTGAATACATTGAGTCTTTGTCAAAATATTCCAATCTCTCAAAAGAAAGGGACTATTATTTTTATCCATGATCCATTCACCATCACCTTCACAAGTCCTTCTGATCAATAACTAGTCTGTTTGTGTATGCTACCATTACTTTGAGGATGTTGTGAATAATTGTGTCAAACGGTTTAGCTTGAGTACAAAGATGTAGTTTAGGGAAGAATTTTCTTGGTTTAGTCTGCCTATTCTGTGAATATCCCTTTAACTACGTGTGCATGCTAATTGTTTTGATTCCGTGTGGTGATTATCGTAAGTCCCATTGTTCAGTTTGCTTGAGGACAAGCAAAGGCTTAAGTGTGGGGGAATTTGATAAGTCCGTATTTAGACATGCATTTGATGTATGTTGGAATTGGATTTTGATGGTTTTCCTGGCTTTAAGGTGTTGCAAGTCTCAATTTTAGCTCAAGTTATGTTTATCGGGCGTTGGTTCGAGTTTTGTGTTGTTTGTAGTCAAAATCAGGGAATTTGAGTTCGGCACCGGCACTTGAGGAACAATCGGGATGATTTGAGAAGCATTTGAGAATTATTTGATAGCTTTGGAGGTCACCGGAAGATTCACGATGAAGATTTGAAGGAAAAAGGCTCTAGGATTGGCTACGGGGTCAAAAGAAGATGAATGAAGCTTGAAAACGACGATCAGGATGACCTTCTGTCAATCGGGCAAGCATATCTCTTTGTAGATGCATCCAATGAACACGATTCAAAGTCCACATTAAAGCCAACTTCAATATCTACAAATCATATGAAGACATCATTCCTAGAATCTGAGAGGAAGAAGATGAAAACAGACGATGAAGTCAGATGATCTCTGCTGCGATCTCAGAATGACACCTTCCACCGTTTTGATCATATCTCTTGACTGGATGATTCAAATCACATTCGGCAAATTGGGTTGGATAGAAGACTTCCTAATCTACAACTTTCATGAAGAAAGTTTTGTCAAATTCGGAAGTTTTACGCACGCCGTGCGTCCGGATACGCACGCCGTGCGTCCAAGGCGTTAAATTGAAGGGAGCTACTGGCAGCAACGCACGGCCGTGCGTCCGGGTACGCACGCCGTGCGTCCAAGGCGTTAAAACGATGAGAAGCTACTGGCAGCAACGCATGGACGTGCGTAGGGGAACGCACTCCGTGCGTTGCCTAATTTTCACGCGCAGGTCTGTCGGACGCACGGCAGCAACGCACGCCGTGCGTAGGCTCCGTGCGTACCGCGGATCTGTCCTTTTTCGACCCAAACTCATTGTTTTCTATAAATAAGGCCTCCCTAACCCCGTTTTGGGGTTGGGAAACCTAGAGAGAAGATTAGGGACGTGTTTTACAGTATTTTTCCGCTATTTTGTTCAAGATCCTGAGATTCTTTGTAAGTTTCAATTCTTTAATTAATGACAATTAATTCTATTCATCCCAATTCTTTTGATTCGTCAATTATGAGGCGTGAGTAGTTTAATTAGGGATTTGGGGTTGATGAAGGGGTTAATCATGATGTATGGCTAGATTCTTGTCGGTCTAATTGCATGAATGCCGTTTAATTTGTGTATGAATAATTTAACGGATATCTCTTGTAACCTAGATGGCCACTAGAATTACAATTGCTTATAGAATAAATTAAGAGAGATCTAATTTGTTCTAGAACATATTCACACACACTTAATCGTTCGCTAAGAGATTAGTAGCGATTAAGGGGTCGTAAGCTCGCTCGTTTTGGCAATAATTTAGGATCTTGTCGCATGAGAGATCAGCCTGGACTCCTAAATTATTGTACTCTACGCCGCGAGAGCGGTAAGAACTTAGTAATGATTAGCTAGGCTCAATTAAATTAAATTCATGTGATTAGGCCTGTTCTGCCAGAAATCTGGTTAACCCCGGAATCAATTCCTGTTCCCTTAGTCGTTAATTAAGGAAAACCAAATCTTTTTATTCGCTCATTAGCGTTAGTTTTAGTTTAATCAATCAACCAATCTCGCACAATTGCACTTTTATTTTATTTATTTCTTTTAATCGCTAAAGTTTAGTTAATCTTTAATTCCCTTTTGTCCGTCCCTGTGGAGACGATACTCGTACTTTCAACCATTTTACTACAACCATTTTAAGTGCGAGAAAACACACATCACGTACTTTAATATATGATTGGGTTCACCTTTCGGAGTACTATACGTTACAACTTGGTCTTACCACAAACAGTGGCGAAACCAAAACTTTTTTTGAACCGGTGGCGAGAAGTATATGAACCTCAAAATAAATAAGTTGATAATAAATTTGGAAAATTAACACAAAGGGTTGAAAGCTTCTATAATCTTTCCCATACTTTTTCCAGGGATAAACATGCCCAACCGGTTTACAAGGACCCCTACTTAAATATTCTCCACGGACTAGATCTCTACTCAAAGGATCAAAATCGTTAATAGGTCTACGTAAACCTGGATCGACAACTACATCATCGGGATTTAGTTCAACATGAGATAGTTTTGCTCTTTTATTTTCTTTGGTAGGAGTTTTTGAAGACTTCCCACTCGGTATTAAGAATGTTAACATTCTTAACCTAACAAATTATACAACAAGAAATTCTTATTTTAATTAGCCTTGATTTGTATGTAATCACTACATCAATATTAAATTAATAAAACAATGTAGCTAAGAAAATAAGAACACATTACACTTACAATAATAAAATTGATTTAAAGCATACCAAACTAGCTGCAATAGCCAACTGGCTATGGCATCCCAAATCCCAATCTACTTAATACGATAGTAAAATAAAGGGATGACCACTTGAACAAAACAAATAAAGAATAAATGCCACAAGGCCACAAAAAAAAGGACAAAATATAAATTACCTCTTCTGCTTTTCAGAACAAAGTGCAAATGAGCAGTAGGTCAGCACGATTCAACAAAGGTCTCAAGGTTCAAGCTTTGTCGCTCAGTCGTTCCAGGCGTCCACTACATCACCGGCCGCCGCCCCCAAAATTTCAGTCTTCACCTTCTGGCCAGAGTGGCAAGGATTTTAATGAATCTGATTGTAACTTCTGATATTTAGGCAATTTTTTTTTATAATAGAATAATACTCCCTCCGTCCCAAAATCGTTGGTCAATGTTTACCTGCACGTGGATTAATAAAATAAAAATTGTGTGGTTGAAATTTGTGTAGAGGAGAGAGAATTAACTATAACCACATATTCTTTACTTTAAATGGAAATGACAAACCTATTTGGGACGGCCAAAAAAGGATATTTGGCCAACCATTTTGGGACGGAGGGAGTAGGATTAATGAGATGTCGTTTTGGTATACTTGCTGCCTTTTTAGTTTAGTTGTTTTCTTTTTTAACTTACACGAACGGTGTCATTTAAGTGCTATGTTTCCAATAAACCCTTTCTAAAAAAGCATCCCTAATCACAGAGCTGCAGCTGATGTTCGACACCGGAAGCAGGGGTGGCAAGGTGCCGGTGATAAAGATTCAGGGGCGCTGGAAAAATTATACCTAGATTACTCCGGCGAACGGGGGGGGCACTGGCTCGCCCCCTGGTTCCGCCGCTGACCACAAACTAATTGTGAATAATCCTTTATTTATTTTAGCTCAAAAGTGACTATTATATTAAAGTAAAACCATTTTTTTAACACATGCATAGTCCTAAAACTTTATGTATTTGCATATCACATTTAGAAGGACAATTAATTTCTCTTAGGATGTGCTATTTTTGAATTAAAATTTCATGTGAATGAGACTTTTTCTACAAAATGTTCTACTGAAAATGTTTATATTTGTCATACAAACTGCACGAACGTGAGTAAACTAGGACGGCTTGATCGAAACCGCTGTCCAATCAATAAAGTTACAATTAATCTTAAAGAGGGGCGATCATATTAGGATGACTTAATCGAAACCGCCGTCGCCCACTTCCATTTGAGACGCTTCCTTGCAGAATTTTTTTATGAAGTTTTGTGAGCATGTTCTTAATGAAGTGTAGATTATGTTCACAATATTTGAGAGTAGTTTTTTGCATGTCCGCGAAAATTTAAAGTAGTTGCAAATTCTCCCAATTTATGTCCGACCATATGATCCATTATATAATATAATGAAATCACTATTTTGGTAAATGATGTTGAAAACGGTAGTGAGATTGATCCCCAAGAAGCTCAGCAAACTCTTAAAATAGCAAACAATATTTTTTTTGGCCATTGATGTTCCAAGAGTGCGTTTCCAATATCACGAAGATAAAAGTGCAGTGTGGATTGATATACAGTGCGACTTGTAATTTATTAAAAAATTAGTAAGTTAGTTAAATAAATTATTAAAAACATTGCGCCAATATATATATATATATATATATATATATATATATATAAAGCGCAAAGTTTTTCAATAATTTATTTAACTAACTTCTGCATTGAATTTTAAATTGAAAATTTGTGAACATAATCTACACTTTATAAAGAACATTTTCACAAAACTTTGAGTTGTTGACGCAACAAAGCTAGGCACCTGCCTAGGGTTTTTGTGTGTTGTTTCCTTCAACGATTGGATTTGTTGATGCAATTGGTCGTTTATTTTGGTTGCGTAGGGTTTGATTAGGCACCACAACTTTCTTCTTTGCGAGATATAGAGTGTCTTCTATTGGGAATAAATATCTTTTGAAATTATTTGATGTATATGTAAATTATATCAGTTCCTATTTTGTAGCTACCATACTATTGTTTAGCTTAACAGTTAGATAGATAAGGTCAATCCTTCCAAAAAGTAGAAACAGTCTAGGAGTCTTCCTTGTACAATATATATACAATGGATGATGAATACACAGCTCATGCTTTATTCATCAATTACTTTAGCATGGTATTAGAGCATTCCAATTGATTGCTAAAATTCCTTGCTCCGGTTTTCTTTTCTTTACCCGTTTTCTCTAAAATATGACAAAAGAAACACCTGAAACATCTTTTGATGGTGTTCCTAAAAACTCTGGAGGAAACACATCGGTGAAAGACACGCTTCTTATTTCACCGTATTATTTGCATTCGTCGGACAACCGTGGAGCTTTAATCGCGACGGTGATTTTTAAGGCTAATAATTATACGGAATGGTCCACTGAGATGCAGAATGCACTGCAGGCAAAACGTAAGACTCGTTTTATCGATGTCACCATTCAAAAGCCCATTTCTAGAGATGAGGAAATTGATCGAGATTTAGATGACAGTGAACTCAATGATCATCAGATGGATACGTACACCTATTATTGAACCATCGGTGCGCTCAACCTTAACATTGGTGGGGGATGCTCACCATCTATGGACGGATTTTGAATCTCGGTTCTCAATTGGCAACAGTCTGCGCATTTGTTGAATTGCAAACTGACTTGTCCAACTCTAAACAGAAAAGGCAACTAGTGCAAGACTACTTCGGGAGGTGGAAGACGATGTGGGATCAATTGGCTCTTTATGAGACCATACTGATATGCATGTGTGTAGAGCTGTCTACGATTCTTGAAACCAAACGTGACAAGAAACAAGTCCATCATTTTTTGATGGGTGTTGACTCTTGATGACTCTCGGTTTGGCACGCTTTGGAGTACAATCCTTCGATCTGACCCACTTCCTGATTTAAATTTTGTTTATTCTTCGGTAGTGTGGGAAGAGATCCACTCGACATTGACTAAATCACAAGATCATATTAAACAGGCAATTTGTTTTGCTACCCTATACGTTCTAGGAGGAAGCTCAGTTATATCTCGTCCTAAAGAATCCTCTTTTGCATGTACGCATTGTGGAAAATCAGGCCATGATGTGCATCACTATTTTCAGCTCCATGGTTATCCAGAATGGTGGCAAGATAAAAAAAAAAGCTACTGGAAGAGGAACCGGACGTGGACAAAACTCCTCTGGTGGTAGGGGTAGAGGTTCCTGTTAGACCCTAGATTTTGATAAACTGTTTTGATGATGCCAAAAGCTTTTGTTATCCCTCCTCTATTGTAGCATTATTATAGGTTTGGAAAAAGTAGTAGTCTTGGTTATCCTCTGCTGTAGCATCTTGAAATTGACTAGTACTAAGTAAATTATCTAGATGTGTCTTGCTCTTATTGTAGTTAACAAATAAATATAACTGGAAAAACATGAAATACAATAAGGCAATATTTTATTGCCTTAAAAGGATATCATATAAATCCAACCAGTTAAATCTATTTGTTTAAAGAAATGAGAACAACTAACTGGAACACAAAATGCAATAAGGTAATAACTTTTACCTTAATAGGATTTGTTATCCTACCAGTTAAGTTGTACACAATACCTACTAAACTTCACAAACTCTAAAAGTGACAAAAACACCAATGTAAAAACTATGTACCAAATTAAACGTACTGGAATTATAAAATGCAATAAGGTAAATTCTTTTTTACCTTACATGGATATTTAAATCCAACCAGTATAGTTTTATTTGGTACATAAGTTTAATCATGTCACTTTAGAAAAAAAAGTGATTAATAAAATAAATGACAAATTTTATTGTAAAACTTGTACCAAATAAATTGTACTGGAAAGAACAAAATGCAATAAGGTAATTTTATTACCTTAATAGGATATTTAAAAGATCCTACCAGTACAAAATTTATTTGGTACAAAATATTCTAAGTCACACATTTTACTACTTCACTACACAAATTGAGCAGGTTCACACACTTTACTATACGAGTGTAGTTGCAAGACAAAGCCAAGACCTAATGGCAGGTGAACAGTGAAGAAAAAGGCCTAAGGTATGGGTTGACATTTCGTACGAAGCAAGTTGGCCCTCAAGCAGCACCAAAGACAATTCCTTATCCTGCTCCAACACAAGAAGACGCAAGTACAATACTTTGGACGTCTAGGATTAAATCCTCACAACCAACGGAGAAAATTAATCTACTGGAGATGCCTATAAAAAATAGGCAGAAGCATGAGTTCAAAAACAAGTCATCGAGTTCAAAGCAAGTGGTTCAGTCATTACACTACGAATATCCAGCAAAAGGAAAAAGTGCTTAAACACTCTGCTTTGACTCATGCTTCACTAAGCTCTTAGACTAGATCATTCATTGTAACATTTATAGAACTTAGGTTTTAGTTGGCGGTTAGAAACTTCGTGAATCAATTCATGTTGTTGTAAACACTTAGGAGAACAGTTGTTCGGATCCTATAGTGTGGTTAGATAGATAGAGTACCTTTTGATCCCCACTGGATCAATCGAGAAAAGTCTAAGGTTTGAGTAACTTGGAGTGGTGTTATACTCCTCGTGAAACGCCTTCAATCTAGGCCAGAGTTGTCAAGGCTAGATTGGCACTAATTGTATTGGGCTGAATACTTTAGTGGAAATCCATCTGAAATAGGGTGGGACTGGATGTAGGAGGATTACACCACCTCTGAACCAGGATATACTTTGTGTTGATTTACTTTCATACATGCAAAGCACACACCAAACACATCTCACTAAAGGATTGTAGTTTGCCAGCAGCATCCTAAGCAGTAGTCTTCATCGACTCTACTGCTTAGCCTACTGCTTAATAACTCACTCTCCTTGAGAGTGTTTTCCACTAGAAGCTGTCTTAAACTCAGAAGGTGCCTCAGCAGTACCCTGATCTTCACCCTCCTGCTGAGCCCACTGCCCATCCATATGTGTCTTTCCAAACGCCATAACAAGCCAGAACAAAAAGCCATCCAAGAGTCATCCTGTTCTTAACAGTTGCCTCAGCAGTAACCTGCCTACCAGCCGACTGCCAACTCAGCAGTTGCCTGCCAGTCAGCAAACTGCCTGTGCAACAGTAACCTAAGCAGATACCTGCTCACCAGTCTACTGCCAAGCCTACTTCCTCTTGTAACCAGTCTAAACATCATCTAAACTAGAAAGTTATCTCACACTAAGTATAAAGAGGTTAAAAGACTTCCGCTGTGCATCTATTAATCTCTCAAAAGATTATAGATCAACTCATCTAGAGGGAAAACTTTGTGAAGTTGAAAAAGATTTAAAAGTCTATTCACCCCCCCCCCCCCTCTAGACTTTTACCTCTATCCGGGACCATCAAGTGGTATCAGAGCAGTGTGTTCCTAGAGTCAGTTTCTGACTATTTTCGAACTAAAGATCCAAGTCCATTTTTATCCCAAAACTTTCTAAATGATGGATGAACAACAAACAAAGAATCTGTTGATCAACAACAACAATGACTGGAAAACAAAGGATGCATGGGATGAACTCACGGAGAATCAATCAGAAGATGAACAAAACAGCTCAAATGATGAAAGCTGCTCATCAGAAAGGCAGGAGGAAGCTATAACTTGCTTCTTTGGAATGATTCCAGAAAATAGTTCCTCTCACAACTATGATATGGCCAGATCTTATGAAGGTGACAATGATGAGGTATTATCCTGTTCTTCAAACGATTCATATGATTCCAACTCTTCCAGTGTTGATATGGAGACATTGCTCCATCAATTTGAAAACTTCCAAAAAGAGCACCTTAGCTTAATGAATGAAAACTACAGACTTCAAGAAAATCTCTTAGTAGCTCATGCACAATTGGGTGAAGCAATCAAAAAGATAGATTATCTTGAAAATGAAAACATCAGTTTGAAAGAAAAGCTAAGCTCCCTCACTCCCCCACTCACTAAGGAAGTTCAACACACTGAAAAAGACACAGGCTACAAATCATGTTCCTACTCATTGAAAAACTCTCCCAAATACTCTTCTACCACAAAACATACTTTCAAAGAAAACACAAAGTCTCTTAGCCACCAACACTCCCACATCCAAACAGTTCCTACAAGAAGGAACATGTCTGCTCCCAAACCAAAATCAAAATCCCTGTACAAACAGAAACTTCCTATCAAAAAAGAAAACCAAAGAACCAGTTGGCATATCACCAATAAGACCAACTACCCACCTAAGAAGCAGCTAAATCAACCCAGAAGAAATCACTCTTATCCTACATACAGGAGAGAGATGATGAACTCATACACAGCCACCTCATCTAAATACATCACCTCAAAAGGCTGTAGATCACACTGCTTAAGGGAAAATGGTTCTAAATGGGTATGGATGCCCAAATCTGTTCAAAGGAAGTTGCCCACTTCAATGTGGGCTACTACCACTCAACATTGACAAAAACAGGAAGGTGCTGGAGCAACTAAACCCAACAGAATAGTACATACATTCTAGTTGCTTCAGGCACATGATTAGGAGCAGAAGGCCACTGATAAATTGTTCAAAGGAAGAACCCAAAGAAACACTTGTATAAGAGGAAAAGAGAAGAAGATATCAAAGGAGTTGGAGATTCAATCAAATGAAGAACTTACAAATCAATACACTCCCTGTGTTGAGGTTTTTAAAGTTCAATCAAAAGCACAAACCAACTCCAGATCAATTGTTACATCAAAAATGATGTAACTGTGCTTAAAGAAAGATGAAGGAAGAACCACCTAGGTAAAGGAAGAAGAAAAGATGAGACCATTTCAAGAAAGTGACTCAGACGCCAGACTACTGCTAGCAGAAGACTCAGACTGAGACAACTGCCAGCAGTAGGATCAGATCAAAAAGGATCATCACCAGAATCAAAGCTCCCAATCTTCCAATTCTATCTGAGGAGAATGATGAGAAAGAGGAAGAAAAGCAGCTGCTCAAATACTCTGGAAGAAACAACAATTGAAGAAACTAAGAATGCTCAGCAGAGATCTCAGCAGAGGTCTCTGCCAAAGACACCTCTAACAGCAGGAAGGTGGAAATTAAAGAAGATCGCTACAGCAATCCCTCATCTAGGATATGGATTTCTCATTGAAGAAATCTTAGAAAAAAAAAAGGAGTCAACTGCTCAATTAACGTGGCAACTGATTGGAGAAAGTTCCTTTCCAAAAATCAAGTCAAGGAACTCCACAAATACCAAAAGAAGGAGACTCCATAGTCTCAAATGATCTTCTCAAAAACACTCTCACCAGAATCAAATCTAAATCTCTGAAGAGAGCTCAGCCAGACAATGAAGAAGTCCAGTCAAGAAAATCCTCAAAGAAGACGGCTGCCAATCGAAATCTTTAAGCAGAAATGGAGGCAGTAGCCTCCCCACTAAATACATTCGACTCAGCAGCATCCTCACTTCCAACTATCCATGAAGAAGGTGAGGGATCTCAACATCTTGAGGAGCAGCAGACATCTGATCTTCTTCTACATACAAACTTCATGAAGGGATTCGTCGTGGAAGAATACCAGAAAGGCTCCAAGCTGCTTGACCAGCTATATTAACTGAAAATGACTGGATTCTGGAAACAAAGGTTGAATCAAATGGCAGCCAACTGCCAGCGGGCAGCTTGAAATGCAGATCACCACCAGCAGTTGACTCAACTGTCAGCCCACTGCCAGCAGGTGACTCACCAACAAACAACCTTCCGAGCACTTATGACATTCCTAATCACACTATTCTACCAGAGGATAGTGAAGATGAAGAAAAGAAGGAGGATGACCAACAAACTCTAGCCAAAACAACCACATCTGATGTCAGATGGTTGAGCAAACATCCTCCTCACCAAGTTATTGGAAGTATCAATACAGGGGTTCGTACCAGATCGGCAATTCAGAGAGAAGCATTCTTCTCATGCTTCATCTCCCAAATGGAACCCAAGAAAATTGAAGAAGCCCTACTTGACTCTGACTGGATACAAGCAATACAAGAGGAACTAAATCAGTTCGAGAGAAACAATATGTGGGAGCTTGTGCCCAGACCCTATCACCAACATGTGATAGGAACCAAATGGGTGTTAAGAAACAAGATGAATGAGGAAGGCACAATTGTCAAGAACAAGGCAAGACTAGTAGCCAAAGGCTACTGCCAGGAAGAAGGTATAGATTTTGATGAAACCTTTGCTCCTGTTGCCAGATTAGAAGCAATAAGAATATTCTTGGCACAAGCAATTCACAGTCTATCAAATGGATGTGAAAAGTGCCTTCCTAAGCGGTCTACTGGAAGGGGAGGTCTTTGTGGAGCAACCTCCTGGTTTTGAAATCATTAGAGAGAAGGATCAAGTCTGCAAGCTAAACAAAGCTCGATACGGACTCAAGCAAGCTCCAAGAGCATGGATAACAAGTGAAGCAGCCTCCACAAAACTTCTACATCAACCAAGAAACTGAATAAAGAAAGATTCAGAATTCGAGTCAAAAGCTTGGGGTGATGATCAAAGTAAAGGAATTACCTTGTACCCATTCAGGAGGAACTCAATTGAAAGGGAATTCCTAGCCACCTGTTGAGGGGGAACTCTTCACTATACTCAAGAAAAGTCACCTACTCAAAGAAAGCTACTCAAACTCACAGGGAATGAAGCATCAAGGTCCAAGAAAGTCAATCTCAAATTTAAAAGAAGTCAAAATCCAAGCAGAATGAACAGCAGAAGACTACTCTCCAACAAGCAGCTGCCTCCGCAGATGACTGCTCTCCGGTAGCAGCAAACTCAGCAGGCGACTGACTATCAGGCCACTGCTACATTAGTAAAAGAGATGCTTTCACAAAGAAAAGAACAAATGTAAGAAGAGCAATGGAGCAAGTGCCTGCCAGCAGGTGCCTACCTCAGAAGCAAGCCACTGTAACAGAAGCAGGAGGCTGGAAAGAACAGCAGCAGGCTCACGATTGGTACGTCTGAATGAGCCATCTTGATTAACTTAAAGAAGTACATCCAGAAAAGCTCCAAACAGTCAAGAAACCACAGAAGGAGAATTTCACTCTAAAAAGGAATATCCAAAGCATCAATTGAGGGGGAACTACGCATGGAAAATTTCGTGACAAAAGGAAATTACTAAGGAGCATCAACTAAGGGGGAATGGAACAAAAAGCCATCTCAAAGAGGAAGGAAAGAGGATGTCAAAAGCAAAGAAGAGGATGAAAAATGAAGATCATGACTCATCAAACTCAGCAGTTGATACAGAGGAACCTGCTGCCACAACAACTGAAAGTCATAATCATTGGAGAATGAGAAGAACAACTAGCTCAAACTGCTAAAAATCAGATACCAATTCAAAAAGGTACGATATTGATTCACAAAACTCAGCAGTAGACCCATATATGGATAGAAAATAGAATGCTACTATTCTGTAGAAACTTATTTTTATTAGGAGCATCTTGCATCTGCAGCGTCCTAATAAAATAAAGATTATCTACAGTTTTTAGTAAGTATCCTATTTTTATTGATTACTGTCAAAATTAGCCATAAACAAGCTAAAATAGTATCCTAGAACTATCCATTTCTGAGCATGCAAAAGGAAGTGTCAGAATCATCTAAAAGCAGAAAGAATTTATGGTTACATGCAACATGCATGAATAACATCTGGCAATCAAAAAATGATCACTCATCTTCCTCATTAATGATGCTCTGAGAAAATACTTGATCAATCCTCTCTCACCCTCTTATCAAAACACTCTGTCTTAAAAGAAGAACCAGCCGCTGAAACATTAATGAAGACTTTAACATACTTCGATTCTCACCCACATCGAAATATGAAGAAGCTGCACACTTCTTTTAAATACCTCCACTCCATGAACAAACCTCCCGTTCGAATTAATCCTCCTTCTATCTACTCCAAACTCTCCTTCGGTAAAATTCAAAATGAATCCCTCTTTCAACTCCCTGTCTCTCGAACTTTCACTAGCACCACCACAGTCCAACAATGGTTATCAGGCAGCACCACACCCTGATGTCAACCAACCTTATGCCCTAACTCGAATGCAAGAGGAAAGCCTTGCATACATAGAGCTTCAAGCTCTGATTGGAGCGAAAAAGGAACAGCTACTGCAAGAACGACTTCGGGTGCTGGAATGGAGAAAGTGGAGATTATCAGACATTGATACTCTCATTCTCAACAGATCACGAATGATAGGAGAAGAAACGTTCTCTCTAAAATGGATGATGACACAAGACATTGAGGCATCACTCTCAATCCACAACATCAACAATGTCTTCCATTTCAGACTTGCTCAAGTCATTGAGAACAACACACAGAGACAAGCAACAAGAGGCCTCTTCTCCGGGGAATCATCAAGCCGAAGAAGAAGAACAGAGTAATTGGTGAATGCTACCAAAAGAGGGGGAAAGAGAGTAGGAAAACACTTTAGGATCATCTGCTAAATAAAGTGTTTAAACTCTTCTTTTGGCATCATCACAAAAGGGGGAAATTGTTAGACCCTAGATTTTGATAAACTGTTTTGATGATGCCAAAAGCTTTTGTTATCCCTCCTCTATTGTAGCATTATTATAGGTTTGGAAAAAGTAGTAGTCTTGGTTATCCTCTGCTGTAGCATCTTGAAATTGACTAGTACTAAGTAAATTATCTAGATGTGTCTTGCTCTTATTGTAGTTAACAAATAAATATAACTGGAAAAACATGAAATACAATAAGGCAATATTTTATTGCCTTAAAAGGATATCATATAAATCCAACCAGTTAAATCTATTTGTTTAAAGAAATGAGAACAACTAACTGGAACACAAAATGCAATAAGGTAATAACTTTTACCTTAATAGGATTTGTTATCCTACCAGTTAAGTTGTACACAATACCTACTAAACTTCACAAACTCTAAAAGTGACAAAAACACCAATGTAAAAACTATGTACCAAATTAAACGTACTGGAATTATAAAATGCAATAAGGTAAATTCTTTTTTACCTTACATGGATATTTAAATCCAACCAGTATAGTTTTATTTGGTACATAAGTTTAATCATGTCACTTTAGAAAAAAAAGTGATTAATAAAATAAATGACAAATTTTATTGTAAAACTTGTACCAAATAAATTGTACTGGAAAGAACAAAATGCAATAAGGTAATTTTATTACCTTAATAGGATATTTAAAAGATCCTACCAGTACAAAATTTATTTGGTACAAAATATTCTAAGTCACACATTTTACTACTTCACTACACAAATTGAGCAGGTTCACACACTTTACTATACGAGTGTAGTTGCAAGACAAAGCCAAGACCTAATGGCAGGTGAACAGTGAAGAAAAAGGCCTAAGGTATGGGTTGACATTTCGTACGAAGCAAGTTGGCCCTCAAGCAGCACCAAAGACAATTCCTTATCCTGCTCCAACACAAGAAGACGCAAGTACAATACTTTGGACGTCTAGGATTAAATCCTCACAACCAACGGAGGAAATTAATCTACTGGAGATGCCTATAAAAATAGGCAGAAGCATGAGTTCAAAAACAAGTCATCGAGTTCAAAGCAAGTGGTTCAGTCATTACACTACGAATATCCAGCAAAAGGAAAAAGTGCTTAAACACTCTGCTTTGACTCATGCTTCACTAAGCTCTTAGACTAGATCATTCATTGTAACATTTATAGAACTTAGGTTTTAGTTGGCGGTTAGAAACTTCGTGAATCAATTCATGTTGTTGTAAACACTTAGGAGAACAGTTGTTCGGATCCTATAGTGTGGTTAGATAGATAGAGTACCTTTTGATCCCCACTGGATCAATCGAGAAAAGTCTAAGGTTTGAGTAACTTGGAGTGGTGTTATACTCCTCGTGAAACGCCTTCAATCTAGGCCAGAGTTGTCAAGGCTAGATTGGCACTAATTGTATTGGGCTGAATACTTTAGTGGAAATCCATCTGAAATAGGGTGGGACTGGATGTAGGAGGATTACACCACCTCTGAACCAGGATATACTTTGTGTTGATTTACTTTCATACATGCAAAGCACACACCAAACACATCTCACTAAAGGATTGTAGTTTGCCAGCAGCATCCTAAGCAGTAGTCTTCATCGACTCTACTGCTTAGCCTACTGCTTAATAACTCACTCTCCTTGAGAGTGTTTTCCACTAGAAGCTGTCTTAAACTCAAAAGGTGCCTCAGCAGTACCCTGATCTTCACCCTCCTGCTGAGCCCACTGCCCATCCATATGTGTCTTTCCAAACGCCATAACAAGCCAGAACAAAAAGCCATCCAAGAGTCATCCTGTTCTTAACAGTTGCCTCAGCAGTAACCTGCCTACCAGCCGACTGCCAACTCAGCAGTTGCCTGCCAGTCAGCAAACTGCCTGTGCAACAGTAACCTAAGCAGATACCTGCTCACCAGTCTACTGCCAAGCCTACTTCCTCTTGTAACCAGTCTAAACATCATCTAAACTAGAAAGTTATCTCACACTAAGTATAAAGAGGTTAAAAGACTTCCGCTGTGCATCTATTAATCTCTCAAAAGATTATAGATCAACTCATCTAGAGGAAAAACTTTGTGAAGTTGAAAAAGATTTAAAAGTCTATTCACCCCCCCCCCCCCCTCTAGACTTTTACCTCTATCCGGGACCATCAAGTGGTATCAGAGCAGTGTGTTCCTAGAGTCAGTTTCTGACTATTTTCGAACTAAAGATCCAAGTCCATTTTTATCCCAAAACTTTCTAAATGATGGATGAACAACAAACAAAGAATCTGTTGATCAACAACAACAATGACTGGAAAACAAAGGATGCATGGGATGAACTCACGGAGAATCAATCAGAAGATGAACAAAACAGCTCAAATGATGAAAGCTGCTCATCAGAAAGGCAGGAGGAAGCTATAACTTGCTTCTTTGGAATGATTCCAGAAAATAGTTCCTCTCACAACTATGATATGGCCAGATCTTATGAAGGTGACAATGATGAGGTATTATCCTGTTCTTCAAACGATTCATATGATTCCAACTCTTCCAGTGTTGATATGGAGACATTGCTCCATCAATTTGAAAACTTCCAAAAAGAGCACCTTAGCTTAATGAATGAAAACTACAGACTTCAAGAAAATCTCTTAGTAGCTCATGCACAATTGGGTGAAGCAATCAAAAAGATAGATTATCTTGAAAATGAAAACATCAGTTTGAAAGAAAAGCTAAGCTCCCTCACTCCCCCACTCACTAAGGAAGTTCAACACACTGAAAAAGACACAGGCTACAAATCATGTTCCTACTCATTGAAAAACTCTCCCAAATACTCTTCTACCACAAAACATACTTTCAAAGAAAACACAAAGTCTCTTAGCCACCAACACTCCCACATCCAAACAGTTCCTACAAGAAGGAACATGTCTGCTCCCAAACCAAAATCAAAATCCCTGTACAAACAGAAACTTCCTATCAAAAAAGAAAACCAAAGAACCAGTTGGCATATCACCAATAAGACCAACTACCCACCTAAGAAGCAGCTAAATCAACCCAGAAGAAATCACTCTTATCCTACATACAGGAGAGAGATGATGAACTCATACACAGCCACCTCATCTAAATACATCACCTCAAAAGGCTGTAGATCACACTGCTTAAGGGAAAATGGTTCTAAATGGGTATGGATGCCCAAATCTGTTCAAAGGAAGTTGCCCACTTCAATGTGGGCTACTACCACTCAACATTGACAAAAACAGGAAGGTGCTGGAGCAACTAAACCCAACAGAATAGTACATACATTCTAGTTGCTTCAGGCACATGATTAGGAGCAGAAGGCCACTGATAAATTGTTCAAAGGAAGAACCCAAAGAAACACTTGTATAAGAGGAAAAGAGAAGAAGATATCAAAGGAGTTGGAGATTCAATCAAATGAAGAACTTACAAATCAATACACTCCCTGTGTTGAGGTTTTTAAAGTTCAATCAAAAGCACAAACCAACTCCAGATCAATTGTTACATCAAAAATGATGTAACTGTGCTTAAAGAAAGATGAAGGAAGAACCACCTAGGTAAAGGAAGAAGAAAAGATGAGACCATTTCAAGAAAGTGACTCAGACGCCAGACTACTGCTAGCAGAAGACTCAGACTGAGACAACTGCCAGCAGTAGGATCAGATCAAAAAGGATCATCACCAGAATCAAAGCTCCCAATCTTCCAATTCTATCTGAGGAGAATGATGAGAAAGAGGAAGAAAAGCAGCTGCTCAAATACTCTGGAAGAAACAACAATTGAAGAAACTAAGAATGCTCAGCAGAGATCTCAGCAGAGGTCTCTGCCAAAGACACCTCTAACAGCAGGAAGGTGGAAATTAAAGAAGATCGCTACAGCAATCCCTCATCTAGGATATGGATTTCTCATTGAAGAAATCTTAGAAAAAAAAAAAAGGAGTCAACTGCTCAATTAACGTGGCAACTGATTGGAGAAAGTTCCTTTCCAAAAATCAAGTCAAGGAACTCCACAAATACCAAAAGAAGGAGACTCCATAGTCTCAAATGATCTTCTCAAAAACACTCTCACCAGAATCAAATCTAAATCTCTGAAGAGAGCTCAGCCAGACAATGAAGAAGTCCAGTCAAGAAAATCCTCAAAGAAGACGGCTGCCAATCGAAATCTTTAAGCAGAAATGGAGGCAGTAGCCTCCCCACTAAATACATTCGACTCAGCAGCATCCTCACTTCCAACTATCCATGAAGAAGGTGAGGGATCTCAACATCTTGAGGAGCAGCAGACATCTGATCTTCTTCTACATACAAACTTCATGAAGGGATTCGTCGTGGAAGAATACCAGAAAGGCTCCAAGCTGCTTGACCAGCTATATTAACTGAAAATGACTGGATTCTGGAAACAAAGGTTGAATCAAATGGCAGCCAACTGCCAGCGGGCAGCTTGAAATGCAGATCACCACCAGCAGTTGACTCAACTGTCAGCCCACTGCCAGCAGGTGACTCACCAACAAACAACCTTCCGAGCACTTATGACATTCCTAATCACACTATTCTACCAGAGGATAGTGAAGATGAAGAAAAGAAGGAGGATGACCAACAAACTCTAGCCAAAACAACCACATCTGATGTCAGATGGTTGAGCAAACATCCTCCTCACCAAGTTATTGGAAGTATCAATACAGGGGTTCGTACCAGATCGGCAATTCAGAGAGAAGCATTCTTCTCATGCTTCATCTCCCAAATGGAACCCAAGAAAATTGAAGAAGCCCTACTTGACTCTGACTGGATACAAGCAATACAAGAGGAACTAAATCAGTTCGAGAGAAACAATATGTGGGAGCTTGTGCCCAGACCCTATCACCAACATGTGATAGGAACCAAATGGGTGTTAAGAAACAAGATGAATGAGGAAGGCACAATTGTCAAGAACAAGGCAAGACTAGTAGCCAAAGGCTACTGCCAGGAAGAAGGTATAGATTTTGATGAAACCTTTGCTCCTGTTGCCAGATTAGAAGCAATAAGAATATTCTTGGCACAAGCAATTCACAGTCTATCAAATGGATGTGAAAAGTGCCTTCCTAAGCGGTCTACTGGAAGGGGAGGTCTTTGTGGAGCAACCTCCTGGTTTTGAAATCATTAGAGAGAAGGATCAAGTCTGCAAGCTAAACAAAGCTCGATACGGACTCAAGCAAGCTCCAAGAGCATGGATAACAAGTGAAGCAGCCTCCACAAAACTTCTACATCAACCAAGAAACTGAATAAAGAAAGATTCAGAATTCGAGTCAAAAGCTTGGGGTGATGATCAAAGTAAAGGAATTACCTTGTACCCATTCAGGAGGAACTCAATTGAAAGGGAATTCCTAGCCACCTGTTGAGGGGGAACTCTTCACTATACTCAAGAAAAGTCACCTACTCAAAGAAAGCTACTCAAACTCACAGGGAATGAAGCATCAAGGTCCAAGAAAGTCAATCTCAAATTTAAAAGAAGTCAAAATCCAAGCAGAATGAACAGCAGAAGACTACTCTCCAACAAGCAGCTGCCTCCGCAGATGACTGCTCTCCGGTAGCAGCAAACTCAGCAGGCGACTGACTATCAGGCCACTGCTACATTAGTAAAAGAGATGCTTTCACAAAGAAAAGAACAAATGTAAGAAGAGCAATGGAGCAAGTGCCTGCCAGCAGGTGCCTACCTCAGAAGCAAGCCACTGTAACAGAAGCAGGAGGCTGGAAAGAACAGCAGCAGGCTCACGATTGGTACGTCTGAATGAGCCATCTTGATTAACTTAAAGAAGTACATCCAGAAAAGCTCCAAACAGTCAAGAAACCACAGAAGGAGAATTTCACTCTAAAAAGGAATATCCAAAGCATCAATTGAGGGGGAACTACGCATGGAAAATTTCGTGACAAAAGGAAATTACTAAGGAGCATCAACTAAGGGGGAATGGAACAAAAAGCCATCTCAAAGAGGAAGGAAAGAGGATGTCAAAAGCAAAGAAGAGGATGAAAAATGAAGATCATGACTCATCAAACTCAGCAGTTGATACAGAGGAACCTGCTGCCACAACAACTGAAAGTCATAATCATTGGAGAATGAGAAGAACAACTAGCTCAAACTGCTAAAAATCAGATACCAATTCAAAAAGGTACGATATTGATTCACAAAACTCAGCAGTAGACCCATATATGGATAGAAAATAGAATGCTACTATTCTGTAGAAACTTATTTTTATTAGGAGCATCTTGCATCTGCAGCGTCCTAATAAAATAAAGATTATCTACAGTTTTTAGTAAGTATCCTATTTTTATTTATTACTGTCAAAATTAGCCATAAACAAGCTAAAATAGTATCCTAGAACTATCCATTTCTGAGCATGCAAAAGGAAGTGTCAGAATCATCTAAAAGCAGAAAGAATTTATGGTTACATGCAACATGCATGAATAACATCTGGCAATCAAAAAATGATCACTCATCTTCCTCATTAATGATGCTCTGAGAAAATACTTGATCAATCCTCTCTCACCCTCTTATCAAAACACTCTGTCTTAAAAGAAGAACCAGCCGCTGAAACATTAATGAAGACTTTAACATACTTCGATTCTCACCCACATCGAAATATGAAGAAGCTGCACACTTCTTTTAAATACCTCCACTCCATGAACAAACCTCCCGTTCGAATTAATCCTCCTTCTATCTACTCCAAACTCTCCTTCGGTAAAATTCAAAATGAATCCCTCTTTCAACTCCCTGTCTCTCGAACTTTCACTAGCACCACCACAGTCCAACAATGGTTATCAGGCAGCACCACACCCTGATGTCAACCAACCTTATGCCCTAACTCGAATGCAAGAGGAAAGCCTTGCATACATAGAGCTTCAAGCTCTGATTGGAGCGAAAAAGGAACAGCTACTGCAAGAACGACTTCGGGTGCTGGAATGGAGAAAGTGGAGATTATCAGACATTGATACTCTCATTCTCAACAGATCACGAATGATAGGAGAAGAAACGTTCTCTCTAAAATGGATGATGACACAAGACATTGAGGCATCACTCTCAATCCACAACATCAACAATGTCTTCCATTTCAGACTTGCTCAAGTCATTGAGAACAACACACAGAGACAAGCAACAAGAGGCCTCTTCTCCGGGGAATCATCAAGCCGAAGAAGAAGAACAGAGTAATTGGTGAATGCTACCAAAAGAGGGGGAAAGAGAGTAGGAAAACACTTTAGGATCATCTGCTAAATAAAGTGTTTAAACTCTTCTTTTGGCATCATCACAAAAGGGGGAAATTGTTAGACCCTAGATTTTGATAAACTGTTTTGATGATGCCAAAAGCTTTTGTTATCCCTCCTCTATTGTAGCATTATTATAGGTTTGGAAAAAGTAGTAGTCTTGGTTATCCTCTGCTGTAGCATCTTGAAATTGACTAGTACTAAGTAAATTATCTAGATGTGTCTTGCTCTTATTGTAGTTAACAAATAAATATAACTGGAAAAACATGAAATACAATAAGGCAATATTTTATTGCCTTAAAAGGATATCATATAAATCCAACCAGTTAAATCTATTTGTTTAAAGAAATGAGAACAACTAACTGGAACACAAAATGCAATAAGGTAATAACTTTTACCTTAATAGGATTTGTTATCCTACCAGTTAAGTTGTACACAATACCTACTAAACTTCACAAACTCTAAAAGTGACAAAAACACCAATGTAAAAACTATGTACCAAATTAAACGTACTGGAATTATAAAATGCAATAAGGTAAATTCTTTTTTACCTTACATGGATATTTAAATCCAACCAGTATAGTTTTATTTGGTACATAAGTTTAATCATGTCACTTTAGAAAAAAAAGTGATTAATAAAATAAATGACAAATTTTATTGTAAAACTTGTACCAAATAAATTGTACTGGAAAGAACAAAATGCAATAAGGTAATTTTATTACCTTAATAGGATATTTAAAAGATCCTACCAGTACAAAATTTATTTGGTACAAAATATTCTAAGTCACACATTTTACTACTTCACTACACAAATTGAGCAGGTTCACACACTTTACTATACGAGTGTAGTTGCAAGACAAAGCCAAGACCTAATGGCAGGTGAACAGTGAAGAAAAAGGCCTAAGGTATGGGTTGACATTTCGTACGAAGCAAGTTGGCCCTCAAGCAGCACCAAAGACAATTCCTTATCCTGCTCCAACACAAGAAGACGCAAGTACAATACTTTGGACGTCTAGGATTAAATCCTCACAACCAACGGAGGAAATTAATCTACTGGAGATGCCTATAAAAATAGGCAGAAGCATGAGTTCAAAAACAAGTCATCGAGTTCAAAGCAAGTGGTTCAGTCATTACACTACGAATATCCAGCAAAAGGAAAAAGTGCTTAAACACTCTGCTTTGACTCATGCTTCACTAAGCTCTTAGACTAGATCATTCATTGTAACATTTATAGAACTTAGGTTTTAGTTGGCGGTTAGAAACTTCGTGAATCAATTCATGTTGTTGTAAACACTTAGGAGAACAGTTGTTCGAATCCTATAGTGTGGTTAGATAGATAGAGTACCTTTTGATCCCCACTGGATCAATCGAGAAAAGTCTAAGGTTTGAGTAACTTGGAGTGGTGTTATACTCCTCGTGAAACGCCTTCAATCTAGGCCAGAGTTGTCAAGGCTAGATTGGCACTAATTGTATTGGGCTGAATACTTTAGTGGAAATCCATCTGAAATAGGGTGGGACTGGATGTAGGAGGATTACACCACCTCTGAACCAGGATATACTTTGTGTTGATTTACTTTCATACATGCAAAGCACACACCAAACACATCTCACTAAAGGATTGTAGTTTGCCAGCAGCATCCTAAGCAGTAGTCTTCATCGACTCTACTGCTTAGCCTACTGCTTAATAACTCACTCTCCTTGAGAGTGTTTTCCACTAGAAGCTGTCTTAAACTCAGAAGGTGCCTCAGCAGTACCCTGATCTTCACCCTCCTGCTGAGCCCACTGCCCATCCATATGTGTCTTTCCAAACGCCATAACAAGCCAGAACAAAAAGCCATCCAAGAGTCATCCTGTTCTTAACAGTTGCCTCAGCAGTAACCTGCCTACCAGCCGACTGCCAACTCAGCAGTTGCCTGCCAGTCAGCAAACTGCCTGTGCAACAGTAACCTAAGCAGATACCTGCTCACCAGTCTACTGCCAAGCCTACTTCCTCTTGTAACCAGTCTAAACATCATCTAAACTAGAAAGTTATCTCACACTAAGTATAAAGAGGTTAAAAGACTTCCGCTGTGCATCTATTAATCTCTCAAAAGATTATAGATCAACTCATCTAGAGGGAAAACTTTGTGAAGTTGAAAAAGATTTAAAAGTCTATTCACCCCCCCCCCCCCCTCTAGACTTTTACCTCTATCCGGGACCATCAGTTCCGGTGTCCGAGCGAATGCTTCTCAAATTATTCCATATGAAGTCGCTACTTCAAAAGCTGGTCCAGGGGTGTTTACTGAGGACCAATGGGCTACATTGGTGTCTCTTTTAAACCAACCAAAGATAGGAAATGAAGAATGTCTTTCTAGTAATCCGAGCTTATCCATGTTTATTATTGACTCCGGTGAATCGCATCATATAACAGAAATCTTGAGTTATTAACTGAACTTTTGCCAATCGAGGCGTGTGTTGTATCTCTTCCGAATGGCACCAATACATCTGCCATTAAATAAGGAATCCTTCCCTTAAGTGGTGTCATTTCTTAAAAAAAAAGTTCTCTATGTTCCTGATCTGACTTGCACACTTATCCCTGTATCTAAAATGTTGCAAGACGCTGCTTGTACTATGACATTTATTGATTCCTATTGTGTATTGCATGACCGTGCTTCAAGGACCTTGAAGAGTGTGATGGGGTGTATCTATTTCGCCGTTCTTTTTCCGTTCAAACTAATAAAGTTGACACGAAGGATAGTTACGAGTTATGGCATCGTTGGGGCATCCATAGCCGAATAATTTACTTTTATTATCCAAACTTGGTATCTTAGGAACAAATAATTTCCCACAAGACAATGGTGCATGTACTATTTGTCTTCAAGCTAAGCAGACTCGACAAAGCTTTCATGTTAGTCATAGTCGAGCTTCTGAACTTTTTAATGTAATTCATTGTGATCTTTGGGGTTCGTATCATGTACCAGCTACTTCTAGAGCTCGTTATTATCTTACTGTGGTTTATGATTTTTCCTGAGTTGTATGGATTTTTCTTCTCCTTGAAAGAAAGTGAGACGGCTTCCGTTTTAAAACATTTTATTTATATGGCAGAACGGCAATTTAATAAATGTGTGTGTGTGGTCCGTAGTGACAATGATACCGAATTCATCTGTCTTTATTCATATTTTTCTTCTTGGAATTCTGCACCAAACTTCTTGTGTGGACACACTACAACAGAACGGGCGTGCTGAAAGAAAACATCGACATATCCTCAACATAGCAGGGGCCTTGCATTTTCAAGTTGGGCTACCTATTGAGTTTTGGGGTGACTGTGTGCTTGATGTCGCACACATTATAAATCATACTCTTAGTTCTGTGTTAAAGGGAGTCACGCCTTACACACTTGTTCATGGAACTTCTCCAGATTATACTCATTTGCGCACTATTGGATGCTTGTGTTATGCCTCCGCTTGTCCACGGGGAGTTTGGTGACTGGTCCCATCGAAGTATTTTTATCGGTAATCCAGTTTGGCAAAAAGGGTGGTGTCTCTGTGATCTTTCTACACATGAATACTTCATTTTTCAGGATGTGATTTTTTATGAAAATCAATTTCTGTTACTTAATGAGCCCATGTACGTACCCCGTCCCAAATTTTCTACCGTCAGTAATGCCTCCAACTGCTAATGTTGTTGATGATGCTCCCATTACTTCTCCACCCACTTTGCCATCTTATAGCACACCTACAACTTTGGACCCTCATGCTAGTGTACCTCATTCCCCTCAGCCTGCTACAACACATGAGGATACTATTTTGTCTGAGTCTAATCAGATTTCAGGGGCTTCTACATCACTTCAGTCGCCACCTGCTTCTACTCTAGTACCTCAGCTACGCCGCAATGATCGTACCCGTAAACCTTCTGTGTGGATGCAAGATTATACTACATACATGGCTCATCTACTGCAGCCACCCTCTCACACTCCTCACCCCGTCCAGTCTTCGTCCTCAGGTACATCCCTTTACCCTATAACAAATTTTTTATCTTGTCACAATTTTTCCTCTAAACACAAGGCATTTTTGGCGGCACTCTCAACTTCTCAAGAACATGTGTCTTACAAGGATGTTGTTAAGCATGCACATTGGCGTGAAGCCATGAAACAAGAAATTTGGGCGTTGGAAGATAATCACATTTGGTCCCTCACCTCCTTGCCTCCTGGGAAAACCGCTATTCGGTGTCACTGAGTTTATAAGATCAAACATCACGCCGGTGGTACTATTGAATGACACGACGCTCGCATAGTCATCTTAGGAAACCAGCAAACTTAAGGATTGGACTTCACAGAGACTTTTGCCCCGGTTGTCAAGATGACTACCGTTGGCACATTTCTCTCCATTGCTGCCACACGTCGTTGGTCTCTTCATCATATGGGTGTTCATAACGCCTTTCTTCATGGTGATTTAAATGAAGAGGTGTACTTGAAGCTCGTCCTGGTTATTCTCATGCTAGGATGTTTTTACTTGGACTGTAATTTGTTGGTCTGATCTGGTCTGGGACAGATTACAGTCCAAGTAGAAACATCTCTACTCCTAGAATGGTTTATCATTTACATAAGTCCTTATATGGCCTTCGTCAAGCCCCTAGATGCTGGTTTTCCAAGCTTCAGACTACTCTTCTCACATATGGTTTTATTCAATCTACTTCTGATTACTCCTTATTTGCTTTGCACAGGGCTACTATACATGTTTACATCCTCATTTATGTTGGCGATTTAAGGATTATTTACATCATTGTTTTCACATGAAAGATTTGGGCCGGTTAAAATAATTTCTTGGTCTAGAAGTTTCCCAGGGCCCTAATGGTATTTACTTCGTATTTATCTCAACGGAAGTATGCACTCGACGTTGTTCAAGAGTATGGTCTTCTTGGTGCTCTCCTCGCCATGACTCCAACTGAACAAAATCATCGATTGGCTCATGCTACTGGATCTCCTTATTCTGACCCAGTGCAATATCATCGTATTGTGGGTCGTTTGATTTATCTTTCTTATACTCGACCTGATTTTGTTTATATTATTCACATTCTTGCCCAGTTTATGCAAACCCCACATGAGGCTCATTGGGAGGCGGTTATGCGAGTTGTTCGCTATCTTAAAGGGACTCCCGATCAGGGGATGCTCTTGCCTATTATTAATGATTTGTCTCTTTCAGCATTCTGCGATTCCGAGTGGGCTGCGTACCGGCGAACTCGGCGTTCACTTACAGGCTATGTAATATTCTTATCTCTTGGAAGACTAAGAAGCTGTTAACGGTTGCACGTTCCGCAGCTGAGGCAGAGTATCGCTCCATGGTTGCAGCTCTATGTGAACTTAAATGGTTGTCTGGTACGCTTTCATTTTTTGGTATGTGTGTTTCTAATCCTATCAGGTTGTTTTGCACTAATCAGGCCGCCATTCTTTTCGCTGGATTCGCTGCTAACCCCGTTTTCCATGAACGAACTAAACACATCGAGGTCGATTGCCATTTTATTGAGGGTGATGTCCGTCGCGGGTTTATTGCACCTTCTCACATTGCTACTAAGGATCAGCCTGCTGATATTCTCACGAAGGCCCTTGGTCGTCCATAGTTCCTTCATCTTCTACGCAAGTTGGACATTCGAGACCTTCACGCTCCACCTTGAGGGGGCGTATTGGGAATAATTATTTCCTGTCATTATTTAATGAATATGTAAATTATATCAGTTCCTATTTTGTAGCTACCATACGATTGTTTAGCTTAGTAGTTAGATATATACGATGAATGATGAATACACGGCTCAGGCTTTATTCCTCGATTACTTTAGCAGCTTCATTTCTTTAATTTGCTAAATATATGGTTTGTTTTTATGCTTCTTCTCAAAGTCTTATACGGAGTAGTATTACTCCATCCCTAAATCTATTTCTTTAAAAAAAGATCATGAATGAAGTTCATCACTCCTATATATAGCTAGCGGTACCGATTGCCCGCGCCCCTCCATAACTATCATCATTGAGTGGATGAATTGCATGAAATTGAAAGAAGATTGAAGTTAGCATTGATGTTTTCAAGGGGACAAATCTAAAGAAGCCGTGGATACATTCATAAATAGTCTCATGGAGACAAGCTAATGGTTTTGAAAAGAGGGACCGTAAGATTGCACTTCTAGATATACTTTGGGTAATAGTGTCTTCATCTCATTCGATTTTGATAACTTTTCATTTTCCGTTCTTCCAAAAAAAATTGTTATTTTCCCATTAAAGCTACTAATTTATGATTATGATCATCTCTTTCTTCTTTGCTCAAACCTCAAATACACAACTTTTATTTTTCTTATTTCTCACATACTTTAAAATTGGCAAAGTCCACCCACTGAAACACATGTTTTAAGATTTGGTAATTTAACTTTGGGCCAATTTATGTTTTTTCTTTCAGACATTTACACTCTAGTGACTGTGTTTTTAATTGGCTGAAACTGAACCAAACTGTGCGTTCTTGGTTGTTTGCTACTTTATCTCGTGATGTGTTAATTGAAGTGCGTGAATTGAAAATGCTTTTGGTATCTGGAATCGTTTGGAATCTCATTTTATGTCTGCTAGTCTTGCTCATTCCATGGAACTGAAACGGCAACTTACACACTCTAAGAAGCGTTCAAATCAGTCCATGGAACATTATCTTCGTGACATTAAGGACATTGTTGATCGTCTTGCTGCTATTAATGCTCCGGTGTCTCGTAGAGAATTGTTTCTATCTTATGATGCTCTCTTTTATTTCTAATTAAAGAGTGGATGAACACATTGGTATTGCCTTGAGTCTAGGAAGAAGGTGTGTGATTTTGAGTCCGATATATTGTTTATTATTATTCCGATATCAATATAATCAAATGTCTTTAAAAAGGGATAAGGGTCAGATAGGGCCTCAAACTTTGAAAAAAATGTCAAATAAGGCCATATTTAGGATGCTATGTCCTGATGACGTCATTTGGGGCGGTTCCCGAAGGAATTTTTTGATGAATTTTTTTGAGAATCTTATTCATTAAGTCTAGTTTACTCATATCAAATTTGAACTAACAATTCAATCGGGAAGGCATTCAAATGAATTCTTGAAGATAACTGCGCTTTTAACGGCACAGTTATCTTCTAGAATTCATTTGAATGTCTTCCCGATTAAAGTTTTAGTTCAAATTTGATATGAGTAAACTAGACTTAATGAATAAGATTCTCAAAAAAATTCATCAAAAAATTCCACCGGGAACCACCCCAAATGGCGTCGGCCGGACAGAGCGTCCTAAATATGGCCTTATTTGACATTTTTTTTCAAGTTCGAGACCCTATATGACCCTTATCCCTCTTTAAAATGAAACTGCCTTCACAAACATTTAAAATTGGGAAAGATGTGATTGAAATTATTATACTCCGTATTAAATATTAAATATAGGGAAACAACATGATCTAGAAAATTTGATTCGTTGAAATTCACTTGTTCTTTTTTGTAAATAATACTACGTACGTAGTACTGACTACTGAGTATCTGTATTTAAACAGAACATGCATCTGAATAAAAAGTGAATTCTAAAACATTTACATGACTAACTAGGTACTTAAATCAAAGTCATAAACTACCTAAACAATAATTTAGAGATTAAAAAAACAGTTACGGCATCAATAATAATAATTGGATATGAATAAAACAACGCAAAACCTTATACTCCGTATATCATTTTATACATCAAATGGCAAATGCCCATTATAATTTATGATTGCTAAACAGTTTTCATTAATTGTTAGAATAAAAAATTGGTTAAAGAACTTATGTACAATTGTTAGAAGGGGTGTACATTTTTCGTTAAACCGCCTTTCACATTGGTGAAAAACCCGACCAGCTCCGGCCGGTACGGCAGATACGACCGCCGGCGATCTTCATCTTTTGCCTTGCTTTTCATGTAACGCTCGTGAGCCGATAGCTCCTTTTTGCTCTTACCCTTCCTTGTAACGCTCTTCCCGGCAGGATCGGCGTTGACTTTAGCACCGCCGGTCTTTTTCGCCCACGAGTATAAGTTTGATTTCTTCCCGTCTATCTTCCCGGCGGGAGCACTCGCCGCCGATTGCGCCGAGCTGTTCAGGAACACAAACGCATCTCTGCCGTCGCTGTTGCTCCGGTTCAGCAGATCTTTGAATCTCCAGAATTTGGAGAACCCGGTCGAGTTGCTCTTCTTACAACCGACCGGTCCGGCCACCGCCTCTAGAGTCTCTCCCGACCATTCGCCGGCGCTCCCCGACGCAGACGGCGTCCAATCGTTCGTCTCGACGAACAGATTCTTCACCGGCGGCGGCTTCTCTTTCAATCCTTCCAAATCGGCGTTACCGAGGAGAAGATGCCCCTTGAAGATCGGGTAAACCGGGCGGATCTGGCCGTTCAGAAACGCGTCCTCGGCTGCGATCAGAGAAGCTTCGTCTCCGGCGAAAGAGAATGAAAATTCCTCCTCATCTCCGGCCTCATCTTCTTCTTCATCCTCCTCCTCCTCTTCCTCCCCATTTCCGTGATCCAATTCCTGTGGACGGGGAATTGCAGGGTAAATCTTCAGCTGAGACGAGAAGCTTCGAGCTAGTTCCGTGGCCGGATCTGGGACAACTTCCATAGCTTTAAGGTGACCGTCTTCTGCCATAACATCCATTTTTTCTGCGATTAGCTTTTACTAATCTTGGTGAATGGGAAAATTGAGGATTGAAAGAAAGGATGAAAATGAAAGAGGTGAGGATTGAGAAATGGAAATGGAGAGCGTTCGAAATAAATGAGGTTTGGTATGGGCCAAATTGGGAATATAATAATTGGAGGATGGTCGTGTGAAGGTGGTCTATTTTGTACGTTCTAGGCTCCTACTTACTACGAAATTTCAATTTTGAGATATTAAAGTCATTGGATGTGTCACTTCATTTATGAAAAACGTTGTTTTCAAACCAATTATATAGGCACTCCTTAATGAGGCCATTATTTTCATGAAACAATTCCAATTTACAAACAATATTTTCATTTCAGCGATTTCGTTCAAAAGCGCAAGCCCTGAACAACAATTTACGAAACAATTTTTTCACTTACTGAAAACACTAAGAGAGGTCAAAGCGCCATTGACCCATTTTTATGGTAAAACACAATTTCCCAAACACCCCCTTAATAATGTTTTTCACTTTGTTCAATTTTGATACTTGATTCATGTTTCCTAACCATTAATAGTCCTTCTGTCCAATTTTCTGGCAATTTTAACCATCGAAAATATGATTGAAGGATCATAAATAGGCCAAAAATGATAGTCATGTAGTAATAGTAGTCAAAATTAGAGACGTGAACTAATTGTACAATTAATTTAATACTCATTTTCAATCCCAAATGAAATATAAATATCTGAAAAATTGTCGATTTTCTTTATATTGTGATAGTATGATAAAATCAATAAGATGGTAATTAAAGATCGGCACGCCCCATTGTTGTGGAAGGAATAAATTAGACGATGATCAATGGACAATGGTGTGTTAATAATACATTAATTGGCGAAGTACACGTATCCACATAAAATAAAAGTAAAGAAATGACGACACTTGTAAACATATTTCTATTATACAAACTAATATGGAGTTCTCCCTAAATTCTAAGAATCTTTTAATTGGAATAAAGTCTATTTAGTAATACATTTACGAAATCATGACCACTTAGTAAAAAAAAAAAGATTAAAGCGTAATTTTACGCCTAAATCCCTCCCAAACTTCACAATAACTATTTTTAAGATGTCTTGCAAGCACTCAAGCAGTGGTTGAAGAAAGATCCGATCCGGCATATGTATACAAGTAAAAATGAGTGTTCAACTCTCTCCTAATACTTTATTCAAAAAAAAAACTCTCCTAATACTCCATACTAATCCTTTTTTTTCATACTAATGTTTAATACGAAGTACTAAATTTCTAGCTCATTCGTGGTTAGTTAGGCTCTAGAGACTAGAGGTTGTGTTGTGATGATGTTGCCAACTCGCACAAGCTAAGTAACTCAATGTTGGTCAGTTGGATTGATGTTTGATGTTCATCCAAAGGTATGAGGGTTTCATCCAATATAGTGAGAGTTTCATTCAATATACTAACGACTCCTTGTGTGCATTAGGCTAAACTAGTTCATTCTAGAACTAGTTGAGGTGTGGGGCAATTTCACCTCAATGCCACATATGTTCTTGGGAAAGTTCCCGAAATGGGACTAAAAAAGTTCAAAAATTCCAAAATAGGACTGTCATGTTTTTATTCCCAAAATAGGACTAATTACTGCCAAATTTGGAAAATACTGCCATGTTTGAAGTCTGATACTGCCAAAACATGGCAGTAATTAGTCCTATTTTGGGAATAAAAACATGGAAGTCCTATTTTGGAATTTTCAAACTTTTTTAGTCCCATTTTGGGTAATACCTTTAGTAACTAAAAGTATTTTTTAAATAAAACGGAGTACAATAGATCGATTGAATCCGTGCGTGAAGCGATTAAGCTAAGGATATTTTGATTGGATTGTAATTTTTTGGTATGGTAGATGTCTGTTCTACGTTTTTAAAATTATCAAGCTTTGGTCATACCTTATCTGGTCTAGTCTGTTTAACTTTGATCTGGCTGTCTGATTTTTTCTAGATAATTGGTCATACCTGTATCCGCCCATGGATAGAACCCATTTTACTTTCAATAGTATCACTTCTAAAATGATGACAGAAAGTTTTGTTGACTACTACTAAAATAATACTCCGTAGTATGTAGGTAGTATCTAGTAGGGGTGAACAAAAAAACCGAAAAACCCATGGATCCGCCCATGGATAGAACCCATTTTACTTTCAATAGTATCACTTCTAAAATGATGACAGAAAGTTTTGTTGACTACTACTAAAATAATACTCCGTAGTATGTAGGTAGTATCTACTATCTAGTACTCCTTATTTATCGTTACCTCTTGCTCTATCATTGGAACATGAGAGAGTGATCATCATCATTACCCCAGTGCCGCAAAGCGGGGTCGGATGTACGCAAAATGAAATTGCGTTAATTTAAAATGAATTATAGATTATAGCTAGGCAATATTATCAAATATAATAAGAGATCAAATTAACAAAATGCAATTTATAATCTTAAGGACTTATGTGTAAATGCTCTTAATTTTTATCATTATAATCTATAATCTATAATCTATAATAATAATATAAAGTAACAAGGTCTAGCACCTTGCTTTTCCCTCCAATTAGACAATTAATGCTCTATACCTATTCAACAATAAGAGTCATATTAATAATTTGCAATTAGTAATAATAATAGGCATAGTAAATACTAAATAGTAATATATTATGGATTAAATTAATTGGAATATTTTCAATTCAAAATAATAATAATAATGATAATAATATTAATAATAATAACAGTAATGATAACAATGTAATAATATGATACATAATTGACGGGATTTCAGTTAACACAAAAACATATTAGAACGTTTACAATATTTTGATTTGAATGTTTTCAATTATAAGCTACAACAGACCAGATTAAAAGAAACTAGACCAAATCACATCAAATTTAAATACAATAGACTTGATCAGATCAGAATAGATAAGTAAAATATACATACACTTGACACTTACCAGACCAGATCAGATTACTCCATCAGATCAAACTTAAACGGACCTGATCATAAAACTTTAGTCCAATTAAAAACATCATTATTGTTGTCTTGCAGTACATAAGAAAATTTTTAACATATGTAAATTCGAGTTGTTCAAACTATTCGTTAGATTCCCACTGTCATCTAAATGTATAACATGTGCATCCCGTGCAACGCACGAGTAAAGAATCTAGTTATAAATACAATACTAGGACATCCATATGAGTAAGCCATTCCTTTATTCAATTATTATCTCACAAAGGTTACTGTTGAAAGAAAATCTTATTAAATCTTATTCACAAACGTTTTGTGTGTTTATAAGATATCATTATCTTACTTATTAGAGCCCGCTTGGTCATCTATGTTTTGGATTTATCAACTAATTTTTTCACTAAACATGTAATTTTTCATTACGCGTGATGATGTGATAATCAAAATATATAAGACTGAAGTTACTATTCTGCCTAAATTGGCTGAAACATACTGTAGAAGACCACTTTAGCAATTTTATTTGCATTATTAATGAAACATATTTTACATATAAATTTATTCATAAATTAGCATATTCAGTGAATTTAGCCGCTTTAACATGAACTTCATCAATTTCAGTCGAATCAATCAATTCGGCTAATTACAATGTTACCAAATTCGCTCCAAGAATTCAAAAAAGTGCTCTATTTTATGCATAACTGCACTTTATATAAGGATTCAATGTTGTCACCGCATTTTAATTACAAATTGTTTGTATATAATACGGAGTAGTACGTAGTGTCACAACATTTTAGCATTAAAATTCTCGTTACCCTTCTATTTGTTTATACAAATAGCTAGGGATAGACAAAATTAGTTGTCATTATTCATCTCAAAAAATTTACTAGTTACATACTATAATGATTTTGGGGAAGTTTATTAGAGTATTACGGAGTAGTTATTACTTGTTTAACTTTTCAAAAAAAAGGATGACACCGCATCCCAGAGAGCCCCCAACACCGACCGGACGGCACTATGGGAGGATGTAAATTGGACTATAATCCCAATCTGACAGATAGAGACTGGGGCTCCGATCCGTCCCGATACTTGCAGAGGCTTTCTATTGAGTTACCTCTCATCACAGTTGCCGGGAGTTTAACCCGGACCTAACCCTTATGACACTCCCTCGATCTCTACCAGTTGAGCTACGCCCACCGGTCTTCTTTAACTTTTCATCTGTACGCGTAGCACTTTTCCCTACTTAGCTTTTTCATCCTCATATTGTTTCCACCCATATATACAACTTTACTGCTGTTATTTGTTTGAAAAACTTACCAAAGCAAATAAAAGTCATGACAATATAAAGAGTTGTATAGTACTTTTGTTCGGCTGCATGTTGACTCTAGGTACCTCATTACTGAAAAACTAATGAACTTATGAAACTATGAAAGTAATGAGATACTAGCGATTAAAATAATTAATTTTAAAAAATGGACTAAAAGCACTTCTAACTATTGTGTCCTCATAATCGGAAACCGCAAGCATCATTTTTTTCAATAAAGTAATTTGGAAATATTATTATAGTTGAAAGAAAACGTGGAACTTGCTCACAACTCTATTGGAACATTGTATTTTTTTTCAATATGTAGCAAAAAATGATGGAAGAGATTATTATTAGGCTATATATATTTTGGAAGCGAATATGATATTACAAATTGATACTAAGTATGAACTATTACTATGGTGAAATAAGTTCAGTTTGATATAAATATTAATGTGTCTAAGGGTCTGTTTGCAACTGCTTTTAAAAAAGCACTTCTCAGTTTTTGACTTTAAAAAAATACTTATTTTCCCAAGCACTACAACTTTTATTTTTCTCGGCTTCCGCATCAAAAGTGCTTTTACTTTTTCTATTACACAAAAAACACTTATTTTACCAAACACTACCCACTTTTACTTTTCAAAATCACTTTTTTCTTTAAAGCACTTCTTTCTTCCCATTTCATTAAAAAACACTTTTTTAAAAGCAGAAGCTGTTGCAAACAGACCCTAATATAAGTTCTAAGCATTATATGGAATTTAATAATTTTGTGATGTAAGATATCAAAATCTCACATTCATCGAGTATAAACTTAAAATTTGTTGGAAAAATGGTTTACAAATTAATATTTCAATATCTTATTTGTAGAAAACCATTTTGAAATGAATAAGAAATTGTTCCCCGCACAGGGTGAGAGTGAAATTGCACTTCACGCGCCGCCGCTGGCCGGCCGGGGTGGGTCGGATTTCGGGTACGGGTGGGTACCCACGTGGCTTGAAGACTTAAACATTATTTTGGTACAATTAATTAATTTCGGATAAGGCAACACTTAGAAGAAAGGTTGCCACCTTTTTCTAAATAGGTGCCTTTTGGGATTAGTCTCCTGGCCAGAGTACTTATATCCCAATTGGTTGCTGCGTTTTTAGAGAGTCATAAGTTCGAAAAATACAATAAAGTCTTCTTCAACTTCCTCGTCCAAACTCCACCATTATAGTGCATCGTTTGGTTCGCTGGTGTCTTTCGGGAACGAAAAACCGTTCTATCCTAGGAGACAATTCAATTACTGCGGGCAAATTTGTCTTAAGGAGACAACAAGCATTTGTTGGGCTCGGTTCAATCCTCTACAATTCCGTACGCTTCTCGTTCTTCATAATTATTTATTTAATTATTTAATTATTTATTTTGCAGATTTTAGAGATGCGCATATAAAATTTTAAGTCTTATCCCTTATGGGGTTTGTTATTCGAATTGAATTGAATTGAATATTTAAATGAAAAATCGATTGGAACTAAAAAATTTAAAAATTGCGTGATTTTTAAGATTAATTAACGTAAGTTCGTGTATTTATAAATAGGATCGAAGTAAAATATATTAGCACATGTGACTGGCTGACTGCATATGGTGCCAATCAATCAACCACAAATTAATCATGTGAAATTACTATTTAGTTTATTTGTCCGAAGAACAAGAAGAGGAAATAACCAAGAAGAAACAAAATGAAAAAGGTGCATAACCAGAAATAGGAGGAAGGAAAGAGAAACACGACTTGGTGGTGTTCACGCTGCTAAAGTTGAGACCCTATATACATAGTTGAGTGCCTATATATATCATTGTACGTGTCTATTACTTCAAGAAAAGGTGCTGATTATTACTACTACATATGTGGTTATTATGGAGTATATACTAGATGATAAACTTTTATGTATGTGATACTTAATATATTTATACTTTTATGATAGCATTTTTAGTAAAGAATATTTTCATATGTTTTTCATATTATCAATGTTATCGTGTATATATATATTATCGATCAAAGTTTAACATGATCAATTTCGAAAATAGTGTGGCTAAATAAAAAAGGACGAAGGAGTAATATTTTCATGAACTTTTTATAAATAATTGACCAAAATAGGAATTCACCCCAACCTTTCATAAATAGAGTAGACATCAATTTTCTACTATTAATACCTAAATAGGGTCCTACTCTTAATCCCTAGTTCCCTTTGGCAATCGGGTAAATCATATAGGATATACATGTGTACCCCTTAGCAGCGACAGAACTAGGGGGCGAACTGGTGCCGGCGCTCCTCCTTCGCCGAAAGATTCAAGGTATATATATGTGTTATTTCGCCGGCGCCCCTGTCCGCTGCAGCTCTCATCTTCTTCGACGGTAAGCTACAGTCTCCTTCTTACGATGCAGGCCATCTAACCTGTTTTTTGTTTTAAAATTTCATTTAATGAAACGGTGCCGTTGGTTGATGTAAAAGGGTAAAATGCTCTAAAATAAAACGACACGTGATGGATAGTGTACCCCGGGGGTATCTTATCCGAGTGGTTATTACGGGAATAACTTAGAGAGAAGTCAGAGCAAGTAAGAGGAGAGAGAGTCGATTGTATTAAATGAACGCAACGTGCTTTACAAGGAGAATAAGGGCTGCTATTTATAGCAGTCATAAGTGTGATGAGAGTACACGTGTCAACAATCTGACGGCCGAGGGGTCACCTCAATCGGATGGTACCAGCATATGCATGTGCATCGCATTAAATGCGGTGGGTGGATGTGATGCCGCATTAAATGCGGTGGTTGTCTGTCCCCAAAGGGAATCTTTGATGATCGCGCCTGTGGCCGTAGGCTCCCTTATGGCCGAAGGCTCTGTGTAGCCGAAGGCTACCCTTATGGCTGAAGGCTACCTTTATGGCCGAAGGCTACCTTCATGCCCGAAGGCTACCCTCATGGCCGAAGGCTACCCTCATGGCCGAAGGCTACCCTCATGGCCGAAGGCCTTGTGTAGCCGAAGGCTACCCTCATGTCGAGGGCTCTCTTATGGCCGAAGGGTCCTGATTTCTGCCGTTTTCTCGCCGTAGCTTTGTATGCTCAAATCCGGCTGTCATGTGAGATTTGGAGCCCTCGGCCAAGAAGGCCGAAGGCACCCATGTGTGCACCGTGGGTTTCTTTATTCTTGGGCCGCTGTGTTCGGACCTTGTGTGCTCATTGGGCCTGTGTAGGAGAAGTAGGAGTCTATGGGCCGGGGGTCCCTAGGCCATATACTCCATCAGGAGTCCCCCACTCCTTTTGCCGAAAGGTACTTGAGGGAAAAGGAGTAATTGCGTTGATGCGTTGTCTCCGCCGAGGGCTAATCTCTTCATCACCACAAGTGACTTGTGGGAAATTTTTGATATTTCGCTTCTGCCGAAAGGTATAGTGAAGTATGTAGCCGAGGGGTTCTCTTTTGATGTTTGCCCGAAGGCTGCATGCGTCACTTGTAAATTTTTGCATGTGGACATTTTGTTCTGTGTGATTCCCGAGGGGTGTACCTCAGTCCCCCACTTCTTTAGGCCGAAGGCAAGTTCGGGCTGAAGGAGTCATGATGTGCTTTGCAATATTCCCGAGGGGTGTGTCCCAGTTCCCCACTCCTTTAGGCCGAAGGCTATTTGGGTTGGAGGAGTCTTATTGTGATGTATTGACCCGAGGGCTATATGTGTGAGGGGTTGATAATATGTGATAAGCCGAAGGCTTATATGGCTCTTGCTCGAAGGCATAGGAACCCGAAGGAAACTGTTGCCTGTGTGCCGAAGGGTGCTAGCTGAGGCCACTTCGCAATATAGCCGTTGGAATGTTACCCGAAGGCTTCATGCATGGCGGATGAAGGTGCTGGCATGAGATCATGTGATATAAGAGATCTCAATGGTTAGTATGTGATCTCTTAACAATAGTATTTTAAGCATGGTTAGTATGTGATCTCTTATATTTGTGGGGAGGGTTTCTGGGGAGGGTTTTATTTGTGTGAAACACAAATGGCCAAGGGCACTTGGTGCCTGCTGGAGCCGAGAGGTATTGTCCCCTCAGTTTTTATGTGTATGTACAATCATGCATGAAGTAATGTATGCATGGGGGCGTCCTCAAGGGAACGACTTGCATGAGGCTCTCAGGTCCTCATGGCTACAGCACTTGGTGTAGCCGGCGATATACTCGCCCCTCGGCCTCGACGCCTGGCGCGAAGGGCTAGGTTGGGATGGTGGCGAGGGAGAAAGAATTGTTTTTATTTTTACAAAGGCCTTGGGCCGGGAGAAGCTTGATTAATTCTAAAGCCTTGGGCTTAGGGTAAAGAGGCGATTTTGAAAAAAATTCTTAAGGTGTTATATATATATATATATATATATATATATATATATATATATATATATATATATATATATATATATATATATATTAATAAATAACGAGTGGCGATAGTAATAGAGTATAATCGCTGCTTGGGGCCTGTAGATAGGAGGAATCCATCTGGCCGAAGGGTCTCTCCTTCCTTGAACTTGACCTTAGCTAAGAGTTTAGGGTTGCAATGTGCTCATAGGATGGTGATGGGGGCCTTATGTCGATGGCCGAGGGGGCCGTGACTAAAGATTCTTGGGGGGTTAATGATTAGTCTACGGTCTCAGCGGACCGCCGAGGGCATGGTACTGCCGAAGGGCGCCGCGTCGTGCCGCCGAAGGGCACCAAGTGGCGTCGCCGAGGGCCGCCGAGGGTCGGGGGTCCCTGGGCCATATACTCCATCAACACCCATTTAGACTAATCGACATCAAAGGCTAAATAGTATGGAACACTCGAAGAGCTACAACTGGATGCTCCTTAGTTAATTAAATTGCTCAGCCCAAAAACTGAAGAGGCAGAACTCAATCCTAATCCTATGAAATTCCGCTGACCGCCGGTCACTGCCCTTGGCCGGTGTGTTTATATCTCTAGAAGCCTGATTTTGTAAGGAATTGAAGAGGTGCCGCCTAATCTACCGCCTCTGCTTATTGGGCATTCGGTGAAGAAGCCAAAGGGCTAGAAGCCGTGACTCGTGTCTCGTGAGGGTGCGATGATGCAAAGGTAATTTTCCTTTATTTAGTTTTGTAGTTTTATTCTTTCAACGTTTAATGTAATTCAGTAATTTTATAATTGTGTATAATTGTATAAATCAATTTATGAATGTGGTGTCGTGTATGAGGTGTATAAGTCATAAGTGCAACTTGATTTTGTATGAATGGCAACTTTGTAAGTTTGTATTACTGATTTGTGAATTATGAAGTGATTTATTTGTGAATTACTGTATTACTGATTTGTGAATTATTTGAAGTGATTTGTACTCCGTATATTTTTGTGAATTAGTGAATTAGTTTTAACAGGTGATTTGTGAATTAGTTTATCCACTTTAAAAGTTACGTTTAAGTAATAACTAGTGCTTATACAACTTATGAATTCAGGTTGTGTAATTATTATTATACAAAGTATGAGTTTATTACTTTATTGTTGTAAAATTAGTTTGTAAAATTAGTTAAGTTAAGCATGTTAAAATTCCTAATAAGGATTGGAGAGTTTCCAAACACTTCTCATGAAAAGAAAAAAAAGGGCAAACCAACCTCGTGTTGAATTTATCTCCCGGAGTAGTTAGTTCGCTATTATGTAAACATTAAGTTTTCTAACATTTCTTATATGTCCGAATGAAAGTTTTCTAATCATTTGAGTTTAGATATGTGTTTATTTTCAAAAATTCTGACTTTTTTATGAATTGCCCCTTCATACAAATAATTAAGGGACGTGTAGAGAAACATGTAAATCGGCGTAAACAACGAAAAAAATCTTCATATATTTCTTGCCTTTCTCGGCACCGGCTGATATAAAGTTCTGGTTCCGTCACTGCCCCTTAGCTTTTAGTTTCAAAACTAATTTTATAGCTTCATACAATAACTAATAAGAGTTGTAAGAGTCTCCTTAATGTAGAGAGAGGAGCGGCAAAGGGGAAACCCTAGCCTCCTCCTCTTTTCTTCTTTTCTTCTCCTCTTTCAATCTTCTTCTGGTTCCAAACATGAAAAAGACTTCGTTTGATAGGTGTTTTCAGTTCTACCTTTATGTTTATTTTCTAGCGTTGTCAAGAGATATTATTTTCGGTAGCAAAGTGTCGCTCACCAGATGTATATTCCCCGCCATCATCGGTCAGGAGTTCTTGTGTACTAGTAAGAGGTTCGTATTGACTTCTTCATCAATCACGCCATCATCCTCCGCTCTACATGGCTCCCACTAAATTGGTGAGGGAGAGGTCGATTAGCCTATAAATATCCCTATCCTTTTTTTTCATTTCATTTTTTATGCTTCCCTACTTTCCTCTCAGAGGTTTTCTCTTTACATCATACTCTTTGCTCCGAGCAATGTTTCAACGGGTCACACAACCTTCCAAGGCGTGTTCCCTCATAATCTTTAAGGTATGCTCTCATTCACCCTTCCCCTTATTTATTTATCTTTTCATTTGCTTTTGAATACCCCAAGATCCTAGTATGTTGAGAGAGGGATCTCCCACCATTTCCAATTGGTGGAATGGTAATACATATACCATCATGTTTGGATTGCTTTTGAAGGTCTATCCTTCCATCTTCAGGACATACATGCTTTATTTGATATTGCAGGCTTGATAGGCAAGCCCCTCAAGATAGATGCAACAACTGCAAATCTATCCTGCCCTTCAGTTGCACGTGTGTGCGTTGAGCTCGATTTAACCCAAGAATTACCACAAAAAATATGGATCCAATGTGGATCATCATGTTTCTTTGAGCCTATTGTTTATGAAGACAAGCCGGAATATTGCAAATCATGTCTTCATTTGGGGCATTCTGCGAATAAATGTCCCAAGAGAGGCATTAATCAGGCTTTACTTTAAATTCAGGCTGATCCAAAGGTTCCTTTGGGAGGTAAGGACAAAGGCATACAAATCACAGAGATTACAAAAAAATAGTGGGTTGCTAAAAACCCAACTATTACAAATTTCAAACACTGCTACCAACAATTAACCCAGCAAGGTGTTTGATCCTTCTTCTTCTAGGGAAGCCCCTCATGCCACACATCTTGATGAACCATAACTTGTGGACCTCCAGAATGAAACTGATATGGAGGAAGTCTATCATGACTCTGAACCTGAACATGTTGAACGCCAGAATTCTCAGCATGATGCCCACTACACCAACTGAAGTCATTCATAGCGGCTAAAAAACGCTATAATTTCATTTCATAGCGTTTTATAATACGCTATGACAGGACATGCTATAGTAGATATCCAGCTTCACATAGCATTTTTCAAACGCTATTAAATATAAACAAAAGATAGCGTTTTTAGTGCTATCAAAGATAGAACCACAATATTAGGTGTACTACTTTATATAGCAGTTACCAAACGCTATCAAAGCATAGTTATAGTGTTTTGATGTTGCTATGAAATATGAATACAAATTTCATACAATTTAAAAAAGTATTATAAACTTACTTATTACAATACCACACCATCAGGTTTTTTACCTCCATATGTATTCGAACAAGAACATCAAACATTTCATTTATATGTACGAATTGATACAAAACTAACTTCACTGTAATTAAAGTTATTAAACATACAAAATTAACTTATTTTACAACAAATAACATATACTCGGAACATGTCAATAGCTCATAGTAGCTCATACTAAACAAATATACGAATATGATAAAAATAATTTCGTTGAATTACATATGACTCTAGATGATCCTCACATCTTCAGAAATTTGATGTATGCACGCTGTCACATATCCCTGAAAAAATAGCTATTGCTAATGAGATCACATACTCATTTTTAACAAAACAGAAGACAAAAGATCAAGCAATAAATCCTATGCAAAAAAACAGAAGAACAAAGAACGAAAAAATCAAGAAAATAAGTAATTACATATGACTCTAGATGACCCCTCTCTCATCATCAACAATTGAGGTATGCACTCCGTCACATATCCCTGAAAATAAAAGCTATTGCTAATGAGATCACATACTCATTTTTAACAAAATATAAGACAAAATACATCAAGCAAAAATCTTATGCAAAAAACAGAAGCAAAAAAATGAAGAAAAAAAGTAATTGAAGAAATTAATAGACATGCATCAAACTAATATCGAACATTCCCACTCAAAAGACAAGTAATAAAAACAAATCAAATCACCGCTACTTTTTATTAGTAATTTTACTGCAAACTCATTCTTACCTTTTCAAATTAACTTTACGGCAAATTTAATTCTTACACATTAAACTAAATATAGTCTATAAATACTTACAACCTGGGTTTTAAAGCATAATAAATTTATCAAATAAAATTAACTCACTGCTACTTTTAAAATGGGGAGTAAGGGGGGCAATTGAGGCCTTTTCCCTAATTATAATAAGTACATCAAATTTCCTTCTAACAAGCCAACTTCGTTCCTAGTTTCGCTACCCTGTTTTAGCCTCCCCCCTCGAAGGCGTGTTCTGGCAGAAGCCGGTGTAGTGGAGCATAGCTTTAAAGAAATATTAAATCTACTATAGCTATAGCTAGAATGCCTAATTCAATCACTTCTCTTGCAGACCCTTGAATTGCAGGGGAGTGAGCATATCCATTAGTAAATATGGACTCCTTTGAATTGAGATAAAAGCAATGCTACATTATGTTACTACTCTTGATTGATTTATGTGTATTTCATATATTAAACAACACAAGTTCATAGTCTATGAAAGTTATGATAAAATAGTTTAGAATCACTATAGTTCTTTGTGGATTAAACATCCAACTGGACATTGACTTCATAGAACTTTTTAAATGCTTAAAAAGTTCTAATAAACTCAAAAGTAATAAATATTGGACATACGCAAAATAAAAGTATGTTATTATCTACAAAATTACCAAAAAAATGAAGTGCAAACGTAATTTGAGAGCATCAAGGAGAGTAAGAATTTAATTTACAAACAAAGAAAACTTGTAAATACTAACTAGTACGGAGCAGTAAATATTTACTTTTTAAATTACTTACTTTAATTTTCAAAGTAAGTTATATATGCATCATAGCTTAGCAAGATTATTAATCACAACCTTGGATTTGTCTTCAATACCTAATAAATAACATACCCATTCAGCTCTGTCTCAATGAAGAGGCAACTCTCTTCATGTTCTCTGTCAAGTAAAACCTCAATGAAAAATGCAATTTCCAATCAAATTAAACACAACCTGGGGTAAATGATACTCCGTACAAAACACTGAAAACCCGCAAAATACTAACCAGAGAAGATAAATTAAAGCTTGAAAATCACCTCAAATGAAAATATTCCTGACTAACAAGTCTCTGTTGTTTCCTGGCCTGCACAAAAAATGGTCCTTGAACTAAAATTGATACGAAAAAAACACAAAAATTTTAAAAGTATTGTCTAAATATATAAAACCAACTGCAAATCAGAAAAAGTGCTCAATCGAGCTTGGTTTCAATCATACAAAACAGTGGAAAACAGAAAATTTATTGACCGGAGCTTGAAAATCAACTCCAATGAACATATTCCTAACAAACAAGTCTTCCCTGCACAAAATTAGATGGCCATTTAAGCAAAATTGATACACAAACACCAAACATATTAAAAGCTTAGTCCAAATATCTCAAACCAACTGCAAACCAGAAAAAAAAAAACTCAATCGAGTTTGGTTTGGAGAAGATTAAAGTAGAAAACACTTGAGCGATTACTTATGAAGATGAATTAATCCTTACCCTAAGCATCAATAGTGATAGGGCTGAGAGAGAACGGTGAAGGCGAATCCAGTGAAAGGATAAAACTAAAGTGGCTTGAGAGATCGATGAAGGAGATGGCCTGGAAGGAGGACGGTGAAGGAGACGGCCTGGAAGGAGGACGGTGAAGGAGACGGCCTGTAAGGAGGACGGTGAAGAGACGGCCTGGAAGGAGGACGGTGAAGGAGACAGCCTGGAAGGAGGTCGGTGATGGGGACGGCCTGGAAGGAGGACGGTGAAGAGACGGCCTGGAAGGAGGACGGTGAAGGAGACAGCCTGGAACAGGGGCGTATCTACTATGGAGGCAGGGGGCAGCTGCCTCCACTCAACCCCCACCCAACCCCATTATATATATATTACAAATTTTATTTGTATACGTATATCATTGTATTATACTGAAGTACATAGTATAAGTATCCATTAAAACATTTCTAGTTTAAGCTAACGCAGCAGCCAAGCGGATGGAGTTGTAGGCACTCTTCCAAAGTGTCAAGCGTTCGAATCCCTTTGGCAATTCCACTTTGTTTTATTTTTATGCTTTCTTGAAACTGTTTAAATGAAGTTTGTCCAAATATAAAATTCAAATTAATTTTTTTAATGTAGCTAATAAATGATATGGAATTTCAATAACATATTTTCACACTTGATTAATATTAAAACATGTTTATTTGTAACTTAAATCACTTATAATTACATATTTCATCCATTTCTTATATATTTCTGGTTTTGTATTTAAATAAACAAGAGAATGTCTAAACCTAATATCCAAATTAGTTTTAAAATAATTTATTTTAATGTAACTAATAAATTATATGTAATTTCGATCACATCTTTTTGCACTAAGTATTAAAACACACTTGTTTATTTGTAACTTAAATTAGTTATAAACATATAATTACATATTTCATTTCTTTCTTATAAAAAAATTGTTTTATTTTTAATCAACTATTCAACTGTCAAATTTTTAATTAATATTTATTTCCTAAATATGTGTGATACTGTTAATGTAAATTTGCCCCTGCTGGCTGAATATCCTGGATACGCCACTGGCCTGGAAGGAGGTCGGTGACGGAGACGACCTGGAAGAAGAACGGTGAAGGGGGCGGTCTGGAAGGAGAACGGCGAAGGAGGCCGTCTGGAAGAAGAGAAAGAGAAGAGAGTAAGGCTCTATTTGCAAACACAACTAAAAAATCACTTTCCAGGTTTTGGCTTAAAAAAGCTATAAAAAAAAAGATGTTTTCAAACGACAACTTCTACTTAAATGAATTACTTAAAAGTTAAAAGTTAGAATCTGCTTTTTACTTTTTCTATTACACAAAAAACACTTATTTTACCAAACACCACCAACTTTTACTTTTCAAAATCACTTTTTTCTCAAACACTACCGACTTTTATTATTAATCACTTTTTTACCAAATCATTTAAAAAAGTTAAAAGCACTTCCCAGTTGGGTTTGCAAACAGAGCCTAAATTTATTGTGAAAGGTGAAAACCTAAGCCGCTTTTTTGTTGCCCGCCTATATTTTATTTCACTCGGTTATCTATCGTAGCGTTTTGTTGTTGTTCCATGCGTCCTATTTTTATTTAGGAGCAATAATTAAAATTACAAATGTGAATCATAGCATAAGCCACACAAACGCTATCGTATACTGCTATAAAAATGAAATATTGTTGCAGTGCGCGCTATTCAGAATCAGGAGAAAATTAAACTAGTAATCAGTGGTTGAATGAAACTCTTTCTGGTATGAATAATAGCAAACTTGTGGGGCCAATTCTTAATGATTCTCAGTTGCAAATGCTTCACCATGAGCTGGACTTTGACTTTGAACTGGCTTGCAAAGATTATTCATTAGACAATGGGAACCTCAAGCAAATTGAAGACACTCAGACTAGGAGAGATGATCTCCCTAATATCATAAGAAGTGATTATGATAGGAGTTCTTCATATTTTAATGTGTTCTTGTATAAATCAGGGTAAAAGGGGCATATTGTCACGTATTATTGTCTATTTTCAGATTTACATGTGAAAAGATGCATCAAAAGTCTGTTTATTTAATTTATCTTCTTTTCGGGTCAATTGCGTGATGAAACTGGCATTTTTTAAAACAAATGAATTGCTATGGAAGTTTGCAAAGATATATGTTACAGATTCCTTTTGGAGCATAAGATAACAAAGGAAAGCAATCCGCAATTAATGGAGTAGTAGACTACAAGAATAGAAAGAATCATAGATTTTAAATACTTTACTGATTTGCTGCAATTGTTATTTTTGATTTATTTTCTTTCCATTTAAGTTGACATAGAATAAGGGAATTGATTGTAGAATCAACTCTATATATTGGCAGAATCCTGCAGGAATAAAGTTATGCAATTTTCACCCTAAACTACTGAGCATTGCCAAGGGCAAGCCTCGTCTCATTCTCTGGGACTCGTCAAGGACGACCCCTGCCTTCTTTCATTATTTCTCGTAAAAAGAAGACCATTCCATTCTCTGTCCTTCCCACGTCAAGCTATAGACCGTGGACGAGGGCTTGGACCAACACACTTAACAATACATTGACAAATTGTTCAATGAGGAGAGTCCAAGAGAGGAAGAAATCATGCAAGGAAGCTCAAAACCAAGAGGGGTCGCCAATATGGCCACTTTTGATGAAAATGGGCGATACATAAAGACACATGTTCGTATTTTGATCATAACTTTGCGCATGATTGCCCAAAGTTCGTGCTACGAGTTGCATTACATTGAAATCTTCTTGATCCACAACTCTTATGAAGAATACAGAACCAAATAACGATTGTAGAATAGACATATTGCTCAAAGAAGTCAGACATTTGCGGTGGCAATGGAAAGTGACATGTGCTCACTGTTTTGGCCGAATCTCATAAACTACACATCCAAAACATGTAATTAAAATTCCAGTAGTTAGCCAATAAAGAGAGATACAACTTTGGTGAAGTCAACTTTTTCATTTGACAGGAGGCGGTCTATAGGGCGCCCACTTTTCTGGACGCCTTCGAGTTTTTGATAGTTTCAGCACATAACCCTTTGCATGGCGACAAAATAGTGGAAGGTTGTCAACGGGGGCCGGAGGGCAGCCGCCCTCTGTGGCCGCCTGTGGTGGGATGCGATTTATGAGCTGTCAGTCGTTGAGGCAAGCCGTCCTCTGTGTGGGCGCCTGCGGCAGATTTGATGCGTACACTTAGGTTTGCCAGTGATCTGATGTAAGGCTGCGGACCATGTCCGGAGGGCGGGCGCCCTTCTGACTGCTGCCACAAATCTCCGGCTATAATAAAAGACCTCTTCCATCCTCAACTCAAAACACACCATCTCAAGCCCAACTCAGATAAAAAAGGGCGTCTTCTTCCTCCTCAAAGCTCGGATTTCCACCATTGTTGAACCTTCAACGTCAATCTTTCATATCTTTCTCATTTTAGCTCTAAGTTGTAAGTTCTTTATATGAAAATTCATCCTATCATCATGTAGATTCTGAATATGTTGTTTTTGTTTCCCAAATATTGGTGAAAATTTCTCTAAATTAATTTTAAGAATTTCATGTTTTCCATTTTATTCAAGAAAAGTAATTTTTGTTGTTATATTGATCTCCTACTTAATAAACTCAGCACTTAGTTTAAATGTTGGGAGTATTCGCTTTAATATTTTCTTTTGTTGTTATTATTTATTATCATGCCTAATTTTATACGTAAAGTGCTAAAACTAGTAATGAGTTGTTGTAGTTAATTTACTCTTGGGCATGAATTGAACTAAGGAATATGGGTTGACCTTGTTTGACTAAAAATTAGGAGTTTAACTAAGTTTATGGACTGGTTGTTTAAAATGATTAATTTGATTGCTTAATAGATTTGGTCATTTCATTAATTAAACTTTGGAAGATTATTTATAACTTGTCTATGAGATTATAAATAGTTTAAGACAAATATATTGAGCACGTTAATGAAGCCTAGAGATAGGATAAATTAATTGATATAATTTAATTCTTGTCTATGAGAAATAAATTCAATTGTTTAATATGAAAAATCGAATTAATTAATGAAGTTGACCATTTCGTTAGCTAAAATTTGGAAATTTATATCTATCTTGTCTATGAGATTAGAATATAATTTAGGCTAACCATTTTAAACTTATTAATGAAGCCTAGAAGTAGGATAAATTAGTGAAGTAACTTAAATCTTGTCAATGAGAAAAGAAATTACTAGTCCAACCTTTAGTTATAAATTCTCCTAATAATTCGGTCCAAGGATGTAGCCATATTTTATAATTCAATTCATTTCTCTTCTTTGATCAATCCATTTAGATTTTAGGATGTTTTCTTTTAGATTGAAATTTGTTGGTCCGGTCTGGTCTGGCTGGTCTGAACTGGTCCGGTCTGGTCTGGTCTGAACTGGTCCGGTCTGGTCTGGTAAACGTATGGTCTCTGTGTATTTTATAACTACGGAAGTCAAGTCTGGTCTGGTCTGGTCTGAGACTGAAACAGTCCAAAAGAAAACATCCTTAATATTATATCTTTCATTTAGTTTATTTTTGGGCTATCATTAGTATTTTCATAAATTGTTTTACTTTCTTTTTCAAAAGTAGTTTAGAAATTCAATCAAAAGTTTTAATTTGGAAAGCTTCCAATAATTTGTGATAACCTGTGACTGGACTTAAAATCAAGAAACTCCTCTGTCATTCCTCAAGAGACACGATACTCGGGGGGAAACCGAAAGGTTAGACTCCGTTTTACTATAACGCTGCAAAAGCGGTTGTCAAATGGTGTCGTTCTCGGGGAATGCCAGGTGAAATTTTGATTTTGATTTTAGCATGAGCGAATTCAAGTTAGGGAGACTTTCTTTTTCTTTTGTTCTCACGTGTTTGCTTGAGATTTCCTCATGGATTAGTCAAGTGAACACCTCCATTCTCAACCACTATATCAATATCCATATTATGAATGCCAAAATTTCCAAAATAATCAAAATGAAAAATACTATGAGAAAGATTATGAGGATAACAATCAATGGTGCGAAAATCCACCTTTGGGGTATGAAGATTACCAATTTCAAGGTAATTATTTCCACTAACTCCAAAACTTTGAAGGCTATAATGATTTTTTCTATCAAGTAATTGTCATGACGATTTTAATTATCAAGAAAATTATCACGAAAGGCTAGAAAACCATTACACAAGCACAAACGAGTACTCCTACGAGAATGACTCTGGAATTTCACCTTATCCTCAAAACGAGCTCGAAGAGTTAAAATCGTCCTAACTCAATTGTGTGGAAGACTTAAAAAAACTAGGATTGAACTAGCATCTCTTGACGAGGGTTTCATATAGTTGTTTGAATAAATCATCTATGACAATGAACACAAAGTTGAGGAGGAGACATACAAGGAAAGAACTTCATCCAAAGAGGAGGTTGTGGTGACTATGGATGAGATGGTAGAAACTCTTTGCACCCCTTTATCTTTTTAGCCTCCCAGTGCTACTGAACTTGAGCCTGACTTCATAGAAATTGGTCCCGAAGAGCCCAATCTGGAAATGCCCATTGAGGTTGATGGAAACCATAGTCGAGGAGATACTTTGTGACACCGACCCTACCCTACCATCTATGGATGACCTCTCACCTAAAGAGTCCTTGAAAGATAGCCTTGATGAAGATGTTAATCCTACACGAGCCCAATTACTTGTTCAAGTAGTTGTTGATGAAACTTGTGATGTTGAGGAAACATTGTCCGATGACGCCTTCTTCGACTCTCTACTCAATGATGACGAACATATTTGTGCTAGGCAAGGATCTGTTTGCCTAGATGCTATTTGTGGGGGTTGTGAGTTAGGAAGTTGGGATGCATTCTAATTTCTAAGAGAGTGCCACGGAGTCTAAAGTTTGTGATTTTCATGTTGAGGGCATAGATGAAGAAGAGAAAAACCATCTAGAGGACTATGAAATCTCTATTCAGGCTACTTTTACCTTGAAGGCTCCATTTGAGCGGTTGGAGACACTAGAGGCACCTGATCCTGAAATACTTGTTGATTCTACTAATGAAGGGATGCAAGATATATGCTAATTCCTTGTTCGCACGGCGTGTTCTTCGAATATTACATCACATGTTGGTGGTGTCGAGAGTTCGAAGGTCTACGTCATCTGTCGACATACTTGGAAGATAAAGTGGAGGCACTAATGATGAGTGCTCCACAACTGATTTTCATAACCGAGAGTTCTCTCTCAAACGTCAAGCTAGTGACGTTAAAGAAGCGCTTCTTGGGAGGCAATCCATGTTTTTCATAATGTTTGTTTGTTTTGTGTGTTTCAAGGTTGTGCTTCAATAAATAAATTGTGAGCTGAACGCTCTGACCTGATTTCGAAAAATTGGACTTTTGTAATGTGCAAGGGAAATTTTCTTACTCTTACAAGATGTCATAGTATGCCCTTTTCTTGTGCCTTGAAATCTCCCCACTTCCTTAACAAAAGCATGCTAAATCTTAAGCGTGAGGAAGCAAATGGTTCAAGTTAAAACAAAATGAAATGTGTCCTTATCCCAAACTCTTGTACAAAACCTGTTTTGGACCTCGAGGACGAGGTCTAGCTTAAGTGTGAGCAGAATAGAGCTAGGGATAGGACAATGACACTTATGGGAAAAACTATGCTTTCATTACAATCATTTTACTATAACAGAAATAAAACATTAATTTACTTTTCAAATAGATAATATATTAGAAAATCACCCTTATAGGAAAACTTCATTATTACCTTTTTTTTCTTTTTAGGATTTATGAACTTGTTATGGCTCTTTGATTGAGAATTATAAAAGGTTTTGAAATATTTAGTTGGACATTTTTTTTACAATATTCAGTGCGTGAAACCGAAAGTTACGTGCTTGACAAAAGTTGGATGACAAGTTTAATAAACCGAAAATAGGTGTTACCAAACGATCTCTTAGTTAGCATAGTTTGAATTGTATGTGTCTCTTTCAAGATATGAAGAGAAGTAAAACTCTTTGTTTTGTCATAATTGAAATGAATCTGAACGCAAGATTCCATAGAATGAACTTGAGAGAATTAACCTAATAGGACTAAAACTTGGAACAAATACAAAAATAGGACTCCTATGTTTAAATTGCAAAACTAGGACTACAAATTACCTAATTGGACAACAATACCCTTAATGATTATCGATCCAGTACTTAACCGGTAGACTAGAATTGGCGATAATATTGTTGCATACATCTGATCGACTGGTCCGGTAGAAAATCCATAGCAGCGCACCGTCCAAGTGATCTCTTTTTCCTCTTTCCATTCTTCTTCCTTCTCCTTCTTTCTTTTTCTTCGTTCTTCTTCCTCATGTTCTTCTCATCTTCTTTTTCCAGATCCTTGTTTCTTCATTTTTCAATTTGTTTATTGTTAATTCATTTACTATTTCAGATTATAAATCAAAATACTGCTTTGGATATGACAACTTGAGATAAAAACGACAATTCAACGAACGGTCATGATCAGAAATATTTGGATTTGGGTTTTTTATTACTTTTTTGGTTTTTGATTAGATATGTTTATGAAAAGACCATAAATGCTTGTTATTAGAAAAATGTCACTTTTATGTCATTATATTATATCAAGATGTCAATATTTTAATGACATGTTTTTAACTGGATTGCCAAATTTTGTCATTTTTAACAATATTATTTTTGAAAACTCCATGATGATGGATGTTTCATATAAAAACATGACATTCTCTCATATCAAGTGGCATTCCTCAGGGAGGTCTGCACAGAGTCACTGTAGGGCAGATCTTTTGTCACTTTTATGTCATTACAATATTTGGAAATGTCATATTGAGAATGTCATGTTTCTACATAAACAAAAACAGAAGTATGTAATTTTGTTTACATTCAACCTATCCTTAAATGTCATATAAAAAAAATAAACATGTCAATTTTTAAAAAATGACATCTTGTTTACCTGTGATGTTAAAATAATGTTAGCATTTTGGAATAGAAAGATGACAATTACATTGTGTTAAAACATGTCATTTTTGAGCAGTGTCAAAACTGTCATCGTAACAAATGCAATACCATAAAAGTAGCATTATTTTTTAAATGGCACTATTTTTCGAACGGTGCAAAAACATGACATTTCTTATATTTTAACTTCAAGGGTGACCTTGTCATTTTAATGTATTTGTGACATTTTTCAATTCAATTTTAAATAGTTATGAAATTTTCAAATTCAAAAATAAAAAATAAATTAAAAATCCAATAAAAAAAAGTTCGAACACTCCAACCTTGTTCAATTCCCATCCCCTCGAACCTTATTTAATTGCCATCCAATTTATCAGATCTAATTGAATCCCAAGAGACAAAAACAGAGTACGGCCATCAAGGAAACGAAAGAGAAGAGAAGAGAAGAGAAGAGAAGAGAAGAGAAGAGAAGACGAAGAGAAGAAGAGAAGAGAAGAGAAGAGAAAGAGAAGTAGAAGAGAAGAGAAAGAGAAAGAAGAGAAGAGAAGAGAAGAAGGAGAGAGAGAAGAGAAGAGAAAGAGAAGAGAACTAGAGAAGAGAAGAGAAGAGAAGAGAGAGAAGAGAAGAGACAGAAGCAGAAGAGTAGAGGAGAAGAGAAGAGAAGAGAAGAGAAGAGAAGAGAAGAGAAGAGAAGAGAAGTAGAAGAGAAGAGAAGAGAAGAGAAGAAGAGAAGAGAAGAGAAGAGAAGAGAAGAGAAGAGAAGAGAAGAGAAGAGAAGGAGAAATTACTTGATTCCATGGGTAAAATTGTAGAAGGCTGCGGAGATGGAGAAGACTGGCGGTTGCTATGGCTACTGTACCAACGAGCGGCGAATACGGCTGTGGTAACCGACGAGCGGCGGCAACAATGAAAGACTAGAAAACCGCTGGAGAACTTGTCGATCATGAGCTGAGGTCTCTGATGAGGAAGGGACACAACACCTCAGTCCCCAGATTGCTATTTTCTAATACGTGGAGGCGGTGATGTCAAATTTAATTAGGGGAAGGGCAAGAATGTAATCTGGAGTCCTATTTGGGATAAATAAACTTATACTCCTATTTTGGAGTTTAGTCAATGTTTTAGTCCTGTTGTGGATAATTTCTTAATGAACTTTTAATCAGAAACCACCAAATATATATATGGGAAAGTTCCCGAAATAGGACTAAAACAATTTAATAATTCCAAAATAGGACTGACATGTTTTTTATTCTCAAAATAAGAGTAATTACTGTCAAGTTTGGAAAATACTGTCATGTTTGAAATCTGGTACTGCTCCAAAACATGACATTAATTAGTCCTATTTTGTGAATAAAAACATGACAGTCCTATTTTGGAATTTTTCAAACATTTTTAGTCCTATTTCGTGGTAATATCTCTATATATATGTATAATTCCAGAAATGTAAATGACTAAGTGGCATACTACACTTGTAAATTTAAAACATTATGTCATGTTTGACTTTAAATTCATTAGATTTGAACCAATGCAAAGATCTAAATCTAAATCTATCTATCTAATCTAAAAACTTATAGAGGCAATGAAGGTTATGCCTTTATGGAATAGAAATTTTGTTGGGTGTAACTCTGTGTATTATTAGGTTGTAAATTCTGCTGGAGTTGTTGTACCCACTGCCATTTCCTCCGTCATATCCTTGTGATTCCGTTCCGTTAATTAAAACCCAACAGCCCTTACCTTCTTCGGCCCAACAAAATGGTTGTGGGTATTCTTTCCCGTATGCGTCTTTTGAATTCCACACCCGGTGAATCAGCACTCCCAAAAGATAAACCACCCACCTTTTTTCTCTCTAACATCCGGGCAGTTCACTACATTTCAATCTCATCTGGATACTTCCTAAATCTGGTCATTCTAATTCTAATTTTGATTTCCCGTATGCATGTGTCCCTCATGTTGCTATTATATATTTGTTGCGATGGAGCGTCGAGGTTGCTGTGAGAACAAGAGGAAGTGGAGTGGTATTTTGAAATCTCGGTACTTTTAAGGTTCCACACAAATTCAATACACGACAGTCAGTCCGCAAGAACTGGCATCCAAAAAACAACCAGATTCAAGGAAAAGGTCAAAGAGACGTAAGTTCACTGTCTCTTGCTTTATCTTCTGACTGTTTGTACCATGTCTGATAAAGGAATGATGGTAATTTGGACCACACAATGCCTCCATTCATGACTTACTATTCTGCGGACTATAAGGACATCCAAAACTACTCTCATCAAGGTATTTCAGTTTATCAGTTGTTGTGTTTGTACTTCCAATTTATATTGTTGATTTTGTTTGAAAAAACTAAAAGAAACAATGCACAAGGACTATGAGTATAATTTCCATGGAAAACTACATGAGTAGGGATCAACGGGTTAAGGGTTATATAACACTTCGTACTTTGATTTTATTTGGAAAGTATTGATTTTAATGCGAAGTAGAGGTCTTTTTTCCACATTCGTCATTCGATATACATTGTTTGGTTGGAATAATAGAGATATTCATTTCTTAGTTTCTATAGGCTACTTGGAGTAACTGATAACCATGTCATTTTCTGCCAAATTGATTTCAGTCAAGTTCTTGTAACCAACCAACAACCGCCTTTTTTCTTTGTTCTGTTGGTTCTTTAAAGGAGCATTTATTCTTATTCTCATTTTTTGGGTACTTTGGATATTATGATTGTGCAAACCCTTGAATATATAATCATCTCCATTAGTAAATTTTTGCATAGGACATCTGAAAAGTAGAAAATCTGTTTATACGTTGTATTTTATACATTCACAAACTAAGTAGTAAATAATCAATATGTTTAATTACTATGAGTAAATAGTATACCCCTTCGAAAAGAAGTAGCCATATATTTAAAAATGATGATTTGATGATATATGTATAACTGTTCTGTTACGTCTGTGATTCATCGAGCTAGAGCAGACACTTCAAAAAAACACCTTATGGTAAAATTAAAAGAATCAAAAGGGAAAAGAAGAACAAAGGAATATAATCACTTCGTGTGATTTTATCATTAGTAGCTTAGTACACATACTTGTTGAATATTTGATAACCATTATCTTTTCCTCCAACTGAGGAGTATATCTTCCTTTCTCAAAGTTCTAAGACACCAACATTTGGCATTTGGCGTTATTACTTTCCCAAAAAGTTATGATTTCATGTTTCACCGTTTTCACAGGTGAAAGGGGGCTAAACAGAGGAGGGACATCTTCTTTTGTTCTGGTGGCTTTTGAAAGCTCCTTTGCTTTTGGTAGATCTAACAGATTAACTATATTACTTTCTTCCCTTTTTACTCCCGGTCCCCAGTTTTTTATCCGCAATATTCAAATTTTTAATTAACTCTTCGAGCATATCTCTTTTCAGCTCGACTGCATCAACAAGGCCATGATTGTGCATTGATGCTTATACATCTTGCTCCATGCTAATGGATATCCTCATTTACAGATTCACCGCAATTTATGCATTGTTTTACTAAAGAATTAATGGCATAAATATTACTCGTAAGGTTTTAAAGGGCAAAATTATGACCAATTTAAAATTTGAACAAAAAGTGAGTTGACCTCTTCCTGGGAAGGATCAAGATGTCTTCTCCAGCTCTTCTTCACTCGTCACTTCCTAGCACCCGCACATCCACGGAGGCTATCATCAAGCTTCTCGCATAAGGTCGTCCCTGCTTCTCACCTTCATCATCGACCATGAGTCCACCACGCGAAGTCATCGAAGCTGACGGAGACCACCAGTGTGACGCCATCGAAGAAGACGGAGACCACCGGTACGACGGCAACCGTCAGCGACGGCGACCGTCTGCGACGGCGACTGTCTGTGACGGCGATGCAAGCTTTATCTTCTTCTTCGTTGCTTCTCTTTACCGTCTCTGTGCTTCAGATCTGTAATCGATTCCAGATCTGTGATAGCTAATTGTCCAGAGATGGGGGTGGAGTGGTGGTTGTTGGGGCTAAGGAGAGTTTCATAGGGGCTAGGGGGCTGGGGAGAGGATGGCAGTGGTTCTTGGGGCGGATCCGGTTGTGGCCGGCGCTAGGCAGGTACACTGTACACGGCAGGGTGGCACTAGTGAGCCGTGGAGGGGAGCAGGGTGTTGGTCGGAGATTTTGACGGAAATAAGTTGGAGCAATGGTGTTGGGTTTTCGAGGTGTTGGGTGCTGGGGGACTTATGATGGGGGCCATGGCGGTCTTAGAGCAGACTGGGCGGGTAATGAAGTTGTGTAGGCTGGCGGCGGCGTCACTGTGCAGCGGCTATAGTGACACCAGTGGTGGCTACAGTGACACGGGCGGTGGCTACAGTGACCACAGGCGGAGCGGCTTTAGTGACATGTGCGACGGCTTTAGTGACACAGTGGCGGCTACAGTGACACGAGCGGCGGCTACAATGACATAAAACTTAATAGTGACATACAAATCTGGCAGACACTATGTTTTTTCAAATATATGACTTTCTAATAGCCTAATCTATTTAGGAATCTTCCTAATATATATTTGGGAATCTGCCTAATATCTATTTAGGAATACTTTGTATTTTGGCAACTCTTCTATTATAAATATATCTGTTAGGACTCCTATTGGAGTACCCCTGATAAGTCCATATTTAGACACGCATTTGATGCATGTTGGGATCTAATTGTGATGGTTTTCCTAGCTTTAAGGTGTTTCAAGTCTCAATTTTAGCTCAAGTTATGTTTACTAGGCGTTGGTTCGAGTTTTGTGTCATTTGGAATCAAAATCAGGAATTTAGAGTTCGGCACCCGGCGCTTGAGAAGCAATCGGGATGAGTTGAGAAGCACTCGAGAGTGGATTGAGAGCCTTGGAGGTCAACGGGAGGTTTATAATGAAGATTTGAAGGAAAAAGAGCTCTAGGATTGGTTATGAGATCAAAAGAAGACGAATAGAGCTTGAAAACAACGATCAGGATGACCTTATGTCAACCGTTCAAGAATATCTCTTTGTATAAACATCCAATGTACACGATTCAAGTTCCACATGAAATCTAACTTCAAGGGCTACAAATCATATGAAGACACTGTTTCGCGATTATGAGAGGAAGAAGGTGAAAACAGACAATGAAGTCAGAGATCCCTGTTGCGATTTCAGAATGCGACCTTCCACCGTTTTGATCATATCTCTTGATTGGATGATTCAAATCCCATTATGCAAGTTGGGGTGGATAGAGGACTTCATTATCTACAATTTTCATGAAGGAAGTTTTGTCAAATTCAGAAGTTTCACGCACGCCGTGCGTAGGGGAACACACGACCGTGCGTCCGAGGCGAGAAAACAAGGAAGCTACTGCCAGTCACGCACGGCCGTGCGTGGAGGGACGCACGCCGTGCATGCCTAATTTTTGCACAATACATGAGCCGGACGCACTGGGGGACGCACTCCGTGCATGGGCCCCGTCCGTTCCCCCTGGATTCCTAATTTCGCCCGAATTGCTCCGTTTTTCCTATTTAAACAGCCTGTAAACCCCATTTTCAAGCGGGGGGTGGGGGGGTGGGGGTGGGGGGGTTTAGAGAGATTGCTTAGCACGAATTTTAGAGAGCTTTTTAGCCTTTTTCATCAATCTTTTGGGATTCTTTGTAAGTTCCATCTTTTTAATTAATGACATTTAATTCTATTCTTCCCAATTCTATTGATTCTTCAATTATGAATTGTGAGTAGTTTAATTAGGGATTTGGGATTGATGAAGGGGTTGATCATGATGTATGGCTAGTTTCATAATGGATTAATTGCATGAATGTCGTTTAATTTGTGTTTGAATAATTTAATTGATATCTTTTGTAACCTGGAACCGCGGCTAGAATTACAATTGCTTGTAGAATAAATTAAGAGAGATCTAGTTTATTCTAGGACACATTCACACACTTAATCGTTTGCTAAGAAATTAGTAGCGATTAAGGGGTCGTAAGCTCGCTCGTCTTGGCAATAATTTAGGATCTTGTTGCATGAGAAATTAGCCTGGTCCCGTAATTTATTGTACTCTACGCCGCGAAAGCGGAAAAAACTTAGTAATGATTAGCTAGGATCAATTAAATTAATTTCATGTAATTAGGCCTGATCTGTCAGAAATCTTGTTACCCCTGAATCAATCCATGTTCCCTTCGTCATTAATTAGAGAGAACCCATTTATTTTAATCGTTTAGTTGCAGTCTAATTTTCCATTCCAATCATTTCTCGCACGACGCATTTATTTTATTTATTTCTTTTAAACGCTGAATTTAATTAATTCTTGATTCCCTTTTGTCCATCTCTGTGGAGACGATACTCGTACTTACACCACTATATTACGATCTATTTTAAGTGCGAGAAAACTCACATCAACCCCTTTCCCATTATTTTCACATGGTATCCAGAGCTTAAGTTTTTAAATACAATTATTTTTTTCTTTTTTTTTTCGGTTCCCATGAACCCTAGTACAGCCGCCGCCTTGGGGTCAACTGTTGTCACATCTACGACAGTTTGCGATCCTTTGAGGACGAGCGCAGCTGATATGGCGCAGATCACCTTCTCCGCGTCGCTGACCACGGTGCTTGCTTCCTGTGTGTCGTTCAATTCGCCGCCTGCTGCTGCCTATGTCTGCACAACCCACTTTTTCTGCGTCGCTGACCACGGTGCTTGCTTCCAGCGCGCCGTTGAGTTCGCCGCTTGCTGCTACAGACATTGATTCTTTAGATATATTTACTAAAAGTTTTTTTTGTTTGCAATTTCATTTTTAAAAGACAATCTGCGCGTTGTATCTCCCGCACAGTTTGAGGAGGTGTAATAGCCTAATATATTTAGGAATCTTCCTAATATATATTTGGGAATCTGCCTCATATCTATTTAGGAATACTTTGTATTTTGTCAACTCTTCTATTATAAATGTATCTGTTAGAGCTCCTATTGGAGTACCTCTTTCCCATTATTTTCACATTTTCTTGATCACTTTTTTGCCCCCTTTTAAAAGTAGTCATTTTTTTTGTAATTGGTTCAAAATTAGCAATATTCAAATAAAAACCCCTTTACTAAGAGCATCTTCAATGCTATAATGTCCACGGTGCACATGTGTCATGAGTGATAGCCACATAATTATTAGCAAATAAATTATTTCTCTCCTTATTTGAATGATTTTATATAATTTTAGTAAGTTTTTCCCTGCAATGTCAACAACAATGTCAACATTAGACGGTCTCTTTGACATTGTGGAGAATAACTTACCAAAACTGTATAAAATCATTCAAATAAGGAGAGAAATAATTTATTTGCTAATATTTATGTGGTCATCTCTCATGCCACGTGTGCACCGTACACATTGTACCATTGAAGATGCTCTAAATATATTGGACTAACATCCATCCTTTTTGGCTTTGAGACCCTAAGTTCATAGATTTTTTAATTTTAACCATTTTTATCTTCTTGTAGATACCATATGGATTATAAACATATAACTATAGATATATATTGCATAAAATATATTGGGCATTATCCCAATAGCGTATCGCGCGTTACAAAAACTAGTATTAAAACATAAATTCCACAGTATCCTCAAAATGTTGTACCTTTTGTATATGGACGAATTAGAATGTAACAACTGATTAATTAAAATATTAACAAACGATGAAATAATGATATGGACCAATGAAATGTATTATTGGTACAGTTCAATCAATTATTTTGGAGTGCCCTAGCACTCACCATATTAAAATATTCCATAAATCAAAGTCTTTGTACTTGTCAAATTGTTTGTTGATCACATATACTATCTTCCATAAATATGTTTGTTTCTATAGATATGTTTGTTTTCCTATGTTTTTGAAGCAAATAAAGATGATTAGTAAAAAAATTGCGTCAAAAATAGTAATTTATTTGAATTGAAATATCTTTATGATATCATAATAAACATCTTTATGATATTATTGGGTTGGCACATCAATCTGTTGAACTGAGAAATTATAATCAAAATAAATTTTATTAATAAAATAAAGAAAAATTATATAAAAAATAAAATAGTCTATTTCAGATAATTCTATCAGAAAAATAACTTCAACCTTATTTATTTTTATTATTACTCTATTCAAGGTGCGAAATCGAAAGTTACGCGTTTCGTAAAAAATAGATGATAAATCTGATAAGCTAAAAATAAGTATTACCAAACGGACTCTTAATGAGCATATCAACTTTTATGTATCTCATGCAACTATGCAAGATAGTAAGGGAGGTAAATTCTTTGTTTTTTAATCTAGAAGTTTCAGTTTGTTTCCCTCCCGACTCAACTCAAAGTACAATATCCGTACTTCAAAAGTTGAAAGTAATACTTTTTGAAAAACTGTTTTTTGAACAACATTACTTTCATTTAACCATCTTTGCAACATGTTTAACTTCTTCAAGTCTTACCTATTTATATTTACAAAGCCGGCTTTGGGGTCAATTAACCTAGGCATTTGCCTAGGGCCTCTCATTGGGGAAGGGCCTCAAAAATCACGAATAAGAATATTAATTAGTAATACACCGTAGGAATGTTTAGTTTTAAAATTTAGCAATTCGAATTGGAAATAGGTAGCAGAATACCAATCCTGATTCCTAAACTTCCACCGAATTTGTGGTCAATTTTGCAATTTCACTCTTTGTCTAATCATCCATTCATTTAGGATTTTAGGTATCTCTTTGTAGATAGATTAAATTACGACCTTATAGCCTCATCTTTATGGACTGGTTTGAGTTATGAATTCTATTGTCTAAATATCAGTTGAATATTTGAATTGTGGTTTTTAATAGAAACCACCTGTATTAATTAATACTACAATAATCACAATACTCAAACTAATAATAATTTTATTTTACGCTCCTTATTATAATTTATCACTATTAATTTATAATGTATTTTTTAATTTTTGTATTTTATTAACTGAATTGTTTGTGATTTTTCTCTCAGTTAATCTTTGTAGGCATTTTCATGATAGGTAAACATTTATTTTGACTCTATGTGAACAAAGAGAACGATAGTACGTATATTGAGAATATTAAAGGTGCTAGTATAGTTTTTGGTTCATTTTTATAGATATATATACAGAGTATTTGAAATGTTTTTAATTTGACGTTCACACTCTATTGTTTATTTTGAATATGTTATATACTTTGTTTCTTGTATGAAATGTTTGCATTCAATTTATCTCAAGTTTTCCAACTTCATGTTATAAATAAATGTTATTAATATGATCAAGTGTTTTTTTGCCTAGGGCCTCTAAAATTCTAGAGCCGGCCCTGTATATTTACTGCTTGTTAGTGAATTTTCGACATGTTTTTTCAATTGCACCAAGAGCTGATTAGGTGATATATTTAATATTTCTAATGTCATTACTGGATTACCTAAAACACTATACAACTTTCATTAAGTTTGTTGTTTCTTGATGCAATATATTGAGTTCTAGAGACTCACTGTTCATCAAGATTTCATGAAGTTGTTAGGATACAAACCAATTAGGAGAAAATTAATAAGGTAGAGAAGATTTCAGCTATGTAATCTTCTATCATTGAAAAGTGAATTTAAAATGCTCTAGGTTATTTTTTTTAGAGTCTTGATAGCTTCGATTCACTTTTATCATGAAAATTCTAATATGTGTGCATATAAATCATGTGATTATGTCTCAAGTACACTATGAACTTTGGTATTTATTTAGGGTAATAATAGATATAAATCTTTAGGGTTTTTCTTATTTTAGATTTTTTTTAACAAAACTAATATAGTGACTAAGAGATCAGAGGTGAATAACTGAATAATATGGTCGACATCTCAAATCTTCAATGTTGCAATTAGAATAGCATGAAAGAAGAGTTAAATATAGTGTAGAATGAATAATTCTTATTTTACATTTCTACATAATTTATCATTTTATCGTTAACGTCATTTATTAAACCTGGGATATGAATTTACAAATAAAAAATTATGGTGTTAAATGTTATTGAGATTGTTACATCTACTCCCTAATATTTGTATATTTTATTTTTTATGTATAATGTTTAGATATATTCTTTTATAAATTGCATTTAAATTCAAATGTTAAAAATTGTGTGAGTTAGTTGCAAAAATTATCATTTTACCGTGTTATAGAATATTTTGTTTTCACGTGTTAAATACTTAAATCATGTTTGATTGTTCCTTGTAATAATTAGAATATAATTGACAAAATGTTTTTGAAACCAAACCATATATATAAAGAAAGAGTTCAATAAGCATCAATCTCAATGGAGTGCGATTGTGAGATTGATCCTAATTTACCCTAGGCCTCCCAAACCCCCTTCCCCGACGCCCCCTGGGGTAAAGAATCAATCTATGCATACTTTTTATTAAGAGGAATCAATAGAAAAATAGATAGAACTTTTATTCTAACAAGTTGCTATGACTTACTCCGTATTATTAATATCAATAAGTAAAATATCGCTTTTATTTATTAAGAAATCAATATATAAATAATCATCTTATTAAGGAATCAATACGAAAGAAGTAATAATTTCTGAAACTAAACATCACAACTACAATATACGTACTACGTAGTATATTATTGGTTTCAATAGGCCGGGAAAGAATTATTTTATTCATTAATAACTCGATATGTAATGATTGCTTTAATTTATTGCGTAATCAAAATGGGAAAATAACCAAAAAGGAAAGAATAATTATGATATCAACAAATTTAGCAAAATGTACTATCACAGTATCACTTGTAGAGTTGTAGTTTTCCCAAGCAACACAGTTCCAACATCTAGTTTGATATTCTATCCGAGTGTAGTACGAAGTATAATCTTTTGATTAGTAGAAACTACAAAGCTGTCTTTACAAATAATTAAACTAAAATAATTGTAAATATACAATAATAAAAATATATAATACATAGAATACCTGAATTTTAATTAACAAAGATAAGTTACTACGTATTGTAAGTCAATACTAATGGGAATATGGGATGCGTAAACTGTATTTGTAATAATTATATTAATTAGATCTTTTCTTTAAAAGGTAAGAAATGACATTCATATGAATCATATTCGAATCTTAAGTAATCATTCCCTATATTAAAATTTGCTCTATTTTAGTAAACAAATATGTTGCCGAGTATATAAGAGTATATTCATTCCATCTATATTACTACGTATATAAGATTTTGTACTTTTAAAATCAAACAATTCAAACTAAAAAAAGAGTATATTCATTCCATCTATATTCAATAGAGTATATATATAGGGGAGACTACTCCATTAGAGCCGCAATTGCACTTGAAGAAAAACACAATGAAGATATATCCTTCTTGGCTATCAAACATGACGTTGGGATATCAACTCCTTATGTTGGTATTCTCACTTCTCCTCCTAACCATTTCATCAGAATCTAATAACCAAAACCATCACCCAAATCCAATGTATGGTAGTTTCCGCCACACCATTCCCCATCCCTATTGGCTAATTAAGAGGGTGAACAGAGATGATATGAAGAGGGAAGTTCCATCAGGTCCGAACCCCGGACAGAATAATAAAAGAATGGTGCGTGACGGCCCAAACCCGACACAATCAGCTATGAAGAGGGAAGTTCCATCCGGTCCGAACCCCGGACAGAATAATATGGTGCCTGACAGCCCAAACCCGACAGAATCACTGGCCACATCAGCGATACCATACTTGGTTGTGAAGAAGGATGTAAAAGGGCATCCAAAAGACGAGAAAAGATCAGTACCTAACGGCCCAAACCCGATGGAACCACCAGCCACATCAAGCATACCATATTGGGTTACGAAGGAGGAGGATGTGAAGAGGCAAGTTCCAAACGGTCCAAACCCGACTGAGCCTCCTTTGTCATCATTGATTTTAACAGATGAGAAAAGATCGGTGCCAAACGGCCCAAACCCGATGGAGCCACCAGCCACATCAACGATACCATATTGGGTTGTGAAGGACAGAAAGTGGAAAGTTGTGATACCTTCAGAACCAAGTCCAACTGAATCCCCTATTCCAGTAGTTCTAGTATAAGTTATATATCTACCACTACAATTTCTCAACTAATAATATATTGCTTCTTTATATGATCTAGTTTATCTTTTTCTATAACAAATTACACTAGTGAGTGGGAAATAATGATGTTATAGAAAGTCTGAGTTCTATTCAATGACATGATATTTTGTCAAAAACTAACAATTTACAAGTGCAAATAACAAATGGAAGGCTGATATTTCCATGGTTGTGTATAAAGATACGACCCAATTCGTGTCCCTGGCCTCTATTATTAACTTTAATAAACCAAACAAAACCAAACAACTCTAGATTCTCAGCATCTCCCCTCTGGAAAGGGTCATTCATCTTCAATATGTCCTTAACACTTAAAAATATAAGTTCATAAGTTTATACGCACATCCATTCTCACTAAATATTAGAGTAATTGCTAATCTCAACAAACTTGGTCCTCGTCCTCTATAGCTTCCATTTCTTATAACTGACAATGTAGTGATAACTTAATATTTTGGACTATTTTTAAGGGGAAAACTCTCCTGTCTAAATTCTCATTTTCTTTTTTTTTCCTTACAATGCACAAATACTGATAAATGATAACTTAATTATTTGGACTGTTTAAAGGGGGAAACTCTCCTTTCTAAAATCATAATCGTGATAAGGGTATCACTACAAAAAACAAAAACTTGTTTTTGGAAAGGAATCCTTGTCACATCCGAGCCAAAGATAGTCACAGAATTTGTCTGCGTTTGTCCCAGCCATCACCACATTTTTCATGGGATCGCTTGTAGGTGATGATGACTTGGACGAACACACAAATTCCGAGACTATCTTTGGCTCAGATGTGAAAATCAGAGACAATACTTTGGCATGCCCGTATAGGCACAAAATCTGGAACCGAACGTCCGAACCAACACCACTAGACTTGGAAAAACTGTGAAGGATTCCTTGCCACAAACGAGTTTTTTTGTAGTGTAGTGATCTCATATTTTTTAATTAAGCATCCCCTTATGATTTACAGTGCTATTGGCAATATTTTTACTACAACAACAGTTTTTTAACTTTCATGATTTCTAATGGAATAAGCCAAACAAATTCAGCTAAAAGCAAAACATTATGAAATTCGGCCTTGGTGACAAGCAAGTATCACATTTTCAACTTGTGCAAGATACTTGCGTGTTACCAATGAGAGCATCAATCTTCTGTGCAAATTCTTCTTTCCTGCAAATGCAGGTATTTGAAAGGAGGTTTATACTAGAACCATAAATGCAAGATAAAATTTGTTTTAAGGCTATGTTTGGAACTGAGAATGTGGTAGATAAAGGGGGAAAGAACTAAAGAAAATGGTTCTCTCATATTTGGTTTTACCTTAGAACCCAAAATTGAAAATTTTAAAGATTGATATATAATTAAATTTTGTAGTCTTTATATAATTGAAAAACTTAAATCGAAAATGATTTTGAACAAATATATAGTTGAAGCAGTTTTTTGTTTCTCAACGATATTTTCTTCCCTTCTAAATTTCCTCTATTTTTTCCTCCCTGCTTTCTTTCTCTAGCATCTTCCAAGCTCGTAAAGGGAACCCAAATTTCGAAAGATTTTATTTACTAGTCCCTATATTGCCAGGACTTTGTATGCTGCACATCTTCTAACTGATTGATTTACAGAATTACAGTACAAATGGGGGCTTCAAACTGCACTTTTACGTGTTTTGGCTATTAACTGTGTTTTTTTACTTCTCGAAGGCTCGAAGTACCATAGTTATAGCCGCGTATCATGAACACTTGCCCATCACCTGCAAATTGTTTAAAAAGATATGATAGTATAAATAAGTAAATGCGTAAAGACAGTTAGCAACATGTAATAATAGTGCAACTTCTCTTCTGTGTTCACAATAGCATGTTAGAAGATTAATTCATCATTTCAATGTAACTATAGTTGTTACCTGTTAACAATAATTCCACCCTATATAAGCGCTACTGTATGAGGAGCTTGCTGTGATGCACCTGGGAATATATAGTTTATCTGGGCCCCCACCAAAGCCTCTTCCCAATCTATAGAAATGCCCATCAGCTAACATGAAAGAAATAATTGAAAATCAAGAAATGAAAAGAAACGAATGGAAGTGCAAGATTCAGAAAAAGTTGCACAAAAATTAGAGAGGATTACATTATCAAACGACAGAAACTTAAAGTTTGCATCATAAACTACCTAAAGAGTTTTTGTTTTACTTAAAGTTTGCATCATAAACTACCTAAAGAGTTTTTGTTTTATTAAACAAAATATTCAACGTTAAATACTTACTACACATATCGCTGCATTGTGGTCTCCATTTGTGAAAATGCAATCAACTCTGAGCTATTCCAAGCCAAAGTGACCTGAGGAACGGCTACTGATTTTACTATGTCATCAGATATACCCAGCTGACCATGTTTTCCAGACCAAAATCCATAAACACAACTTCCCATATTACCAGCATTAACCCCTTTTCCAGCCCATGGGTCGAAGTGTTTTACAATAGAAATGTGCCATCTTTAAATACAAATAAAAAGATATGGTCTGCTTATGGCAACTGGATAGTCGTCATCATCATTACCCCAGTGCCGCAAAGGCTCCCACCTACGGTGGGGTAAGGGGGTCGGATGTACGCGGTCTTACCCCTATACTAAAGTATAGAAAGACTGTTTCTGAATGACCCATAATGAAAATCGCGTCAAAATTGCATAGACTGACTGTACTTCATAACAAAGAAGCGCAGACAGTTTAGTGAACCATTTTGTTTTATTCCATCATATTCCCAAACCAAGAAATAGCGAGTCTTTGGCTCCATTAAAAATGATGGAAAGTGGCAACTGGATAGTGTTTATACCAAAAACCAAACATACCCAGTATGTGCCACATAAAAGACAGACGGCTGATGGTGAGATCTACACAGACTTTATCTCTATCGCTTTGAGTGAAAGGCTGTTTCCGTGAGTACCCCAGATAGGGAAATTTAGGGAAAAGTGTCAAATAGGCCCCCCTACTCATACGAAAAAGTCAATTAAGCCCCCGAACTCAAAAAACATCCAATTAAGTCCACGAACTAAATATAACGAGGCAAAACAGTCCTTTTAGCAGGATATTAACTGTTCCCAGTTAAGTTGTATGTGTGGCAAATGATGTGACATGCTTTTACATTTTCTTTTTCTCTTTTTCTCTTTCTTTCCTTATTTCCTTATCTCTTTTAAACCGCTTAATTACCTGCTAAAAGGACTGTTTTGCCTCGTTTTTTATAGTTCGTGGGCTTAATTGAGTGTTTTTTGAGTTCAGGGGCTTAATTGACTTTTCTGTATTAGTAGGGGGGCCTATTTGACAGTTTTCCCGGAAATTTAAGAAACTTGGAAAGATGTTGACAATTTTATGAAATTCTTAAAAATTCTGAGCATTTTGTAAACAAATAGCTTGAGAATAATAAAATATCAAAAGAGAAAAGGTAGTGTGAAAATGAAATGAAAAAAATAATGTGAAAGATCATAGAAACACAAGTGCTTTTTTTAATTCAATTGTTGTAAATTTGCAAAAGTAAATTATTTAGCTGATACAATTTTACCTTTGACCCAAGCAAGAGAATGCTGCATACCTGATGTGAGTTTTCTCACACTTAAAAATGTAGTAGTATAGTAGTGAAAGTACGAGTATTGTCTCTATAGGGACAGACAAAAGGGAATTAAAGATTAATTAAATTCAACGATTAAAAAGAAATAAAAATAAAATGCAATTGTGCGAGATTGATTGGTTTGGAAAATTAAAATGAAGATGAACGAATAAAATAAAGCTTGGTTTCTCTCTAATTAACGACGAAGGGGACAAGGATTGATACCGGGGTAACCAGATTTCTGGCAGATCAGGCCTAATTACATGAATTTAATTTAATTGAGCCTAGTTAATCATTACTAAGTTCTTACCGCTCTCGCGGCGTAGAGTACAATAATTTAGGGGACCAGACTGATCTCTCATGTAACAGGATCCTAAATTATTGCCTAGACGAGCGAATTTACGGCCCCTTATTCGCTACTAATCTCTTAGCGAGCGATTAAGTGTGTGAATGTGTCCTAGAACAAATTAGATCTCTCTTAACTTATTCTACAAGCAATTGTAATTCTAGTCGCGATTTTAGATTACAAAAGATATCAGTTAAATTATTCGGACACAAATTAAACGGCATTCATGCAATTAATTCATCAAGAATTTAGCCATACATCATGATCAACACCTTCATCAACCTCAAATCCCTTATTAAACTACTCACAATTCATAATTGAAGAATCAACAGAATTGGGAAGAATAGAAATAATTGTCATTAATTAAAAAAATGAACTTACAAATAATCTCAGGGTCTTGGAGTAAACAATGATAAAAACGCAAGTAAATTCGTCCCTAGGCCTCTCCGTAATGTTCGTAACCCTCAAAAAGGAGTATGGAGGCCTTATTTATAGAAAAGGGGGAAATTTTGGTTGGATTAGGATTTCCGGAGGTAGGCACGATCGTGCCTACCTCCGTGCCTGCGGAGCATTCGCGCGTCTCAGGTGCAGGCACGATCGTGCCTCCCCCGCCGGACACGATCGTGTCTGGCTGGCAGTGAACTCTCGCTTGCTTCGTCTTCGGGCACGATTGTGCCTATACCCAGGCACGGCCGTGGCTGGCTTATTCTTTGCCGTTTCTCACCGTTTCTTGCTCCAAACGCTCCCGAATGCATCCAAGCAGGGCCGTCTAGAGCACTTTTGAGGCCCTAGACAATCAAATATTATTGGGATAAGGGTCAGATAGGGCCTCGAACTTGGGAAAAAATGTCAAATAAGGCCATATTTAGGATGCTATGTCCGGTTGACGCCATTTGGGGCGGTTCCCGGTGAAATTTTTTGATGATTTTTTTTTAGAATCTTATCCATTAAGTCTAGTTTACTCATATCAAATTTGAACTAACAGTTCAATCGGGAAGACATTCAAATGAATTCTTGAAGATAACTACGCTTTTAACTGCACAGTTATCTTCAAGAATTCATTTGAATGCCTTCCCGATTGAAGTTTTAGTTCAAATTTGATATGAGTAAACTAGACTTAATGAATAAGATTCTCAAAAAAATTCATCAAAAAATTCTATCAGGAACCGCCCCAAATGGCGTCGGCCGGACAGAGCATCCTAAATATGGCCTTATTTGACATTTTTTTTCAAGTTCGAGGCCCTATCTGACCCTTATCCCAATATTATTTGATTTTGAGAATATATTACAATACGTTTTCCTTAACATAATATAAAGAGTGTAATATGAAACAAATAGAATCGAAGAATACACAAAATGTGCCATAGATATTATGTACGTAAGAGAGTATTTCATTGAATGCAAACAATCTAAAATAGATATAAAAAATACATGAAAATTCTAATTATGTATTTTTTGTGTGTTTTGAATTGTAAAATTAGTACGAACATTATAACAATCAAAACTATTAACATTAATTCTTGATCGGTAATATACTCAACCCAGTTAGCTAGTCTATCTTTGCCATGGTTTGATCAGATATAATCTAACAAACTATATTTTCTAATTCCTTTCCTGAAATGGTTAGAAAGAAAATATAAATGAGCTCAAACCTTAATTAATTATTTAAATCAACTTAGTTTTCTATCCAATAAAGTCATAGTTCTAATCAATCTTGTTTTTCTTTGTCAAAAATCAACAAGTATATTACGGAGTAATTTTCTAACCAGCTTAGTTACGTTTTAACTTCCGATACAAAATCACCGAACAATCATGAGTCCCATACATACGATTTTGTGCTTTTTAAAGCATAATTAAGTAAAAACAATGAAACCATTATACTATCGTATTTGGGATGAAAACGCTCAAATTCAAAATGAACAAACAAAATAATTGTGATTTGTGAAGAACAACTGATAAACACCTAAATGAATAAAAATAATAACTTTTATAACTTGAAACGCAAATGAATAAAATAATAATTTTGTAATCTGTAATATACTTCGTTACGTACTCCATATGAACGTTAAAAACCAAAATACGGAAAACTAATCTAAAAAAGTAAAGAAATATTCCACATGTGAGATCTTACATCAGTTTATTAATATGTAAAATACTTCTTAAAAATGTAAAATACTTTCGTAGTAAACACGTACACATGCTTCTTACATAACCCCTTATTTCCTACTCCGTATTTGGAATTCTAATTTCTAATTAAATAAATGTATATACTATTGATTTTTTTTAAATTGGAGGCCCCATATTATTTGGAGGCCCTAGACATTTGTCTAGGCTAACTCCCACAAAAGCCAGCCCTGCATCCAAGGTCGATCCAAACGCTCTTCCTTCATTAAAACTTCATCGTGAACCTCCCGGTGACCTCCAAATCTCTCGAATCTTTCTCGAATGCTTTCTAACTCTTCCCGATGGCTCCTCAAACGCCAATGCCGAACTCTAAATTCTCGATTTTGACTTCAAATGACACAAAACTCGAATCAACGCCAGGTAAACACAACTTGAGCTAAAATTGAGACTTGCAACACCTTAAAGCTAGGAAAACCATCAAAATCCGACCGCAACACGCATCAAATGTGTGTTGTAATACAAACTTATCAATACCACAAGCAATTTGTTTGACATGTCTAGAGCTAAATATGGTAATTCTACAGGAGAGGAGTGGAATATGTATTCTCCAAGACCAAGCTGCCCAAACACATCATCCCCACACAAGAAGAGTTGACTGCTATATAGCATTAATTGAAATCCAAACCAAAACAGAAAATATGAATTCCCACGTATGATAAAATCCAGGTAAAAAAGCAAACATAAACCTGAGGTGGTGTGTGACTGTGCGTCCTAAAGAACACTCCAATGAAGAGGAGAGCAGATAGACCAGAAACAAAACCAGAGTGACTACAACCAGCAGAAATATATGTAACAACAAAAGCTACCAAAGTCTCCACAACCATAGGCTGCACACTGTTAACAGCTTCCCTATGGCCCAATTGCCCAGATGTAACCCTACCCCATGTTACCACTCTTCCACCTGCAAATGCCCAACTTTGAATGACCGTGTAGTAGCACTATTTTCCAGCTTACCAGTCATACATCTCTGCCAAGCACTAATATTTTTACTTCACCGATGGGTTAACAATGAGAATATTAAGGTTTGAAGTAGTCAATAATGAAATAAAAATAAGGTTGAAGGTATATTTTGGCTGAAATGACTTAAGCTGATTAAGATGACCACTTCAGCTTTTTAGCCACATGTTTTCTTTATCTTTTTACTGTAGATACTTTAGATATTGTTAAATGTCCCACACCGGAAAATTGACAAAAACTAGAGTGCTATATTAAGTTTCGGGCTACTCCTCCTAACAGGTTGACCTTTTAGGATGGAACTCCGTGTCTTAACATGGTATCAGAGCCAAATCGATCCATGGTGTGGGGCCCCTTATGAAAAATGACGACAGGATAAAAAAAATTGAAAAACCGATGAAAAATGAATGACGACACGATCCAGACGAAGTGTCTGGTTGTGAGAAGGGGTGTTAAATGTCTCACACCGGAAAATTGAGAAACACTAGAGTGCTATATTAAGCTTCGGGCTACTCCTCCTAACAGGTTGACCTTTTAGGATGGAACCCGTGTCATAACAGATATCTTCTTTAGTAATTCAGCTGATTCCCTCAATCATTCAGCCACACTGTGGTCATTTTAAAACTTACAGCAGGATCTCAAACTTGAGCTATATTCTCATCACTTCTCAAAATTTGTGTTAGGGTTTCAATTTTTAGACGATTGCCATTCTATCCAACTCAGTAGTTTTGAGCTCAAAAATTGTATTTTGGGTAACCACGAAAACAGATAAAAGTGGGGAAAAACAAGTAATTGGGCAATATCTAAACAGTTCCATGAACGTAGGTAGGATGAATGAAACCTGAGGTAAGAGCGATGACATGAGCACCGCCGCAAGAGAGGAGAGAGAACGGAGCAACTGAGGGTGGTGCTCGTCTAAGAGCTTCCCCGTTCCCTCTGTGCCTGCCCCCCTACTCCACATCTCATCTTCCGCTTTATCTGTCAATCTTTTGTTCGCTTCCGTTGCCTACTTGCGGCCGACGGAATGATGACTGGTCAGAATTCCTTAGTACATGTGAAAAGAAGCTATTTTTAAAAAACCGAACCTATGTTTAATTGAAAATTTTCTTTGATATATACTACCTATTTTGTGGTGAGAAATAAGAATAGTAAAAACTGTGTGGTTGAGATTTGTGTAGAGAAGGGAGAAATGTGTAGGACCACAAATTAGTTGCTTTAATGGAGAAATGGTAAAATTTTTTGGGACAACCAAAAAAAAAAGTTGGCAAAGTCCAATGGGACAGAGGGAGTATATATATATATATATATATATATATATAGAGAGAGAGAGAGAGAGAGAGAGTCCTTTTCCTGTCCGGCCAGGCCAGACAGGAGGCTCGTCCGGCCACCTCAATTTGAGGTGATTCCCGGTAGTATTTTTGGCTCAAATTTTTTGTGTCTGTTCTTCATCAAGTCTAGTTCATCCATATCAAATTTGAGCAAAAAATTCAACCGGGAAGGTCGTCAAATGAATTTTGCAAGTTAACTAGTCTGGAATATACATATAAAACGCAGTGAACTTGCAAAAATCATTTGACGACCTTACCGATTGAATTTTTTGCTCAAATTTGGTATGGATGAACTAGACTTGATGAGGAACATACACAAAAAATACCATCGGGAACCACCTCAAATTGAGGTGGCCGGACAGGGGAGTGGTCCGGCCTGGCCGGACCTGAATAATTCTCTCTCTCTCTCTCTCTCTCTCTCTCTCTCTATATATATATATATATATATATAGATAAGAGATCAAGTGCAAACCATGCTTAAAATACTAACCTACAAACCCAATAATATGCAACAATTTGAACTTCAATATGCAGTACAAATAATGTAAAGATGCATACTGTGAATTTCAATATGCAATACAAATAATATGCAATACTTTGAACTTTAATATGCAGTACAAATAATATGCAACACTTTGAACTGCAATATGCAGTACAAATCATGTAAGATGCACTGTTTATGATGGTTTGTAGGTTAGCATGGGAGGACTAGTTAGTATGTGATCTCACCCCTATATATATATATATATATATATATATATATATATATATATATATATATATATATATATATATACAAGAATGTTCAGGTCTGAACGTTCGGACGGGAGCCTCCGTCCGAACACCGCCGTTTGGGGCGGTTCCCGGTGGAATTTTTTGATGAAATTTTTTGAGCATGTTCCTCATCAAGTCTAGTTTGTCCATACCAAATTTCAGCTCAAACTTCAATCGGGAAGGCATTCAAATCATTTTTTGAAGTTGACTGCATTTTTATATGTATATTTAGACGCAGTCAACTTCAAAAAATGATTTGAATGCCTTCCCGATCGAATTTTGAGCTGAAATTTGGTATGGACAAATTAGACTTGATGAGGAACATGCTCAAAAAATTTCATCAAAACATTCTACCGGGAAGGTGACCAAACGGGCTCGGCCGGACGGAGCATCCCGTCAGGCCGGCGTGACATGAAGATTTGTCTATATATATATATATATATATATATATATATATATATAGGGGTGGGTTCAAGTAAAAAGTAGTCTTCCCATGAAAAGTGAGAATAAATCTTGACCTTTGATCACTTGAAAATGGATGGATTAGATGAACTTTAAACATAAGAGACGGTTTCAAAAAATGTGCAAATGTTTACACTATAAAGTGGATAGCTACTAACCAAAAGTGCACTCACGCGTGTCAAAAAAGATTGTCAAAATTTTCAAACTTGTGCACTTTTTATTTGATATCGTATTGCACTTTTGTGTTCTACGTGTGCACTTTTTGACTATTCTGATACACACTTGTCACAATATTTTCAAAAAAAGTTCTCCATAATTACACAAATGCCACCGCGTTTCCCACTTAAAAATTGATCTCTTCCATCCATTTTTTCACATCAACGGCCAAGATTAGCTCTTATTTTTCACCTATGAAGTACTTTTTATTTGAACTAAATTCTATATATATATATATATATATATATATATATATACAGGATTATTCCTGTTTAGAATTTCCGGACAGGAGCCCCGTCCGGCCTCCTCAATTTGAATTTTTTACTGAAATTTGGTATGGATGAACTAGACTTGATGAGGAACATACACAAAACAATTGAGCAAACAATTCCACCGGAAAGGCCCCAAATGGAGGAGGCCGGACAGGGCTCCTGTCCGGAATTTCCGGACAGGAATAGCACTCTATATATATGTCCTGAATTAAATTGAAAATTTTCACTTTGATTTGAAGTGGTGGGAGAAGAAGACGTGCACATCATCTAGCTTCGTCTTCCTCATTAATATTTTTATTTACACATGCATTTAAATTACGCACACATGTATACATTGTATGAAGGTAAGATATATTATGAGTACATTACTTGATTAGTATCACCCGTACTCCATATTATTGGTGTTAGAGATATATGGAGCTTTTGACCTGCTTGAATCATCTATTCAAACGCAATTGAATATTAGGTGTATTTTTTTATCAGGGATTTCTGTTGGTGCGACTCGGTGACAGAGGAAAGAATGTACAGAGTAACAAGCCGAAGCGGTAACGAAGATGGGCTAAAATGATAAGATAAGGGTATAACAGGTTTTTTAAAATTATAGGGTTGTATTTAATAATTAATGGATTGTGAACTACTCCGTATGTAACACCGATACGGATACGGGGCCATATTTATAAATATTAAAAGTTATGGGGGTGTATTTACAAATATTAAAAGTTATAGGGGTGTATTTGTAAATATTAAAAATAGATTTTTTTTTGAAAATGTATACATATAATATCGTATGACGTCTACCCATTCATTGCATTGAAGCATTTTTCTTTTTCAAGATACTTAGTAATAAATTCATAATATTTTTCATATAGACTAGTGCATCTCGAAATATAAATGTAGTCAATAAGTCATTAATTTAAAATGAGAAATAAGTCAAACAATTACAATCTTGAAATTAAAAGTGCAAGTACCCAAAGTTCTAGAATAATGAAGATAGAAAACAATATTTTAAAAGTTCTAACTTCTAATACATATTTTCACTGGAAGTATTAATTTCCAGGGATAATATCGTCTTCCAAAAAAACGGCATCCAATTCCGGTTCATCTATGGAGAGGTTGGCAAACTCAAGTACTCCTATATCCTCCATACTCCCAAAATCATCTCCACCAACATCCCACATTTTACTTTTGTCATTCATATACTGTTTAGAAGCTCGTGATAAAAGACGAAGATTGTTATGAACAAATACCAAATCCTCCGCTCGCTTTGGAAGCAGTTTGTTTCTTCTAAATGAATTAATAAAAGAATAAGAATTCCAATTCCTTTATGAGCATGATGATAAAGTAGGCAAAGTATGCCCGTAAAATGGAAATATAGCCATATAGGCCCATTATTTGATTATCAAGTAAAATGTAGTTTTAGATTTTCATCTTTTTAGAATTTTATTAAGTAAATTTTGGGTTTATTTTTTCAAAAAAAAGTTGATACAGGTATCTGTCATGATACGAGTATCGGAAACTTTCAAAAAATTTACAAAAAAAAATGGAAACTTTTAAAAATTGCAGATACGACCCGGGAACGTACGGTACGGGTATCCTAGAGTATCGGATACGGGAACGTATCCGATACGCCGATACCCTACCCCAGGGAAGTATTTGTGCTTCATAGGTTGTGAATAGAATTACTCATAAAGGTTTGAAACTCAATAGAGTGAGTTTCAGTTCTGATTACTCCAGGCCCCCCCAATCCCCCTCCCCAGACCCCAGAAGTCAACAAAACATGGTCAAAAATCAAGTTTTTGCTGTTTTTTAATTTTTATAAAAAATTTTAAAACATTTGTAACCAATAAAATTACAATTTCAATACCCTAAAAATAAAAAATAAAAATAAATATGCAAAAATGCTCTATGCTCAATGGGATACATGCTCCAAACGCAGCATATGCGAGAAAAAGTTAGTGTTGATAGGTTTAGTCATAACTAGTGTAAAGCCCGGGGCATGCCCCGGTAGCATGTCAATTTGATATGAAATAAAATGAAAAATGCAAATAGATATTGTGAATTATTATAAAATCCAAAGGTGGATATAATAAATTTTTATTATGAACTTACCATAATCAATTACGGAGTAGGAAATTGTGTTTGTTTAATAATTATATTAATTTATTAATCATTAAGGCCATTGCGATGCGTATTACGGCAGATGTTGTGGAATTTTTTTTTACGTTCAAACGAAATAAAAAGGATAAATTAGTGTTGCCCTGGACCCCTGGTGCGGCCCAATGTGTTCCGATGCGGCTCAATGTGGTCCGATGTGGCCTGATCAACTCAATGCTACCCCATTGCGGCCACATTGCGAATTTTTCCCGTGAACCAAAATATACCTTTGCAGCCAAAATTGTATCTATTTTATTTTACCTTTTTCTATTTTTTATTATCTTTCTTCTGTTTTTGACGCTAATATCATGCATCGATTCATGTTAGTCGACCTCAATATTTTTTGGCATTAAGATTTGTATGTTTTATAAAGTCCTATTAATTATAGCCCATCATTTAAACACTTTGTATCTAATGAAGTGCTAAAATACGTTCGTATATTGTATGGTTCAAGTATACTTTTAGGGGGTGTTTGGTAAATGGTGTTTCAGCCGAAAAATGACAGTTTGACCACTTTTAGCGTTTTCAAAACGTGAAGAAGCTGTTTGGTAAATGGCTGTTCGGCACTGACGTTTTTGGCCAGAAACGCTGAAATGAAAACGCTGCTAATAGAAGAGTTTTGGGTTGACGTTTTGAAAAATGACGTTTTCCACTAATTTTATTGTCAAACAACTAAATTACCAAACATCTTGTGACAATCCACCAATTTATTCCGGTAGTCAAATCCGTTGATTGAATCCGCTATTGACAACCCGCTAACATAACCCGTTGTCGGCTAACCGCTAACCGCTGAATGCCAACCACACCATTAGTGTACTGTCAATTTATGTCGTTACATATGCTTTAATTTAATCTCTTAATTCTATAATTATAACATTAGAAATTGGCCTAAATAGGAGTAAAAACGTTCTGAAATTCCAAAATAGGAGTATCATATTTTTTATTCCCTGAATAGGAGTAATCTGCCAAGTTTGGGAAAAAATTCCATGTTTAAAAGCCTTGTAGTGCCAAACTTTGCAGAAATTTACTCCTATTTAGGGAATAAAAAACATGATACTCCTATTTTGGAATTTCGAAGCGTTTTTACTCCTATTTAGAGAATTCTCTCTTATAACATATATTTGTGAAAACCAATACGGAGTAGTAATGAAAACGAAAAGTGATGAAGGACTATTGTTGTATGCTTACATTTGTAAACTTTATCTGATTTAATAGCTTATGTTTCCTCCGTTCTTTTCTCCTATTTTTTCTATCCCAGTTTTGTCTCCTATCATTTCTCTCTGTATTCCAAATAAATGACACGTAGTACTTCGTATAATATAATGTTTCAATTAAATCTTGTTAACCAATAAGAGAGACACGTCAGCGGTTTATATATAACTGAGCTTTACTATATAAAACAATAGATGCGTATTCATTTTTTCCAATGCCAGAATTCAATTAATCCTCGATACATGCTTTGATACGTAGAATCATTTAATAAGCCCTTTAGACATGGATAATACGAAATGTACTCTTATTCATATATGGACAGGGGCGGAGCCAGGACACTGGACCGGACTGGGCCGGTACAAAGAATATTTTTGGAAAAAAATTCAAACGAAATTTTTTACACTAAAAATATAGAGATTTTTAAAATTTAGGCTGGGCCAGGGCCAGGGGTGGCCACCCCCTAGCTCCGCCCCTGTATATGGATGTGGATGATAAACATAAAATTGCACTCATAAATAATCAAGTGCACTATCAAAAATAGGCAGACCTGCCATAATGATTAACTATAAAAACTAATGTACTTTTTGCACTTATTCATTACTAATTACTAACAACTCACTAGTAGATCACTTGTGAATTTGAAGCATCACTAGTTACTAATTTTGAAAGTATTCGGCTACAAAAGATTGGAGGGCAATATTATCTCTTAGTAATTCATCACTCAAGTCAAATTGATCGGCTAGTATGGCTTCCTTTTCCTGCTCTTGATCAATCAAATTATGTCGTTCTTGTTCAGCATGATACATAGCGGTTTTGTGATCGTCACTCATATTGTATATCATCCGGAGGTTATTTATATAACTCGTTAATTGTTGAATCATCCTCCTATCTGCCAGGAGCTGAAGTATTATCACTTTTCCGTGTTCACTTATTTGGCGTCTAGACTCGTTCACAGATCCAACAGATGATGACATTATCGGTAGACTGCTATAACAAATAGTAATATAAATATTTTAAACAATCACATTGTGGAATGCCACTAATTTAATAAGAACCACTTAACATTTTGTGATAGCATTCTAATTATCTTATAAAGTAAATGTGGCTGTTTTTTCGAATCTCAATCTAATGGGAAACGGGGATAGGGGCAGGGGGCGATCGCCCCACGTGAAACTTCAACTTTTTTAAAAGTATGTATATCGATAGATAATATTTTCATAAAATTTTCATACTTTAACATACATGTTCGACCCCCTAACTTTTAGTATTAAAAATCAATTTATAGTGTTACATAATATGATAATACTTAATAGGAATTTTAAAAGAAGAAAAATCTGGAATTGTTTATCTTGATAACTATTTTAATTAAGTTTGGTTCTTTTTTCTCCATGAGCATCAATGATGTTTTAATTTCTTGACTTTGACAAATAAATAACAGCACAACTCAATTACTGATATCTTTTTAGAGCATTTCAATTATATAATCAAATTTATTTGTGTCTAGGATATGCAGAAGAAAATAACACTCCGTATTTGAATAAAAAAAAGTGGCCTCCACTCGAGCAAAAAAAATTCGCCCTCTCAGCAACAAAATCGGCATCCATCCCTAATTAAAAATATTTGAGTATTGTTGGATTATTGGACAAAAGTATATTTTTAATTAGCTGTCTTTTTAGGAAGAATGAAGTACAATCTTCACGCAAAATGTTTCTTTTTCGATTACAATTACATGTAGTAATGAACAAATTAATCAATGAGTAAAAAAGAACTTTGAAGTAAAATAATGCGGGATGTCAAGTTGTCAATTATTAACAAAATGAAAAATAATATAATGTGTGCATCATTTAGGTTACCTGTTAGGGGCACGTATGATATGTAAATACGAATGATATGTGTTTTATGACTACGAGAAGTTGAACTATTGAAGTTTATTGGTGATATATTTATATACATTCATGAATGTATACCCGCTCATTTTAGGAATTGTTTCACAATATAAAACATAAATATATTAAGACATTTAATTGAGAAGATATCGGATATAATGGGATATATACTACGCTCGTACACATTTATCATTGGTATATTCTACGTACATGCGTTGAGAAAAGAATTATAATTATTACCCTATTTAAGACGTAGTTGTCAAATTTAAAACAAGGAGTTAATAACGCAAGCCACAAATGAGGGAATATTAGCCAGGGCCCACCAAATAAAATCTCATACTTTTTTTAAAAATGTTATAACCTTTTTATTTGTACTTCGATTGTTACAAAAAAGTATTAAAATTCATAACTTTTTATTATATTTCATATGACATCAATATTGAACATATATAAGTTTTTTATTTGTACTACAATTGTTAGAAAAAATAGATCAAAATTCATACGGAATAATTTTTTACGTAGTACTCTGTATTATATTTCATATGATACCAATATTGAATATAAAAAAATAACGCTTTAAAAAACATTTGTTTTTCTTAAAGTGATATATACCTTTTTTATTTGTACTATAGTTGTCATAAAAAATTTATCAAAAAATGATAACTTTTAATTATCTTTCACATGACACCAAAGTTGCATATATACAAGAAACTAATTTGATTAATTTTTGCAGTTTAGGATCCCTTTTGCACCGCGCACACTATTAATCTGGAGTGATGACTTAGAATAAAACTGCACAAATTCTAGCACAAAGAAAAAACATTAAAAAAGTGATGGAGTTTTTTATCCCAAGCTATCAATCTGGATTAATCTTGATATACTATGTATTTGTTTTTTTAACAATCAGAATACAAATAAAAAAATTATAGCTCTATAAAAAACAAATGTTTATAAAGTATATTTTTAATACAAATTTGTTTATCTTTATATTTTCAATATTAGTGTCATATGATGTTGTCCCGGTTAATAAGGTAACAGTCTAGAGGGGAGGTGAATAGACTGTTATGGTTTTTAACTTTTTCAAGTTAAGTACCAAGGTTAACAGAATAGCCTGTTCTGTTGGGAACAGACTGACAGCGGAGGTCTTTTGGTAGAGGTTCTGTCAGGATAGACTCACAGAGATACAAAGGCAATAGGCCTTCTGTTAACTCTTAAGAGGTGTTCTGCTGAACACAGATACCACATTTTTGGAGTTAAACATTTACAAATATAAAAGCAATAAGTAGATGACACCAGAGGTTTTTATAGTGGTTCAATGAACAACTCGTTCCTCTAGTCCACTGTTCTACTAAGCTTTGAAGTAAACAGTTACAAAGCTTTAGTCCTATCACTTAAGAAGCTCTCCACGTCTTCTTCAAGTGTAGATGTCTCCCGGGATGCACTTCCTTGCTTCCTTTAAGACTGGTCTCGTTTCACTGAGTTTCCTTGAAGTATCACCACTTCACTACTCCAGTTACTTTAAGACGTCCTTCTTTGCAGAAGATGTTTTGTTGAAAAACAGAGTTTTTCTCCAACTTGTTTCGTCACAAAAGGTTTGTAAATTAAGTGCTTGAAGTTGTTGAAGAACTGTAGGAACTTTGCTCTTGTTGAAATATGAAGATTATAAGAAAATATTATCCTTCCAACGTAATCTTTTCTTATTGATGGAGATGGAGTTTGAATCTCAAGATAGCTTTTGAATGTTGTAGAGTGAGCAAAAGTTATTCGATTGTTCTTCATCATGTATCTTTTATACTAGAGTTGTCTTCCCGTTGGAGGGGGAGACAACTGCATTGAATGCGCGTACTGTTGAGTTGACCGGTTGGGCCCACAAGTTTGCCGGCTTGCTATTTTGGGATAGGCTTTCCAGAAATCTCGGTCAATCATCAGCTTTAACTCCTCAGAGTATAGAGCTCATTAAATGAGTAATAAATGTTGTCCTGTAGCATTTCCGTTGAGTGACTCCTAGCCGTTGGGGGAATCTTTTGTTGAGTACATCGGCGAGGTAGTTTGCAAAAACTCTAAGTGTTTGGTCTTCTGTTTCGTTGTATAGAGAGGCAGTCAGAGAGGGCCTCGAGCTCTTCTGTCCAAAAAGAACTCCAACAGAGGGGCAATGGCACTTCTGTCAGGTAACCAGCCGACAGAGAACCTGTAGGTCTTCTGTCAGTCGACTACTCTAGAATGCTTACACTTAGAAAAATTCTAATACATCAATTCTAATGGGGGGTACTCTAATGTTCTAATTAATCTAGCATCATCAAAATCCAAATACATTTATTCCTTACATATGAAAAATAATAAAAAGTTATAATTTTTGATAATTTTTGTGACAATAAGAGTACAAATAAAACTGTAACATCACTTTAAAAAACATATGTTTTTCAAAATGTTAAATTATTTTTTTATTATTATATATTTAATATTGTTTTTGTTTGAAAAATTACAAAAAGTTATGAATTTTGATATACTTTTTGTAACAATTGGAGTACAAATAAAAAACATTATGGACCTGTTTACTAACAGAGATATTTTCCAGTTTTCCAGAAAACTAGAAAACTGGAAAACAGAAAGCAAGAAACGTGTTTACCAAAGAAATTGCGGGAAAACTGGAGAAAGGAAAAAATGAAACATATCTCTCTTTTTCTTAATGATTTGGAAAAGTGACTTTCACTAGTTTTCCAAATTTGGAAAACGTAGATGCTACAGTGCCGCTGCAATGAATTTACATACTTACAGTCTTACACCTAGTGGTGGGTCTGGTCCCGCTCCGATGTCGATTCCATTCCGGTACCTCAATCCTCCTACTTTACCCATTACCCCTACCCTACCCAACCCACCCAACCCAACCCCCGCGTACCCATTTTTTCCTATAATGACCCTACCCCACCCCCTACCACATGCCCCTACGTCGGCCCCACCCCGATCCACCCTACCCTACCGCCACCCCCTACTACCTCGACCCCACCCCGACCCACCCTACCCCCCTTATATTACCACTTCCCCTTACCACATGCCCCCTACCTCGGCCCCACCCACCGCCATCCTACCCCCACCATCGTACCTCCATCCTACCCCTACCTCGGGCCCACCCTACCGCCATCTTATCCCAACTCCCTACCCTATCCCTACCTTATCCCAACCCCAACCCTACCCACTACCCCCACCCTACCCCTTCCCTACCTCGGCCCCACCCCGGCCCCAGCCCCACCCTAACGCCATATCCCAACTCCCTACCCTACCCCTACCTTACCCCTACCCCAACCCTACCCACTACCCCCACCCTTAACCGCCATCCTACCGCCCACCCTACCCCTTCCCTACCCTCGTCCCCACCTTGGTCCCGACCCCACCCTACAGCCATCCTATCCCAACTCCATACCCTACCTCTACCTTACCCCAACCCTACCCACTACCCCACCCTTACCCCTAACCACGACCCTAACCCACCCACTACCCCCACCCAACCCCCTACCCCTAGACCTTACCACCCCACCCCGACCATACCCCTTACCCCACCCCCACCCATAACTTCCCTACCCCGACCCCTACGAGTAGGTATGGATGGGTATGAAGGGTTGTGGGGGAGTATGGGCAGAGTGTAAGATCGTGGTAAGGGTAGGGGTAGGGATCAAGGGTGTGGAAATGGAGAACTGGGTGAAAAAATTGATGAACATGTTTTCAGATTTGAAAATGGAAAAGTAAAAAATAGAAACAGAAAATTGGAGAAAGAAAAACTGAAAAATAAAAACAGAAAATTGGAGAACGAAAAACAGAAGTAGAAAACAGGAAAATATCTCTGTTAGTAAATAGGCCCTATATTTTCCTCTTGTGGCATGCACTGCTACGTCCATATTTTATTGTTTGCCTAAGCCGTCACTTCAAGTGACTGTTCTCTTAACCGAGGCTTACCTCAACCGTAGTTCGGCAAATATGTTTAACATGACCCTATTCCAGTAAAAAAAAAACTCTAAACTCTATTTAAAAAAAAACTCTAAACTTTTATTAATTCTTATAGACTTTTAAAACCATGAAACTTTGTAGTCTTTTGACTCATTATTAGTACTTAATTCTCTACACAAAGATTTACATTTTTTTCTTTTGTCTTCTACTCGTCACAACTGCCCATGCACCCAGTTCCTGAACTAGTCCAGGTTGGGAGGAGGGAGCGAGGATGGATGGTCTCGATATGTAAGGTTTTTAAATTAAAATCTGATTTTTTTTTGTCATTTTATGATAAATAAATAAAATGTGAATAACGAGAATCTTCATCAATATTGAGCACAAGATAAATTTAAATAAAATTTTAAAAGTAATTTTTTATTTATGTTTTCCTTTTTTTTAATCCCTATATATAAACATTATTTTGTCATTTTTATTTTATCATTTTTAGGTATATTCATCTCTTTTTATGTTATCTTTTTCATAATAGCTTATCCTTTTTATCTTTATTTTCTTTCTTTTCCTTTTGGTGGTGATATCATGTATCGATTCATGTTAGCCGACCCCAATATCTTTTGGGACTAAGGCTTGGATGTTGTTGTTGTTGTATCTCACAAAGAAAAAAGTAGAGGTCCGATCGGATCGGTTATTCAAAAGGAAATTTCGAACCATTTGAAAAGTCATTGATCTAATATCAATCCGTTTCTAGAATTTTTTATACAACAACAATAGAAATTGATAATATCATTGCGGACATCTAAAGTTAGTGGGACATTTGTTCATAGATCAATTGAGCTTTCGAGATATCCATGACGGGCTGTTATTATGATTGAGCCTTATTTAAATGCTACTGGGCTATTTCAACTTTATTGGGTCTCTTTTGAATTTATTGGGTCAACGTCGGATTCTACTGAACTGCGTGTAATGGTTGTTGGGCCTTATCAAAAAGGAAAATATTAATATGGATCCATTAATTTGGGGATTAAATTAAGAGTTTTTGTCATAAATAGGACTAAAATGCTGCTTAAATTCCAAAACAAGAGGATGCATACTTTTATTCCCTAAATGGGACCTAAATACCTCTTTTACCCCTCCTGGCCCTCCAATTAACTTTTACGGATTAACACCCCCTGCCCTCCTCTCTTTCTTTTCAGGTCTCCGTCTGCAAGTGGAGCTTGTATATGCGATGAACGAATCGAGCTGCGAAGGAGCCACGATCGGTGACGGGTGGAGACGAACAACGACAGTAGAAAGCATTAGCGAGTGATGGCGAGCGGAAAAGGAGCCACGACGAGCGGCGGTGGCCAGCGGCGAGCAACGAAGGAGCCACGACGAGCAGTGGTGACCGACGACAAGCTTTGTTCGGATCTGGTGGTACGTGAAATTGAGGTTTGTTATTTTTCCCTGGCTATCTCTTCCTTCTCTTTCCTCCTCAACTCCTCCTCTCTAGCTATTCTCTATCTCTCTTTCTCCCTCTTTTGTTGCATCACAAATTCTGGAAATTTCAGACGTTCAGCATTCAATGATGGCAACAACTTCAAAAATCTTTTTCTTTTAAATGTCAAATTTTGTTTTAAAAATTCCATGATAATGGCACTATACTATTCAAAATGTCATATTCTCTTTTGCAAATGCCAATAAGATGGCATTCTCGCCTTGACATTTTGATATAAATTTTGACATTAAGATGAAATTCCCAATCCAGGTTTGGCATTCTAACTAGAATGCTGGCATCAGCGGCAGCGGATGCTGGATCTACAACACTGAGGTCAGATCTGCAGTGGTGGAGGCTAGATTTGTGGTGGCAACGGTCGGATCTACAGGGCTGACTGCCGACAATTTGGAGACGGCCAGATCTACATCGGAGGTGGCCAGATCTGTACTGCCGGTGGTCAGATCTATAGCGTCGGCGGCCAAATCTACTACGACGATCAATTTTGAGGCGGTGGCCGGCGGTGGCGGTGGACGGCGGTGACGGGAGATAGGCGGTGGTCCGGCGTACTATTGGCAGCAATATGTTTCCAAGCTTCAGAGGTGTTTTTGTCTAACTCTAACTAATAACTCTTATTTAGGGAATTTTTTAATTTTAGTCCTGTTTTAGCAATTAAATATTTATTTACTCCTATTTAGGTAAATCACCCTTAAATTAATTTGGGTCACCTAAATGTCCAATTAATTTAATTATAAATTAAATCCCTAAAAGAATGGACCTATCCTATTAATTTCTCTATTTTGAGCCCATTATCAAATAGCGACCCAATATATAAGAGACATGATCCAATTGATAAAATGAGCAACGAATCTAGCTAAGAAATCCTTCTATATGCATGGAAAATAGCTATAAACCTTGTTAAAAAGTTGTCCAGATACATTGCATAAGTGCTTATTTTTCTAGCTATTAAAATGCAAGCAAATAGAGCCCAAAGCCCATTTTAATTGAAGCCCAAGGGATATGGACGAATTTGCTAAACCTTAAATCATACTTTTAACCCCTCCACACCTATAAATAGGGGTGTCTTAGTTGAGTGAAAAAGGGAGGGAACTTTCAGACGAAGAAACGCTGCAGAAAAGCGAAGAACTCCCGAGAGGCTCTGAACGATTTCAAAGAAGAGGAAGAGATCAAGCCGCAAATTTTATTAAGAATATACGAATAAACCTTTGTGATTTTATTCATTCTTGGTAAAATAAATCCTAAAGTTGAACAACGTTCGAAGATCTAAAGAATGAAGCTTGAAAATTTGAAGATCTGGAGAACAATGTTTTGAAGATTCGAAGGATATTAAGAACGAACCTTTAAAGATTTGAAGATATTTATATGAAGATTGAATCAAGATTCAATTGAAAATTAAGCCATATATTCAGGAAGCCCTTTAACAGAAGATCAAGCCACAAAACGACTCTTTTATTGAAGATCAAGCTACTTAAAAACCGGGGGCCCTTCAAGTTGAATTCTGCATTTAAGAAGATTTGAAGATCCAAAGAACGAAGGTTCGAAGATTTAAAGATCTGAAGAACGTTCAAATACTCGAAGAATTAAAGATTTAATTAATTTCAAGTTAAATTCTTTAATTATATTATTGCAAGTGAAGAATCAAATGATTCATACTTAGTGATTGCACCCAATATTCTCATATATTATTATTTGCAATCAATTTTAAGTAAATACTTAAAAATTTGTTTTACAAATTTTGGCACGCCGGGTGGGACAACACTACCTCTCATCTCTTCACTTTTGATCAAGAAAAACGAAACAATGGCATCAAGCAAGCCCGTGTTCACTCTGAATTCTAGAGCGTCATCAAGCTCGAATCAAAACATGCAAGGCCCTATCACTAGGAGCCGATCAAGAATCCTGGCTGCACGGTCATCTTCGGGGACTACTCCCGGTTCGATGGATTGATTTCAAATTGTGCAAGAGATGCTCCGTAAGCTTTCTTCACCCATATGTGAAGTTACTTCTCCGAAGTGGACAAACAACGGCGAGAGTTCATCATCTGGATCAGGCTTTACTCCCTCGTCAAGTCCTCTACGAAGAACTACTTCACAATGATCAAATGTCTACACTGTGATACCCACCATAAGAATGACCGCCACGTCTATGGAAGAACAAATCGTCCATCTAATTAAGGTCATCGAGGAGATGAGTATGTTCATGCAAGCTCAAGACCAAAAGTAGGATGGAGTATGTTCCTAAAGCAACATTTTCTCAATGAGGACTGTTACCCCAAAACAGGTAATTGACACTTCATGGCTTGTACAAAAAACGAAAGATGTCTCTCTCTCTCACAAGACACCCACTGTGGCACAAATCTATAATTGGTTCATCCTCTCATCCAACTCAATATTTATCCAAATACCTTCCCCTGACCTCCCCCTGCATATCGTGGATCACCAAATCGATGATGGGCGTCACTACTGTCTCCCCGGGGGAATCTCGGCACATTACAAATAGCCCGTCCAAGACCATGACACAAATGAACAACCCCCACTCGTACCCAAACAACCTCAGCCACAACCTCATGCTCAAGCATACCAATACACACCATTCGAGCAACAAGTGCTCGATAACATGAACACACTCAACAACAACTACACCCAACTTCGGAAGGAAGTTAGACTGTATCAGACTGAGCAAAGGTAGAGTTTCAAGAGGTTGGAGGAGCAAAAGCAATAGGACTGGCGGAGGTATGAAAAGGACCGACTGAGATATGTAGAGGACCTATAGCCCTATATACTCCAACGTTGCACATCAGGGTTCCTTTGCTTCCATTACCACTCCTCCCCCCGCACCCTCTTGGTATGACCCCACTCAATGAGGTTATTTTGGAGGTTCGAGCTTCGGTGGTGGAGGCGGGGATGGCGGCTATAGCGGCGGAGACATGGACGATGACACTTACGCGGGCGGGCACTAGAGACAGTGCCATTGACTAACAAGAGGAGACTGTTGTGGTATGCTCACATTCACACTCTTTACTCTTGTTCTTTAAAAAAAAAGAAAAATAACAACAACAACAACAACAATAATAATAATAATAATAAAAAACAGCAACAACAACAATACGCTTGTTAAGTTGAAAATCCACAAAGGACAACTTAAACAAAAATAATAGCAAAACTAACAGTGAATTTGTGAGAATTTGGAAAAAAAATGTGGGAAGTTGGGATGAAAACCCGAAAGGGCACTTAGACAAAATGAGACAATGAGAGAAAATATCTTTTTTTTTATTCTGCAGGATCCTAAGGGTGATAATGAAGAAGAGAAGTTGATCAGAAAACCGGATTTGAAGACCCCTTGATGTACTCTTTTTATTTTGGGGATACTTTGTGGTTATTTTGGTTCTAAAAACACTTTTTGATGGCTGTGATGATACTCTTGTAATTGTGAGGACTTCTTGAACAAATTTTGCATTTACTCGAGAGGAGTAAAGGTTAAAGTGTGGGGATGTTTGATATGTACTAGTTAGTAGTGCACAAATATATGTTTTTATGTTTGTTTTGTGTAGATTGTTTATGGTTGTTATTTTGTTTGTAATCATTTGTTTAAAATTTGTTTATACTTGTTTTTAGCTTTTATTTGCAAGTTGTAAAGTAGTAGTAGAGTTGTGGGTGTTGGAAAAGAGGAAAAACATGAAGAAAAACTGCCCAGGGAACATACCATACCTAGTTGGGTAGAGGTCTTCACCAGGTCGTGTAAGACTTAACAGCTGCAGCATCCTAGAAATTACATCACCCGGTCGGGTGAGTTACTTCACCCGGTCGGGTGAGAAGTGACTTGGGACAACAAATCGTGCTAAAACACAAGAACATGGCGAATCGATCCGAAGTTGATCGGTACCCCGGTCGGGTACCCGGCCAAAGGTGTTCAAAAACACCTTTAAATCGGTATACAACTTTGTTCTATATTTGATTAATAGTAAGAGTTGTTAATGAACGGCCGTTGTTAATAACTACCCTCGATGAATTGGAGATACTCCTCGATTGAGTACTCGAGAGGGGATAATTTAAAGATATACGGAGTAACAATGATCGACTAAATATATCAACAAGTGGAAAGTAGCAAAGTCAAGTTCTTTTATCTTTGAATTGAATCACATATAAGTCGTTCAACTTGTTTAAATTAATCAAATTCCAATGAACCCAAAACCCCCTTTATATACTAGTTTCATAAAAGAGAATTATTTCTTTCCCTGTGAATACAAACTTTACTTCACTATATTACGTATTAGTGTCAGTATTGAATTTACTTTGACGCACTATGACAAAGTGCTCGTCAAGAGCATATATCATTTTGAAGTGTAAGAGGATCATTTTGTATTGCTATTAAGTATAGAGGATTATCTAGTGTAATACAAAAGTGGATCATAACGAAACCGATTTTAGGGGTCATCCTTCCAATTTCGAGTTTTCTAATAAAACAACTCTATATGCTTAGAACTGATTTACTAGATGAATTACATGCTTCATTTTTTTAATATTTCCTTGTCATTTGTTGTAATCATGTAGTTGACTTTTATGATGTATGGACTTATCAATGTTACTTTTTTATGGTATTAGACATGATTTACAACTCAACTATGAATGAACTCAAAGTCTCAACTCTCAAACCAATCTCTAACATCAAGAGCAACCACACTAGACTTAGCAAGATCACGAGTGGCGTGCTTCGTAGACCTTTTACAAAAAGAGTCCCTAACACCGTCATTTTTTCGAGTGAACTTCTAAATTCTAATGTCATCAACTAAAAGATTAATATAAAAATTTCCTCCATAAGCAATAAGCACACGCCGCCAACCTTTTTGTACAACTGCGGTATTGTATGTGGATCTACTCCTTAAAATTGCTTCTACTCGTTCAGAGAGTAGAAACACATATGGGAGTGTTTAGGTGAAATTGTAGAAATACTTCTAGGTGTTCCAAATTGCTTGTAAAAGCGGTTATTTAGAAGTGAGGTCACCAACTTAGGGGTGAGCATTCGGTCGGTCGGTCAAATAACCGACCGATAACCGAATAACCGATTACAGATTTCCAAACAAATAACCGACCGAAAACCGACCGATGTATCAGAATAACCGACCGAAAAAAGATTGTTCGGTTTCGGTCAATAACCGATAACCGAACAATAACCGAAAATAATTAAAGCATAGAATATGAGAGTTTGATGTCCTGTAATACTACTTAATAAAATCACAATTTCCGACATCAACTTAAAAATGCATACATGCATCAGCATATCAATGAAACTGTTACATCAAAAACTGGGTTTCAAACATTAATATAATGTTACTACCACCAAATAGTTTAGCAAAAAAATACAAAAATTTCAAAATGCAAATGGTTAAGTTGTCAAAAATTCTTGATCTACTGCAAGAGTCAATATTCTTTATCTACAAGCTTGCATCAATATGTATTAACCTGCTTAACCTGTAAAAAAATCAAAATCAACAACACATCAAAATCAATAGTACATGGGAGGTGATATTGTTCTCTTTCTTTCGTAGCAATATAATATTGTTCTCTTTCTTTCGTAGCAATATAAGTGTGTGATATAATGTATGGCCAATAGATGAAACATCACTTAAACTGCAGCAGGCTGCATTGATAATAAGCTAGATAAACACATTAATACAGAGCCAATGATTATGTTAAGGTGCAAACCTCAAAGGGTGGACCAGAGTTTACATAGAAGTTTCTCACATTATTTTTATATTCAGCAACATTAATACATGCTTATTTTAATATCAAATCTAATTCACTGGAAGGTGATATTGTTCTCTTTCTTTTGTAGCTATATAATAATAAGCCTAGGAGTAGGATTAGTGTGTGTGTGATATAATGAAATAACCAATAGCTGAAACATCTAAACACTCAAACTGCAGCAAACTGCAGCAGATTGCATTGATAAAAAGCTACATAAACACATTAATACAGAGTCAATGAGTATGTTAATGTACAAACCTCAAAGGGTGGAGCAGATTTTACATAGAAGTTCCTCACATTATTTTTATATTAAGCCTTATTATAATATCGAATCTAATTCACTGTCAATAAAAAACTCAAGCAACAAAAAGCTACATTTATAATATCCTATTCCTATATATCAGTATAAACTATAAAGCAATCAGTGTTAAAAAATCAAAATCAACAACAACAAATTAATATGAACTCAAGTACATGGGAGGTGATATTGTTCTCTTTCTTTCGTAGCTGTATAATTATAAGCCGAGGGGTAGGATAAGTGTGTGTGTGATATAATAAAATGACCAATAGCTGAAATATCTAAACACTCAAACTGCAACAAAATGCAGCAAACTGTATTGATAAAAAGGTACATAAACACATTGATACAGAGGCAATGATTATGTTAATGTACAAACCTCAAAGGGTGGAGCAGAGTTTACATAGAAGTTCCTCACATTATTTTTATATTTAGGCTTATTATAATATCGAATCTAATTCACGCTACATTTATAGTACCCTATATATTAGTATAAAGCAATCAGTTTCATAAACTTTCAAGAGTATGAAAATGTCAAGGGATAGCATCTTAGTTCATATTTCAATTATATAATTTGAACTATGAAACATACCATGAGTCTATGAGATCACATATAGCTGCACTTAACAAAAACTTTACACAATAATCTTCCTGCAAAAAGAAATGAAGTAAAGCTAATTAAATAAACAACATATATTCACTTCTTAAACAAAAGTACACTTGATGCTACCATTATATTGGTAAAAGTTAAGAATGTGCAGAGGCTACTATATTCTATATAACCTGAGTATAACTTGGAGGCTTCAGATTTGTACTTCTACTGATCAATAACAACTTCAAGGCTAAGCTTTGACAAATCTGGAAGAAAGTGTTCAAAAGAAATTCTAAAAGTAATAATCAACAAGGATATAACACTATGACAGTTTATAAGTGCATAAAGTAAAGAAAGTCATACCTAAGTCAACCTTATCAATCTGAGCAGTCTCATACTCCATTTCACCATCAAAAGTATCCTCATTTTCAGTTCGTAGCCAACTTTGAGCACAAATTAGAGCTTGCACAACCCTGGGAGAGAGTGAACTTCTGTAACTGTCAATGACACGTCCACCGGTGCTAAATGCCGATTCAGAAGCAACAATGGATATTGGCATTGCCAATACATCACGAGCAATGCATGAAAGGATGGGAAACCTATGACCATTTCTTTTCCACCATATCAGAATGTCAAACTTATCATCACTTTCATCAAGGTCTTCACTAAGATACTTATCTAATTCTGTCTTTTGATTCACACAACCCATTGTGGCTAAATACTTTTTAAAGTCACTATCAACACCTTTCTCTTTCACTTGATTTGTACTAGGAGATGATGAAGTTGCCTGCTCCCTATTGCTTTGACCTGGTATGAAATGCTCACTTCCTAAAGAGGAAAATGAAGGATCTTGCAACCTTTTGTATTCATTAAACAAATCTATCATCATTTGTTTAAGTTTGGCAGTCAAGGCAGATGCATTATCAGGAACATACATCCTTTTAAAACAAAATTCTGCATATACAAACTTACGTCTAGGATCAAGCACAGTTGCAACATATAAAAACATATTCATTTTCTCAACATCTCCCCAGTACTTATCAAACATCTCCTTCATTTGTTCAGCCATTGTTTTCAATTTCAAGTCCTTGCTCTTAGCCCATTCATTCACAGTACAATAAACCTCACAAATTTCTGAAAAGTAACAGTTAGAAGTGACATACAACGAACCAGAGACTTTCACGGTAAGACCATAAAACTGTTGTAAGAACAAGGACAACGTTCTAACATTTTCCCAGTCACTGTGCTCAGGAGGACCATCACTATTCATTAGATCATGAAGGTAATGAGGATCAACATCCTCATAACTCTCAAAGGCCCTCTCAAATTTTTGAGCTGCACTTAACATTAGATAGGTAGAATTCCACCTGGTGCACACATCCAGACACAACAATGACTTGGACTCAATCTTTTCTAAAACAACACATTCTCGAAACCTTTCAAGCCTAGCCGGTGACTGCCTCACAAACCTAACTGCTCCTCTTACACGACTCACTGATTCATCCATTTGCTTCAAGCCATCCTTGACGACTAAATTAACAATATGAGCAATGCATCTCATGTGAAGAAACTTCCCATCTAAAATAGATCTACCCGAATTGTTGAATTTGTTTCGCAAATACCCTACCGCGACATCATTTGAACTAGCATTGTCCACAGTAATGGTGAAAACATTTTCTATTCCCCAATCCCGCAAACATTTTTCAACCGCTTTACCAATATCTTCCCCCTTATGACTGGATATGGGACAAAAGTTAATTATACGTTTGTGAAGCTTCCAGTCATTATCTATATAATGTAGAGTAAGACACATATAATTGATTTTTTGCAAAGAAGTCCATGTGTCGGTGTAACACCCCGGCCCTGTGAGACCCGAGGTAGTTACTCTGAACCACTAGTACTGTCCTCACAAACCACCACGAGCCTTTACCGCGCACTTTGTCCTCACTCATGCGCGCCCTGAGAAACTTCCCAGGGGGTCACCCATCCCAAGACTACTCCCGTGCAAGCACGTTTAACTTTGGAGTTCTTGGGTGATGAGCTCCCTTAAAAGGAGATGCACCTCTGTTGGTATGAGTAGTACTATTAATCCATTTATATTAAATCTCAAGTGTTACAATCACCCCCACTTAGGTACGCAACGTCCTCGTTGCGCCCATAAACCAATCTCAATTCTCAATCAATCCCAGAATCTTGCCCTGCTAAGTGCCCGCCCGATATCTAACGGGTCAGCACACGGTCGCAGGGTTGCTCTGATACCACCTGTAACACCCCGGCCCTGTGAGACCCGAGGTAGTTACTCTGAACCACTAGTACTGTCCTCACAAACCACCACGAGCCTTTACCGCGCACTTTGTCCTCACTCATGCGCGCCCTGAGAAACTTCCCAGGGGGTCACCCATCCCAAGACTACTCCCGTGCAAGCACGTTTAACTTTGGAGTTCTTGGGTGATGAGCTCCCTTAAAAGGAGATGCACCTCTGTTGGTATGAGTAGTACTATTAATCCATTTATATTAAATCTCAAGTGTTACAGTCGGTGGTAAGGGAAACTCTACGGCAAGAGGTTTGGAGTAAATGACACAACTTTTTCTTCTCTTGTAGATAAACATTGTAACAGTCCCTAGCAACAGTCCAACGCGAAGGAACCCTAAACCTTGGACAAGCAGCGAACATGAATTTCCTAAACCCCTTTGCTTCAACAAACTTAAAAGACAACTCATCTATAATAAACATCTCAGACATAGCCCTTCTAATCTTACTCTCATCATATTTCCCATAACTTAATGACCCTTCACCATCAATGGATGAGATTAGTTCAGTTTGAGAAGAATCCTTCTTACCTTTAAGTCCTGCGCAGCTTCGTACGTGAGCTCTCAAGGAACTAGTTCCATTAGACTTAGAATCAGCGAAAAGTTCCTTGCCGCAGCCCTTACATCTAGCCTTTTTCTCGCCTAAAGCAGTCTTGAAAGGAACAAAATGCTCCCATACATCAGACTTTGCTCGTGTAGCCTTACGTTTCTTTGTTGGTCTGTTACGGGCAGCAACATTTGTCTCCTCTTCTCCTTGATCTGTATTTGTCGCCTTTTGTCCTTGGGTAACTATATTGATCTCCTCTCGTGCTTGAGGCTGTTCAAGCATTGATATAGACTCGGATTCCATTGAGCCTGCTCATTCAATAAAAAAGTAATGAAAGTATTACCCACTTAAACTATATTAATATTAGTGAAGATAATAAGATATCACTTTAAGAAAGTGTGCATTACTTATAATATAGTCAAATAACTAAAATTGTAGGTATCATATTTGTTAAGATTCTGATCTAGCATATCTTAACAGGTCCAAAGCTTGTAAAATTAAATTAGGGATGAAGATGACATTGGACCAGTAGGGGCCAAACTACTAGTTTTAAGACAATATGTTAAGGGTATTACTTACTTAAACTATATTAATATTAGTAAAGATAATAAGATATCACTTTATGAAAGTGTGCATTAGTTATTATATAGTAAAATAACTAAAATTGTAGGTGTCATCTTTGTTAGGATTCTGATCTACCATATCTTAACAAGCACTTACATTAGCAGAAGTCCCTTGAATATCAAATGTCATCTTCATCACCCAACATATTGAATAAGCATATCTTAGCAACCATAACTAATAATCAGTTACTAATTTACTATACAAATAAACAACATTAACCAGTTACAAGTAATATAACATACAAACACATTACTTTTGATTTAAATTACCATAGCATGTAATATCAATCAACCACTAACTCAGTACAAATTAACTACCTAAGCCTGGTGTACATAAAAAAAACCTACCTAAGATTCAGCTTCTTGACTTTGCTAGGGCTTCGATCAAAAATTAGAAGATATATATCATACGGAGTATTAAAGAATGGGAGAACAGGAGAAGAAACCTAAATAGGTACCGAATTAACGAAGTTAGATGACATTACCTTGGTATCACCTATACGAAGTAATTACGGACTAAAGAACAAAGCTGGCAATGAAGTTAAATGATCTCAGTATCTCCGTATCTCGTCCTCTCATAGTCCCCCTCCTCAAATCCCTCCATCGATCTCCACTTTCTCCACTATCCAGATGCTCAACGCCGCTTAGTTCATAACTTCGTATTTAGGGTTTGGTGCTTCTGCCTTCTGGAATCTGAAGTAATAGGTTACGTTTAATGTTTTAGTGCTTCTGGAGTAGTTTTAGTGGGCTGGGTTAGTGGGCTATTGGTTACGTTTTAGGGCCTTGGAGATTTTATATTATTAGTAATTATTAGTATAGTATTGGTATTATTAATTTATTAGGTTGTAGACCGGTTATCGGTTACCGACCGATAACCGAGAATTAAAACCGTATAATAACCGAAAAACCGAAAAACCGATATTCTTAACAAAAAATAACCGATAACCGACCGAAAATAATATTTTCGGTTCGGTTCGGTTATCGGTAGTCGGTTACATCGGTTATATCTGTTATTTGCTCACCCCTAACCAACTCCTCAAAAACTAATTTTGATTTGTACTTCTGTTTGTGGATAACATCGGTAAGCCTTGAGGCCAAGCATAACTTCTGTTTCTGAGGTACACCTTTGCAGGAGAGCATAACGGATTAACGGGTGGCTCTGAAACCGGATGAGCTGAATATATCCATCAAGTGAACTCCCCACTTACTACTTACTAGTTACTTCCCCCGCCCCATAATTTTGCAGAAGATATCAAACTCACCATTGGGTTTCTAGGTTTTTTTCCCCGGTGAGTTTATTTATGTTTCCTTCGCATGGTGCCCTTCGATGTATGAAAAAGCTTCGACTTTTTGTGGGCATTTCAGCTAGTAGCACCATTTCAAGGTCCTCTAAGATTTTCTCCAGTTACATACACTGCCTTGAAGAATCGAGACGGAAGAAACCCCATAGGCTAGCTAAATCTGTGAAGTCAGTCAACAAATATGAAAACTCGGAGAAGGTTAATGTTTACATGAGGGATTTAGTAACTAGAATATCAAATATATTGAGATACTCAACTTGGGATTCTGCTCAAGGGCATTTAGAAAAGCTTCCAGTAAAAAAATGGGATTCATATACTGTCAACCAGGTTCTCAAGACTCATCCGCCAATGGAGAAGGCTTGGCTGTTTTTCAATTGGGCCTCCAAGCTCACAGGGTTTAAGCATGACCAGTATACATACACGACTATGCTGGATATATTTGGGGAAGCTGGGAGGGTTTCGTCAATGATGTATCTTTTCAGCCAAATGAAAGAAAAATGCATCAAGATTGATGTGGTTACCTATACATCTATTCTGCATTGGCTCTCCAACATTGGGGATGTTGAAGGGGCTATGAAGCTTTGGAAGGAGATGAGAGAGAAGGGCTGCTGTCCTACTGTCGTCTCCTATACAGCATACATGAAAGTTTTGTTTGACCACAAGCTTGTTAGGGAGGGTGCTGAGGTGTACAAAGAGATGATTCAATCCGGTTGTTCTCCCAATTGCCACACATACACAATCCTTATGGAGCATTTAGCCGTCACAGGTGAAAAATGAAAATATTTCTTTCTTGATCCACTTTTAATTGTTTCAATCTTTATGGCATACAAGGCAATGATTTGTTTATTGATTGTTAGGCCTGCTTGATTTGTTACAGATTGTGTTTTGTTCTCTTATTCCTGGTTAGCAAACATACTTCAAGTCTAAACGAGCTGGGCATGCACACACATGCACACACACTACTTTTGTCCCAAAAAGAAGTTCACATTTTGACCTAGCACATATTTACACAAGATAGGTTTTTGTTTTGACTTTTCAAGTATAACCTTGCTTAATGTTAAATTGAATTATTGAACAAAACTTAAGGGTAATAGTCACATTTGCATATTAAAATTTTCATATCATGGAAACAACTACTTCTTTTTAGGACATCCAAATAAGGAATGCTAGAACTTGTTTTGGATAAAGGGTCTTCTTTAATTCAGTAATTACAAAAGTATATGTTATTCAAAAAGTATAATACATTTACTTAAATCATTTCATTCATTCATCATTTTCATTTACCCCAGTGCCGCAAAGGCTCCCACCTACGGTGGGGTAAGGGGGGTCGGATGTACGCAATCTTACCCCTGTACTAAAGCACACAGAGACTGTTTCCGGATGACCCATAGTGAAAATCGCGTCCAAAATTGCATGGACTGACTACTGCTTCATAACAAAGAAGAGCAGACAGTTTAGTGAGCCATTTTGCTTTATTCCATCATAATATCAAGCCAAAATATAATGAATCTTTGAGTTATTTAAATACTGTGAGTCATTTCTAGATTCACGAATAAATAGTGAGATATTTCTAGATTCATTAAAAGAAGGATAGAATATACTACGTATAACTTACAACTTCAATGATAAACTCATATTTTATTATATTATGATTATGAACTAGCGTATTTGCCTACAACAAGCTTGTTCACTGGCTAGTGAGTTGGATATTATTAAGCATGAGTTAAGCTTACCTACTTTAATAAGATCTGATGAAGTCGAGCTCTGAAGAGTGTTGTTCATGATTCAGGGGCGGAGCTACTGGGGGTCAGGGTGGTCAGCCGACCCCGCTGAAAATTTAAGATTGTAGAGCTCTGAAATATCTTCGATTTGATATATTATGACTCTCGTAACTCATTACGAGTAAAAAGTTATGACTTCTGCAAAATCAGCACTATTTATGTTTGAAATTAGTAAAATTGTGATGCGTAATATTAATTATATTCACAAAATAGCGTGTAATTCACTCGTTACTTACGGGACATGACTTAGGGACAGAGCAAATACAACATATCTTACTGCTACGAGTGCCTACTCAATAAATGATTCTTTTCTAGTAAGAAATCTTGATACTAAACCGAGTAAGATCGAAGAGAACCATAGAGTACTAGGGTAAGACAATGGGTCTCATCCGAGGTACTCAACTCAACCCATATAAAACATGTTTATAATATATGTGACATATACGAAGTATATTAACCACATATGCTCTATTAGTTTCATTTAAATTATCATTTATCTAAGCTACATTCAATTCGGGTATTGTCTAAAAGTAATCTACCATTTTGATTCTATGTAAATTTGATTTCGACCCCACTGAGTCATTTTTCTGGCTCCGCCCCTCTCATGATTGGCATGATTTATTCATAGCTTTGATTTACAATAGTTGAAACATTTTCCAGCTGTACACTTGTATAGCATAATTATATCCTCCTATTTCGCCATATTCAGGAAAGTTTGATAAAGTTGTAGATATCTTTAATAAAATGCAAGAAGCAGGGGTACAACCAGACAAAGCTACATGCAATATTTTGATTGAGAAATGCTGCAAAGCAAGGGAAACAAGGACCATGAGGAAAATTCTTGAGTACATGAAAAATAACTCTCTTGTCCTTCGTTACTCAGTGTATCAGGAGGCTCTTGAAATATTAAATATGTCAGGCGTGAGCGATGTTATTCTTCTTAAGCAAGTTAACCGTCACTTTTCATCATATCATTGCAATCAGGAGGTGCAGCCATTTGAATCTAATTCCACTACTATGGATGTCAGATTCAAGTTTGAAGAAAAACTTGTCATGTATTTGTTGAACAAGCATAACTTGATAGCCATTGATCATGTGATAACTGATTTGCTGGGGAAATGCTTTGGATTGGACTCTGGAATCATCTCAAGTATTATTGAGGCAAATTGTAACTGTGGGAGACAAAATGGGGCTTTATTAGCATTTGATTTCTGCAAAAAACTTGGCATAGACATTGAGAAAACCACATATCTAACTTTAATCGGTGTACTTGTCAGACAAAATTCTTTTCAGAGAATAGTTGAGGTTATTGAAGCAATTTTAGGTGCTGGACAAACTTTGGGTTCACAACTTAGCGCTCTTCTAATACAAAGGCTTGGCTGTTCAAATGGCCATGCTTTTGCTGAGAAGGTATTTTGCCTGCTGCCTTATGAAGAAAAATGCACTGTTGTTTACACTAGTCTAATCCGTGCTTACTTCTCGTCTGCTAATGCTAACAAAGGACTTGAAACATTTGAAATGATGAAAAAGGAAGGGATAAATGTTGCTTTAGGAACATACTCCGTCCTATTAAATGGCCTTGAAGAAAATGGCAGAGCTGGTGAGCTAGAAATCTACAGGAAGGAAAAGAAAATCTTGGAAGCTGAGTACCATAACAAAGAGCTTACAAAGGAGGAAAGACTATGTGACATAATATTTGGTGGTTTGAGAGTGTAGGATGTGTGGTATGTGGAAATCAAAAGTTAAAACATGCTTTCTCTATTGGAATTTGCGCGAAGCTAATGTAAGTTAACAAATTGAATGGACCATAACTTGATTTGCATTTTTAGTTGTAATTCTTCGTATTCTTGATTATCATGTGTGTCATGTTTCTACCCAATTTTTTGTATTCTCTTACTCTCGATGTTGTCTGTCCTTTTTGAAGTTGTTATATGTCTTCTTTAGTTGGTGTTTATCGTCTAAACAGTTTTTACCACATTATTCACACTACATTTTGCCATTGGATGCATTTTCCTATTACTTCAATCATTTACAAAACTTTCAAAGTTTTCCGAGAGATCACTAATATTTAAGTTTTTACCACCTCAAAACTTTGCAATTTTTTTTAGATGAAATCTTCACAGGAACAACCTTTCTACTACTTGGGATAGATGTAACTATGTAAGGTCTGAATAGATCTCATCCTCCTCGGGATCTACACCCAATTAGGACATATTGGGTGTGTTTGTTTTGGTTTGTTCATGAAATCATGTAAAATTATTGTCTAAACAGTTTTTACCACATTATTCACACTACTTTTTGCCATTGGATGCATTTTACTATTACTTCAATCATTTACAAAATTTTCAAAGTTTCCCAAGAGATCACTAATATTTAAGTTTTTACCACCTCAAAACTTTGTATTTTTTTTAGATGAAATCTTCACAGGAACAACCTTTCTACTACTTGGGATAGATGTAACTATGTAAGGTGTGAATAGATCTCATCCTCCTCGGGACCTACATCCAAGTAGGACATATTGGGTATGTTTGTTTTGGTTGGTTCACGAAATTATGTGAAATGGGCTTGTATGTTTGTTGTTTACTTCTATTTTTTTATAATACCATAGAAGAGTTCTTAAAGGAAATTTATTCTGTCTCAAACAATTGGAGGAATCAAAGTGGAGCCCTATAGCATGGGCATCATGCCTGGAAGAAGAGATAAAAAGAGGTATAAATCTGTTTTAGTAGACTTTGGTATGATCTCAATTTCTTTTCAGGTAGTTTGAAATATGCAACAATAGAAACTTTTTATTTCTTTCCATTCATACCCTTGGTCGAACAGTTCGACTTGTCTGATCGTAGTAAACTTTTCATACCCTTTCCTTTTATTTTGAGGGTACCCTTAAAATTAAACTTTTTATTTCTTTCCATGAATCTCTCACACTGTGTGGTGCAGTTTTTTGCTTTGGGAATCTTTATTGTTTTTCATTTATTTATAACATTATATTAAGACCATTGTTATTAGAAGCCTGTAGCATTCATGTTATTACTTTTACTAATACAAGACCAAGTAGTCACTGAGTATTTCGAAGCAAACGGTCTTAATTTTGACTGTACAGCTACCGAGACACCTAGTAATGATTTAGCAACTTAGGCAAAATAGTAAACTAAAGAAAAAATAATAATGTGTTTTCAAGAAAATATCTCATCAGAAGCTCTTATAGCTCAGTATGAATAAGGTGGACAAATTTATTCTTTTCTGCTAGCTCAGCCTCTATGTGCTGCATAACTTTCTGCTCAGATGAGTTGAGACATTCAGCAGACGGATGTACATATCCATAGCCAATTCCGGTGACGGAGTTGCAGTAGACCTCGGCAGTGCCATCTCTAGTCTCCAGGTTAATGTTGTTCAACACAATGTTTCTACAAGGTACACTGTTGCTACATGCAAATTTCATTGCATTTTGACTCTTTGAAGTTCCACTGATGTTCTTGTAAACAATCCCACTTATTTGTACTGCAGATGTCTTTCACATAGGAAAGAAACAGCTGTTATTTATTAATGAACGTTAATGCTATAAGATTTCTTTTTATAGTTCCTTCAAACTCTTTAGCCTGAGTTAGTTGTACCTGGTTTTGGCAAGATTTTGGAGAATCACAATAAAATTGGTCAATGATGATGGGGTTGGATACATCCTCCATCATTACATTCTGGAAACGTATTGTGCGGACATAACCAGACCCTCCCTGCAAAATAAGGACATAATAGAGCAAAGTTTGTGCTTAGTAAATATAGTTGAAACCAGCACCACTTTCAGAAACAAGTTTGTTTTAATAGTTTTTTTTTTTAATTTGTGGGCCTTTTTCAATATCAATCATGTAATGGATCATCATGACAATAAAGAATATTTAAATACATTGAGGTTTCATGATGCTTTTAAAGTACATGGAAATGATGTTTGATGATGACTGTTATAGATTTTTTTACTTTAACTCAATCCTTCTTAAAAAGAAGGGGTATCTTGTGTGCATCGCCACATTTTTTTTGCATGAATTGAAGGTGGTAGTTTATATTATACAATAGATTAGCTATAAAAGGTTAATGCCACAGACCCCAAGTAGTTCGAATTAAGGAGCTGATCTAATTGGACTTTATGTTGACACTGAAGTGCCTTGATCCATGTTTGCTTTCTTGTTGGACTTGCATATTATTATTTTAACAACCGTAATTATATGGAAATGATGTGGAATCTATGAATGAAAGAACATCAATACCTGCCAGGTCTTAATTCGAAGGCCATTGGTAGCATTTCGTATGAAGGCAGTATCCAATGCCACCTTTGTCACTATTCCAACAGAGTTGTCCTTTCCAAGGCTCCCAATGCTGGCATACAAAAAATTATATTATGAGACAAACTATTATGGGAACTACTGTATGAATCATTCCACCTTTAGGTCTACAATAGATCAGCTTCATCACGATGCACTACAATCTGCAAACAGTCCTTAATAAATGAAGTGAAACGTTTGATTGCATCTACACCTGATTCCATGGCCAGGTCCACAGTAGATCTTCTTCATCATGATATTCGTGCTAGCATTCACAATTGAGATACAGTCATCACCTATATATAGAGAAATGGAAGATCATTAGATATTTAAGCGGTGTGCTCTTCACCAACATGTATGCGTCTTTTCATATATACTTTAGGATATAATTAACAATAGGTAGTAGGTAAAGAGGGTTAGTTTGGGGGACCTGTTCCTATTTGGCAGCTCTGGAGTACAACATTTTTTGACTCAGTTATATGAATTCCATCTGTATTAGGGCTGTCTCCTGGGGAAGAAACTTTTACGTCAGAGACACGCACAGATTCTGACCGAGATATGGTGAAGTGCATCTGTTGGCTGTTCTGAATTGTAAGGTCTTTAACCTTAATAGCAGAACTTAAATCTATAGTAAAAGCCTGCAATTAACATGTCAAGTTTGTAAGGTCATCCAAAATATTTAGGTTATGTTTGGTTCCTGGAAAATGGTACGGAAAGGGAAAAAGTATGTCTAGGAAAACTATTTTCTTTTGTTTGTTTTTATCATGAAAAATGTGAAGGAAGATGAAATATTTCCTCGGTTCACATTAAGTCGCTCCAATACGTTTTCATGGAAATTAAGAGTAAAGTTGTAGAAGTAGTAAATAGCGTAGGCCGGAGCAAATTGAGAAAAGTGTGAGAAGAAAAAAAAAGATTATTTGCATCTTTTAATATAACAGTGAATAATCCAAAATTGGGGAGTGGAGAAGTAATAAGAAATTTTCAAAAAGGTAAGTGGAGCAACCTAGCAAGTAAAAAAGAACAAAAGTGGTATGAATAATATCTATTAACTGTTTAAATATATTTAGATATCATAGCCTCTATAAAACTAGAAATAGACTAATAAACAGTTTAAACAAAAAAAGGAAGTTTCCCTAAATAGGGGTAATGAGTAATAAGTTAATAACAAGGTGATTTCCCTAAACTGAAGTACTATGTTTTTCTCTAAATAGGAGTAAAGTACAGCTAAGCTGAAATAATACCGCCATCTGATGGCATTATTAGGCTTCAATAAGGCAGTTTAATTGCCATAATATGACAGTATGATCTAGGATGACAGTGCTTACTCTTATATTTAGGAAACAAAGCATAGCACTCCTATTTAGGAAAACCACCCCGTTTTTACTCCCATTTAGGGATTTTTTTTTGAAAAATTGAGTCCGAACAAGAATTTTATCTTGACACTCTTTTCTCCATATTGTCTTTTACTAGAATTTTTTATGTTCCAAACACACTTAATTACCCCTCCCCCCCAAAAAAAAGCTTACGGACAAGTAGTATCCTCACCGTTGGTGCTCCTTTGCAAGGCTGTTGAGAAAGGGAAGAGAATAAAACTTGGTGAAAATGGCAATACCAATCAAATATACTCAATTAAAATTCAAGTTTCTGAGTATTTTGACAGTTACATTGGTTTTGTTCTTTTTGCAAGAGGCTGCCCACCATTTTCTTCCAGAGCCATCAAGAACCCCTTTTCCTTGGAATGTGACTGCTTGCAAGTTTGAGAAAGCAAGCCAAACTCTTGGGTTTTTTGCATCCCAGTTTTCAGGCTCATCCGGTGCTACAATTGTTCCTTCAATCTGTTTCGAGCATCTCCAATCATTTTATGAACCATTCCATAAAAAAGGTGTTCAAAATAGAAAAATGATGGATTTTTTTGGGTGCAACCTGGACTATTAAGTTGCGCACACAAGGACCTTTAAATCTCGTGGCATTGACCAGGTAACGGCGATCTGATGGAACCAAGAGGACTGATTGTTCTGCAGAACAAGCTTGTGTCCATGCGTCTGTGAACGCCTGGTATGTTGTAAAAACCAATACGGTTTGAAGTTAGCTTAGTTACCATAGAGCTGCATTTTGACTACAATTTCATCACTAGAAGTGTAGAAAGAATCTATAAATTATTTTTTGTGAATGCAAAAATCACCCAACTCATCCTATTGATGTTCAGCTGGTTGCTGCAGAAATATAAAATGCAACTAATATCGGACCAGATGTGAGCTAAATGTATCTTAGATTGGACTTTGGTCAAAAGATTAGATATGTTTTGTTGATTTTCTTCGTATTATATGATCTGTGAAAGGCACAACCCGTGTTATGACATCGGAAAGCCCTTTCTTGGCTTGATGTAATCTCTGGGTGGATTTCCGCCCGTCTCTTTCCTAGTGTAGGACATGGTCTTGGTTCCGGAGTGGAAGCAGACCAGAAGGGTCTGTCTTTTGTCTCAGACATAACCTGAAAGGTGAATGGACGGTCGGTTGGCTTGAAATTTTGCCAGAACTAGTCCTAGACTCCTAGTAGGAAAGGGCAGATTATTTCGGGGTACCTAGATGGGGGAACAGGAACCTTGGCCGGATTGGTTTTAGTTGTGGATTCAGTTCTTGGTTTAGTCCTATTTTGGAGGAACTGGAAATGGTCTCGGTAGTGGGGGATATGCCTGGTTTCGAGTATAAGCTGGGGAGGACTGGGATGAATTGAACCCTTAATTGGTTGTGTCGGTTGTAGTTTTGGACCTGGGACGGTTGTAGTTATGGTTCTATATATCTGGAGGAACTAGAACTAGGTTTGGGTGGTTCCTGGAACTGAAAATACAGGCAATTGGTCTTTTCGACTCGTATTATTTTTCAGTTCTAGAACCAGGATTCGGTTTGTAAAGCTAAATTTTAAGCTCAAGAACAGCATAAAAGTTGACCAAGAACCGGAACTGGATTTGGCATCCCACTTCCGATTAATGTCCATCAAAATTGGGTCCAGAACTGGATTTGGCATCCCGCTTCTGATTAAGGTCCATCAAACTGGGACCAGAACGGGCCGCTATGAAAAAAAATGATACCTGAGTATCATCAGAAACTCCATCACCAAGAGCACCAAAGCTATCCACATTGACAACAACTTTGTTCCCACGATGACTTGTAAATGATGATGGGAAGTCTAACAGCTCATCAATGCCATCTCCTTCGCCGGTTTCACATTCCTGAATCCCCATTCCAAAACTATTATCTCCGTATAAGCTCCTCTCAGCATATCCAAGAGTTGCCAATGTGAAAACCAGAACCAACTTGTAAATCCCTGTTGCCATCATTTAAGGCTGTAATTGGTTCTTTCTGTTACTTGGTTGAGTTGGTTCATATAATCAATCCAAAGAAGGCAATGTAATTTACTTTTTATATGGAGTGATTACAAGTTTTGAATTAAACAACGGGGGAATTAAACAATGTCTTGGCTTTAAAGTAGATGAAGACTTCAAAATCTCTTACATTCCCAGACTTCTAGTACAAGAATCTGACTTTGGACATCCTTGCTTTACTCTTCATCCATGCCCCAAAGCACAATTTTCCAGTTCTATTGTTTCAAGAAGCTCTTTTTCCGATTTCTCATTTTTTCCTTTATATGTTCAGCTCAATGTTTTGATAAAGTTATGGTGTCGTACGTTGGGTTTAACCACACGTACGAGCCTATATTGGTGCTTACGCAAACGTAATGGTTCATCTGTGTATCATGCATAAAATGGAGTAAAGATCATATCACTCTGCCCAATGGGATTCACACCAGGACAACTTCATTTTTAGCTGAAAAATGAATCAATGATCTATATTTTTACTATTTCATATCAAGAATTAATTATATTCATTACATAATTAAAAAAAATCAAACTTAATTTCATTTTTAAATATGTATTTAGTCTACAAATTAGTACATTTTATTTTACATTCATCTATATTTGAACCCCGATTATTTGAAAGATATTTAACTTTATTTTTAGAAGGTTTTAAATATGTACTTTTAAAATGTGAATATTTAGTTTTACATTGTTTTAAAATACCTACTCTTGTATTGGTTTCAAAAAAAATTATAAAGAATAAATTCAAATGTTTCTAGTAGATTTATGTAACTGATAATAACGTGTTTTGCAATGATCTTCATATTTACATGGATTGAAAAACATATTTATTACATGAATGAATCAATAATAAGAAATTGAATTGAAGTGTCTAGAATCCAATTGATTTAGCGTAAGGGATGCTGAAATTAGAAAATGTAATTAGCACCACGTTAGGTAACCGAAAGTATTTAAAACGTAAAATAAATTGGATTCTAGATACTGGATCCATGATGGTTCCGCCGCCATTTGAAAAGTGAAAACACGGGCAAATTAAATTAAAAGACAGACAAATTTCGTGCACTAAAATCAACAAGGTACGAGACTGCCTAACAAACCAACTCAATTTAGATCCATGCACAGCACCAGATTAATAACAAAAGCGTAGGAAAAACCGGATCTCGATCTAATCTAAAGGTAATCAATTCAATACAAACATGTCAACATGGCATTGCAAAATTAGGTTGTCCCAAAGAAAATCAAATCTTGTGTACTCCACTATTTTTTCCTTGTGATTTTTTTTAAAATAAATTTCTACACTCAAGTTTCATAAAATACACAACATAAATCATTTTAATTAAATTAAGGGCTAAAGCTAAATCATTTTAGTTAAATGTCCGGTCATCGCCACCTCTCCCGATAAAGTGTCAATTATTCATCTGATGTGGCAACTCAAGGGTCAAATAAGCTCCAGACTTTGATCGATCTGAGTAGTTCAACTCATTTCTCAACCGTTAAAGTGTCAAAATTTCGAAAAAGAAAATTAAAAAAATATGAAGTAGAAAATAGAAAATACAATATAAAATAAAATACGACTCGAAAATATCAAAATATTCACATATATAAAATAATATAAATAGTAAATATTAATATTTTGCGATAAATTCAAAAAAGATATATACTATAAGAAATTATTTAACTTTATTTCCCTATTTATAGTTAATATACTATCGTATTATATATATATATATATATATATATATATATATATATATATATATATATATATATATATATATATATATATATATGGAACTCTTCAAGTAAGGTATATGAGTATACCTTACCGGAGCTGCCGTGCGGCCTCCACGTTTTGAGGGCCTTCCCGGTGGAATTTTTTGAGCATGTTCTTCATTAAGTCTAGTACTTCCATACCAAATTTCAGCAAAAAATTCAATCGGGAAGACAAACAAGTGATTTTTTGAAGATAACTGCACCCTTTATATACATATAAAATGCAGTTATCTTCCAAAAATCGTTTGACTGCCTTCCCGAATGATTTTTTTGCTGAAATTTGGTATGTATGTACTAGACTTGATGACAAACATGCTCAAAAAATTTCATAGAAAAATTCCACCGGGAAGGCCCTCAAAACACAGAGGCCACACGGCGGCTCTGGTAAGGTATACCTTACCGGAAAGATTTCCTATATATATATATATATCTATATATATATATATATATATATAGGGGAGGGTTCTAGTGAGAACCCCTCTTAAAATGAGAACTCATGAGAACCCTTAGAACCAGTGGTATTTTTAGCTGAAATTTTTTGTGTATGTTCCTCATCAAGTATAGTTCATCCATACCAAATTTGAGCAAAAAAAATCAATTGGGAAGGTTGTCAAATGATTTTTTGAAAGAAAATTGCGTTTTATATGTATGTTCCGGACCAGTTTTCTTTCAAAAATCATTTGACGACCTTCCCGATTGAATTTTTTGTTCAAATTTGGTATGGATGAACTAGATTTGATGAGGAACATACACAAAAAATTTCAGCCAAAAATATCACCATTCTCAGGGGTTCTCACGGGTTCTCACGTTAAGCACCGTTCTCATTTGATCTTTATTCTATATATATATATATATATATATATATATATATATATATATATATATATATATATAGAAAGAGAGAGAGAGAGAGAGAGAGAGAGAGTACTCTTCCGGTCAGGAATTCCTGACCGGAACCGCCGTCCGGACGGCGGCGTTTGGCTGCCTTCCGGGTGGAATTTTTCGATAAAATTTTTATCACATGTTCTCCATCAAGTCTAGTTTATTCACAAAATAATTCAGCCAAAAACTCAATCGGGAAGGTCGTCAAATGATTTTTTCAAGTTAACTGGTCCAGAATATTGATTTTTGCAAGTTAACTCAATATGTATTTTCCGGACCAGTTAACTTGCAAAAATCATTTGACGACCTTCCCGAATGAGTTTTTGGCTGAATTTTTTTGTGGATAAACTAGACTTGATGGAGAACATGCCATAAAAATTTCATATAAAAAAACCACCGGGAAGGCGGCCAAACGCCGCCGTCCGGACGGCGGTTCCTGTCCGGAATTCTGGACATGAACATTTGTGTGTGTGTGTGTGTGTGTGTGTATATATATATATAGGCCTGATCCTGTCCAGCCGGAGGGACAGGACCCTCCGTCCGGCCGTCGCCATTTGGGGCCCTTCCTGGTGGAATTTTTTGCTGAAATTTTTTGAGCATGTTCTTCATGAAGTCTAGTTTATCCATACCAAATTTCAGCTAAAAATTCAATCGGGAAGACAGTCAAATGATTTTTGGAAGTTAACTGCGCAGTTTATATACATATAAAACGCAGTTATCTTCCAAAAATCATTTGAGTGCCTTCCCGGTTGAATGTTTAGCTGAAATTTGGTATGGATAAACTAGACTTGATGAGGAACATGCTCAAAAAATTTCATCAAAAAATTCCACCGGGAAGGCCCTCTGATGGCCTTGGCCGGACGGTCCCTCCCGTCCCTCCGGAGGGACCTGATCTTTTCTATATATATATATATATATATATATATATATATATATATATATATATATATATACATATATATATGTATGTATATATATATACATATATATATGTATGTGTATATATATATATGTACATATATATATGTATGTGTATATATATATATATATATATATATATATATATATATATATATATAGGGAAGAGTTCAAATAAAAAGTGGTCTTCCCGTGCAAAGTGCGAAATTTGCACTTTTGCATATTTCGCTTGCATTTTTGCTTGTTTCGTTGCGCTTTTTCACCATTGCGATTTTGGCCAAATTCGGCCAAAATGACGGTGGCAATTTTGTAAATAACCCAATTTTATTCGTTACCGCAAAAAAGTGCAATGAAAACAAGAAAACGTGCAAGCGAAATATGAAAAAGTGCAAATTTGGCACTTTGCACGGGAAGACCACTTTTTATTTGAATCATCCCCTATATATATAAATGTGATAGTTATATATGTATACATGCATACATGCACGTACATAAACTATTTATTTATTTTTGGGAAAGGATTTTTTTTATTAACGAGTGAATGAGAGTACAAAGAAAAGATAAAAGAGAAAACAGGAAAAGTAAAAAAAAAACGAGGGATAATAAACAAACTAAAACGCCCTACCCTAATTACCAAGTAGTAAAACTCCATATAAATTAAAATAGAGAATTCCATCTAATCTTTATTAGACCATGTGTGATTGGGATTTAGTTCTCGTGTGGTGAGGTCATTGGTGCGTTTTCCTGTATCTTTTTATTTGATTCTTAGGATTCTTTGCAGATAAACAATTTTCCTTCATGATTAGGCCAACCTTATTACAAATGCCCTTATTTGTGTTTGAATCCCATAGACCCTCAACCCCTTAAATGAGAGTTCTCTTTTAGCTCTCTGAAAGTCTGAAGCATGATCAATAAATATGTCTCACGAATATGATAATATCTTCTAGTACCTTCACAATCAAACCCTACTAAACCCTACTGAGCACTGATTATACATGTGCGCCCGCACCCCTACACATATATTAGCTTACTCTGTAAGCTAATATTAGCTTACAGACAATATTATATATTAGCTTACTCTGTACTAAATAAAGTAGACTTAATTAGTGCGCAATATATATAATAAGTAAAAATTACTAATTTACTATTATATATAGGGAAAATGGAAACTAATAATCTAACCTTTTAGCGGTCTTCTTTTAATAGTCCGACCTTTTCGTTATTCATGAATAATCCAACCTTTGCACCTCATCTTCATTCATTGGTCCCCGACCGGTTGATGACCTGCTATTCCGAGTTATTTTCTTATCTCTGCAAACTATTATACCATAAATTCCACCTTTCACAAAGATAATATTTTGCAAAGATAAGAAAATAACTTGGAATAGCAGGTCATCAACCGGTCAGGGACCAGTGAATGAAGATGAGGTGCAAAGGTTGGATTATTCATGAAAAACGAAAATGTGGGACTATTAAAAGAAGACCGCTAAAAGGTTGGATTATTAGTTTCTATTTTCCCTCATATATATATATGTATGTAACTACTATTTCATATTTTACTTTTTATACATTATAATTTTTTTAACGTAATTACTTTTAATTTTGGTCTATATCATTATTTTATACGGAGTATTAATTTATATAATTGGTACGAAGAATAGAATTAAAAAAAACGCCAAGTGTATATATATGTGCATGTATGTGGTGTGCGTGTGTGCGTGTGTAATATTAAAATAAAAATATGAAATGAAAACAATTAAATGTAAAATATAAACATAGTATAAATCTAGACTACAAACCTACAATATGTTTTATACTACAAAATATTACTCCGTATATACAATCCATAAAGTACACATGTAATGATGATGTAAATAAAATTAGTATTTCTTTATTTTCTTATACGGAGTATAAAATATGGAAATAAAGTTAAAAAAATTATTTGATTGTATATTTTATCTATTTATTTTGAATTTACCACAATATTTTATTTATTTATTTAGGTTATTATATATATTTATGTTTTTTTATATTTTCGAATTGTATTTTATTTTATATTTGTATGTTCTATTTTTTTTTTTTAATTTTTTTTGTCTCAATTCTGACTCTATCTTTTTAACGATTGAGGGGGTGACTTGAATAACTCGGTCAGGTTCAGGGGCTAAGGCCATCTCCAACAGTTAACACCATTTTTTACATTAAAATGGTGTAATCACATCAAACAATATTTTATCTCCAACAGTTTACACCATTTTCATCACCAAAAAGGAATATTCTCTTTTTATTCTTTTTACTAACTTTTTACCATTCTTCTATTTAAGTATCTAACTATCATATATTTATACATTAGCCCCTCATTTAATATTTTGACATTTAACACATTATTTCACACATACAAACTAAAATACATCATTTTAATATGTATTTAAATAAAAAACATTAATTAAGAGATCTTTCTACAAAGCATGTTTCCGAAATAAATGGTGTTATTCAAAATTCAAAAAGGATTTTCGTGCATCTTCTCTCACAAGGAATGTTTCCTTAAGAAAAATGATTTCCTTCACACAAATATAATTAATATATTTTAATACCTATTAGGAAATATTTTTTGAATAATTTCAATGCAAGAGGATCGAAATATATATGGAGATCCGAGCTATTAAAGATAGTACATCAAGTCCTGATCTTGCCCATTTAAGAAGAGCGAATTCAAAGGAACGGCGGACAGAGCCGCTCTCAGTTCCATACGGAACGGAAGACATAACCATTCTTAGTTCTGTTCTGTGTGAAATTGTGAACGGTTGACTTACATGGTGTATGATTTAATCAATAAGTGCTTTCCTTACTTGTACGGATGTATGAATTAATTGGTAATTATACTTTGCTTATGTGACCACTTGTGTTAATAAGTCACCTACTTGTCAAGATCATTATTTTAAGTTAGAATATTTTCATGCATGTACGTAACATGAATTACTTATTCTCTTTCCATGCATGATTTGGCATCCACTTATTATTATAGCTTAATACTTTATGGAAAGGATCCTTGCTTGCTTAAATATGGGTGCATGATTTAAATAATGGTCCGTACATACTTATATTTGTTAAGTGGGAAAATTGCTCTTATGATATATGATCGACACACACACACATATATATATATATATATATTCTTGATATTACCTATTTTCTTTTAATATGATTCACATATGTGTATGGTCCGTTGCATGCTTATATATTTGTTGAGAGAATAAATTATTCCCCACAATATATGTTGATATATTCTTGTCATTGAATATTTGATCACATAATATACTTTATACCTTTTGGTTATTGCATTATTCACTCCTAATATACACGTATCCACTTGCTCCCATATATATGTGGTTGACCGAAGATCATCATTTTTGAGAGATAGAAGATCTTTGAATACAAAGAAAGACTTTTCAAATTATAACAAGGCAAGTCTCATTCTTGATGACGTACCCATCCACTCCAAGAAGGAAAGCCTCAACGGATCTATTCCTAGCAGCCTATATATTAGTAGGAAATATTGAGAGATATACAAGAGAATATAACTAAGTTTAAGGCACCTGAACCTGCTCACGGAGTTCTAGATAGAGTTTCTACTTTCCCTTCTTCATATTGTAATGGGGTTTTGAGGATTGGCTAAGAGTAGCCTCCTCGGGTTGGTTTGTGTGAGTGAGAGCTTTGTTGTAAAGCTATGAGGCTCTCTACCCGCAAGGTAGAGAAGCGTAACTCTATCTTCCTAGAGAGGATAGAGTTGAGGTGGCTCAAGGGTAGACTTTGAGAATTTCCCCTGTAATCATTCAAAGGCTTTTTAGTGAAGTTGCTAAAATTCCTCCGAGGGAGGTCGAAGTTTTTTAATCCCTTTGAGCCAAGGGATTTTTCCTTGTTAAATCCTTGTGCACTTTACTATTTCGCAATTCCCTTGACCACACACTAGAACTTGGCGAAAAACTGCCACGGTTCCACACAAACACAACTCACCCCCTCTTGTGTTGCTAACCATTTCATCATTTAGTGAGTTGATTGATTTAAAAAACTTATCTCTTCACATATAAGTGCTAGCTAGTCTAAATTCTATTAATAATGCAACAATGTGATATGAAATTCATACCCATATCCCATCCCTCTTGCTCTCTTGGACTCTTGGTGTGGGTACGGTGTAGTGCAAAATCCACGAAATGGCGATGTGTCTCATGTGCGAATGCATGCATATATGTTGTAATCATATATTTATAGGAAAATGGTTAAATAGTCCCTCTAACTTACATAAAAAGGTCAAATAAGCCCTTATATCGGAGGCTCTGTCCGTCCGTCGCCATTTGGGGCAGTTCCCGATGGAATTTTTTGATGATTTTTTCTGAGCATCTTATTCAATAAGTCTAGTTTACTCATACCAAATTTCAGCTAAAACTTCAATCAGAAAGGCATTTAAATGAATTCTTGAAGATAACTGCGCAGTTAAAAGAGCATTTATCTTCAAGAATTCATTTGAATGCCTTTCCGATTGAATTGTTGGCTGAAATTTGGTATGAGTAAACTAGACTTAATGAATAAGATGCTCAAAAAAATTCATCAAAAAATTCTACCGGGAATTGCCCCAAATGGCGACGAGTGGACATAGCCTTCTATATAAGAACTTATTTGACCTTTTTATGTAAGTTCGAGGGTCTATCTGACCCTTTTCCCTATATTTATTTTGTACTCCCTCTATCCCTAAAAGAAGTTTCATTTCGTTTTTCGAGAGTCAACTTAAATCACTCTTAAACTCTTACTTTATATATCAAAACTTTATGAAAATTGAATTTTTTTTGCAGGTTTTGTAGCAGGTTTAGGATGTTTTCTTTTGGACTGAAATTTGCTGGTCTAATATGGTCTGGTCTGTTTAAGTCTGGTCTGGTCTGGTCTGGTCTGTTTAAGTCTGGTCTGGTCTGGTCTGGTCTGAATTGGTCTCTGTGTATTTTATAACTACGGAAGTCTGGTCTGGTCTGGTCTGGTCTGGTCTGTTTAAGTCTGGTCTGGTCTGGTCTGGTCTGTTTAAGTCTGGTCTGGTCTGGTCTGTTTAAGTCTGGTCTGGTCTGGGACTGAAAACAGTCCAAAAGAAAACATCCTTAATGTAGTTTCTGAATATGTAAATTTTATTTACTAAAAAACATCTGAATTTTCACATGGACCATTTAACTTTATCATTAGTCAAATTTCGTAACTCGCAATTGGAACAACATTTAAGAACGGAGGGAGTAAAGTTTATGAGTGGTAAGAATGTTGCTATTCATTTGGACGGAAGCTAGCTTTTCGTTCTTGTCTAATTTAGTCGAAAAAGTGACCTGATTTGACCAGGTTCATCCTCCCTGTATGCCTAGGCTATCAGATTCTTTTGGAAAACATATATAGAAAGACCACTACGCACTATACTATACGACCAAAAATTGTGTCAAGCTTTCTATAAAATTCACTTTGTTTTACCTTTTGTTCCAGTTTGACAGAGTAACATATTGAGTGCGGTTCTTAATTTGTCATCCATCTTATCTTGAGAAATTGACGTGACAACGCTCCTAAATTAGGGAAATTTGTTAAAAGAGTCCTGTAACTTTGGCCAACATGTGATATTGATTCTATAATTTTACATACTTGCAAAATACATCCTTCAACTATTATATTTGTTCAATTTGAGGACATTGCCATCAGAAAGTTAAATTTTGGCCGGAAAGTTACATGTCAATCTCTCGCTGTTGTAATCTTTTCCTAACGTTTGCAGCTGACTTGGATGTGGGCCCCTTTTATGACTTATTCCCAAACACTTCATTGTGCTCTGATCTCCCAAATCCCCAATTAGAACAATAAAAGCGCAAAACCTAAAAGAAGAACGGAGGCTTCATAATTCTTGGTCCGGCTTCTCCACATATGGAAGGAAGGTGAGTGTGCGTTCCTCTAAAGTGCAAATAATGGCTCAGTCAAGGATCTATGGAATAGGGGTGGGCATGGGTCGGGACGGTTCGGGATTAGGGTTATCCCGGTCCCGTCCCAATTAATAATAACGGGACGGGACGGTACGGGACAAGCCTTTGTCCTAGTCTTGTCCCATTTAAATCGGGACCGGGATGGTTCGGAACGGTTCGGGACGGTTCGAGACGTCCCAAACTAACAAAAAATAATCATTTGTAATTAATATATATTAGCATTTCTAAAGTATCATGCACCAAAATATTAACATTTTAAAAGTTAATTGATGTTCATCACAAGCTAAAAGCTTCCACGTATTAGATTTTAGTTAGGTTTAGCAAAATTTGAAATTTAAATTTAAAACAAAGCAAAAATGAATTAGTTTATTCAAAATCATGTGTTCTAGTTGTGAGATACTCATATGTAGATATATAAAGTGGGATAAAAATCTATGTTAGTAAATATTCATGTTAGGTATTATTTTTAATTTAAAAATTGGGCTTGAAGAACTAAAAACATGTTACCATTTATTTTTTGAGTTGGCATTACACAGTACACACTAGTCACATGCTACAAAATCTATATAGTTATTACAAACGGGACAACGGGACGGTTCGGGATAACCTTCCAATGTCCCGGTCCCGTCCCGTTTTAAACCGGTACGGGACCGGTGCGGGACAAAATCAATGAGACCCAAACGGAACGGGACAACACCGGTACGGTTTCGGGATATACCGGAATGGGACAACGGGACCGGGATTCTTGCCCGCCCCTACTATGGAATATCATTGTGGTAAGAAGGCCGGTGTTTTAACTTCATAGACTGATATATGACAGGGGAAGGAGCAGTGGCGGGCCCAGAGATTTGTGAGAGCAGGGGCACACTAGACACAAAAATTAGTCTATAATAAAAACTCTAAATATAATAAAAATGATAAAAAAAAATGTATTAAATTATACAGAATAGTTAATTACATACTCCCTCCATTCTTTTTTATTAGTCCCCTTAGGGTTTGGCACGGGACTTAATAATAAAGTAGTAGGGTAAGTATAGAGTGTGTAGGGTAAATGATAAAGTAGAAAAGATGGTATATTAAAAAGAGTAAAGTGATGATAAAGTAGGAAAGAGAGTGTATTAAGAAGAGTAAAGTGATGGTAAAGTAGGAAAGAGAAAGTAGTTTGTAAAAAGTAAGTGGGATAAAAGTAATAAAAGTGAGGGTATTTTCTCAAAAACTTTCCTTAAAGGGAAAGGAGACAAATAAAAAACACGTCCCAAAAAGGAAAGAAGGACTAATAAAAAAGAACGGAGGGAGTATTAAATGGCCTACGAGTTTTCATATTCTGAAAATGTTGCATAACAGTTTCAATATTGATGCTTCTAAAAACATCTCTCTCGATGTTGTCCAAACAATCCGTAAGATAGTCACATCTCATTTTATTGCGAAGATCTGTCTTGATAATATTCATCGCAGAGAAGGCTCTTTCAACGGTGGCCGTTGCAACTGGTAACATTAAAGCCAACTCAATCAGACAATATACCAAGTGAAAAGAGTTGTGAACTTTAAGCTCAACCATCTTCTTACAAACTTCACCAATAGTTTTTGTACGGCATAAAATAACTCATTTGTTCTCATTTCATATATCCACACCTGGAGTTGCTCTTTCAGGTCCATTCGATCAACAAATGAAAAATCGCATGAATATAACTCCGCAAGGTTGAGTAGCTTTGACTCACAGAAATTGGAGAACTTCGGCTTTTATCATTCTAGTCTTCCAAATGTTAGTGGGTTTTTAGACTTTTAATACTCCGTACTTTTAGTTGCCTGCACATTGGCTACTTTTTTGCATTTTAATTTTTTTTGTTATTTTTTGTTTTCAATTATTAATTATTTTTTGTTTTTTGATAATTCTATATCTTTTAGTTTAATTCAACTAAAATTTAAATATTTTGTATTAATTTTTTATTTATATAACCGTAACATTTTAGTATCTTAATTATCAAATGCTGGTATGAAGCCGGGGCACTCGTTTTTATCCTAAGTACTACTAGTGAAATTCCGGGTTCGAAGCGGGGGCACGTGCCCCACCTAGCCCCCCCTTAGGTCCTCCACTGGGAAGGAGGTTCCATGTGTGCTCCAGAAACAGAGTAAGAACTCTAAACTTTTTAATTTTGTAGGTTTCAAATTTTGCTTGAAAAAAATAAATATTTTATATGTAATATTACTTTGATATAAGAGAAAAAAAATCTAATGTTAAAGGTTCTAACAAGACATTGGAACAAGAATAATAGTTGATTAGCAAAACTAACGAGTTGTCTTTTACCTGGACCGTTTCTATGGTTACAAATGGAGGCTTTTAAAATTGATAAGTGTCAAGAATTAAAAAAAAAAATAGCCTGAAGTGCAGTTTTTTCTTTATGTTCATTTTTACAATTTCGTATATATTTGGAATTTATAAGAAATAAATTGAAGATGTATAATCTACTACTCCGTATTCAGTTTAATCTAACTACTTTTTTTTAATGTTTTATGACTCAGAGAGTGTTTTCTTTATGTGCAGGATGTTTTAAAATAAGTAGTGTTTGGGAGGGAACCAAAAACAGGGTCTCAAGTCCAGGTCAGCTAGGCCATATGAAAAAAATATGAACAAGTGGCGCTAATGTGTTAATTTTCGGCGGAATTATTACTTTCCGACATAAATGTCCTGAAATTGGAAAAATATGTTAATTAGAGGACGTATTATGCAAGTAAATGAAGTTAGAGGACCAATATCGAGCACCACCAAAAGTTACGGGACTAATTATACAAATTTCCCCCTAACATTATGGGAAGAACGTGAAGTACGAAATAGGGGAAGAATATTCATTGTTTTAGGGGACGAAAATAGGATTGTGAAGTTCAAAGTTTATAAATATGACTATTATCGTTTTATTCTCAAAATAGGGCTCATTTACTTCTATTTTGAAAAATTAGAATAAACTTGTTCTTTTAATAGGACTAAATAAATCATAATTGAGGAATAAAACATATTTTATCTTACTTTTGAATTTTATACTCCCTATGTGTGTGTGTTTTAGTCTAAGCGGACTAAGTTAAGCCACTTCTAATAGGGAGTACTTGTTACAAAGTACGAAGTATATAAAAGGGAAAAATAATAAAAATATCTCAAACTTTGAAAGGGTGTGAGGTAAACACCTCAAACTTGCATATGTAATTTAAATACCCCAAATTATATATAAAATGTTATTTTTGCATCATTGTTATGTACTATTTTTTGCAAAAATAGAAATTTAAGGGATTAATTGCATAATTTAAAATAAAAAATTAAAAGTGATGCAATCATATAGATTGGGGGTAACATTATTTATTTCAAAATGGAATTTTAGAATGTTAATTGTGTCTTCATGAATTTTAAAATATTTTAAATTATGCAATTAACACCATAATTTACATTTTTGAAAGAAATAATACTTGACTATGGTGCTAAACTAACTTTTTATATAAAGTTTGAGATATTTAAATTACAAATGCAAGTTTGAGGTGTTCATCTCACACTCCTTCAAAATTTGGGATATTTTAATTATTTTCACCTATATAAAAATATTAAATACTCGACGGTACCCACCCATGGATGGAATGAAATGTTGCCATCCAAGTTTTGACGTTCAAAAGGGTGAGGCCTTTCCAAAACTTTTGACTATGACCTTTTTAGGCATGGCAAAAATTTGACCGAACCCATGCCTACAATCCTTGTTACGTCCGCGCCATTGCGTTGTTAATCATGTGATCTATTCCTTCTTAATCTATGCTCCGGCCATTATATTGCAGACGGCATTGTGTATATATCTATGGATTGGGCGCGGTGCTTCAGCCCCGGTGGCAGAGAAGAACGCCGCCGCCCGCGTTGTCATCCCACCCTTGCCAACAACAACTTTGAAGAAATTCACATACAAAAAGCTCAGGAAAGCAACCAACAAATTCAACATGAGCAACAAAATTGGGGAAGACACCTACAAGGGAATCCTCCGGAGCCCATCGGCGGGGGCGGATCGCCCCGCTGCATCGTCATCTAAGAAGACGACGACGCCGATGATCGGCGTCGTCGTGAGAAACCTCAGCAGAGGCCTCCTCCTCTCCGATCTCCCCAAATGCCTCACCGAAATTAAAAAACTCGAAAAGGTCTCCCACCCGAACCTCATCCCATTGCTCGGCTACTGCGCCGAGCCAGACGATGCCCGCCGGAGGAGGGGAAACCCCCACCGGCGGGCATATTGTTTCCTCGTCTTCAACCTCCTCGTCCTCAAGAACGGGAGCGCCCACGACCGCCTCATTCAATACGAGACGCCCCCGCCATACAAACCGATTGCATGGGAAAGAAGGATCACCATGGCTCTTCAGACAGGGCTAGCCCTAGAACACCTCCACGAAAACGGCATTATGTACCGTGTTTTCGGCTCGAAAAGCGTCCTTCTCGACGAGGAATTCAACGTCAGGCTATCTTACTCCGTCTTCCCGAAGCTCAACGCGTACAAAACGGTGTCGGAGCTAGAAAGGGAGACCTTGAAAACTACACCTGATGATGACATTTTGGCCATGTTTCTATGTAGGGCACCAGAACTATACACATCATATTCGACAACGAAGGAGAATGATGTTTGGGGGTTTGGGATGTTTTTGTGCGAGTTGCTGATGGGTAAACCTTTGATCTCCTTTCCAAATCATCAAGAATGTAGTGGGGTGCTGGAAGTGTTGATGAAGAGCTTTTCGGACAGGAACAGCTTGCAGATGAACATGGATCCGAGGCTGAGCAAGGGCGGCGGCGGCGGAGAACAGAGGTTTTATTATGATCCTGCGACGGTGCTAAAGATCGTGACGATCGCTGGAATGTGTTTTCAGAAGCGGCCTGAAGCACGGCCCTCCATGAAGCAAATCAACAAGTTGCTGGATAAGATATCTGAGTCCAGGGTCGATTACAGGGATGGAGAATTAGACTGGTTCGACCACTGATCCATGGGCTTATATTCTAGTTGTTTTGTGCATGTATAGTAAGTAAATGAGATAGACATTTTCCATTTCTAGAAGTTTATGTGTATATAGATCATGAAGAAATTCAAGTCTTTAATTTGTCACATTTTTGAGTGATTAAGGGGCCGGGTCGTCACATCATTCATCACAACAACAAAATTAAGAGATTGGTGTGGATTTCGAATTGAGACAGATTTACCAGTGTCATATAGCTCATGTCAATTCAAAGTGTTTTTGACATTGATTTAACATATTCTGCCAAATCCTCTTTAAATTTTGGAAAATCCCCGCAACTCCGTGTTTCTTGTGGTGATTTTTGGGTTTATGTGAGGTAAAAAGATTGGGACACTAGTCAAGGCATTGCTTGCTATATGACCTACCTAAAAGTCATGGAGTTGTATGACCTAAAATATACGGAGTAATTGGTAAGGATAGACTTGCTCTAGTAGTAATGACTAGTACACCTTTGTGCTGAATTGGGAACGCTCTCTAGATCGATCCTCGTTATTGGATTCTACAACAATTCGATATATAGAAGAGCTGAGATCTGAATCAGAATTAATTACTCCGTATTAAGTAAACTATTGAATTACACTTATTATGAAGAATTGCAGATGAAAAGGAAGCTTTTGCATTTAAACTCACACATTAAAAATTACATCCCAATATACACTTGGAATTGTTCCCAATCATCAAAACGAAACAAAAAGAGTCGGTTTCATTATATTTCCTAACTTCGTTCTAACTAGGCTTGAGATTTGTTCAATTCTTATTCAAAATTAGTGGAATTGTATGAATGAAACTAAATCAATACTAATTAACATTGCAATTCTTTCTTCTATCGGTCACATCTAGGGCTGGGCACGGGCCGGGTCGGGGCGGGTAATGCAAAATAATTTGTCACATTTTTGAATGATTATGGGGTCGTCAATGCATTCTCTAAAAAAAACAGAATTGACACAAATGACGCTGATTTCATGTCAAATAGCTCGTGTTAAAGTGTTTTTAAATTGATTTAACGTATTCTGATAAATCCTCTACGTATTTTGGCGAATCTATGCTAACTGTGTGTGTTTTTGTAGTGATTTTTGGGGTTTATGTGAGGTAAAAAGATCGGGACACTAGTCAAGGCATTGCTGGCTATATATGACCTAAAAGTCATGGAGTTCTATGAGCGGGCTCTTATCATAAAATTGGTAAGGATAGACTTGCTCTATTACACCTTTGTGCTTAATTGGGAACACTCTCTAGATCCTCGTTATTGGATCCTGTTGGGTGTGTTTCGAAGAATAAAGAAAATTAATTAATAAAAATTAATTAAATAAAATGACGTAAAGAAAACAAGAAATGAGATGAAGCAGAATAAGCCAAAGCTCGTGCAACGCACGATTTCCTTAAAACGTATTCGTTGCCTCCCGGGGTGCTAGGAGCGTTGCAAGAATCGTTTCCCAGGATACGATGACTTCGAACGATAGTTTAGCACTCAAACTATGATTCCAACGAACAAGAACAATGCTGTGAACACTGAAGGAATTTTTCGGAGATGGCTGGGAGAGTTTTCAGAGCTAAAGAAGAGTGCAATACGTCTGTGAGCTTGTGTCTTTTGCAAAGCAGCTACCAGCCTTTTATAGGGGTGGATTTGCATGTGTTAATGGGCTGTTTAAGGCATAGGAACGTTGGACATCAATGCCCAACGTTTGGGACATTGATTCCAGCCAAAAACAGTCCAAAACGTGTGCATTAAGTCCATGAACGTTGGGCAGTAAATGGAGCAAAAAAAACGTCACCGAAGAACAAAAGTTAACGTTATCTTTAGAAGATAGATTTTCGGACGGCATTCGTGTGTGCAGGTCGCCCACACGCAAGTCGCGCTTTTTGTTCTTCGGTTTCGGGATTTGATTCGCACCCCCCTGCGCGCGTGAGAGAGCCTTTCCCTTTAGGAAGCTTAACTCCTTAGGGGGGTTTTCCCTTTATAAAGGGTTCAAATTCCCTTGTGATTTTCGGTGTGGGAAAAAACCTTACCAAAACATCACCTTTTCCTAGTTTTCTCCATTCTAACGGGTAAACTTTGAAAAGCGATTTCTCATTCACCCGTTATCCGTTTTGAGCGTACTATATATCGAATTGTAGCCCTAAGCAAGGACAATCCGAAACCACTTTGACCCGACCCAAATCGGAAGTGGACCCCGCTCAAACAATTGCCCCAAAATGACCATTTAATGCAATTTAACACACTTTTTCCAACAGATCCTACAATAATTCGATTTATAGAAAAGCTGAGATCTGAATCATAATTAATTACTCTTAAGTAAACTATTGAATTATAAGTACTTAATTATAATGAAGATGAAAAGGAAGCTTTTGCATATAGACTCACACATTTGAAAATTACATCCCAATATTCACTTGGAATTGTTCCCAATCATCAAAACGAAACAAAAAGAGTCGGTTTCATTATATTTCCTGACTTCGTTCTAACTAGGCTTGAGGTTTGTTCAATCCTTATTCAGAATTAGTGCCATGCATTAATAAAACCGGTTTGATGCCTATAAATGAAAAAATGAAGAACCATTATGAAACTAAATCAATACTAATTAACGTTGCAATTCTTTCTTCAATCGGTCTCATCCAAGAATTTTACTTTGTACTGCTGCATAAAACCGATAAAAATTCAAAACAAATAAAAAGTTGTCCCAATTTCTAATCACTTCAACTTAACCATAAAAGTTTCAAATTTAATAAACGAGCGCTTAATAGAATAAAACGTACAATATTTTTAAAATTTCATTTTTAAGTAAAATGTGAAAATCAGATTGTTAATTATTTGGTAGTAAGAAAGGTTGGAAAGTATCATAGTACGGATACAAGAATATGACATCGAGTTCAAGTCCTTCAAAATTAAAAAATACTTAATTAATATGTACATAATGATGAATCACTTCAATCACACAAGGAGTGAATTGTGTGTAGAATTTTAGCAATTTGTTGCTCAGCTCTAGTGTTGCGTGTAGATAAAGGCAAAATGTAGAGACAGAGATTTTTAATGACCAAGGAAATACAAATCCCTTGGCTCAAGAGAGTTTAAAAAACTTCAACTTCCTTTGAAAGAATTTGATACATTGCATTAGAAGTCCTTTAAAAACAAAGTTAAAAGATAAACTCTCCTAATCCCTCTCATTTATCACAAGCAAAGAAAGGTCTTTTAATCTGAGTTTATTCTTATGTTCAACTTTTACAAAGTTGAGGGTACAAAATGAACAATTGGAACCAGTGCGGGACCTATTTGAACTTTGAGTGTTCAATTTTTCATATTAGATGTACACTTGACATCCAAAGTGCAAAGTGCAAGTGCAAGTATAGTATATTCATCCGTACAAATGGAATCTTAGTACAAATTTAAAGTGCGGAAACTCTTATGTATATTGGCGGAATCCGGCTCCTCTCCATTCCATACGATACTGGACAATTCCAGTTGATTCATTAGAGAGATGCCACATGGTCACTTATTAAATCAATGGTCTGGAAATTACTTCTATCAAACCTTTCCCTTGGACAATTCATTTTTACTTGCTACCGTAGCTCGGTAGCTTCACCACTTCTCTTCGTCTAAGCCATATTATTTTCAGAAAAAAATAATACAAGTAACCGTACCCGTTTTTTACTATCTCTATTCTTTGGGTTTATTTTTCTATTCTTCACTAGCAGAGAATTACAATAACTGAAAACATAATCTCTTTCTTATTCAATATTCAAAGGTTTGGATTAATTTTCACTATAACTGAAGGTATATATATATCAACATTCTAGATTTCTAGAAAATCCGTCTTTCTTTATTTCATTGGATTGAATATCTGGGGAATGCATTGCGGAGCCAAAAAACGTGTGAGTGAGTCAAAATTAAGTATATACACCATCAAAACGGAGGACCGTTTTTAAATAATACTTGAGTTGAATGTTTCATATATAGCTGAAATAAATACTTTTTTAATGAGACTTACTCAGGTATTGTGTATTTATATATGTCATGTATTGAAAACTTCACACAATTATTAAGTTAATAAGATTTTTTTTAAAAATTTAAGAATATAATTCATATCACACATCAAATTTTGATCATTGCAAGTTCTGATTATTCCAGAAGTCATATCTTTTTGCTCAAAATGAGTTACATGACACATAATATATCAAATCGAAGGTAATTCAGAGCTCTACATTCTCGAACTTTTAGCGGGGCCGGATGACTATCCCGACCCCCTGGTCTGCTCTAACATCTAGTCTCACGCTTCGTCCATGATCTTTGGCCCTCGGAGACTAAGCATCCGTCTTCCGTTCCTACACAACCTTTGGCCGCCGGAGACCAAACATCCTATTTCCTCCGCTTATTCTCCCCAAAGAAAAATAAGAAAAAACCGTGCAATTTATGGCGGAAGAAGAAACACTGAACATCTAAGCCCGCCTGCGGCAGCGGCTCCTCATTACAAACGATAGCGGAGGAAAAACCTTAGTGGCCGAAACCAACTTTAGAGAGAGAGAAAAGTATAAAATCATATCTTTAAAAATAGGTTCAATTCTGAAAAACTAATTATTTACATGTTTAAATTATGTATAAAAAACCTTCTAAAATTAAAATTAAATAGTTTTTGAGTAATATGACAAAGAATTAGAAGGAACATACTAGCCGAGAAGGCGAGAATGTTTCGTTGTCAATTTCAAAGGTGAAAAACAAAATGTACTACATAGTACATATACAGGGACTAAAACCATAAAACCGTTTTTTTTTTAAATTTAGATATTAAAATGATGATTGTGGCTTTTATGTCTGTTTCCTAGCTAGAAATTAGTTTCCTTCAAATCCGTACTATTTTTTCGTTGATTTGCTTAAGCTATTGTATACGTAAGTAATTTAACAATTTTATTAATTTCGTGAAATACCAATTCGCTGAATTAAGCAATTTTTATACATTCAATTCAAGAATCTAATTCATGAATTATATAAAGCTAGTTGGAAGTTGGATCACAAATGGAATAGCAAAAAAAGAAATCAGTAACTTAAGACTTCATAGTTCCTACTTCCTAGAAGTCGACGTGTACAAGTCAAAGCAATAAAAAGGAGTGGGCAAGTGAATACATCGTAGAAACGAAAGAGGATAAATACAAGCCTTTGATTTAATAAGTGCGTATGTGGCATGCCTATGATGAATCAAATGGAATTGTCCAGTACCGTACTGGAGAGGAGCAGGACTCTGGCGGACATATAAAACCGTCACAAAATAGAAGCGGGAATTAAATTGGTGCCGATTACATGAACCTAATTTTGAAAACGCTAAAGGGTCAAATAGGTACATGAACTAACTTAAAGTGTTCAATTAGCCCCTTGTATAGAAGGTTTTGCCCGGCCGTCGCCAATTGGGGCTGTTCCCGGTGGAAGTTTTTGATGAATTTTTTTTGAGCATCTTCTTCATTAAGTCTAGTTTATCCATACCAAATTTCAGCTAAAAATTCAACCGGGAAGGCAGTCAAATGATTTTTTGAAGATAACTGCGCAGTTAAACAACGCAGTACATTTTGGAAAATCATTTGACTGCCTCCCCGATTTAATTTTTATCTGAAATTTGATATGAGTAAACTAGACTCAATGAATATGATGCTCAAAAACTTTCATCAAAAAATTCCACCGGAAACCGCCCGAATTGCCGACGGCCGGGCAGAACCTCATATATAAGGGGCTAATTGAACACTTTAAGTTAGTTCATGTACCTATTTGACCCTTTAGCCTTTTGAAAAAGAAGATGAGTGACATTCCTATTCAAAAATCACAACAAAATTATACGTCTGAACTAAAAGTGTTCAAATCTGACTCCACGTAGCCCTTCCCTTTAAACAAACTCTATCAATTTGGTTGACATTTTAATTGTAGAAAGTAGAAACAAAAGATAATAGCCGTTGTGTTTAATTTGAAAATAGTTGATAAGCTTGGAAGTGAAGTGGAAGCATATGAAGAAAATTTGTTTTCTCAAAACTTAAAATGTAATGGTGCGCTCCAAATGAAACAAGGTTACAAGGACAATAGATCCAAAGAAGCTAGACAACTCTCGACTATATATATTACAAGTAAATTTTAATTTACGTATAGGTGAGGTGATGACATGAAATACAATTAGCAATGACTCATAATTACTTGTGTATTATGGGAAAGTTCCCGAAATAGAACTAAAACAATTAGAAAATTCCAAAATAGGACTGACATGATTTTTATTCCCAAAATAGGAGTAATTACTGTCAAGTTTGGAAAATACTGCCATGTTTGAACTTTGGTACTGCCAAAACATGACAGTAATTAGTCATATTTTGAGAATAAAAACATGACAGACCTATTTCGAAATTTTCAAACATTTTTAGTTCTATTTCGGGTGATAATCTCGTATACTATCTGCTTTCTTTTTATTCATTACTAGTATGTAGTTGCTATAGTTATTAATTAGGATGCAAATGATACCAGTAATGAGTTATACATAAAATGTTAAAATGTTGAAGAGGTTGAGGGGAAAAGTAGGAATAAGATAACGAGTAATTATAAATAGAAAAAAAGGAGTTGATACACACTTTTTGGAGAGACTTTACACAAAATGTGTACAAAACTTGTGCAAGGCCCCTCCCATTCTTAAAATTTTCCCTAGGTACTATTACTATAATATTTTTTGGCCCCCTCCAAATAAATTTGTGAAAGACTAGATACCAAATAATACTAATATTTTTGTTATCAATTAATATTATAAAAGCCAAACCTCTAGTGGAATTTATTATTTAATACTTAATTATTAACAAATATATAAATCATGTGAAAAAATCAAAACTAAATTGGAAAAATTGAAAATAATAATCCCAACTATTGCCGGTCCGCTGAAAATAATCTCAACTATTGATTATTTTTGTATAATCCCAACTATATAGGCTATCCGCCAATAATGGTCCATGACCATATATTACCTCTATAAAAAGTGAATTTTAAATAGAAATTAAGCGTAAAAATTAAAAGTTGAGATTATTTATAGGAATTACTTGTTATATCTCATCTCATCCACTTTAGAAACTACAAGAATTTATTCATAGGGACCATTATTGGAGGAAGGTCCCTAAAGTTGGGATTATTCTGTAATAATCAATAGTTGGGATTATTATGAGCGGACCGCCACTAGTTGGGATTATTACTATCAATTTTTCCAACTAAATTTTAATTGACCTGCACATAATTTATAATTTGAATACTATATATGAATTTTAGTATTAGTGTATCATTTCATATTGGTACAATATATTTATATTTTATAGAAAAATTTGCATTTGTAATCTCGTAACTTTCGGCTATGACCGTTAATAGTCATGCAACTTTACTCTCTTGTAATTTTGGTCTTGTAACTAATATAACTATGCAATTTTGAAACTTTTCTACTAGAAAGTACACTTTATGATCGAAAATTCGACATCGGCACCATAATTTTCAATATTTTTTGTCCATATATCATATGTTATATTTTTATACTTGTACTATATTCCGCCCCCTTTCACTCAAGTCTGACTCCGCCCCTGAACATGTGTACACCATGCACCATCCTTTTAAATATAAAGAGTATTAAGAAAGAGAAGAAAGGGAAAAGGAGCAAATGTACCATTCAGTTTTATGTGGTAAGAGTAAATATACCCTCTAACTTCATTTTGGAACAAATAAACACATAATTTTTGAATTTGGAACAAATATATACCCTTTACCTTTTCATTTTTTGTGTTTAATTGTTCCAAACGAAAGTTGATGGGTATTTTGTGCACTTAAATATAGTTAAGGGTATATTTGTATAATCTCTCGAGAAGAAATAGTAGAAAAATAACAACAGACAAACAAAGACAAAAAGTTGGCAAAAAAAAAATAGAATAAATAACACCGTAATGTACAACAAATACTATAATAATTAGAACTAAAATTGCATAAAATAAACTTATCAAAAAATTATAACAAAAACTTATCAAAAATGTACAAAGACAAATACTTATTAGTATTGGTTTTGTTCCATTCCTCCAACGTTATGTGGTGTGTGTATAAAAAATATTGAGTAATTTTTTTCGATGGACGTATGTGAGTGATTTAGATCTATAATCTCAATTCAAAAATTGAAAACTTAGTTTAAAAGGATGGATAAAGTATGGACTTGAAAATTGAGTAATTGAGAATGATAGAATTGAAGCATTTGAGCTATAACACAAACTTATAAGAATTCTTATTTCCAAATTCATTCCCAAGATTATTCATTCCAATAAATTAATTCAATTTTACATATTCTCGTACACATTTTTTGTCCCCTAAAGTTATACAATTATAGTCAACAATTATACACTTTTTATTAACAAGGAAGTATTAAGCTCATTACAAATACAGGATTAATTAAACTAAATAAGCAATGTTAGCATAAATAAATCCGATTACTGCTGAGTAACAACAGCCAAGGCGCTATCAAGCTCGGCGTTGTACCGTTTCATCGCCTTCTGCAACGGAAATTTGAGGCCGAACTCGTCCAGCGCGTCCGCGCAGTCGCTCTCCACGGCGGCGCTCAGGCGGGTCATCAGCGTCCCTTTGTCGTGCGACAGCAGGGCATGGAGGGACAGCTTCAGATCGTCCACCGCATTCTCGAAGCTCTCGCGGCACGTTTTCACCAGCGAGTTCCTCGTCGCCGGCGGAAGGCCCTTCACCGTCGGGAGGATGGCGCTGCTCATGCCCTCGATTTTGGTGGCGTATTCGATGGTGGCCTTGATGGCTCTCTCGGACGCGTCCCGGAGGCTTCTAGCTCCGGCAACCATACTGGCGCAGAGCTTCTTGTCGGTAGCGGTGTGGCAGTAATCGCCGTCCGCAGCGGCCAGATCGGCGGCGTGGGCGAGGAGGAGGAGGAGGAGAGCAGCGGCAATTCTGAAGGGCAACTTTTGTGAAGCCATTTCAATTTTGAATGAATGATCTGCTCAGATTTGGGTCAGGCCGATCGCCCTTCTGATCTAGATTCTTCCTCTGTTCTAAGACAATTATTATGATAATAATAATTAGTATTTATTACTATTAATTAATACTGCTTAATTATTATCGAGCAAATTGTGGTATATCTTTGTTTGTTTCTTCTGCTTTAGGAATCATGTGGACAGAAATAAAAGTAGGGATTGGAAATGGCAGAGGATGAACGCATAAGAAGGTTTGAAGGAATAATTGGGGCGAAAAGTGTGGGGCTTCAGGAATTCAATGGGCATAGAGCCATAGATCGATTGGTCGGTATTAGTTGGTTGTAACAAATAATGATTTGTCGTGAACATTATTTGTAGAGTGAATTATCCATATAAGAGTAAAAGCAGGGGAGATGACACATTTAGGATATTAGGAGTGATGATGGAAGCAAAGTTTAGTAGGACTAAATTCAACACAATTTGACAAAAATAACACTACTCTATTCACAAGCTTGAAATTTTTGGCGACAACAAACGGAAAATAATGAAAAGATTTAAAAGACCGAATCTGTGGAAGTGAAACTGTTTGGTAATATGCTGACTGGAATGGCTTAGGGTATGTTTGGCACAACTAGCTGAAAAGATATTTTCGAGAGCTTTTTAGAAACTTTTAGTTCTTAGTGACTGAAAAGATTTTAAAAAGAAAATGTGATAGCTGTTTGTTAAAAAGCCGACTGTTTGATTTAGTTCTATTTGGGGTATGTTTGGCAAATGGCTTATCAGCCGGCTTTTAGCTTGTTTGACCCATTTCAGCTGTTTGATTGGTCAAAGAAGCTAATAATGATGATTGGTAAATCGCTTTTAAAATTAGCTTGTTGAGTTTGAAAAGTTGAAAAAATGGATTGTTGAAGAAGCTAAGGGGGGTAGCTTATTCATTCGGCTGGTTCAATTTACACTCTATCAGTCATTTCGAAACAACCAATTTTACCAAACAGTTATCTATAATCAGCTAACATAACCAGCCGGTCAAAACAGCTAACACAACCAGCTGTTAGGAAACAGCTGACACAACCAGCTAACAACAACAGCTAACAACCATTTGCCAAACATACCCTTGGTATACAAACTGTTTGGATTAATTAATGCTAAAAGCCACGAACTTTTCTCAGATGCTACTCCTTGTAGCATCTCAAAAAAGATCTTTTATTTTTTTAAAAGCTCTTAAATATTGTCACGCCAAACATACAACTAGAAACTTTTAGAGACTTTTCAAATGATAAAAAAAACTAGAAGGCAGAGACTTTTGTCTGCCAAACATAGCCTTATTGAATGTAGAATTACCATAAAGGGTGTTGACTTATTTATGTTAAATAGATAAGTGTCAAAAGAAAAAATACGAACAAATGGAAACTTATATTCTCTTGCACCTCTTGATAATTACAGTATAAATAAAAGCTAATTGTCTAATTAAAAAGGAATTCAACCAATTTGATAATCGTCCAGTAGGATCAGTACCCGGAATTGTAAATTTGAGATTTTAGAACATTCTCAAACAACTCTTACACCTTCATCACTTTGTAATACACTCTTCATTTCTATCCTAGAATATCACTTCGAATCATACCATGTTATCTATAGCTCTTAGAGCTAAATAACAGTTCGCTTGCATAGTTGATTTGGCAAAAGATTAGATAACAATCCAAGAATCTTTCTCCCAACATCTGTTTGTGAACAATCAGTAATCATCATATAGAACAGAAACACTGATAATCATTTTCATATCTTACAACTAGGAGAGGACATTCTGGAAATATGAAGAAGATAGAGCAATATGAAGCAACTAAGGTAGAAAACTACTCGATCGATGCATCCTAAAGAAGTAGAGCAAACTGGAAGATGAAAAGTGCGAAGAAGATGCAACCTAACTAGATATACTCCGTATAGAAGAGGGACAGAGCAGTCATTTAGTACATCAGCCGTAAGATAATAATTTTCAGCCAAAAAAGTAGCCCAATACTTGCTTTTTTGGCTGATAATAAGAATCAGCAAAAACAGCCCATTGAATGGGTGTTTGGCCATTTTTTTGCATTTAAAGGCTTATCAGCCCATTTTGTATCCTCCAAACGGCCTCAATATTTAATGCAGAAAAAGGAGACGACGGTTGTTTATGGAATGTAGTAAGCAAGGAAATATGAAAATAGCACGCATGCGGTTCGATTGATTTGGGAGACAAACCAAAAGCGCAGAGACAAACTGGAAGTGAAGTATAGTGACAGAGGAGGAAGGAGTTGAATGAAATCGTTGGTGAAGATTTCTAGACAAGACCTGGCCGACCAATTGTTCGAGTGAATGACGAACTGTACATAGCTATAAATTTCTGTTGAACATGAATTTTCGTATTAAACGAGCAACTTGAAATGACCGGTGGAATGAAACGAGTAACCTGGAATGAATGTAACAATAATGACAATGTTTTAAGAGGTTACACTGTATGGCATAAATTAAAATGATGGAGTCTAGGTTTATGGGGAAGAAGTACTTTATTCCCAACTAAATAGAGGAATTGGTAGATGTTAAAAAAACATTAATGAATGAGAGAGAATTGAATGTTAGAGATGGTATTCTGATCTTTGATAAAGTATTAGCAGTGTGGATGTAATGTACGTAGTACTGTTTAGCTTGGTTGAAAATGCCAAGGTATTGGATTATAGATATTATCGTGGGCACCAGGCAAAGGTAGGTTATCGTACACAAAGGAATATAGAGGTAGGACATAAAGAAATTAACATGGCAGAAGGGTGAATACAAAAATAATTGTAAACATAGTAGGAAAGTACAATATAGATAGCTATGGTTGTGGGTTAAAAGATTGAATTGGAAAGGATATTACTCTAGAAATGGAAATTATGATGATCATTAGATGGTTGAAAAGCAAAAAAAATGTGACAGAAGGAGGCATGCATAATATATATTTTATGCAAGGTTCATCATAAATGAGGGAAATTACATTTTATGTTACTTATCTGAGATTTAAGTTATCTTGTATGGTCACAAAATAGATTCGATGAAATATAGGTCATTAAATGAGATATGGAAAGAAGGAGCTCGACAAGTTGGAAAGCATGCATATAAATTGTTATTGTAATATACTCCTTCCGTCCCATTTAAATCTTTACACTTTCTTTTTTGGGACGTCTCATTTACTCCTTTACGTTTCCCTTTTTAGCAACTTGTTTTACTTTAATTGTCCTAACTACCTTTTACTAGCCTACCCACCCACGTTTTACATTTCATTGGACAACATTGATGCACCCACTATCCCAGCACGGTAGCACCCACTTCTAGGTCCATAGCTTCAGCCAGAGTTTGAATCGAAGGATTCTACTTTAAAATTAGATTAACATGGGCCTCTCAATCCATTCATAAGATCAATTCTACAATCGCATGTGTCAGTTTATCCCTGTCCAGAGACAGAAGCCTTCATCTGCCTGGAGATGGATCAGAAGCCGGTGTTAGGTATTGTTGCCGCCAAGAACGCGGTCGCAGGCGTTTGGGATGCCTTCTTTGGAGTTCCAGGCCTGGACAGGGGAATCAAAAACATCGAGCTCTATAAGGGCTGTTGAATTCCTTTCTTAAGTCATAAAATCTGGATTTTCTTAAGGAATCCAAAATTGCCGATTGGTAATTTGCGATTGCAGCTTCCCTCCTTTACTCTTGTTCTCTCGGAGATGAAGTACGATGTAGTGGGATAAAGATGGGTAGGTTATTGGTTCAACATAAACGAGAAATTTGTAGGGTGGGAGTAGTCGGTGGAAGTAAAATCGGTGATGGAAAAGGGTAGAACTGATATTTGCTCTCATATTAATTGATGTCCTAAAAAACTGATCCAAAAGCAAACGCAAAGATGTATCCGGGACGGAGGGAGTAATTGAAGTGGTGAAGAGTATATTGAAGTAAATGACGCCAACATAACATGAGGATTGACGATGTTCGGATGTGTAGTAGGCATACTTCCAATCAAAATCATAAACGGGCAAATGTAATCGAGGTTTGTATGCAATTACGATAAGTCTATGAACTAAAGGAAAAAGAAGAATGTAATCCAAGTGAATATAAAAACTAGTCTGATAAGCTTCTGGAAGAGAGATTTGTTCATGTTGTTAGGGTTAAAAATGAACGATGTGAAGTTAAAGGTACATGACGAGCTTAGTGGCGCATGTGGAAGAAATACTTTGGAGGTGCAAGTGTGCAACAAGTGTTTAAAGAACTAATGTTGTGAATGCCTTGATAAAATACAACAATGGGGACCCTGCAACTCAAAGATATGTTGGCGTTAAACTTGTTCCACTCCATGTCCTCTCACATGGATTTTTCAGGAATCAAGTGGCAAGGGAGTTACCCACCCACCATATTAATTTGGTGGATAACTTGTTCCAACTCAAAGATAACTTGCTTTAGAAGTCAGGCGTTTCAGCTTGCCAAGCTTTACGGCTGGAGTTCATTGTGTCTACTGGTTAGGTGGTTGCATAGAGATTTGGAAGTATGTCGCTAATCTTGAGAAGAGAGATATTCTTAGCCGAGAAGCATAGACTCAACTTGTGATTTTGGTCACAAATAGTGGCCGAATTCACTTCTTACTGGAGGAAGATTTCGACCTTCGTGTGAAGTCAAGTCCCTAGTATACCATTTGTCCAAATAAGATGTAGACTTTAACTGAACAGTGATGGTTTCATGCTAAAAAATGAAAACACATCTTATGTGTTGAATTTATGGACAATTAATTATGAAAGTGCAAATGTAGTTTCACTTGTTGCACATGGTTTTTATAGCGTTATACTTCATTTTCTTACGTTGCTGAACATTTAATGTTTCACTACTTTTTTATTGTGTTGGACAAATGAGTGGCCAAAGATTTCTTGCCAACGTCTTTGCACGTGACCACTCTCCTTATCAGATTAACCTTTTAAGATGAAACCTTAAGATTTAATATGGTATCAGAGCAGATTAAGTTTCAGTGAGCAATTAGATCATGATAAGCTTCAATAACAAGCACATGAACTTCAAGGTTGATGTGCTTCAATGAGCCGCCATCTTATAAAGGCATATTAAGCTATTCCGCACCGGCTGTATATAATCATACAAACTAAGATAAGGCTTTGATATCATATTAAGTCTTGAGGTTCAATCCTAAAAGATCAACTAGATAGCAAGAGATACTCATGTCTTATATGTTATTTTGTAAGTTTATATCCAGCCGTTGTGAGACAACTTAATAGAAAGCACTATAGGTGTCAACTAACAATCTAAATCTTTGTTAAAATATTTAAGCATAATATTCCAGATTCTTATTTATCATAATAGCACTCAACAAATTCAGCATAGGTTAGTTGATACCACGGATCAAGAGCCCATCCAACATTTTTTTTAAGTCTTGCCCCATGCGCATTATATTAACTAACATGTCATGCAAACTTTGCCAATGAACAAACGTACTGCAAAATTACTATTTCCAAAGGAAAAAAGGTAACCCAACATGCTAAAACGTACTCCAAAATGATACTACACAACTAAGGTAACCTTACTTGCTGGTCATCTTAAAGCCTCTCAATTTGGATTCTTTCTACACATCCTTGTTTTTCACTCTCAATTTGCCTCTGAATGCGTACATGGCGCTCAAACAAGTAACTGCTTCCAGATCATCCATGTTCCAATCCTAATGAAGTTGAACGCCCTGAGAGATTTAGCGGTGTCCCGTAAATTGTTGCGCACTTCCGTCAATTCAGCCTTGGCAGTTATGTGCCGTTGTTACTTCTGGCTTCAATTTGGAGGTGAAGCTTCTTCCAAATCCTTTCTTGCGCCTTCCAATTAAGACTGAGCCGCCCTGTATGTGGTGGGGCGGTTGCTAAATTGACAGATCAAGATCAAAGAGTTGGACACCATACTTCAGCAACAAGATGGGACGAAAAGCGAGAAGAATCAATGAGGTTTGACATTATTAAATAATAAGATATTGACATTATTAAATTTTCCACAAATATTTGTGCAATTTAGCTTGCATTTGAAGTGTCGTTTTCTTTACACTAACAACCTCACCCTCATCATAATTGAATATGACATCTCCAATCCCAAATATCTAATTCATAACTAAACCATCAAACTTGAGAGGTTCCTTAACAACACATGCAAGCATTAAGTAACTAGAATTCCATCTAGCTAGTATTAACATCCAAACAAACAAGATCATTGGAGACTATTTTCCCTCTTCTACACAAGTTATTGTAGAACGTTGCGCTTAGCACTACACTAAAAGCAATCGTTGATAGTGTAGCACGCTCTCGCCTCCTAGAAACCCAACAAAGTGGCACAGTCGATTGCACTGGCATGCTGGCAAAACTGCTGGCACCGCATACCCATGGCCCAACAAATCCCCCAACACCTGCTAGCCTACAACTAAGCAGCATGTTGCTTGCGGGGGTCGAACTTGTGACTTTTGGCTCTGATACCACTTGTGAATTGTTGCGCTTATTGTTACACTAAAAGCAATCCTTGATATTGTAGCACGTCTTTCCCCGCTTATAGAACAGGCAAAGCGCCATGGTCGATTGTACCGGCAGGCTGGCAGAACAGCTGACACCGCATACCCGCAGCCCAAAAGTTACAAACTTATGTAACCTTGCAGGATCAGACCTCACATACCTTACTGTAGCACGAATTTTAATAATGGACTAATTAAGATCTTTCAAACCATCTTTCACAATTTCTTTTCCGATGTATAAAAAACCATCTTTAAGCATTAAGTTTAAAATATGTGGAGCAAATCTCATGTGCAAATATTTACCATCTAGCAAGATACCACCCCAATGATTCAACCTTCCTCTCAGAGATTACATAGCTAAGTCATTTGAGTTAGCATTATCTACTATAATATTCATGAATTTCTTTATCTCCCACTCAAATAAACACTTTTCAACTGCTTTTTCTAAAGCTAGAAAAATGACTAACAACAGGACAAAAGATGAAAATCCTTTTATGTAACTTCTGCTCATCATCGATATAATAAAATGCACATTCAAGCACATACAACTTAAATTTTGACTAGAAATCTAAGGGTTTGTTGTGAGACAGATTTTACAAGACAAATTACTTCAAGAACTCTTAAGTTTTATCCTTGCTCAATGAACAATACATAGTTACAGTTTTATGAGATGTAACCACAAACTCAAGATTGAAAAGTTTTCAGAAATCACAAAATTCTCCCCACTCTATTTTACTAAATGAAAACTCATCAACAATGACCATTTGAACAAGTCCTCTCCTAGCAACTTCTTGACAAAAATGTATTAAATTGAAGAAGTGGATCCAAAAGTAGTGAGCCATTTTTCTCACTATTTTTCTCACAATATTTGCGAGTGTGATTTCAATTATCATCTACTTTTTCAAAGTGATTCCAAAAGATTGCTTTTTCCCCTGAGTTGATGATTCAGCTTCCTCCTTTTGAATACTGTATATGTTTTGTACAAAGTGATGTTACAATGTTACTGTCAGTTCCAACTGCATCCATACTTATGCTTTCACACTCAACTTCTATCAATTTCACTTCTTCTACACCCAATCATTATTCCCCAACTTCCATCTGATTTATGTGTGACATACTGACATCTACTAATAGAAAATATAAGTAAAACTAAGTATTAACTTTGAGGGCACAAGAGAAAACAAAAAAAGATTTTCTTCTGTTATAATCATCTGCTCAAGATCTACATTTCAATAATAATATGATTATAAATTTAAGGAAACACAAATGTTAGATCATATCTGCAATAATCCAATCTTCCAAAACAAGCAATGAAGTGATTATTAAGTGAGGAAAATTAGGAATAAATGGAAGAAATTTTCATTTTATAATGGTAAAATTAATTTTGTTATCATCCAATCACACATTTGATAGACACAATTGTAGCATTTACGAATACTTCAAGAGTAAGATATAGGGGTGGGTTCGGTTCAAACTGTTCATTTTTCACCTAAAACCAAATGTCGAACCAAATTTAAAAGTTCGGTCCGGTTCTGTTCGGTTTTATGTTTAAAATATCTAAGCCATGGTTTGTTCGGTTTGGTTTTGGTTTTTTTTGTTTTTGCCGAAATATTCTTGTTGAATAGACAATAGTAATCGGAAAACAAAAAAATAACTACATAAAACTATAATTAATAGTAATACAATACATTAACATAATTAAAAAGAGATAAGAAACAATTGCACTTCCAAGCAATGGATTAGAGAGTGTGTATCAATTTAAACATTTTCTAAATTATTTAAATACATAATTTTAAACACGAATTATATGGTGTATCCGCAAGTTAACATTTTATTAATATATGTTGTTTTCACTAATTCATTTTCTTTTTACTAAAAGATTTTTATTACGAGTAATAAATAAAAATGCATTGTTTAAAAAAATCGGTTTGTTCGGTTTTCAAAGGTTGAAACCAAAACCAAACCTAATAACTACGGTTCAGTTCGGTTTCAGTTTTCTTGCGATTCGGTTTGTTTTGCTTGCGGTTCGGGCTTTTTCGATTCGATTTTGGAATTTAGGTTTTCAATTCTACTGACTCACCCCTAGTAAGATAAACATCCATTATTTTTGCCATAATAGTTCGACTAATGTGATGTTAATCAATGAGATTAGATTGTCCCTCGTTAATGGTTAGGTTGATACACAAGATACTTTCTTAAATATTTTTTAGAGGATTGATTTATTCAAAATAAAATAAGGAGTATATAGTAAGGCATAACGAGCAGTAGCTGGAGGCTAATGTCTGAATTAGGAGCTATTGTCTGAATCAAATGCTATTGCCTAAACCTGAATTAAGAAGTCCTGAATCTGAACTACGAGCAGAATGAAGTAGATCTGTTTGGAGAAGAGAGCTGAAAAATGTCCAGATAATATGAAATTACCTTAAAGGACATTTAATTTAGTAATAGAGAATATAACAAAATATTTATTATAATAATTTTTACATTTTAATAAAAATTAATATTGTAGTGTATATAGATAATACACGTTACTTCCACAAATGCATATGGCCACTCATATTATATTATTAGGATTTCAAGAAACTGCATATATTTTTAGTATTTTCTCCATTTACAACCACGTTTCTGCTACCACGTGTGTCGTCTTGGACCTATTACCGATGCAGCTCTGTGCCTCTATCACTTGCTATTCAGAGTAGCTAATTTGCAGAGATCGATAGATAAAAAAACACAGAGGTGGTTGTCTTCTTCCTGGCGTGGCCGACAACGCCTTTGTGACTGAAGTTCTACTTCGCCACAGGGAGATGCAAGGGGCGAAGGACAGCGTTGAATTTCTCCCTATCGTTATGGTTCACTATTGATGCTGAGCTAGGGAGGATGGACTTGGCTTTGGCAAGATGGCTTCTATCGGTCATCGGTTTATGGCCGGAAATCGAACATGCCCTCTGCACCGAAACAAAGGCGCACGATAAAATCGAACACCTTTAGAACCAGCAATGGAGATTTGGATCAACTGATTTCAGTTACAATCCGGGAGAAGTAGTGAAAGTTCAGCCGGACAATGGAGCAAATATTGTTCGGCAATATTGAGGAAGAAAATCAATTGCAGACTCTTGTAGCATCAGCAACTATACAAATGGTTGTGTGTGTGTAACTGTGCTTTGGCAGGTTCAGCGAGAGGAGCAAAGATTGCTCCATGGAGTGTTGGAAGAATGATTTTACAAATTATATATTATTTGTAGAAAATCAATTGTATCCCGAAATTCTCTCCGAAGCAATGTTTGTGTAGGACTTGTCTCGGGCTGCTGCCCTCGTCCGGCTGGCTGGAGAGGTCGGGTCGGGTTTCGAGTACAGGTGGGTACTCACGTGGCTTTAAGACTTAAACATTATTTTTTGAAATAATTATATAAATATGACTAAAATAAAGATGGTTTACAAAAAATATGACTAGTTACTAGAGTAGTAATGAAATCATAGTAATTCATGTTCAAGTTTTGAACTTAAGTTACTACAACACTATGTTGTAGTAATGAATAGTCATATTTATGTAAATGAGTTTGATTTTAGTAATATTCATGTAAAAAATCCTTATTTTTTTGTACAAATTATTTTAGGATAAAAGCAACTTTAAGAGAAGGGGCGCTACCTTTTCTTAACAGGCACCTTTTGGGATTGTGTCTCCTGGCCAGAGCACTATAAATCCCATTAGGAGGCCTGCGTTTTTCACTGAAGAAGAAGTCCGAAAAATGCTCAAAGTTTTTCCTAATCTTCCTCATCAAAATTCCACCACTTTAGTGCATCATTTGGTTCGCCGGTGTCCTTCGGGAACGAAATACCGTTCTATCTTGAGAGGCGATTGCTACTTGTGTTGTGGGCAAATTCGTCTTAAGGAGACAATGATTCATTGGGCTCGGTTTCATCCAAGTATTTTCCATTTACTTTACTTTCATTTCATTAATGCATGCAGAATATATGAATTGAATAACATGGAGTTGGACGAAATACTTCGGAGGGTAGGATTGGTAGAAAGGGGTAGAACGCAATCGGCTGGATAGAAACATTAGCTTTGGCAACGTTTCATTCCAGTCAATATTTTTCAGTTTAAGCTCAATTCAGCTCTCCTTCCAAAAAGGGCTAGTATTATTCTAAGTGATCCCTTATTCTAATTAACTGAATTTAAAGAATTTCAGCCCTTTTTGAGCTTAAGTGACGTGCCAAACATAACCTAAACATTTATATCACAGCAACAATAATAACACTTCTCCAATAAGTTAAAAGAAAGTGCTATTATACACAGACAACATTGTGCAAAAACAAAGAACTCGTAAACTTTAATGTGATAAAGTAACCAAAAATTAAACAGAAAAACGTATTTTTACTATTTTATATTCTATTCGTATAAAAGATATATGTTGAAATTGGTCCACGAGATTCACGGTATAAGAGCGTTCAAATTAGTGGGTGTCAAATTTCATTCTGAATATTTATTATCGTGAGGATGTGTACATTTTCTGAATTTGGCACTCGTTCTAAAATTCAACATCGTCTATATAAAAAATAAACAAAAGAAATTAAAATTTTTGGATGTGAATTATGGTGTACTTCTAACTCTGAAGGAGTTTATAAATTTATTTATTGATGATGTTTGATGTGATAATGAGGAACTAAGAACTCGACACCATTCTGGGGCCTAATCATATAGCTAATTTCACATGTAATTAACTCTAGCGGATTTACATATGAAAGACATATTTGGATTTGGTTCGTCACAGTCCATTCTCCAATGGCCAAACCTATTCACATTCATAAATAGACTTGAGATAATTAAGAGATTAAAGTGTTCAACAAATTTCTAAGTTTAAATCACATATATTCAATATACTATAAAAAAAATCCTAACCTTAACACGTATATGAAATACGTACATTCAAGATCATATGTATACTGCCGTAAGGTCAGTCCTCAACCTTAACGATCACATAGAACATTTAACAAGAAACCATTTCAAGTTTTTGTTTAACCTATATGATAAATAAAATATACTGTTATTACGGAGATAAAGAACGGCCACATTTACCCTAATACTACTAGGTAAATGAGTGCATATACACTAATACACTTCTATAATAAATTGTACTACCTCTGCCCCACTAACACAAGAGAGCGTGACGCGGTTATTTAAATAAGTGAATTTGCGTAATTGATATTGAATTGATAAGGTAAAAATACGATAAAAATAATTTAGAGTTACACGTATGAGATTTGATATTAAACAATTTTAGTGAGATTTATTGAAAAGTTAAAATGGGACAATTTTAGCAAGACCAAAGAAGTACAAAATATATGAATAAAACATATGAGCTTGAACTTATATGACCCCGTATTACACTACCAATCTCGAGAGAACGGTTGGCAGCCGATTGATTTTATGAATAATTATTACTGATATATATGTGTGTGTTAGGATTTAGGAATATGTCTCAAAGAAGAGTGTTCCTTTGTGAAGGTGACTTCTACCAGATGCAATCAAGTCCATAAAAGTTATTGAATCACCATTATTCACTCTCATGAACAAAACGATACTCTCACATGAATGTGCTCGGTACAAATTACAATCATGGTGAATGAAATTGACGATAAGAAACTTGACACTTGTATTATCAGAATTAAAATACTCCCTCCGTCCCTAAATAAACTTTCAACTTTCATTTTTCGTCTGTCCCAATTAAAACTTCCACATTTTCTTTTTAATAAAGAATTTGTGGTTCACAACATTTCTTACACATTTCTCTCTCTTCTGCACAACTCTTCACCACACAATACTCACTGTCTTAGACTGTGTGCCAAACCATTTGGAAGTTTTATGGGAGACGGAGGTAGTACTGTGTAAGAAGACATTTGAACCCCAACTTTAGTCAAAACCTTGTGTGTTTAGACATTTTTTGACCAAATCTTTCTAAACTATTATAGTATATGTTCTGTTAAGACCAACATTCTACTCGGATGTGATTCGAACTTGTGACCTCCTCTTTGAAAGCGTCACAGTAATATCATCAGACCAGAAGATACTTGGCGACATGTATTATTGTTTATCCATGGATTATTTGGCGTGGGAAGAAATAGGATTCCAACCAAAAAATATACGGAGTAGTAATTTAGTAAGGATGTTTTTTTTGGACTGTTTTCAGTCTCAGATTAAACCAGACTTTCATAGTTATAAAATATACAAAGACCAGATATTTATCGACCAATTCAGATAAGATCAGACTAGCAAATTTCAGTCCAAGAATAACATCCTAAGAAGTTGTTCTCTTCACCTGATCTAAATGTTTCTCATCTGAATTTTTTAAGTTCTGATCTGATCTGATTTGAATTTTTCTGATCTGATCTGATCTGAATCTTTCTGATCTGATCTGATCTGAATCTTTCTGATCTGATCTTATCTGAATGTTTATGATCTGATTTGATCTGAATCTTTCTGATATGGTTTGATATGAATATTTCTATAATTGTAATTTAGAACCCAATCTTAATAATTGTAACACCATTATTACTATTGAATATAATAATAATATTAATATTATTTCTATTGTTATATTATTATATTATTATTGTATTATTATTAATATATTATATTATACTAATAATAATAATATAATAATAATTATATTATTATTATTAGTATTATATTAATATATTATTATTAATATTATTAACAATAATTATAATATAATAATTATAATAGTAATAAGTATAATTAATATAATAATAAAAGTGATAAATCATGTTTGAATTTTTCTGATCTGACCTGATCTAAATGTTTTTTATCTGATCTGAATCTTTCTGATCTGAATCTTTCTAATCTGGTCTCATCTAAATTTTTCTGATCTAATCTTATCTGAATAAAATGAGAATAGGGAATAAGTAATAAAATTAAGACGTAGAGGATGGCTTCTAATTTACACAAATGGGAATTACTACGTTTGTTTTTAAAAAAATGAGAATTACTACGTTTGGTTATATGAGCCATGCGGAGAAATGGGGCCCTCTGCCACACCAATCATCATTTAATTAATTAAATAAATAAAATAGAGAGTTTGCAATTGGTCAAAAGCGTGTAGAGTAAGGTTGAGCAACGAGAAAACTGTGGAAAACCATTTTGTAAACATTACCCATTCCTTTTCTCTCTTGTTCGTTGTTCCACCCAACGAACAGAAAAAGCAAGCAATCCCATCTCCATTTGAGATCACAAAGAAAAGCGGTCACAAATTTCTCTCCTTTTGCTCACCTCGTCAACTCTCAATCTCAGGCCGTTGTGGAATCTCTGGATCGAAAGTCCAATTATTTTGATTTCACACTTTCGATCCCATTCTCTGCCGACAGATTGAGTTTTTTTACACTTTTTGTCCCAACTAGCCTTCTTCGCTTTTTCTAGAAGAAGGCTTCTGGGATCGTATATATTTTCTGTCGAGGAGAGATCTTTTGAAAATGATAAGATGGTGGATAACAACACTGCAATTGGCAGAGCTATTTGTGACCTCTCTGGTTCATTTGGCGTATGGGTTTTATATATTCAGCACGGCTGTGGCCGGTGATATCTCTCAGACCTTGAGTGATTGGTTTTTCAAGCCCAATCTGGTGGATGATGGATTAAAAGCCGAAGAGTTAAACCGGACAGCTAGCGCCAATGATTTGCCTCCCATTGTTTTGGTACATGGAATCTTTGGTTTTGGAAAAGGGGTAAGCGTTTCCTTTTGTTTTTTTCATGATTATAGTGCTCGGTTTTTGCATTTTTTTTCATTTATCTTACAGTTGCCTTTGAATTTTTTGTTGAATCTGGGTTCTTCAATTTGTTGTAGAGATTGGGTGGGATGTCTTATTTTGCTGGAGCAGAGAAGAAAGATGAAAGAGTTCTGGTTCCTGATTTGGGGTCATTGACTAGTGTTTATGATAGGTGGGTAAGGTCTTATAAGTTAAAATGGTAATAATCAATCTGGCTTTTGTTATTTATTTGTATGATAGAGTTAAGGTTTCAGGGCTCGAGAATTGTTTTACTATTTGAAAGGAGGTCAGGTTGATTATGGGGAAGAACACAGCAGGGCTTGTGGCCATTCTCAATTCGGAAGAACTTATGAACAAGGTTGTGAAAAGTAGGGGAGAGCAAACCCGACCCTACCCGATTGACCCGATCGGATATATCCGATTTTATTTTTTGGGTCGGATAACCCGACCCGAATGACCCAAACCCGATCCGATTTTTGCAACCCGAGAGTTAAGTGGGTAGCAGGTAGGGTTACCAATTATGCTACCTGACCCGCCCGAAAACCCGAACTAGGGTAGTATATATACTACTTTGAATTATTATGCATGTTCAAATATCTCAATTATTGTATGCCAATTACCATATTATGCATATCAAATATTCCAATTGCCGTATTTGTAAAACTATAACTTTGAATGTTGTATTGTTATGATTTTGAATGATATTTTGACCAATTATCATTTTATTTATCATAATATCAAATATGTCAATCACCGTATATTATTATTTTACATGTTCAAATATGTCGATTACCGTATTTATACAGCTATTACTTTGAATGTTATACTAGTATAACTTTGAATGATATTTTTACCAATTACCATTTTATATATCACAATTTCAACAATAATAAATTAAAATCCGAATGGACCCGAAAACCGAACCAACCCGACCGAAACCCGAACTTCTTCAACCCGAAAAACCCGATAAATTTTTTGATCGGGTAGGGTTTGAAATTATCAATCCGATACCTGAACGGGGTTTACCATTTTTGAACCCGACCCGCCCGAACCCGACCCGTGCTCTGCCCTAGTGAAAAGTTAATATCTGCATTTTCATTGCTTCTTGTAAAACATTCAACTAATAGTTCTACTGTTCCTTGCTTATTTGGTGGGGTCCCTTTCGATTCTCAGGACATTACCCTGAGTGGGATGAGGATCATCCAATTCACATTGTGGGACATTCTGCTGGAGCACAAGTTGCTCGTGTTCTTCAGCAAATGCTTGCTGACAAGGTTTTCCTCTCAATATAATACTCCCTCCATCTCAAAAGAAGTTCCCTCTTTATTTTTTTGGATATCCAAGATAAAGTTCCAATTTCTATAAAAAGAATTTTTGAAATAGAAAATGTCACACACTCACACCTACCTTTACTTATTGTCTAGCTTTTGCTTGATTTGACATAAAGTAAGGGTATATTTAGAAAGGTAAAACAAAATATTGCGTAGTAGCTTACATGAATATGAGTGCAAGTCAAAATAGGAGAGTAATAATCAACTCATGGACTGCAATCCCTAAAAGATAATCTTGTGTCATTAGTTTATTTGTTCCCGGGGCTTAGGGATGGGGTGCCATCCTTTTTTGTGTCATTAGTTTATGTGCCTTACAAAGAGAGTTTTTTTTATAACTGTAGGCATTCAAGGGGCATGGAAGTACTTCAGAGAATTGGGTCTTAAGCATAACATCATTATCTGGAGCTTTCAATGGCACAACAAGAACTTACCAAGATGGAATGCAGTGAGTTTCTGGGTGCCTTTTATTCTTATATTCTGCCATAGGCCATAGACACGTTATAAAGAAGAAATTTGGTGCTTTATTCTTCAATTCCAATAAAAGAATTATTTTTTAAAAGAAAGTAAACGTGGTTTATACTTTATAAAACTGATATCATTATTACGTAGCACTAAAGTTTATACATTTATCACCGTTATCAAGAATAACTTATGAAAACTGTTAACATTAAATGCTCATTAAATGTCTTTCTATCATGTGCCCCAAGTGTACACTTCAGTAAAACTCTTTATTTAATACTACGTACTTCGTACTATGTATGATTTTTTAGAAAGAAATCATATTCTAAGATGTCCTTAAAATGTTCTATCAACAACTTACCTATTATTTCTTTAACTTGATCACCAATGTGACAATCTTATCTTAAAAGCCTGAAGTGTTAACTACTTAATTTTGCATCTTATACTGTACTAGAGTCTAGAAGCATTGAATAGCATATTAAAATATTGAACTACGGTATTTGAAAAAATCCATTAGGCTTGGGTAATCTATAAGTCTAAGGTAATTGAATAGCATATTAACTTTCACAGTTTTTATTTTTCAACAGACCTGAAGATGGGAGATCCTTGAAACACATCTGCCTACTCCAGCTTTGCCGCATTGGAGTGATAATTTATGATTGGTTTGACATACCCTGGCTGAAGGAATACTACAACTTTGGGTTTGATCATTTCAACATCTCCTGGAAGGAAAGTGGTATCTGGGGTCTTGTTGATTGTCTTTTGGGAAATGCGGGTCCATTTGCTTCAGGGGACTGGATACTTCCTGACCTTACTATCCAGGGTGCTATCAGACTTAACACCCACTTACATACATTTCCCAACACATACTACTTCAGCTATGCCACACAAAGAACAAGACAATTTATGGGCTATACAGTCCCTTCTGGCATACGTGGGATACATCCTCTACTGTTTCTCAGAGTACTTCAGATGTGCATGTGGCGATATCCAACTGATGTCTCCCCACCTTACAAAGGTTATAGGTATGTGTTTCTTTTATCATTTTGGCCCACTCTATACATATAACTTCTTGTTTTTGTTTTTGCATCCACTCAAACCTATCAACAGTGTTTGTTCAACATACAGCTAACTGCTAAGTTCTAACCCTGTTTTGATGGGACTTGGAGCCTAGGACCTTCCCTTGAAAAAGTAATAGTAACGCCATCAAACTATATCGTGCTTCCGTGCTTGGCACGTGTAGGTGTTGTTGGTCCTGTTTATAAGGCATTATTTTAGCTTTCACACAAACCAATGAGTAATTAAAATCCTTTAGGGTATGTTCGGGAGTTGGGTTTTGGAGGGGAGGGGATGGTTGAGAAGAGTTTATAAGGCTTCTTTCATGTTGGGGAGTTATAAAAAATATGAAGGGGATGGTTTTGGAGGGATTTTGTAACCCTCCAAAACCCTTCAAATGTTCAATTTTCAAGTTCCCCCAAATTCAGGGATTTTGAAGGATAACTAATTAAATGACAACTTTAGCTCAATTTTAAATAAATTTAAATTCAACTATTTGAATTTGTCATATATGTGAAGTGATTTTAAATTTTTAATTATTATTCATCCAAAACCACTATCTTTTCAAATTTGTTACTCCCAAACAAGAAGAAGTGTTTCCAACTCTTTCCCTCCCCTTCCCTTCCAGTGACCTTGAAAACCTATCCCTCCCATTCCCTTCAAACTCCCAAACATACCCTTAGAATAATCGTAGTTTCCCTCCCTATTCCTTTTGAGGAGACTTGTTTAAGAGAAATAGAGAACTTCGGCAGTAATGGTCAATCATTAGACACTACATGACAGGACTAAAATTGTCTACTTGTCTGTTTTTGCAAGTTGCATTATGACACTTATTTACTTGTTTTATGTACACACAGGGATGAAGACTGGTGGGATAATGATGGAGCATTAAACACTATATCAATGACTCACCCTCGTTTGCCTGTTGAACATCCAAGTCATAATGTTGTGAAGGGTTCTGACTGCCAGCCATTACAACCAGGCATCTGGTATGCATTTATTGATCCAATGCAATTATTATGGGTTGGCAATATAAGATACTACATGCCTTGCATCTGGTAGTATACTCTATGCCCAGTTTTAATTGACACTCTTTTTGCACATGATGCTTTTTGTTTTGACCAAACTACAACAACAACATTACCTCAATGCCGCAAAGGCTCCCACCTACGGTGGGATAAAGGGGGTTAGATGGACGCAGTCTGACCCCTGTACAAAGCACAATTGTTATGTGGTTTGCAAACTATAGCATTCCTTATGTGTACTAACTAGATATTTAATAATCTTGATGGGGGTACAGGTATTATAAGATTGTCGAAGGTGATCACATTCTTTTCATTGTAAATCGGGAAAGAGCTGGAGTTCAATTTGATTTGATATATGACAGCATATTTGAGCGGTGCAGGAAGCACGTCTTTAGGAAAGTTCCTACGCTCCCTGATCAGGCAACCTCTACGTAGTAAGATATAAATTTCTTTACGGAGCTTGAAGAGCATTGTGAATGGAGTATCATCTACTTTATTGTTGTAATAGATTTCTGTAGACTTGTCTTCTGTCCTCTTTTGACTGCTTCCTGGAAAAGGAGTATAAATGAGATGCTCAATGCCTATATAGGTCACCCATCTTGTTTTGTTGAAACAGTGTGCCTAATTTTGTTTGTACATGTATGGATGGTGATTGTACATTTCATTCAACTTAGATAACCCAACCTAGCTTACACCGCGGATAAAATTTGCCATTCATTACTTAATAGTTAATACTCCATGAACAATTTCATCATGTTATGGTCAAACATACTCACTGGTATGATATAGGGTGTAAATATGCTGATTCGGGATCAGTCAGATTCAGCTGTTCCATCAAGCCTGGAACCGTAAGCGAAACTGTTAACAGTCTGGTCCATGGTCGATCAAAACTCGCAATTCTGGTTCGATACATGGGCACCTGGCATTTTTTTCTTGTCTAATTCAACCAAAATGTTAGTGAAACTGGCCGCTCTTCATCTACTATTCTACTCTTGAGGAATAAGAACTCCAGCATAAAAATATGGGTTCCGGTGCTGTTTAAAGAACGGTATGAAGTATGAACGAAGATTTGCTTTATCCGGTCCACCACCACTAGCCCCTTAGGTGAGAATAGGTAACAGTTTTTTTAGGGGAATTCTAAATGCAGCCCTTATTTTTCCAAACACAACCCCTAATTAAAATTAATTAATTAAATATAAAGAAATTGTCTATTATGTCCTTTTTGTTTGTCCCAACCTGTTACTGGCGGAGGTTAGTGTCGGAGAAGATGATTTTGAAATTGATTTGTTGCCGCACGAGATGATTTTGATGCCTGCTGTCTTGCGGTTCTTCTGAGATTGAGAACAACAGGCAGAATCGGCTCTTCATTTAAAAAAAATGCAGCAAATTGCGCCGGACTCCTGCCATATCAAAACAAATCTACAACGATGCCAGTTCGTTTGAGAGACATTTTACTCCTGAACATTTATTGTGCCTCTGGACGGAACTGGCTCCTTCATTCTCTCCTTAGCACGACAGCAGATTCATCAATCTAGTGGTCCGTCTTCCTTTCACAAGCTCGGATCAGCAGCATCGTCATCTTACGAGTGGAGCTCTGGTTCGCCTCTTCAACGAACTGGCACCGTTAAATTGAACTTCTTTTTCTTGGCAAACGAGTAGCAATGACAACAGTATCTTCTCAAAGACTCAAACACCGACCAGCTTCCACAATTAGCCGATCGACAAACACAAGGATATAATAGACATTGTCATTTTTATTTAATTGATTAATTTTAATTAGGGGCTATGTTTAACAAAATATGGGCTGCATTTAGAATTTTATATCTTGAACGGGAGGTAAATCTGAACCTGTGCCAAAATTGAAACACACAAATATTTTAGTGCATGTATTGGTTCAAACCAAAGTTTTTCTATTTGTACTGTCCTCACAACTCCTCATTAAATATTTGTTACGTAGTACTACCTCTGTCCCGTTGGAAGGTTCTCATGGCAAAATGACACGATTATTTAGACAATAATTAAATAAAGTACTTCGAGTATATTTCAAGAAATAATTTTAATAGGTATATATTTTAATGTAGTTAATATTGATAACTGTGATGTTATAAATGTATTATCTTTAATATTTAATGATTAATTTGTCACTTAAGATTGTTAATTGTTTCCTAAAATAGAAATGAGAACCTTCTAATGGGACGTCCAAAAAAGGAAAGTGGGAACCTTCTAATGAGACGGAGGGAGAATATATTTACCATTCTAAATGCCCGTTCATTTTCATTGGGAGGATATATTTACCATTCTAAATGCCCGTTCATTTTCATTATATTCACACACGCTGACACGCACACATATATCAACGATAAGCGTATGGGTAAATTGTCATCTATTTAAATATTGCAAACTATTACAATGATCCCGTTTCCATTTTCTATCATTAAATATTGCAAACTAGAGTTACATATATTTACAAATTACAATTATATCACCACGTGTTTTTTAAACAAAAAGATTTAAGCCATCTATTTCTAAGTGATGAAAAGCTTATCCAAAAGATATGGTTTTGTAGAATTTACAACTATAGTTAAGCACAAGCTAGCAAAAACTCAAAAAAAAAATTATCTTCATGGAGAAACTTATTTTCACTTGTGCACCATCCTTAATACATCTGTTGCCACTCGCCAGCGTATGAGGTTTCAAAACGTACCCCTCTCCGGGAAATAACTCATAGATCTTAATTATAACAGTTGAGATTGAGTACTTATAGCGAAGGATGTTTTTGTGTCCATTAATATTTACCGAAACAATTCACACATACGACAAACATGGGCCCAAGTTTTCTAAATTATTACCTATTACTTATTCATTCTTAGGTATTATTATTGATATGCCCTATAAAATCACGTATCCAACTGCCACCACATATGTGTATCCTTACAGCCTACCCACATGCACACAGAGGAATTTCTTGCAAAATGGCTTGTGTACTTGTGTCGAAAACTTTAAATGATCCCAAGTTAAGGCTTTGAATGAATATAACAGGGAAGTTATATATTTCGTGCATTTGTCTCTTATGATTATTTTTTTGTGCATTAAGTCTCATATGATATAAAAAATGTGTCAAATTCGTGTATGTCATAATTAATCATACGCATAATCCACTTGAAGAATAAATTTAATTGCCATGTAAAAATAGAGAAATTAGCATTTTGGTATAATTTATAGATTTTGTCTATAACATGAAAACACGTGATATTCAAATTGTAACACAAGAGGGTGATGCATTCCTTAAATCATAAGATACTAACGGGCAAATTTTAAAAAGGACGAGAAAGTTTTTTTTCTTTAGGGAGTACATTCTAAAGAAGTACTACCCTGTATTTGTTTATGATTCAACATATTTGGTTGTTTGAAAAATGTACAAGTGTCTTTCAAATCATCAATCTCAATTGGAAATTAGGCGGGATAGATGTTTTTCCTCGCAAAAATAAAGGGAAAGGGAGAAGTTGTAGACCACAATTTAAAGTTGACATTTCATTGAATATTGCACATTCTTTAATCCCCAATTCCCCAACACATGTGTTGTGTCATCCATAACCTTCACGTTAATCTGATCTTGTACCGTATTAAAGGTTTAAAAAAATTCAACACCATCTCATTTAAATATATTTTAAAACAGTCATAGAAAAATATTGGTTCATTTACCTTAATAGGAGCAAAACATGACATTTTTCTCAAAATATGACCAATTAGTTTAAACATTCGTAAAAGGGACTTTTTATGTGTGATTGGACAATAATACCCCTACTGTTGCCCCTGGAGTGCTGCCTGCTGACGACCACCTGCAGCCGCCGCCGGACTGGCGGCGGCCCCAAAGCTCCAGCGACCACCGCCGGAAAAATTTCTAGATTTTTTTTCTGGTGTTCTGCACACATTTCTGCCGCCGCCGGAGTTCGCCGCCGCCGCCGGAATCTGCTGCCGCCGCCGCCGGAATCTGCTGCCGCCGCCGCCGGAATCTGCTGCCGCCGCCGCCGGTCTGCCCGCTACCAACGGTCTGCCTTGGTTATGCAAGAGAACTAGAGGGGGCAATTAATTGGGTTAATTAATTGCCGAAGTTCGTTGCCGCCACCGGAATCCGCCGCCGACCGGCTGCCAGAGTGCTGCCGCCACAACGGAATGCCCCGCCACCGACAGACTGCCTTGGTTGTGTAAGGAAACTAGGGAGGGCAATTATCTAGATCAATTAATTAATTAAATAAAATTAGGGGTAAAAAAGGTAATGTTAGTCCTATTTAAGGAAAAACATTCATGTGGTCATATTTTGGGGAAAAGGTTGAGTTTTAGTCCCATGTTGGACAATTTTCTCATAATATTCGGTACGTAAATTAAAATATTTCTTACCTAAGAAAACATTTTTAATTGTTACACACTACACAGAAATGCAACACTATTACACTAATGGGTGAAACTCATGAAAGTGTGAAACCTTTCGGCTACATCGTCACATTGTGTCTAATATACAATTCTACAAAACAACCAAGCATTCCAGTCCAGCTGGTTGTGAGGTTACCGTGCCTAATGGGAGGTCTCGAGTCAATGGATGAGTTAAAATACTTTAAAAAAACAATACTATAAAACTTTTTCTTTGAAGTTAATTTTTCTTTTTGCAAATTTCCTTGAGGTTATTTATTTATACAATTTCACCGGAAATCCGGTGCTTCCGTGCTTGCCAGTTGCCACTCAGGTAATTAGAGCTCAAGAATATAACGGACAATTATATACAAAACGTGAGTCCAAACAGTCATTCATGCAGCTTTTATCCCCACGCTCCCACAGTCCCACAGCACAAAAAAAAAAAAACAATCTAAAGCAAACCACCTTATACATAGGGGTGGACCCGGCTCAGTTTGGTCGGAGACCGAGAATGCCTGATCCTAGAAATTGTTTGCTATAGTCTGGGAGTGATCAGTTATTTTCTGGATCTAGGTCGGTTCCGGGTACCCGATCGTCCAGTTCCAGAGCCGGAGCCGTTATACTCACTTTGTCCCACTTAAAGCCGTTAAAGGTTCTCACGCGATTTACGATGTTTGACTGACCATAAAGTTATTGATCTCTGTTATCAATAAGATTATTTTTAGTAAATAAAATATACATATTCAGAAACTACATTAAAAGTTTTTATAATACCTAATCAAGCAAAATTAAATTTGATAAAAGTTGGATATGCAAAATAAAATAGGGAGTATTAAGAACAATTCACGTTGACCGGAGAATAGTGGACGGCAACCTTTAAATGTGATAGAAGGAGTATTTTTTTTTTACCCAAATTCAATATTGAAAAATTGGTCGATCGAGACCAAAACCGCCCAATTTGGTACCCCAAAATTGTGAACCAGGACCGGGGTAGTACTATTGGCTAACAGGGTCGATCCTAGGACCAAAATCGAAAAAAATTGACCCGTTCCTGAAGAGTGTCGAACCTGGTTTCGGGCTGGGCCGGATTGCTGAACCAAGTCTACTTCTACTTATACAACATTTCTCAATCAAAAGTGGGATCACCCGACCGAGGTAGTCTTGGCACAGGTCTGGTCTGACTGGCCCGTGAACCGGTCCGGCCCGATACTGTTTGAAACAGGCTCGTCTCGGTGAACCGGGACCGGTTCCGGGCCTACGACCGGCCCGGGGTGTTAGGGCGGGACGGGTACGGGTCACCCCATCCTTTGGAACCGGCCGGGCCCGGTTCGGGCCTTTTTTTTTCAATTTTTTTTTTATTTTTTCCCGAGTTGGGCCGGGTGTTTTGGAGGGTTTTGGGGGGGTGGGGATGAGGGGAGGGGGTTAATCAGAAAAGCAATATATATATATATATATATATATATATATATATATATATATATATATATATATATATATATATATATATATATATATATATATAAGCCGGCCTGGACCGGCCCGGCCCGGACCCGGTGGAAACCCGGGCCGGTTCCGGGCCTTCACCCAATATTAAAAATCCCGGTTTGGGCCCGGCCTGGGCCCGGCCTGGGCCCGGCCTGGGCCGGAACCCGGTCCATGATTAAACACAGGTGTCCGCACACACCAACCCAATAGGATGATAATGCAATAAATTACGATATGGTCTCAAACAGTTTTTGACTAAAGCGGTTGAAGATCCGATGTACACAAAGAGCCACCTAGATGAAACTCCCACCTTATACAATATTTCTTACTCCACTACTACACACTTTACTTCCATACTTCCACAAGGGAGAGATCTCGGGTTCACCTTTAAACAATGACTTGGTATAAACATCATTCCTTTTTCATTAAATTGTGAGTAAAGCTCAATTTACATCCTCACAATCGTTACAGACTTACAGATAACTATCCGATCGATTCTGAGGACCCTCAGAAATAACGTGTCATGCCTTGTTAGTCATGGACTCGGGTCGGGCCGCCCGGCTTGTGAACCGGCCCGATCCTTCGGTTCTGGTACCGGGCTTCGACCCGACCCGGTGGGTTTAGCGGGAGCGGGCTCGGGTGTAGGAAATGGTGACCCGGCCCGGCCGGTCCCGGGCCCGATTCAGGTATTTTTTTTCATTTTTTGGGGCTTTTTCCCGAGTTGGGCTGAGTGTTTTGGGGGGGGGTGGGGGGGTCAGGGTGAATTAGAAAAGAAAAAAAAAATAACAAACTCGGCCCAAACTCGGTGCGAACCCGGACCGGTCCCGTGCCTTCATCCCAACCCTCAAAGTTCCGACCGGGCCTAGGCCCGACCCGGTCCGAGTCCAATACTATCCCTTGCTTTTACTTTCATGGTTCCATCTTTTACACATGATATGCCATGAGAAGGAACTCTCTCATTAATAAGCGCTGAACTATGCAGTTTTCGCTGTCGTGTTTCAAACTTAATTAATGTAGACTATAGTAAGTTAGGGGTGGACCGCGCACGATTCGTTTCCGATTCGGGCCGGTTCGGTTTAATTTTTTTTCTTTTGGGGTTTTCTTATTTATTCCAACCCCCCACCCCCCAAATCCCTCGAAGTCACCCAACCCAGCCCACCTAAACCCAAACCCAAAAAACAAAAAAAAAAAAACAAAAAAAAAAAAAAAACTGGGGCCGATCCCTAATTATGTAAGTATGTAACCCCGGACCCACCCCCTTATTCCCCCGGTTCTGGCCCGGGCCCGGGCCCGGTACCGGAACTGGTTCACCGGTCCAGTCCAGTCCGGTCCAGTCGGGTCCCGCACAGTGAAGGGCGGGGCCGGTTCCCGGGCCGGTCGAACGGGACCCGGGCCATGCCTAAGTAACGTACAACCATATTCTGAATTATATAGATTGCAAATTTTGTTGAAAAAATACTCTGTATGAAGTATTCTTTTATCGACTTTATTTGCACACCTACTTTTAAGTTTTAAGAGTGTACCCTTTGCTCTATATTAGGTAGTAAAAATAAATCCAAATAATAATAACAATATATGAAACCACATCATTCAACTTCCCTCCAATTCAATATATATCATTCTGGATTTTCTAATCAAACAAAGCTAAGCTACAACAGATAGTCAAGCAAACATGACCCTGGCCATTTCATGGTACCGCACTGGGAAAACGAGGAAGTGAACAGAACGTGAATGACATCATTAAGCCCCGTTACACAGCCATTGAAATTGTCTATGGTAATTCTTTAGTAGTAGGCAGGTAACGTGATTATAACAAAACAAAACAAAAAAAAAGCTTTTACACAAGTCTCAACTCGTATTCACCTGCCATAGTGATATACCTCACCCAAGGAAGAGCCTGGTAACCACTCTTTTCAATGATCTTTAAGTACCGAACCTGCAGGATCCCAAAAGTACATAAGTTCTCGGGGGGAGGCCATAATATATCAAGTTTATAATGGACTGCAAACTGCGAGCATTAAATAAAGCATGGAATAGATCTCCGTGCTCCTAACCACTAGAGGAACATCATTTCTGTACTCAGTAGATCCTTGTTTTGTTTGTTTCCCACTACAGGATATAAACCAAAGAGACTACATATTTACAGCACTGATACTTCTATAAAAGTGAAGTACGTGTGTTTAACACCCCTAAAATGCGTCTCTTCCCAAATGGGGACGTGTTTAAGAAAGACAACGAGTGAGACTCTGCATACACACACAACGGTTGCAAGATCAAATCAGCTAAGCTGTTGGATTATTTGACGGTGAGACTACACCCACAATGGTTGCATAATAAGTACTCCCATCCCAAAACATATGTCCCAATTGGTTTTTACACGCATTAAGGAAACAAACGGTATTTGGTCAACATTCTGGTTTTACCCTGCAAGAGGTGATTGACTTTTATAAAAAAAAGGATGTGAAAATCGTGGAAAAGTCAAATCAAAAGAGGATAAAGTAAAGCTATTTGAGTTCAAAACAGCAAATTGAACATGAGACAAACCAACAAAGAGGAGAGGGAGAAAGAAGTTGCAAACATCCTCATTGGAGGAATGTGTGTGTGTGTGTCTAATACTTAATGTGTATTTGTGTGCGTCAGTGTGTTTAGAGAATGCCAGTTCCCAAACCTGTACAAGCACATGTGCTTGATAGACATGCAATATACTATAAAAACAGTCCCCTTTTAATAAAAAAAAACCTTTTTACCTATAAATTTTATAAACCTAACTATATAAATGATAGAATGAAGGGCTTGCCTGTATTCCTGAAACAGTAAAATATGGTATTTCAAACTTCACTCTGATAGGAGCTTTTCTTTCTGGGGCTGCTTCCTCAGAGGTAATACTAGGAAGGCGAAACTCTGCTCTCAGCATATATTCCTAAGAATAAAACAAAGGATCTTTTAACGAACTAAGCAATGGACAGATGAAAATTGAAATAGAAGAAGCTAATCAATGGTTATTCTTACCTTACCACCTGGAAAAGATTTTATTTTCCAAATCAATGCGTCCCTTTCAGGAGCATAAGTAGATGACCCCATGGAGGTGCGGACATTAGGATTAGTAGCATCAATTGGTACAGGTAGCTCAATTTCAACATTTGTTGCAGTGCTGAAAATACCCCGAAATATCTTGTTACTGAACCAGGTATTTATTTGCTACAAATAAGCACATCTAGATGCAAAGAATATGGTGTTGTCAAACTCTTCTATTAAAAATGTGGCTATGTGGATCCAATACTAATAGTACATTCATGAGCATATACCTGCGCTCTTTAAATTGGCTCCGCGCTTTCACCATAAATTCTATGCGGCTCCTAGAGTGCCTTTCCACTTGAGCTTCTACCCATATCAAAGGCTTGACCTGTTGGCAGAAGAACAACAAGATAACTTTAACACTTCCAATACTTACTCCCTCCGTCCCAAAAAAAAAATCCCCACTATCTCAGTTCTCACACTTGTTAAGAAAATTATAATTGTATAGTTGCCATTGATGTAAAGTGTTAACAAGACAGAAACAATAGTAACCACGCAATTCTTTCCTTAAAAGGAGATAAAATAACATTTTGGAGCATCCCAAAAAGGAAAGTGGGAAGAAAGTTGTGGGGCGACGGGAATAAAAAATTACAATATGTAGACATTCACATATCTATAAGATCGAATACAATAAGGCATTCAAAACACAAGGCCACAAATAGCAGACCTGAGTACTCAGTCTGTAGGTCATGAGATCAAAAGATCCATCCGGAGGTATGAAGGATATTGTTCGATCATTTTCAAACCGAGCCAATCGAACACATCTGGGCTTGAAGTAGAGATTATCAGGAGAATGAAAAACCACATGCAAAGAGTACAGAGATAACCATAACTAATGTCACTACATAAAGTCAAAACAAAACAAAAAAAAACATTTCAACAAGAAATGTGAAAGATAAAAGCTCAAGCAGTGTAACATTAAAATTTACGGAAAATTGGCAGATAGGTCCTCCTAATACCCCAATGATGGAAATCAGCTTCCCGAATAAAAAACATGTGCAATTAACTACCTAAACTTCAAACGTTTGTGAAAAACTCACTTTCCCAGGTTAGCATTCAGTTGTATGCTTATTTGTGAGGTGTAGCTAACCCCTAATTTCTTCTTTTTTCCTTTTCTTTTCTTTACTTTTTCTTTTTCCTTTTTCTTTTCTTATTTCATCATGCAATTTCTCTTTGAGGAGCACCTCTCCTGCAAATACGATACAACGTCTTTGGTAGACACCTAAAGTGAAGCATAACCACTAAAAGCTAACTAACTAACTAACATTACCTCTAGCTAGTTCTGGTTTAGAATAAAAAAAACTGGAATGGTAAGCTCTTTGTAATCAGAATCAATGGAGGTATTATTTTCATTCTCTAGCATCATCTCTAGCGCCTTTCACCTTCTCTGGGGATGCCCAGACCAACCACATCACTAGACACCACCCTCAACCTTCAAACACCACAGCCACTCGCCACCAGCTTCTTCTTGGTTACAGAGATCCAGCAACCTCCAGCCTGCCAGCCATTACCGGATTCTTCAGAAGCTCTAACTCTGCTGTAATCTTCAGTATCAGGGGCTCCAATCTCTACCCATCCCAAACCACGAGTCTCCAAAGAATTGAACTGAAGAAGGTTCCGGATTTTAAAGGAAAAACTAAATAATCAGATAATATTAGGTATTATTCTGGCAAGTTGGTTTGCCTGACTAATACTATTAGCACAAACCTACGCTTCTAATTCATCACTGGCCAATTCCGGTTCCCGGTTCCGTGAATGGGGTACGATTGGGACCAATTCCAGTTTGGTTTTCTGATGGTTCCAATTCCAAAACGTCTTTTATACCTTTGTGGGTAGAATCCCAACGTCCCCCGCCCTTAATGGCTATTTGTAGGTAGTTGGCCAATTGTCGCCCTTGAAATAAATAAGAAAAGAAAAAGGGAACTGGAACCATTAGTTCCCTTAAACCCTAAATCATAACAGGAACATCATCTTATATGTTTGGTCTGGCTCCCCCATTTTCAGTTCCAGTTCCAAATCCAAATCACCCCTACCCCAAAGGAGACAGTTACTGTTAAAGAATTAGGTGCATGTTTTATAGAGAAAATTTTATAATTAACTAAATCTATTCAAAGAGTTAAATACAAGATATGTCACTAAAAACTTGCCAATCAACTTAAAATATTATAAGTTGGTTGTGACACCAGCTTGCTCCACTGGGAACTAAAACTAACCTATTAAAACTCTAAAAGTGAGAAATAAACAATTTTAAAACATTCAAGTGGTAAATTGGGTGTTTTTTGTTCAGGTGACTAAAAATTTCCCAATTGTGAAGAGGTTAGGTAAGTATAGTCAACCAAATAAAAAATAGTAGCTACATAGATCTGTTATATTTCATCTTCCCCCCCCCCCCCCCCCACACACACACTAAAGTTCTTCCTTTCAGATTAAAATTAAAATTACCAACTAGCATAGTTGAATCAATTATGGAAAGCTCTGTACACTAGAACTAAACTATAATTTTAAATACATACTGATGGAACTTGATGTCATCCAAATCAATGGCTTTTCCCTTAGTAGATCTCCCTTGAGCCTCCAGTAAAACTCTATCATTCAGACCAAGTTTACATTCAGGCATACCACTGCATGAGCAAGAAAATTAGTAATTAATATTCTGGACACAATCATTACTAATTGGTGATATCCATGATGTGCATCAGTGCATGTTAATTTTACTATATCAATCGTTTGATGAGACTTGACCAATACAGTTGGTTATCTCAATACATTGTCTAATTCATAATGAGGTTTACACCTTGTCTCATCCAGCACAACTGCCTGAACTACGCAATACACAATCCATACATTGTATCAAACCTTATCCTGAGATGGGACTATTTTTTTGACACATATCCGTACACAATAGAAGAGGATATGTGATATGTCAACACTCAACTTGTGTGCTCTGTGTATGCAGGATATGTAATATATAAACAGATAGTGTGCTGTGTGTGCTGATTGTAGGCCCAGTGCCTACTTCTAAAGTTCCAATATGAGCATATGAGTGCTGTTTAGGGTGTGGTGTGCATTTTCAACAAAACCAGAGAGTCAAAAGGCGTATAAAGAACATAAAAACGAAGTCACATGGAAACATATTTCCAGATGATTCTTACCAGCATAGAGTACACATAACTATTATTCAGCTGAAAAAACACACCTCAAATATGTCCTCATCTTTAAGGCACCAACAACATCTGACCGCACTATTTGCCCATTACTATTGACAAGAATGTTTACACTTTCCACAACATCCAAAAATACCTGGATACAGAAAACGTTTATTTGGGTCCAGACGTCCAGTTGAAGCTGAAAACTCATTTACAATTAAAAACAGAGAAACTTACTTCATTTTTCTTGTAACTTATTCCTTCACTACGCCAAGATACTGCATTTGTGACTGCCATGGGGGGCCTTTGAGTAACTTCCATTCGATAAGCGTCGGTCTTGATAAATTCACTAAGAATTTTGGCTTCAGTAAATTGAGGATATCCAAAGTCCATGATTTCATCAAGTAACTCATACTGTGAAGTGTGAACAAAAGAAACTTAACCACATGTTGTCCATTACAATCAATATTTTGATAGGTATGTGAGAAGACTGGATAGATGTATTAACTCCTCATACCACTACAACAAAATTGTCTCTCAGAGATTCTTCTTCTAACTCTTCAAAATAATGCTTGAAGACCTTTAGTGAGTTGGTAAATGACAATGTGAAAGTTAGATTGGAAATTGAGCATATTAAACTAAAGATGATATCATATCTCCAATAGTAGTTACTTCGACTACACGGTGTAGGAAGAGAAGAAGACTAGCAGCATTGCAGTTCTGCCTCGATGCAATCATGAGGTACACATTGTTGTGCTGAATAAACATATATGTAACACCACTATCATGTGCAACAGGATCTTGAGGATCTCCCTGAAACCAAATCAAATTACTAGTGATAAATTGCAAGACAGAAGATTGCTCAAAAACAATAAAGAACGGAAGCAGGAAAACAGCTAAAGACAGATCAATATTAAGGATGTATATCGTCCAAACAGTACTTGAAATGATTTAATGTAGAACAATTAAGTGTTCCTTTCCTGATTGGTAAATAAGTTTGTTCTTTAACATCAGCACAACAAATTATTTATGTTGATTAATAACAACCAGCTTAGATACAGAGCACTAATTTACTATTGCATTTAAAGCAACTTTCTTTGTTCAGTATGTGTTCCAAGTCCAACAGTCCAGCTGATAATAAGATTGGATCTAATGCAAGTCAGAAACTAGATTTCTCTGAAAACTCTTACACAATAGAGTGGAAAATCATTAAGAGGCATCTTTGCCTGACACATTCTTAGGATGATGATAAATTAGACATCATTAAGTGGCATCCTTGTATCGCACCATACTGTCCAATTTGCATGTCTCCCTAGAGTTACTCAAATTTCTCATTATAATCAATCATATGCCTATGGATTTTCTTTTAAAGGGTGAATTGCCATAGCGAACTTATCTCGACCTAAGAACCATATTGAACTTAACTCATCTATTTGTTTACGTTAACATAGCTATTTAGCATCAAAATACAGACAATGGGAAGCAAGAAACGAAACAAATATAGTGGATAAATTAAAAAAATAACAACAAAATTTGAGTAGAGAACCTCTTTCTCCAGAAGCTTGGTGAAGAAACGCTCGGCTTGAGAGGCGGAGACATCGCCACGAAAGTCTCGCCACACAAGTACACGACCCTTGATGTCCAAAAGGAATAGCGCCGAGGCCGCTCCGGCCATTGGCGGCTGCTGAGTTCTGAAATAAGGTTGAGATTGTCGACCGAACGACTACAAGGGCCAACCTTTGCGAACAGATCTGCTGCCCCGATGTTGGCTTAGTGAATATGAGAGATCGCGCATGAAAACGTAACAGAGCTTTCTCGTCAATTTATCATCATTCACAGCATTCAAATCGATAGATGAGTTCTGGCCAGGATAGATCGCAATTGAGCTCCCGCACTCCTGCAGACTTGATCTAGATCAAAGGACTGTTTTGTGAGTTTTTTCGGGATTTGAATTACACCAAATTACAATTTGCACTCCAAGTTTTTTAAATTGAGGAAATTAATTTAAATATTCCAACCGAAGGAGCGTGACAAATTGGTAAAAAAATCACTTGAGACATATTGACAAAAAAGAAGTCCTGGTGATAAATTCATCAATTTTTTGTAAGTGATAAACTTTTGATTTTTGACTTTAGAATTTCCGACATTTCATATGCTATGTATTGTGAAATTGACATTTTCGGTCTTTTTATTTTGATTTTATTATCAACAGTGGAAGTCTAAAAATGTCAACAACCGTGTTTGAAAATAGCAATTGTCTGCTATTACCGGTTGAATCAGCATATTGATAATAGCGGATTCCATTAGCTTTTATAATTAACCGTTTTCTTTAACGTTTGAAATAAAATGTTAGTAACTTAACTGTTTGCGATTAAATGTTACGTAGAAAGATGTAAAATAACCATTAAAGATATAAATTTAAATGTATATATATTTATCTTAAATTTTTTTCTTTTATTTTTAAAAAGTCTTTGAAAAGGTTTTAAAAATTATATTTTCATCTATTTTAAATAGCCATGGAGTATATTTAAAAAAAACTAATAAATAGTCATATAGAGTAGAATTCCGGAGTAGATTTTTTAAAAGGAGTAGATTTAAAAAAAAAACTAATAAACAATCATATTTAAAATATTAATACTAAAAGTATATGAATTTATATGTGTGTACTCGCATTAATGTACATATCTTAGAAATGATAGTGTTAGTAATTATTTAAAAATAAACGTAAACATAATTTTTAACACTTTTTCTGAAAATACTGTAAAAAAAACACTTTTTCTAAAAATTATTAGGTGTTCTATAATAATTTAAACTTACACATGTAATATATACTCTCTCTGTCCCATTGGACTTTGCCAACCTTTCTTTTTGGTTGTCCCAAGAACTTTGTCACTTTCCTGTTAAAAGAATTAATTTGTGATTCTTCTCATTTCTCTCTCATCTGCACAAATCTTAACCACATAGTTTTTTATTATTCTTATTTCTCACTTACTTTACACTTGGCAAAGTCCACCGGGACGAAGGGAGTATATATATACACACACAGACACACACATACAAATTGTGTATAAGAAGTTATATTAACATTATGATCATATATTTTTCACAAATATAAATTTATTGTATTAAGTACATAATTTAAAATACACAAAACATCTGTAAGGATGCAATAATTAAATTATACCGTGTGTAATATTATTTATTTCACAAATGAAATTTTAGAATGTTAACTGCATTCTAACAAAGCGTAGAGTAATTTAAAGAGTGTATGGACAAAAATTACTCCTTTATATGTAGTAACTACATATAAGTTATATAAACTATAGTCACTAATAGTTACGGAGTATTAAGTAGTACCCCCTCCGTATTTAAAAGTTCTCTGCACTTTCCTTTGGGCTGTATTTAAAAATCCTCTACACTTTCATTTTAATTGGTAAGTTTACCTTTTATAAAAAAAACTCAAATATTATTACTTTTTCTACTTTTTATCTTCTCTTTCATACTTTTAGACACGCTCTCCTACTTTCTTACACTATTCACTGCTCGTACTACTTTACTCCTTAAATAATGTGTCAAACCTAATTTAGTGAACATTAAAATAAGGAGGGAGTATTTTTGTTCATGGCTTTTTATTAGTAATATTTAAGGAAAAAATTCTATTTTTTTCATTTCTTTTATTTTTCTTTTATGCTTTTTTTATGTAGCAAACCCATTACCCATAAGTAAAAAGGGAAAAAGTACAATTATATATATCTGTAGTATGGATGTGAAAACAAATACGGAGTATATCCATGTTCTATTTTTTGGAGCATATATACCCTTGAAGTTTATGTGAAAGTACTTATATACCTCTGAACTTTTAAAAGGTGCAAAAAAACCCCTTATGCTCCTATAAAGGAGAAAATTTACCTTTATTGACTTTAAATAGAAAAAATAAATTTCTATTAACACCAAAAATAGATTATATTGAAATTGAAAAAAAAAACTACTTGTGTCTAATTTTACCTTTTATTATTTTTATATCATAATTTAATATTGTTAGTATGAAATACTATTTCGAAATTTTACTATATATTTAAGATTCTTCCGGAAAAGTGCTAACATATGTGTTGCAATGCAAAAAAATCATTAATTTTTTGTATTCTTTGCACTATAAAACTACATATTTTAAATGATGATAAATAGTCCAAGATAACAAAATAGTGAATTTATTTTTGTTGAGGTTAAACAAAATCAAAGAATGTTATTTCAAAAAAATGTAACAATGTGTTCCACGTTTCGCAACAAGACTAAAACTAATATTTATGAATTTGAAGTGTTTCATTTACAACGGAAAAATATTAATTTTATAGTTTAAAATTAAAGAGTTAATATTTTAACATAAAAATAAATAATTAATTTTTAACTCTTTAATTTTATTTAGTTTTCAATTTCAAACTTATAATTTATTTTTGGTGTTTTTTCAAATTTTATTTTATTTATTTTAAATCTATAAATGTAAATTTGTTCCCTTATAAAAACGTGAGGGGTATTTTTGCTCATTTTAAAAGCTCAAAGGTGTATATGCACTTCCACATAAACATTAAGGACATGTTTATTCGAAAAAATAGAACAAAAATATATTTGTTCAGTTGTTCTAATACTCATACTAGAGGAGTATATGTTCACATTTCTCCTAAGTAAAAATGTTAGTCCACACACACATTGTCACATTGTATCCATTACTCGATCAATGCATGTGTTTTTTTCTATTTTGATTCGATGCCGATATACATCCAATCATATAAAGGATGTTTTTTTTAGACTGTTTTCAGTCCCAGACCAGACCAGAGCAGACCAGACCAGACCAGACTTCCGTAGTTATATATTACACAGAGGACCAGACGTTTACCAGACCAGACCAGATCAGACCAGATCAGACCAGACCAGCAAATATCAGTCCAAAAGAAAACATCCATACTCGCCATCCATACCTAACAATTTTATAAGGACAAACAAAATAATACTAGTAACTAACCCTCTTCAAAAAAAAATACTAGTAACTAACTACGTTTACCAAATTTACGAATACAACATTTTAGCTATTATTAGGTCTTAGCTTAGAAGTGCCTTACACATTTGATGAAACTTGTCTAAATTTGGCTTTGCATTTGGGGGCTGTCAGGTACTCAGGTAAGGACCGGCAGGCCAATTTGATGTATGTTGCACATAATCATTCATTTAGAGCATCTCCAATGCTACAATGTACACAGTGCACATGTGGCATAAGAGATAGCCACATAAATATTAGTAAATAAATTCTTTTTTCCTTATTTGAATGATTTTATACAGTTTTGATAAGTTTTTTTCCACAATGTCAAGGAGACCGTCTAGATGTTGGCATTGCAGTTGACATTGCAGGAAAAAACATACCAAAATTGTATAAAATCATTCAAATAAGGAGAGAGATAATTTATTTGTTAATATTTATGTGGCTATCACTCATGCCGCATGTGCACCGTGCACATTCTAGCATTGAAGATGCTCTTAATTAGCCAACTTAACCAAATTATTCTACAAGAGGACAATTCATATGCATATGGATGTATAGGAAGCTCCGTACGGACAAAGTCATCAGAGGTCCTTCCCGGTGGAATTTTTTTATGAATATTTTTTGCTAAAGGGTCAAATAGGCCCCTATACCTATTCGGAATGCTCAATTCGCACCCCGAACTCAAAAAAGCTCCAATTCACCCCCTGAACTTGCCAAAAAAGTTCAAATCCCATTTTTTGCAGGTAAAATTCCGGTCATCGCCACGTCAGCCGGTTAGATGCCAACCGTGCATCCCACGTGGAAATCTAAGGGGTCAAATAGACCCCTGAAGCCGACAAAGTTGTTCAATTTACCCCTCAACCGTTGAAAAGTGTCCAAATTGCTATTACAAATATGCAATCTCTATTAAAAAATAGAGAAAAAATAAAATAAAATGATATACAAGTTCATAATATAAAACATAGATGTCTATTTATAATATAATAAGACAATTTTTATATTTCAGGGTAAATTATATATATATATATATATATATAGAGAGAGAGAGAGAGAGAGAGAGAGAGTCCTGATCCTGTCCGGACGTCCGGACAGGAACCGCCGTCCGGCCGGCGGCGTTTGGCCGCCTTCCCGGTGGAATTTTTTGATGCAATTTTTATGGCATGTTCTCCATCAAGTCTAGTTTATTCACAAAAAAATTCAGCCAAAAACGCAATCGGGAAGGTCGTCAAATGATTTTTGTAAGTTAACTGGTCCGGAAAATACATATTCCGGACCAGTTAACTTGCAAAAATCATTTGACGACCTTCCCGATCGAGTTTTTGGCTGAATTTTTTTGTGGATAAACTAGACTTGATGGAGAACATGCCATAAAAATTTCATCAAAAAATTCCACCGGGAAGGCGGCCAAACGCCGCCGGCCGGACGGCGGTTCCTGTCCGGACGTCCGGACAGGATCATTTGTGTATATATATATATATATATATATATATATATATATATATATAAACGTGATGAAGGTACTTATTTTTTAAATACATATTATAAAAATGTAGTAGTCCCTAGCTATTTACATATTATAATTTTTATATAGTACAAAATTTTAATGTTAAATATAATTAGTATGAAGTATAGTACGAAGTATATATACATATATGCATGTGTGCATGTGTGTGTGTAACTTTACATATAAATCTAAAACATATTAAAAATATGAAAATAGTTTTAATGAATTTCTTTTAAATTATTTTATATGAATTTACTGTAAATATAAATATATCCTTATTTTTTGCGGTAAATTCACATAAAACAAAACAAAACAAATTCATTAAAAATATTTTGATGTTTTAAATCCATTTTAAAAAATTAACCATACATTTTTATAAATTAATATTAATTTTTTTTAATATTTTTGTCATATTATAAATAGACTCATAAATATTTAAAAATATTAAATTTACCCTAAAATATAAATAATTTATCGTCATATTATAAATAGACTCATATATTTTATATTATGAAATTCTATATTATTTATATTTATATTTTCTATTTTTATTTTTTATTTTTTAATGGCAATTTCGACACTTTTTAACGGTTGAGGGGGTAAACTGAACAATTTTGTCGGGTTCAGGGGTCTATTTGACCCCTTACATTTCCACGTGGGATGCACGGTTGGCATCTAACCGGCTGACGTGGCAATGACCAGACACTCACCTGCAAAAAATGGGATTTGAACTTTTTTGGCGAGTTCAGGGGTGAATTGGAGTTTTTTTGAGTTCGGGATGCGAATTGAGCATTCCGAACAGGATCAGGGGCCTATTTGACCCTTTTGAGCATGTTCTTCATCAAGTCTTGTTTATGCATACCAAATTTCAGCTCAAAAATCTATCGGGAAGGCAGTAAACCTGATTATTGAAAAAAATTGTGCCAAAGTATACATATAAAAGTGCAGTTTTTTTCAATAATTTATTTAACTGCCTTTTCGATGGAGTTTTGAGCTGAATTTGGTGTGTATAAATTAGACTTGATGAAGAACATACTCAAAGCATTTCATAAAAAAAAATCCACCAGAAAAGTCCTATGATGGCTTTGTCCGTACGGAGCTTCCTATATAAACATCCATATGTATAGGAACGAGACTCTTAATCTACGTATTACTTGCAATAATGGCCAGTTTGAGTAATGTCATTACAAATTCTAGACTACATACTCCTCAAAGTAAAGTACCTTGTCCATATGGACTAATTAGAATGTTGTAATTTACTCCGTAATAATTTAAATAAGAATATGTTGAAATAATGACTTAGGTATGTTTGGAAAATGGAGTTTCAATATATATAAAAAAAAGTGGTTTGATCCTTTTTAAACGTTTTCAATACGTGAAAACAATGTTTGGTAAATAGTTATTTGGCCCTAGCGTTTTGGACAACACTGTTGAAATGAAAAATAGCAGCATTTTGGGTTAGCGTTTTGAAAACTAGTAGGTTGTTTCCTTGTAATTGCTACGACTAAACAGCTAAATTACAAAACATGTTTTTGCATCCCGCCAAGTTATTCGCTAGTAAATCCAAACTAAACCCGCCATTAACAACATGTTAACACAATCAACTACTCCCTCCGCCTCACTTAAATTAAAGGTTCTCACACGGTTTACGATGTTTGACTGCCCATAAAGTTAACTGATCCCTATCATTAATAAGATTATTTTTAGTAAGTAAAATTTACATATTCAGAAACTACATTAAAAGTTTTATAATACCTGATCCAGAAAAATTAAATTTGATAAAAGTTGGATATATAAAATAAAAGATTAAGAAGAATTTACGTGGAGCGGAGAATAGAGGACGAGAACTTTAAATAGGACAGATGGAGTATCTACTAACCATTCATTGCAAAACACGCCCTTAGAATAATTAAATGTAGAAATAATTACATAATTATGACCAAAATAAAGATGGTTTACAAAAATATGATTCATTACTAGAGTAGTAATGATATCATAGTAATTCATGTTCAAGTTTTGAACTTTAGTTACCACAGCACTACGTTGTAGTAATGAATAGTCATATTTATGTAAATAAGTTTTATTTTAGTAATATTCTCGTAAAAAACCCTTAAATGTATAGGTACAATACCCTCATTTTAAAATGTCTATAAAGCCTAACACCCAGAGGGACATTAGTTCAGACATACACACACCATATTTCATTTATTTTCTTAATCGTTCAAAGTTTGAATGGCAATATCAAAACAGCTTCCGGCCGTAGAGGGTGAAGACAGTGGGCTTTTAGAGGCTCAAACTCACATATACAACACGCTATTAAGCTGCTTAAAAGCCACCTCGCTAAGATGCGCCGTCCAGCTGGACATCCCCGACATCATCCACAAGCACCAAAGACCCATGACCCTTCCCGAGCTGGTCAACGCCCTCCCAATCAACAAGGCCAAAGCCGAGCAGCTCGGTCAACTCATGCGCACGTTAGTCCTCTCCGGCTACTTCGTGGAGAAGAAAACAACAACCCCCGGCGACGGGGACGACGACGAGGGCGAAGCAAAATACTGTTATGCCCTTGCCCCGCCTTCCGTTCTCCTCCTTAAAGACAACCCCTTTTGCGCGAGGCCTATATTGCTTAACTTGCTAGGTCCGACGTTTCCGGCAGTAACGCACGAGCACATCACCGAGTGGTTCCTAAACGACGACCCGACGGCGTGCGACACGGCCCACGGGATGACTTTCTGGGACTACGGGAGGCGGGAGCCGAGGTTCAGCCAGATATTCAACGAGTCGATGGCGAGTAATACTCGCCTGGTGATGGGCATGGTGGTGAAGCATTTGAGGGGGGTGTTTGAAGGGTTGGAGTCACTGGTCGATGTTGGGGGTGGGAACGGGTCTGCGGCGAAGATCATCGCCACAGCTTTCCCGGAGCTGAGGTGCACTGTGCTTGACCTCCCCCACGTGGTCCAAGGCGTGGAGAAGGAGAAGGAGAAGAAGAAGAATTTGGAATATGTTGGAGGGGACATGTTCGTGTCCATACCTTCTGCAGATGCTGTTCTTCTCAAGGTACATAATGTAGTACTACTCCCTTGGTCTCATAGTCTCATTACGCTTTAAGAGATACTACCTCGGTCCCTTAAAACTTTGCCAAAGTTGACCGGCACGGAGAATAATAAAGTAAAAACTGTGTGGTTGGGGTTTGTGCAGAGGAGAGAGAAATAACAGAAACCACAAAATAATTGATTAAAAGAGAAAGTGGCAAAGTTTTTTAGGACGTCCCAAAAAAGAAAGATGGAAAAGTTTTAAGGGACGGAGGGAGTATTTGATGAAGCAAACTGATCTCTGTCATCACTCAAATTATTTGTAGTGAATAAAATTTACACATTCAGAAACTACATTAAAAGTTTTACATAATCGCAAAAAAAAATCAAATTTGATCAAAAGTTGGATATAGAAAGTAAAAGATTAAAAGTAGTTTATGTTGACCAAGTAAATATGAAACATGACTATCAAATTGGAAAAGATGTAGTATTAAGTTACTTCATTAGTTCATATTTTACTAGTGTGAGAAATATTTCACAACTCTTTTTACAACCAGATACTCCATCTGGATTGTGCCATCGATTTGGCTCAAATACCATATTAAGACTCGGGGCTCCATCTAAAAGGTAACCCATGAGGATTCGACCAAGATCATAAATAGTACTCTGTATTTTATTGTTTTTACCATTCCGGCGTGGGACAAAGACTTCAACACACCCTAAGCACAAATCGGGTTACAAAGACTTTAACAAACTATCTTAATCATGAGTGCTAAACAACAATCAACCCACAACCGAAGCCATAGATTCAGAGTTCTATCTTAAAAAGTCAACATGATAAGAGGAGTAACTCGATTTATTTATATTGTCTTTCATTAGTTTATATTTTACCGATGTGTGAAATATTTCAACAATAAACTTGTCAATGAAGATATTACTATGCACATTGTTATTATCTATTTCATGTCAGAAAGAACAATACATAGGGGGTGTTTGGAACTGATTCTGCTTGTGCTTCTTTTATAAAGTAGATGCAGAATCAGAATCAGTTTTCAGAAGCTGGTCACCCCCAGCTTCTGAAAAAATTGATTCTAGGAGTAAAAAAGAGCACCAGAATCACTTCTGCACTTTCACCCAAACACTCCAGCTTCTGCTTCCGCTCTCTCAAGGAGCAGAATCAGTTTTAAGAATCAGATCCAAACACCCCATACTTACTAATTAATTTTGTCTCAGGTTATCTTTTTCGTCTCTTTTATATCTTTGTGTGGTTCTAATTCATCCATGATTTTTGAATTGAGTGTTAACCATGTGCAGTGGATTTTGCATGATTGGAGTGATGAAGAATGCCTCAAAATATTGAGGAAATGTAAAGAATCAATTTCCAAGAAAGGAAAAGGTGGGAAGGTCATTGTAATAGATGTCGTGGTTGGGAATCAGAAAGATGATGTTCTGGCAATTGAAACCCAAACTCTCTTCGATATGTTGATGATGACTTATTTCAAAGGGAAAGAGAGATCAGAGAAAGAGTGGGCAAAGCTCTTCCTTGAAGCTGGCTTCAGTGCTTACAAAATAATTTCACCCTTGGGATTAAAGTCTCTAATTGAAATTTATCCTTAATTAGCTTCAAGCTAAGAAAGGGCTTCTTAATTACTCTGAGGATGAATAGGAATAAATACTTCAAAGGATGATGTATATCTTCCCAAAAAAAGGATGATGTATATGAAAAATAAATACATTACTACATATATTCAAATAAAGGAAGAAGGTTTTATTCTCCGAAATCCAAATTACATGTTTGATAAAAAGTTGACCGATAAAACCATAAGCTGAAAACTTAGAATATGAAGGACGTATTTATTTAGGCACGAAATATATACATACACTTTACAACCTTCTTCTTCTTCTTCAATTTAGACTTAAAAATAATTGTTGTTAGAAATTAGTGATTTTTTTTTTGTTTTGCTTTGTAGAGAGCCTATTAATAATACATTACAAATTGTAATTAAAAAAATGTAATCATTACCACACCTCTAAGATTTTTTTTTGGCAAATCTTTCTAACCTATAATTTTATCTGTTCTGACCTCTAAGATTATTTAATATGTTTTAAAAAGCTAAATCTCATGTAACACATGGGTATTAGTAGAAGTATAAGAAAATTAAATTGTGGGGGTGTAACGGTAAAGATGACTGTGGGAATTAGTGTATTGTTCAAGCAACTCTAATTTACATCTTTCTATGATTTGGGATGGATTCTTGGGAGCCCAATTATTAATTTATTATTAGACTCTAAACAAAACGAAAAAGGGGGGAAAAGAAGAAAGAAAAATCAAACGTAGCGTGAAATTGGACATGGAGATGGGCTCACCAAAAAACGGGAAGGGGGCGGGCTACAATGCCCGCCTATCAGATATCTAGAAGATGCGTCGGGTGGTGCAAAAGGGATGGAAGTCTACAAATTCCATCACCTGGACTTTTATTTTTGCTGCTTTATTTTTACTTTTCCAAACTCAGTTGTTGTTTGCTTTTTTTTTTTTATTTACAACAAGGGAGTGGGTGTCGTGGGTGTTTTGTTTTTTAGTAAGTTTTATAGTGTTGGAGGCAATCAGGCTGTCACAGCCGCTAATAGCCTCTTAACTCTCACCGTCTCAGCAATTAGTCTCGCTCTTTTCGGGGTGGACTATTCTATGCCTGGACATGACGTGAGGGAGCCGATGGGCTTTTGGTATTGTGGGTCTACTGGGAATTGGTGTTTTGGTGTCTTGATTGATGTAATGTCTCTTTTGGTTCTAATATAAGCATTTTCCTTCCAAAAAAAGGTAGCGTGAAATTCTTTGTCAATTATAGACAAAACATGAATACATTGATTGCCAATTTTATAGACAAAACATGAATACATTGATTGCACCAAGACTGACAAAATTCTTTTAACAATGGGAAAAGTACATCAGTTTATTACTGCGTAATTACACAGATGAATATGGAGCAACATTATACTACATATCCAATTTCATGGAAAGAAAGAATAGACATTACTGTGCCTTAAAATTCTGTCTGAAAACTACTCAACAATTGAAAAGACACAGCTAGGCTCAATTTCCAGAAATAAGAGAGCTTCTTTATCATTCCCAGATTGATAGTGATGCCTGAATTACCCAGAAAAAGCATAGTTCGTTCACATCTACAAAATGCAAGAGAAATGGAGATTGACTGCTGAACAAACCACCAACCGATTAATCAAGGGACAATTCAGTTCAATACTGGTTTGGCTTTCTTTGGATCATATTCCAGAAAACAAGACTGGATATCTCAATAACACATTGAAGCATCATCTTCAACATATAGAATATCTTCATATATTCATATAGAGTCATCATCAACAACACCTTAATCCAACAGATCAGATGGGTGGCATTAAATTTAGAGTGACATCAAATCTACAGCTATCACCAGATCCTAGGAGTTTCTGAACTAAGAAAGCATTTAAAAAGTCAACTCAATCTGATCAGATGTTGGTCAACTGGCAATTACGTAGGTGCAACTATGCCCAGCTTGGAGCCCTTGTAAGTATCAGATGAACCCCCCACCCCCCACCCCACCCCACACACACACACTCCATCAACTATAGTGTGACTAAACTCTAACAAAATACAACTCTTTTTAAGTCACTTTTGGGTCCGTAGTTGCCCAAAGAAAAATCCTTGCAGAATGTCTGTACACTGAATTATAGCATTTTACTTAGTTTTATGAAAATAGCTCTAGAGGATGACAAACAAGAGAAAAGTGTATAACGAAACTGGCATCTACAAAGAGAAAAGTGTAAAAATAAAAATTCTTGCAATAAAATCAAGCTGGTTTGGGATTTTCTCTCTGGAGACCAACACATGGATTTGATCCATTTGACAATGCAAAGCAGTGGCATCATATGATTCTTGTGCATATGCATGATGTAAACTAAATATGTGGTCATCTGCCACACCAGGTTTTAAATATATTAAAATAATAATACTAATAATAATAACAAGCTATGAAGCTATCATCCACTATCTTGTAAAGCCTATTGCTAGTATTTAAGGCGAGAGATGATTGGAAAATCTTATATTATGTGACACTCAGTGTCACTTAAATGTAATGAGAAACTAATAAACTATACGGCTATACCTCAAGAACTTTGCCAGTACTCTTACTGAAGAACCAGGGAGGGAACACAACCCATGCACGCATATTTTCAGGGAGAAATGAGCTTTCCTGTTATAATAAAGAACGCAAAAATTATCAAACAATAATGTGTGAAATATGTTATATATAAATCAAACCATTAAAGCCTTAATCATACACTTTCCTACTTAGAAATCAACTCCTCCAGCCCGGGAACAACCCATCAAGCTTCTATACAGCTCCAGCCTGGTTTCTTTACTAGAAACCTTTCATTCATGGTACGTCTTATACATTCAACTCCATCCCACCTTTCAGCACTAGCTTGAACATTGCTATACAAAGTGTAGTATCCAGCATTCTCAGAATCCAATTCCATGATCCTTTGACAAGCATAATCTGCAACTTTCTGACAGTTACACCCTCGCAAAGAAGCAGAAAGGAGGACAGACCAAACCCTGCTGTCTGGTAAAACGGCCAGTTTCATTACCATGGTTAGGGCCTCTTTAACCTTACCCAGCCGTCCCAATAGATCAACAATGCAAGTGTAATGATTCAAATCAGGTTCAACCTTGAACCTCGTTTTCATTGAGTGAAGGATTTCAACACCTTCAGTCAAAAGGCCAGAGTGACTGCAAGCAGACAACAAGCTTAGAAAAGTCACACTGTTTGGCTGCTCAGGTCCTTCTTCTACCATGGCGCGGAACAAGCGGACTGCTTCTGAACCTAGTCCATGGGTCCCATACCCTTCAATCATCGATGTCCACATCACCACGTCTCTGGATGATGCCATTTCATCAAAGCAGATTCTTGCAGAGGAGATTTTTCCACATTTTATGTACATGTTCAAGATCGAGGTCTTTAGAGTTTTGCTAATATAGAGTGAGTTCCTTATAAGGTATCCATGAACTCCTTTTCCCAGTTGCAAAGCACCCATATTTGTATAAGCAATAACGAGGTTCTCAAAGTTTTCTGAGACCGGCTTGTTACCCAAAACTAACATTTTAAGGAATAACTTAATAGCCTCTATAAAATGACCATTGTCTGTGAAACTGGTCATCATTGCACTCCAAACCACACAGTTTTTGTGAGGTATTTCGTCAAACAACTTAGTTGATCCCTCCAAGTTACTACACTTTCCATAAAAACTCAACAAAGAACATTTCAAGATATCATCCAATAGTCTACTTTTTAGAGAAAGACAATGTATTTGGCTTCCTGTGGAAAGACACCCACCATTTGAAAGCCCAGAAACTAATGTCGTTAAAGTCTCAACACTGGGTCCTACATCATCCCTCATTTCACTAAAAGAACATGTCACTTTCTCCATCTCTCCTCTCAAGGAATACAAAGAAATCATAATGTTCCAAGAAATGACATCTACTTTTTCTAATTCACAAAAAAGAGCCTCTGCTTCGTTGACACTAAAAAAGTTAGAGTAGCTCTTCATAATGGAGTTGGTAATCGATACATCAATCAAGAATCCATATTTAATCACATAACAGTGAACCTGTGTACATTCCACAAGGCTTGGGCATGCTTTCAAGACAACTATAATTGTCACTGAATTAGGTAGAATCTCTTTTTTCATCTCTCTGAACAAGTTGAATGCTTCAAAACAATCACCTTCAGAGAGAAATCCCGAAATTATTGAAGTCCAAGAAACCAAATCCCTTTGAGGCATCTCTTCAAACACCTGAAAAGCATCAACAAGCCCCCTAGTCTTGGTACAACTCTCAATCAACGTATTGCAGAAATAAATGTCCAAATCAAAACCCATTTTAAAAGACAACCCGTGAATGGACTTGCCATACCAATCCTTACCGCAACTCATTGCCACAGCCCTGTTTAATATCGGAAATGTGTAATTGTCGTGCAAGATACCCTTCTCTCTCATTCCATTGTAAACAAAAAAAGCAGACTCAACCATACCCAAATCAACACAGGTCTTTATAACCTGATTCCAGTGATGTGTACAGGGTCCGTGTAAAGAACAGAGAAGGAAAAGGGCATGCTGAATTTCCTCAAACTTTGCATATAAACTTCCCAGCATTGAAACAGCAGCAGCATCAATGCTATGCCCGTATGAAACGATTAGAGATGCTTGGATTTGCTTGAGAGTTCGGAGGTCCTCGCATGAACAGAGAAAAGAGGGAGATTGGAGTAAGTGCAGATGTACTGGTGTACGAAAATAAGTGTTGAGGGAAGAAGAACGGGAAGAAAAGATAAACCTTTTGAAAGACAGAGAAAAAATGTTGAGAGTTTGCCATAAAAATGCAGACGTCAATTTTGCGGGGAATCTACAATGGAAGTTCCCTAACAGTCGCATTTCCATCCTTCTCGGATTGAAATTTTAAGTATTTATAATTTTCAATTTGCTATTGAAAATAGATCGGTGCAGAATTCCAACTCCATCTAGAAACAATGAAGTACAACAATATTCATGAACAGCACCTCAAAGACAACAAGATGACGGTCGAGAGTCAGGATTAGGGGTGTGCACAAACCGGTTCAAACCGGAAAACCGGACCGGACCGGACCAAAAAAACCGGAACCGAACCGACCCGGATGATATCCGGTCCGGTTTTCGGTTTTCAAATATTGTAAATCCGGTTTCCGGTCCGGTTCCGGTTAAAAACCGGATTGTTCCAGTTTGAGCCGGATTAAACCGGTTTGCTATATTTTTTAATATATTAATTAATAGTCTTAATATAAAATAGTCATAGAATAATAAAAACTAATGATAGTTATAAAAATATAAATAGTAATATTTTTAATATGTAGTATATACTTTCGTAATGTTTTATTCATCTATATATTCTTATTTTCTTGATAATAGAATTAACTAATATTTACTATTCTACCCACAAAATGCTTAAATCTTTGCTCTATAAGACTAATAAAGTAAATAAATAAATAATAGTAGTAATAGTAATACTATTAGTAACAAATACCCCATTTTTATTAAACAAATTAGTTGTATTTTTTAGTATTTTAAATTAATAATTTGGAAACCGGTTCTTTCGGTCCGGTTCCGGTTTTAAACCGGTAAAACCGGTCCGGTTCCGGATCAAAACCGGAACATATCCGGTCCGGTTTTCGGTTTTCATTTCCTTACAAATCCGGTTCCGGTTCCGGTCCGGTTCGGTCCGGTTCGGTCCGGTTCGGTCCGGTTTTGAACCGGTGCACACCCCTAGTCAGGATTATCGGTTCTTGATTTGCCACCATACAAATGTACAAATAAAAAATGAGAGAATTCCCTAGAAGCAAAAACGTTTTGAAACTCCAAAATACGAGTATCATGTTTTTTATTTCCCGAATAGGAGTAAATTTCTGCCAAGTTTGGCATTACAAAGCTTTAAAACTTGGCATTTTTTTCCAAACTTGGCAGATTACTCCTATTTAGGAAATAAAAAACATGATACTACTATTTTGGAATTTGAAAACGTTTTTACTCCTATTTAACACAATTTATGATAAAAAATCTGGCAAATTCATTGGTATGCATTTTCGAGATTTGCAATTTTATTCTCGTAACTTTCAGCCGTTATCGGATCCTATGAATTTAATCACCGGTTATGTAACTAATATTTTTTTGCAATTCAAGGATTTTTTCACGGAAAAGCACACTTTCCGGCAAAAAAATGACGCCACCATCATCTTTTCCAATATACTATCGCCGTAAAGTGTACTTTTCAAGGGAGAAGTCTTTAAATCGCAAAGGTTTATTAGTTACAGAACTAAATTTGCAAGTGCCTAGAGTTACCGACTTACCGGACTAATAATGAAAACGACCCAAAGTTACGGAATGAAAATTGCAAATTTCCCCATTTTCCATGATGCAAGTACAATTTCTAACTTTTTCATTGAACCCTATTAATTTTATTTTTTGGATATATAAAAATGTATTGTTTTCTCTATAGGTTCCACAAAGTTATTGACTCTTCTAGAAAAACATGGACGAATTTATGGACACTACACTAAACTTTTCTTTTTATAAAGGAAACAGAGATTCAATATGTTCATAATATCATTAATTTTGTGCTCATTTAAGTTTTGTTGTTTGATATTGCTACTTCAAATAGTAAAGAACAACACAACATTTGTTGTACTTGGGTTAATTGAAATAGCAACTGTGGATGATATTTCAGAAATCAAGAAGAAGAAATCATAAAATTGAAGCAAAACGAGAAACCATCATAGTGCACAGAAGAAGGGCTTCTTTGGTAATCTGTTAGCGGGTTGTGTCAGCGGTTTTGACTGTAGTCTGTATACCGTGCAACCGGTGCACGGTGAGCACCGTACTCCCAAGGATAAAATTTGCGTGAACAGTATTCAGGCATTTGTCTCCATTTTTTTCGTGATGTAAATCATTTGTTTTGGTATGTAACTCGTGCTATTATTAAATGTAAATACAGTGTATTCAAATGTAAATCATTATGATGTAACCCGCATTATGAAAAATGTAAATCATGTGTAAGCAGGATGTAACTTGCTCAAAGGCGTGCATCTGAAGAATGAATTAGCTGATCCTAATTGCTCAATTACTTTTTGTAAATAGTGAATACATTTTTTTAATATTAGGGTTATAAAAATTGATATAGTTAAAAAATCATTGTTTGATCACTAGTAGAGTTTATGTCATGGTGTAACTTGCGTACATTAAGATGTAACTCACGCATAAACAGATGTAACTCGCGCTTAAGATGTAACTTCATATACTATCAAATGTAATTCCAGGAATTTTCTATAAACACAACTCACACATGTTGAAATATAAATCACACAAGTCTATAAAATATAAAATTATTTATTTTGAAGAAAAAATAATTTATTTTTTTATTGTAATTTAAGTTGAAGCAAAAGAAAAGTATATGAATAAGGACTAAGATAGAAAAAAAACATAATTAATTTCTTTTGAAAGGATGAAAACTTAATCTCAAAATTGTAATAGGTATATCATTGATTCATTGTTCCTAAATTAAAATAATTATTTGGAAATATGTTTGCTTTTGATAATGAAAAAACTAAAGTAAACATAAGAATGATAATTATTTGGAATGATGAGTGGAGTGTGCAACTATATATAGATGAGAAAATAGACTTCATTAAGGCTTTTAATAAATTAAAAAAAGTAATCAATGAGAAAGAAGAAAAAAAATAAAGAAGGCAGCAAGTAGGGGAAGTGCGAGCAAGCGCTGGGTTTGTTAATGAAAAAACGGCACAGGCATACCATGCGCGTGGTATGCCGGTTGCACAGTATAATTTTCCTTTTGACTGGCGGATTGATTTGGCGTTTTGACCGGTTGATTAAGTTAACGGATTGTAAAAAAACAGTTTGGTTAATTAGCTGTTTGGACATAGCTTTTTCGATAAAATTACATGTAAGGACATATATGTCTAACCTTTAATCATAAAAGACCAAATTTAAAAAAAAAAACGCCAAACATACACTGATACAAGGATACCTCTCAAACACCGCCAACAAAAATATCTCTAAACACAAAAAAATATCTTCAAACAAAAAATAAAAATTTAGACGGCCTTTATTAATCATAAAAGACCAAAGCAAAAAAAAGACCAAAATAAGGCATCTGACCATATATCAAGTCCACCAACTACTGCAGCAACATTTGTATTTGATACCTCTTTGGCTCTACGCAATGAACAGATAGAAAATCATCTAACCTGTAGTTTAACTTGTATTCGTTTCTTCTTCGGGTGGGAGAACAGATACACGCAAATAATTTAACAATTATAATACATCTCCATTAATCTTCACCCATTTCACCGGATCTTTCTCCAAGTTCATCAGCAATATTGCAGTCTCCCGTTCTCCACCGACTAAGGGCTAAACAGACTTTTGTGCAGATTATGCAAAACCGCCGAACTCAAACGCTGCTCTAATCAGCGTCTTGAGTTTTGGTGTTTTGGAACAAAAACGCTGCTCCCCTCCACTGTCTACCAAATGCCTGATTTAGCGGTTTGACCAAAATCAAAACGCCAATATTGATTGAAACGCCAAAAAACTGCTGATCCGCCGTTTCCCAAACACGGCCGAAGAGAAGAACAGTATAACAATCTCCATGGTATAATTTGCTCAAAAGAACCTACTCTTTTGTAGGGAGTATTTAATTATGTCTCACCCGAACCAAAATCTTTTCATTCATTCACAACTGTCCTCCAAAAATTATTAATTACAACTGAAAAAGTAATACTACCTCCATTCTTAAATAAATGTAACATATGGAATTTTACACTATTCATATGTTCTACTTTGACTACGTTTTATTTATTAATGTATGAATATATTTTTATGGAAAAAATATTGTTAAATTTGTCTCATTGTAAATTTTCAATATCTAATTTTTTTAATTCTTTTACTAATATAAATTTATATATATTAATGGTCAAAATTGTGTCTCGGCAAGTGTAAAATGTTGACCGTTACATTTATTTAAGAACGGAGGAACACTTATTTCTGCCCCTCACAAAAATGCACCACTCCCCTGAAACACGAGTAAACTAGTGTATCAACACAAACTTTAAGTACACACCGACAAAGCCTTCTGATACATAAATCTATATTTTTATGCAACTTTACACTATCCCCATTACCCAGGGGCTCCAAAACAAATGCTAAGGAGAAAAAGACTGACGCTGAGGAAGAAGCAATCCAGAGTGATAAATATCGAGGTGGTATGTCGCAGTTGACATTAATTCTCTCAACTCAGGATGCTGGATAAACAATGTCCGGTCCGCCCCCTCGAGGGCAGTCCGAACTCGGGGTTGATCCAAAGCATCATTATTGCGAGCATGCACAGAGAGGTAGCATAGGAGAACAAATCCGTGGAACTGAGACCGCTCATTCCCTCTCAGCAGTCTCAGAAGAGCGGGGACGGCATTGAATTCAATTATCGTCTTTGAATGCTCCACACGTAAAAAGTTTTCAGGACATGTAAACTTCCCAAGTGAATTTGCAGCTTCTGCAGCCACATCTAGATTTCTGTTACTCAGTTGCTCAACTAAAGGCCCAATCACCCGAACCTCTCTTGCAGGAAATGTTCTAGCAAGACAACCGACTGACCGAATTGCTGAAACTTGCATTTTGGGACTGTTTGATTCTTTAATCACATGTAGTAGTTGATCAACAACGGCCTTTGCAGCGGGGGAATTTGTCCTGAAAGCAGACCTTCTAAGGTCAGGATTAGATTCCGCTGAGGCGGTTATTTCCATTATTGTCATCAAGCAGTTTAATTGCAATTCCCCTTGTTCTGTCTCAACAAGCTTAGCTAAACAGAGTAAACCTCTAGTTTCAGTTATCCTTTTACTGTTTGAAACACTCCCCTTGGCGAGCATCCACAATGCCTCTGCACAGCTAACCTTTAACTGCAGTTTCACTTCAGCCTTCTCATTCTCTCTTTCCTTCCTGTTATTCCCACCACCACGGCTGCTTCCATCGGAAAAGTGTCGTGACAGTGGTGATCCCAGAGTTCGCTGCTTGTAACTGTAGGATCCTGATGATGCTTTTCTCTCCATTTCCTTATTAATTTGTACAATGGAGTGAATGCTTTGTTTCCCAACTTTCGATTTCAGATCATCCATAAGGATGCCGTGTGACAGCAAAGTGACAAGAGGTCTGATCACATTCTCCCTTGCAAAATCTTCCTGAGCTAGTGGGGAATATTCTGCCATCCTTGCCACTAAATTCGCCACCCAGATTTGAACCCTCATAGGGGAATCTCCCAGCACTTGAACAATAATTGGTATCCCCAGCTGATCAATGATAGCTCGAACCCTTTCTTCATCGTTTGCTATATTAAACAATGCCGTGGATGCTGCCACTTGAGCTTCCGGGGAAGAACTGTCCTTTAATAGCTTTAACAAAGGTGAAATCCCACCTTCTTCGACAATAATCTTTTTGTTTCTGTCGTTATCTTTAGCTAAAGAAGCTAATTCATTTGCGGCTTCGATTTTATCAGTCAATTGACCCAAATGTAAAGATGAAATGTAAGACCAAACCCAAGAGACAATCGGATCGTTACTGGCAATAGGGGGGAGGGATAAAACAATACCTCCGGCTCCGCCTTCACCGTCGAAGATATTAAGCAGCCACTTCATGTCGGCCACAGAAGACTCGAGGTGGCTGAGAGCTTTCCGGAAATCGGCGGCCGACACGATGGTGACAACGCGGCGGAGGACGTTTCGCCGCTTGCACTTCCGGACTAGGGTTAGTGCCCGTTCGAGATTTTTCGACACCTCCATGACGATCCTTCTGATCGGCCTCTCATACACAGAGCCAGATGTGGATGTACAGAGATAGGCGACGGCGCGGAGCATCTGAGAGAGACGGTCGACTTGTTTGCCGATCTCGAAACACTCCAATTTGAATGAGTCTGCTTCCTTGACGGCATCCTTAATTTGCTCGGGAAGTAATATCGGAAATGATGATACCTCGATTCTTTTCTCTTCAACGGACGGCGGAGCCACCGATGCCGCCATTGCTGACGATCGATCGACTGAAAAGGAAGGAACAGAATTGCAGTCAGAGCTGAGTCAAAAAGTTGATGGCTTTTTTAGAAGAGTGCTGCGCTGTATTGATTTTGTTGCAAGTGTTTACTCTCATTCCACAACTTTCCATTTTTTTTCTGAAAATTTATGAATTTTGTTTTAATGCAATAAATTTGTGGTTTTGTTCATGTGTTTTCTCTAAATAAATATCAATCACTTCCTTCAAAAAAAATATCAATCACTTTTTTACTCTTCAAATTACATACTAATATGAGATTAACAAAGTTGAATGGGCCGTAAGTAATAGGGACTAGGAAGTACTAATTTAATTATTAAAAGAATTCCAAAACAATTTTAGGGTAAGAATTACAAGTAAAATGAGCGGCTCATATTACTAAAATCAATGCGGCCTTTTTATTCCAATATTACTAAAATGAATGAAAATGATAAAAAAGTGACTTGTTTTAAATTTTTCTAAAAATGTGACTAAAAGTTATTTATTCCTTTTATTTAATATACATTTATTATTTCAATATTCCTTTTATTATTTCAATATTCCTTTTATTCCATTTACTACCAGCACCTTTCTGGCCGCCGACCCAGCACCACCGCCATCACCGCCGCCGCCGCCGCGACTCCGGCCACAGTGACTCCGCCGCCACAGTGACTCCGGTCAAAGTGACTCCGGCCACAGTGACTACCGCCACCACAGTGACTCCGGCCATAGTGACACACTGACACCTGATTCCGGCCACAGTGACTGCCATCCACCGGCCACAGTGACTGCCGTCCACCGGCCACAGTGATTGCCTACCCACCTACCCCATTGACTGCCCGCCGGCTGGCCATAGTGACTGCTCGCCCAACTCCATCACCGCCGGAAACCACCACCTCCCACCATTGCCTGCAGCCATCGCTGGCCGTTTATCCCAACCCCTCACATACACCAACCCCAACCCCCTCCCCTGCATCACACAGCCCCCAGTCCGCATCCCCACCCCTCACAACAACCCCCAACCCCAACCAGATCTTGCACAATCGCGACCCCCCACCCCTAGCCGTCGCAAACACCCCTGCTCCCACACAATCGCGAGTCCGTCGCGGCCACGAAACTGCCGCCGCCTCTGGTTACCCTAGCCGACGCCGCAGATCTATTGAGGACGGCGAATCTAGCAGTGGAGATGACCATCGATGATGACTGAACCAGTGGCGGCGGTCATCGAGGAAGCCTGAACTGGCGGTGGCGGCCATCAAGGAAGCCTGAACCGGCGGCGGCCATCAAGGAAGTCTGAACCGGTGGCGGCGGCCATCAAGGAAGCCTGAACCGGCGGCGGCGGCCATCGAGGAAGTCTTAACCAGCGGTGGCGGCCATGGCGGATGACGCCTCGATCTTCGTTGTTGGTGGATGCTGCTTGCGGTCGAGGAGTGATGGAGAATTCGAAGGTGCTGGGGAGCTGCGATGGATGAAGTTTGCGAGGCGTGGAGATGGGGGGTTTGCGATGGATGGAGGGCTATGAATTGTGAATTTGGGAATTAGGGAAGGAGAGTTGGGTTACGGGAAGAGTCCAACTCATATTTTAGGAAAAAGAAAAATAAGTCATATTTTTATAAATGAAAAGTTAATTAGTGATATTGAGGCAATTTATTCAATGCTAAGATATCTAAACATCTCAGTTCATTTTACGAGCTGTCGAGCTCAAATAACCTCTTCACCTCACACAATTAGGAAGAAAATAATGGTTAGTACATAAAAGGATTTTACATAAACATGACCCAAATATAATGAGTTTCTCACAAACATCACATAAACATGACCCAAATATAATGAGTATCTCACAAAGGGTACCGTTTGGGGATCAATTTTTTGGGTTTACATCTTATGCAATAATTCAAATAAATAAGATTGAATTACTTTAGTTGAATTGGTTGAAGTCACTATAGAGACCAATTTAACTATTTTCTATATAATTTTTTTCTTTATTTTCTTAATAAAATATTTTTAAATATAATTTTTGCATAATTCAGCAGGTTTAGAACTTCAACAAGAACTTCATAAATTTCAACAAATTCAATCGATTCATCAATTCTAAGGTTATCAGACTGGATAATAATAATCAAAGTTTATAATTTACTTCGTATTTTAATTGTTTTGTTTTTACCAAAAGCTAACAATTTTCATAAGATTAGATAATTTGTGTTCCCTTTAATTTTATCAACCTGTTTTTTTCTTTTTTTTTAAACGCATAACTTATCAATCAGTTTTTCACCAAAATAAATAGGATTGAAATTATTATTGTGGTTGAACCGGTTGAAATTACGGTAAAGAATCATTTTATCTATTTTTCTGTTTTTCATATAACTTTTTCTTTATTTCATTAATAAAATATATTTTAAATTTAATTTTTACATAATTCAGCAGATTCATCCAATTTAGTCACTTCAACCAAAACTTTATCGATTTCTGCAGATTCAGCCGATCAGTCAATTTCAATATTAATAAATGGGTTCTAAGATTGAATGAAGACTAGGCATGAAAACTTAAAGGGGAATTGTTCTAAATAGGAGTAAAAACGTTTTTTTATTTCAAAATAGCACTATCATGTTTTTATTCCCGAAATAAGAATTATTATTGTGATGTTTTAAAAATATCAGACTTTAAACATGACAATATTTTCCAAACTTGACGGTATTTACTTTTAGAGTTTTGTCATTTTTGGTCCCTCGACTATTATGTTAATGACATTTTTGGTACTCGACTTCTAATTATTCCATTTTTAGTCCTTGACTATTGCGCTAGAGACACTTTTAGTCCCCGACTTAAAGATTTCCCGCATTTAGGATGTTTTTACTTGGACTGTAATTTGTTCCAGACCAGACCAGACCAGACCAGACCAGACGTGGATAGTTATAAAAATACAAAGAAACCAGGCCTTACCAGACCAGACCAGACCAGTTCAGACCAGACCAGACCAGCAAATTACAGTCCAAGTAAAACCATCCTTAGTCCCTAAGTATTGTCAAATTGACAGTTTTAGTCCTCCCATTATGGTTTTCACACAATAAGTAAATGACTAAAAAAGTCACTATTATAATAGTTGAAGGACCAAAAGTGTCACTTTTATGAAAGTTGAAGGACTAAATATGAAAATTTTCAAAGATGGGTACCAAAAGTGTCTCTAGCGCAATAGTCAAGGACTAAAAATGAAAAAAATCAAAGTCGAGTACCAAAAATGTCAATGACATCATAGTCGGAGGACTAAAAGTGGAAAAACTCTTTACTTTTATCTACGAAATAAAAACATGATAATCCTATTTTGAAATTCTCAAACATGTTTACTCCTATTTCAGGAATTTTCCCAAACTTAAAAGATGCATAGACTACTTGAGCAGATTTGCACTAGTTTTATTGTGTCATAATAAGATTATTATATGTAATACATGTGTGTAATATTAACTACGTAGTAATTAACCCATTTGATTTTGTGCGCTGAATTGTGTAATAATCAAAATAACTAAGATTGGGGAAACTTTTGAGAGTAAATTGTCTGAAATTATTATAGAGGGTCATTTTTGCTATTTTATACTCCATATTCTTTTATTTTAATAATAAAACATATGGAGTATTTTAATACGAGTATGAATTTCAACCGTTCCTTCGATTCGGCCAATTCCGTCGCTGCAGTGAGAATTTCATTAATTTAAACATATTTAACTAATTATTCAATTTTAGTGTTATTATCAGTCGAACTCTAACTCAATCAGTTTAATACTACCTCCATCTCAAAAAGATTTGCAAATTTGACTTTTCTTGGTTAAACAATTTCATTTTATTCGCTTAATTAGGATGTCAATTTTTAATTATATTCTAATTTGGATTTTGCAACTTTGAAGATATTTCAATGTAGTTTATGTTTATGTAAATTTTAGTTATTAAATTTGAATTAATTATCGACAGAACGGATTGACTTTTATTATTGATTGACAAAAAATGTTGACTTTGCAAAACAATTTAGAAATACTGAGTAATACTTTATATTATGTTCGATGTTTGGTTCCGACACGTAACATGATTTTCGCGAAGCGGCGAAGGTGGTGGGGGAGAGATCTATAAATACATGTGAATAATAGAACAAATTATTATTTTCAAGCAATTGTTTATTTGGCTTAATTGTAAGATAGACAAGACAGGCTCATCAATCATCATATGTGAAATGTGCAAAGAGCAAAGTCGTTATATACTATAGATTCATAGAATGATAGAACCGGGACGAGTAAGTGATTAATTGGATATGACGATTTGTACTCCATTATCTATTTAAGTATTTAACTATCAACCTTTTTAAGATTTTTGTATTCATTTATCATTTTCATTTAACAAACATATGGCACACTGGAAAGTTCATGTCAGGACCTCCAAAAACGGAACTCCATACGGACCTCGACGTTTGAGCCCCTTCCCGGTGGAAATTTTTGATAAAATTTTTTGAACATGTTCTTCATCAAGTCTAGTTACCCATACCAAATTTCAGCTAAAAATTCCATCGGGGAGGAAGTCAAATAATTTTTGGAAGTTAACTGTATTTTATATGTATATAAAGTGCGCAGTTAACCTCAAAAAATCATTTGACTGCCTTCCCGATGGAATTTTTAGCTGAAATTTGGTATGAGTAAACTAGACTTGATGAAGAACATGCTCAGAAAATTGCATCAAAAAATTTCACCGGGAAGGGGCCCAAACGCCGAGGTCCGTACGCAGGTCCGTTTTTGGAGTTCCTGACAGGAACACTACTCTGGCACGCTCGTTATTTCTTACCAATGTTACCTTTAGAACTTTAGGATGCTATACTGATCAGCAATCGACGAGTGAAGATAATCATAATTTTGGTATGATAATACTCCATATTGATGATTGGTGTTCAGACACCATATTGTATTTGCATGTATATTTCAAAGGCTCTCAACATTCAAAAGTTGTTATTTCAACAAATGTAACACTGAAAAGAGAGGGGGGCAACTGATCATCATGTCATTCCATGAGAAATGTAGAGAAACTATCAGACAACAGAGACTATTTACACACTAGTGACACAAAGCTAAACTATTGAGTATTGAGTAAGAAATTCACATATATACATCATATTCCATTCATTCTTCATTCATCTTTGCAAAAAGGAAGCAGCAACCAGACCTGCCCATAATGTCAGCGCAACCCAAACCGTCTGCCTTTTCTTCATACCAACCGGCAGCTTCCTCGCTAAAAAGTCCCCTAACCAGTCCTTGGATGATAGTAGTTGATTGGTTGTACGGCTCTGCATCTGGGCTTTGTCCATGTAATTATCACTCCATATTGCTGCGTAACTGATGAATGAATTATTAAGGGTCCGTTTGAACGCAGAAAATACTAGGAAAAATAATTGAGAAAATTAGAGAGCAACTGGAATGAAAGAAAATTTGAAACCAAATCGACGAGACGCTCAAAGCTCAACATATTTACTTTAGATGTTTGTTCAAGCACATATTAACTACAAAGTATTTATTTCAATTGGATAAACGCTGAAATCTATATGTGATTTGAGAAGAAGAAAAATTTGCAAGGTGAAACACTAAATCCAAACATTAGAGAATAACTTTCCCGAGCACTTCTTTCCCTTTACCTAAGCATTTTCTGGGATTCAAACACACCCTAAGTAATCTGTAATCCAAGTGGCTCTTCCTATCACACAAATGACAGCAACAATAAATCCAAATGAATGATGCAGAGAATTAATCATCACACACTACAACTATAACACCACAAATCCATGATAATAAGACTATAAGAGTACTACTCACTGTTAAAAATTAATAACACTATAACAACATCATAATAAGAGTACTTTGAAAATGAAAATGCCTATGTCCAATTTTTGAAGAAAAAGAATAGCATTAGACATTAATTAAATACAAATAGATATGTGAAAGTAAGGAAGCCTCAACATCTCACACAAACATAGTAAGAGAAAGTTGATTTGGGACACTGTCGAGTAACATACATGATATCGTTACTAAGGGTGTTGCACCAAGGCAAAGCGCAAATTAACAGCTAGAAGATGATGTAAATTTGTGCCTCCTGTAATTACACTAATGGTAACACTACTCACTCTATTTCGTACTTCAACTACGAATTTTGTAGTTGGAGACTAAATATTTTGCTTGGCCATGAAATTTTTCTTCATTCAAAAGCATTGTTGTAATTTAGGTTAATACTAACCTATTAAAGTCACCCGCAATGTATGTTAGCTAAAACAAATATCACAATGTATCTAAGCAAAGTTACCTATCATAGCTAGAACCAATTAATGGTATGGTGACCATCTCTTCTTGGGTTATCTTGAGCTTAGGTGCCTGCAATATGTAACGAAGTTCTGAAGCTTGGCGTCGAATGCTGACACTAGGATGATTCCTTTCCAATTGCTTGTACAAAGCAATGCAGTCTATATGACGGTTATTTGCTTCATAAGCCATAGCAAGCCATATTTGTATCTGGAAAGTTGCAAAACATACGCTGTGATCAAATTACTGCTGCAAACAATATATACGTAGTAAATTCTAATTCCAAAGAAAAAGTTACTTTGGAAGTATCTTCTGAATTACCTCTCCGCCAAATAAGGTAGGTCTTGGAATTATCGTCAGGGCTCCTTCAAGAAACTCAACTGCACGTCCATAACTACCTTTCCCATAAGCCTTTTGACCCAGATCAAACATTAACCGGGCAGTTTTTCTTCTCTCAGCTTGCTCCTTTGCCACCTGGATTTCAGATCCAAAAAGAAACACCATTTGTTTGTATAGTAGCAAGAATTACTCAAACAGAAGACAAATCAGCTGTATACAGTTCAACACTTTCACTCACATTAGTGTGCCATAGGAGGACAACTAATGTGCCAAATAGCGCACAATGAGCCATGATCTAAAGTTCTTTGAGGGATGTATTTTATAAGGTAACATTATTAATTGGCTGAAAAATACTAGATACTTATTATTTTGATGAACAAATTGTGCGTTGAAAGCCTGAAAACGCTATAGGCTTACGTGTGTAGATGATGGAAAAACTGAAAAAGTACAAAGAAGCTAATGTGGTTGCACACATTTTCAAATAGGGATTTGTGTTGCATTAAAAGACAGGAGGAGTCTATTTCCCTAACGGCATTAAATGTTTCAACATAGCTATCTTTTGCCATTTGGATCACATGTGTACTCCCAGCCCTTCAATGTGGAATACTTCATCGTCTATGAGAGCTATGCAGCTGCAATGAAAAATGGCTCAACTGCTACAGAGAGCATCTGTCTCGCTTTAGCTTTTAACTTTCTCTGTTTATTTTTATCGAAATAAGAAAACAAACAGGTCGGGTCATCAGCTCAAAATTAATGTGGCAAAAAAATCAAATTTGGGCATTGCCATGAAAGTGTAATCGATGCAACGACATCTAAACAACGGCATTCAACGGCTTCTGCCTTTTAGGCCATGTGACCTGCCCTAGCAAGTGTGATCCACCTCCAGGATGCTTAAGCGGCGCCTATTTGTCAATCAACGTAAAGGTTCCCAAATTTTGATAGCACCAAATTTTGCTTCAACCATCATATTGAAAGGTGCAGCGTTCACTGCAAAAACTTGGGTTTGAGACTTTGAGCTAAGGTGGAGTGGCTGTGTATGCAGATCTTGGTGATACAACATTTAAATGAGATTTTTGAAGATCATCAGTAAGGTAAAACTAACTCGTCTCGTGATAGTCTAAACCCAGCTCCCCTTCCTTATTAGTGGGTGGAGTAATTGCCCGCCCCATTCATGGGTGCCCAGATCATTTAAAAAAGCTTCCCAAGACAACTAAACTAATGTTTCCCATGTTCAAAAAGCACTACTAACGTTGCTAAAATGAAGTTCACAATGATATAGGACAGACAGAGGATCTTCTTGATATGGTTGGGACTTGGGAGGAAAAACTATTTTGGTATAATATTGTGATGGTGAACTGGAATCTTCAATTTGGAGAGGAATGGCTTTATGTGCTGGTTTTAGGATTGCAGAAGAAGAATCATGTTCTACTGTGAGGTTCCGCATTGATCTTGAAGCAGTGTTGTTATCAACTGCTTTTGATTATGCACCAACTCTGTGGAGGCTTCAAAGATAGGGTGGTGAGAAAGTAAATCGCTCACACAGTGGCAAAGAAACACAATTATTGGTTTTTTTATGAAACCAATAATGTTTGTTGAAAACCTTACTAGCTTATTTGCACAGAAGATTGAGCAAAAATGTAACCACCAATGGTGCACCATTGATGGTTTGGAGTTTCTTAGATTCAAAACTCCCTAAGCCTAAGGGTTGTTTTTGTTAGAGTTCTAGAAAATCTATAAAGCCATAGCTCCATATATAATAGGAGTGATCACAATCCATGACGAAGTGGTGAAGAAATTAAACTTTAAACCAAGTGGTAGAATTCTATGTAGCTACGGGGCAAAGGAGCTACATGATTCAAGGGGGGATTGGAGTTTGCATCCTATACTTTAGCTGAATTTGAGTATGCACTCCATATCCAAAATAATTGGTATTTTTTCCAAAATAATTGCAAACTCAAAAAACTCAATGATTTAAACTAAAACACTAAACCAAGGATATTAATAAAAAAAATCATACGAATTTCAAATTTGGGTTCCTTTGCACTCATCTCCGGCAAGTACGCGCTTTCCTTAGCTTAAAGCTTATACCAACACTTATTCTCAGTCACCGTATCTGATTAGAGCTTAGTTGTGTCTAATTAGGACATTGTACACCCTATTCTTAGCTATTACCCCTTCTATATTAAGGTAATAGCTACTTAGGTACAACCGTACAACTTAATGGAAATAATGAAGTAATAGTAAAAGCTAGGGGAGTTTTGGGTCTTGAAGAAACCCAGAGAGCTCGGGATCTCAGATAAGCGGCAATTTTACATGCATCGGTTCCATTTTTTCTTTGCAATCAAGCCTGTAAAACTTTCATTCGTAACAATTAACACTACTTGTCAGAAACGTATGCATTAAAATCGTGTAACAAGGATGTAAATGACTCAAACCGCATGATAGTGTTTAATAGCAAGAGCAAAAAATGGAGTAGCACACGGTGAGCAAACTAAACATATTGGTTGATTAATCCTATATTCCTATTAGGCAATAGGAAAGGACACAAAATTTTGGATTAATATCTGGAGTGGGGATCCATCTACTCCCTCATCTACACTATCAAATTTACTATGGAGTATAATTCAATGGAAACAATTAAGCAACTCATCTAAGCCATTAGAATAAGTAAATTCAATGACTAATCTCTTTAGCTACGGAGTATTAGATTTTTAACATATTTGTTCATGTTTTAGTCCTATTTTTTAACAATTTCTCTAATACGGAGTAATAATCAATAGATTCTCCTGAGTTCATCTGAACACAAGGATAAATCTAAAAATTCAGTAGAAAAAAGAATGAAGGCCTCACCTTTTCGAGCTCTCTCTTCACTCTTGCGCGCTTCTCTTCCTCCGATTCTTGATTGTTCTCATTTTCCTCAGGGTATTCTTCATCAAAACGGTTCTGCAACTCCTCAACTTTCTTCACCAGCTCCTCCATCTCCTCAAGCTCCTCTACTCTCCTCCTGATCTTCTCCCAATTGTCCTTCTCATCTTCGTCTTCTTCCTCTAGGAACTCATTTCCTTTGCCATTCTCGTCGTCGTACAAGTTCTCGTAGTTGTCCGTATTCACCTTAGCGTTGAGCTTTCCTCGCAAGCCTGCTTTCAGATTCCGACCGTCTTTGTCATGTTGGAAGCTAGTTGCCGCCGCCGGGGAAGCGTACCAGTGTGCAATTTCTCTCTTCGCAGAAAGGTTGAGCGCGATGTCGATTGGCGGTGTCCGGAAGTTGCGGTCCGGTGGCGATATTGGTAGATTAACGTGGCTTCCGTCTAGCAGTACGGTTAAGTTAGCCAGCACCGCGGCCATTATTGCGTACCTTTCTGTGGAATACGCAGGAAACGGGTTAATCTCAGTCAGTTGGCATTTTGGCCATGAGCATTGGCAGAGTGGCAGCTATAAAAATAAAAATGTGCATAGTGACATGAGGGATAATCACAAAAACTTGAGTTTTTTCCGTATTAATGCTAATTAAGTAAGTATTTACGAAAATAGGATTGGGTTAAAAGTATTTACGGATATACTTTTAAGCTATATATAAAAAAAGAAGGGCAAAATTGTCTTTTGAGGTCCGCTGAATTTTACGACTATCATGTCCGTGCAGGCACTGATGGATCTAGGCATCGAGGGTCAGTGTATGCACAAATGATAATACAAAAATATGTGTTATTAATTGCATCGCCACTTGGTCTTATAACAATCACAAAGGTATACATGGACTGATGGGCATTGTATTGATAAAAAATTAAAAATTAAAACATCATAATAAATACGAAAAGTACAATACAAATTGTAATGTAGATTGTAAAATGAAAATAAGTTTAGAATATGAATATATTGTACTACGTATTATACAATATACAAGCTGAAAATGAAAAACCAAAAAAAAATTGAAAACTCGTATTTTTTTTTTGCTATTTACCTTCCTAATACTCCGTAACAAATTTACAATACGTAGTATAATTTTAGCTCAATCAAATGAAAATGTTTCACATGTATAAGTGTATAATATTATATTATTATTATATTTTATTGTTGATATGTATCTACTTCATAAGACCAAAAAATAAAATTACACTTAGGAGGTTTTAATGCTAAATAAATTGAAATTCCAGATCAGAGAATACAATATGTCAATATCTTAAAATAATACTCCGTAGTATGGAGTAAAAAGGATTTAATCATTTATATTTAGAGAATATGAAAAAGTTGAGTAAAGTATTGGACCAAGTTATTGGAACTTGGAAGTTCTCGGGCTCTAGGTTCTCACACACATGCTCTTTAGTTTTGTGAATGAAGTTGCCTATTAAGCTACTCCGTATTAATAATAGACTCCTACAGTATGTTGTATCATCACATAATTATTGTAGCACTTAAAAAAAATCACCTGTAGCACGAGTGAGATTCGAGCACGGCACCTGAAGCCTAATACAAACTCATTTTTGCCATTACTACCGTTTAGGCTAACAACACATTTTGAGGTGAGGTCTATGCTTACACTAACTATAGTGTACGTCCGCCCCTGCGCGCAGGGGTGCAAATTTTCGATTCTGAACTAGAAGCCGGAATTCTTGTGTGCGCGAGAGCTCCCCTCTTCTCATTCACCTTTTAATACTAGGTGAAAAGTGGTTCATATTTATAGGCTCAAAAGTTCTCAAGGAGTTTAGGTGTGAGAAAGTTTAAAAGATTCCTTTTTCTCCTATACTTCAGAAGAGCATTTTTTCTATCTACCTTCTTTAAGAGCTAGCTAGTTTTTGAGCCACTTCAAACTTCAAAGTCCAAAACTCCAACACTAAAGGTCAACACTACAATCAAAGCTTACAAGAGTCAACCTTGAGATTAAAAAAAAATCAAGGTTAAGACTATTTTTCTCAAACTCCAAGCTACATTTCAAGGTCCAGAAACTTGCAAAAAATTTCAATCAACCTCACGTCTACGGTCAACATTCAACAATCAGCAATGGATGTCTCTAACTCATCAATGTGTAAGAACAAATGCGCTAAAGTTTCTAATGAGTCTGAGATAAGCAAATCTGACAGTCAACAAATAATCATGTCTACTTTAATGAGTCTTGAAATCATCTTCACATGTTCATATCCAAATTCATTTCAACCATCACACTACCATTAGCATGACCTTGAACTGTTTACTTACTGAGAGATTGATGTGAAGAAAACTCTCTCTACTTAAATGTAAACATTAGGTTTGAAAGTTCATAAACCACCAAGGCATGAATATACATGAAAATAAACTCCTTTAATTTATCAAAAACTAACAATGATGCAGTTAGTGAGCATTAAAGTAAACATATTTTACTCTTGTTAATTGGTTTATCGAAAACTAACGATGATTATATGAAAAAATAAACTTATTTGGTGAGGGGAAAGAAAATACCAAAAATGATAGACATGGATTTGATTCCCACTTTGTAAGTTCCCTTTATCATGACATCCATGAAACAAACTGAATAAGCCCAGAAGTGCACGCTTCTTCTCCTGTAAAAAGAACTACCTTTTTCATTATATCATATAATGAAAAATGTAGAAAAATGGATAACTAAATTGACAGTGTTTCCCTTACACCTGTTTGCCCAAATGAAGAAAGACATTAAATATAACTCAATCTATGCTCATTGATGTATAATTCAGGTTTAAAAAATACATCCCATTTTAATGGAGTTCAAAATTCAGGCTTATTCTTGGAGGCAAAACTTTCAATCTAGACATTCAATCAGTATTAATGGGGCCAATGCAAATTAGAAATGATTGCAAGGGTATAGCTTTGAGCTATTGAAATAAAGGTGAATATCTTGAATATTTGTCTCATTAAAGTAGACGTGATTATTTGTTTGTCTCATTAAAGTAGACGTGATTATTTGTTGACTGTCACATTTGCTTATCTCAGACTCATCAGAAACTTTAGCGCATTTGTTCTTACACATTGATGAGTTAGAGACATCCATTGCTGATTGTTGAATGTTGACCGTAGACGTGAGGTTGATTGAAATTTTCTGCAAGTTCCTGGACCTTGAAATGTAGCTTGGAGTTTGAGAAAAATAGTCTTAACCTTGATTTTTTTTTAATCTCAAGGTCGACTCTTGTAAGCTTTGATTGTAGTGTTGACCTTTAGTGTTGGAGTTTTGGACTTTGAAGTTTGAAGTGGCTCAAAAACTAGCTCTTAAAGAAGGTAGATGGAAAAAATTAGGGCTGGGACTTTGGAACCAAGAACCGGAGAACCGAACCGGACCGAACCATTATGACCCGGTTCGGTTCGGTTCCAAAATTTATTAGTTATTTGTTAATGGTTCGGTTCCTACTTTTTATTAACGGTTCGGTTCTCGGTTCTTGTAAAAAATATGTATGTGGAACCGTTAAAGAACCGTTATATATAATAATTAAAATTATATATATTTCTTATTAGTATATGTATTTTAATGTATATTTACTTATTTATTTTCATATTACATTCACTATTTTAGTTTAGTTATTTAACTATTTGAAATTATTTTTCATTTAATTGGTTTTATTGGGCTTCTTTACCGAATATCTTGTTTTGTTTTTGTTTTCTAAAATTTGCAGTTTGTTATGTATTTATCTTTTAAACTCAATTTTTGAGGTTTGAAATGAAATTCAACATATTTGTATTGTAATTTCAAGCGTTGAATGTATTTTTGACACAAATTTAACCGTGATTTGTAAGATTTTTTTTAATACTAGGAACCGTTAAATGACAAGAACCGAACCGTTAAGAACGGTTCGGTTCCTTATCGGTTCTACAAAATAATTTATAAGAACCGAACCGTTAGTAAAATTTCATATTTTCAAACGGTTCCACATATTTCACCTAGGAACCGAACCGGTCCCAGGCCTAGAAAAAATGCTCTTCTCAAGTATAGGAATAAAGGAATCTTTTAAACTTTCCCACACATAAACTCCTTGGGAACTTTTGAGCCTATAAATATGAACCACTCTTCACCTAGTATTAAAAGGTGAATGAGAAGAGGGGAGCTCTCGCGCACACAAGAATTCCGGTTTCTAGTTCAGAATCGAAAATTCGCACCCCCTGCGCGGGCGACCCGCGGACATGATAGTCGTAAAATCCAGCGGGCCTCAAAAGACAATTTTGCCCCTCTTATATATATATATATATATATATATATATATATATATATATATAGCTTAACCCGGTTTTTTAATTTATGGGTAAGTCGCCAAAACGTTTGGCGACTTATAAGTCGCCAAACGGTTGGGCGACTTATAAGTCGCCAAACGGTGACTTACCCCGACCAGGGTTAAACGTATATCCGTAAATACTTTTAACCCAACCCTATTTTCGTAAATACTTAATTAATTAGCATTAATACAGAAAAAAACTCCAAAAAACTGACATCGTTTCATATTAAAAATTGCAATTTTTTTATTTCCTTTTGCTACTTCGCACTTCACCTCTTTCGCCCCTTCATCTCTTTCACACGAACAATTTTGAGGAGTTTAACGGAGGCCATGGCTGGACCGTGCGACCGACAGAGAAGGTTGGGAATTCAAAGGAGATACATGGGACCGATCCGGATCTAGCCATCTCGCGACGGGAGGGTTTCCATCAGAGATGCACGCAGGGCTTCAAAACGAGTGAAGAACCCTCGTGACCTGCCTTCACAAGGATTCCGGCGAGTCTGCAATCACTTTGTGGCCAAAGGAGTTGAAGGCAGTCTCCATCAGAGAGCTCCAGGGAAATACTATGAGTTGAAGCCAGGCCTGCAAGACGAGTTATCTTCTCCAAGCCCCTTCCGCTGACCAAAAACTGAGGCAAATAAAATCATCTCCAATTAAATCTCAGCCTCTCACTAGAGAAGTTACATCTTTATTAAAAGGATTTACATTTCCATGTACCTCAAGTTACTTATCTATTAAAGTAAATTACATTTCAATTTTTTTGAATGAGTTACATTTTTCTTACACGTGATTTACATCTATCATAATACGAATTACATTTATTGAAGCACGAGTTACACCAACCTTTTCTGAGATTATAAAAAAAACCTTGGGAGCAGCATGCTCAAGGTGAGCCGCTCCCACGGTATACGAACTCATATGTGTCCACCTTGATTTGTAGCATGTGACTACCTTTTGTTAATGAGTTCATCAAGCAATTGAAACGCGTTATAATTTCTAGCAAGTCTCAGTACCAGGTTTTCATCTCCTTCGTATGGCATAGTTAAGCATATGATTTACTGTTGTGGATGAATATACAAAGTGATTATTGTTAAGACACGGGGTTCCATCCTAAAAGGTTAACCTGATATGAGGAGTAGTTCATGTGTTAATATAGCATTTTGTTCATTCAAACTTTTCCGATGTGAGATATTTAACAATTATACTTTCTTTTATAATTTTAATATAACCGGCAATTTAAAAATAAAACATGGTATGTATACTTTATAGAATACTTCATACCAATTGAGCAGGGGCATCGAAGAAACTTGGTTGTGTTTTGCTTAAAAAAAAGTAAAAAGAACTAATCATCAGCTGCCTTATAAAGTGAGTTTCACCGTTTTAATATTTTAGGTGCTAGAAGCATCATGAGTCATAACTAGTGGATAATGTGTTGTACTGTTGTGTTAGATAGTCATATTCGAGTTTTTCATATCATTTACACGTCAGATGTTCAGAAGTCTCATATGTGTTATTTCAAGCTTTTGATATATGGTTGAATAAAAAGTCTCTCTTGTTGGTCCATCTTAAGTAATCCTGCTTTATTGTTCTTGCTTTTCGTGAATTTAATGATCGTCACACCGCTGAACATATTTATATTTTGATTGAGCGTATTTTAATTGAGTATAATTTGATTGACAAGGTGCTTGCATTGGTTTCGATAATGCTACTAATAATACTGTTGCTATACCTAGATTGCGTGAATTGTGTGGTGCCAATACTTTGATGGGTAGATTTTTTCATCAAAGCTGTGCATGCCATGTTATAAATTTATGTGTGCAAGACGGTCTAAAAGCGTTAGGAGATGCTATGGAGGTAGTGAAGGGGGGGATTAGACGTATTTGGGGTAATGGTCATCTTAGATTAAAATGACAAACTTATTTGACTGAAAGAGGTGTGAGATATGTTGCTTTTCCTAAAGATTTGAGTATTCGTTGGAATAGTACTTATAAATTACTTAAAGTTGTTCTTAGATATAAAGAACATTTTCCTGCTTTTTTAAAACAACATGATAACTATATTGTAAACTCGGCTGAGATCGACACTTGCGAAAAAATTTGTAATGTTTTGATATATTTTTTAATGCAACTGAAACTTTTAGTCATGTTTATAAACCTACCGCAAACCAATTTATTCGTGAAGCTGTTAATCTCGCCGGTGCTTTTAAAGAATTTGACAATGCCGTTTTCGTGAGTTATTTTTGTGATTATATGAAGGAAAAGTTTTTAAAATATTATGCGCATATTCCCCATATTTATGGTATTGCATTTATTCTCGATCCTCGTTTTAGACTAGCTAATTTGGAAGATTGTTTCAACTTCTATTATCTTGCTTTTTTTGGTGAATTTCCAATGTATGACGATAACCCTATAGATCCGAAAACGGAATACAACGAGGTTAGTGCTTTATTTTATGCCTTATTTAATGAGTTTCGTGCACAATATATCAACGCTCCCCCTCCCCCGTCACGAACATCTTCATCTAAAGGAAAATCGATTTTTAAATCTGCATTTGGCAATCTTATGAAAAAACTAAAACAACTCACGTCACTGAACAAAGTGCATTGAATGAGATTACTTTGTATTTAACATATGAAGTTGATTTTGAAGAAAATGATGACTTTGACGTTCTAAACTGGTGGAAGTCAAAAGAAAGAACGTTCCCGATTTTAGCACGGATGGCCAAGCAAGTACTATCAATGCCAGTTTCAATAGTTGCTGTGGAACAGAATTTAGTTCGGCCGGCAACGTCCTAACAACATCTAGATCGAGATTGACGCGGAGTCTCTTGAGACGCTTATATGCTACCACGATTGGTTGAAGGCCGCACGTAGAACTCAAGAAATGAGCATCACCTCCTCCCAAGATTTTATGGATGACTCAAAACCCGATGGTGGCTCTACCTATGCCGGAGATTCCGATTGATTAATATTTTAGAATTTATTAAAAAATGTATTTTGTAGCACTTGTCAAATTAATATGTACTTGTACTTCATATTTCAAAATTGTAAATTTGTAGTTGTACTTCAAATTAATTTGTAAACTTGTACTTCATATTTCAAATAAATATGCGTTCATTTTTTCATATGTAGCACTTCTCAAATTAATTAATTGGTTACAAACTTACGACTTAAAATTATTTTTCTAAAATCTAAAGGCGGTTTTTAAATTAAAAATACATTTACAATATGTAATTTGTTTAAATACTTATACACCTATTTTGTAACATTTATAAATTATAAATCAAACCACTTTTCTAAGTACAAATAGCTTTACTTAATTCATTAAATCAATTAACTTATTTTACAATATGTATAACTTTAAACAAAAATTTATTTTTTTTTTTAAAAAAACCTCCCAAACGGCTATATAGCCGTTGGGGCTTTGGGTGGGGGGCAGGGGGGTCCCGGGGGTGGTGGTGTGGGGAGTGGGGTTCAAAAACATCTATAAATACATCTATTTTCTAACATTTTTCTACACCTCTTCTCCAACTCTTCTCCATCTTCATCTTCTCTTATTATCCTACATTCCTACTTATACATATACCATTTTAAAGATGGAAAGTACATCTTCCCTTATGCAAAACAATTTTGATAAGTGGAAGGACCCGAAGACCGGACTGTGGTTGACAACTTGCAAGTGGTGCAAGAAAGAGTGTAGCTTGGGGCATTCACACGGATACAGGATGCCAATAAAACATATGAAGTCCTGTGACAAAGGGAAAACAACAACCAACGGCGGCGGAAATCCCAATTGATATTTATTAGCAAATGTATTTCGTATTGTTATTTTTTTCTCAATTCTCAAATGCAGTTCCTATTTCAAATAAATGCACTTGAACTTTGTTTTTAGGGAAAACTGTCAAATAGGTCCTCGAACTTTCATAAAAAGGTCAATTAAGTCCTTCTATAGGAGGTTCTGTCCAGCCGTCGCGATTTGGGGCAATTCCCGGTGGAATTTTTTGATGAATTTTTTTGAGCATCTTATTCACCAAGTCTAGTTTACTCATTCCAAATTTCAGCTAAAAATGCAATCGGGAACACATTCAAATTAATTCTTGAAGATAACTGCGCTTTTTTGCGTTCTCGAATTAATTTGAATGCGCTACCGATTAAATTTTTAGCTGAAATTTGGTATGAGTAAACTAGGTTTGATGAATAAGATGCTCAAAAAATTTCATCAAAAAATTCCACCGCGAACCGCCCCAAATCGCGACGACCGGACAAAGTCTCATATAGAAGGACTTAATTGACTTTTTTTATGAAAGTTCGAGGACCTATTTGACAGTTTCCCCTTGTTTTTAATAGGAATTTGTATAATCTATAATTATTTATAAAAAAAATATTTTCAACCGGCCTGGCCCGGCGGGTGGCCCGACTCGTGACCCGGTCGGGTGGCCTGGCCCGAACCGGAACTGGCCGTAGCCCGGGCCGGTCCCGGGCCAACCTCAACCAGACCTGAGGCTCGACCGGGCCTTGGCCCGGCCCGGCCCCGACCCGGCCCGGGTCCATCACTAGAATAACCCCAGCAGGAAGGTTACGACCTCAACCGGGTACCCTGCTACCCCAAGTCATCCCTGGACCCGTTCTCAATCTCAGAACCCTAACAACTTGGTATCAGAGACGTCACGATCCATGGCGCCACCAGAAGATAATTTAGCCACCATGATGAAGGAATTCATGGAGACGATGACCACTAAGACAACCGCCATGGAAGGGCAGATTGCCGCTCTATCTCTGGCAGTCCACAAACGCGATTCAAAGTCCACAATAACGCAGGAAGATGAAGTGGATAACAGCCATGTGAATGATCATACGTCGTACAGAACCACGAACACCTTGAGGCCACAATACGCGAAGATGGAATTCCCTGTGTTTGATGGCAGCTCAGACCATATCAGTTGGTTAAAAAGGTGCAAAAAATTCTTTTTAAATCTAGAAACTCCTAGCGCGGAAAAGGTGAATGTGGTCTCGTTTCACTTGATAGACGATGCGCAGGTGTGGTTTGATCAGATGATAGAGGAAGAAGGAGAAGTCAATTGGGGAAGGTTTAAGGAACTTTGTCAGAGCAGTTCGGGCCAGCGTTGAGTTCTAACCCGATTGGAGATTTGAAACTTCTGATGAAGACCGGCTTCGTTGATGAGTATTGTGCCCAATTTCAGAAGGCCTTAGCAAGAACATCAGGAATACAACCCACCCATCAGATTGCTTTATTTGTCGCTGGGTTACAGCCATATTTACGGGCTGATGTGGATATGGCAAAACCAGGGAACCTGGGTTATGTTATAAACCTTGCAAGGACATTAGAAGCAAAGCAAACAATGACTCTTACACATGTCAAAGCCTCAGGAACTGCAACAGATGCAAAACCACGAGGGCCGTCACAACATAGGCAAGCGGTCATTACAACAAGGGCAGGAAATCCAATTGTTAAAAGACTCACGAAGGGTGAGATGAGCAAAAGGGCTATGTTACAATTGTGATGAACAGTGGTCGATGAATCACCGGTGCAAGAAGTTGTTCTTGATCGAGATCAAAGATGAGGGAGAGGAGGGTGATGACTTCCAAGAATTGGAGTTGTCTACTAATGTTATAAGTGGAACAAAACATTCCTCTACAATGCAATTAATCGCACGGATGGCAGGCATAGGACTGACAGTGCTGATTGACTCCGGAAGCACCCATAACTTCTTAAGAGAAGCGGTAGTAACATCTCTGAAATTACCCATTAGCAGGAAGTTCGGGCTACAGGTGCGGGTGGCTAATGGCGAAAGGGTTCCTAGTAAAGGAGTATGCAAATCAGTTCCTTTTGTAGTTAATGGGGAGGAATATAAGGCAAATTTCTATACCATTCCGCTGGAGGGTTTTGATGCCATATTAGGTGTGTCCTGGTTGGCAACTTTAGGTCCCATATTATGGGATTTCTCTGTGAGAACTGTGCAATTCACAAGGGGAGCCAAAACACTTATTTGGCATGGGCATCACCCTACAAATTTTCCTCGAGTGGCTCTGCTACACAAATATTTTATTAAGGCACACAAAAGTTCCAGAAATACATAAAGATTTTAGGAAAAACATAAATAGTACAAATACGAAGTTAACACTAGTAAATGAAATACTTGAAGCACAATCGGATTAAGAAAACACATAAATATTTAAGGGAAGCATATAAACTACATTCCATTCACATGGTGCTTCCACATATGGTTTATGAGATCAATTTAAAGCGATGTGTGCACCCAGGAATCTCGAGTTCGATTGTGGCGCATTATATATTGGCTCAAGGTCGGCCCATCATGGTTAAGATCCAATTCAACGATGCCACCGATATAGTCAGTCTTCACGATAGTTTTGTTGTTGGGTTGGTTCTTCATCCTTCTCTTCATAGTCATCTTCCACTATCAAGTTGTGCATTATAATGCATGCCAGCATCATATCACCTGATGTGCGCAGTGGCGGATCTTGAACCAAAATATGGGGTGCTCAAAATTATTTTATCTATTGCACAATAATATTGTTTGATCTACCAATTGAGGAATGCAACTTTTCAATCATCAAAATCCCAACAAATAAGGTTAAGAGCAAGAAATATTACATAAAAACAATATATAAATTATTACATCAATTTTATATATGTATTTTAACATTTTATTTTCAAAAATTTGGGTGTTCACATGAACACCCTTGAACCAAAGAGGTCCGCCCCTGGATGTGCGTATGTTGTGCAAGCGTGCAAGACCTCGTACAATAGCCCATCTAGCTTGCAAGAAGCTTTTTCTTAGGAGTGTCTGGATGACTTATTGTCTTAACAAAAAATCCCCAACTTGGGCAAATCCCGTCAGTTAAATAATAACATTGATTATATTGCTTACCATCCACGGGTGTTGAGGTCATTATTGGAACCGACTATATCAAAAAATGCATGCCATATATGAGTATCGTAAGAAGCAACTACTTCGAGCACAATTGTTGGTTTTCTTTTGTACCCGGTGTACTGGTTGCCCCAAGATGTAGGATGGTTTTTCCACTCCCAGTGCATGCCATCAATGGACCCAATCATCACAGGAAAGCCTCTTTTTGTGGCCTTTTCAAGAAGACGGTGCAGATCCCCGAGGTTAGGGGTTTGTAGGTACCAAGAACCGTACACTCTAACCATTTCCCTACAAAATTTCCTCATGCACAAAAGTGTGGTCGTCTCACTTAAATGACATAACTGATCTAATGAATCAGCCGAGCAACCATTGGCGAGCATAAATATCGCACTAATGAGTTTTTTTGTTGAGGAGAAAGACATACTTTATTTGCTACATCTACTGTACTTAGAGAAGAGGAATCGAAAGCCATGACATCTTTCATGATCCGATTGAACAAAGCCCGTTGCATGTGATGATAACGTTGGAAGATATGTGCTTTGTAGGTGGGATTTAGGTTCCAATAATCATCCATCCACCAACGATGTCCAGTTTGTCAGCCACGGTCTATGTACTCACGGCCACTAGAGCTTGTTGCAATCAAAGGAGCTATCAAAGCCATGCACATGCGGTCAGAATAGGCTTCTTCGTCTTCATTTTCATTAATGAATTTGTAAAATGCGAGAGAAGAACTCATGATTTTTTTGACCTTGTTGTAGATTACTTGAAAATGGAATATAAAGATGAGGTGTGTGACTCTAATATCAAGTGAGACCATGTCTTTATAGTAATATAGTTCTTTGATGCTCACACCACATGGAGGATACATCCAATTTATTATGTTTGATAAATACACCCAAGTGGAGAATAACATCCAATGTGCTATGAAAGGATTACACATAGTGGAAAGAAGAATCCAATGTCATATTGTGTGCTATGAAATGACATACATAATGAAAAAGAGAATCCAATGTGATATAAATAGACACAACAAGTTGAAAAGGGAATCCAATGTGTTATAGATAGACACACAAGTTCAGAACAGAATCTAATGCTCCAATATGTTTGAACTCACTTCATCGAAAAACACAAACAAAAAATTATATCGAAATGTGTGTTTTTTATTTTATAATTAACCAGAGAAAAAATTAAAATGAAAACATTACTTATAATAATTTAATAAATGTTTTATTAAATTGATATGTAATTAATTATGCAGAGTGTATTTTATTGGCGGTGTTGGAATGCAGAGAAATAAGATTCAAAACACTGTTTTTATATGGACGAACTCCATTTTTGACATTTAGGGAGTGTTTCCAACTGCTTCTGCTTAAAAAGACTTTTTGGAAAAAGTGATTGTAGTAAAAGTTGATAGTGTTTGAGAAAAAAATGATTTTGAAAAGTAAAAATTGGTAGTGTTTAGTAAAATAAATGCTTTTTGTGTAATAGAAAAAGTAAAAACACTTTTGACACAAAAGTCGAGAAAAATAAAAATGGATAGTGTTTGGTAAAATAAGTATTTTTTAAGCCAAAAACTGAGAAGTGCTTTTTTTCAAGCTATGTTGTAAGACCCGTACCAGACCGGGCGGGTTGACCCGGAACCCGGTCACCCAGAGCCCAATCCGGTCCGGTATCTCATCAACCCGCTAATGTCCCCGAACCCGGATTTACCGGGCTGACCCGCCGGACCCGGACCGTAACCGGGACGGCCCAAACCCGGAAAATTAGTAGAACCCGGAATCATTTGCAAAAACATACGCCTAAGGGATTCAAACGCGGGTCTTCCACTTAGAAGTTGTTACGTTCGTCTTATTCTTATTACTAATTCTTATTTTATTCAGATCAGATCAAATCAGATCAGAAAAATTCAGATCAGATCAGAAGCATTAAGATCAGATCAGAAAGATTCAGATCAGAAACATTCAGATCAGATCAGAAAAGTTCAAACATCATTAATCACTTTTATAATAATAATAATAATAATAATAATAATAATAATAATAATAACAATAATAATTATTATTATAATTATAATTACTATAATTATAATTATAATTATAATTATAAATTATTATCATTATTATTATACCTAATACACTAATTAAAATTATAGCTTATTATAAAGATAATTATAATTATGAAATTATAATTATGATCATAATTATAATTATTATAATTATAATTATAATCATAATCATAATTATAATTAAATATAATTATCATCATCATGATAATTATAATTATAATTATAATTATAATTATAATTATAATTAAAAATTTAATTACAGTTATAATTATAGCTATATATATAATTAATGTAATAGGTTTAATTATTTTAATTTTAATTTTAATTGTAACTTTTAATTATAATTATTTTATAATTATGATTATAATTATAATTATATTTAAATTGTATTTATAATTAAAACTATAATTATAATAATTATAATTATAATTATAGAAATATTCAAATCAAATCAGATCAGAAGGATTTAGATCAAATCAGATCAGATCAGAAAGATTCAGATTAGATCAGAAAAATTCAGATCAGATGAGAACTTAAAAAATTCAAATAAAAAACATTCAGATCAGATGAAGAGAACAACTTCTTAAGCAACTTGATTGCAAACCACAGAACTACAATGTCGTGTTTGTCCATTTTGATGTTTAGTATTATTTACCATACACTGGAGTATTATTGAAAGCTATGTATCTCGATAAATAATAAAAATAATAAAATAATAATCATTATTACTAAATGCTCTCAGTCAATACATTAAAAGATACTCCCTCTATCCCGAAAAGGTTTGTCAGCTTTGACTTTCACGTGGATTAATAAAGTAAAAACTGTGTGGTTGAAATTTGTACAAAGGAGAGAGAATTAACTTTAGTCACATATTCCTTACTTTAAATGGAAATGACAAATTGTTTTTGGACATACAAAAATGGAATTTTGGCAAACCTTTTCGAGACGAAGGGAGTAAGTATGAATTGATAAATAATCATACTAATATATAAAATTATTGAACATTGTATTATGGAGTATTATTAAAATAATAATAATAAGTGAAATTATTTATATACAGAGTAATATTTAATTTTTTAATAAGCATCATATGTGTATTTATTGTCAATTTAATTTAAGATACATGTTATATTTTGTAAGAACTTGTATATTTTAGAATAATAATTGAATTTGATCGGGTTTTCCGGCATTGACCGGGTTGACACTCCGGGTCCGGATTGACCCGTGACCCGAGGATCCGTTCGGGTGACTTCCCGATCCGATTTTTACAACATAGATTTAAAGTGAAAAATGGATGCCACATTTATGAGGGTGCGCGAAATTATACAAACTAGATTTTCACCCGTGCGATGCACGGAACAAAATTTAGTAAAATAATACTCCATATTATATTACCTAATGTTGGGTGTGTTTCGGAAAATAAAGAAGATTAATTAAAATAAATTAATTAAATAAAATGACTAGAGAAAAACAAGAAAGGAGATGAAGCAGAATTAGTCAAAGCTCGTGCTACGCACGATGTCCTTAAAACGTATTTGTTGCCTCCCACGGTGCTAGGAGCGTTGCAACAATCGTTTCCCAGGATACGATGACTACGAACTAATGTTTGAGCACACAAACAAAAGTTCCAGCGAACGAGAACAAGTCTGAACACTTAGGAAACTTTCAGAATGCCAGCAGTGTGTTTTTAGAGCTAAAACGTGTATGAATTCGTGTAAGAACGTGTAAGAACCTGTGTAGTTGCAAACCACCTGCCAGCCCTTATATAGGAGGATTTGTTGTGTGTAAATGGTGAATTAATGGACCTGAACGTTGGACATCAATGACCAATCCGTTGGGCATTGAATCGTCCATGAACTGTCCATTTAACGCTGCATTAAAAGATAAGAACGTTGGGCATTAATTGTCAGAAGTGCGAGAGAAGACCTCCATCAGAACTCCCCGGGAGGGGTTCTGATCGGAGGCCAATCAGAAGACCCCAACTCTGATCCGCGGCCATCAGAGTACCCCCAACTCTGATGGGCGGCCATCAGAATACCCCATCTCTGATGGGCTGCCATCAGAACTCCAACGAGGTGTTCTGATCCGTAGGCTTCTGTCCGAGCACTTCTGCCGCTGGGAAAAAATTAAACGTTTCGGGAAGAAAACAAAAATTAATCGTATCTCTTGAGAGATAGATTTTTGGACGACATTCGTGTCCGCAGGTCGCCCGCGCACGCAAGTCGCGGTTTTTCTTCTCCGATTTCGGGATTTGATTTGCACCCCCCCTGCGCGCGTGGAGAGAGCCTTTACCCTTAGGAATCTTAACTCCATAAGGGGGGAGTCCCTTTATAAAGGGTTGCAAATCCCTTGGGTTTTCCGGTGTGGGAAATTAACACTAGAAACCCATCCTTTTTCCCAGTTTTTCCCTTCTAACGGGTAAACTTCGAAAAGCGATTTCTCATTCACCCGTTATCCGTTTTGAGCGTGCCATATATCGAATTGTAGCCCTTAACAAGGACAATCCGAAACCACTTTGACCCGACCCAAATCGGAAGTGGACCCCACTCAAAAATTGCCCCAAAATAGCCATTTAATGCAATTTTTCACACATTTTTCCAACACCTAATTATAATAATAAAAATAAAGCTTCATAAAGTTATACAGTAGTTTGTAAATGATTGAAAAGAGAATTGAATTAATATACTTAAAGTTTATTAGAAAGAGAGGGATTCTGTTTTAAGCATTTAATCTGATGCTTCTTCATACTGGCAGAGCTAGAGGTTTTCTTCTTTATCAACTCGAGTTTTATGCTTCTTTGGGATCTGACTATTTGAACTTTAATAAGATGCATGTTCAATAGCAGCATTGGATCAAGGTTTCAACTCTAGGCTGGTAATATGCTCTTCTCCACCAATCTATTACAACCCTTTTGCATTTGCCATATATAAACGTACACTTCACAACAGGTCTTCAGGTGTGACATTTGTTTCTTATCATGATTCATGAATAGTAAGTGCCCATATGGAAGGGCAACTATCAACAGATTTTATCCATTGTCCATCAATGTTTTTATCAATCAATAACTTCTTTCTAAATAAGTTGATAATGAAAAAATACAGTGCAAAAGATACAATGTATATATGTATACATGCAGTTTTTTACATTCTGTATAAACAAAGTAAACAATACATTCTATTAAGAATAAGCTAAAAGAATAATAACCAATCATTTGTTTATCGACTTTACTAACATCATACAATTATTATTACACTGAGAGGCCGTTTGGCAACACTGTTTTTCGGCTTATCAGGCTTATCAACCAATTTTTTCACCAAACACGTAACTTTTACTTTCGCGCGCTGAATTGTGTAATTAGCAGAAAAAGTGAGGTTGAAGTTACTTTTCTGGTTGTATTGGCCGAAGTTACTGTAGGCGACCATTTTAGCTATTTTTACATATAATTTTTTTGTTATTTTATTAATAAAATATACCACGTATTTTATAAAAAAAATTTCCTTAAACTAGCAGAATCAGCCAAAACAGCCAATTTTCGTGCTACCAAACGGGCTCTGAGTATACAAATTTGTCTTATTTTTCCCACAACTCCCTAATTTTCTTTGCCCTTCCCATCCCTAAAGAACTTGAAATTAAACTATCCCTTATTTGGAGTTAACAATCCCTTAAAAACTCTTTACCTCACACTTGAAGAGCAGAACAGTAGAACTTTTTCAATTCACATTTTAGGACTTGGGGCATGTTTGGCGGTGGCTTTAACGGCTGAAATTTCTGAAATATCTTTAATAGCTGAAAGTTCTGAAGTGAAAGTGTTTGGCAATTTTTGGGCTGAAATAACTGATTGAATGTGTAATTACCATAAAGGGTGTTGATTAACTATAATATCTTCAATTTTAAATTTATTTGCTACTGCTACTGCAAAGCTAAAGATTAGTATAAGCGTAAAATTACTTCTTGAAAAAAAATTAAATAGACTCCACTCAACAAAATAAACCTTAGAAATCCAACAATAAACCCAATATGAATTACGCACAATACAAATAGAAGCTCAAATAAATGGTCAACTAAACTTTATTTGTTAAAGTAATAAATTATTCTGTCAAGAATCTGGAGTAGCAGAGCAGAAATGTTTCATCCGGCATGGGAGGAACCGAGTTCCAGAATGGAGGAGAAACTAAGAAAGCGGGAGAGGAGATAAAAAGAAGGGATAAAATTGCCTTTACCAACTTAACGGTAACAAAAATAGATTTAAGCCAAAGAAGTAACATGGAGCTTACTTTTTGAGCTGATAATAGTATAATACAAATCAGCCAAATCAGCTGATTTGGTAGGTGTTTGGTGATTTTGATGGATTCTAAGGCTTATCAGCCTATTATTGCTACTCCAAACGGCCTCTTGATTCGCTATCTCTTGTGCTAATATAGAAGAGTTGAGTTTTCCTTTCACATAAGAAAGTATAATTAGAGGCATACATTTATATGTCTTTGTTTGCACTTTTTGGTTTAAAATACTGAAAAATAACATCCCTTATTCAAATAATAAGTTTCAAAAATTAATACTTCGTACCTTGCGTGTGTCTTTCTTCTCATTCTCAGATTGCTAGAGGAAGGTCCATTCAAGAAAATCTATCTAACACAACTATTTTTATGACAAACACTTAGAACATAGCAAGCACGACTTTTCACTCAAACTATGCAAGTAGAAATGGTTATTGTTGGTGTTTTTTATGTGATAAGCACACAACTACATGTGATACTAAATATTACTAATCATACTATAAAACATAGTTCTATGCTATGTGGATAAAATAAATTGCCCAATTTTGAAATGTCTTTAACATATACGAAGTACATAGCATAACCATTTAGAAAACAAACAAATAGGACAAAGTATGAAAATAGTACTCCTTGCTCTTCCATTCTGGAAATACTCGGTTCTTCAGCGAATTGTGTCTAACTATGACAAAAATAAATGGAGTGACAAAATTGTAGTAGTAACTTTGACACAATTGTGGTAGTAATTCTATGTGTGTGTTCTTCAGCGAATTTACTGGTCCCTGACCGGTTGACGACCTGCTATTCCAAGCTATTTTCTTATCTTTGCAAATCATTATACCAAAAATCTCATCTTTCACAAAGATAATATTTTGGAAAGATAAGAAAATAACTTGGAATAGTAGGTCATTAACCGACCAGGGACCAATGAATGAAGATGAGGTGCAAAGGTTGGATTATTCATGAATAATCAAAAGGTGGGATTATTGAAAGAATACCGCTAAAAGGTTGGATTATTAGTTTCCATTTTCCCTTTCTTAAAAGCGTTAGAATATCGTAATACTTTTAATGAAAACAATGACACAATGTCACAATAACATTACACAATGTCCCAATGTCATAGTTCTAAAATGAGTGATTCCCACCACAAACCGAACCTAGAAAAAGTTGTTTTGATAGTCTAAAATAAAGAAATGTTATTAATATTGACATTTTTAACATTATTTTGTGACATTGTTTGTCATTTCATTATCAATGACAGATCTGTTTTGTCAAAATAAATAATAAATCCAGAAATTACTTTCATTAAATGACTCTGCAAAATAAAATAAAATTAAAAACTAAAATGTCAAACAAGCGACATATTGCAAGAATGCTGGGAACACAAGAATACAAAACAAAACAAAACTAGAAAGTAAAACAATAACAAAAAGGCAAAAAGCTATGCCAGTAGTAAAAGCTACTGTAGAACATCGCTAATAGCAGACTAGCAGGCGATGTATAGCAGAGAAGAACATTGCAGTATCGCACACGTATAGCCGGCCTATGGAACAGAAGAAGCTCTGTTATAGCTAGGTAGGAAGAGAGGGAGAAAGAATGAGGAGGACATTGGCCGCCCTTACTGTCGGCGACCTCTCCGGTGATAAGTCATGTCGGCGATAACTCCGGCGACGGACCTCCATTGTATGTGACCTACGACCGACGAGAAGGGTTACTCCATTAATCTGTGCGGCTGTGTTCATTGTCTTTATCGGCTTAGCAGCGCAAGAATGGATTTTGGGCGTTCAATTTTGATTGAAGATCGAATTCGCTGGAAGAGGAAATAACCAAGTAAGGGTAATAATCTCATACTCCGTACGAAAGATCACAAAAAAATATGAATTTTGGTATAATTTTTGTAAACATTGGAGTAAAAATGAAAAAGTTATAACACTTTGAAAAAATTGGAAATTTTTACAACTTGGGCCCCACCAACCTCATCTCTCCGCCTCTTCCTTTCCTTGGTTCGGTAGTTTTGAAGTAAAAAAAGTGGCCACGTGGCATTTTTATATCAAATGAGCAAATTGTGGAGAGATGGACACATAGGATTAATGAAGGGTATAATTGTCTTTTAATGAACTATTTCCTATCTTATATATAAATAGATGACATTGTAATAATGACAATATAAATGTAAATGTCAACAACAATGTCATCGTCGACATATAAAAAAGTGTTACAATGTCCAAAATTGTCATTATAAACATATTCACAACAAATAATGTCAGTAAATAACATTGTCATAACTAACCTAAATACCAACGATAATAATAACATTATAAATCGTATAACATCGCCGGTTGTCATAAAGCATGACCAAGCGTGCATACCTTTTCATAAGAAATTGAAAAAGTTACTGGAAAAGAAACCAGATGAGCTTAATATAGCACTAGCAGAAACACAAAAACGAAAATAGTTTACAAAAACAACAAAAATACAATAAAAGGCCATGGAAATCTCAAATTCAGAAAAATGAATGAACAATTAAAAACGAAAGAAGTACAAATATTAAAAGCAAAACCATTACCTCACTGTTTTGAAGAATCAAAAGAGAAGGAAGAAAAAAAAGATAGAGGAGGAAGGAGAGGATGATGAGCAGAACAGAAGGAACTAAGAGCAACTCCAATGCTGAGGTGCATTGCTATTCCACCTCAGCAAATGGACTTGGTGGGTGTGTTTGTCATCTGCAATGCAAAAAAAGAATGGAAGGGGTGAAGCTGATGTGGCAAAGAAAAAATGGACGGAGGTCTCATACAAGGTCCATCTCTGGACCTTCGGTTGCACCCTCTGACACAAAGAAAGAGAAATTATTGAGGCTGCTTGCATGGAGGACCACTCATTTGTTTTGTTCTCTATTTTCAATTTTATTACTTTTGCCTTTGCATTTGTTTGCCTTCTCCGCACAGGAGTGGTCTGCAATAGACCCTGCTTTTTTTGTTAAATTAATCCCATTTGAACATAGACCCTCTCCCAAATTTTGCCACCTCACTTGCAATCCGAGCATTGGAGATGCCCTAAGGAGAACGTCGAAAGAAGAAGGTAGGATGATGATTAGCCGCTAGCCAGCTAGAGGACGAACAAAGAGAGCCGGGGTAAAAAAAGTCAGGTTGGCTAAAATGTAGTCATATTCAGGGACTGTTTGACACTGTTTAACATGTTTGACACTGTTTGGCACTGTTTGACACTGTTTAACATGTTTGACACTGTTTGGCACAGTTTTGGTGTAAATCATTTGCCAAATAAGGAAAGATTTGAAGTATGAACTTTAATATGGACCATCCTAAAAAGGAAAGTAGGAACTTAATTACGGGACGGAGAGAGTACTAGGTATTGCTTTTTGACTCTTTCTATCATTCGATTGATTTTCTATTTTTCTTTAGACATTTAATCAATTAAATAGTGAAACACGGAGTACATAAGTCTAAAGATAAAGGCCAGAAGGCCTAAAGCCTGCACCAGACGGCAGACAAGTACAGAAGCATTCTAGCGGCACGGTCGGCACAGGCATTTTTTTATCATTATCTTTAAATTCTTAAATCGCTAGATGTTAGATACATGTGAATAATTAATTTAAGGGATAAAATACACGAATCGGTTCCATCATTTCCAAGACTCACTATTTTTCTGTAAATATGATGGAACATGGATGAAACTAGGGATGGAGCCGGTGCCCCTGGTCTTCTTTTTCGCTAGGGGCTGGGACCAGAGGGCGGACCCAGGAAATTGATATTGGGGGCGATAATTTAAACAAAAAAAATCTAGGCGATTATTATTATAAGTTATAACTTTAATATAATACGGAGTAGTAATTAAATGAAGCATTATAATAGAAGAAGAGACAAATATATTATTACAAAATAGTTAAAGTTAGTACCTTAGAATTGTACCCAACGCTTCTTCAACGAGATAAATTCCTCAATCACGGCTTTTTAGTCAAAAGTTTTAGCAATTTCTCTTTCAATATAAACAATAAGGTTGTCTTCAACATACTCATCCTCCATTTTATTGCGAAGCCTTGTTTTTATAATTTTCATTGCGGAAAAAGTCCTTTCGGTTGTTGCTGTCGAAACGGGTATAGTCAACAAAAGTCGGATCAATTTATCAACAAGCTAAGAAAGTACACTTTTGACATCTCCGTCTCCGCTAATCTTTGACAAAGTTCACCCATTGTAGAAAAAATCGCCAACTTTGGATGGTTTAGAACATTGAGCTTATAATGTTGCAATTGAAACCTCAATCTCACTTTCTCCTGCTCAATAAAATCAAAGGGGTAATATTTATCCACTAAAGAACAGATATCATCAATGTTAAAAGACTTACATGAGTCCTTAGGATCCAAAGCTGTGCAACCACTGTCCCCAGTACTTGCAGAGGCCCTATGCATTTTTGAGCATAACAAATAGTTGATTGCTTCAATATAAAAACAATAGTACTTTGAGTGGCTATTGCCTGTGATCAGACACATAATGTCTGATTCACAGGCAATATCATTTAAGACGTTAGGTCATTCAAGTAGCTATTGTCTGGGACCAGACATTAATGTCTGGTTCATAGAAAATTTCACATAATGCACACAACATGTTAAAACTAACAAATATTTTGCAGCTTGACATACTTAAGTATTTAAACTTTTAGTTGAAAATAGAAACTTTTAACAAACACATCTTACTAATAATGAATAAGTATTACTAGTTTATGAAATCAAGAATCTCGTTTAAATAAATTCACTTGCAGATGAACTTGTTTCTGAGGCTATTGTTTATAACCAAACACTTCATGTCGCGTTCATAGACAATTCCAATTAGCAATTTTGTTCATTCAAGTGGTTATTGCTTGTGGCCAGACATTTCATGTCTGGTTCACAAACAATTTCACTTAGCACATTAGCCCACTAGCTTATTCCAGCGGCTATTGTTTGTGCCCAAACACTTCATATGCAGTTCACAGACATTTCCACTTGCACATTTGCCCATTAGCCTATTGCATATAGCTTGTGGCTGGACATTTAATGTCTGATTCACAGAAGATTTCACTTGGCAGCCCAATAACCTATTCCAACGACTATTGTTTGTGGCTAGACACTTCATATTCAGTTCACAAACATTTCCACATAGTATATTAGTTCATTTCAAACTTTCAATGGCTATTGTCTATTTGTCTGTAACAAGTCACTTCATGTTTCATTGACAGGCAATTCCATGTAGCACATTAGCTCATTTTAATAGCTATTGCCTGTGGCCGGACACTTCATGTCTTGTTCACAGACAATACCACTTAACAAATAAGCATGTTCTAGTGGTCATGTGGTCATTATCTGTAGCCAAACACTTCATATCTTATTCATAGACAATTCTACATAGCACATTTGACACTCCAGTGGCAAACAGAATAAATCATCTGATATCTTATGCTTTAGAACTCTCATTCTTGACTTTTAAAATGATTAATTTTCTCATCATTTGTTTTATCAATGTCTAGTTCACAATAAGATACATCTTTGATAATAAATGCAAATATAAATACTACTACATTCTAAATACAAGAACATTTGCATTACAATGTGACTAGTTACAAAATAGCACTGTATCACTTTACACATCCATAAACAATTCCACAAAATGACCAATCTTCTCCACCACTAATCTTCCTTTCTCCATGCAGTAAAGTCTGTGTGCCATGTCATGATGAAGCATTTCTGAATTTATAGTAGCGCAAATGTAAAAATCAGCCCTACATCAACTATTCTCTATAATATACGGAGTAATAATTTCAGTAAAAAAAAGTACATAATACAATAATACATTACTTCTAATATATGGGCTATTCTTTTTCTCTCTCTCCTAAAAATAGAACTAATTCACTCCTAAAAAAGAAATGTTAACTACTTTAGTTCCTTTTTAGGAAGGATTTACTCTTACATTTAGCGCGGACAGTAGAACTCCTATTTCTACAAATGACTTAGTTTCTACTCCTATTTACACGGACTTCTTGAAAAAGTAACATTCCATTTTATTTAATGTGTCTGTTCTTGAAGTTTTTGTTAAATTATTCACTATCTCACTTACAACTAAGCAAACATTTATTGAAAATGCAAACATAATAATTCTAAAAGAACACTTAGAGCCCGTTTGGTAGCACCAAAATCGGCTGTTTTGGCTGATTCTGCTGAAATTTATGATATTCTGGCTAGAGTGGCTGTTTTGGCTGATTCTGCTGATTTAAGAAAAAAATATTTTAAAAATATATTTTATTAATAAATTAAAGAAAAAATTATATGTAAAAATAGCTAAAATGGTCCTCTACAGTAACTTCAGCCAATACAGCCAGAAAAGTAACTCCAACCTTACTTTTTCGGCTTATTACACAATTCAGCGCGCGAAAGTAAAAGTTACTCCCTCCGTCCCAAAATTATCTTCATAGTTACTATTCACATGGTCAACTCAAATTACTCTTAATCTTTTATTTTATATATCAAATTTTTATCAAACGTAAATTTTCTTGATCAGGCTTTGTAGCAGTTTTAATGTAGTTTCTGAATATGTAAATTTTATTTACTAAAAATAATCCGACTGTGAACAGGGATCAAGTTGCTTTATCGTCAGTCAAGCATCGTAAACCGAAATATGAAGATAAATATGGGACGGAGGTAGTACGTGTTTGGTGAAAAAGCTGGCTGATAAGCCTGATAAGCCGAAAACAGAGTTCTCCAAACGGGCTCTTAGTTTTAACATTTTCCCACTTATGTCATGAAAACAAGTTTCTTGATTTTAAAAAAGTTGCAAATGTACACCAAAACTTCGGGGAAAAAAATAGTGCATTACCCACTGGCTTGCACCATTACCGATCCCTCTCATTTCATTTGATACCACATCCGTTGTTGAAGCTCTAGCAACAAGGCATGGGAACATCTCACCCCACTTGACCTGCAAAAAGCTACAACATGAGACAAGCACAAGCATAACCCCATAGAGCTTAAAGAACACTAAGGAATGAGATGAGATATGAGTTCATTTTACTCGCAGAATCCATGAGTGTATCAACAAGAGCCAAAATATCTAAAATGATCATCCCAGTCTTCCTAGAAGCCTCACACACAAGAGCCAAAATATCTAAAATGACCATTCTTTTCCACTTTCTATCATTTTATTCTTTCAGATATTCAATTTTGAGTTATTTGGATTTTGAGTTGTGAATTGTGATTAATATATTATACAAAGTATATTTTTATAGCTTTAAATGTTGGGCATTAGCACTTCAGCGTTCAGGCTTGCAGCTTTGACCTTTGAGAATTGTCAAATTGAGACAATGTGTAGACTGTAGACAGTGTAGTACGATTTGTTTTATGATTTGTTTTTCTGAATTATTTAGTTTAGCTTGTGATTCGTTTACTGTTTAGGCTGAATTTATTACCATTTTAATTATTCACTTTTCAGGTTTTAACGTAAAAGAACTTTAATACTCCCTCCGTCCCAAAATTATCTTCATAGTTACTATTCACATGGTCAACTCAAATTACTCTTAATCTTTTACTTTATATATCAAATTTTTATCAAATTCAAATTTTCTTGATCAGGCTTTGTAGCGGTTTTAATGTAGTTTCTGAATATGTAAATTTTATTTACTAAAAATAATTTGAGTGTAAACAGGGATCAAGTTGTTTTATCGTCAGTCAAGCATCGTAAACCGAACTATGAAGATAATTCTGGGACGGAGGTAGTAATCTTTAAGGATGTTTTTACTTGGACTGTAATTTGTTGGTCTGGTCTGGTCTGGTCTGAACTGGTCTGGTCTGGTAAGGTCTGGTTTCTTTGTATTTTTATAACTATCCAAGTCTGGTCTGGTCTGGTCTGGTCTGAACTGGTCTGGTCTGGTCTGGACTGGACTGGTCTGGTCTGGTCTGGGGCAAATTACAGTCCAAGTAAAAACATCCTAACTGGAGCATCTCCATTCATGATCTCCAATAATCAATTTTTTCTATGATTCTTACCTTTTAAATATTGTTATATAATTAATGTTTAAATAATCTCAATATTCGTTTATGTCTCCCAACCATTATCTTCAAATAATCAGATTTTTTCGTTCCTGCATTAACTTCTATTACATATACTTTTTAAATAATCTTAAAATAATCTGGATTCATATTTTGATCCCAGATTATTATAGCAAATAATCTCATTAAATAATTTATGTCTCTCAATGATGCTCCTTTAAAAAATCTGTCCTGTCACTTACTTAATCTCTTAATAATCCTACCAATGGGATGCCCTTAGGGATATGCATTATCCAATCTCATTACTTGTGTGAATAAAGTAAATAAAAAAAGACAATAGAATAATTTACAGTACATCATATAATAGTATAATACTCCGTATTATTTAGGATTTTATTTTTTGTTAGGTTACCCACTACAACTTGTTTATTCTTCTAACCATTAATAGTAGTCTAATGTATGCATTTTCACATACAGAGTATTATATATTTCTCATACTTTTTTACAATTTTAGTTTTTTTTGACTTTTAATGAATTTCTCAGCCCCTCAAATATTGTTCGGGTTCTGTTCCTGTTATGAAGCATCAATTAGTCCATGCAATTTTTGACTTGATTTTCATCACGGGTCATCCAAAAACAATCTATCTTTGTTATAGACTTTTAGTATAGCGGTAATGATGCGTACATCCGACCCCCTTACCCATCATAGGTTGGAGTCTTTGCGGCACTGGGGCAATGTCGTTGTTATGATAAACTAGTATAGTACCCGTGCATACGCACGGGAAAATCAGTTGATGCATATATATACTTATGATGTAATCAAATATTAAAATAGAATAGTTATTCAAAATAATTATTAAGATATATTTGCACGAATAATGGGGGATAGTATCTAAAACCACTACATATGATATAAAAAATGTTTCCCTCATTTATTAGTCCGCTTATTATATACAGAGTACTTAAAAATACTACATATGAGAGAAAGTTATTCCGCTCAGTTATTAATCCATTTATCATCTTATACCTAAAAGCATTAGTATGAGAGAGAAAAATTTACCGCTCAATTATTAGTCCGCTCATCTTATTTTATACTTAAAAATACAACATATGAGAGAGAAAATTCTTTCGTTAAATTATTTGTTTGCTTTTCTTATTCCTACAACTCTAAAAGTATTACATATGAGAGAAAAACTTCTCCCGCTCATTTATCAGTACGCTTATCTTATATCTACATATGAGAGAAAAATACTCTCTCACTTATTAGTACGCTTATCTCACACCTAAAACTACTACATTTGAGATAAAAAATTCTCCCGCTCATTTATTATCCCGCTTATCTTCTTATACCTAAAACATTATATATCAGAGAAGAAATTCCCCGCTTAGTTATTAAGTTCTTTTATCTTCTTATACCTAAAAACACTACGTATGAAAAGAAAAAAATTTCCACTCAATTATTAGCTTGTTTATCTTATTTTATACGGAGTACCTAAAAACATCACATATAAGAGAGAAAATCATTGTACTCAATTATTAGTTCACATATATTTATTTATACATAAAAGCTTTACATATGACTCATATGAGAGAAAAAACTTTCTCGCTCACTTATTAGTCCGCCTATCATATATACTTAAAATCACTACATATGAGAGAGAAATAATACTCCCTCCGTATTTTTTTGTAAAAATAGGTGTTGGCACATTTTTTAAGAGTGAAATAGTAGGGGTAATGAATAGTGTAAAAACGTAGGAGAGGTGGTGAAAAAATATGAAAGATAAGATAAAAAGTAGAAAAAGTAAGGGTAATTGAGTATTTTTAAAGGAAAAACGTACCAAAAAGGGAAAGTGTAGCAAATTTTTGAATACATCCAAAAAAGGAAAGTGTAGCAAACAAAAAATACGGAGGGAATATTAGATTTTTATTAATTGTAGGTATTATGATGATGATGACTACCCCCGTTCCTTTTTATTTAATCATCTTTGACTTTCTCAGTCAAAAATAATAAACTTTGATACATTATTTTAACTAATATATTTATCTGAGACTTAAAAAATATATACTTTTATGATAATATTTTTAATTGACGAAGAACATTATCATTTTCATATTATCAATACTACCGCGTATAAATATATAATCAGTCAAAGTTTAAGTGTTTAACATCATTGACTTGAAAAGTCAAATTTGGCTAAATAAAAAGTGACGGAGGGAGTATTTTATTAATGAAGTAAAGAAAAAAGATATGAAATATAGCTAAAATGGTCTTTTACAACAATTTCAGCCATTTAAGCCAAAAAAGTTACGTATATGTGAACATTTCGTGAAGCACCAATTTATAATGATGGTAAAAAATAAATAGTAGTGACTATATAGAATGAATATATGGAGTGATTATTCAAACGATCACAATAAAATTGTTGAAATTTGCGAATTAAAATTACGATAGAAAGGATATAATCTGGGAAAAGGGTCAAATAAGGCCTCGAACTTACATAAAAAGGTCAAATAAGGCCTTATATATATTTGGGAAGGTTCCCGGTGAAATTGTTTGATGAAATTTTTTGAGTATCTTATTCATTAAGTCTAGCTTACTCATACCAAATTTCAGCTAAAACTTCAATTGGGAAGGCATTGAAATAAATTGTTGAAGATAACTCCGCTTAGCATCCTTTTCTAGCCACTTTGATATAATTTTAAACACAATTATAGTAACTAAAAATTAATAAGTCATATTTGTATCCATTAACCTTATTTTAGTTATATATTAGAAATTATTTATTCATTTAATATGGAATAATTGATATCGTGATTGGAAAATAGGAAGCTTTAATAAACCTTCATAATTGTTTTAAATTATATATATTAAATATTGATGTCATATGAAAGACCGTAAAAATTATGATTTTTGATATATCTTAATAATAATTAGAGTGGAAATGAAAAAGTTACACCACTTTTAAAAAAGTGCTTTTTATACAATGGGCACCGAGAATTTAATCTCTCCTCAACCGACCTTCCGATGCTATTGCTATTACGTAAGTAGTACCGTAGTTATCCTTTTCCAAATACAAAAATATAGAATTTGACACATGGCATTGTTATAGTGGGGAGATAGACACATAGAATTAATTTTATATATTAATATGACCAAAATAAGGACAATGCATAAAAATGTTCCATATTGATTTGGGATATATAGTCTTGTTTATCTTATATCAAAGTGACTATAAAAGTGTACTCATACCAAATTTAGTGACATTTTTGTCCATAAATATTTATTTGAGACATTTTTTCATATTGTCACATTAATGTAAATATAAATATAACTATAGTCACTAAAAATTAAGAAAATCATGTTTTTATATATTATCCTTATTTTTGTTCATATGTTATTATTTTCTTATTTTATATGGAATGGTATTGATGTTGGAAAATATGAAGGTTGTTTAATAAATTTTCAGAGTCTTTTAAATTTATATATGCTATATTGGTGTCATATGAAAGGTCGTAAAAAATTATGAATTTTGATATTATTTTCATAAAAATTAGATAAACGGTTAAAAAGGTATAACACTTTAACGAAAATGGTGTTTTTTATACATTGGAGCCCACATATTTGATGCCACGTTTTTTTCTCTCCAAGCCTACATTTCCTTGGTGCATTGTTCGGTTCTTTTTTCTCTTATTTAAATAGAATTAGCCACATGTCATCTTTATAGTAAATGAGCAAAATGTGGAGAGATGGACACGTAGGATTAATGAAGGGTGTAATTGTCTTTTACAGAGCTATCTCTTTTCTTATATATAAGTCGTATTTGTATCCATTAACCTTATTTTAGTTATATATTAGAAATTATTTATTCATTTAATATGGAATAATTGATATCGTGATTGGAAAATAGGAAGCTTTAATAAACCTTCATAATTGTTTTAAATTATATATATTAAATATTGATGTCATATGAAAGACCGTAAAAATTATGATTTTTGATATATCTTAATAATAATTAGAGTGGAAATGAAAAAGTTACACCACTTTTAAAAAAGTGCTTTTTATACAATGGGCACCGAGAATTTAATCTCTCCTCAACCGACCTTCCGATGCTATTGCTATTACGTAAGTAGTACCGTAGTTATCCTTTTCCAAATACAAAAATATAGAATTTGACACATGGCATTGTTATAGTGGGGAGATAGACACATAGAATTAATTTTATATATTAATATGACCAAAATAAGGACAATGCATAAAAATGTTCCATATTGATTTGGGATATATAGTCTTGTTTATCTTATATCAAAGTGACTATAAAAGTGTACTCATACCAAATTTAGTGACATTTTTGTCCATAAATATTTATTTGAGACATTTTTTCATATTGTCACATTAATGTAAATATAAATATAACTATAGTCACTAAAAATTAAGAAAATCATGTTTTTATATATTATCCTTATTTTTGTTCATATGTTATTATTTTCTTATTTTATATGGAATGGTATTGATGTTGGAAAATATGAAGGTTGTTTAATAAATTTTCAGAGTCTTTTAAATTTATATATGCTATATTGGTGTCATATGAAAGGTCGTAAAAAATTATGAATTTTGATATTATTTTCATAAAAATTAGATAAACGGTTAAAAAGTTATAACACTTTAACGAAAATGGTGTTTTTTATACATTGGAGCCCACATATTTGATGCCACGTTTTTTTCTCTCCAAGCCTACATTTCCTTGGTGCATTGTTCGGTTCTTTTTTCTCTTATTTAAATAGAATTAGCCACATGTCATCTTTATAGTAAATGAGCAAAATGTGGAGAGATGGACACGTAGGATTAATGAAGGGTGTAATTGTCTTTTACAGAGCTATCTCTTTTCTTATATATAAATAGAATACATGAAATAATTAATTGGATGGTATTGGTACTAGTAAAGTATGCAACAATTTTTTTGTTTGACTTGTCATTGTATATAGAAATTATAGTTTTTTGTTAATTGATTTATTTGTGATTTTTGTATTATCTATAAATACGTAGTTATTATTTATTCCCTCTGTCCCTTAAAACTTTGCCAGTTTTCCTTTTATAGATGTCTCACTAACTTTGCCACTTTCCCTTTTAAGTAAATAATTTGTGGTTCTAGTTAATTCTCTCTTCTTTGCACAAACCTTAACCACACAGTTTTTACTTTATTAATCCTCGTGCCGGTCAAACGTGGCAAAGTTTTAAGGAACAGAGGTAGTATTATTTATAAAGTGACATTATCATTGATTTTGCACTTCAAAAGGTAAGAAGAATAGGCCTACAGGGTGTTACAAGTACATGTTTGCAGTGTATTTTACATATCTTTGCATTTAGAAACTTATCCTTTTGAATATTAGAAACTTTGAATATGTTTTTTTCACATGATATTTTTTGTTATTCAATTTACCTCATTTTTAATATGATTAGTGCATAGTAGGTATTTTTCTGTCCAGGGCCTCCAAAACGCTCAAGTGACTTGGTGTGTTACAATTGATTTTGTGTAATTTTGTGCTTTGAATTGTGAAATTGAAAATTAGGAATGTCAAATGTGATTTGTGAAAATTTTAAAATATTAATATGAATTAAAATAAAATATTGATTAGTTTTTTATTTATTTTTTGGTAATTTTAGTAGGTATGACTACTAAAATTCTCACTTTCTAGTTCATTCTCTTGCGAAGTTGAGTGAAGAATTGGTCAAATCTGGAAAGGCAGAACACTTCAAAATGATTACAAGATTAATTCATCTTGTATTGACTTTACCTGTTTCGACTGCAACAACAGAAAAATCATTTTCCACAATGAAACTCGTGAAGAATGAAATTCGTAACAAGATGAAAGATGAATTTCTTGCCGATCGTTTGACCATCTTTATTGAAAAGAAAGTTGCCAACAAAATTGACGTCGAGTCTGTTATAGATGAGTGCTAAGGCCAAAGAGCGTCATGTTCGGTTAACGTTTTAGTTTCAGACATTGTATGTATTGTTTAATAATATTACTATGAATTTTAATGGATTTTAATTCTTATGTGAACACTATTGTCAGTTTTAAAATTTTTATATAACGTTTTTAGTGTAAAGTCGGCCCAGGGTAGACTTCCATCCTGTTTGTATGGGTTGGTTTGCAACTCATTTTAAAAAAGCACTTCTCATCTTTTGGCTTTAAAAAAGCACTTATTTTCCCAAACACTACAACTTTTATTTTTCTCGGCTTCCGCGTCAAAAGTGCTTTTACTTTTTCTATTACACAAAAACACTTATTATATCAAACACTACCCACTTTTACTTTTCAAAATCACTTTTTTCTCAAACACTATCAACTTTTATTTAATCACTTCTCCTCGTTTCATTAAAAAAAAGCACCCAAACAACCTATGTCATTTCCAATTTCAGTTCCAGAGCAATGGAGGAAACTATATGCCGAAGGGCGTCGGTGACAGTTGATTTATCCGGCAATCTTTGCTCTGCGGTGGATTTGACCGGCAGGGTGCATCAGCTGCCTTGCTGTATCAAGTACAATGGTTCTTCTGAAGTTTCTAACTACTTCAGACCCAAACCTACTGGTATGAATGAATCGCCCAAAGTTGTTTGCACTCATTTCATAATGTAAAGATATGCGAAGTTTGTGATGATCAATCCACACATTGTCTGTTTCAAATTTTGATTTGGACGTGAAGAGGTAGTGTTTGATGGGCTAAGCGAGAGGAAGCTCATTTCCGAGGAAGGAAGCTCCAGGGCACCACGCTTCCGATTCCGCAAGGCTATTCTGGTAGTACTGTTATCTAGTAGCTTTTCTGCCTAAATAATATGCAGAATAGATGACGATTACACAGTCCAACCTCAACCTATGTAAAAATACCTTTAGGTTATTGAAGTAAGTACTTCATGAGTAGCTAAGGTTCAATAAGTGGATTAGAAATAGTCCACAATCATATATAATGGACATGGTGTTCTTTTCTTTTAATTAGATGCACATGCTGTTGTGATCATTGATCATTCACTGCCTTTAAAATAGATAACATTCACTGTCAAGGGTATGTTATTTATGCTCACATATTAGACTAGTTGGGGTTTGTATTAGTCAAACAGAACATGCATCCTTCTGATTTCTTCATTTTGGCCTTTTTGCTCTTTGTATTATTCCTTCAGGATTTGTCTTGGGAAAGAAAAAACCTGATGGAAAAGGAAGTATGTCTGAGGAAAGCTCAAACTGTTGGGAGGTGAAGGCAAACTTCCAAAACCTAACATATTGGAATCATGATACCCTTCCCTCACAAAATGATGCTTTACCGCGTACATTTCACATGTTTGATATTGCAAAATCAGTAAGTTCTCATCTATTATCAGTAAGTTCTTTCTTATTTTCATATATCTTGCTTTCTCTTGGTTTGAACATGGTCAATCTATTACTAGGACTGTTTGGGTGCAGAGGTTCTCCTTAGTCCTCAATTAAAATATATCTTTGCTTATATAAAAGGACAACTAATGTTACCATGGTTCTTTTTCCATCCAACTTTTCATTTTTCCGTCCACTCCTCCAACGGCATTGTTTACGGGTTAACACAACGGTTACTGGCTGTTTGCATCCATTCCTTCTGAGTGCATTTATTCAACCCCAAATAACTTCCCATACCGGTTTGACAGTACACTTTGTATACAGTCATATATCAGAAGTGAGAAGTCCGAGACATGTCAACTTCCTCTGTATCTCTTCCTCCTTTGACCATTCATCTGTATTCAATTCCATATCTTTTGAATTACTCCTTGCAACGGAAACTTCCATGTGTTCATGTTGTTAATTAACAATGAATTGCTTCCGATTTAAAATACCATTGTAATTGATTTTGTTGCCTTAAAATGTATTTACTATAACTACATCTCCTTCTCCTCATCTTCAACCTGCGATTATAGATATGATCAAATATCTTCTACTTCACACAAATACTGTGTTCATAAGCTGTTCAATAAAATGCCTTAGTAAATTGCTGTTTGTAAACTTGAAATAATCTCTTCAATAAAACTACCATAATATTTCTTTTAATTCGCTACTCCCTTAATTTTGGCTTAAGTTTCACCACATATTAAAATTAGCATACTCTTACTCAACTCTTGAATTTGGCAAGAAATGATTTCAATAGGTCACATGAACTAGCAATAACTTTCTAGTGAATGGACTTTGGGACTTCATACTTTTTCAGTTTTTGAAAATTCACTCAAGTCGTTCCTTGAAAAGAAGTCTCTTATATTAGACAATATATCATTCTGACATGTTTACATGAATCGCAATAGCATTCTCCACTAAAAAAGAGAGTCAAGGTCCTATTATTGATTAGCAACCATCTTGAAACAATGTTTTACTACAAAAAACAATGCAAATACAATAGTTCGGTGTTCAAAAGATTGCATGTGTTTATCAAATCAAATGTCAGAGTGCACATAGTTACCAGTGGGAAAAACACATTGAATTGGAAAGGAAAAAAGTGAAAAAACTGCAGTAAGAGTCATATTAAAAAAGTGAAAAGATCTGGATTATTTTGCTTTTGTTTTAATGCTGTCATTGCAATTAGTTTGATGTAGTTGTTTGGTTCACTTTTTAAAGTTGTCTTCATACTTACAACAAGGAGACTAGGTTGATCATGATTAGCTCAAGTCTTCGCATTAAGTGGTAAGCAAATCATTTTGCTCCTCAGGGGGTTTTCAGCTCTTTATCTAATCCTAGGGTTGTTTCTTGAGTCGTGGAGTTTTATTTGGTTGTAACTTTCTATTATCTTATCATTTTAATATAAACCTATTTACATTAAAAAAAAGTCGCATTAATTTTTCTTAGCTTAACATTTTCAAAAAAGAATCTCAAATCATTGAAATGGGTTAATAATAGCATTCTTTATATACTGAAACTGTTATTTTTCTGGGAAGAAGTTAAGCAAACAGTAATAGGGTGTGTGATATTTTAGGTTGCTGCCATTCATCTGATTTCAATACCAAGTCTACTATGAATCTTTTCATCTAGGTTTCTCATTTTTTTCATTTACAAAAGCTTTTTACCCACCTGTAACATTCTGCACTTTGAAATTTGATTCCCTTAAAAATTCCAGTCTTTTGAACACTTAACTCTAGGCTTTGAATTGGTATTTGTGGTATAACACAACTACTTTAAGATTGTTTCTACTAAATAATAAGACTTTAGTATTTATGATTTCTGTAGTTTTCTGAATTTTGACCTCATATAAAAAACAAAGGCACTTGCCAATTGCCATAAATACTTCATATGTGTTTACTGTTTAGTGTAAAAAGTTTAAAATTTTTTTTTAGAGAACTCTACAAATATGATTGTATTCAATCAATACAAACAAAGCCAATGGGTAAAAAGACACTTAGTCACCATTCCTATAGCCGTTGCTTTTGGCTTCCAAACAAAATAAATTTTTACGCCTCTAAATTCGAAATGCAACATTTTTCAGGCCTGTCCTTTTGTAGTCAAAGGTGAGTTACAAGACTAACTAAGTATCTGAAGACAAGATTTCATTACAAGACAGTTTTTTTTTTCAAAAAAAAAATACATTTTCAGTTTTTGAAAGAAAATTCAACGTAGTTCTATTCCAAAGAACCACTTTCATAAAAAAGGGCAGTCCAGTGCATGAAGACATCTCCATAAGGCAAGGGTTTGAGGAAAGATCCCACCACAAGTGTGTATAACAGCCAAGCCTTCCTTGTCGAATTTATTGACAAGAGGCCGTTACGCAACAACACTTAACCGGTGCACCAAGGTTCTCTTTAAACAATCTCTTTCATAATCTTAATATATCATCTGACCCTTGTTTAGAACCAAATTGTTTTTTCTAATAAATTTATATAATTATATAAAAACAAAGAATGTTTTCTTGCTTCTTTGTTTAATTAAGTGACATGTTTGTTTTGTACTTATGTTATGAACTTATAATATGTACTATATACAAATTGAGAATAGAAATTTATACTTTCTGTTATATTTTTTTCTTAAAAAAGCTAAACTGATATTACCACTAAAATTAACCCAAGAATCTAATGGTAAGTATTTGAACATTTTGAGATGTAGCTTTTATAAGAAAATGCTATGCCAATGTTAATCAGACATTTCTTTGTTTAGGTTTTGTTGCTGATAAAGGTAGACTATAATCGAAATTGATTTTATATGGCCTGTTTTATTTTGATCTATTCTTTATACTCTGTATAAAACACATTTGTTACATTATACGACTCATATAATGAGTGTACAGAGTATACTTTTAACTCAACTACAACACTTAAAATATACTTTCTTCATGCTTTGAGTTTTTTGTGTAGAAATTTTTGAGATCAAGATCATTCCTTCGCTTCCTTTGTCTAGGAGGGTGCTTTCTCAACTTTATGAAGAAAATGAAATGGCATATTTTTCAATAAATCTACCTAGGGAGATTTAGCATACATATAATATTTCTGTAAATGTAATCTTGCATCAAGGATCCTAGCTAAGTTATTTTCTCATCAACCACAGAATCTTGTTTTAAATTAAAAGCCAATTGGCACTATCAAATCTAATTGTTTTATTTCATTCCATTATCCAATTCCACCTGCAAATATGACTGACCATACACTGTGGAGATGTAAATCATGATATTTATTGGAACTGCTGAATGTGCAAGAAAGAGAAGAAAGGGTGTGTGAAAAGCAACATTCTTGGTGTTGACATAAATTTATAGTATGAGCCCTTCCATCCTATTTTGTTCTGTATACATGAATACTTTCACCGGGGTACATACAACCTGAACTATCTTCATAAAAATAGGCACAATTGGATGGGTACATTTTTCACTTACAATTGGAGAGAAATATGTAAGGTCAAATTTGCATAGTGGTGTGCACATTTTACACATGTTTTTCTCTTATTTTTTCAATAAGAAATAAATTAATTTTTTAAAGGTGTCCCCTCGCTCTCCCTATAATAAGATTGTTTAGTGTATTGTAGAGTCCTTGACCAATAACACATCCTTTGAAATTTATTATTCATATTTTAAAGGCTCGAAGTGCTCGTTCATAGCTGATTTGCTAAAGATAAAAAAAGCTTTCAAACACCAAAGTCCAAAACATGTTTTCATTTTATGATGTTTGTTATATTTATTTTTTAAAACATATTATGCAAAATAATTATGATACCAAAACATTTTTATGGAAATTTTGTAGAGAATGTGCAAATCAAATTGCTTTTCAATCACATGTTGGACATCCATCGCACGTAGTGCGTACTTTGCTAGTTCCATACATATGTTGGAACTCCTCTCTTAAAATAACAGTGACTGTGATACACCCTACTAAAACCATAAGGCAGTGTTAGTCAGTCCGCTAACCCACACATCTTCTTGACCACCCAAAATAGTTTATGCGTGTGTATTTCAAACATAAGACCTCCATCTCACACTCATGTTCTCAATGGACTATATCCCCCAACATCCCCTAATTTGGCTAATTAGTGTGCCTGTCACTTTGACTTTTAGAGTCAAAGTTCCTTAACTTATATTACTTGTTATTCAAGAATTATTTATTTTATAACATGAAAATTCTTTTCAATAATTTGTTTTATGGGAAAGGTTACATAACACTATCTGGCAAAATCCGTAAATACAAAAAAATATCATCAATATTTTCTATACAAATAGTGACAACATTAGTAGTGTGGTAGTAGCTGTAGGTGTACTGGTAGTAGCATCTTCCCATTTACCACCTCGTACGATGGCTGCTGTTACACTCTGTGTGCCCTCAGTAGCCGTCTTTGTTTATAAACTTAGTTTTTAGATGTCCAATTTCAAATTGAATTCAACTGTTTGTAAAACAAAATTTGATCAGGTGGTTGTCGTTTATTGTTTTAATACACACAAAGTATTATTGAAATAATAAATAATTATAGATTTTTAAAGCCAGAATGAGAATGCAATCGAGAGATGAAGGTAATAGCTTTAATGTCTTCGAGCGTGAACTTACACGATCGATTGTAGATTCTTATTGCACTCAGTCAGACCTTCGTCTGTTTATATTTCAGTGCATACGTAGTACATATTAAGGCATGCTTTGGGATTTTTCTTACATCAACCAGGTCACGTGGTTCAATTAGTGACCCCTGAGGCCCTGATTCCAATATTGACCCACTGATCCATGCCAACAACTGATCCCGAGTTCAGAGCAATGCTGAGATGTTTCGCTGAAATGACAGAATATGTTCAATTTTTGGCTGAATTGTCTAAAAATACATTTCAAATGTTATTTTTTTAAACAATTATCAGCCTAAAGCCCTAAACAAGTCATTATTGCAGTTCTTTTTATTATGTAATATTATAAGCTGATAATGTAATATTATCACATAAGGTAGTTTGGTAGAAAATCTGGTTTATATGTTGAATAAAGCAAATACTAAATGGGCTCATTTGGCGTTTAGATTTGTTTTTTGGTATACATTTTGTTTGTAGTTTGTACATATATTTTTTTAGGAAGTTTGTACATATATATGAAAAGTCTTTTAGGACTAAGGCTGGGATGTTGTTGATAGTCGAAAAGTATTTACTTTTGCAGCTTCATCGACCATTGAGCACTGAGGAACTGGACTCTATCAATTGACAAGATGATTGATGAAGTGCTTTTCCTATGTTTTGTATGCATCTCCCATTTTAATTCAAGCAAAAAGTTTTTGCTAATTTTGTTATTTTGGGTACCGCAACTTTGAATCCTTGGGAGTTGGGAATGAGATCTCATTTAGGGGATTATTGTATGTTTTTTTTATCATGGGATTATTGTATGTTATTAACTGTAGAAAATACACATGAGTGTTACTTATTTCTCTAGTTTGAGAATTGAAACTTCGCTTCACTGGGGTTGTGGGAGTTTTTGAACATGGAAAGCATTGTGATGGGCTGATGGCTGTATTTTAACTATCAAAACCCCTTCCCAAAGGAGTATCTAGTTCACCCAGATTGGGAATTTCTTGAAGAAAAAGCATTAAATGACGAATTAGCCAAAAATCCATCAATTTATGGTGGCTTCTGTCTTCCTTGATTTTTTTTGGGAAGATCAATAAAAATATTAAAAACAAAAAACTAATGCAAGTGCACAGATAATTAAAATACTTGGCAGTAAATAAATAAATAAAATAATAGTCAAAAGCATAAGTTGCCATTTGTCTAATATTAAACTGGTTTGATTTATATACCAACATACCCGTGCAAACGCACGATAAGAGTTGTGGTTAAATTTATCTCATCATGAATTGAAAATAAAAATGAAAAGTAAAATTCAAAGAAAAAGAAAGGAAAAATACACAAAATGGATAAACATACAATGCAATTTCATGTCATGTACTAGCTTTTCACCCGTGCTTCGCACGGGATGCATTTTTAGTAATCAATTAATTATTTGGAAATATATTAAGATGTTGTGATAAATATAGTTCAATGTATATATTGTCTCTAACAAAGGTAAATGACGATAAAAAAGTTACTAATTATTACGTATTATATACTTTCTTGTAAACAACATTTACAGTCTTTTTGGCCGGGTTTCAACCATCATCACATATAACAAACTTCAACCCAGACGGGTACATTACTATTGAAACCGTGACGTAAAGTTGTTCATGGGTGAAAACCGGACGACGTAAGAAAATCACCAACCCTCTCCAAAAAGTGTCTCTGACTCTTATTAATGGTCATCGCGTAACTAAACATCAAATGGAACTGTCTACGCTGAAATGTGAATGACATATGACATTATCTAAGCTTCAGAATAAGAAATTTTTGTCCAGTAAATGTTCCAGACATCATTTGAGCCTCAAGAATATGAGTTCCGAGTTTAGTGACGATAAAGCGAGTGTCATTACACAATTCGGGGGAATGATTGGTATTCCTCATTAGCAGCACAGGTGCACCCACTTTCAGCTTCAGCTCATGGCTTGGCGCACCAGAGGATTTAATGGTATTGAGACATTCTGGAGAGTGGGTCTCTTGAAGGAGTACACTGTCTCAGTCAGAAGAAGATGTCGAATAGCTGAAGTATGTCTTTACCTCAGCTGGAGTCGGTCTCAACATGCAATTTTGGTTAATTTGCTTGTCCAAGCTAGACTGGAAGATGCACTCCAATGGTAGGCTAATAGCTTTAAAATTGCAAGCAAATCCCTAGACGTAACCGTTGGAGATGCTCTTAGCCTCTTATGAACATCTCATTTGTGAATTCAACAAAGTTGGTTTCTCTATAACAAATTCAAAAATGCTAAAGGTATCCCAATTTGTACCCCCCACCCTATTTTTGTGGCTCACAAAAGCAGTTCATTAAAGTGGAGCAATTCATTTATTGAAGTGGGCTTTTGTGAGCCACAAATATAGTCTGGAGTACAAATTGGGATACAAATTGGGGTACCTATAGCAGGGTTGTAACAAATTATACTCCATCCAACCTGTTGAAAGATCCTCACTTTTCTTATTGGGGCGACCCATTTAATGGGTCTGATTCCATTTTAGAAAATAATTTACTCTCTTTAATTACACATTTAGTCAAATTTATTTCTACTTCTCATTACATGTGAAGTCTCACAATTTCTCTTCACCAACTTATCCACATTTAATTACTTTCACTTTATATGATTACTTTTTCTATATTTTCTCTTTCTTCTCTTTTTTACCCAAATTACTTTATTTAATCACTTGTCTAAAAAATTGTGTTATTTACCCATGAGAACCTTCCACCTAAACGGATGGAGTAATAAAATATTGTACTTTCCCATGATTTCTCTATCTTGACCCCTACAGTTTATTTGTGATTAATGCTCAGTTGAAAATGCAAATAATTGTGCTACTATGAGCCCGTTTGGTAATACCAAAATTGACTTAATGGAATGATTACGCTGAAACTTATGAAGGTCTGGCTAAAGTGATTGCATTGGCTGATTCTGCTGATTTATATAAAAATAATATTTAAAATATATTTTATTAATTAAATAGCTAAAATGATGTTGTACAGTAACTTTAGCCAATACAACCAGAAAAGTAACTTCAACTTTACTTTTTCTTATTATTACACAATTCAGCACGCGAAATAAAAATTACGTGTTCGGTGAAAAAATGGTTCATAAGCCTGATAAGCCGAAAAACGTGATTACCAGACGGGTTCTATATATGTCATCCTGTCAAGGACCACTTAGTTGGGTGTTGATTTTGGAGTACCAACTTCTTCACAGTAAGGAGAGGCAAATGTCTGCAGTAATAGCATGCTTAATAATTTCAAATGACCAAAAACCTAACAATATTTGAAACTATTTATCATTCCAAATTATCAACAAAATTTGACCGAAATTGTAAACCTAACAATATACGAAGTACTTAGGGAGTGTTTGCAACAACTTAAAAAGGCACTTCTCAGCTTTTGGCTTAGAAAAGCACTTATTTACCAAACACTACCAATTTTTATTTTTTCTCGGCTTGCGTGTGAAAAAATTATAAGAAAAAATAGCTAAAATGACACTCTACAGTCACTTCAGCCAATACAGCCATAAAAGTAACTTCAACCTTACTTTTCTTATTATTATACAATTCAATCCGTAAAATCAAAAGTTACGTGTTTGATGAAAAAGTTGGTTTATGAGCTCGAAAAGCCAAAAATAATGGTTGCCAAACGGGCACATAATAATTGCAAACAACAAATGTTTATCATATGATGATGATTGATGATAAAAGTGTCCAGAGATGTTGAACCTACAATAAAAATGTTCAATTGTTGAATCTCGTTCAATTTTTATTCCAACAAACAAACGCTAGAAGTAAACTATATATGTATAAACATATAAATAGTGCTGATACAGTTAGTCAATATGAAAAATAGACAACTTCAAATCATTGTATAAATTAGTACTCTTTTAAAAGTTTATTTGACCAAAGGGAGGTAAGTTTGATAATTTAGAAAAAAAAAATATTGCTTTTTTTTTTGTAGGGAAACAAACGATTGAATCTCAACCATACATTTGAAAGAGGATATCCTCCTAGCCTCTTGGTGAAGTTACAGTTTTGGCCTTCCGCTCCCCCTACTACTACTGAATACTACTGATACGTGATTCAGCTTACTACTAAACTAACCCAAAAAAACAGATCTTCTTTCATCTTCTTCTTCAATCTACTAAGCAAAAACAGAGCCACAAGACAGAGTCATTAACATATAGACAACTTTTTCTACTTTCACAAGTTGCTTCCTCCTATGTTTGCTGACTTCTTAGTTTCTGATACCCCACTTCATTTCCTCTTCCACGAAACCCCCAACAACCTCTTCCTCAATGGAGTGGAACTATATGGTGAAATCTCAATACTACCCCCTCCTGTGTTGCGCTCCCACTGTCACTTGAGCTCCTCCTCCCACTGTTCTTGCTTCCGCTCGCTGGTTTCTTTGACTTCTTGTCATCTTTATTCAGTCCCAATAATGCCCTCCTCGTCTTCCTGCTCCTTATCCTACATGCATTGCATAAAGACTCTGGACCAACATGACCACCTCTCTACAGAGGAGTCTTTGTAGTGCCACAATCAGCACAAGTTTTGGTCTCTGACGAAAATATCCTCCATGCGATTGGAGTTTTGCAGATCATTATTTATTCAGATTCTGATCCCATATCACTTAGATCCACTATAGCTAGAACCAACAAAGAGAGCAACTTTCTTCACTTCTCACTCTAATAAACTGAATCAAGAACTGCGTAAGTCTTAAAAACACTTGAAATCACAATGATCATGCATAAACTGCACAGATATATAGAAGGTGAAAGACACTCAAGAAAGCAGCTGAAGAGGCCAATCATAGGAAAAGCTTTGAGACCAAAAGGAAAAGCAACCTTTCTATTCTTCATTGCCATAACTTTTCATCCTGAAATCAAGAAGAGAAAAAAAGAAGACAATGTAATATCATGAACACAAATTTGAAGAGACATGTGAACTACAGAGCATGAGAGCTACTGAGATTTTCATTCTGGTTCTAGTCATATTCAGAAAATGTAGTTAACACTGATGTCAAGAACACCATATCCATTATGCATTTTAAGATTGCCAGAAAAATGATTAATAACATTTCATTTATCTGTTTCAGGACCTGAGAAAGAAAGAAACGATGTTTAACACTTCCTTCAACATATATGGAAATAAAACAGATAAATGAAAATCACTTACTTGAGTCTTATCAAAAGATATCACTGAATAAGAGAAAAGTCAAAAAAGTATATTGAACATTACATATTTAGAAAAAAAAGTACCATGCAACTCCTCATCCACAAGATTAACAATAAGAAGCATCAATCATAAATGAAAATGGAACTTACTAAAACTCTACTTAAACTTAAAGGTTCCAGAATCTAGAATAAATAAATAAATAAATGTCCATGTTACCTTCAACCAAGTGTGTTTGTGATTTTGAAGGATAAGCTTAAGGAAACTAAATACTCCCTCCGTCCCGCTAAGATTGTCCCTATTCACTTGGTCAACAAAGCCACTCTTAATCTCTTACATTATATATTATTTTTTATCAAATTTGATTCTGGTTTTTGCGACTTTGTAAGGTTTTTAAGGTAGTTTCTGAATATGTAAAAAAAAATCCCTAAAAAAAATTTGGGTGCGGACAAAGATCTGTTTACTTAATCCATGTGATCGGGCTCGCAATTAGGGTACTGAAACTTAAAACATAACATCTCATTGATATACACTTTCCCATTTGAGCAATTATATGTCATTCTTCAGTCATAAAAGAAACCAAATGTTAATACCCTTGCCACCAATTACTTCTCCTAAAAATTATATTTCCTCTAGCTAACACCTTCTTATTAGCTTTTGTTGGTTTGCATATTTTTGGGAGAGCACGAAAGTGGGGTTTTATGGATGAGCTTTGTTACTTCAAAAAACCTCATATATCATGTCATGTCCCCAATTGGACACTATTTAAGGATCATAGGCATGTGTTTCGTTCATATGTTCAGAACCTGGGAAAGAAACAAACACTATTTAACATTACATTTTAGCCAATTTGGTGTGCCAGTAACTAAGCCAGTTACAAATTGGTGTTTTTAATAAATGAAAAATGATCAAGTTAACTCATAAGTATAATATACTTGCGGCAAAGGATGTATAGTAAAAATCGACGATTCCAATAATAAACTGACCATTTCAATGAGATGATTACAGCTAGATTTTTCAGTAACAACAATGATTTTCAAATTTCTATAAACATGCATATTATAGAAAAAATCAGCAGAACTTTCGTACCATATATTTAAACCAGAAGCATACCTTTCAACATCCAATGAATAAAAAAGCAGCAGAGCCTGCAACCAAACAAACAAATCAGATTTCACTTTATCCAAAAATTCACTCAAATTAAAAGAACTCAATTATTAGAACTCAAAACTAACAAAGCACAAAGTTTTTTTTTGCCTAAAAGATCTTCTATGCCAACCTACCAAATCAATTTTTATAAATGATTTAAAAGAGTAGCTGACCTTCAAATTTTGATGAAAACTAATCCAAATTCTACACACACTAATATGAAAATGATAATAAAAAGTAAGTTACTCCGTAATAAATTTAATTTGTACTAAACAGACCCTTCGGAATCGGTTGCTTATATGCAGTTTCCATTCCACAACAATTTTAACATTTAACACATAGCTTAAGATGCTATGTTTTAAATAGTTAGTTGTCTAGAAAAATATGATATATGGAGTGCTATTTTACCATGCAAAAGCTTGACAAATTTAGCGATGTGCAGAAGCACAGAGGGGTAAAGGGGGCCCTGTGACCGAGGATTAAAAAATGCGTATTTCAAATCTAAACATGCATAGTATAGCAAAAATCAGCACAACTTTTGAACCATATATTTAAACCAGAAGCATACCTTTCAACATCCAATGAATAAAAAAACAGCAGAGCCTTCAACCACACAAATAAATCAGATTTTACTATATCCATATTCATTCGTCATTACCCCAGTGTCTCAAAGGCTCCCAACTTTGGTGGGGTAAGGGGGGTCGGATGTACGCAGTCTTACCCCTGTGCTTTAGCACAGAGAGACTGTTTCCGCATGACCCATTGTGAAAATCGCATCGAAAACTACATGGAATAACTGCTACTTCATAATAAAGAAGCGCATACAATTTAGTGAGTCATTTCTTTATTCAATCATATTCCCAAACCAAAAAATAGTGAGTTTTTGACTCCATTGCAAATGATAAATTCAAATAATAGAATCAAAACTAACAAAGCATGAAGTTTTTATGCCAAAAAGATCTTCTATGCCAGCCTACCAAATCAATTCTTAGAAATGATTTAAGAGAGTAGCTGACATTCAAATTTTGATTGGAACTAATCCAAATTCCACACACACTAATATGAAAATGATAATCAAAAGAAAGTTACTCCGTAGTAATTTTACGTTAGACTAAACAGACCCTTTACGGAATCGGTTGCTTATATGCAGTTTCCATTCTACTACAATTTTACACATTTAACACATAGCTTAAGATCCCATGTTTCTAATAGTTAGTTGTCTAGAAAAATATGATACACACAGTGCTATTTTTCTATGCAAAAGCTTGACAAATGTAGTGATACGAAGAAGCACAGAGGGGTAAAGGGGGCCTGTGACTGAGGCTTCAAAAATGTGTATTTCAAATCTAAACTTATAATTCACCACAGCCAATATTATATCATACTTTAAACAAAAATTATTTTCATTAGATTATGACAGAATTACAGCCACTTTTTAAAATCAAGTATTCTGATGTTAAATTAGAATTTCATGCATAACTAAGATTATGACAGAATTATGGCCAAGCAAAAGTTCCAATGACTACTACTGTACAGAAAATAATTTTATACGGAGTAGATTGTAAGAAACATGAGATCTAAAAAGAACAAAAGATCAATTTAAATTGAACTTTAACAAATGTAGAGATATGCAGAATCAAAAAGAGACAATTAAACAAACTTAATGGTTTATATTTATAGTTCAAAGTGCATAAATCGGAAGAAAACTTTCAGTTTTTAAAAATTCTTTTACTTTTCAAACAAAAAAGTGAAAGAATCAGACTTTGAACGTGATTAAGCATAAATAAAGTAGGGGAAATTATAAAAAATTACTAAAATTGATAGAATTAATTAATAAAATCAATAAAATTAATTAATAAAAGAAGAACAGTACCTTGCTGAATGACAGAGATGGCCATGGCGTCCTTGCCTTCGAACTCAGCTCCTGATTCATTCTTTCTGTCAGCATCTTAGGATTAGATGAAGCACTAATTGATTTGTTGCTGAGAGGGGAAGAGATAAAGGCCCATTGAAGTCGGCTCCTGATTCAACTGCGATTTAGGCATTTTGGGATTAGATGAAGGTGTCGGCTCCCGATCCCTCTGCAATTTCGGAGAGATTGCCTAATCGATTCGTTGTTGTGGGACTTCATCGGCTCCTGATTCATCTACGTTTTCGGCACCATGAATGAGATGAAGCTTCGCGTGACCTTCGATTTGAGAGATGAAGTCTGCTATCTCGATTTGAGAGATGAAGTCTGCTATCTCGATTTGAGAGATGAAGGGTTCCAAGATCTATGAGAAAGAGATTGAGATTTGAGAATGGAGAGAATGGATCGAAATGATTTTAGCCGTAGATAATAAAATGAATCGTGCGGCTAAAGTGGCAATTGCAATGAGCGGGAAAGGCTTGTTTTAGCAAAGTAGTGCAATTATGTAGAGTGATTTTGGCTCGTATTATCATTGTCTACGTTACCGTGGCGTTCTTGAATAGGTTAAATTGGTTTAGCACAACAGCGTCTATCAAATAAAGGGGCCCAATTTTTTAAAAAATTTATTATTGTTTACATATAATATAGTGGTACGAAGACTTGTTTTGTATAATAATAGAGATCAGTAAAATACCCACTAATATTTATTTATCGATCTTTTTAGTCTTACTTTACTCAAATTACTTGAGTCATGTTGTAAATTCCTGAGAATGACAAGTGTGAATGTTTCATCCTTGTCATCAGGACACTAATCCAATTCCAATCCTTGTAATAGACAGATGTTTAGGTTTAATGTTGCCAGCAAATTATGTAGAATCATTCCTAGATGATTCATCACAAGTCTGGCTAGTATAAATAGGGCATTCAATCCTTTGTAAAATTAATTCAAGAATTCAGAAACTCAGAAACTTTCAGATATTAAGAAGAAGTAATTCAGAGGTTTTTATCAATATATCTATCTCTTAAAGTTGTTCTTCATCTTCTTCATTTCACAACACGTTATCAGCACGAATATGCTCAAAGCTCTTCAAGAAATCGATCTACTCCTGCAGGTAGTAGTATCAATATTTATTATCTTCTTGTAGTATTAAAACCTGAAAATTATTCTCTGTTTTAAATAAATTTTCTATCAAATACGGAAAGAAAAATATAGGCAACATACCTTTGAACAATTGATTCTTCAATCAATTTTGATAAACCTCCAGTAGAGAATAAGATTTCGACTTATGAAAAGTAAGTCATAATTCTCCACAATGATGATACTCCGTAAGCAGAGAGAATGCTACACAAGCAGAAAATTGATACGGAAATAGCTAAATACTATAGAGGTATTATTGTAAATGGTTGTTAGAGAGTACAGAATGGGCATAAAGAAGAAACGATTGAGTTCATATGTAAAGTAGATAGATTATACTACGTATAAGATAATCACGAGTAAAAGAATAGTAACGGGTGAAGAAACATTTTTCAACTTATTATCTCGATCGGTTGTCTATAAATTAGATGTATAGTCACGGGTCTGCAAAATATAGTTCATCAGTTTCCCATTTTCTTATGCACTATTACATATGTGAAGCTGTGAGCATACTGAATACTAACATAAGATATTCATTAGTTTGCATGGCCATTTGTCTTCTTATAAATGAATGTAATCAATGATTCTATCTACGGAGTATTTTGCAACTTTCTGAGGACACTTGTAGGCTTCTAGCTCAACATGAATACATACATGTCACACATGCATAATAGGAAGCATTATTTGTCTCATCTGAAAAAGCTTTCTGCTCCAAATTAACGGTCACAATTTAAACAAAAAAAAAACAAAAGATATACGGAGTATAAATGAATAAACAAACAATTTTTTGTAGCTGTAAGACTTGTAAATACCATAAATAATTAAAAGAAAAATACTCCGTATGTAATATAAAGGTTACAATCTGCATGTAGTTTACGGCATATTTGTTGTTGTTATCTTTGCTTAGTTTTATTAAGGCATAAAATTTTAAAATCCGGAGTACCGTTTTAAAACATATTTACTTCTATGGAGTAATATATAATAGGCTTAAGGGTCAAATAGGCCCTTGAACTAATTTAAAGTGTTCAATTAGGCCCTTATATAGGAGGTTCTGTCCATACGTCGCCAATTGGGGCGGTTTCTGGTGGAATTTTTTGATGAAATTTTTTGAGTATTTTCTTCATTAAGTCTAGTTTACTCATACCAAATTTCAGCTAAAAATTTACCTGGGAAGGCAGTCAAATGAGTTTCCGAAATGTACTATGTTGTTTAACTGCGCAGTTATCTTCAAAAAATCATTTGACTGCCTTCCCGGTTGAATTGTTAGCTGAAATTTGGTATGGGTAAACTAGACTTAATGAAGAAGATGCTCAAAAAATTTCATCAAAAAATTCCACCGGAAACCGCCCTAATTGGCGACGGCCGGGCAGAACCTCCTATATAAGGGGTTAATTGAACACTTTAAGCTAGTTCAAGGGCCTATTTGATCCTTTAGCCTATATAATACTATACGGAGTATATATACATATGACATTACGAAATATATCCCATTTAGTCAGTTAGTAGTTTAGTACTATTGTATATGTCCATATGTAGTACGGAGTACTACTTAATTAATACATATACACAAAAGATCGAAGGTTAATTAGTACTATTGTATATGTCCATGCATATTGTGTCTCCTTAATTGTTGGTTGTATATTATAATCTAAGTTATATGAAATCAAAATTCAAATACACTTTAATAAGGAGTACAAGTTAAGGATAGATTTCAGCAAAATATATTGACACATATATATCTCTTTTGCCGTTTTGCTTTACCACAATTTACATTAATAATTTAATACAACAAAGTGGAAAATGGCATGTTCGTGTTTACTTTATGCATATACAATACTTAATCTCTACATGTGTAAGTCATCTTTAAATATAAATAAACATATAAACTACATACGTGCATGAATGTATACATATCCACATGTCAATATGGCGTGCTATATATTTATATAAATATGCATGTTTATTTAGACAAATTTATAAGGTTATTTGATAATAACCACAATTATGATAAACATGCATAGCTATTTCTATTATTGAAATTGAAATCAATTATGATTTTTACATTTTGAACTTTATATACATTGAAGATATGGATCACTCAAACGATAAAGAGCTATGTTTGATAGACAGCGCCACAACGCACACCATTTTGAGAAATAAAATATATTTTTCTCAAATGACTCTAGTTGAGGCTAAAGTCAATATTATATCCGGTGTTGCGAAGCTCATTGAAGGCTCTGGGAAAGCATATGCGATGCTCCCTAATGGGACAAAATTACTTATAAATGACGCTTTATACTCCAGCAAATCACGGAGAAATTTATTAAGCTTTAAAGATATGCGTCAAAATGGTTATCACATAGAAACCATGAATGAAAACCAAAAGGAATATATTTGTCTAACGAAAACTAAATCTGGCACTAAATGTATTTGTGAAAAAATGTCAGCATATTCCTCAGGACTATATTTCACTCATATTAGTCCATTTGAAATAAATTTGGTTTCTAACGCAAAGTTAGATGATCGGAAAACATTCATGTTGTGGCATGACCGTTTAGGTCACCCGGGCCATGTAATGATGCATAAAATCATTAAGACTTCACTTGGACACCCATTAAAGAATATAAGGATTCCAATATCAAGGGATTTTCCTTGTAAGGCCTGTTCTCTTGGCAAAATGATCATCAGGTCCTCTATGAACAAAATTGCAACTGAATCACCTGCATTTTTAGAAAGGATTCAAGGAGATATTTGTGGTCTGATAGCCCCACCATGTGGACCATTTCGATATTTTATGGTGTTGATTGATGCTTCAACACGTTGGTCACATGTTAGTCTTTTATCGACTAGAAATTTAGCATTTGCTAAACTCCTTGCTCAAATTATACGATTAAGAGCTCATTTTCCGGATCATTCTTCAAAGAGAATCCGACTTGATAATGCAGGAGAATTTACTTCCCAATCATTTAACGACTATTGTATGTCGATTGGGATTGATGTGGAGCACCCTGTTGCGCATGTCCATACACAAAATGGTCTTGCTGAATCTTTGATTAAACGATTACAATTAATCGCAAGACCATTATTAATGAAGTGTAATTTACCTTCATCAGCTTGGGGACATGCTATTTTGCATGCAGCAAATTTAATTCGGCTTAGACCAACTGCATATCATGAATATTCCCCAATGCAATTAGTTACTGGACAAGAGCCAAACTTAGCACACATAAAAATATTTGGTTGTGCTGTTAATGTTCCGATTGCTCCACCTCATCGTACAAAAATGGGTCCTCAAAGAAGGTTGGGAATTTATGTTGGATTTGAATCTCCCTCAATAATCAAATATCTTGAACCGATGACAGGTGACTTATTTACCTCACGGTTCGCTGACTGTCATTTCAATGAGACAGTATTCCCAACAACCCAACCTTAGGGGGAGAAACTAATAAATCGGACCCAAGTACGAAAGAAATAACATGGAATATTGGAATGCAACACGATTATCACACCTTGATTCTAGATCAAATATATGTGAGCAAGAGGTGCAAAAGATAATTCATTTACAAAATGTTGCAAATCAGTTGCCTAATGCATTCACAGATACAAAGAAAGTGACAAAGTCACATATTCCTGCAATGAATGCTCCTGCCAGAATCGAAATCCCAGCAGAGAATTCTGAAAAATCTCTTGCAAATGATTCTTCTATACGCTAAAAGCGTGGCAGGCCACTTGGAACAAAAGATATAAAACCAAGAAAAACTAAAAAGCAGGAATTGATCTGTGATGCCAAAGATGTTCAACCTTCTGAACAAGAAAATGAACAATTTGAAAATACTGACATAGAAAATGTATTGACAAAACAAACATCTCAAATGATGATCCAACTTCCTTAAATGAGGAAGATGTTCCAGATAATGATAGAAACATTGATAATTATGAAATTTCAATAAATTACGTTTCTACTAGAATGCAATGGAATCGAAAAGATATTGATATTAATGAGATATTTGTCTATGTCGTTGCCACAAATGTTATGAATGAAAACAATGACAATGAGCCAACATCAATTGAAGAATGTCGGAAACGACAAGATTGGCCGAAATGGAATGAAGCTATTCAGGCTGAATTAAAATCACTTGAAAAACATGATGTTTTTGGACCGACAGTCCCTACGCCCAAAGGTGTAAAACCTGTGGGTTTTAAATGGGTATTTGTGCGTAAGCGCAATGAGAAAAATGAAATTGTTAGATATAAAGCCCGACTTGTTGCCCAAGGTTTTTCTCAAATGCCGGGAATCGATTATGAAAAAACCTATTCTCCAGTAGTTGATGCAACTACATTAAGGTTTCTCATTGGCATGTCTGTTTTTGAAAGGCTGCAAATGCGCCTAATGGATGTAGTGACCGCATATTTATACGGTTCACTCGATACAGACATTTATATGAAAGTTCCCAGTGGATTTAAAATGCCTGAAGCTTATAGCTCGAAACCTCGAGACATGTTTTCCATTAAACTACAAAAGTCATTGTATGGACTAAAACAATCTGGACGAATGTGGTATAATCGTCTCAGTGAATACCTTCTCAAAGAAGGATATAAGAATGATCCGATTAGTCCATGTGTTTTCATTCGGCGATCAAATTCGGGATTCGCCATAATTGCAGTATATGTTGATGACTTAAACATTATTGGAACTCCCGATGAAATTGAAAATACTGCAAAATATCTTATGAAAGAATTTGAAATGAAAGATCTCGGGAGAACCAAATTTTGTCTCGGACTTCAAATTGAGCATTTGAAGAATGGAATTTTCATCCACCAATCCAATTACACCGAGAAAGTGTTGAAGAGATTCTATATGGACAAAGCTCATCCTTTGACTTCACCAATGGTCATTCGATCTCTCAACATACACGATGATCCATTCTGTCCCCGGGAAGACGAAGAAGAAATACTCGGTCCTGAAGTACCATACCTGAGTGCTATAGGAGCTTTAATGTATTTAGCTAATAATACTAGACCAGATATTGCATTTTCTGTAAATTTATTAGCTAGGTACAACTCATGCCCAACAAGACGTCATTGGAACGGGATCAAGCACATATTCCGTTATCTCCGTGGTACAGTTGATCTCGACCTATTCTACCACAAAGATGCCAAAGCTTCTTTAATCGGATATGCAGACGCTGGATATTTATCAGATCCTCAAAAGGCAAAATCACAAACCGGGTACGTATTTACTTATGGTAATACCGCAATCTCTTGGAGATCTATGAAACAGACGTTGACAGCTACATCATCAAATCATTCGGAGTTAATTGCACTATATGAAACCGGAAGAGAATGTGTATGGCTGCGATCTATGATTCAACACATCCAGAATGAATGCAGTATGAAGCCTATTACTGTTTACCCTACTGTGATCTACGAAGACAACACTGTGTGCATAGCTCAAATTAAAGAAGGCTACATCAAAGGAGATAGAACGGAGCATATATCTCCAAAATTTTTCTCTACTCACGACCTTGAGAAAGAAGGGACGATCAACGTTCAGCAAATCAGATCCAGTGAAAATCCAGCTGATCTCTTCACCAAATCTTTACCCCCGAAGAAGTTCGTTGAACTTGTACAGAAAATCGGCATGCGCCGCCTTCAAAATTTATGTTAATTTCAGGGGGAGTATTTGAATGCACTGCACTCTTTTTCCCTTCATCAGGTTTTTATCCCATTGGGTTTTTCCTGATAAGGTTTTTAACGAGACAGTACATCCAAATACAACGAAATTATATGTCGTAATTTTTACCCCTTAATTTTCACACTCATTTTCACAATAAGATAATAAATACATATTCAAGGATGAACATTCAAGGGGGAGTGTTGTAAATTCCTGAGAATGACAAGTGTGAATGTTTCATCCTTGTCATCAGGACACTAATCCAATTCCAATCCTTGTAATAGACAGATGTTTAGGTTTAATGTTGCCAATAAATTATGTAGAATCATTCCTAGATGATTCGTCACAAGTCTGGCTAGTATAAATAGGGCATTCAATCCTTTGTAAAATTAATTCAAGAATTCAGAAACTCAGAAACTTTCAGATATTAAGAAGAAGTAATTCAGAGGTTTTTATCAATATATCTATCTCTTAAAGTTGTTCTTCATCTTCTTCATTTCCCAACAAGTCATGAATTGTGTTGCTATAATTCAATTATTAATTAAGATTTAGATTTTTTTTAATTGCATTAGTTTATGAGTATTCAATTTATTGGAGTATAAATATTTAGATTAAGAATATTTTTGGTTTTATATAGTAATGTGGGGGCTTAATTTTTCATTTGGAACTGGGTCACCAAATTCATTAGACAGTCATGCTACATTACATAATGCAAATTTTATTGAATTGAAAATGAACATACGAATATATAATCAAATATCACCACATAAAATAATAGTTTAAAAAGTTTTAGTTAATTGTTGTAGCTCGAAAACATATATATAATCAAACTGTGTTTCCAAAGTCAACATACTTAAATGATACTCTTTACTACTCCCCCGTCTCAAAAAATTGTTGCCGCATTTACTTGGATCGGAGTTTAAGAAAGTGAGAATAGAGTGGAAATGTATGGTTGTGTTAGTGTAAGAAAAAGGTAAATGAATGTAAGCTATACAAAACTTTCCATAAGAGGAAAGTGGAACAATTTTTTGGGATGACCCAAAAAGGAAACCGGGAACAATTTTTTGGAACAGAGGGAGTATTTATCTGTAATTAAGAATATTGACAATTTTAAAAGTGGATGTAGTGGGTGATATATTTAATAGACAGTAGTATATATGTAAATATTAATCCTTCCAGTGTATCTAAAAAAGTATGTAAATGTTAAAGTTTAAAAATGTAATTATTAAATTTGTTTTAACAACACTTTGAAGTATGTGTCGGAGAAAAGAATATTTTAATTTATAGGGATTATAGTGCTTTTTTTATGAATGTATTCACTTAGAGATTGTAGATAAAAATATCACATCATCAATTTGAATGTTTTCGCTTCAAGTTATTTTAGTCTCGTCCAGGCTTAAATTTAAATAATCAAATCAAAATAAACATACATGAGAAGACCAAAATTAAACTGGCCAAACCTGGCTTACAAAGACTGCCCAGTTCAGAAAATTGTAGTCCATATAAAACATTCTTAGCACGATTCTTTGCATGCAACACTAACAAGATAAGTAATATATTTAATATTTTAAATTATACATTTGTTTTTATTGAATCATAAACTAATTTATGTGTTTTTAAAAGCTCGGGGTTCGACGACGTCGTTGGATGTTCAGCCCAAAAACTTGGTGTAGGAAGCCTTGAATACCCATGGTTAATTAACCGTTACTATAAGCACAAGAAAGATATAGAACTTTAATATTCCAGAGCAAAAATATATATTACCTCCCTCCCATTTTAGTTAGCCATCATTGACTTTTTTAGTTAATAATGATAAACTTTGGTTAATCATTTTAAGATTTATATTTTAGTAAAAAATATAAATTTTATACTTCTATGATAATACTTTTAACAAATTTTTTCATATTACTTTCATATTTTAAATGCCTTCAATCGATCAAAATCTAGCATCTTTAATTGAAAAAGTCAAAGATGACTTGATGAGTAACTAAAGTACTCTGTAATACATACGTACTCCTTCTGTCCCAATTTGTTTTGCAAAGTCAACAATTTTTGGTCAACCAATAATAAAAGTCAACCCTCCATATGGATAATTAATTCAATTTTTAATAATTAAAATTTACATATTCAAAAACTACATTAAAATCTCTTTAAAGTTGTAAACTCCAAATTAGAATATAATTAAAAATTGACATCTCAATTAAGTGAACAAAACGAGACTGTTTGACTAAGAAAAGTCAAATTTGCAACTCTTTTTGGGATGAAGGTAGTAGTATATACGGTTTCATACGTCCAAATCGCCAGTGCCGTAATTTTTTTTTTGCACAAAGCTTAATAAAGTGAGATAAATGTCACAATTAATTAAAAGTTACCGCCCTTTAAAATGTGTCACCCCTAAAAGCGAAGTTAAAAATGTGCCTAAGCATGAAATTCTAATGCTCCCTCCGTATTTTTTTGTTCTCTACAATAGCGTTGGCCACAATATTTAAGGATAAAATAGCAGGGGTAATGAATAGTGTAGAAAAAGTAGGAGAGAAGGTGGTTAAGTATGAAAGAGAAAATAAAAAGTGGGAAAAATAAGGGTAATTGAGTATTTTTTAAAGGAAAAACTTACCAAGCAAAAAAGAAAAGTGTAGCAAACTTTTAAATACATCTCAAAAAGGAAAGTGTAACAAACTTTAAAATACGAAGGGAGTATGAGAAAGACTGGTATGAGACGGAGGAAATGCTATTTTAGAATATGTTTGGCACAACTAGCTGAAAAGATACTTTTGGGAGTTTTTTTAATAACAGTTAGCTTTTAGTGACTGAAAAGATCTTAAAAGAAATATATGATAGCTGTTTGGTAAAAAGCTGACTATTAGATTTAGATTTGTTTGATATTTAAAGCTGTTAGGACAAATTAACACTAAAAGTCACTGACTTTTCTCGGATGCTACTCCCGGTAGCATCTAAAAAACTCTTAAAATTTGTCATGTCAAACATACAACTAGAATCTTTTAGAGACTTCTTAAATAGAATAAAAACTTGAAAAAAAAGACTTTTATCTGCCAAACATGCACCTAATTTATTTGTAGTGGACCGCGACCTCGTTGGCTCAATGACCCAATCCTAAACCCGCACACAGAAAAGCATTAGATTTGTTTCAATTGTGGCCCTCCCCAAAACATTAGATGTAGAGAAACATCAATATGCATGTTTTAGTAATCCTTTTTTAGCATAGAGAGAGTATTAGAGCAATTAGCTACAAAATTAATGATATCAACATTGCTATACATACAAGTAATATATTTAATATTTTAAATTATAAATTTGTTTTTATTGAATCATAAACTAATTAATGTGTTTTTAAAATATATACTACCTGATGGACAGTGTACCCGGGGGGTAGCTTATCCGGGGGTTATTATGAGAATAACCTAGAGAAAAGTCAGAGCAAACAAGTAGGAGAGAGAGGCGATTATATTAATGAACTCGAGATGTTCTGGCCCTTTACAAGAGGAATAAGAGCTTCTATTTATAGTAGCAATAAATGCGATAAGATTACACGTGGCGATAATCTAACGGCCGAGGGGTCACCTCAATCGGGGTGGCACTGGCACTCGCATGTGCACCGCATTAAATGCGGTGGGTGGATGTGACGTCGCATTAAATGCGGTGGTTGGTTGTCTCCAAAGGGAATCTTCGATGATTGAGTCTGTTAGCCGAGGGCTCTTTACTCAGCCGAGGGCTTCGTGTGGCCGAAGGCATTGTGTAGCCGAAGGCCTGGTTCAGCCGAAGGCTTCCCTGGTGCCGAGTGCTCGGTAGTGCTGAAGGCTCCTGTTTTCTGTCATTTTCTCCCAGTAGCTTCGTATGCTCAAATATGGCTGTTTTGTGAGTTTTGGAGCCCTCGACCATATTGTCGAAGGCTACCCCAGGCGTTCCGTGGACCACTTTTGAGCTTGCCCGCTGTGTCTTGGGCCTCCTGCGCTTCTTGGGCTTGTTGGGCCTGTGATAGAGTAGTAGGAGTCTGTGGACCGGGGGTCCCTGGGCCATATACTCCATCACTACCTATGTCCTGACTTAAGGTTATCATCACAAAGTGACATCGTTATGTAGATAATGATTAAATAAGGTAATTCAATTATATTTTAAGAAATAGTTTTGATGTAAAAATATGATACAATATGATATAATATGATATAATATGATATAATATAATATAATATAATATAATATAATATAATATAATATAATATAATATAATATAATATAATATAATATAAAATAATATAATATAATATAATATAATATAATATAATATAATATAATATAATATAATATAATATAATATAATATAATATAATATAATATAATATAATATAATATAATATAATATAATATAATATAATATAATATAATATAATATAATATAATATAATATAATATAATATAATATAATATAATATAATATAATATAATATAATATAATATAATATAATATAATATAATATAATATAATATAATATAATATAATATAATATAATATAATATAATATAATATAATATAATATAATATAATATAATATAATATAATATAATATAATATAATATAATATAATATAATATAATATAATATAATGTAATATAATATAATATAGTGAGTCTTTGATGATAATTGTGATGTTATAAGAGAGATTTCTCAAATAGGACTAAACAGGGTTTGTAATTCCAAAATAGGACAACTATATTTTTCTTTCTGAAATAGGATTAAGATGACAATATTTAATGTCATCTTTTGGTCATGAAAGTATTTGGCAGTATTATACCGCTAAATAGCAGTATTTATTATAATTAATGACAATGTTTTTCAAGCATGACAATGATAAATCCTATATCGGGAAGAAAAACATAGTAGTCCTATTTTGGAATTCTCAAAGCCGTTTACTCCCATTTACAGCAATTTCCCATATTATAAATGTATTATTTTTAATATTTGATTATTAAATGAGAACTTAAACGTGCTAATTATTTCTCAAAAATGAATGTGAACCTTTATTTGGGACATAAAAAGGTGAGAATGTTAGGATGAGACGAAGAAAGTAGGATATTATTGTTCACATAATAGTTGTAAGTGATGTAAAATAATGAATTAATGAAATTAGCTATCTATTTATAAATGGTTAGAAGTTGAATAGTTAGGGTTTGTATATGTGAAGTTGGGGGAGTTGAAAAGATTTATTCTACCCTTTCAAATGCATATAAATGTTTAAGTATGCACATTGCTTGCCATGTACGTGTGCCTATTATGTGGTGATGTGAAATTTGTATAAATAAATGCTATATATGAATTTGTACTATTTATTATAATGTTGACACATGTCAAATTTTCCAATAAAGAGTGTTGCCACATGTCAAAAATTTATTCAAATACCTCTCTAAGGGTTTACTTTATTATATTACTAGTATATGAACCCGTGCATCACACGATAAAAGATGTTCTAGTATTTGTTAATAATGAAACAATATGAATGAACATATATTATATAATAGAAGGGATACTAAATTGCATGTGAACTCGTAAGTGTGCAACTCAATGAGTTATATTGAGTCGCTAAGAAAAAAATTACAAACACTAAAGATTCATCATCATTACTCCAATGTTGCAAAGGCTCTCACCTTCAATGGGGTAAGGGGTGTCGAATGTATAAGTTCTGTCCCTGTACTAAGACACATAGACACTCTTTTCGGAAGAAATAATATATGTGATAAATCAAAATATGTGATATTTTAGATCTTTGAGTAATAGTTTTTAATTATTTGGGTCATATATCGATACAACTTATGTTTCAGGTCCCTTATTGATGATGAACCTATTTTTAGACCTTGGTTTGATATTTTTTTAGAAGCCAAAAGTAGTCCATATATTCTGTATTACCTTCATCCATTTGACATTGTCAAATTTGAATTAGGTGAGTAAAAAATGTGAGTAATAAGAAAAGTAAAATTATTGGTTGAAATTTGAGCAGAAATGGAAAAAATAAGGAGGATCATAAATCAGTTACTTCGTAGTTCAATGAGAAAGTGCGGAAGTTTTTGTAATCATAAAACTGAAAGTTGGAAAAAATCATTTATAACTCTGAGTATTTATATTTCCTCCATATTCTTTGGTTTAATACATTTTTCTTTTTAGGATTTATTTTAATTTTTCTACACTTACTCTTTTTTTGTAGGTTTTTCTTCGAAATTAAAATACTCAATTACTCTTACTTTTTCTACTCATTATATTTCTTTTCATAATTTTCCATCATCTCTCATACTTTGATAATTTTTAGTCTAAAAAGCCAAAAGTTTGTTTTGTGTTACCCCGTCTCATTGGACATTGTGAACTTTGAATTAGGTGAGTAAAAAATAAAAATTAAAATAAAAGGTAAATAATAAGAAAAGTAAAATTGAGGGGTTCGAGTTTGGGCAGAGGAGAAAGAAATAGTAGAACCACAAATTAGTTACTCTGTCCTTCTAATTTTTATTTTCTCTTTCATACTTTTCAGCTCCTCTCTTACTTTTTGTACATTAATCATTACCCTATTATTTTTTCTTTAATATTGTGACATTGTCATAATTTGCCATATAGACATATTGTTGTATGTATAAACTATATAGAGTGTTTTATTTAAAACAACACACGGGGGAAACCACAATTATAGTACTTCGTAGGATACATTTACATTTAACACCTTTTCATCCACATAAGTATTTATTAAAAGGGAACATTTAATTTGTACACTCTAAAATCCATTTTAAATATTAATTATAGTCATGTGTTGATGCATTATAATCGTTCTCATTTGAAATTATTTCAAACCCTTTCACAATGTAAAATTTGGACTCGTCCAAAAGCCTCTCAAACTTATAATTCAACATCTTCTTGATTCCCTAGAATAAGCATTAGAGTGAATCATAACTTGTTAAGAATACTTGTTATGAAACAAATACTTGTTAAGAATAATAATTAATGATTAGTTAATTCATCAATAAAGTGAATTGGTACGTTTAGTAAACTGGAATTGGAATAGTTTTACCAGTTGATGAAGAATTTTAACTAAAGCATTTGGATAATTTTTTTGTCTTTACTTTGATAATTAATGTGTCTATTTCAGGTGTTATAATATATAAGTAGGCGGACAAAATAACCATTGCAGCAAAAGTAATAATAAGTGGGATAAATGCATAACCAAACATTCCAGCTCAACTGATTGTGAGGTTACCGTGCCTAGTGGGAGGTATCGAGTTCGAAACCCGCTAGGCACATAAGGGTTTGAAACTCAATAGAGTGAGTTTCAACCCTGATTACTCCAGACTTCCCTCGACTTCTAATTTTTCCATTTTTAGTCCTTGACTATTTTACTAGAGACACTTTTAGTCTCCGGCTTCAAGGTTTCCCACATTTAGTCTATGAGTATTGTCAAATTGACACCTTTTGTCCTCCCATTATGATTTTGACACAATAACTGGAGGACTAAAAAAGTCACTATTATAATAGTTGAAGGACAAAAAATGTCGCTTTTATTAAAGTTGAAGGACTAAATATGGAAATTTTCAAAGACGGGTACCAAAAATGTCTCTAGCGCAATAGTCAAGGACTAAAAATGAAAAAAAATCAAAGTCGAGTATCAAAAATGTAAATGACATAATAGTCGGAGGACTGAAAGTGGAAAAACTCTGTGATAATATGACATAAGTGATCGATGTATTATCAGGAGACATTGTTTGCTTATGAGGTTATCCTTTACGTTGTATACTTCTTCCCTCCCTTTTTATTTAGCCAAATTTGACTTTTCAAGTCAATGATGTTATTATGTTAAACTATAACCAATTGTATATATTTACACACGATACTATTGATAATATAAAAATGATATATGAATGTGATAAAAGTATAAATTTATTAATTTCACATAAATGAAAGTGTAGGAAACTTACCAAAAATGGAAGTATAGTTGAGTATTTTATAAAATGATAAACTTACCAAAAATGAAAAATTAGGAAACTTTAAATACATCCCAAAAAGAAAAGTGTAGGGACCTTTAAAGGAGTAGTGTGTTCTACTCCCTCCGTATCACATATATCTTCCCACTTCCAAAGTGGGTGCGATTAAAAATAGTGAAAGAGGATATAAGTTATTGAGGGTATGATGGGAAAATAGTGAAATAATGTGATTGAATGAAGAATAAATTCAAAAAAAGTAGGTGTAATAGTATATTATTTTTTAAATTATTGAGGATATGATGAGAATATTTAGAAATGAGAAGATATAATGTTACATCCAAAATGAGAAATAGTTTTTTTTCTTTCCTTGAGCCAAAAACAATGAGTCATTTAAACAAGGAGGTTCAAGCAGGAATGTACAATTTCCAAGGTTTACACTGGAGCTGTACGAGGGTTTAAGGTCGATGGGGTTGACCTGGAGCTGCCGGTGATTTGCAAGCACAATGGGGGAAGGTTTAAGGATCAAAGTGGTGTTCGAGGATGGGGACATCCTTCACGTTTCCCAGAAATCAGAGGGCCTGGAGAGAAGCTGGCTTCTCCTCAACCCCAAGCATCACACAACAATCTCTGAGTTCTCTTCGTATCTCCTCCAAAACTTCCAACTCCACAATTCCTGCCCCAATGGCATCCTTCTTTCAGTACATTACTCTCCCCCCCTCTGCGTGACAAACCAATAGCACACACACCACATGCATATGTGTGCACTAATGTTTGACAGACTGGCTGATGTAGCTCAATCCTGTCACTTTCAGTGATTGATTTATCTGGAATAGTAGGCAATAAGCTTATAGCATGCTTCCATAAATTGAATTGGTGTTGTTATGCCGATTTACTGTGTTTTCATTTTTATTTTTGGCTAGCATGGGCTTCTCATGTTTTAAAATGTCGGTAATTAGTAGAAAGGAACAACTATTAAGCAAAAGAATGGGTTTTTGGAAAGTGCGTTGAGCCTCGCAGCCCTATTAACACCTTTCATAAATTGATATGGTTTGGTTTTGTGAAAAAAGAAACTTAAAACGTATGGATTAGGGAATATCAATATGGTCTTGTTGATTATGAAATTAGATTATAATTGCTTTTCCTCAATTGTATCCAGATGGAGGGATATGTCTTACCACCTTTTGAGTCGACTTGTTTCTTCAATGATAAAGATGTAATCAGGTGAGTTAGATACGAGTGTAATAAACTTCTGTGAACTGTATGGTCCTTCTAAGTTCTAACATGACCTCTGTATTGTGTTAGTGTGAGGAAGAAGGGAGGCTCATTGACTCGTGTAGGTGATGCACCCAGTTATGTGGACAATCTCCAAATTGTTAAAAAAGAAAGTGTAAACTCCAAACCTGTGTGTCTAGGAAATGAGGTATTTGCCATTAAAACCGGGGGATATGAGATGGATGAACCTGAAAAGGAGAGGAGAGACCAGGTGCATGATTACAATTCACCTCCTAGTGATTTGCTGGCGGATGAATTTCCAGTCTCTAAGAAAAGGAAGGCTTCAGAAAAACTTAATAGCTTAAAGTATGCACTCTAAAAGCTCTATTCTCTATGTCAGTATTCCTTTTTCTATTTTCTAAAAATTCATCAAGAAAAAGATTAATCGTGCCTGGACTAGTCAAGCTTTAGATGGATAAATGACTTCATGAATACAGGAAGAAGAGGAAGAAGAAGAAAGAGTACCCTCAAGTTGCAGAGGGGTGCAACATTGATATTCAGCCAGAGCCGACTAAGAAATCTAAACGCAGTCTGACCGACAAGAAAAGTAGTAAAAAGCAAATGAAAAAATCAGAATCACACAAGATGAATGGGACTGAAAGTAATGGAGGTACTGCCAAAATAAGTGAAAGAAATGTCACTAAGCTTGACATGACTAAGTATGTGTTCTCACTCACATGCCTAAATCTTCTTTGGTTTTATGTGTTTGGTCCTTATGACTTTTTCCCATCAGCTGTTTATATTTTTATTTATACATTGAAGCTACATGTTTTGAAATGTTTTCCCAATTTGATTCTTGCATTAATTTTAAATCCCATAGGCACCTCCCATGTGGAGCTCGTATCTTGATGTTATCCTCCCAACAATGCCCCCCTCCTATGCTGTTTATATTTTTTAAATTACCTTCTGATATCCAAGTATATGCTGGAATGCAATAATGGTTTGTTGTTGTTGCGTTGTTAGAAATGATCAGATTCTTAAATCTGGGAAAGATTGTGTGGCTGTTACAGCCAAGCCAGAGGAAATGAAAAAGGTATTTCTAATCAGATCTTTGGATTATATTGAAGCTAATAAAAAATATTGCATTGTCAAATGTCAATGTTATTTTAGATATATTTTGAATTAGACATTGCTCTGAAGCATTTAACTCTGTCTGACTTTGTGTCTAAAGTTCTGTTTGGAATACTATACTTGCAATAGCTCACCACACACTAAATACCATGAAGTGCTGTTTTGGAGATTGTATAACTAAGGGTAACTTGTATAGTTGTATCCAAAATGACTTTCATAGTTCATAAGAATGTTTCAAGTGCATCCTGTTTTCCTTTGGACTATGTTATATTTTGTGCAATCAACGCTTTATCTCGTAGTGATCTCATATCAAACACAATTTAGGTTGTTATATCTGCTTGAGGTTGTGATTTTCCTGTTTTTCTCAGCTCCCTAGCAGGAGTTCGAGGCGACAATACGCAAAGAGGAAATTCAAAAAAGAAATGACTAAAATTCTAAAGGAAAACGAGAATTCTCAATTGGAGGTACTTGTAAGCAACATAATACACAAAGAACCGACTTTACTTTCAAGAAATTGTTGGCAATTTCTATTCCTGATTTCTTGATTATACAGAACACTTCGAAGGAGATTCAATCCAAAAATAGAAAGAGAGAGGGAGTTAGATTCCAACAAGGGCATGTAAGTAATTCAATATGCATAAAAAGTCCTCTTCTTGGAATTGACCTTTGACATATTATAGCCTGGGCCAGTGGCAATCTATAATCGGGTCCTTTGACAACCAGTATCCTGAATTTGCAGCGGAAGTGGAAGAAGGGACGAGCTAATGATCAAAGACATGAGGATGTAAGCCAACAAACGGATGTGTTAGTAAAAGTATAAACATATATGCATAAATCATCTATTTCTGGTCTGGTGATGATTTGGTTTGGGCCCATTGCTTGGTGCAGGCCATTTGAGGTCGGGTTGGGCCCATCGGCCCATCCGTTCAGTTCTTTAACCTGTTTTAGGCCCGTTAGTCTACCCATGAGCCGTTCCCCCCAGTTTAGGCCCTTTTCTATACTGATCAATCGTCCAACCCGGTACTGAGGGGGTGCATTGAGTATCCTGTATTCGTTATCTACTGTGTCTGAGTATTATATGAGTGTGAGGTAAATGGTAAACCTCACCTCTTGAATAGCTTATATCATGAATATGAGTGTGAGGGTTCATTTGGGGTGAGTTAGACCCAATTTAATTGCTTATTTGATGAATATCCAGAAATATTGTAAGCAGAAGCAAAGCCAAGGTGAAATTGAAGAAACCCCTGATCAACCAAAAGGACTTGTGCGCAATAAAATTCTTATAAATCTTAATCCTTAGTCACATTTACTCCCTCCCTGAGTCCCTGTACATGAACACACTTTCACGCTATTTTTGCAGTTATATTGGATGGGGTTGCTTTCCAAGGATATGGCTAAAGATAAAAGCAAGCCTGAACATGCTAATTCCAAAAGCCCTGTCCGTGATGAGCTTCTTCAGAGTAGTGATATTGATCATGAGGTTGTTCCTGTTGAAGTAAGGCCAGAACATATATGCTCTGAGCTTTCAGGGAAAGGTTTTGTACGCTTACGCTCTCATACTGAAATTACACTGCACAGATAGGCATTATCCTCTGTTGCACTCTTACATGTGCAGTTTGTTGTGCTCTGGCTTTTGTGTTTCATAAAGGGATTAAAGGCCTAAAGCTGTCATCTGATAAACTACCAATCTTAGCTTAACTGATAATCTTGAAGTTCAATAGTTGGACACTTCAATTCATATAATTCGGAACTTCTCTCACCTCCACTTATGTTTTATATTTTATGCACATAAATTGTCTTTCCTGTGGTTGGTGAAGTTCTACAAGTCCATTTTGTACTATTCTGCTTTGTCGATCCCCTTAGAAATTACATCTTAAAATAAATTATTGTCTATATTTCTAATGATTTTTTCCGTAGTTTTAGATGCATGCATATTATTATTCCTGCAACATGACCTGATTTGTTTCTGAAATGAATGCATATTAGCGTGCTCTATTATAGAGAATCTAACATGTGAAACTTTTCCGGTTGATGCAGAGCAAACTTTAAAAAAGAATCAAGCTCAAGAAGTAAGATTCTTTGCACGTTTAATCTAACTCTTGAGTAAAATTTTATTATTGCACATTTAGTACTGCATCATGACTGAGTTCTTTTAATACTTTTTTAGAAAAGAATGACCTTGAGCTTATCATTTGCAATTGCTAATTTATAATGTCATGCAAATTTTAACATAATTTTGTTAGCTGATTTTCTAATTTAATTATATACTTGCTACTTCATTTCCATTTTCAGGAGTAGTGAGAATGTCTTATTTTCCACTCTCCTTTTCTTTTATCGTTTATCTTCATTATCTTTTCATATTCTTATATTATTTTTATCTTCTAGCTTTTTTATGCCCTTTTATCTTTTTTTTTTTCTTTTATCTTCCTTATGTTCTTATGGTATTGTTATCTTATATTTATCTTTAGCTTATCTGTTTTATCTTACTTTAATTTTTATTTTATTTTTTCTCTTTTTCTTTTTTTATTCTTGTTTGTCTTCTTTTTTTGGCACTGATATCATGGTTCGATTCATGTTAGCCGACCCCAATATCTTTTGGGATTAAGGCTTGGATGTTGTTGTTGTGTTGTTTTGTGAATCTCAGAAACTAAGCAGCGAGAAAATTACAACTTCTCAAAGAACTGAAATTAATGAGCCTCATAAAGATCCCTCTGAAATATCAAGCGCTGAAAATTTTGCACCTGGTAATGGATCTATTGACTTTGCTAAACTTCCATCCCTCTCTGATGCGCCAAAGGTTAGTCTGTGTTTTTTTTTTTACTGAATTCAATTTTACTGCCTTTGGTTCATGGTGAATAAAATGCCTTTCTTAAAAAATGCCTTTCTTAAAGATTTTGCTGGAGGCTTATAATGTAATTAATGATGTGTGATCTGCCGCATAGCCTTCTAACACTACATATTAGGATAGAAGTATGTGTGCCAAATGGTATCCTCTTTATTGTAGGAAGGCGATGTGATTGCATACCGTCTACTTGAGGTATCATCCAATTGGACTGCTGAGCTTTCCCCATACCATGTATGTCATCGCAATTGTATACTTTTGTATTTTGGTCACAGGCGATCTGTTTTGACATATTACCTTTTTACTGAAGGTTGGCAAAGTATTATCATTCAATTTTAAATCAAGTAGAGCTTCATTAATGCCTGTTGCTGGATATCCATTCTATTCTACTAAAAATAAGCCTGGTGAAGATGAGTGCACAATGAAATTGGATAGTTCTCTTTATAGAGAGGATGGATCATTGGAGGTAATAGCCCATCCATATTTTAGGGGGAGAACTCTTATTTTCGTGTAGCAACTGCTATAATAACACTGTTATGCAGATAGATTTGTCATCCCTCGTTGATGTCCGGGCTGTAAAACCTCCTACCTTGCTTCTCCCTTTAAAAGTAGATTCAATTGGTAACACCAATGACAAGTCAAGACCTTCTGGTCAAGGTAACTAGCTTCTTCTTCTTTTCAAATCAAAGTGAAATACATATGAGGAGGATAATTTAATGCTAGCTGCACATTGTCGTTATATTCTGCACTGAAATTATTATTTATTGTGTTTTACAGAAAATAGGGACATAGTAAATCATGAAAGCAATATGTGTGGTGGTGGCAGCAGCCGAGGTATTGATTCAAGTCATTATGTTTTTCTTGGTCATTCGTTGCCTATGATGAAGATGGTGTTATACTGTCATTCATATTTCATATATAATAATAAAACCTAGTCTGTGTGGCAAATACTAGGAAAGCTGGAAAAGGAAAGAAAATGTTTAAAAAGGAAATCCACTTTCTTATCTTTAGGTTTATAATTATTTGTGTAAGATTAAAAATTTATGCATTTAGATTTGTATTATATGATAAAAATAAATAAATAAAAATGAGCGCAAACAAGCATTTAAAATAAATACTACGTATATTATATTTGAAACAAAATTTTATTTTCCTTAAGATTTTCTTTCCATCAAATATCTCCTATATTTTCATATCCATTTGGGTTTTTTACAAGAGTATTACTAGAATAAAACTTAATTACATGAATATGACTATTCATTACTACAACGTAGTGTTGTGGTAACTTACGTTCAAAATTTGAACATGAATTACTATGATTTCTTTACTACTCTAGTAACTAGTCATATTTTTGTAAATCATCTTTATTTTGGTCATATTTATGTAATTATTTCTATCCATTTTGTTTCCAAACAAACTCCTAATAATGTGGTACTCTGGTATATTTCCATCTGTAGAAAGTAGAGAGGACTTGTGGGAGCAACTCAGCGTGGCTTTATCTGCAAAGAAAGAACAGCTTTCCCAGCAAAGTAGCTGTTGGGGCAAGGTTATTCCAAGCAAGAGTAGTTGGTCATACGAAGCTTGTGGGTTACAGCCTCGAAAGGGCTTCTCCAGATGGAAAAAACAAGAGATGATCAGATGAGTAAGGGAGCACCATGTGAGACCTGTATGATGGAAATGGTGATGAGGATGAATCATTTTCATATTATATATTTGGTACATCTTTTATCTATTTCAGTCTAAAGACATGAAGCGAATTTGCTTGCCTGACTCGTGAAACAGATAACATAACCTAAGCATCGGCTGGGTTAGACCCAATATTTTCACCTGTAAATTGCCCATTCACATTCTATGCAGTAAGATAACTTGTCTCAGAAAATGAATTCAATCTTGTCCACACCCAACTTTATGAAATTTTAAGTGGTTCCATACATCCATGCAAAGATAAATAATGAGTAACACATTTAGCATTAATAATCTTAGAACAAGCACATGCATCACAAGTGTTTATCACTATAGTTCCGTCTTTGGTTGATGTGCTATCAAATTTTTCGTTGCATTGCTTAGGCATTCCGCGTTTGTTTGAACCGCACAAATTTCAAGTTTCAACTAGCACAACATATCCTGATAAGAGATTATTAACATTTCTTGTTGAGCCATATAATTTTCCTCATGTGTGTCATTACTTTAGAATACAGTAGTTACATCCATTTGATGTACTATAAGATAATGAATGGTGTCCAAGGCCATTAACGTTTCTATTGGTTGCTATTTTGTTCTGATATGAATAAATATCAAAACCAATACTCGTCTTTTAAATAAACTTTCATTTCATAGCCTCACTTCTTATCTTATTATTAAATAAAAGAGATCCATTTAGAACTATTTGGATTCCTACCTTAGGACATTCACAATGGTAATCAAGTTTCATTTTTTGGAACATAACTTGATATTTGCCTAGTATGAGGTGCTCTTTATGTTCTTAATTTTGACACTCGTTCTAGAACTTTGTTCATACCACCCATTAAAGTAAAATAAATGAAACTAAAAAACTATAAGGCGAAACACATTGCGTAATTTGAACATCATAATTGTGAAATAAAGTATAAATAATGTGACAAGTATGAAATAAGAACTTGACACCATTAATGTGGATGATCTGAGGTAAATTGATGAAGTTCCATGCTTCCATGTACGGTTCATCCTTGTAGTGTTGAATTCCCTTTGAACAGTTTCCTTCCATGCATGTATGGACCTCATAACCTCTAGATAACCTTTTGGGTGTTCAATTAGGTACATAAATGCGAATGACGTCACAAAGATCATATTTATATAACTTTTTAACATTTGCATTATTTGTGAAGTGTGAGGGTGTTCCAATTTGTCACAAAAACTTGTATATGTGTGTCCTGTTATTGTAAGAAAAAGAAAAGCATCATATCCGCATGATGTTCCAAGCACGCACGCATATTGTAGATAGTAGATATCCAGGTACTGCTACCTCCACACCATGAAATGATGCTCCATCCTTCACCAATGAAAAAAGGTATGAAGAGGCATGGACTGCAATATGGGCAACATTTAGATGTTTCCCAGCCATGCCTATAAATGGGAATGCTACTGGTTGCTGAAAACCATCATAAAGAGAGCAACAATACACTTATTGTGACAGAAAGTTTGAGGGTTGATTTTTGTAGTCGAGTGACATTGATCCTTCTTTAATTTGTTCTTGTTATATGAATAAAAGACTTTCAATCTTAACATGTCACATACATAATACTAACTCTGTCCCAAAAAATAGTTACAAAACTTTTTGGGCACATCAATTAGGAGTGTATGATAAAAAATATAGTGTTTTTTTTACATTTGCTGTAACGGTGAAAAAGTGACTTGAAATGGTGAAAATTGATTTATAATATATTTTATTAAATTAGTGGAATCAATTCGATAAATTGATAAATTGTTGGCTGAAACAACTGAATTATGAAAAAAAAATTAAATTTATAATATATTTTATTAATAGATTAAAGAAAGAATTATACGAAAAATAGTTAAAATGGTCTCTTATAACAATTTCATCCAATTGAACCCGAAAAATAACTTCACCTTTACTTATTTTAAGTATTTAACAATTCTTTTACCAAAAAAAGTATTAAACAATTAACTTCACCTTTACTTATTTTAAGTATTAAACAATTCTTTTACCAAAAAAAGTATTAAACAATTCAGTGTACAAAAATCAAAAGTTATATGTTTTGATAAGTTAGAAATATAGTAATTGCTCTAAGAGCTCGTTTTGTGACCTTGTTTTTCGGCTTATCGGGCCGATTTTGTAATAAAATATACTAAACTTTTTCACCAAACTGGTAACTTTAGATTTCACGCGTTGAATTGTGTAATAATAAGAAAAGGTAAGATTAAAGTTACTTTTCTGCCTGTATTGGCTGAAGCCTATATTGCACGGATACGTCGATACGACAACTTCAAAAATTATAGGATACGGGTATGGGGGTATATTTATAAATAATACTCCATCCGTCCCATTTTACCTGTCTTACTTTCCTTTTTGGGTTGTCCCAAAATAAGTGTCACCTTTTCCTTTTTGAAAAGAAATATGTAGTTCACAACATTTCACTTTACTATACTCAAATTCCAACCATAACTTTTACCTTTTCAACCACTTTATTAAAAATTGTGCCAAAACCAAAGGAGACACATAAAATGGGACGTAGGTAGTAATAATATAGGGTGTATTTTGCAAATATATATAATTCAGAAGTTCATAAGTAAAATAATAACAGTACCAAAATTAACAATTATAATAAAATTTCAAAGATTAGACTAAAAGAGCTAAAGTACTAATATTTCGATGTAAATTCAAATAACAAATTTTATTCTCTATTTGCACTTACATCTAAGTCTTTTAACAAGATTGATTTCAATTAATGCTCATCAAACAACAAATTGGCAAATTATAGCATTCCAATGTTTTCTATACTCCCGAAATCATCTTTACTAATGTTTGGCATCTTGTGATTGCTTGAGCGGCTATTAAATTTTTGTCATGTCATGTATGAAACAGGGTTACAGGGTTAGATACGTGTATCGATTCACAGATACGGGTGTTGGAAGTATCCATATTTTTAAAAATAAGTCTCATACTTTTAATAATTTACGGATACGGACTCAATATGTACATAATGCGTATCGGTGAGTATCGGTATCGTATACGCGGATACGACATCAGGGTGAAGTATCCGTGCATCACAGGCTGAAACTACTGTAGAGAATCATTTTTACTAATTTTTCATATAATCTTATCTTTATTTTATTAGTAAAAAATATTTTTAAATATAATTTTTAAATAAATCAGCAGAATTAGCCAACACAATCACTTCAGTCAGAATTTCATAAGTTTCAACAAAATCAGCCGATTTAGCCAATTTCGGTGTTATTAACAGGCTCTTGAATAAGACTAAAAGTTAACCAAAATGCACTAATAGGAACTATATACTCCATCCGTCCCGAAAAGGTTTGCCAAATTTTCTTTTTTTGGATGTCGTAAAAAGATTTGTCATTTCCATTTAAAGTAAGAAATATGTGGCTAAAATTAATTCTCTTTCCTCTGCACAAATTTCAACCACACAATTTTTACTTTATGAATCCATGTGAAAGTCAAAGTTGGCGAACCTTTTCGGGACGAAGGGAGTATGTTTTTAATTCTCTAAATAAAAATAAGTTATCCTATTAAATTATAAAATTCCGTTAATTAGGAATGAACGAATCTTATTTTGGGAAGAAATCTGCACACTTTGTCTTTATTTAACTCTTATTTAAGAAATTCTCTCTTAAAAATAAGGGTTATTATAGAAGCTCAAAATATGATTGTAGTGTTAATGACTCAAGACGTTTAAAAATGAAATACTACGAGTCCACGAAATTGTAAAAAAGGTCAAAAGTCAAGTATGAGCATGAGTGGGAATTATAAATTATTGACATTTTTTAGTTTTTAATAAAACATTTTATTTTTTAAAACAAAAAAATAAGCAACATGTCTGAAATGAGATTGCAATGAAATGAAGGGTAGGTGATATTTTTTTAATCAAAATGAAAATTAGTTTATTTTTTCAAAATTAGGGTATGCTCGTTTTTTGACCAAAGCGTAGACGCGATGAGTCTTGCTTGACGTACGCATATCACCGTTTACCGAAAACGTCACTTATTTTGAAATGCATGCACATAAAAATGAGGTGGAGAATTGGACAGATGGGTCAAAATAAACTTGTGACAATTGTGGCCTTTTGGGGTGAAATAGAAAACAAAACTTGGGTTTCTATTTCTGGTCTTCCGACAATGCGTATTGCTTGCAGCTGTAGATGGAACTTTCCAAGGTAGCCTTGTCCTAAACAAACAAGTGAAGTTTTTCAACAAATCTCACGCAATGACTTTTGCCTCTCATGATTCTGCAATCTGCATTGCTCTTTATTTCCTCTTAGCTCTGCATCTCTCTTTCTGCTAAATCACTTCCCAAATTAGCACCCCCATAAATAAAGAAAATAAAACCATCCATGAAGTTTATGAAACTTGGTTCTGGCCATGATGCCTCTTTCTGCATCATTGGTGCTGCTAGGTAATCCTTTATCATTCATTCAGTCCTCTTATCTGTATTCACAACAAAGTAAGATTCCTTATGTATGAATTTCTTTTATTTACTTGAAATGCAGAACTTTGCTCCCTGAAGTTTCAAGTGATCTTACAGTAGAAGTGAATGAAACCATATATTTACTTCACAAGGTAGCAATAGTTTAATTGCATCATAATATTGAATACACAAAATGAGTTTACAGGATAGAATCTGGTGTTAGAACTGATTTTTTTTGCTGCATAGTATGCTCCATACCTGATCATTTTTCTTTTGAATGAACTTTTTTTTTTGTGAAACAGTTTCCACTCTTCTCCAAGTGCTTGAGGCTGCACAAACAAGCACGTTCAGATTGGGCAGAAACCTCCGGGCAGGCCAGGCAGCCCCCGACAGTTGAGCTCCCGGATTTTCCAGGCGGACTCGAGGCATTTGAGCTATGCACAAAATTCTGCTATGGCTACACCATAACTCTCAGCGCCCACAACATTGTTTCCGTCCGATGCGCTGCAGAGTATCTCCAAATGACAGAGGAGATCGAGAGAGGGAATTTGATAAGCAAACTTGACACCTTTTTGAATTCATGCATTTTCCATGGCTGGAAAGACACAATTGTGACATTGCAGAGCACCACCAAGGAGGGAGGGTTGCAAGCATTGTCAGAGGATCTCAGGATCACCTCTCGGTGCATCGACGCCATGGCCTCAAAAGTCAGGGCGGCAAATCCTGGAAAGGCGAACCTCTCCCGGAGCTACTCCATTAGAGGAGGCAGTAACGGGCCAGAGAGCGGACAAAGGCAAAATAATAAGACTTGGTGGGGTGAGGATTTGGCTGAATTGGAGGTAGATTTGTATTGGCGGACTATGGTAGCTATCGGCGGCGGGGAGAGAGTTAGGGTTCCGGCTAATGTTATCTGCGATGCTTTGAGGATATACGCATCTCGTTGGCTTCCAAGTTTTGACGATTTTAGGTCAGAGGAGACTTCAACAACTAAATCAACCTACAAGCTTGAAGTTCTGGAGGCAATTGTGAGGCTGTTGCCGGAGGAGAAAGGACCGGCGGCGGTTTCCTGCGGCTTTGTGCTGCAATTGCTGAAAGCCGCACATTTCCTCGGAGCATCGAGCTCGTTGAAAGTTGAGATTACGAGAACGGCTGCCTCCCGGTTGGAGGACGCCTGCGTCGGCGATTTACTGGTTCCGGCATCATCAATGGACGACGAGACGATGTATGACATCGACATCGTGATGAACGTACTGGAAGAGTTCATGTGCTCGGAGGGGAAGAGTCCTCCGGTCGCGAGAACAAGGGGAAAAGGCGGGGACGATTCCTCCGAGAGAAGTGGAACCCCGTCTCTGGACATTGTTAATCTGGATGATTTCCAGGACATGAGCGTGTCCTCTTCTTCTTCATCGCCGGCTTCTCACAGCTCGAAGCTGATGAAGGTGGCCAAGCTGTTCGATGTTTATCTGCAGGAGATCTCCAGGGAGGACCCTAATTTGCCTCTTTCCAAGTTCACTACCATAGCTGAATCCATCCCGTATTTTGCTCGAGCAGACCATGACGATCTCTACAAGGCCATTCACATCTATCTCAAGGTACATCACATAACCATAGCTAGGGATTGGCGGTGAATCAAACTAACATAACTATAGTTTAGATTTATACTGCAGTAGAATAATACTCCGTACTCAATAAAGTATAGGAAAATGACATTTCTCCACCATTTTTATACGTCAATCGAATGGTTATGCAGAAACAATTTCAGTTTGTTTTGCGAAGAGAATTGTTTTTTGTGTCGAAACATATTTATAAAATATAAGTTATATAACTAAAGGTATTATGAATGTAGTGTTATAGTCACATTTTTATAAACATCATTTTAATTATAAATTTGAATCCTTTCATTACACATTAGTTTGTTATCTAGAAATTTTGGTCCAAGAGTCCGTTTGATCACACTGAAATCGGCTGAATCGACTGATTCTGCTGAACTTTAGAAAATTCTTGCTAAAGTAGCTGTATTGGCTGAATTTGCTTATTCACAAAAAAATATTTAAAATATATTTTAGTAATAAATAAAGAGAAAATAATATGAAAAAATAGCTAAAATTGTCATCTACAATAACTTCAGCCAATACAACCAGAAAAGTAACTATAACCTTATCTTTTCTTATTATTACACAATTCTGAATTTAAAAGTTAAGTGTTTGGTTTAAGAATTGACTGATAAGCCTGAAAAACTGAAAAACAAGGTAGTCAAACGGGCTCTAAATTGTAAATTTTAATACTCCGTACATAAAAACGGAGATCTCCATAAAAACGCTTATTACTTGAGAGTTGAGACGCGTATTTATATTAAAAAAAAATTACAACCAGGTTCTAAATTTGTTGATAAATTGTATACATGGAGCCAAAATGCATGTATTGGACAATATAGGGAAATGTTTTGGGGTTGATTTGTATCTTCATATTTGACTCGACTGACTTTGACCTTTTCTTTGACTTTTTTATAAACAGAGTCACCCGGAACTGAACAAGAGCGAAAGGAAACGAATATGCAGTACCCTGGACTGCAGGAAACTGTCAATGGAAGCCTGCATCCACGCAGCCCAGAACGAATTACTCCCATTAAGGGTTGTGGTCCAGGTCCTCTTCTTCGAGCACGCTCGGGCCGCTGCCATGTCCAACGGCCACCTACTGGAGCTGCCCAGCAACCTTAAAGAAACATGCATGATATCCAATGATGCTGATGACCACATTTCAGCCAAAAAGAAACTAAGCTCCCCTGATGATGATCATCATGGCCTGTGGAGTAGGGCTGCGTCCGGGCGTGATCATAATAAAGTGACCCTTAAAATGAAACTGGACGAAGACGACGATGACGAAATCGAGGATCAAATCTTTGCCACGGTTTTAAAGAAATCGTCTTCCAGATGTTTTAAAATTTTCTCACAGAGGTGATCATTAATGGGGTATGTGCAGGTTGGTTTCGGCGTCTATGCCTTGCTTTGGCTGGCTGGCAGGCAGGCAGAGTATGGCCATTTTGAGCCCTCCGATCAAAAATAAAAAATTAGCGGTAGAAAATTAAGGGGTTCATTTTTTCACAAATCTCGGGTTTTAGTTTTAATCGCTTCCGATCCCTCCATACTCTAAGGCAGAGGATCTGAATCCATACAGGTTATTAGAAAATGAGGCCGGGCAAAGTTCATAGTTTTTCCTCTGATCTACGAAATATTATCTGACCGATATGATTATTCGTGTCTTGCAAGAAGTTTTGTTTTGTTTTTTCTAATATTATTGTTAATCTTACCAATATGACTCCCTTCTCACTTAGATATAAATAGATCAGACTTTGATTGTAGCATAATTGTCACTTGATAGTGTATGGATTTATTATATAGAAATTTTAAAGTGTCCACCTAAATAATCTCCTCAAATTTTCTGTTTTTGGTTCTCTCTAAGATTCCCTCCCTCAAAGCATCGCTCTTGCAATTGCGGCGTCCAACTCTCTAGCTTTGTGGCTTCCATAATTTCATTTAAAATAACTATTCTTGCTAATTCCATAAACATTAACCAAACAATATTATAGCACACACTCGAGACAACATCATCTCAACGATGTAATTTTGGCTCACTGTCTCATTCTTCTCCCTATAATCATGTAATGGACAAATTGAAGCTTAATTCGATCGTATTGGTATGTATACTTATATCGTGATTTGAAAAATGAATAAATTAAAGAAGAGTAATACATCCGTAGTAGTATATACTACTAAAATACTACGTAAATGAAACTTCAACAAACAAAGCCTGCAAAAGAATGAAATGATTCAACAAAAGTCCTCACTCATCCGTGTGACAATTGTTGATCTTTTAACTAAAGGCATGCTACCCAACACATTTCATGATCATATAGTTCAAATGGGAGTATAGGACTTGGTACCATGATGTCACATCCATTAAAGTTCATCTATTATTTTCAATGAAACATTCATTTAGTTTGGTGTTTTCTCAAACTATTTGTGCACATAAATACGTAGTAATTGTTTGAGAAATACTTTTTTATTTGGACCTACATTTAACATATTGTTTAATTTATTTACTCTGTATCAAGGTAAGAGCATGTATGTGTTAAGAGATTTGATATGCTATAAAACATGGATGGTAATACTTGATGGTATATAGAGGACTTGTCTGCATGATTCATATATTTTATCTCTTATAATGTTGAGAAAAGGGACAAATAAGCCCATATACTAACAAAAAAAGATCAAATAAGTCCTTACATAGGAGACTCTGTCCGGCCGTCGCCATTTAGGGCGATTCCCGGTGCAATTTTTTTATGAATTTTTTTGAGCAACTTATTCATTACGTCTAGTTTACTCATACCAAATTTCAACTAAAACTTCAATCGGAAAAGCATCCAAATGAATTCTTAAAGATAACTGCACAATTAAAAGCGCAGTTATCTTCCAGAATTCATTTGAATGCCTTCCCGATTGAATTTTTAGCTAAAATTTGGTATGAGTAAACTAGACTTAATAAATAAGATGCTAAAAAAAATTCATCAAAAAATTCCACCGGGAACTGCCCCAAATGGCAACGGCCGGACAGAGTCTCCTATATAAGGGCTTATTTGACCTTTTTTGGTTAGTACGTGGGCTTATTTGCCCCTTTTCCCTATAATGTTTTATATGATAATGTGTTAACTCGATCAAGTGGGAGAGTGTTAGTTTTTCCCTCTTAATTATTACTCGTATTTAATTAATTGTCATCTTATCCTTTAAGTTGAGTGAATTATTTAAATACGAAGTATATGTATAGTAGGGGAAAATGTTTCCACTCATTGTACTACCTCCGTCCCGAATTGATTTGCAAATTTGACTTTTCTTAGTCAAACAGTTTCATTTTGTTCACTTAATTAGCATGCCTATTTTTAATTGTATTCTAATTTGGGGTTTACAACTTTGAAGAGATTTTGATATAGTTTATGAATATGTAAATTTTAATTATTAAAAATTGAATTAACTATGCATGGGGAGGATTGACTTTTATTATTGGTTGACCAAAAAATGTTGACTTTGCAAACCAAATTGGGACGGAGGAAGTACATTTTTTGTTTAGATAAGATTATATTAATCCTTATTTCATAAGTAAGAAAACATTAAGTTAATTCTTACCCCTGCACCTTTTGTGTTGCACGTTTGGAAGATATGTGATGAACAGAACCCAGTAAATAGATGCATTATTAGCTCTTATATATTTTGCACCATCAAGTTTAAGAGAAGAGTATGGGCTTGAAAGAGCTAAACAATTAAGGGTTGAACTTGAAACCTAAAAGTTGTTGATTAATTGAAATGGCTAGGTCAGAGGTATATAATCTGATCTCTTATTGATTCCGCTAACATCAAATCACCCTTACTAATAAAACAATGATCATTATATGCAGGGGCGTATCCAGGGTGGGGACAGGGGGGGCAGCTGCCCCCACTCAACCCCCACCCAACCCTATTATATATATATCCAATTTAAATTTATACATATATTTTTTGTTCTACATAATGTTTCTTATACAATTAAAACGAATATTTTTATCAAACTTGCTAGGGGTCGAGCGGAAAGAGTAGGAGCCATAAGATGTTCATTTGAGCTGAGGTTTGGAGTTCGATTCCTACCTGCGTATTTTTTTTTTTTTTTTTTTGTTTTATTTTTTTTGTCCTTGAAGCCTTAAGCAAATTCTAAGTGGCTATACATTGTTCTTTTTTTACTTTTTTCTTGTTGAAAAGCTCTAAACTACATCAATATAGTTACAATTCTAGTTTCACATACGAACTAATTTTATACATAATAAAACTAGTATTTTATTATACTTGTGAATTTTAAATAAAAATTAATTCTAACTAGATGTTCCTCCTTCCCTAGTTGATTCATTTATATATTGACATAATTTTGCACAAATTACATATTCAATGTGATACAATTATTTCTAACAAAGTGAAATTTAATTAAACATAATATCGTAATGTTTTTTATGAGAGAATATTTTGTTTTTTATAATTAGTTTTACATTTTTTTCTTAATTTGATTAGTCTGATTTATCTTGTAATTTTCTCTCTCTTAATCTAAGATAAATTCGCCCCCGCTGACATATTATTCTGGATACGCCACTGATTATATGACTATTATATAAATAATCTTTCCTGATGTTATAAAAATTAATTCTATTCAATAATAGAAAATACGGAGTATTACTTTTAATTATATGCATGTAATGATTATATTAATAATTTATTTGACACTTAATTTTATACTGCAACGACCATAACACCATACTCATACTAACTTCAATCATTTTTTAATAAATGAATTATTACTCTCAAAGAAAAATAATTTAGCAAAATTATTGAAAAAGACAAATAAAGTACTCCCTCCGTCCCTTAAATTTTTGCCATCTTTGAATTTTTTGGTCTACAATGTTCAACTTTGACTAACTATATATTTTTATAGGAAGTTATTTATAATATAAAAATGATATGAAAATGTTCTTTATTTTCATATACGTATAAAATTTTTAACTTCCAAAATATTATACTAATCAAAATCATGTTCCAAACTTTATCGCCATTGCCTTGAAAAGTTGACAAAATTTAAAGGGACAAAATAGTACGATTTAAATTTTAGTAAAAAGTCTGAATTAGTATAAACTTCATAATTTTAACCTAGATTTTTAGGACGTTAAAGGAAAATAGGACGGATAACTAACATGAGGCCCTAGAAGGCTAGAACTCGTGAGATGAATAAAAAAGTGAGACAAAACATATACGGAGAATAAAATGATGATACGTTGGGTCAAAAGATAGGAATTGCATGCCCGTCTTAATAATATTATTATGATAAAATTATAAAATTGATATAATTAAGTTGGTGTAGCTCAATCATTTGGGCCCATGCATGTTGCTTTGGTCTCTACCACTTTCTTATCGTAGAAAAATGGCCCATTTATCGCGTATTACGATTGGACAGTCAACCACTAGCTTAGCAAACGCATTTGGACAGCAAATTATCGTAAATTTGCAACAGTCAAGTCAAACATGATTTTTGTGAAGCATTCCTAATTGATTAGAGCTGTCTAGACCAAGTCAATTGAACGTTTTCTTTTCAACTGTTTTCAGTCCCAGACCAGACCAGACTTAAACAGACCAGACCTGACCAGACTTAAATAGACCAGACTTAAACAGACCAGACCAGACTTCCGTAGTTATAAAATACACAGAGACCAGACGTTTACCAGACCAGACCAGACAAGTTCAGACCAGACCAGACCAGACCAGACTTAAACAGACCAGACCAGACCAGACAAGTTCAGACCAGACCAGACCAGACCAGCAAATTTCAGTCCAAAAGAAAACATCCTAAGATTATGTTACATATGGAGTATTTCTAATTAAATTTATACTCCCTATATTCTTAAATTACATCAAAAAGATTATTGCATATTTCTAAATAGATTTCATTCTTACATTTTTTATCTACCTCAATGTAGAACTCTTTCTTTTACTTAGGGAGTGTTTGCAACAACTTAAAAAAAGTACTTCTCAACTTTTGACTTAAAAAAGCACTTATTTACCAAACACTACTAACTTTTACTTTTTCTCGGCTTGCGTGTGAAAAGTGTTTTTCCCTTTTCTATTACACAAAAAACACTTATTTTACCAAACACTATCAACTTTTACTTTTTAAAATCACTTTTTTTTTCTCAAACACTATCAACTTTTACAACTAATAACTTTTTCCTTACATCTCCAAAAATGTTTTTTTTTTAAGTAGAAGCAGTTGCAAACGCTCCCTTAGACCATTTGGAGTGGTTGAGAGGCCAAATTGTTAAAAATGGACTTCGTCCATATGAGAATAGTGTTTAGACTCCCACTTTCCTGCATTCCAGCACCGTTAATAAAATACACTCAACATACGAAGTATATTTTAACCTATCAACTTAGAAAAACATTAATTAAATTATTATAAGTAATGTTTTCCTTATAACTTTTTCTCTGAATAATTATGAAATAAAAAAATACATATTTCGATGTAAAAATATATAAATTTAATTAATTTTTTTAACGTTTTTTGGTTAACAAAATATGAACTTAGTTCAAGTAAAGTTCGATTATGGAATATTCAATTATTTGTGAAGGCTCCATGAATTAAAAATTTGTGTTTCATGTTTTTCCGGGGCTCAAGAAAACTTCAACAGTTAAAACTTCAAAAAAATCATTTTATATATTACATATTGGTGTCATATGAAAGATCATAAAAATTTATGAATTTTGATATACTTTTTGAAAATTTTGGATAAAAATAGAAAAGTTATGTAGTGCAAGTTTAAAATTTTTTAGGATATTATGATGCATGGATGACATCAGCATGACATCATCCGCACCAAAAAAGCAACCCAAGTCCGTCTTTTTTCTCTTCTTTTTCTTTCCTTTTCCTTTTCCCACTCCTCTTAACCAACCCTCTATATTTAACCCCCTCCATCCCCTTTTCCATTTTAATACCCCTTTTAAACTACCACTACACACAATTAGGAGTCCAAAAATATTACATTTAACTTTTTGGACTCCTAATACCTCACCACTTTAAATGGTCTTATGACATAAAATAGAACTTGTCTATACAATAATAGTATAAAATTAGGAAAACTATCAAATAGACCCCCCGTACTATATTAAAAATGGAGATTAAACCCTCGTACTTGAAAAACACTCAATTGAACTTTCAAATTCTTAGGGTATGTTTGGGAGTTTGGAGGGAAGGGGAGAGAAAGAAAGGAAGGGGAGGGTGAGGAAGTCCTTCTTTGTATTTGAGAGTAATAAATTTGGAAGAAGAGACATTTTGAATGAATTATAATTAAAATCACTTTGACATACGACAAACTCAAATAATTGAACTGATATTTATTTTTAATTGAACTTTAATTACCATTTTGTCAATTATCCTTCAAACCCTTCAAATTGGGGGAACTCAAAAATTGAGCATTTAGAGGGTTTTGGAGGGTCACCAAAGCCATCCAAAATCATCCTCTCCATTTTATAAACTCCCAAACAAGATTAGGAGGGTCATAAACCCCCATCAACCTTCCCCTCCCTCCAAAATCCAACTCCCAAACATACCCTTTTTTTGGAAGAATTCGGCTTATATTGATAACAAATAATTCAGAGTATGGGTAAAATGACAAAAAGAAATCTGACAACCGTTATCCCGCGAACCATACTTAGAATTAATCACCTCCAGAGAAGCAATATAATTCGCTGATCCATAAATGGGAACCCTAGAGCCAAAAACGGTCACCGTATTCCTCTCATCCCCCATATCCAAAATCAATGTCTTACAATCAGGAACACTAAAGAAAAAACAAACACCACAACGGAAATAGAAATCACTAAAAAAGCAAACAAAACAAAAAATGAAAGACTTCTGTCTCATCCAGCAAACTCGAACAATCCCTCGGACTTGCGGCCTTCATGCTTCCTTCAGCAGCTTTAACGGGCTTAAAGAGCAAAGCCCGCCTCCTCCCCATTTTTTGCCCCATCCAAAGCCATGTTGTCCTCTTCTTGTACCTTCTCTGTCCGAGTCTCCCATATTTTCCTTCTCTTTGAAACCTCTTCTTTTTATTCCTCATCTCTTCCTTTGGTAATGCTTTGGGCTGATTCAGTCGTTGCCTCTTTCTCTTTTTCACCTAGCTTCTCTTCCGATTTATATGCCCTTGTATATCCACCTGTTCTGCCAGAGCTTGATAAACCCTCCAGAAACCATTTATTACCTCTTGTTGGGCTGGTCTTCACCCCGCTTCCTGCTCTAAGATGGATTCCAAATCTTTTTTCTAAAACTAAGCCTTCTTCATAATTTAGAGGACAAAAATTATCTGAATGTCCAATGAAACCACAAATGAAACCAAAGTTGGGCAGTCTTTCATATTTGAAATCTGCCCAAAAACTTTTGCCATCTTTTTTCAGATTTGTCCCTGTGACACCCCCAAATTTCCCACCCAAAATAATACTTTGAAATAGAAATGAACTTTTATTTATTATTTAAATATTCAAATGTTTGCAGCGGAAATAAGTAAAATGAAGGAAAAGGGGTATGTCACCGCCACATCCAGTCCGTGAATGAGTGGATGTTAAGGCTATCTACCAAAACATGAGTTTAAATAAAAATCAAGATGTTCGAATCATAAGCAAATATTAAAGTTTATTCTAGTGAACTACGATAAGGTCTTCTAGTTCGCGCTCTCAAACATTCCAGCATCAAAATCAACATGATCACCTCCTATTAGAAACGAGCAAAAGAAAATAAAAAGAAAACAAACATTAGCAATAATGCTAAGTAAGTTCCACCTAACCTTTTTAAAATAATAATAAATAATATATATATAAGTTCGTACAACCTCATAAAATGTTTTTCAAAACACTTTATAAATTATAAGTAAATGATATCTATACAAAATCCCAACCACACAATTTGCAAATACCATAATAATTCCAAAATACATGAAAACCCCAAGATTCTCCTCTTTTGAATTTCTCCCAAAAATCACTTTGTAACTAACTCCCTAGTACTTTAGAAGGGCGGTGCTCAATACTTTGGTTGAGCCCGGTGGTCCGTTGTTATGTACGGCCACCCCGGGACTATTGCCGGTACCACAACTGCTCAATGGAAACGGAAACAACTACTTTAAGTGTGCACACCCCCTAAAGGTATTCCAAGCCCTCCGGGTTAGTAAGTCGATCCGGGTAGCCGGGATGTTTTCTACCAACTACCCCACCTCAAAAACTGAATGATTAGGAGCTACTACTACCACTACTATTCAAAAGCCGGGATGTTTTCTACCGACCGTCAATTCATCTCAAACCAAAACCAACAAAATTGAGTAGTAGTAGACCTAACCACCCTCCACATTTTAAGGGACGTGGAAAACCGACACCACGGATTTCTCCCGTGATGCTCACCCTTTATGAAAATATTTATTTTTCTTTGTTTTCTCAAAATCAATCGAAGTTTATACTTCAAAATTTTCCTTTTTGTCAAACCCCCACAAAGATAATAAATTACGTACTATTACAAAATCTCCCAAAATCGTATATAATAACTCATATTAACAAATCAATATATCAACTAATATCTCAAATACAACCCTTTCATATAATAATATTTAATTAAACTCAGTACACATAAATTAAATTCTCAAATATGCACACAAAAATATTCAAAGAAATCACGAAGCAAAAGAACTAATTTCGGTTGACGTGAAACTTACCTTAGATCCTGGTGCTCCTAATTCTCTTCCTCAATTCCGGTCTCTATATAATCACCTTTTTAATTAAGATGATATAATTAGTCACTTATACTATTTATCCGATTTCCCCCCTTTTATTTTATTATTCGAGTTTATTTATTAATTATTTAATCACTTTTATTAATCAAGTCACTTTATTAATTCGGCCAATATTTGAATTAACAATCCGAATTGTATTTACTTAAAACAATCAAATTACCGTACTTATACTTAATCAACATTAATAGCCAATTTGATTAATCATCATCAACTTAATCTCATTTTATTAATTACCCAAACACTTAATACTTCCGTAATTATGTTAATTTTTATTACTCTACATCAATTAATCCCATAATTAGTAACACTAATATCTATCAAATTGTATTTAATCTACTCATGTTACTAAATCCAAATAAATAATTATTATTTTAATACAATATTTGTTTATTAGCTTTTATTAATATTCAGTCCAGCCTAAGTATATAATTAAGAGTAATCGGTATTACTAATATTTTAGTTCGAAGTCCTGATTCGGTACTCCTAATTAATCCATTAAAGAAACAAACGTATAGTAACCCCATTCTTCTAACCCATTTATCCTCATCATATCATTATTACTATAATATCATTATTTATGATTATACTGTTAATAATTATTATTATTATACTAGTCTAGGTCCATTTAGCCATCGGCCTTATCATTTTAATATAGCAGTCCAATATCCAGCCCAAAGTCATAAAACAACTTTCGTATACTTCATCTTCTTCCGCAGACTAACACCGGAAAAACAACGAACGAATGCTGGGCTACTGATTTAGGGGAATTACGGCCTTACCTAATCGAAGACAGATGGGTGCGACTTTCAGAAGTTGGTTGGAGGCGGCGGCAGAATCTACTTCGTTCTTTGAAGTAAAACCCAGTTCGGCGGCCACTCCGGTGAACTCCGACAAAGCTTTTCTCCCTCGTTTCACGACCGTTGTCAACGATTCTTTCTCCGTTGGATTCCCCTTTCAGAGTGGAAGATTTTTACAGTGTTTTCTCGGTTCGGTTTTGGCTAAAACGAAAGGTCGAAAATAGTGGGTGTGTGTGTGTGTATATATCTATATATATATGTTGATCAGCTCGGATAGCAGGTCACGAAGGAAACTACTTAGTTAAGCTCAGTTTTGGTGTAGTTGAGAGTGCAGGTCGGGGCCGGTATTTAAATTGATAGGTAGGAGGTTATAGTTTTGAGGTTGAGCGTATCCCAGTTCGTATATACATATACATGATGTATTACTTGGAAGATTCTCAGTTCATTCCTATCTGAATTTAACCGGTAGTTATAGGGCATCCCATGTGGGTGTATTTTATTTTTATTTATTTATTTATTTATTTATTTATTTATTTATTTATTTATTTATTTTGGCCATATTTGTTGACATCTCCGACAACGTATGTGTGCGAGTGTGCAAGGCATATGGCTACCATGTGAGTGTTGATATAGAGCTAACTAAAATACACTCCCAGTACATGTGATATCTGCGACTGCATCTGGCTCTTATATTGGTTTATCAACTTGTCAACTTGGTTGTAGACCCATGTATGTGTGCCGGTTTACATGCGTTGTCCTGCATGCGAACATGCCGGTATCATGCATGCATTAACATATCATATGTATTATTATTATGTAGATTTATTAGGTGCATTTTTTTTTAAGTTAACCCTTTGCTATTTTGTATTTGCAAGCATTGTATTTTCATACTCGTATTACTAGTTTATATTTTTGAATTAAGTTCTTAAAATGTCACTTTTATTATTAACATTTTATCTGATTAAAATGTCGCTAATGTTAAAATTTAATTTGATTTTTTTTTTACTTATTAAAATTCCTCTTTCGTAACATTTTATCTGACTAGTAAAATTTACTTATTCATTTTATTTAAATTTTCGAGGTGTCACATTCTACCCTCCTTAAAAGATGCTTCGTCCCGAAGCATAAGCTAATAAGATATCCTTTAATATAATTTAAGAGGTATTACATTCTACCCCTCTAAAAACAAGGTTACGTCCCCGTAATCAAAATATTACCTTAGCCAAATAACTCAGGATATCGTTTTCGCATGCCATCCTCGGTCTCCCAAGTGGCGTTTTCGGCCAGATGGTTGGACCATAACACTTTAACCATCTTAATAGTCTTCTTCCTGGTCTCACGTGTTTTGGTGTCAAGGATCTGAACAGGTCTTTCCTCATAAGTCAAAGTTTCGTCCAACTCGACCACCTAATTCAGTCGAAATTAGACATGTCGAATTTGATTTTGAATATTGTAAGGTTATTATTTGTACCTCAGGGTTAAGGATATGTGATTCGTCGCGAACATACTTCTTCAATTGTGAAATATGGAAAACGTTGTGTACCTAATTATATTACACGTTAGTATTTGAGAGGCACTTACTATTACACTTACCATCGAGAGGTTTAAGGTGTGTCTTACCTTAGCCAACTCCATGGGTAAAGCTAAACGGTATGCCAATCGTCCCACTCGTTCGAGGATATCATACGGGCCGATGAACCTTGGGCTTAGCTTTCCCTTCTTTCCGAATCTCATTACTCCCTTTGTCGGGGAGACCTTGAGTAGGACTTTATTTCCCACTTCAAATTCGGCTGGCTTCCTCCCCAAGTCTGCATAAGACTTCTGACGATCTTGTGCAGCTTTCATCCTGGCTTGGATCAGCTTCACCTTCTCTATGGTGTCATGTAGGTACTCGGGTCCTAGCACCACCTTGTCTGTTAAGTCGCTCCAGCATAGTGGACTTCTACACTTTTGACCATATAAAGCTTCATACGGGGTGATGTGAGTTTTCTCGCACTTAAAATAGATCGTAATATAATGGTGTATGTACGAGTATCGTCTCCACAGGGACGGACAAAAGGGAATCAAGAATTAATTAAATTCAGCGATTAAAAATAAATAAATAAAAATGCGTCGTGCGAGATTGGTTGGTTGAATAAAAATTAAACTAATGCGAATGAGCAATTAAAATAAAAGATTGGTTTCTTCTTAATTAATGACGAAGGAAACAGGGATTGATTCCGGGGTAACCAGATTTCTGGCAGATCAGGTCTAATTACATGAATTTAATTTAATTGAGCCTAGCTAATAATCATTACTAAGTTCTTACCGCTCTCGCGGCGTAGAGTACAATAATTTAGGGGACCAGGCTGATCTCTCATGCGACAAGATCCTAAATTATTGCCAAGACGAGCGAGCTTACGGCCCCTTAATCGTTACTAATCTCTTAGAGAACGATTAAGTGTGTGTGAATGTGTCCAAGAATAAACTAGATCTCTCTTAATTTATTCTACAAGCAATTGTAATTCTAGCCGCGGTTCCAGGTTACAAAAGATATCAGTTAAATTATTCAAACACAAATTAAATGGCATTCATGCAATTAAACCAACAAGAATCTAGCCATCAATCATGATTAACCCCTTCATCAACCCCAAATCCCTAATTAAACTACTCACAATTCATAATTGAAGAATCAACAGAATTGAGATGAATAGAAATAATTGTCATTAATTAAAAAGATGAACTTACAAATAATCCCAGGGTTTTGGAAGAAAATAGCGTAAAAACGGTGTTAAATTCGTCCCTAGGCCTCTCCGTAATGTTCGTAACCATCAAAAAGGGTTAGGGAGGCCTTATTTATAGAAAAAGGGGGAAAAATATGAATTCGGGTCGATTTGGGATTCAAGTTTGCGTCACCCGGTGCTACGCACGGCGTGCGTCCCCCCTACGCACGGCCGTGCGTAGCTGGCAGTAGCTACCTTGCTTTTCTCGCCTCAGACGCACGGTCGTGCGTTCCCCTACGCACGGCGTGCGTAAAACTTCCGAATTTGACAAAACTTCCTTCATAAAAGTTGTAGATAATGAAGTCCTCTATCCACCCCAATTTGCCGAATGTGATTTGAATCATCCAATCAAGAGATATGATCAAAACGGTGGAAGGTGTCTTTCTGAAATCGCAACAGAGATCATCTGACTTCATCGTCTGTTTTCACCTTCTTCCTCTAATATTCTCGCAAAGGTGTCTTCATATGATTTGTAGCCCTTGAAGTTGGCTTTCTTATGAAACTTGAATCGTGTCCATTGGTTGTTCCTACAAAGAGATAAGCTTGAAAGATTGACAGAAGGTCATTCTGATCGTCGTTTTCAAGCTTCATTCATCTTCTTTTGATCCCGAAGCCAATCCTAGAGCTCTTTTTCCTTCAAATCTTCATCGTGAATCTTCCGGTGACCTCCAAAGCTATGAAATCATTCTCAAATGCTTCTCAAATCATCCCGATTGTTCCTCAAGTGCCGGTGTCGGGCTCAAATTCCCTGATTTTGACTACAAACAACACAAAACTCGAACCAACGCTCGGTAAACATAACTTGAGCTAAAATTGAGACTTGCAACACCTTAAAGCTAGGGAAACCATCAAAATCCGATCTCAACACACATCAAATGCGTGTCAAAATACGGACTTATCAAATTCCCCCACACTTAAGCCTTTGCTTGTCCTCAAGCAAACTGAACAACGGGACTTACGATAATCACCACACGGAATCAAAACAATTAGCATGCACACGTAGTTAAAGGGATATTCAAAGAATAGGCAGACTAAACCAAGAAAATTCTTCCCTAAACTACATCTTTGTACTCTAGCTAAAATATTTGACAAAATTATTCACAACATCCTCAAAGTAGTGACAGCACACACAAATAAACTAGCTACCGATCAGAAGGACTTGTGAAAATGGTGGTGAAGGGTGAATGGTAACAATAATAGTCCCTTTGTTTTGAGAGATTGGAATATTCTATCAAAGACTCAATGTATTCAGGAATTTCAGGGCTATTCTTAGGATCAAGGAACTTAGTAGGCCACAATTTAGGAACAATCCTTTAAACCTATGCAAAGAGTAGACATGGTGTACAACTAAGCTAAACCGTCTCGACACATTTGTGCTTTGACGTATACTTGAAGTACGCGAAGGACTAAAGCTAATTTTTGCAATAGCCTCCAAGTTCATTTAATTAGGTTCAGTTTTCCTTGTCATGTTGGCACGAGAACGCCGTTTCTTTCGAAAGATACCCAAGTCTCATCTTACGCTTTTTGACCGGGGCTCCCATTCTCTTTTTCGTAAGGCAAGAGGTCTAGTTATATTAATTTTTCACCTTTCGGATTCTCACTAGACATTACCCCATTCTAATCTCGGCTTCACCAAGGAAAAATAGCAATTAAGGTTCATTTATTTAAAAGTGAATCCATGTCTACAATGCAATCCTCGAAAGTATCAAATTCCTACAAAGTGACTGCTCTTATCCCATTTGGGGCATAGGAACAGTGCCAAAAATGGCTCCTACACAAAATTCCCTAAACTTAGCAAATTAATCCCTTAATTCCCTAAACATCAAGACTAAGTCAGAAATATTCACGGGTAAGGAACACAGGCCATTTGGCTATGGAGCTCAATTAATTGGGTAACAAAGAACAGTCAGGCTCAAAATGGCTTCTCCTAAAGGGTTCTTTCAGGTGGGTGGATGATTATTGGAAAATTCAATGGGTGACTAATGCCTTCATCCTTTCAACAACTAGATTACCGTGCAAGCAATTTAAGCCTAAATACTTTAAGAATGTTCTAAAAGCATAGTCAAAACGCTAGCCAGCTCACAAAGACACAGTTTAAAGAAAAAATTTCAAAAATTTTGACATGAATTTCCTATGAATTCATGTAACAACTACTGCCCATGCTAACTCTAAAAATCACATGTAACAACTACTGCCCAAATGCCCAATTCACTCCCCCACACTTAAACTTTGGCATCGCCCTCGATGACCAAATATGCACTATGCACTAGGGGTAAAGAGGAAAGGGTCACACGTGCTCAACTTAACTCAAGTCATTATTATAACAAGCGAGTAAAAGAGTCAAAGAAACTTCCCTATGGCGCTGGTCGGTGCAGAACTAAACTGAGTCAATGTAATCCTCGGCACATCACCCATATAACAAGACCCTGAGCTGCAACAAAAACACAAAGCAAAACAACCAAACAACAAACAAAGCAAAAGTAAAAACATAAGCAGAAATAAGCTCGGGTTGTCTCCCGAGAAGCGCTATTTTTAACGTCGTGTGCCCGACGATACCTCATAAGCTCTCAAATAACAAAGACTGTAATGGTGCACTAGTAATCAACGTTTCCAGCTTCCCCTCAACAAATGCCATTAGGTGGCGCAGATTCTTAAATTCTCGAATATGCGTAGGCAGCACATGGTCTTCATAACCCTCATCAGCACAGAAGTGAAGGATGAAACTCTCATCCTCTTCAGGTGGATAGGAAACATGAGTGAGAACTTTGATTACTCTAGGTATCACCGGAAGCTCAAAAGATGTCTCAAAGCAAGGAGTAGGAGCAACACCGTAATCAAACTGCACCATAGAAAAGTCCTCTTCTTCCTCACAGATATCATGAACATTCACAACCTCTCCTCCGGACTCTGTATCACTCTCCATGAAGCCATCCCAACTCTCGTTAATACCTAAACCTACCTCAGTAGCACAATCATCAAGACTGATCTTCTCCTTGCACTCCTCAGGTGCTGAGACAAATGGTAAATCAAATGGCTGGGGAGTTTCTGTATGAAAATCACAGTGATCAGTGACTTCATCAGTTACAACTTGTACCGTTTGAAACTTTTTCCTGTATTCTTGGAAAAACAACTTAACACTACTATCTTCTTCATCATCTTTAACCATAGGTGGGTCTTCAAAGGCATCAAGAAGTGTATCATCCATCATATTCCCACTATCATAGTCTGACTCGCTCACGTGATCATCCATATTGGTCTCCTCGGGTTGAGCGTCTGTGTCGCTAGGATGAGATCTCTCGGACTCCTCAGATAAAGCCTTTAAAATCTGCCCCAATTGATTCTCCATGTTCTGCCTCCTTGTGTTTGCTTGCTGTTGAATTGCCATGCTCGCCTCAATTTCTTGCATGAATTGCTTGAGTGTTTCTTCCAAGTGAGACAGCTTCTCTGAAATTATCTCTTCCACTTCATCCTGTGGTTCATAGCTCGGCAAAGACGTAGGAGTGACTGAAACATTTGTGTTCGTAAATTGTGGGGAGGAAGAAGTGGGGTATGCAGTTTCCCGGAAAGGATGGTCATATAGAGGTTTGATGGGGCAAAGACATAAATGGTGATCTCCTCCACAGAAAGAACAAATGCTATCCTTAAAACATTCAGATATTTCCTCAGGCGTTTTATTTAGAAGCATAAATTCAAGAATGGAGCCTGGTCTTACGCTTACCCAAGGGTAATGTGATGAAGGATAGTAAAAATCAGAATGAAAGGGTTGTGTGGTTGGAGTGTATGGATAAGAAGGCTGAATATTTTGTGGTGTAGAAGAGTAATTTTGATGAGGTGAGTAATATTGAGGAGGAGGAGGAGGAGGAGGAGTGTAAGGAGGGTATGACGTATATGGTGAATATTCCATGGAGGTTTGAGGGTAAGGAATTCCTCCAGGAATTTGGCTGAATAGGTTCATCTCATGCCTCTTAGAAAAATACCTGAAAGGTTAGCACAGAAAAATCCTACGAAGAACTAAAAAAAAACTAACTAAAAAAAAACCTCGCTGAAATTAATTAACCCTTAAAACCGACACCCTCCCCGGCAACGGCGCCAAAAACTGATGTGAGTTTTCTCGCACTTAAAATAGATCGTAATATAGTGGTCTAAGTACGAGTATCGTCTCCACAGGGACGGACAAAAGGGAATCAAGAATTAATTAAATTCAGCGATTAAAAATAAATAAATAAAAATGCGTCGTGCGAGATTGGTTGGTTGAATAAAAATTAAACTAATGCGAATGAGCAATTAAAATAAAAGATTGGTTTGTTCTTAATTAATGACGAAGGAAACAGGGATTGATTCCGGGGTAACCAGATTCCTGGCAGATCAGGTCTAATTACATGAATTTAATTTAATTGAGCCTAGCTAATAATCATTACTAAGTTCTTACCGCTCTCGCGGCGTAGAGTACAATAATTTAGGGGACCAGGCTGATCTCTCATGCGACAAGATCCTAAATTATTGCCAAGACGAGCGAGCTTACGGCCCCTTAATCGTTACTAATCTCTTAGAGAACGATTAAGTGTGTGTGAATGTGTCCAAGAATAAACTAGATCTCTCTTAATTTATTCTACAAGCAATTGTAATTCTAGCCGCGGTTCCAGGTTACAAAAGATATCAGTTAAATTATTCAAACACAAATTAAATGGCATTCATGCAATTAAACCAACAAGAATCTAGCCATCAATCATGATTAACCCCTTCATCAACCCCAAATCCCTAATTAAACTACTCACAATTCATAATTGAAGAATCAACAGAATTGAGATGAATAGAAATAATTGTCATTAATTAAAAAGATGAACTTACAAATAATCCCAGGGTTTTGGAAGAAAATAGCGTAAAAACGGTGTTAAATTCGTCCCTAGGCCTCTCCGTAATGTTCGTAACCATCAAAAAGGGTTAGGGAGGCCTTATTTATAGAAAAAGGGGGAAAAATATGAATTCGGGTCGATTTGGGATTCAAGTTTGCGTCACCCGGTGCTACGCACGGCGTGCGTCCCCCCTACGCACGGCCGTGCGTAGCTGGCAGTAGCTACCTTGCTTTTCTCGCCTCAGACGCACGGTCGTGCGTTCCCCTACGCACGGCGTGCGTAAAACTTCCGAATTTGACAAAACTTCCTTCATAAAAGTTGTAGATAATGAAGTCCTCTATCCACCCCAATTTGCCGAATGTGATTTGAATCATCCAATCAAGAGATATGATCAAAACGGTGGAAGGTGTCTTTCTGAAATCGCAACAGAGATCATCTGACTTCATCGTCTGTTTTCACCTTCTTCCTCTAATATTCTCGCAAAGGTGTCTTCATATGATTTGTAGCCCTTGAAGTTGGCTTTCTTATGAAACTTGAATCGTGTCCATTGGTTGTTCCTACAAAGAGATAAGCTTGAAAGATTGACAGAAGGTCATTCTGATCGTCGTTTTCAAGCTTCATTCATCTTCTTTTGATCCCGAAGCCAATCCTAGAGCTCTTTTTCCTTCAAATCTTCATCGTGAATCTTCCGGTGACCTCCAAAGCTATGAAATCATTCTCAAATGCTTCTCAAATCATCCCGATTGTTCCTCAAGTGCCGGTGTCGGGCTCAAATTCCCTGATTTTGACTACAAACAACACAAAACTCGAACCAACGCTCGGTAAACATAACTTGAGCTAAAATTGAGACTTGCAACACCTTAAAGCTAGGGAAACCATCAAAATCCGATCTCAACACACATCAAATGCGTGTCAAAATACGGACTTATCACGGGGCCATCTTGATACTGGCGTGGTAGCTATTGTTGTATGAAAACTCTATTAAGTCTAAGTGTTCGTCCCATGATCCTTGTAGGTCTAATATACATGCTCTCAGCATGTCCTCGAGTGTTTGGATTGTTCGCTCAGTTTGTCCATCAGTCATAGGATGAAATGCAGTGCTTAGCTTTAGTTTGGTCCCTATAGCCGCTTGCAATTCCCTCCAGAATTGTGATAAGAAACGGGAGTCTCGGTCAGATACAATATCTCGGGGCACACCATGATATTTGACCACGTGTTGGATGTATGCCCTAGCCAGCTTGTCCATACTCCAAGTTTCATTCATGGGAATGAACCTCGCAGTTTTGGTGAGTCTATCGACGATCACCCAAATTTTATCCTTCCCAGACTTTGTTAAGGGTAACCCTCCAACAAAGTCCATCGAGATCGAGTCCCATTTCCACGTTGGCACTTCTAGGGGTTGCATGAGTCCCTTGGGCTTGCATCTCTCAGCCTTGACTTTCTGGCAGTTAAGGCATCTGGCTACAAATTCTGCCACCTCTTTCTTCATTCTCGGCCACCAGAAATTCCCTTTTAAGTCTTTGTATAATTTATCTCCACCCGGGTGTACCGAATAAGGCGTGTTGTGTCCTTCTTCCATGATTTGCTTTTTGACATGCTCACATTTCATTGGGACACACCACCTGCCTTTATAACGAATACTACCGTCGTCATGCAATCTGAATGGTCCATTGATTCCGTCTTTCATTCCGGACTTGACTCGCTCCAACTTCACATCTCCAGGTTGCCCCGCTTTGATTTCTTCATAGAGTGATGGGGAAACGGCCATAGAGCATAACCGTACCTCATTATATACCTCGCCAAATTCTCTCACTTCCAAATTCAGTTTTTGAAAGTCTCGCCATAGTTCGTTGGGTAGAATCCATGTTGCTCTACAAGAATGCATCGACTTAAGGCTTAGAGCATCTGCCACAACATTAGCTTTCCCCTCATGGTATTGAATCTCTAAGTCGTAATCCTTAACGAGTTCTAACCACCGCCGTTGTCGCATATTGAGCTCCTTTTGTGTGAATATGTATTTGAGGCTCTTGTGATCAGTGTAAACTTTGCATTGTGCCCCATACAAGTAATGCCTCCAAAGTTTCAAGACGAAAACCACCGCAGCTAGCTCTAGATCATGCGTAGGGTAGTTGACTTCATGAGTCTTCAATTGCCTTGATGCATAGGCCACCACCTTCCCATTTTGCATCAGCACACAACCTAACCCTTTCAATGAAGCATCGCTGTAAATCTCAAACCTTTCTGTTCCGGATGGTAGGGTCAAGACTGGTGCAGTTGTCAACCTCCGCTTCAGCTCTTGGAACGCTTCCTCACACTCGCTACTCCACAGGAACTTCGTGGTCTTCTTTGTGAGATTGGTCAAAGGCTTTGCTACCTTCGAGAAATCTTTCACAAATCTTCGATAATACCCTGCCAAGCCTAGGAAGCTTCGGACTTCCGTCACTGTGGTGGGTGCAGGCCAACTTATCACCGCTTCAATTTTTTATGGATCAACCGAGACACCTTCTTGGGTGATGATGTGGCCCAAGAATGCTACCTGATCCCTCCAGAAGTCGCACTTTGAGAGCTTGGCGTAGAGCTGGTTGTCTCTCAAAGTCTGAATTACCGTTCTGAGATGCTCCTCGTGATCATTCAGTGTCTTTGAATACACCAAAATGTCATCAATGAACACTACCACGAACAAGTCGAGGTAGGGTCGGAACACACGGTTCATTAGGTCCATAAATACTGCAGGCGCATTAGTTAAGCCGAACGGCATTACGGTGAACTCATAATGTCCGTACCTCGTTCGAAATGCTGTTTTTGGAATGTCCCTCTCGGCGATCCTTACTTGATGATAACCGGATCTCAAGTCAATCTTAGAGAATGTGTTTGCTCCTTTTAGCTGATCAAAAAGATCGCCAATGCGCGGAAGTGGATACTTGTTCTTGATAGTTGCTCGGTTAAGCTCCCGGTAATCAACACACAACCTCAAGCTTCCGTCTTTCTTTTTGACAAATAACACCGGAGCGCCCCAAGGTGAGACACTCGGTTTAATATAACCCTTCTCCAGCAGATCTTGAAGTTGCTCCTTCAGCTCTTGCATCTCCTTTGGTGCCATTCGATAGGGTGCCTTTGAGATTGGTGCAGTTCCGGGCATCAAGTCAATGGAGAACTCCACTTCTCTTTCTGGCGGCATTCCCGGAATCTCTTCAGGAAACACGTCCGGGAATTCATTGACCACGGGAATTTGGTCAATGGTTTTCTCTTCCACCTTCATGTCTTTGACTGCGCATAAGTATGCTTCATATCCCTTTCGAATGTAGCGCTTTATTTGTTGTATGGTTGCCAGCTTCACCCCGGGTTTAGTAGTCACAGCTTTGTAGTATATTCTCTCCCCATTCAAGCCTTTCATAACTACCTTCTGCTCGCCACATAAAATTTTTGCTTTGTATCTTCCGAGCCAGTCCATGCCAAGCACCACGTCTATGTCTTCTAGATCGAATTGAATCAAGTCTCCAGGGAGATTGGTGTCACTTATGAGTATGGGTACATTGGAGTACACATTCCCACAAGCCACAACTTTTTGAGCTGCCGTTTTTACATTCAACTCTATTCTAGTAGTGGGTTCTATCCCCAGTTTCTTAACAAAGCTTGAAGATATAAAACTATGAGAAGCACCAGAATAAAAAAGAACATAAGCAGGCATGGAATTCACTTGAAAGGTACCTGAAACCACATCACAGGCATTAGCTTGAGCTTGATTCATCACGTAGATCTTGCCTTGGTTAGGGGAGTTGTTGTTGCCCTTGTGGTTTCCCCCATTTCCACGAGCATTGTGGCTAGGATTCTCTGCGCCTCCTGGTCTATTTCCTCCAGGATTACCTCCCTTATTGATTTGCCCTTGGTTCTGGGGAACCCTCCCTTTTCCCACGCGACACTCATATGCTCTATGGCCCATCCGGCCACAATCATAACATTTCACTGCATTGCCCGCACAATCGCGTCCAGGATGATTCTTCTGACATAACTTACAATGATAGTATCGTTCACCCCGTCAGACCTTTCCCTTGGAAGTTCTTTTCTCCTTGATTACGGTTGCGATCATCTCCCCGCCATTGTGTTCGCTGTTCAGGGGGGTTGGGTCTACCTCTCTTCCCCCTTGGTGGTTGGTCATCGTCATCACCTCTTTTGTGCCTTTTGTAAGCATCACGTTGAAGTCGTTGCACCCTATAGTGAAGAGCAGCCTTCGTATAGGCTTCGTTCAACGTCTGGCATCCTAGCACGCTTACAGCCTTCTGAGTGTCGAAATTCAGGCCATGGATGAATTTTCGGGCCTTGCTGTTCTCGTCTGGAACTAGAGCACGTGCGAACCGAGCTAACGCCACAAACTTGGCGTAATAGTCTTGGACCGACATATCTCCTTGTTTGAGATACAAAAACTCCTCATATTTCTCGGCTTTGACATGTTCGGGATAAAATCGTTCTCTCATAGCCTCCTTAATTGCCTCCCAACAAAAGTTTGGCTGCTGTCGTAATGCTGGTCCATCGGTGGCCCACCAGTTATCAGCTTCCTGATGCAAATAGTATGCAGCGATGTCAACTCGTTGTTCTGCCGGACAGTTAATTGCCTCGAACAACTTATCAAAGGAGCGTATCCAATCTTCGAGGATGAGCGGATCCTCCTGACCCTGGTAGCTCGGGGGATTTCGAGCTGCTACCCTCTTAGAAGCGTCATTGCTTGTTTGCTGGTTCTGGAGGAACGCGGTGCTCAACGTTTGAGCAAATTGTTGCATGGTCAGCGCCAGCTCAGCATTAGTTGGTGCTGTGGGGACTTCTCTCCTAGGCGGCATATTCTAAAAGAAAGGTACTTAAGTGCTAAGGTATTGACTAGTAATCAAGCTACTATGCACATTAAGTCATAACATAATCCAGCATACAAAGATCACATAAGCGACAAGAATGCCGTTCAACATACAACAGCAATACAAAATCTCACAATCCTCACCGCGTCCCTAAAATGTCTTTCCTTAATCAATTTTATTTCCTAAATTTGATAAAAAAAAAAATTGAAAAGATCTCCACTTGAAGGTATGATTCTCACGGTTTTCGTCAAAGATTTCGAACAACGAAGTTTCAGCACAAGGAGAAATTCCCAGTTAGTTGGACGAGCGCAAAGGCTCAATTATGCACCAACCAGCTCAGACTCTTATCATCTTGTTGACAGAATTCCTCCCTACGACCTATTACCTCGTGTCCAAATCCTTTCGGAAAACCTGGCTCTGATACCAACTTGTGACACCCCCAAATTTCCCACCCAAAATAATACTTTGAAATAGAAATGAACTTTTATTTATTAACATTTTATCTGATTAAAATGTCGCTAATGTTAAAATTTAATTTGATTTTTTTTTTTTACTTATTAAAATTCCTCTTTCGTAACATTTTATCTGACTAGTAAAATTTACTTATTCATTTTATTTAAATTTTCGAGGTGTCACAGTCCCCCTTTTCAGCGATTTATCCACCTTCATAAGAACCCTAACCCGCATATATGGCTTTAATTTATCACTCTTCTGATTGTCATCATATTTTATAAATTCCTCTATGAAATTTCCCACACATCTGGCACTACCCAAGTTAACAAGACTATACAGAACATTATGAATCTGAACCCAAAACTCAGTCTCATTTAAAATAATTTTGTGTGGGATATCATCTGGCATAACCTCTTTTAACATCAAAAGACTACGCTCAAATTGCCATGGTCCTCCCTCAAGCACACGCATCATATCGAAATGATGAAAAAAAAGTAAACAGATACCTTTTTCCCCCGATTTCCTTACCCGTCATACCCTTACCCGGCCTCCACAAAGATAACATCATCTCCTTGAGATCCGAATTTTTTTTACTTTCCTATCGGTCAATACCTGGCCGATCACCGGGAACCCTTTTGGACCTGTCTCCACCGGAGCTTCCTCGACGTCAAGATCATCAAGGTCAAGCTCATCTGTATCTTCACCAATTGCCATATGCTTATATCTATCAAAAAAGATTCCATGCGCCACCTGGTCCGCCGCACTGCCGCTGCTTTGGTTTCAACTGTCATTCACTGCTCGCCAAGCTTCTGGATAAATACAACAGCCACCGCCCTTGCTCGTTAATTACCAGACCTGACGCCGACTTAATCCACCAATCCGTCCAACCCGATCACCGCTCAATCCAACCAATCCCACACGCCCCTTGAAATTATCGAAAGCGGACAAAACTAGGAGTTGCGTGAGGCAACCCTTTCTATAATTCTATTTAGAAAAGAAAAATATGTCAACTCCCAGGCATACTCTTAAAAACTGGTCAATTTAGCATTTTAGTTTTTTTACAATCCAGGTGTCGGGACAAACGCTCCCATAATCCTAGAGTCTATGAACTACCCTCCAAAGCCCCTGGTCAATTAAATCCGGATCTGATCACAGTCAGCCTCGTTGGTACTGGCTCCAAAGGACAAATCAAGCAGAACTTACATCGTCTGTTATCCAGGCTGCTCCTCCCACCACACGAAGGCGCTGCCTTCATTACCATCTTCTCCCTTCTCAGTCGCTGAGCAACTCCGTGAATGTAGGAAAAATCATTGGGAGCAAGACCTCCCTCATCTCCCCTTGGTGGGAATCGAACCGAAGACCTCAAAAAGGAGAGACTTGGGGGTGTATGGTCATCCATTAGACTACACCCACCAACCCAATTTAGCAATTTAGCAGGTAGACTTCAGGTTTCCGATTAATGACCAACGTGGCGGACCACATGGCATCCCACGTGATTTCTTTTTCTCCCCCTCCCCCTTTTCTTCTTTTCCTTTTCTTTTTTTCTTTTCTGTTTCACCTCTTTTCCTCTTTCTTTCTTCTCTTCAACGCAGGCTTCCCAACCTCTTCCCAGCAGCACCGTCGGCCACATCCCTTGTGCCGCTGGCCTAAACTCACCACCCCGCACCACCGCTCAACCGGCAGTCACCACAACCGGCCATTGTCACTGTCGGCCTTTGAACTAACCTTCATGTGGATCGTTGCGCTTACCACTACATTAAAAGCAATCGCTGATAGTGTAGCACGCCCCTCCCCATTTATAGCACATGCGAAGCGCCACGCGGTTTGATTGCACCGGCAGGCTGGCAGATTGCTGGCACCGCATACCCGCGGCCCAACAATCTCACCCCCAGCACCTGCCAGCCTCAACTGCGCAACATGCTGTTGCCGGGGGTCGAACCCGTGACCTTAGCTCTGATACCACTTGTGGATCGTTGCGCTTACCGTTACACTAAAAGAAATCGCTGATAGTGTAGCACACCCCTCCCCATTTATAGCACATGCGAAGCGTCACGTGGTTCGATTGCACTGGTAGGCTGGCAGATTGCTGGCACCGCATACCCGCGGCCCAACACTTCACGTCGTCACTGGCGATATCCCTCGGCCGACAGACTCCACTTGCTCACTACAATTAGCCGCTGAAAATTACTGCACTCTGTTAAAATCCAGAGTTCCATCCTAAAAGGTCAACCTGATTGGAGGAGTAATCAGATCTTAATATTTTTTAAGCAATGATAAGATTTTATTAGAAATAAATGAGAGCAAATTACAAAAGTTTCACAAGTTTCTGGTGTGGAAAATTCAACACCCCTCCTCACAACCAGGCACTTCGTCTTGATCGTGTCGTCATTTATTTTTGTCATGGATTCATTATTGTTATTTTTTTTATAATCCTGTCATCATTTTTCATAAAGGGGCTCACACCATGGATCGATTCGGCTCTGATACCATGTTAAGACCTAGGGTTCTATCCTAAAAGGTCAACCAGATAGGAGGAGTAGCCCAAAGCCTTATATAATGTTTTATTCTTTTATAGCTTTCCGGTGTTGCAGTTAAAAAGCTCATAGTTGGACTTTGAGATGGGTCGTCCGATCCGCCTCATGGTGTGCACCAGTCATCTCGTCTCTATTGCCGGCGATATGCTCCTGGCCTTAATTGGCTGGGTCATGCCTTCGGCGCTACTACTTTGAAGAAATTAGAGCGCTCAAAGCAAGCATACGCTCTGTATACATTAGCATGGGAGAACTTTGGTAAAATTTTGAAATTAGGATGTGCTGAAGACGGGGAACAAAGAAGACTACAAAAAATTCTGGGAGAACTTTGGTAAATTATTGAAATTAGGATGTGTTGAAGACAGAGAACAAAGAGGACTACATAACATTCTGGGACAACTTTGGTAAATTTTTGAAATTGGGATGTGTTGAAGACAGAGAACAAAGAGGACTACAAAAAATTCTGGGAGAAGACGTTACAAGGTTTCCGTAGGTGAACCTGCGGAAGGATCATTGTCGAAACCTACCAAGTAGTTTGACTTGAGAAATTGTGCCAAAGTACCAATGCAATCTCATTGTGGTTGTGCTTTTGGGTGCGACCATGATGAACAACAAACCCTGGGGTCTTAACATGGTATCAGAGCCAATTCCGATTGTGGTTTGAAGCTTGTTTAGCACCCATGATTAAGGGTAGCTTGTTAAGGGTCTGTTTGGCCAATTTATACACCCCGATATTGTCCAGCCCGATTCGGGCTAAGGGGGCGTGTTAAAGTATTTGTCCCACACTGAAAAACTATAAAAGAATAAAACACTATATAAGGCTTTGAGTTACTCCTTCTATCAGATTGACCTTTTAGGATGGAGCCCAGGGTCTTAACATCTCCGCCGCCTCCCCTTCATCGAGTTGGACGCATCCCCTTCATCGGTGGGAGCAAAAATCAAAATCCTCCCATTGAACAAACTGGTGTGTGCGAACGAAGAAGGAAGGAAAGGGAGAGAAAGAAAGAAAAAGAAAGGAAAAGGGAGAGAAAGAAAGGAAAAGAAAGGAAAGAAAGAAAAAAAAGGAAAAAGATAAAGAAATCCATGTGGGCTGCCACGTGGTCCGCCACATGGACTGTTAACCGGCAACCTAAAACCTACCTGCTAAAATGCTAAATTGGTCGATTTTTAAGAGTCCGGGAGCTCAATTGGAAGTTTTCCAAGTACGAGGGTCTAAACGCCATTTTCGCTATAGTATGAGGCCTATTTGATAGTTTTCCCTATAACATTTAATGGAAAGAATGGTTTTTGTAGGTCATGTATCAACAAGAACAAGTTGTTGCATCCAGTTCATTAAAACTCGAGATTTATTCCCACTTACTTTCCCAGTGGAGGATGGATATCACTAGAACAAAGGTGCGGGCACGGACATATTTTGATGCAAGTGGATGGGGTGAAATAACCAATACTTCATATTTTTTGTAGTGAAAAAGTTCCAAAAATATTTTTAACTTGGACTGTAAAGTTAAATTTTGATGAAATATGGGACCCAAAAGTTTTTTTCTCATTTGAAACTCCGTTCATAAAATAAAGGAACACACAATAGTAAGTTAACAATGACTGTCAATCAATTAGTTAAAAACATCTACAATAAAATAAAAAATAAGAAGTAAGAAGTATATAATACTTTGCATGTTTTCAATTGGACCGAAATTTTCCGGTTTGGTCTGATCTACTTTGAAGTTGTATGGTCGGATTTGGTAAATGAATAAGCAAAGTTGTTTTCTTATTTTCATTAGAAATACAACAAATGAGTCCTAGTTGTTCTACCATCTTACATCTGTTGTGTTATAAAGTTAATTACTTATTTTCTAGAACTAGAAATTAAACTAGAACCTCCAATTTGAATCAACTTAACATGAGTCCTTTTAAGGTCATATACTTGCACTGATTTTGTAAAAGGTTGCCGTAAGATTGTAAGAAAAGAAGTCAATATGAAACCCAAAACGATTTGGAGAAGGTCAGGGCCTGTTTACTAACAGAGATATTTTCCAGTTTTCCAGAAAACTGGAAAACTACAGAAAACAGGAAACGTGTTTACCAAAGAAATTGCTGGAAAACTAGAGAAAGGAAAAAAGAAAAACGCGTTTACCAAATCGTTTTCCAAAACGGAAAATAACTTTTACTAGTTTTCCAAATTTGGAAAACGCAGATGCTACAGTGCCGCTGCAATGAATTTGCATACTTACACCTAGTGGTGGGTCCGGTCCCGCTCCGATGTCGATTCCATTCCGGTACCTCCATCCTCATACCTTACCCCTTACCCCTACCCTACCCTACCCACCCCACCCCGCGTACACATTTTTCCCTATAACGACCCTACCCCACCTCCTACCACATGCCCCTACCTCGGCCCCACCCCGATCCACCCTACCCTACCGCCACCCCCCTACCACCTCGACCCCACCCCGACCCACCCTACCCTACCCCCACCCATATATTACCCCTTACCACATGTCCCCTACCTCGGCCCCACCCCACCGCCATCCTACCCCCACCCTCGTACCGCCATCCTACCCCCACCACCATCCTACCCCCTACCCTTCCCCTACCTCGGCCCAATCCGGATCCCGGGCCCACCCTACCGCCATCTTATCCCAACTCACTACCCTACCCCTAACCTTACCCCAACCCTACCCACTACCCCCACCCTTAACCGCCATCCTACCCCCCACCCTACCCCTTCCCTACCTCAGCCCCACCCTGGTCCCGGCCCTACCGCCATCCTATCCCAACTCCCTACCCTACCCCTACCTTACCCCAACCCTACCCACTACCCCACCCTTACCCCTAACCACGACCCTAACCCACCCACTACCCCCACCCAACCCCCTATCCCTAGACCTTCCCACCCCTCCCATAACTTCCCTGCCCCGACCCCTACGAGTATGTATGGGTGGGTATGAAGGGTTGTGGGGGAGTATGGGTAGAGTGTAAGATTATGGTAAGGGTAGGGGTAGGGGTCAAGGGTGTGGAATTGGAGAATTGGGTGAAAAAATTGATGAACATGTTTTCAGATTTGAAAATGGAAAACTAAAAAATAGAAACAGAAAATTGGAGATAAAAAAACTGAAAAATAAAAACAGAAAATTGGAGAACGAAAAACAGAAGTAAATTACAGAAAAGTATCTCTGTCAGTAAACAGGCCCTCATTTTTTCACTCTAAAGTGCTGTGAAAAGTTTCTGATAAATGTCTATCGCCTTCACTAACTTCTTTGTTGAGCCAGAAGTTTGCGGCAGTTACCATTGGTTTCGTACTTTGTTATTGTTCCTACTTAATCATCCTCCCCAAAAAAACCACCATTAAACAAGTAATGAGTTCTTGGGCATAATAACCTCAACAATATTAATACTTCAAAGTGTTAACTACTACGTATTGCTTGTGATTGAATGTACTTTTGATAACTCATACTTTTGAGTTTTGATAAGTCCAAGAATAAAGGAATTTATTGTTCATTTGCTTCAGGTTCACTAGATAAATATTTACTCCCTCCGTCCCATAATTATCTTCATTCTTTCCTTTTTGGTCCGTCTCAAATTTATCTCCTCTTTCCCTTTTTAGCAAAGGATTTGTGGTTCACATTCATTCTTACACATTTCTCTCTCCTCTGCACAACTCTCCACCACACATTTCCCACTTTCTTAATCTCCGTGCCCAGTCAAAACCGAAGTTAATTCTGGGACGGAGGGAGTACTATTTAAGGTGAATTTGCAGTTTCGGGCTTTTGGTTAGTCATGGACCCGGTTCGGGCCGCCCGGCCCGGCCCACCACTGTGCGGGCCCGAAACCGGACCGGTTCTCGGGTCCGGGTCCGGGTCCGGGTCGGGCCTAGGCCCGGTGGGGGGGGGGTCCGGGCTCGGGCCTTGTATTTGGCGAACCGGCCCGGCCGGGTCGGGCCCGGGCCCGGGCCGAATTGATTTTTTTTTATTTTTTTTTTCATTTTTTGGGGTTAGCCGGGTTGGGCTTGATGGTTAGGAGGGGTTTGGGGGGGGTGGGGGGTTAGGAAAGCATTAAAAAAAAAATTATAACCAAACCGGAGGCCCGGCCTGGCCTGGCCCGGCCCGGACCCGGTGGCTACCCGGGCCGGTCCCGGGCCTTCCTTCCCAAAAAAAAGCCCGGCCGAGCCCGGCCCGGGTCCAAGACTACTTTTGGTGCATCCACGGTTGTGAACAGTACTCCGTACTTTTGGTGAGTCACCGTATGGCTTTTACTACTTCCATCATTTGCAATGGAGCCAAAGATTCATTATTTTTTTGCTTGAGAACATGATGGAATAAAGCAAAATGGGTAACTAAACTATTTGCGCTTCTTTGTTATGAAGTAGCAATCAATCCATGCAATTTTGGACGCGATTTTCACTATGGGTCATCCGGAAACAACCTCTCTGTGCTTAAACACAGGGGTAAGAATGCGTACATTCGACCCCCCTTACCCCACCGTAGGTGGGAGCCTTTGCGGCACTGGGGTAAATGAAAAAAAAAAAAAACGTTTGGCTTTTACTGTACAAAGAAATTAACGGAGTTTAAACTTGCTAAAAATTGAGAGACAACGTTGTGATTCTTAAATTTGGAACCAAATCCACTATCACCACAAGTGTGGGACACCAAAAGTGCAATTTTCTGTAGAACAAATTTTGGATCAATTTTCCCAGTACCACTACTACCCGTACTTTTTTTAAGGAAACTGTAAAATAGCATCTCTAGTTCTATTCTTTATCCCTCTATTTTTTATCTAAATATGCTCAGACGGTTAAAATGCACATCTATTTCAGAGAGGGTAGTATAAATCTGGCTTTGAGAGCTACTACATTCAATTAGGACCCTATACTAGAGAGTAAAAAGGCATAATAACCCTCTATGACTTGTGCTTTGCCCCTTTTGATTGGGCAGACCACATTGGTGGAATGATTTTATGTTGTTTTGTGGGAATTTCGTCCTGTTTACTGGCTTCTTCTTTGCGGGAGGCCTCATCATCAACAAGGATATCCTTTGAGAATGCATCTGGATTTGTCTTTATACAGTTCTGCAGAGCCACAAAAGGTTGAACACAGTCCGAGCCCTGCAATATTATAGGAAGCAACAATTCTCCGTAAGATTTTATCGCAAGAAAACAACATGCATGCTCCTGGAACTAGTCAAGTGCCCCGGGAATCAAGGGGCTAAATAGCTGGATGGACCTTCCCTGCCCCTTTGAAAGGGTCATACAGGACCGAGCCTGTAAATGAGACTAAAACCCTACAGGTGCTGATTGATAGGATCCATAGTGTATCGAAGAGAACGGAAATCAATACGACAGACTTCATGAGTAATCCCCTGCAATTTAACTTATATACCTACATTCTAGGGAATAGGAGAGACGGGGCCTCAAATTTCAGGTACAACCCCATTCTTCCCAAAATGAAACAGGGCATCTTGTTGAGTTTTGTATTTTGTAATTTCTGATGAGCTATTGGCAGATGATAATACATCTAGAAAAGATCATTTGTTTTTTAGATGTTGAAAGGGGTGATCAACAAAAGCATATAACAGGATGAAAACTCTTGACCCAAGTACATACCTTTTCTTCAGCTGTGCTTTTGAGGAAACAGAGGAAAGCATCAGAGAACTGTGAACCACAGGGACCACTCCTAAGGTGAGCAATGCAAGGACATTCCAGGGCTTTCTCAGCCTTCTCATCAAGTGACTAAGCATGTAGAGAAAGCAGCATTTTATGTAGCAGAAACATAGTTCAATTTTAAATTAAGGGGAAATCTTACTTTTTCTCTACAATATTCTAATGATCTAATCAGGTTCATATTCTAGTGAAGTTTATGTGTCTGATGTTACTTTGTATTAAATGCTGTTATAAATTAGTGAATGACATGACTATATAAACTATCTCAGGATCAACTAATCGTTGTCCCATTATATATTCTTTGCAAGTAAAAAAGATCTATAACAAAAAAGGTATCTGGAATTTCTCCGCATTAACCCATTAATCCTGTGTATGAAGATTGCAAGTTGCAACAAAAAAGTCATCCTGGATAAAACTGTCATGATATATGTTAATCCAATAAATGATGGCGCTCCCTGATTTCAAACAATTGATTTACACTAAATTTCATATCATTGACCCAATATAGTTGAGATTGAGGTGGTGGTGGTGGTGACTTGCCACCAATATACATTTTAATTTGGCTAGTGACACAAGGCGACCGTTTACAGCGCTTAAGACAATCAAATGGCTGGAAGGGCAGTCTTGGCACACCGGTTAATGTGTTGCTGTGTAACTGAGAGGTAACGGGTTCAAGTTTGGGAGCGGCCGTTAGGAACTTAAGCACCTTGGAGAGCCACAACCCAAAAGCTAGCTGTTAAGGTGGGAGAGCCAGGCACTTAAGATCCCCACCAAGCATCCCATTCTACTCGGTATGGGACTTTTGGTATCCCATACTACCTAGGTCCCTAACAATACACCCTCCCCGAAAAGCAGACTCCCGGCGGCTATACTCGGCAGCACTTCACTCGGCCGATCCGCCGGTCAGAACCCTCCACCAGTCGAAACCCTCCTTCGGTAGCCCGTTTTTGGCTTGCCGACAACCGGCTCTGATACCTTTGTTAGGAACTTAAGCACCTTGGGGAGCCACACCCCAAAAGCTAGCTGTTAAGGTGGGAGAGCCAGGCACTTAAGAACCCCGCCAAGCATCCCATTCTACTCGGTGTGGGAATTTTGGTATCCCATACTCTCTAGGTCCCTAACAGCGGCCTCTTATAAAAAAACAAGGGAAGCCCTCCCCCCCAATACACCCTTGTGGTGGACCTTTCCCGGACCATCACATTGCAGGGGCGACAATGTGCACTGGGCTCCCCCCCCCCCCCCCCAAGACAAGTGAATGGCCTCATGCATAAATCGAAAAATAAGGATTACATCATATAGTAAGTGAAACAATCGAGGGACCAAACTCACCAAAGATACAATTGCCTCTGAGAAATATCAAGCTATATGAATTATGAAATAAAAGACCGGAACCAACCTCATTAGCACCACTTGCTCCATAAGCTGCAGCTTCTACAATTATAAAGGAGAATAAAGTAGGGTATCAATGCTTTAAGCAGACTATAAGTTCATCATTCAGGTGGCTGATAATTATAAAAAAGTTCACAAATCACAACACAAAACAAAACCAAGCCTTCAAACAAGCAATTTTCATGATTATTCCATGCATAACAGTGTTTTGGTGCCTTTGTCAATTGAAACCTATAATGTTATTCACAATTAATTAGGTAATTTATGGGGAGTAAGGTACTCCTTACTTTCGTCTTAATAGGCTTAAACGGACAATGACTTAATTGTTCAGCCATTAAGCTGCGTTTAATTATGCCTCAATGAAAACAACGAACTATTAGTTCAATTATCAGCTTGTTTAATTCAGACGTTTATTCATCCTTTTTTAGGGCCAGTGATAGAATATATGTGATTTTACCAGTGACCAGTCATATTAGTCATTGATAAGAGAGCTAAAGCTCACTTTCATTGGTTATTTTACCCAATTCAAATTGTTTATCCAGCCCACGATGTAAACAGCCCCTTACCCAACAACTCCTTATTGTAGTCAGACTTACTACAAACAAACATCTTAGTCCAGACAAGACTTACTAGAAAAAAGTATGCAACCTTTGTAGTACTTTAGGAGTAACGTATACTTTAATCATTTAGTGGGAATCTTGAACCTCAATCACTCAAACACATTATAACATGGCCAGATTGTGCAACTTCATTATTTCCCTCGACAGCGCAAAGTGTATATTGGGTAAGCAAACCCCGCCTAATTCAATTACTTTCCAACTTTTCATTCTCCCTACTAGAGAGTATCACTAGACTAGGATATCAAAATCAAACCCAGGAAAAAGATACTACAAACCCTCAGACTTCCAAGTATTGTGCATTGAAGTCTTAAGTTTTAAACGTCTAAGATAAATTGTGGATCCCAGAAAAAATATGCAATTAGCTTTTTTAGAAAGTTATGCCCTGGAAACAACTCACCGGCATCCATTGTGCCTTAAAACAATACAAATTTGGCTGATGTAAGAAGAGAACTATCTGTCATCTACTCATCTTAAACAAAAAAAGATTAAAAAGGAAATTCTCCATCAAAATCCATCTATATTGTATCCCATAAAAACAAATTATGTGCACAAAAAGATTTGGCCCATAAAAAGTGCCATTGGAGTAGCAAAGCAACCCCTACAGGAGCCATATTATAAGGCCAACGGTAGTATTGAGGACAAAAAAGAAGATTTAAAACCTTTCTGGAAGGGTGTGTAACCAACAAGTAACAAAGAAACACTGTCAAAATAATCAAGTCCAGATGTAGCATCACGATGAAAGCTAGTACTACACTGTACACCAAAGACAATAATGGAATTTTATACAGACTCTTTGATCTCAACACATGGTACATTGTTTCCCCCTTCATAACTGATGATCTGCATGATTTTCCGCCGGGGAAGAGCAAAAGACGTGTGGAGGGGCTTTATTCAAAACAACCAGGGTACTGCTTGGCCTGGTGACAAAGGCCCAATCCACTAATACAGTAATATAAGCCGGCCTACCTATGGACTAGATTCCAGTCATCCATGTATTACTAAAAAGTATACTCCATGAGTCTGTCTACCCCAAACTACACCTGTTTTCGTTTTTGTCTGTCCCAAGCTCACTGTTTCCTTTCAAGCGATGTCATACTACGTATTATTTATATATCATCTAGATATATTACAATAACACAACTTCACTATTGTAGTACGATTTGTAAGTGTGACAAATCAAACGAGGAGCCTTATTTCAGACAAAGACAGTACATGTTTAAGCAGCTTAAGAAAGGAAAGGAAATCAAATTCAATGTATATAATACCCTGCTAATGCAATCCTGATATTTAAGCCGTTCAACTCATAAGTCATAATACAATAAATTACTAGGGTTTTGATTGATAATGTTGAATTAAATCTTCTTTCTGACAAAGAAACATAAGAAAATCCGAAAACGTACGGAGGGAGAACTAGAAAAAAAAAAAGGACACACCTGCAATTAATGAATCAAGCGAAGGCTGCGGCGAAGACTGGTGGAGCGCGGAATCGGTGGGCGATGAAGCACTTTGAGTAGCGGCAGGGATATGAGATTGATCGGCTGATGCTGCTGCAGCAGCTTCGTCCCCACTCTGCACTTGACCCATATCACACTAGCCGCTAGATAATAGTCTTGCTTGCTTGCAGTACACCTTTCTGGTTCGCTAGGCTTTCTAACCTTTCTTTCTATTGAACGTGATCGATATCAACCAAATATGGAAGCTGTTCTCATTTTTAAGAACAAACTACTACTTACTCCGCTCAAACTCTTATTTTCAAATAAGGAGTACTTCTCTATTGACTTCCTGCAAAGTGTGATGTGCTGCTGGGAACCGGCTCCTCTTATTTTCAAATATGTGTGCTTTTTTGCCTTTCCGGCAAAGTGTGTTACTTGAAAAGGGGTACACTTTTTTGTGTAAATATACACACAAAATAAGAGTAGTATTCTCCGCATACTACGAGATTAAGATAGTAGATATTGTATATCGGAAATGTATTCAGAGAAGATACAAATGTTTAAGAATATGTAAAAAGTGTAGTGAATTACAATTTGTTGCCAATAAAGGAAAGTAGAGATTATTTTGGAAAGGACGAAAAATAAAATTTGAAAGCCCGTTTGCTAGAAAACCGCCGCTACCGGAGTCCGTTGTCGCCACCACGAACTTATCCCGCTGCTACCGGACTGACTTGATTATGCAATGGAACTAGGGGGCAATTAATTACCGTAATTAATTAAATTAGGGGAGAAAATGAATGATTATTCCTATTTATGGAAAACCAAACACATGGTCCTATTTCTTGGAAGGAGGGCCGGAGGCTATGATTTAGTCTTAGTTTGAGCAATTTTCTCCATTTTCAATGTAACAATGTGCATTATGTATACCTCGATAAATATATACATCAAAATTAATAAGAGTCCCAATTAATAATTAAAATAGTTCTCTTTATCTGAACGGTTTTATGTGTTTTTGTTAGTTTTTCTCCACATTATCAAACACAACTACTAAATGTACACATTATGATTGACATCCATGAGTAAAACTTAACAAAAACTTACCCCATGGCGATGTCTCTCATTTTTCCCTTACCATTATTCTTTCTACATCATTTCTCTAATAGAAATTGTCTTAAATAGGAGTAAAAACGTTTTGAAATTCCAAAATAGAACTATCATATTTTTTATTCCCTGAATAAGAGTAATCTGCCAGGTTTGGAAAAAAATATCATGGTTAAAGCCTAGTAATACCAAAGTTGGCAAAAATTTACTCATATTCAAAGTTGGCAAGAATTCTCTCTAATCTTCGGTTTCTTTAAAAACAAATGAGGCCATATAAGAATGATAAGATCTAAATAGATTTTTGGTGTAGTCCTTATTTTAAATAAATGCACTCAATCCATTTTAGATGCAACTCGGAATGGATTTTATTAATTTTTTAGGTAATTTGTAAAGAAGAAACCCATATGAAAACGTCGGGCATGGTATCTTTTCATCATTACAAAGAGCAACAGAGCATTGCCCAAGTGAACATTACCATCTATTTCTTAAAAATAAAAAAAATAAAAAAAAGGATGACATCCCATCCCTGAGGGCCCCCAACACCGACCGGACGGCACGATGGGAGCATGTAAAAAAGAAACCAAAAAATAAGGCAAATATTTTTTCATGATTGGAGAGTGGGATATTAAAGCATTTTTTAATTTAATGCTTATTTCTATATAGTTCTTTTACTTCTTTCATGACTTGAACCGCAAATACTAGAACCAACCAAACTAACCGGTGGGCGTAGCTCAACTGGTAGCGAGGGAGTGTCACAAGAGTTATGTCCCGGGTTTGAATCTCGGCAACTGTGATGATAGGTTACTATGCTAAAAATACATAGGGCCTCTACAAGTACCGGGGACGGAGCCTCACTCTTTATATGTCAGATTGTGATTATAGTCCAATTTACATCCTCTCATCGTGTCGTCCGGTCGGTGTTGGGGGGCCCTCAGGGATGGGGTGTCATCCTTTTTTTCTAGAACCAACCAAACTAGGATTCACGTTAAATTAAATCGAAGGAATGGTGCATTTTACCCCCACGTCCCCACAGGACCCAACCCAATTTAGGATATTAGTTATTTTTTTGAGGAATATTAGTTAAATTTAATACTTAAGAAATACTAGTAACATTTAAATTAGAGGAATAAGTGGTCATGTAAAAAAAAACACATTTTTACATCACATTGTTATATACGAACTATTATATTGTCACCAATTTCATCACAATTCACAAAAGTTGTTACGTTTGACCATACATTACCATTATAAACTATGTTAAAATCAATAAAGTCACAATATCTAGAAAAATGTTACAATAATGTTAAAAAATGTCACAATGTCATAGGTTTTATTATAAACATTGTCATAACAAACACTGTCATAATATCTTAATTTGTAAATTCATTATAAACTTTGTCACAACAAACAATGCTATAATATTACAAATATGGTCAAAATATAGGGAAAATGTCATAATGTCAAATAATGACAATATTGATGCCAAGAAAACGTTAACAAAATAAACATTAGCACTTCAACGTTAAAAAAATAAACAATCTCGCAATATTGTAAATATTGTCAAAATGTATAAAAATGTCACAATGTAAAAAAAATCACAATTTCGTATAGTGATGATGTCAATGTTATAAAAATGACATTATAATGATGCATTTTAACTGGATGTCGGCGTTATAACGACAATGAAAATGACATTGTCGTGGCAATGTCAATGTTAGAAAAATGACACTGTTACAAAAAGAAATAATTGTGAGAATGTTAACATTGTCATAATTAAAAGGTAGAAAATATGGCAATGTTACAATATATTCATACGATTAGTTGAGTACATACTTAATCAGCCCACCTGCTCGTACAATTTAAGTAAGCTGGCCACAACTCTTCTCAACTAAAGAATGTGATATTGTCATTGTCATTGTAACATTATTAAGAAATGTTGTGACATTGTCACGTCTTGTAATTTGTAATTAATTGCACAATATTAAAAACACGGTAACAAATTGGAAATGAATGTCAAAGCTATTGAAACTAATACTACCATTTTCAGAATTTAATTTCAATAATTATTTCATTAAGGAGATGATTTATGACGAAATTATTCCGTATACTTTGTACGCAGTAGTAGCACATAGTATCTATATTACGGAGTATAAAAGAAAAAAGAAATATTCAAGAGAAAGGGAGAACAAAAAAAATCAGATCTATACCCAACACTCCAATGTTTTATACTCCGTATGTGATAACCTGGTTAGAGAACTGCATCGACATGAATAAACAAAGAACCATCTCAGGCACTAAGGCAGATGCCAATTCAGCTCAAAGAAAAAATATTGAATTAAAAATCAAATAATCTCAGGTGGAGAAAAAGTGCCTCCAGATTCACGCCGACATCGCCGTTTAGTCGTCTTGTCGTCGCCGCACGAGCTACTACATAAGCAGGGTGTTCTGGTACCGCCGCCGTGTCGTCACATTGCCACAGTGTCCCTGCCGCCTAGTAGGTTACTGTCCGGCCGTTCCTTTTCAATTTGCGCCACGAAGCTCCACTTCGGATGAGAGTATGAGACTGTAGCTTGTGTGGTAGGAATTTGTCAGTACATAAGACTAGGGCTGGATTCGGGCCTGGTCGGGTTCGGGCCGGGCCTAGGCCCGGCCGCCTGTTCTGAATAGGTGGGCCCGGGCCGGGCCGGGTAGTCACCGGGTCCGGTCCAGGCCGGGCCTCGGGTCAATTTTTTTCCCTTTTCCTAATTAACCCCCCCACCCCCAAACCACCCCAAATGGCCCAAAATACCCAGCCCAACCCAAAAAGTTAAAAAAAATTGAAAAATAAAAAAATAAAAATCCCGAACCGGGCCCGAACCGGCTGGGCCGGTTCGACTTTTTGGTGACCCGAGCCCGCACCGGGAACCCCCTAGGCCGGGCCTACCTGGACCGGTCACTGGCCGGGCCACCAGGCCGGCCGGTTCAACGCAGTACCGTTCCCGGGCCGGTTCCAGGTCGGGCCATCCGGCCCGAGTCCAGGACTGCATAAGACAGAGACACTGGCGGTAAGACATGCGCCATGCAAACATAGAGCTTAAGGTAATTCTGGAAAAGACGTCAAACTTTAGTCCTATTTAAGAGTTAAAAACTGGTATGTCCTATTTGAGTATATATGATAAGTTAAAGTCCTATACGGGACCATTTCTCTATGGTGCATTGTAAGTTTGTAACTACTGATAAAATAACACCAAACAAGTGATTTGTGTATAAAGTGGTCTAAATTGTTTAAATACAATAAAGCTATAAAACAATAAAACACTATAAAATTTTGAGTTACTCTTTCTACCAGTTTGCCCGGCTCGGTTTTTTCGAGTCCAATACTGATCCAATACCTGAATCATGGGTAGAACGGGTCAGGCTTCGGGCTTGATATTTTAGGACCGGACTAGTCAAGGCTATCCGCTAATTTTTCAAAAAAAAATAATTAGAGGGTGGGGCCAACCTGGGACGGTACTGTTTGGGCCCAAATGGTACCGAACCAAACCGGGTCAATACCAAGCTTCACTTTTTCAATACTACAACCTGATGGGCCCTACCCCAACCCAACCTGGCCTGACCCGGGTCCAACCCTAGACACATTAAAAAGGTAATCCTTAATCGATCACATATTTACTTTTTATGGTGTCATAAATTGATAATATAATTCCATCTTTTGATAAAAAAATATTAATAATATGAAAGTTAATTTCAGCTCATTTTTTTAAAATAGACTATACACATCTAATAAGGGCGTCTTAAAATAGATTACGTTTTCAAATATTTCTAAGCCATGAAATGCATAAGAAAAAAACATGTCGGGATCGGACCGGTAGGGGAGAGGTCCGGCGCCAGTCCTAAGCCCAAATCTAGGGGAAAAGGGTCCCAGTCCGGCCGGTTCTGAACGGGTCCAGGACCAGGGATCCACCCATACACTAAGCTAACCATTTCAATTTTCAAATGCTCCGTCTAAAGAGTGTCAAAGGGCTCTGTGGGTGTTTTTATATACACTATTTTTAGTAGTTCTGTAAAAAGCAAACAGCCTTCTAAAAACCGAAAGATCTGCATCACATTGTATAGAGTAAGGTAGAGATCAGGATAGAAATTGCCACAACGCAGAGAGGGATGATTTAACGATGTAAAGATCAGGATAGAGAACGCCAGCTGTGAAGGATGTAAAATATATGCATCAAACATTGTCGGGCCAAAATTCCCTGTAGAATTGTTTCACCAGTTCCTGCTCTTGCAAGCGCTTCTCCAACTCCATCTGTTTTTTCATCTTTTTGGTGACTTTCTTTTTCACCGGCATCTGAAAGAGCAAACAAACTTTTAGTACCAAATTAGGAGTTATATTTACAAACATCAACTAATAACTAATAAGCATGCAGATCGACTCAGAAAAATAATTTTAAAAACTAAAAGGTCACATGATGTATAAAACAGTTTGCACGATTCTCATAGCACCAAACTCAATTACAAACAACTCGTATTATAAAAGGGAAGATGTGCACAGAGTGACGAATAAGGTAAAGGGATCCCTATCACACAAGGTGTACGGCTCCAAACCTTGACAAGAAAACTATGCACAAGCTAAATTCTCAGCAGTCACTACCAAGTGTAAACATTAAAGTCAATAATACTCCCTCCGTAATACTCTCATCGCATCAAAATGTGAAGTTCATCAACAACTATATAATACTCCCTCCGTATTCAAAAGTTCCCTACACTTTCATTTATGGGATGTATTTAAAAGTTCCCTACACTTCTATTTTTAGTAAGTTTACACTTGATATAATACTCAACTACCCTTATTTCATCTACTTTTTATCTTCTCTTTCATATTTTTACACACTCTCTCCTACTTTTTATACACTATTCACTATCCCTACTATTCTATCCTAAAATATTGTGCCCAAAGCTAGTGTAGAGAACATTTCAATACGGATGGAGTATTCATTAACAGTACGCAAACATCAAACAATTCATCAAGATCAAAATTTTCATCATCCTCAGGCTCGTGTAGCCCAAGTTCTTCATAACCAATGCTTAAAGAAGAACTACCTTGAGGCGTTTTGCATTTACGAGGCCTAAGCCTCAATGCGTTCTTCATATGTCCCAAATTTTATTCTACACACCTAAATTATTTTACATTTCAAAATTACAAGTAGTGAAAGATATTATCATTTTTATAAAAATACAACATTCAAACCTTAATCTCAAAAGATTTTGGGGTCAGCTAACATGAATCTTAATACATCATTGCTAAAAAGAGAAGAAAGATAAGGGGAAAATGTAAGATAAAAGATAAATATAAGATAACAATAACATAAGAATATACGAAAGATAAAGATCAAAAGATAGAAGGGCATAAAAAAGATAGAAGACAAAAATAACATAAAAAGATACTCCCTCCGTCCCCTTTTAAATGTCCCGGAAGAGGGTGACACGAGTTTTAAGAAAAGTGTGTTTGTGTGGTTGATATTAATTGATAAAGTAAGAATGGTTTTGAGTGACAAACTTTACCAAATAAAGTATGAGACAATTAAATAGGGACATCTCAATATGGTAAAACGAGACATTTAAAAGGGGACGAAGAGAGTAATAAAGATAAACGATAAAAGAAAAAGAGAGGAAAGATAGAAAAGAGATCATTCGTCCACACGAATGTGTGCCCTCCACTTTTGCTCTCTCTAAAGTCATACTCTCATCCAACCCAAGAAGACGCATATCAGTTCTGATTCCTCTAATCCAAGTTTGTTTGGGTCTTTCTCTCCCATTCCTCCCTGCCTCTTCTCCCCACCTCTCAATTCGTCTAACAGGTGCAAGACTCGGTCTTCTACGCACATGACCAAACCAGCACAAACGAGACTCTACATCTTATCTTTTATATTGTTCTCACCTTTTGTCTAATTATCTCATTTCTCAAGCGATCTTTTCTAGTATGTCCATACATCCAACCTGCGTAGCACCGGGACGGAAACGAAAACGGAAGCGGGGACGGGGAAACTTCAATCTTAAAATATCAAGATACGGGTACGGCACGGAAACATGAATTAAAAATAAAAAAGTTACAAATAAAAACAAATATCATGTTTCTGTGCTTTCTAGGTTATTACATCCATACGACAATACTTACTCTCTGCGAACGAGGGAGTCGGCCAAAGCCCAAAATTCCGAGAAGCCCAAAATTCAGCGTACTCTATGTCTGCGTCTACTATTCGCCATGTTGGAGGCTGGAGAGTGTGTTTGCGAGTGTGATTCCTATCTGCCTGAGCGATTCCCGTTCGATTGGGATTCCGTCCGCCTGAGCAATTGAGCTATTCCCGTCATCTATTTAAGTATGTGTGCCGATTCACTGTTTTAAACTTTAAAGTGATGGAGTTCAGTCCGATTGAACAGATTGGGGCCCTTGGGGGTTGAACCAATTGGGGGTTCTGCCCGTTTCTAAGGCGTTTCTGGGCATTTGCAGCCGTTTCCCGTTTTCGATATGTTTCCGAAACGGGAACCTAAGTGGTTTCACGTTTCTGTGCTTCCAACGCAACATACGCATCTCTTACTTTATAATGTGAATACAGATTGATCTTTCTGTAAAAAATTACTAGATTAATACTTGATAGAATAATAGGTATAATTATTACCAAGAAAATGATTTCTTTGTTCAACAAAAGGCATTATCTATCTATACTTTGATTATGATATATAATTCACCTGTTCAAAACTATAATTACTACCAAGAAAATGATAATCTAATTATTTCTTTCATTATATTATATCTATATAATATAAGTTGTTTTAGAAGTTTATAGAAGCAGAGTAAGATTAAGATTTTCAAAAAAAGAAAAAACAGGATGCAGATGCAGAGTAAGAATGAGTTGTAGAAGTCTGGTCTCAAATTCTCAAACTAAAAACAAAGACTAAACTCTAAAAGTGAGAAAGTCTGGATGAAATAGAACTGCAGCTTCTTCAGAATTGGCGTTCACCTGCGGCTTCTTCAGACCGAACTTGCGACTCGCGACTGGGAAGCGACACAGAGAAACCGGCTTCTTCAATCGCAGGCTGCTCCTTCAGTGCACTGGCTTTGTCTGGAGTGAGGAAAGAGTCGAACGACACTGGACCTGATAACCCTAACTTGTAGCGACGAGAGGAGAAGACTAAAACAAAACAAAAATGACCTGTCAACGCTTTTTGTGAGAAGCTCGGAAAAGTGTCGCTTAATGGAAAAGCTCACTCAAGAAAAGTGCAGGGATAAGCGTATCTTTCTCATGGCGTGACGCTTCTCAAAAGCCAGGTGCAGGTTGAGCGTTTTTTTCCGCTTTTAACAAGTCTGGTTCGGTCTTTGGAGTTGCCCGTTTTGCTTCAAATTGGTCATTTTTTTTAGAATTTTGATGGCTTATCAGATAATTGGGGTTTGGGCCTGTTCTTACTGAGTTGGGTCACAACTTGCAGCATCACAACTATGGTTGTGATGCTAATGGAAAAGCTCACTCAAGAAAAGTGCAGGGATAAGCGTATCTTTCTCATGGCGTGACGCTTCTCAAAAGCCAGGTGCAGGTTGAGCATTTTTTTCCGCTTTTAACAAGTCTGGTTCGGTCTTTGGAGTTGCCCGTTTTGCTTCAAATTGGTCATTTTTTTTAGAATTTTGATGGCTTATCAGATAATTGGGGTTTGGGCCTGTTCTTACTGAGTTGGGTCACAACTTGCAGCATCACAACTATGGTTGTGATGCTAATGTTGTGAGATTATGCTTTATGTAAGTGAAACTAATGTTGTGAGATTATGCATAGATAATACTCCCTCCGTCCCACTAACAATGTCCCAGTTCCTATTCACTTGATCAACACAAATCACTCTTAATCTCTTACTTTATATATCAAATTTTTATCAAATTTAATTCTGATTTTTGCGACTTTGTACAACTTTTAATGTAGTTTGTGAATATGTAATTTTGTTTCTAAAAATAATTTGAGTGCGGACAAGGATCTGTTTGCTTTATCGTCGGTCAAGCATCGTAAACCGCAATGTCCCATTCTTAGTGGGACGGAGGGAGGAGTAAACTTATGGCTTGAATTCCACTCACACTTTTTGGACTTATAATTATAGTCTTATAGATATCCTTTACTTCTTGAGTTGTTTGTTACTAGTTTAACTATATTAAGTTTTATATGTCTGTATATTTTGAGGCTTACGCCTCAATACTCCTCAAGGCTACGCATCACCTCTAAGGAACAAACTACCTTGATACCCGAACCTGCCCTTTTAAACCTTGCATAGGATCTTTTGATGGATCCATAGTTCCATATATATTGGTTTCACATCAGCCATTTATGCACTATTTAAATAAATCATCTCTTTAATATCAATTAAAAACAACTTACAATTATGATGTTATACAACACTCATAAAATCAGGATAGTTTAGAGACTTGGGGGTAGAAAGTCATTCATGAAATTTACTACTGCATCCGTACCGCTAAGACCGTCTCATCTTTTGTTTTTTGGTTTGTCCCATTGAGATTGTCTCATACCAAATTTGATAAAATTTGTGTGGTTGTAAATCATTATTACTTTATTTTTACTTTATCGATTCAATATCAACCCCATAAACCCATTTTTCTAATAACCGCACTACCTCCACATGTCCCAATGTTAGTGCGACGGAGGTAGTATTAACTATGCATAATCTCACAACATTTACTTCACTTACATAAAGCATAATTTCATGACAACATTAAATATAAACAACAACTGAATTTCAAGATAAAGAAAAATCAAATTTATTTTCACAAAATAGAAAGAATAAAAAGTTCTACAAAATAGAAAGAATAGAAAGTTTCATAAAAGAGACAGCACAACATTAAATAGAAAGAATACAAAGCAAATTTGTTTTCGTAAAATAAATCAGAGTTTAATATTTTAAACTTAAACAGTTGCCGCGAAAACAGAAACAAAAGCACATACCCATACCCGTAAAACTACTTGGGTACCATTTTTTCAGGACGAAGTTAAAGTATACCGATGCTTGTTGTTCAATCCCGTCAAACTTTAAACTTCAATATATTGAACCGATTTGTCCGCAAACACACAATAAAAATCATACTCATCTCTGGAACAACATAAACTACTTATCAGGGCACACAAAGTTTGAGAGCTCTTTTTTCCTGATTATTATTTTTTCCCTTGTTTTTATATCCTTTTTTTGGCACCTCATACTTCTAAAAAACAAAAGAATACAGAAGTACTAAATTCTACTGGAAAATCATATCCCTCCTGGAGGGAAACAAAACAAAACATTAACTATTATGCAGAATACAGACGTACTTGGAACCTTACACATATGAAGGTGTAGCCAACCAGTTGCTTGCTTCTGAGTTAAGATAGCCAGGAATAATGGACACAAAAGATGTCGCTTAGGAAAGCTTGCAGCAGTGGACCAAAGCGTGAAAATAAAACACCGGAAAGATTTCTGCTTTTTTCCTTAGATTCTGCTGACATAAAGAAATATAATACGGTAACCGTAGAATTCAGGATCTGACGGATATAGTTTCTCTAGTTCAGACTTTCAGTATCTAGGTTTTGGGCAGAAAATAAAACAATACAAAAAACAGAAGAGGATGGCAACTGGAAAATTGTTATAGCCATGGTTGGGAGATGCATTGAAGAAGATCGAAAAGTACGGTAACTCGAAAAATGACACACCATCCCGTCCTCAGCATAGAAGTGTCTGTCGGTTCCACCGAGCACACAAGAAGAATTATATATCCAAAAGATTGATGATCTTATTAATGAATATAACACCTTTATTTATTCTAGTCCAAGAGTCTTGTGGTCTAGTATTAGAGTAACCCTAATTGTATTACAATACTTCTATTAGGAATATTAACTAAAACAGAATATCTATACTAGTAGGAAACTACAACTATTAATAAGTAATAACATTAGGAGACTAAGACTAATACTTAAGGAAACTAACAATAGTAATGAATAATAATCAACCATTGATAACATTAGGAAACCAACACTAATACTTAGGATACTAATGATAATATGATGAATTGATGATAATAATAATGAGTAATAATCGTCATAAGAATAACAGTAAAGTAATAATAGGCTTCTTTTATCCCTATCAAAATCCTACATCAGTTTACTCTTTTATGATTTGAGAAGTTGGACTATTTACAAAACCTCTTATAAAGCCAATAAAGGTCACATACCCCTTTTTATCATTTCTCATTAAATCCATGCCAAAAGCAATTTGGATTTTGGGATGGAGGGAGTATATAGGTCGTGCTGACGATTGGAAAATAAGGAGACTATAGAAGTTCGTATCATCATACCCACTTGAACATTATTGTGCACTAATCAAGCTCCCGTGAATAATATAAACAAATGCCGCTGTAATTATTAGTTGAAATTGAATTAAAAGTAACTTACTTTATCTTCCTTCCTGTACTTTTTGCTATTTTCTGGCGCACTTGCTTTCTTTCCTTTCTCTGCTCCCAAACCTAGCTTATTCTTGTTAACATGTGCTTCTACAGGTTCCAGCCTACCCTGTTAGAAAAAAAAATGTTTAACAATTCTCTTTTATTGCAGAATGGCAGGATATTGTGTGTCTATGCTCTAAGAGTCTTAAGAGAATTAAAGCAAAGAAATATCATTCTCAATGAGCATAAAATAACAAGGGATCTCGTAGATGAAAAAATCATTTGTGAGTATGGGGTCAGTTCTCCTTGAGAGATCATCCAGTGTTCTTACTTATCCTTGCACGATTCATATAGAAGTTCAAGTCATTTACGAAATCTACTCTGTGCATGAAAAACAATCAACAAGACAGCTTACCAGACTAATAACTCTTTGAAACAAATTTAAAATAAGTCAAACATCAAATCACTTCAATCAGGGATCAATTAAGAATAACAGATATTTTATGTTTGATGAAATCCCCTTAATTAATCTTCCAAAACTACAACCGGAGCATACCAAATACGGAGTACCACTTAACAGCATTACTATGTATCGTAAGTATACCTACTTCACAGCTTATTTATAGACAGCAGTGCATAAACAGTAAAAAGATAAGGACCCTCCTTAATTACAGCACAGGGTAAAATCGTGTGAGTAGTGTTGGTAATCTGTATTCATCCATAATTTCATGGTTAAAAATCAAATATACGAATTCCTAAGACATCAAATTGTTCAACTGGAAACTTTTCCAAGAATTGATCAGAAAACATGTTAATGTGCAAGTGTGCAACAGTTGAAAAGGAGGCCTCCATGATTTCCTCTTCACCCCATAAATGCATGAAAATCTTTGAGACTATAGCAAATCGCTTATATTTATTTATTTATTTATTTATATTTTGATAAAGCTTAGGAATACTGCCACATATGATGCCAAGAATCCAAGAAACAGTGAATGGAAATAACAACTGCAATGTTATATTTGAACCATGGGTGCGGACTGCGGAGCAAAACAGAATCCCCAAATTGGCATGTCAATGTGTGTACGAAGGATAACAATCAGCATGAATTGAATGAACAACAACAACAATAATAATAAAAATAATCACCTGTCCGGCAATCCCCAGTCCGGTTCCTTCTTTCCAACCGTGCTTCTTTAGCAACTGCAAAAGAAAGGTTACACGTTCAGCAAGAAAACTGGAATTTTATGTTAAACCCTAAAAAGCAAAGGCATTGGGAGGGAGATGCAAACCCGAAAACCAATATTAGAGGAATCAATGGGGATTGAGCTGGATGTAGCCATGCTGGAACTCATACTGTTATAATGATGATCATACACACTAGAATTAGAACAATTATTTTCCATATTCGGAGTGGTAGCGGGTACGCCATCGTAGCAACCCAAAGCCATAGCCGTCGGAGCTCCTACGTCCTCGCAGCCACCGGAACCCATTGCGTTCAAATCAGCAAAAATGCACTTTCGTACGAGTCTTTACGACACACGCTCGGTGTTAAAGAAGGGAATGTAGCAATAGCACTTTTTTAGGCGGTGTGCAGGATTTAGCATATTTTCTTTTCAACCGTTTTCAGTAGCCAAGATCAGACATAAGCAGATCGGATCAGACCAAATTTTCATAGTTATAAAATACTCCCTCTGTCCCTAAAAGAAGTTTCATTTCGCTTATCGAGGTCAACTTAAATCACTAAACTCTTACTTTTTATATCAAAATTTTATAAAAGTTGAATTATTTTTTGCAGGCTTTGTAGCGGGTTTAATGTAGTTTCTGAATATGTAATTTTATTTACTAAAAATAATCCGAGTTTTCACAGGGATCATTTAATTTTATCTTCGGTCAACCTTCGTAATCCGCAATTGGAACAACATTTAGGGACGGAGGGAGTACATAGAGACCAGACGTTTACCAGACCAGACCAGACCAGACCAGTTTAGACCAGATTTAAACAAATCAGACCAGACTAGACCAGCAAATTTCAATCCAAAAGAAAACAACCTTAAGACGGATGAGGTTGAGTTCGTATATCCTACACCCGGCTGTATGGGTGGGAACAGATGCAGTGGCAAGGCCTATATATTTTTAATATATTTTTATGTATTTCATTTTATTTTTTAGGTGTTTTTAAAAAAATTTCGTATTCTTTCATTTTATTTTTTCTTGTACTTTTTAATGGAGATTTTTTCTAAATTAATGCTCAACAAAAAAGTATTTATCAAATTCATTTTGAGTTAAAAATATTTCGGAATGTACTGTTGGGCTAACTCGAGTTAACAAAATCGTTTTCTTTTTACTTTTGGCTCTTAAGTTTTGTTTGAAAAGTGCACTTATGTTTGTATGAATTATGAATCCGGATAGTACGTACATCTTTAAACTTTAAAAACTACAAACATCATCTCATTAACTAAAATTGACTCACAATTCAGCCATTAGAAATCATCAAATCAATTTAAAAAAAATCCAATAGCAATAGATAACACTGCTGTGCTAAGAACATCTAAATGACATTTCAGAATAGCAGAATAGTCACTCAAATTAGAAAAACCTAAATAACAGAGTTCAAAATAAACAAAAGGAAGCGGTTTTGTTTCTAAACTGTGCATATGATTTAGTAACCTAAAAACACCATGAAAAAAAGCTTATTGATAGAATTTGACAAAGTATCATCGCTTAATTTCAATTTCACCGTGAAAGCGGTTTTTCCTAGCTTATGGAAAGTATGTCTTAAACTACAAATAATAAATATATTTGAAATTGGTCTGCCTTATTAAGTGACGCAATTAGTAGAATTTAATATTCTGATGCGAATATGTTTCCCAAGAATTCAGTATATGCGGGTTAGCCACTATCAGAAACTCAAATGGACTTCAAGAGAAGAAACAAAACATAAAAATATCTTATTTACCTATGACTTTTTTAAGGAATTAAGAACTATTTGCAGGAAAATTCGTCATTTGAATATCTCAGATTATCAACCAACTATAACAAGCATTTATATTGGGTATTCTACTCAACGAACAAACCACAAAGTACCTCAGACATGGGTAGAAGACAAAGTACTAAAATTTACTAAGGACTGCAAAGTAGAGGCAGAAAGAAAGGCAGAACAATTCCAAATATGGATAGAAGACATACCGGAAAGGTGCATGCAGGTGGCGAAAATCGTCTGCCAATTGAATAAGATGCATTTATAGGACCATGGGAGAGAAGGATTGAATGTGGCCGCGCCAATTGGAATTCCATAACCCGCATTGGAGAAAAGAAGAATCGATTTGCAGTTACAAGCTGAAGTTAATCGTTTCATAAATGCGATGAATACTCACCTGCGAGGAAGACGAAGGGATGACCGACCATGAGGTAAGCCTGCGCGATCGAAGCCTGCGCGAGTCGAGATGGAGCAAGAGAAGGGCCCTGCGTGTGCGGCTAAAGATGAGCCCTGCTTGTGCGGCTAAACATGGGCCCGCGGGAATTACTAACGGAAGGGTAATAAAGGAGGTAGCGGATTCATCAGTTATCAGAGATATAAGTCAGGCAAATTGCAAAGTGTTCCAACATTTAAGCATAATGTACAGGTCAACACAGCTCACAGTACCACCAACAAAATATCTATACCCAAAACAGGCTAACCTTCGTTCACCCTTATTATGTTGTAGAGATATCATTCATCAATTTGTACTTAATACAATTATATCATTCATCAATTGTACTTAATAGCAATTAGATAATTGATAAATTGTACTCAATAGCAATTATTATAAAGGTTCTACTTTATTAGTAAGTAAGTAGATAAGTAGAAGTAAGTAGATAATTAAAATGTGACATCCTAATTAAGCAAATAAAATGAAATTGTTTGACCCAAAAAAAGTCAAATATGCAAATCAATTTGGACAAAAGCAGTACTATGTTTAAGTTCGGTTAGATTAACCTTTATAACTTAAAAATCTGCTCGGGTTCGGTTATAGAATAGTTCTATAAAAGCTCTGTTCCTTTTCCTTGACAGGCATAAGCCCGGCTAATAGCGGAAAAAGTTCGTTACATTCTACACCTATACTTCTAGCTCGGGTGCAGGCCCGTGCCTTATGTTAGGCTGGAGAGGCCCAAGCCCTAGGGCCCCAAAAAATTGAAAAAATTAGGGGTTCATAATTTTAAAACATTACTATTATTATACTTATGTATTTTCCAAGGCCGTTGCCATTTGGGGCGGTTCCCGATGGATTTTTTTGATGAAATTTTTCGAGCAACTTCTTCATCAAGTCTAGTTTATTGATACAAAATTTCAGGAAAAAATTCAATCGGAAGGCAGTTAAATGAATTTTTGAAGATAATCATTTGACTGCCTTATTGGTTGAATTTTTAGCTGAAATTTGGTATGGATAAACTAGACTTAATGAAGAAGATGCTAAAAAATTTTCATCAAAAAATTTCACTCGGAACCACCCCAAATGGCAACGCTCGGACAGAACCTTTTATATAAGAGGTGATTTGCACTTTTTAAGTTAGTTCGAAGGCTGATTTGTAGAGAAATTAATAGTATATATTGTTAAGGATTCCACTAAATTATGTATATAAAACTATTTGATAAGTTTTACTTAAATAATTTTTTAATACATTCAACGTCGTTTTGTAATAATGAAAGGACTTTTATTGAAGGATTACGTTTTTGTGAGGCTTGAGTGTTCTTCATATACTGACTGCTTGAGTGTTCTTCATATACTGAATTCATATGAAAAAAGGAGCCTGTTCTTCACTGGATTTTAGGAAGTAGGACGAAGAAACATAGTTTTAAACCCTAGCAAATTCTTTATTTTGGGCAGCTCGATTCAACCAATGGAGTTGCCAATCCTTCAATTTGAAGAGAAAATCATAGAGACCATTGCGAAAAATCCAGTTACCGTGCTTATTGGGGAGACCGGATCAGGGAAGAGTACCCAGCTCTCGCAAATGCTTCACAGAAGGGGATACACCAAAACCGGCATGGTGGCTGTTACTCAGCCTCGACGGGTCGCAGCTGTTACTGTCTCCAGGTAATATTTCCTCTTCAAAACTGGTTCACAAAGCTGGTTTCCTAGTGAAATTTTCCTGTTTATTTTCATTATTGATGTTACCGTTTGTTTTAACCAGTTAAACTTTTAACAGGAAACAATTGTTTCAGTTCACATTCTTACTTCGTAGTTCCTATACTTAACCATGGTCCATGGGGCTTAGATAGTTACTCCCTCCATTGCCTTCTTTGAATTTATTTATTCTCCTCATATAATGTGTGTGTAACTGTGTATAGATGGTGAAACAAATATAGATGTTTATGTAGAAGAAAAAATCTACCAAGGAAGATAATTAGCATAACTAGTCAACTTGCAGGAAGAAAATTAAGAAAAATAAAAAGATAAGGTAAGATAAAATGAATAATATAAATATAAGATAAAAGTACATAAGAACATAAGAAAGATAAAATATAACAAGATAAAAAACATAAACAAAGATAAAAGATAAAAATAACATAACATAGAAATATAAAGAAGATAAAAGATAACATAAAAGAGAGAGAAAAGAGATCAATAGTCCATACGAATATGCGCCCTCCACTTTGCTCTCTTCAAAGCCATACTCTCATCCAACCCATGAAAAAGCATCTCAGTTCTGATTCCTCTAATCTAAGTCTGTTTGGGTCTTCCTATCCTCCCCAGTCATCACTCGATCTTCTATGCACATGACCAAACCACCACAATCGAAACTCCTGCGTCTTATCTTCTATAAGTGTTACTCCCACCTTTAAATTTGTAATACTACACTATTTAAATTTTGTGTTCATGGCAATTCAGTAAACACAATGACAAAACCAGAACTAAAAGACTGTTGGATTGTTGTGTGATTGTCTGCAATAGCTTATAGATTTTGTGATATTGCGTTAGTCACACTCTATCGGCACTAGCACGGTTGGTCTTTAATGTTCCATATTTCACATCTCTAACATGATTTACATATTTATTTCACCCAAAGACGGGTTGCGGAGGAGCTTGGTGTTGAGCTCGGACAGGAAGTCGGCTATGCCATCCGATTTGAAGATAGGACCTCTGAGAAGACACTCATCAAGTAATTGTTTTATGTTTTCGTAAATACTTTATCTGTATGACTACTTGAATTACTTTTGTTTTACAAGGAATTTGATCAATTAAGGACTTGAAAGTTATGTTCACTATCAAAATGGGACCTGGAAGATAAATTGTTTCACTATAGGGTCCGAATGATTGAGAATTATCACTCTAAGACCTAAAATTCCATGAATTTTAATGTTTCTGTATTTAAAAAAAATTAAATATTATTTAATCTTATTAAACTAATAACCTTTTGTAACGAGAAAATCATAAAAAATTAACAATGGAATTACTAAAAAATAAATAAATCAAAATCTATGACATTTTAGGCCTTAGATTGATAGTTTTAAGTCATTCAAATCCTATATTGACACACTTTATCTTTTGGGTCCCTTATTGATAGTGAACGTACCTTTCAAATCTTGATTTGATAAAGTTCCTTTTTACTAATATGGAGGTTTTTTAAATTGACAGATACCTTACGGATGGGGTCCTTTTACGTGAAAGCTTATCAGATCCCGAGCTAAATCAATATTCAGTCATTATTCTGGATGAAGCTCACGAAAGAAGTTTGAATACGTAAACCTGTTACACAACTCTTTGCTGTAGAAGTTCTAATTTGTTGAATAATCTGTGATGCTCTTGTTGTCTTTTTTTACCCTTTCCGAAAATATAGATCTCATCTGCGTTTACACACATATTAAGAAAATAAATGATATCAGGCTGGCATTCCATCTTTATTCTTGAAAATACTTTTTATTAAAAGTAGCAAAAGTTCAAATATCTAATCAGAAATGATTAATTAGAAAGACAATTAGTTAATGGAATTCAAAAAGGAAAGAATTATGGAGAAACTTTAAAAAGCGAGACCTGCTAAGTGGGATTATAGGAGTATTTTTGTTTTCACAAATACCATATGTGCACACATGCGTGAACACACACATTCACATTTCTGTATTTAAAATCCAGCATTACCCTGTGTTCCCACCTAATCCCGCATTCCTGCCTATGCTCCTCCTGACTTCCTCTATGTGCTACACCCTAGTCTGACACAATCCTAGTTCTTTTTTTTGGAACACAATAGTATTATCCATATCTATTTGTATAATGTTTGTTATTTGTATGTATTTTTTGTGCACAGGGATATACTGCTGGGCTTAATGAGAAGATTGATTAAACTGCGCAGATCTAACTTGAAAGTATTGGTCACTTCAGCTACCCTGGATGGTGAGAAAGTATCCAAATTCTTTGATGACTGTCCAGTGCTCAATGTACCGGGGCAACTATTTCCAGTTCAAATACTACACAGCCCAGAAAAACCCAAGAACTATGTGGAGGCTTGTTTAAAAACAGCCCTTGGTATGAACATAACTTCAACTTTTCTTTATGTTGGTTAAATACTTTTAGTCTCTTATAGTTGTTACTCTATTGTGTGATAGAATAATAGCTACAAGATGAGGAGTACTATACTACCATTTGATTAGTGGCACTTTTTTCTATTCTTGTAAATACTTGTTAGGCTCTTGCAAGACTTAGTCTAGACTCAACTACTCAAGTATAGAATGAGACTAGGTGTACATATATTTACAATTAACACCAATTTGTTAGAACATAGAAATGAAAAATTATCTTTTGTCTCTTTCCATTATTAATTCATCATCATCATCATCATTACTCCAGTGCCGCAAAGGCTCCCACCTACGGTGAGGTAAGGGGGCTCGGATGTACGCACTCTTACCCCTGTACTAAAGCAGAGAGACTGTTTACGGATAACCCATAGTGAAATTCGCGTCGAAATTGCATGGACTGATTAACACTTCTTAATAAAGAAGCGCATATAGTTTAGTGAGCCATTTTTCTTTACTCCATCATATTCCCAAGCCAAAAAATAGTGAGTCTGATAAGAACAGAAAAGTAAAATCAACGGGGTGAACCGTTGCCCAGATAATCAACGATAAATAAATATCGTTGCCCAAAGCCAAAAGGCTAAACCAAACTTTTATTCCCCGATTCTCAAGAATGAAGCATACAAGGGGTATAAATAACCCTCTAGGTCTAATAAGAATAGGAATCCTAATTAAATTATTCTAGGAAACTAAATAGAATAGGAAACCTCTAGTTCTAATAGAACTCCTAATTAAATCATTCTAGGAAACTAAATAGAAATAGGAAACCTCTAATTCTAGTAAGAATAGAAGTCCTAAATAAATTCTACTAGGAAACAAATTAAATTAGGAAACAAAATAAAAGGAATAATAAATATTAATTAAACAGCCCGTAACCGGCCCACGGAAGTGGGCCCAAGTCCGGTCCCGCCACATGCTCTTCCCGCTTCATATCAATCCACCCCCCTTAAAATAACCTTGTCCTCAAGGTTGAAAACTCGCTGATTGGGAGCTGAAATTTCCAGACATAGTATAGACTGGAAAATATCCTTCTTCTCCTTCATGAACCCTTTCCTGGCCGGTTATTTCGCAGAATTCATGCTGCTTGAGGTCCAACTCTTCATCCTCCTCGGCTATCATTACCCGCAGCTGCTTAAAGGGACAATCATGCCCTGGCGTGAATGGTTTCTTGCATCTAAAGCATAATCCTTTTGCCCTCAAATCTGCTAACTCTTTTGGCGCAAGACGAGTGAATTGGGATCGTGTCGTAGGCTGCCCAGACAGCCCTGACTTTGTCCCCGGAGGCTGTCCACTATCCTTCGCAAAGCTGCCCCCTGAGCCCTGTAAGCTGCCACCGGTGGCAGTCAACGGGGGACCCGTGTTTGCCCTTACAAAACTGCTGGAACGTACCCCCGAAGAATGATAATTCAGGCTGCCACTTTCTCCACTTTGGACGGACAGATTATACTCCACTTCGCGAGCTAATTCCATAGCCATCTCCAGGTTGTTTGGTCGAAGTAATCGCAGCGAGCTTCGGATTATCTCCTTAAGCCCACTCATGTAATAGCCCAAGTAATGATCGTCAGTTAATCCGGGTACTTGACTGGCGAGTTGTACAAACAAAGTATTGTAATCTTCCACTTGCCCAATTTGTTTAACGCCAGCTAGCCGCTCAAATCTGTTTCCTTGATATCGGGAATCAAATCTAGCCACCAAGGCTTGCTTAAATTCCTCCCAGGATATGCCGGGTTTGTGCGCCTTTAACCATGTCACCCAATAGAGGGCTGCCCCTTCCATAGAAACCCTAGCCGCTGCAATTTGTCTATCCGGTGGGGTCCTGTTGAGCTCGAACTGCTGCTCCACTCTTGCCAGCCACCCAATTGGGTCTTCACCGTCTAATGAGGGAAGCAGTGTCGTGGATGCGCTGCGCGGTCCGCCCTCGTCAGTGAAAGCAGTCACGATGTGGGCGGAGGAGCCGCTCTCGATGGTCGTGCTTGGAGACTTCGCTGGCGGTACCATGGCCTTTGCGATTGCTGCCAGGGATTCTGCGATTTCCGCAAGCCGGGCGGCCTGCTCCTCCTGTTTCCGAGCCAGTACATCCAGTTTCTCTCCTTGTGAATCGAGCTTTTGATTTACCAGGGCCTGTTCAGCCTCCAATTCCGTCAGTCGTTCGTTCTGAGTTCTTGTCATCTTGGCGGGACGGGGATCCGGCAGGTCGGACCAATGGATAAGAACAGAAAAGTAAAATCAACGGGGTGAACCGTTGCCCAGATAATCAACGATAAATAAATATCGTTGCCCAAAGCCAAAAGGCTAAACCAAACTTTTATTCCCCGATTCTCAAGAATGAAGCATACAAGGGGTATAAATAACCCTCTAGGTCTAATAAGAATAGGAATCCTAATTAAATTATTCTAGGAAACTAAATAGAATAGGAAACCTCTAGTTCTAATAGAACTCCTAATTAAATCATTCTAGGAAACTAAATAGAAATAGGAAACCTCTAATTCTAGTAAGAATAGAAGTCCTAAATAAATTCTACTAGGAAACAAATTAAATTAGGAAACAAAATAAAAGGAATAATAAATATTAATTAAACAGCCCGTAACCGGCCCACGGAAGTGGGCCCAAGTCCGGTCCCGCCACATGCTCTTCCCGCTTCATATCAGAGTCTTTGGCTCTATTGAAAATGACTTTTTCCATTATTAATTATAATATCAAATTTGATGATATAATGTTTTTTCATCTAACAAAACTATATGACCTGTAGATATACATTTAAAAGAACCAGAAGGCGATGTCTTAATATTTATGACTGGACAGGTGAATATGATCTCTTTCATTTATAGGTTTGTCTGTTCTATAGCTTGAATCTACTTTACCTTAAATTTAAGGTTGAAGCTATAGGTTTGTCTGTTCTATAGCTATAGTAAATGATTCTTTTTCCATTAATATGATGAGGTGCTATTTGTTCTAGGATGACATTGGCAGGTTGGTGTCTAAGTTGGAGGATAAAATCCGGAGCCTTGAAGAAGGTTCTTGTATGGATGCTATAGTGCTTCCTCTTCACGGATCCTTGGCACCTGAAATGCAGGCAAATTCGCAAACCCATCTTCTATAGCTCTTTATAATTTCTCTTGGTTTCCATTGAAAGACAGAAGTAAGGCACACACTAAATCCAACTTTGCAGTTTTTGGTCTCACCTAGGATTAATTTTCCATCTCCATTTTAATCATCAAATACACCTCTTATCCCCATCTTTCTTTAGTAACAATATGATTATAAATTAAGAATTATCTAACATCACATTTTTTTGAAGATTCTTGTATTTGTTTCATGCAAAAGCTGAGTTCTTATTTCCTTCATAAACCCTTAGAACACAGACACATAGGGACACACATATGGGCTAGGCCCAAACACAACAACCCTATAATAATTTAGCACTCCATTTAGGACTTCAGGTTGGAACATATATATTAACCATGCCGAAGTAGAAACCGATGTCAACAACTTAATCATACAAAGAGTCAGCTTTATCTCTGTTGAGTCTCTTTTTAAATGTACTCTGTATTTGACAGCTTATCACTAGTTTGCACATACGACGTAGAAACCGATATCAACTAAATCTTTTCACATATGAAATGACAATCCACTTCAACTTATTTTGTCCTCTCGTATAGCATCAGATTGTTGGCATATGGATGGCTGCTCGATTATCACTCAACTTCAGTGTTATATATGTCTTATACCAATGTCTTATTTTGTCCTTCCTAGTATGCCCACACATCCAACGCAACATGCGCATCTCTGCCACACTCATCTTTTGGATGTGACATTATTTCACCGCCCAACACTCTACGCCATACAGGCCTAATTGTTGTCCTATAAAATTTACCCTTCAGTCTGGTCGGCATACCTCTATCACATAGAAATCTTGACGCACTCTTCCACTTCATCCACTATGTTTTGATTCTATGGGATACATCTCCATCTAGCTCACCGTCCTTCTGAATTATGTAGCCCAAGTAACGGAACATATCACTGACCGACATCCCCTTACCATCTAGAGTAATTCCATTATTACCACTGCTTCTACCCCCACCAAACTTGCACTCCATGTACTCTGTCTTGCTCCGACTTAGTCTGAAACCCTTGTTCTCCAAAGTTTGTCGCCATACTTCCATCTTTGCTTTAAGACCTGATTGCGTCTCATCAATCAATACAATATCGTCGACAAACATCATGCACCACGGTATTTCGTCTTGAATTGACTTCGTAAGTTCATCCATGACTATGGCAAATAAGAAAGGGCTCAGAGTCGATCCTTGGTGCACTCCGATAGTATTAGGGAACTCCGCAGTCTGCCCTACATTAGTACAAACACTTGTAGTACAATCCTCATACATATCCATGATGATGCTGATATACTTGCGTGATATGCCTTTTCTAGTTAAGGCCCACCAAAGAACTTCTCGAGGTACCCTATCATAAGCCTTTTCTAAGTCAATGAACACCAAATGCAGATCCTTGTGAGCGTCTCTATACTTCTCCATAAAATCGAATTGATTCTCTGAAATCTTCACAGTTCTTCGAAGTCTTTGCTCAATCACTCGCTCCCAAAGTTTCATGGTGTGACTCATAAGCTTAATCCCTCGATAGTTGACACATTCTTGTACATCACCTTTATTCTTGAATAAGGGGATAAGAGTACTCTTCCTCCAACTCGTTGGCATCTTGTTGTTTCTCCAAATCATGTTGAGGAAACTTGTTAACCACTCGACGCCTCGATCAGTATGCCATCTGGTCCCACTGCTTTCTTCCGTTCCATCTTCCTCAAAGCCTCCTTAACTTCCGTTGTTTGGATTCTTCTCACAAAATCACAATTTACCATACAATCTGGTATGGTCAAATCACCGATATCTTGCGCTTTGTTCTCGTTGAAAAGTGTATCAAAGTAAGACCTGCACCTCTCTTTTATCTCCCCGTCCTCCATTAATACCCTTTGATCGACATCCTTCACACACCTAACTTTTCCTATATCTTGAGTCCTACGGTCACGAAGACGAGCAAGTCGGTAAATTTCTTTTCCTCCTTCCTTAGAGTCCAATTTTGCATACAATTCCTTGTTCACTTTTCCTCTTGCTTCCTTTACAACTTTCTTTGCTCTTCTTCTAGCCTCCTTGTACTCCTCTATGTTCTCGTCGCTGCAACTTTTGCCCAATTTCTTATAGCATTCCCTTTTGATCCTTATTGCTTGTTTCACCTCATCATTCCACCAAGATGTGTCCTTTTTTGGTGGTAGACATCTCTTTCGCCACATTGTTAAAGGTGGACTCCATTGATAACCATACATCATCCACATGTGCGTCCTTATCAATGGACCATACATCTTCCTCCAACATTTTCTGCGTAAAAGTTTGTTGGAGATTCCCCTCTAGCCTCCACCACTTTGGCTCCCCTTGTACCTTAACCCTCCTTCTCTTTTTACCTTGAAAATCAAGCACAAACATCCTATGTTGAGTGATAACCTTACAATAAGTGTAGCTAGTTCTCCAAGTCGTCCGTACTAAAAAGTAGTCAATTTGGGTACTATTAGCTCCACTTCTATAGGTGACAAGGTGAAAGTCTCTTTTCTTGAACCAAGTGTTCATCACAGCCAACTCATATGTCGAAGCAAAATCCAGAATGTTCTTCACCGCTTCATTTCTAGTGCCAAAACCATGTCCGCCATAGATACTCTCAAAACCATCACGACTTGGGCCCACATGCCCATTGAGGTCGCCTCCTATGACCGACTTCTCTCCTCTTGGCACTCGTCGCACCACCTCCTCAAGATCCTCCCAAAATTGTCGAGTGATAGATGCATCCAATCCCACTTGTGGTGCATAGGCACTTACCACTGACACGATCTCATCTCCTATTATCAACTTAATGCTCAAGATGCGGTCGTTCTTCCTGAAGACTTCCACGACACCCTCGACATAATCCTGTGCCACCGTAATGCCTACTCCATTTCTGTTCCTTTCTCTCCCCGAATACCACAACTTAAAACCTCCGGGATTGATCTCACGTGCCTTTTCTCCAACCCACTTAGTTTCTTGCATGCACATTATGCTGACATTCCCCCTTTTCATAATCTCAGCTATCTCAGATGATCTTCCCGTAAGCGAGCCAACATTCTATGTCCCAAAACACGATCTAGCACCCTGCCTTTTCTTCTTCACACCACATCGACTCCCACCGTGCCCTTGCATATTTGACACCATCCCCGGGCATTGGAGTGCCGCGTCGCTTCCGGGTGACGACCTAGCAGCCTTAGCATTCTTATCACCACACCTAGACCTATGAAGTGTAGCGCGCCCTTGCATATTTGACACCACCCCCAGGCGGAGGGATGATGCCTCGCTTGCGGGCGACGACCTAGCTGTAGCGATATTCATATTTCGATTCATGTCATGTGATGTGACCAAGTAATACTGTTGGCTGTCACGCGCCTACCACAACACCCTCCTCTATCCTGGCTTGGGACATGCATGATACCCAAAAAATGAATGTGGTATGTTTAAATACAACCCAAAAAGGAAAGTGTAGGGAACTTTTAAATACAAAGGGAGTATGTTTTAATAATCTCAAAATGACAGTTTGGTCACCACTTTGAAAATTTTAATACCACATTCTCCCTTTTCTTTCATTCGACTGTCACCAAGATTCTTGAGACATGAAAGCAGATTTTTCTATAGTATCTACAGAGTTTCTGCTTTTTATGGACATAACTTGAAGAAGACATTTGGAGAGACTTGTTGTGCAGCCAGTAATGTCCAATTTCCCAAAACATGCTTGTGAGTATGTTCAACTTTAGTGCCTAATCTTTCTGGGAGATGCACTACAAAGATTACTTATGGTGAACAAGTTGCTGCACCATAGTCTTGGGCTCAATAAATTCCTGTATCACTCTTAGGCCCTTTCAAGAGAGGTCTCCATATTCCTTCTGTTTCCAATTTAGTCAAATTTCTAATAATATACAAGTATACAACTTGGAACCATTATTGCTTGCATTGACTTTGTTTTACTCCAATGGTGTGAGAGAGGTACCATTGTTGGGGAGAGAGACTGCCATTACAAGTTGCATACTTGGTATCAACCCTCTCATCATTCACCTTCTCATTTTACGGTATATCACGTATCTTTCTTTATAGGTGGTCAGTAACATCTCGACCAATAATAATTTAACAACAGACTGCAGATCTAACTACCTAAGTGGGTTTTATTTTTTTGCTATGTTCCCCCTTGGTGTATAATTATTAAACAGATAAAAGTGGGTCAAAATTGGCCAAAAGCAAGAGGCTTAATCCCTAAGATGTATGGCCCATCCTATGTTTTGTATTGGGATTCTTAATTCTTTATTTCACGTGAGTGAATTAAACCGATAAAATGAAAAGGAGCAGTGGAATTTTAGGTAGTTTTTCTTCTCCTTTGGAATTTGGATTTTTTTTTTTTTGCATTGATTTCTTCTTAGTTCTTTATTGGATATTTTATTAGCACAGCTAAGCTCCTTTTTGTAATACGGATTACATACTTATGAATGCCTAAAACAAGGAAAGGGAAATCCTGGACAATGACTTTCTAAAGTAGTTTAACTAATAAAGGTATTAAAATCAAATTAGAATTAAATCAATCAGCTATCACTCTCCTCAATCTTCTACTTGATCCTTTTACCTTTCCGTAATCTAACAATATAGCATGCATCATCCTACTAGGGTGCAAGCACTAATTTCCACCCATGGGGCTGTAGGCCCAACACTTTTTGTGTCATTTTAGCCTAAGCATAAGTGCTAAAGACGTTTTAAACTTGGTATTCTATGAATGCTTCCTAATTTACAATTTTTTTGTTCCCTATTCTTTTTTGGCTGATTATATAGGTCCGTGTTTTCAACCGTCCACCTCCAAACTGCCGGCGATTTATTGTTGCTACAAATATTGCTGAAACTTCTTTGACCGTAGATGGTGTTGTGTAAGATAGCTTGATGCACTTAAATATGAGTTGTTTAACTTTTCGTTTTGTGAAATTATATTATAATTTTGCTACTCGAATATATACTACTGCCTTGTATGGAGTTATCAGTAAACTCTATTATGTAAACATTTGTTTTTGCACCCAAAACAGATTCCGAAGTTCCTAACTATTTAAGGTAAAAACATAATAGGTTTGCCAGTTGCCACTAGAAAATCCATATTTGTGAATGGCTACTGAATGCATGCAGTTGCTACACAAAATGCTGTAGTGCCTAGCACTTCAATTGGTTAGAGTATCTATGATACTATGCATTCATCATCCAGTTGAAAGTCTGCCATTGAATTTTACTTGTCCTCTTCTCACTCTATTCAGTTTCTGCTGGACTATTTGCACATGAAACTATTTTTAATCATATGCTCATATCAGTGGATAAGTAACATGATCTAAAATTCTGTAGCATCAATCTTGCATGAGTTGCATCTCTGATGAATAGTTAACTATTCTCACAGCTACGTTATTGATGCTGGGTACGTGAAGCAACGGCAGTACAACCCATCAAGTGGCATGTATTCACTAGATGTTGTTCAAATTAGCAAGTACGTCATAAGAACTGCTTCTGATTGCATGTAGTGTATGCTTATTTTTTCATACGGGCATATAATTTATTCAAGAGCAGAGGAAATTGCAAAAACTAGCATGTCTATTTTCTTTTTATATCATGTTTAATTTTTGTAATGCTTCGCGCCTTTGCCTTTGCGCATTCCGGGCTTATGTCTTTGGGAATTTGGTGGTACGTGTTTTGCCGTGTTACCAAAATGCAATATTTAATAGTCAGTGCAACTTGATTTGGCTTGCCTAAATCTTTGGAGTGTTTTGCAAAATATACCGCGTGCCTGCAAAGCATATTCTTGCAATCCATATTATATCTTCTATGATTACAGAAAGAACCACCTATTAATGAACTCTGATATCTGAGAAAAGTTAAATACTCCAGAGTATATAAATCTATACTTGATTAATTCAATGTTTGTATAATTGATTTTCACTTAGTTCTTTATTATGAATTGAAGCCTTGAAGGTAACTTTTAAGTATTATAGAACAGAGTGTTCTTTGCAACACATTTTTCTCCAAGTTAAATCTACTCTTTGGCCTACTTAAGTCACCAGTTACAGTACATTTTTCATTTCTGCTCGGAATGCACACAGGGTGCAAGCCAATCAACGTGTAGGACGCGCTGGCAGAACTCGACCTGGAAAATGCTACCGTCTGTATTCTTCTATTATTTATCAGGATGATTTTTTGGATGCTACAGTCCCTGAAATACAGAGGTCTTCTCTTGCTGGAGCTGTTCTGTATTTGAAGTCATTAGATCTCCCTGATTTGGATGTTCTAAATTTTGATTTCCTTGACCCCCCATCAGGTAATGATTGCATCTTGGTTCAGCATCATAACTTAATAACTTTTAATTCAGTCTTAATTTTGTGATCAGATGATGTTGTTGAAGCTGTAATAGTGAGCAGCCTGTGAGCTGTAAGCAGCTGTGAATCGTTTATGAAATAGTTGTCAATTACAGAAATGATTTTGATTTTCAGAATTCTGATATTGTCATTTGAGATAGTGTCTAAGTTTTGTAAGAGGAAGAGTTATACCAATGAAATAAATATTTTTATTTTAGTATTGCTATTGAACATGGTATCATAGCCCTTCTCTTGTACCCTGAGTATCATATAGTGTTACTGGATGAATCAGTAATGCTCGAGTTAAAAATGTGATTTTCTTCCTTGTAGTGAGTTGTAACGTAAACATGTCTTTTGCCATCCTGGTCATAGCAAGCTTGAAGCTTTCTACATGTTTCAGCTTGAAGCATTCTAAATGTTTCAGCTTGATGGGGAGAGTTGCAGTTGTACATAATGAGGTGTAAACTTCGGCAGAATGTTGTCTAAAACTGCTGTAGATTCGTTAACTGGACATCTCATAACTAGTTTGCAGTTGCGAGTTCCTGTTTTACAGCACATACATTTATAGTGTTTTAGCTCTAAATAAGCATTTATTGTTCCTTGAGAGTGTACTCAGCTATCTATGTTGAAGAGTCATATTAGTAACATGTTTTTTTTTGTATTCTCATTGTTATTTGTTACAGATGTATTGGTGATTTAATTCATTTCTTATTTAACTGCAGTTGAGTCTTTAGAAGATGCCCTGAGACAATTATATTTGAATGATGCTATTGATGAAAACGGTTCAATTACATGTCTTGGACGAACCATGGCTGGTAAGCTCCATCTTTGATTTGTATCCTATGCATTAGTCAAATAGGTAAAAAGACATTCTTCTGGTATGATTGAATTCTTCAACAAAGTGGGCGTGTATATAGTTCTCTAGTACTGCTGTTATCACATGTTAGTCCTATGCAATATGCCAATAAATAACATTTTATTGGTTGATTGGAATCTTCAACAAAGTGGACATGTATATAGTTCTCTAGTAATGCTGTTGTTAAGGCTTTGTTGATATAGGCAGAAGGTAAAAGTATATATTAGAATCTGATAATCTTTTATTCCTTGCATAGAGTTTCCCCTAGAGAAATATATTAGAATCTGATCATCTTTCATTCTTTGCGCAGAACTTCCACTAGAGCCTTCTTTGTCGAGGACCTTAATAGAGGCCAATCACTTAGGTTGCTTATCTCAAGCTTTGACAGTTGCTGCTATGTTATCGGCGGAAACAAATTTGCTTCTTGGCCCTAGGTAAAACTTGAAGCATTCTGTATTTCTAGTGGTCTGGACCCGTAATCAGCCCTGATGATGATTTGAATGAAAATATATATGAACTGCAAGTCTGCAATAAGCCAGTAATGCACGTTAGCAGTGTTTGATAGACAATGGCTTTATAACTACAGTACTAAATAAAATGGATTAATCAGATTATGTGCTGTTTAGTGGGGCTTGACAGAATACAACGTGTTTGAATGATTAGATAATTTGTTGTTTAGTGGGGCTTGACAGAATAGTACTGACACCAAAAACTGTACTCCCTCTGTCCCATAGAGAGGTTCCCGTTACGGTTTACGATGCTTGACTGACGATAAAACAACTTAATCCCTGTGCACAAATTTTATTATTTTTATTAAATAAAATTTACATATTCAGAAACTACATTAAAACCGCTACAAAGCCTGATAAAAAATGTAAATTTGATAAAAATTTGATATATACAGCAAAAGATTAAGAATGATTTAAGTTGGCCATGTGAATAGTGGACGGGAATCTTTCAATGGGACGGAGGTAGTACTAATTAGGTTAGAGATGAGCTCAACTCTTTGGTTATCAGCACACCTTAATCTCAGCTATTCGGGGTTGGCATCAAATTATAGTGCCAGTTGATTGTATAAAGTTAACTCTAAATTCATGCAAAAAGAATAGTGAGTCAGTGATGATGTTTTACTCTGGATTCCCTACCTGACACAACCTTCATAAGACAGATTAATGAGATGAAAACCCCCAAAATCATCATCATCATAGATTATTTGCTGATGCATGGAAAATATTATCAGACGGTGATGAGTTGAGATATTGTTATTGTCTTGTTCAATTACAAGATTGATATTTGTCAAATCAACCTGTAAATCCTGAAACATGGCCACAGGTTGTCTTGGTCAAAAATCAAAATGTTGTGGCATATATAGTGGTGATTACAAGCTCCTTAACCTTTTGTTTAATCCTTTTGACTATTTAATATTTATTCATGTTCCAAATGTTTGACATACGCACTTGTGATTTCTTATTCAATTTATTCAGCAGGAATGTTACTGAGAAGAAGAGGAAACAAGCTCCATCAAACCTTCCTGATGGATCTGGGTGGGGTGATCATATCCAGCTACTTCAGTTGTATGAGCTATGGAATCAAACTGATTATAGCATAGACTGGTGCAATGAACATAACTTGCAGGTATCCAGCTATTTTTCGACATTACTAACTTGTCTGTAACTGGCTGGAGTCTTTTGACTTCTAAATAGTTTTGATTGTTGAACTTGTTAATGATAGGTACGAGGAATGATGTTTGTAAAAAACGTAAGGAAACAGTTGACTCAAATAATGCAGAAAATGCCCAAAGGTACCTTTACCCAGTTTTCATTTTTTTCTTGATGAATTTGCGATTTTTGTATGAATTTCTAGCTTTTAACTTAGTTATGCCTTAATCACTTAATGTAATCCTATCATGACCCATCCTAGGTGTAATTCCACAACTGGCGATGTTCTAAAATCTAAGTAGCACGGAAACCGGATACGGGAAACGCCGGAAACACAATTTTCTAAAAAATACAGGAAACAAAATGTGGGGGAAAGACGTAAATACAAAAAATGTAGGGATTTATTTATAAATAAATAAATATATATATAATAAAATATATTCGTACACACATTCGTACAGCATATGTTATTAGTTTGTCCTAAATAATAATAACTCACCATATTGAAAAGTTGAATTATTCAAAAATTAACCCCTAACATAACATAGAACACAAAATCAACACATTAATTATAAAGTAAACAATTCGCCCAAATAATTAAGTACATGCCAGCCACCAACAAAAATTACTCCTTTTTAATGGACACCACATCATCACCTAAGTTCAATTTGATTTTTTATCCCCCACCCACTAAATACGAAGTCTCAAATCCCACCACTGACCCAGAAGAGAAGAAATTAAGCAGCAGTCTGGGACTCCGTGTCGCAGAAGGAGAAAGAGTTAAAAGTCGTAAACTGCTGAAGAAACCAGCCTGCGGATGAGAGAAGATGAGGACGTCTGTTGAAGCCGACGAACTGGTGGAGAAGATTAGTGCTGAAGACAAGACGACTAATTCTACCTAAGATTTATTTGTTTGGGTTTCTAGATTTTTTTGCAGGAGTATGGATCGTTTCAATGTAAAAAGGTGTCCCCTGATTCCTAATCTAAGTTTCTATTTTTGGTCAAGAAAATTTCAAAGCTCTGTTTTTTGGGGGAAACGTGTTTCCCAATTTCTGAAAATTAAGAAACGAGCTCAGACACTCGTATCCAGCGTTTCAGCCATTCGGAAACGTTGGTACGTACTACGTTTCTGATACGGGGAAACTTCTACCCATTAGCGTTTCTGTGCATTCTAGTCTAAAATCCAAAACTTTTCTTCTGATCTAATCTTCCATTAAAATGGTTTCGGGATTCTCCTTGAAAAGTAAATGGCCAATTCAATTGGTGCTTTCATTTTCTTTCTTCATTTATGCAGTTTTGCCCCCCAAATTTTAATCCACCTGCTCTGAAAAACTGATAGGAACTCAACCAACGCAGCAGGAAACTAGCAATATATTGATTAGAAAATCTAATGAAGCAACAGGATTACACGAACAACCATGGCAGAAATAGAAAGAAAGAGAAGAAATAGATACTTTGAGACACTTTGAGCAGTCTCTCTCCCAAGCACAATCCCAATTTCCAACTGAAATTCTACCAACCCCTTATTCTTCACTCAGCTTCTATTTATACTAATCTTAATATTATTATTATTAGCACTGTTATTAGTTTTATTCTTCCAGGTCCCTATAAAAAACAGTGCACATGATGCTGCCTGTAAAAGTGTAAAAATAAGGCTTGCTTACAACTTCGAACACTGATGAAACTATGAAATTGAGTGTCAATGTATTAAAGCGCACTGTAGGGATAGTATAAAGATGACAAAGGTGCCCTGGTTTTGTTTGCTAAAAAATCAAAATTCTCACATGCAACACCTATTGCCATTAATTGTAGAGTCTTTGGTTGTCCAAACAAGTAGAAGGCACAAAGAAAGTGAACAAGACTACAAAAATTTGCGGAAAGCTTTGTGTGCAGGGTATGCTAATCAGCTTGCAGAGAGAATGATTCATCATAATGGCTATCGAACTCTTGGTTTCAAGTCTCAGCTGGTTCAGGTTTACCTTTACTTGAATCTACTAATTCTGCCATTAAGAAAAGTGCGAAATGTAGTTATAATAACCTCGGCCGTACTTTTACGGTAAGCTGCTGCACTTTAAGCAGTTTAAAAACATGCAATATTTATAAAAACATGTGGTGACAATTTTGTAAACAAGTGAACTTTTTCCAAATGGGAAATGTAAAAAATGTACAGTCAGTTGTAGATAAATACGTAGTGTAATCAGATGTAATTAGCTCTCTTGTATTAGATAAGTATTAGTAGTTAGTCAGATCCTAATTTTTAGGATCTCATCATCGAAGCTGTTAGACTTGTATCCTATATATACTGTACCCGGATGATGGAATAAATTAATTCATTCTATTCTCTCAAACTTACATGGTATCAGAGAGGGCTGTTTAAACACCACAATGGTGGAAACCGAGCACTCTGATTCTTCCCCTCACTCATAAACCCATTACCCTCACTCCCAAATTAGCCAAATGACAAACTACCAGGCCTCGGTTAATTTATCTATGCTCATTACTGGACATAGATTGAATGGAACTAATTATCTAGAATGGTCACAGTCTGTCAAGCTGGCAATTGATGGAAAAGGAAAGCTGGGATACATAACGGGTGAAATAGAGGAGAAGAAAAGTGGTGATGATGGCTACAGTGTCTAGAGGTCAGAAAACTCTTTGGTAACAGCCTGGCTTCTCAGTTCAATGGATGCATCAATCGCCAAACCTCACATGTTCATGAAAACTGCAAAAGAGGTATGTGATTCAATTAAAGAAACCTATTCAGATCTTGAGAACTCTTCTCAGATTTATGAATTAAAAACAAAGTTGTGGCAGTCCAAACAAGGAAGTAGAGATGTCATCTCATACTATAATGAGATGGTATCCCTATGGCAAGAATTGGACCAATGCTATGATGCTGAAGAGTGGGAGAGTGCCAAGGATCTGGCAAGACACAAGAAGAGGGAGGAAAATGATAGGGTCTATATGTTCCTAGCCGGAATTAATAGAGACTTGGATGAAGTCAAGGGAAGAATTCTTTGAAAAAACCTCTACCTTGAATCAGGGAGGTATTTTCTGAAATTAGGGTGGAAGATAGTAGGAAAAAGGTCATGAATAACACTTCAGTACATTATGATGAACCAGGAGAGTCCTCAGCAATGATTGCCAAAGGAAATGAGAAGAAGAAGCCTTGGTGTGATCATTGCAAGAAGCTGTGGCACACTAGGGAAACCTGTTGGAAGATTCATGGCAAACCACCTGGAGCAGGACATAAAAAGGTTGAAAGGGCCCTACATACTGCCATACTTGAGTCTGAACAAGGGCAACAAGTCAATTTCAAGCAGCCATTTTTCACCAAGGAACAGATAAAGCAACTCCTTCAACTTCTCAATACCCAAAAGACCCCTAAATCAGAAAATCCTTCTTGTTCTTTTGCTCAGAATGGTAAAATTACATCATTTTTCTGTTCTGGAAAACCAAATACCACCTGGGTCATTGACTCAGGTGCAATAAACCACATGACCTTTTTCCTACTATCTTCCACCCTGATTGAAGGTAGAGGTTTTTTCCCAAGAATTCTTCCCTTAACTTCATCCAGATCTCTATTAATTCCTGCTAGGAACATATAGGCCCTCTCATTTTCCTCCCTCTTCTTGTGTCTTGCCAGATCCTTGACACTCTCCCACTCTTCAGCATCATAGCATTGGTCCAACTCTTGCCATAGGGATACCATCTCATTATATGAGATGACATCTCCACTTCCAATCTATATTCTTCTTATAAACCCTGTGCAGGGGATACAAAAAATAAAAGTTGCAGATGGCTCTCTTTCCGCCATTGCAGGAACTGGAAATGTTAAAGTTTCCACTTCTATTGATCTTTCTGAAGTCCTACATGTCCCAAATCTCTCCTGTAATCTTGTTTCTGTTAGCAAATTAACCAAAGATCTCCAATGTTGTGTTAAATTCTATCCTTCCTATTGCATTTTTCAGGATCTGGCATCAGGGAAGATGATTGGCAGTGCTAGGGAAGAAGATGGATTCTATATCTTTGATAAAGGGATTGAATCAAATAAATAAGGTCAAAGAAATGCCTGTCTGCAAACTATTGCTTTTCCCAGTAATCATGAGTTGTATTTAATTCATTATAGACTAAGAAGCTGTTATCTTCGTCTGATCTAAATGTTTCTGATCTGAATTTATTAAGTTCTGATCTGATCTGATCTGAATTTTTCTGATCTGATCTGATCTGAATCTTTCTGATCTGGTCTGATCTGAATATTTCTTTAATTATAATTATAATTATTATAATTATAATTGTAATTATAAATAATGTAAATATAATTTATAATTATAGTAATAATTCTAAAAATATTTAATTATAATTATAATCATAATTATAATTATAATTAAAGTTATGAAAAATATACCTACTACACTGATTATAATTATAATTATAATTATAATTGTAATTATGTTTTTCATCATAATTATTTCTATAATTATAATTGTAATTATAATTATAATTACTCTTTATAATAATAAAAATAAATAATAATAATAATAACAATAACAACAACAACAATAATAATAATAACAATAATATGTAATAATAATAATAATAATCATAATCATAATAATAATAATCACCTCAATAATAATCATAATATTAATATTAATAATAATAATAATAATAATTATTATTATTATTTTTATTATTATTTTATAATAATAAAAGTGATAAATCATGTTTGAAATTTTCTGATCAGATCTGATCTGAATGCTTCTGATCTGAATTTTTTTTATCTGATCCGAATCTTTCTGATCTGGTCTGAATAATTCTGATCTGATCTGATATGAATCTTTCTGATCTGATCTTATCTGAATTTTTCTGATCTGATCTGAATAAAATAAGAATAAGACGAACAGAACATCACCTAAGTCATCCTAGTTTTCATTATTTAAAAAGTTGTTTCCTCAATTATTTCATAATAAAAATGTTTCACAGTTTCATTGTGATATGTGTACACTTGCAAAGCATCATAAAAATCCTTATCTTCTCCACAGTTACAAACCTACCAGTCCTTTTACTCTTGTGCATAGTGATATTTGGGGAGCATCTAGAGTCCCTAACTTAAGGAAAAAGATGGTTTGTACTCCCTCCATCCCGCTAAGATTGTCCCATTTTACCATTTCGGTCTGTCCCACACCTTATTTGGTAAAATTTGTGTGGATCTAAATCATTCTTACTTTTTTCTCACTTTATCAATTCAATATCAACCACATAAACCACTTTTTATTAATTTGCGTGTCACACCCTCTTGTCCCATTGTTAGTGGGACAGAGGGAGTAACAATCATTGATGATCGTACAAGAGTGACCTGGGTATTCTTGATTAAGGAAAAATCAGAAATAGAAAATGTATTTAAGCAGTTTTATGCCATGGTCCAAACTCAATTCAATACCAATATCAAAATGGTGAGAAGTGATAATTGCCGTGAATACTTTTCTAAAAACCTGAATCATTTTTTGCTGAAAAAGGAATAATTCATCAGAGTTCTTGTATTACTCCAGCTCAAAATGGAATTGCTGAGAGAAAAATAGACATTTACTTGAAGTCACACGTGCAATCATGTTTTCAATGAAAGTTCCAAAATATTTATAAAATATTTATGGGGAGATGCTGTTTTACATGCTACCTATTTATTAAATAGGATGCCATCAAAAGTTTTAGGGTTTAAAACTCCAATTAGTATTCTTCAGGAATGTTACCCTACTACTAGATTGATAAGCACTTTTCCTTTAAAAATCTTTGGTTGCACTGTGTTTATCAAAAATCCAGACAAAACAACAAGTAAATTTGATCCTAAAGGAACAACGTGTGTCTTTCTAGGCATTTCATCCACACAGAAAGGGTATAAATGCTTTGATCCTTCAACAAAAAAGATGTTTATTTCAATGGACACTGTTTTTGTTTTAAATCAAGTATTTTTTTATACTCATCTTCAGGGGGAGAGTTTAAATGAAGATGCTAACAATGTGTCACATATTCATGACAATCTTGATTTTCTTGATATTAATCTAGATATGCATTCTATTAGAAATTTAGATGCATTAAAAAATGGTCAAGCTTCAGAAAATAATGAGATAAATTTAACTGATAAAATGGGAAAAGAAGACCTGCAGATCAGTAAGTTCTTTGGCAAGGTTTATGAGAGAAAAATTCCAAATCAAAGAGAAGAGGAAGTCTCTGAACCTACATCTGTTGATGAATCTGACCTGGTGCCAGTAAATGAAAAAAGGTAATGACTCATCTAATCTTGATCTACCTATAGCTCTCAGAAAAGAAAGAAGGTCATGTGTCAAATATCCTATCTCAAACCATGTTTCTTATTTTAGATTATCCTCTACATTTGCAACATTTTCTTCTATTGTCTCTTCTATTTCTATCCCATCAACCATACAGGAAGCTCTATCTAAACCTGAGTGGAAGAAAGCTATTTTGGAAGAGATGGATGCTCTTGAAAAGAATCAGACATGGAAGGTTGTAGAGCTACCTAAAAACAAGCCCACAATTGGATGTAGATGGATTTTCACTCCTAAGTTCAAGGCAGATGGCACTCTTGAAAGATATAAGGCAAGGTTAGTTGCCAAAGGTTATACACAAACCTATGGCATAGACTATACTGAGACCTTTGCACCAGTTGCAAAGTTGAATACTATCAGAATCCTTCTCTCTCTTGCTGCTAATTTAGATTGGCCTCTTCAACAGTTAGATGTGAAGAATGCTTTTTTAAATGGAAAACTTGAGGAGGAAGTTTACATGAATCGTCCTCCTGGATTTGAAAGCACGTTTGGTTCAAGAGTATGTAAGCTAGAAAAATCTTTGTATGGACTCAAATAGTCCCCAAGGGCTTGGTTTGATAGGTTCACACAGTTTGTTTAAAACAAGGATATAAACAGGCCCAAGCTGATCATACTCTATTTATAAAATGCTCAAGTAAGGGGGAGATTGCTATATTAATTGTCTATGTATATGATATTATCATTACAAGAGACTTTTATGGAGAAACACAAAACCTGAAGAAAAAACTTGCTACTGAATTTGAGGTCAAAGATCTGGGAGAGTTGAAATACTTTCTTGGCATGGACATAGCTAGATCAAAAGTGGGAATTATTGTATCTCAAAGGAAGTATGTTTTGGATCTTCTTCAGGAAACAGGAACGAGTGCATGTAAACCAGCTGACACTCCTATATACCCAAATCAGAAGTTAGGAGATGTCAGAGATGAGGTTCCAGTCAATGTGCAACAATATCAGAGATTGGTAGGAAGACTTATCTACTTGGCACATACAAGACCTGATATTGCTTTTGCAGTCAGTATGGTAAGTCAGTTTATGCACTGTCCATATAAAAAACATCTTCTCGAAAAGGATTGTTTTTCAAAAAGAACAATAGTAGGGCAGTAGAGGCTTTTACAGATGCTGATTATGCTGAATCAGTCAGTGACAGAAGATCTACTTCAGGGTACTGCACTTATGTATGGGGAAACCTAGTGACTTGGAGAAGTGAGAAGCAGAATGTGGTAGCTAGAAGCAGTGCAGAATCAGAATTCAGGACAATGGCTAATGGTATATGTGAACTACTTTGGATCAAGAGAGTGATCAAAGAACTAAACATGGAATTGGAGTTACCTATGAGACTTTATTGTGACAACAAGGCAGTTATTAGCATCGCACACAATCCAGTACTACATGATAGAACAAAGCACATTGAAGTGGATAGACACTTTATCAAAGAGAAAATTGAAGCTGGAATTGTGTGTACACCATTTGTGCCTACCAAGGATCAAACTGCTGATATTCTAACAAAAGGGTTGTTCAAACCAGTGTTTGAACTACTAATAAGCAAGTTGGGAATGTATGATATATATTCACCAACTTGAGGGGGAGTGTAAAAAATGTACAGTCAGTTGTAGATAAATACGTAGTGTAATCAAATGTAATTAGCTCTTTTGTATTAGATAAGTATTACTACCTCCGTCCCACTAAGATTGAGACAATGGAAGCACGATTATTAAGAAAAGTGAGTTTGTGTGGTTGATATTAAATTGATAAAGTAAGAATAAAATAAGAATGGTTTAGAGCCACACAATCTTTACCAAATTTGGTATGAGACAATCTTAGTGGGACTTCCCGAAAAGGTAAAATGAGACAATCTTAGCGGGACGGAGGGAGTAGTAGTTAGTCAGATCCTAAATTTTAGGATCTCATCATTGAAGCTGTTAGACTTGTATCCTATATATACTGTACCCGGATGATGGAATAAATTAATTCATTCTATTCTCTCAAACTTACAGGAAAAAATGCACTACCTAAACAGAGTACATCGTAGCGATGCATAAGTGCATTTCACACTTTTCACATTAAGACCTCTTTTTATTAGAGGGATGAGTTCAAATAAAAAGTACACTTCATATGAAAAGTAAGAATATATTTTGCGCATTCAATTTATGATCAGATGACTCTAAATTTTCCAACAAAGTATTCAAATTGATAAAAACGCGGGGTCATATTCATAATTAAGTAAAAAAATCCGTCATTTCTAAAATTGCATCGTTTGAAGGCAATAATGCACTGTGTATGACAATAAGCGCAATTATTCGCGCCTTACACGGGAAAATCACTTTTTTTTATTGGAACTTTCCTTATATATAGAATCAAATGAGAATGCGATCTAAAGGAAAACAGTGAGAACAAATTTGTTGCATTCGATTAGAGTATCGAGCATTATGTGAAATAGAAATGTGCACTTTCATAAATTAGAATTTGTGTTGTCATTTTTGTAAATAAATCAATTTTTTTTTCTGTCAATTTGAACGCGCATTATCGTAATCATAAACATGCACCGCCATGAACCACAATCTGCATCGTTTGGATATTTTTCAAGGGAATAGTTGTTCTTACCGAAACTGGACCCCTATATATATGGAGGTTCAAATTCAAAGTATTCATATGAAAAATGAGAAGTAATTTTAGCCATTAAAATGAGACATCAAGCGAACTAGATTAATTTTAAAGTGAAAACACGGTGGCAAAAGTGTAAATATTGGTTTTTTTGAAAATGAAGTGATAAATGTGCACGAGTATGGAGAAAAAGTGTCTTTGAATAACACAAAAGTGCATTAATTTTTGAAAGTCCTACTTTGGGTTGGCATACATGAAGTAGTTGAAAAAGTAAAAGTTGTGGTTGAGATTTGAGTATAATAAAGTGAAATGCTACATATCACATATTTCCTTCAGAAAAAGGAAATGTGACATTTAGTTTTGGGACAAACCAAAAAGAGAACTAAGACAAGTAAAATGGGACGGAGGGAGTAACAATTAAAATGTGATATTTTTTAATGAGGTGGATGTGCACCTTTAAACTCTGCCATGAGATCATTTTTTGGTATCATGCTTGTCCCAAGCCAAGATAAAGGAGGAGAGTGTTGTGGTAGCTCGTGACGGTCAACATTATCACCTAGTCACATCACATGAAATGAATTGTAATATGAAGTATAATGAATTAGATGGAGATATATCCCATAGAATCAGAACATGGTGGATGAAATGGAAGAGTGCGTCAGGGTTTCTATGCGGTCGAGGTATGCCGACTAGACTGAAGGGTAAATTTTATAGGACAACAATTAGACCTACATTATTGTATGACAGTGAAACAATGTCACATTCAAAAGATGAGTGTGGTAGAGATGCGCATGCTGCGTTGGATGTGTGGCTGTACTAGAAAAGATCGCGTGAGTAATGAGACAAAAGGTGAGAGTAGCACCTATTGAAGATAAAAGGTGGGAGTAACACCTATTGAAGATAAGATGTGGGAGTCTCGCTTGCGGTGGTCTGGTCATGTGCGTAGAAGACCAAGTGATGCACCTGTCAGATGAGTTGAGATGTGTGGAGAAGAGACAGGGAAGAGAGGGAGAGGAAAACCCAAACAAACGTGTATTATAGGAGTCAGAAGTGATATGCTTCTTCTTGGGTTGGATGAGAGTATGGCTTTGGAGAGAGCAAAGTGGAGGGCGGGTATTTGATAGGTAACGGAAGAATCCCAGTAGATAAAAGCAGTGTATTAATGAAGATTAAAGGTTGGAATACAGAAAATTATGAAAGAAAAGGTTTGAGACTCTTCGAGTGGTCTCTCACTCCCAGTTCCGATCCCAGTTCCCAAGTTTCAGCCTGCGTTATTCTTTCCCTTACCCCTCTTTTATAATAAAACTCACTAAAAGGGCCAGCCCTCACTTAAGCTATTGGGCCTGGAACCCTATTATTGGAAAACATTAAAATACTTAATAAGACTCTAATTATTTGTAGTACTCGGGTCCCTATCATCACTCCCCCCCCTGAACTTCCACCTTGTCCTCAAGGTGGATGATAAGAGACTGATTTTCCATTGGGTTTCAGCAGGTTTTCAGCTTCATCCTTTTCATATAACTGATCTTCTGTTCCCTTCTCTTCTTCTGGCTCTTCCATCCAGATAAGTTGACAATTTTTCATTCCACATACATGCTCTTTGCCCCATTTGTTTCCACATTTGAAACACAGGCCCTTCTTGCTTTTTTCTTCTAAGTCCGCTTGTGTCAACCTTTGGCCATTCTCCCATGTCTTATTTGGTTGTGGCGATTCCTCCAGTTTGTTCTCCGAGAATGTTCTCTCCGGAGCAGTTGTTCTTCCCTTTGTCGCTTCCACCCCATTCCAGGCTCTGACAAGTTTTCCTCCCTGTTCCTTCAAGCCTTTGTTGTCTTCTTCTTTATTTGTTTCTCCTGTCCATACCTTATTCTTCTGTTCAACTAGCTGGGCTGTGTCCATAAGATCAGCTAACCCAGTGGGCCGGTGCAACTTCAGCTCTGAGCTAATTTCTTCTTTGAGGCCATTAAAAAATACTCCTTTTAGCATCTCTGGGTCAGCAATTTTGAGGGAGCTACAACCCTTTCGAAATGATCCCTGTACTCCATGACTGAATTAGTTTGCTTAATTTTGAGCATAGGGCCAAACGGGTTCTGAACCAATTCCGGCTGGAAGCGTCTGATCAAAGCTTCCTTAAAATTACCCCAGGAGTGGTCATCAGTCTGTTCATCCCACCATTGATACCAGTTCAGAGCCCTTTCGGTCATGGCTATCAAGACAACTTCCACTTTGTCACCCTCCGATACATGATTTAATTTAAAATAGCGTTCGACCCTGAGAAGCCAACCGTAAGCATCATTTCCACTAAACAAAGGTAAATCCACCTTTCTTCCGGTATAAACCCGATCGTTAATTCTCGTATGCTCAGGAGTACGAGAAACGGATTTAGAATCGTGAGAATTACCTCCCGAACTGGATGAACTCACACTGGCTGAAGTGTGGCGCCGGCGAGGGGTGGCTGATCGTCCTCTTCTTTTCCTGCGATTTCCCTGGGTCTCGAGACTTTCCATCTTCGCTAGCAGTGTCTGCATCCGTTCATCCATCATTGACAGCATCTCTGTGCGCATATCGGCCATGGACCGCTCAAAAGATCTCTCTAGGTTATCAATCCTCTGCTCCATGTTCGATCGAGTGCGGACCATATATAGGTGCAGTGACTGGCTCTGATACCAATGATAGGTAACAGAGGAATCCCAGTAGATAAAAGCAGTGTATTAATGAAGATTAAAGGTTGGAATACAGAAAATTATGAAAGAAAAGGTTTGAGACTCTTCGAGTGGTCTCTCACTCCCAGTTCCGATCCCAGTTCCCAAGTTTCAGCTTGCGTTATTCTTTCCCCTACCCCTCTTTTATAATAAAACTCACTAAAAGGGCCAGCCCTCACTTAGGCTATTGGGCCTGGAACCCTATTATTGGAAAACATTAAAATACTTAATAAGACTCTAATTATTTGTAGTACTCGGGTCCCTATCAGTATTCGTGTGGAGGAGTGATCTCCTATCATCTTTTACCCCTCATCTTCTTTTTCATTCTTGTTTTTTTATCCTTTTATCTTTATATATATGTATATGTTTTTTTTACTCCATGGGGTCTGGGGGGCCTGGAGTAATCAGGGTTGAAACTCACTCCATTGAGTTTCGAACCCTAATGTGTCTAGCGGGTTTCGAACTCGAGACCTCCCACTAAGCACGGTAACCTCACAACCAGCTGGGCTGAAATGCTTTTTATATATATGTATATGTATACATATATTCTTTTTATCCTTTTTGTTCTATCATTTTTATGTATATCCATCTCTTTATATATATATATATATATATATATATATGTATATATATGTATTATCATAGCTTATCTTTCTTATATTTCTTTTTCTTTTGGTTACGATATCATATCGATTCATGTTAGTCGACCCCAAAAATCTTTTGGCACTAAGGCTTGGATGTTGTTGGATGTGCACCCTTACATATCGCATATGCACTTTTACTATTAAGTATTGAACATTTAGGTTTTCCGTATATTTATAATTTTGCCACCACAAATTTAATCTATTCCATTCATTTGTAACTGACAAGAGCTTGCATCACTTCTCACTTTTCGTAGGAAGATCTCTTTGTATTAGAACTCACCTTTGTGTATATATAGAATAAGGATCAAATGAGAAGATTGCTTATTGTAAGAAATCAGAATGCATCTGGGGCGTTGAAATTTGAGATCTAATGGGGGGAAAAGTGCCAAAAACACTAAAAAAAAAAGTGATCCAAGATGCGGTGACCGTTCCGTAATTAACCGAAACTTTTTTGTCATCACAAAAAGTGCATTAGATTTAACGATAAAGTACATCTAAAAGGAGTAAATGTGAAACCTCGCATTTCTCACGTTAAGATGTTTTCTTATTAGAATCCAACCCAATATGTATATATGTATATATGTAACTATATATATGTAACTATATATGTATATATATAAATAGATTAGAAATCAAATACAAACCATGCTTAATTTACTAACTTACAAACTCAATAATATGCAATACTTTGAACTTCAATATGCAATACAAATCATGTAAAGATGCGCACTTTGAACTTCAATATGCAATACAAATAATGTAAATATGAAACTGCTATTTTATGGCTTGAATAATATGCAACACTTTGAACTTCAATATGCAATACAAATAATGTAAAGATGCGCAGTTTGTAGGTTAGCATGAGAGGACTAGTTTGTATGTGATCCCGCCCCTATATATATATATATAGAGAGAGATTCGAACTGTAGTAGGCCCTAGGCAGTTAGGCGAATAGCCTTTGACGTGCTTATTCTGATGAAATTGATTTGATCATTCGACCACACTTGCATTCAGAAAATTTAGCTGATTCAGATTGACCAACCAGATGGGGGCTTGTGCAGATTATATATATGCATACTCATGCTGTATCTGCTTTTGTCATGCAGGTCCATCCATCTTCAGTATTGAAAGCAGATGATGATGGAATGCTCTCAAATTATGTGGTATATCACGAGCTAATATCCACAACACGCCCGTATATGCGTAATGTATGTGCAGTTGAGATGCAATGGGTGTTGCCTGTCTTGGAAAGACTTAAGAATCTAAACGTAAAAAAACTAAGGTGAGTCAAACTTCGAAAGAGCCACTCCTTTCATATTTTATGTTTATTTTATTACTATTATTATTATTATTGACCCGCCTTGTGGCTGTCTTGGCAGTGGTGGATCCTATCACAGGGAAGAGATAATCGAAGAAACACGGTCAGGTTTGGGAAGAAAAGATGCTGCCACTCATGCTGAACCCCCAGAGGAGCTTGACAACAGGATTCAAGCTGCGAGGGCACGTTTTCTGGCCCGCAAAGCCCAGAAATAGAATTGTTTGTCTGAAAATGATGGTATGATTCCGGGTTAACTGCAGGATTTACCAAACTAAGAGTAGGAATTCAATAGTGAGAATATAGAATTCAAACTAATAGTTTATGCACAAAGAAGAAATGATCAGACAAGAGCATGAAGAAGATGAATGTTGTCCTTCAACTACATCAGGGAACTGGTTATATACACAGAAGGAAAGAAGCTATTTATTATAACTAACAGACTAGTCTCTTAAATAACTGTTCTAAATATTTATTAACGGACATTCCTCCCTGAAGATGCAATTTCACATTAGCTCATAACAAATGACTATTGACCAGACGTGCTTATTTGATGTCAATGGATTGTGCAGTTGTGGTTCTCCAGAGCGTACATAGAAATCAATTCAGACTACACATGTGCCTTACGCCGTTGGTTACATGTTGGTATCCCCAGTGGATGATGTAGCCATGTAAGTTCAAAGGCAGATTATGAGATTGAAGTGAACTAATAGAAATCCTGGTTTGATGCTACTTTATTACATCTCTATATCAGAGATAAAGAGCTAAGGGTCGATCAGTTATTGTAATTAATACCCATTATTGTAATACGTTATTATTATTGTGAATATTATTAATTGAGAATAACATTTGAACATTTCTCCCGATTAAGGGTCTCTTAATTCATTTATTTATTTAAAGAATAAAGATTATCATTATTCAAATGCAGAGCATTTTAGATTATAGTTAAAATATTAAATTTTCCAGAAAAGCTATTTATTTGAGTATCATTGTTGATGAAGAGTTTTGAATTTAGAGATTATTTAGAATTTATTAAGTGAATATGATATGACAATGATTTGTAAAAGATGCTCTAATAATAATTAGTTGAAACATTAAGCTATTTTGTTTAACTATTTGAAGGAACCAAACTAATTTAATAAAACTACATCTATTTAGCAAATGATTGATAAAATATTCGCAACTTCATGTCTGCACACCCATAACCAGGGTTCTAAAACTCGGAAAAATCGGTCGCCTAGGTGCCGGAAATTCGCTTGGCGTCTTCCTGCCGTAGAGATTTCCTGATGTTCGGTCCTAAAGTCGCTCTGGCGATTAATCGGCCGCCCAGACCGAGTAATTGCCGGAAATCCGCCCGCGGCCCGCCTAGGTTGAATCTTAGTCGCCCCAGAACTTTTAAAAACGAGCTGCATTTTGACTTTTTTTTACGGAAAATGAGAACGACTCTTACAACTCTTCACCCAGTCCACTAAGCAAAATTGGTGTGCTCTTTCTTTACTGGCCAGACCTAATACTTTCTTCTCTTCAATGGAAAGGCGGCCTGGTGATGAGACTTCTTCTCTTCCATTTTCGGATTCCCTTCTTTGTTGAGTATTGAATTAGCTTCTCCACTCTCCGGTGTCCAGTAGTCCAAACTATCCAAGTAAAGATATTGAATCAGTCCATACTGATTTTTCTATTAAGACTGTCCAGATTGTCCAGCTAAATTTATCATAGTTACGTTACTTCACTTGTTAAGTTGTTATTAAGAGATATCTGGAGTAGTTTGTATGTAGATTGAGAAATTTAAAACCTAATATTGATAGGAACTTGGAATGCAGGTATAGTGTTTGATACAATGCCTCAAAGAAGAAATGAAAACTTTTACTAGTAATGTATTTCAATTACTTTGTTTTTCAGTAGTGTCAGCCTATGTTTTCATTAGCAACAACTCAACAAGGTATGCAATAAGTTGTGTTGCAACTTGCAAGTTTGTGGGATTGGGTGTCATTTAGATAAGAACGGCATTGTTGCAAGTATGTGGGATTTGCTAAGTCTGTATTTGTGTGGGTTGAACTTTTTAAAAAGGTTGTTTGTTTTATTAGTCCGTATAGTACTTGCGTGGGTTATTAGTGTCCTTCAACAGTGTAAATTATTTGTGTTATTCACTTTGATTAACTAAGTGGCTCTAATTTGGTTTGTTTCTAAAGCTCTAAGTGGTTCATATTTTGATTATTTTCAAGCTAAGAGGAATGAGGTTCACTCCATTAATGTTTAAATAATTAATTTTTTATCTCTAAAAAATTATTGGTTACTTCAATGAACTTATGTTGAGCTAGTGATTATAGATTTTCATTGATCAACTATAACTATTTTGCATATCCCATTTGTACTAATCAGTGGTTATTGGTTAATCTTTTATTTGTTAGATATGGACTCTTCAAGTGCATATTATGTGTATTATGTTTATAATATTTTATTATACTAGGTAATATAAAATATGTTTATTGTGTTTAAACTTTAAACTTTTTTTTTTGTTAAATGTAGTATTTTTTTCCAAGAATATTTTTATTTTATGGTATTATGTTGAAACCGAGTTGGCCGATTAGTCGCCGACTAATCGGCGCCTAGTCGCCCTATGCGCTAGGCGGTGCTTGGCCGCCCGACTAGCGCCTAGCGAGTTTTAGAACATTGCTCATAACACATATTGATCTATATATGTGTGTGTATGTATGCAACATATAAAAATAATTCTAATAACATGTTCTTCCAATCTCTTATTTAATTTATTTTGTGCTTGACGTCATTTTTTACTATACACTCCCTCCGTTCTCTAATAGCTGTCCTCTTAGGTTTTTCACGATTTTTAAGAAGTATATAGTTGGGAAAAATATTATTTAAAATTGTTACAAAAGTATAATATAAAAAGGGGTTGCTTTGGACACGTCCAGTTTTAATTTACGTAACCATGGCTAGATTAAATTGGCCTTATCATTTCTTTAATTAAAATTAATTGAAATTGATGTTTAATTCTTCCAATAACTTGCTGTCATGTGACAAACACTTTTTTTTTTTTTTTATAAAATGTTATTTTTTTATTGGTGCTCCGATTTTTATAAAAACATACGTAGTATCAAATTAAATATTTTTTTATGATTCATATGACATTAATATTACATACTCCCTCCGTCCCTTAAGACTTTGCCATATTTCCTGTTTGGGACGTCCCAAAAAACTTTGTCACTTTCCTTTTTAATCAATTATTTTGTGATTTCTGTTATTTCTCTCTTCTCTGCACAAACCTCGATCACACAGTTTTTACTTTATTATTCTCCATGCCGGTCAACTTTGGCAAAGTTTTAAGGGACGGAGGTAGTATGTAAAAATTTGAAAAAGATATTCCGGTCAGGTATGTTTAAGTGTGGTCTAGTGAGCGACCGATAAAATTGTATCTACTATTCTTTGAATTTAGTTTAGTCTGATCTGGTATGAATTGCTTAAATCTATTTGGACCAAAATCAATTCAATTAAAAACATCCTAAATGTCATTGACACGTGTGTTCATAGATATAAGTATATATACTCCCCCTAGATTCATACTAGGGGGTGTTTGGATCTGATTCTTAAAACTGATTCTGCTCCTGCAGGGAGCAGAAACAGAAGCTGGAGTGTTTGGATGAAACTGCAGAAGTGATTCTGGTGCTCTAATTTACTCCTAGAATAAGTTTTTTTAGAAGCTGGGGGTGACCAGCTTCTGCAAACTGATTCTGATTTTGCTTCCGCAAATTATACTGTGGGATCGACCCACCATGAGCATGGTGTGCCGATCCCAAACGACACAGTTTTATTACTTGTGCGATTGATAACCGATGTTGTGCGTTTTAAAAAAAGCAATCAACTCTGGTTCGCGATGGATTAAAAGTGCGGCGGTGCGGCCGACTTAGGTATTACACAACAGATTAGGGAGGTATAGAAGTCGTTGTTAATTTAGCAGAGGCGTGGAGCCTGTGCTCGTGCGATTTGAACTACCCCAACTCCCCAAGTGAACCCTACCCTAAGAATAATCTGAAGACTATTCAATTTTTGAACATTTACGTCTACTGTACTTGGGGAGTACCAATGATATAAAAGTATAAAACTGGAAATTGATTTCAAGTTGCTGAAGCAAGAAAAGAAGAAAATCAAGTTATGATATGATTCAAGTTACATATGAAAACACATGTTTTTATTCGCGAGTTACATCTTTTTATCCGTGATTTACATCATTCATGTGCATGAGTTACATTTGGACTTATCTTATCAAGTTACATTTTATATAAATATGAGTTATATATTCTATTAACGTGAGTTACATCTTCCATAACACGAGTTACATTACAAAATAAACCTCTTTTATTAAAACAAAAAAAACATTTGGTAAAATCAATTTTTCTTTTTTTGCAAAAAAAGTGTTTTTTGGGAAAAATATTATTTCTTTAAAACATCTAAATGTTAAAAACAAAACATATTTACTATTTAGCTAAAGCAATTAAGCAATTACATTTCTTTTTTATAGTTTACATTGAAAACAGTGTTTTAGACAAGTTACATTTTAACTTGTTTGGAGTAACATTTCTTATATACGTAAGTTACATTTCTTTACACACGAGTTACATCATTCTGCTATTCGAACAAGAAAAAAATAAAAAAAATTACTGTACACGCGTGTACTTTTCACGCGTGTACTGTTCACGCGAGATTTTTTTAAGTGCAAAACTGCGCCGTTTTGAGTTTGGAGCACGATGCTCATCGTGGGATGGTCCCACGGTATACGAACTCTTTTGCTTCTACTTTAAAAAAGAAAAAGAAGTAGAATCAGTTCCAAACACCCCCTAATTTACTACTAGAATCAGTTTTTTAGAAGCTGATGGTGACCAGCTTCTGCATGAAGGCACACTAGGGTGTGTGCCTTCAGAAATTCACAATTCCTTAAACATGAAGGCACCCAAGGTTTCAGGAAAATAGAGACTCTCGAAATCCCTTATTGCGCAACAGTGTCATATGGACAATTTAGCCGGACAGGGAACCAGAAACAACACCTAATCAGAAATTCAATCCGTCCGGGGCCGGAAGAATCCGGAGACGAAGTCCAGCATCTCCGTCGGCGGCCAATTTAGCGGATAGGGATGTCGCCGCTGCTCAAAAATCTGTAACTGCACACTGTACGCAGGGGACCGGTGGAAAGGCTAAAGCTGACTCACCGGTTATGCTTCTTATGCTGGTGGCTGTGGGTGCGCAGGGTCAAGATCGAACAGAGAATAAAAGCTCTAGCAAGCTACCGCCCCCAACAGCTCACAGCGGACGAATCAGCAGGCCGAAGGATTTCCGAGCGATGATTCAATCTACCTCAACGTAGGGATCAACGATCAACAATCGCGCAGACAGTCTGATTGATGTGGAGACTCCACACGCCTGACATTACTCGAGCCCTCACAATTTTGATATCAATCATTTTTTGATATTATTTTCTAATTTTGTTGAATTATCTACCAAGTATTTTAGAGCAAGAGGAAGAGATGCATTGGGAGCATGAGACGGGATATAACTATTTCCAAACTCATATTTAATACGAAGTATGAAGTTCAGAGAGCCAATGGCGAGAAGCAAAAACCCTCTATCTTGAGAAACAACCGCAAATTCCACTTATTTAGTCTTACTCTGATGCCTCGGACAGCTTTGATCATTCCGACGAATCTTTCTTCTCAAACGACTTTCTAGGACATGCAACCGAAAGCGATCGTCGCCCTCCTTTATCAAATCCGGAAGAAATTGGGAACTCCAAATTCAACAGAACGATTTGTCGTAAATCAAAGTTCGTCACTTCCGAAAACTGTCTGCCAACAGACGACCTGAGCACGCAACTCAAACTTTACAAGAAATCTCAGCAGAATAAAAGACGCCACAACTACATGAGGACTAGATTACAATTCAGAGATTTCCCTTGGGTCTAATTGTTAATCTTTTTATTTTTCTTTCCTTCCCTGTACCTTTTTACTTTTATTTGTTTCTTGCATTGTACTTTTTATTTTTATGAATAAAATCTTTTTTTTTTCCGGGAAAAAAAAGAAAATACTCCCCAGTCCCAATTTGTAAGATACATTTCCTTTTCACATGGTCAACATAAATCACTCTTAATCTTTTACTTTATATATCAAAATTTTATGAAATTTGAATTATTTTTTGCAGGGTTTTTAACGGTTTTAATGTAGTTTCTGAATACAAAAAATCTATTGGTACACATTTTTCATACACACATCTACACACTCATGTTTGTGAAGAGTATTTTTTTGTCTGTATACAGACAAAAAAATACTCTTCACAAACATGAGTGTGTAGGTGTGTGTATGAAAATACGTTATGTTTGTATACAGACAAAAAAATATTCTTCACAAACATGAGTGTGTAGGTATGTGTATGAAAATGTGTATCTCAAGCTGGATTGTTCTGAATATGTAAATTACTTCCTCCGTTCTTAAATAATTTGAACAATTTTCTTTCTTGGCAGTTTCAAAATAATTGCTTAACATTTCCGTTTTAAGCTATAAAAATAGTCTCTAAGACTAGAATACCCTTAAATCAAATATCTTCACCCACTTCCCATATACCCTCTACACCCTCTTTCCTTTCTTTTTCTTGATTTCGTATCTTCCTCCTCAGTCACCTTCTCTTTCTCTTCCATGGCAATCCATTTTTCTTCTTTCATCTCTTCTCCCTACTTTTTTTATTATTTCCCACTCCTTTTATTTTGTTTCAAACTTAGCTTATGTACGATAACACCCAATTCTCTTCTTTCATTTATTTATTTCCTTTCCCACCTCCTTTTCCTTCTTCTTACTGTTGTAGAAAAACTAAAACACTTACGATGCTAACAAATTAGATTTTTGGAGGGAGGTACTTTCGATGAAGACATAAATTGATGAATTAACAAATTGCTTATGAGAATGAAGCAATAGGGTAGCTCTTGGGAGAGTCCAAAATCTAAATGTAGTAGAGAAACTGACCGAAGAATTTAAAAGTAGAATCTTAAAAAATAAATCACGGTAATATTTGGTCTAAAGATTAAGATGAGTGTTATTGATAAGGTTTAAATACGGAGTAGAGAGGACAGTTGAAGCCGGCGATGGCTAAAAGAAAACGAAGCTGCTGTCAGAACTCAGAATGGGAGTTTGTCAGATTGAAGGGTAGAATTGGAAAATAAATGCTTTACAAGCATTCCTTAATCTCTGCAATTAATTCCGAACGGAGGAAGTATTTTTTAAGATGACGGATAAATGACTACGGGGAATCTGGCGACTCCAGGGGATATCGCCATCACTGCCGGCGCGGGAACGGTGAACGGGACTGAGGGAGAGCCTCCTGCAACCATCAAATTCGGATCTCGAAATCTCTGGCCACCAATCGAACAAGCTAACGACGCCCAACTGCGGACATGGTTACAACAAAGGCGACGACAGGATCTCGGCGGCTCGGACTGCGCACGATTGCAGCAAGCGGCAACCAGACCACTTCTCAAATCGTAATACCAGGATTCGAGCGGCGGGCCAGCTACACGTAGTGGACTGGAAGCAGGACAAGGCCCAATTTTGATCGGAGACCAAGAGGCGCGAGTTGAGTCTCTGGTCTTCACCACCGCCGACTGCGAGTTCATTGTGAGTGGGCTTCAGCCTTCAGGTAGAGGAAGAGCTCAATTGCCATGACAATCTTTTGGTAACTTGAATTTAGGGAAAAAAAAACTTCTGCCAAGGCCTTCGGATCCATGGGGAACTTTTCCCAGCCGCACTAAGAAGCAACACAATTTCTTAGACCAATCAAATGGGTTTGAATTCTTTATTTGTAGTGGAAGGTTGGAATGAAATGGGGATTGCATGCTTTCTGTTCGGACTTGCAAAAACAATTAAAATGATGCGGGAATTTGCAGTTAAGCAGCCAGCTCATAAGATAAAACAAGATTCAAGTGGGGTGGACTTTGAGTGGGATCTCTATTCGAATAGAGATGAATCCAATCAAAATGACTTTTCTATTTCTGGTCCTTTCTTTGTGGTTGATATCCAGCAATTTGTCTCTTGTGAGAAACTTTCAATGGTGTCTATCGAGGAACATTCATGTCCTCAACTATCACCCGACTCTTGTCTTGCAAACATTAGTGATTTTTTCCAGACAACTATGACTAAGGGGTGAACTCATTGTCCCATTTTCTTATCAAAGAATTCAAAAGAATTATTTCTTCTTATCTGGAAAACCATGATTATTCGGACAAGAGACATGATGAAGGGGCAAAAGAATGTGTGCGTCAAGAAGTAAATACTCCGAGAGAGACTGTTACATGTATTCATCGCTCTCTAGGCTTTGAATATGACGATGCTATTGATGAGAGGATGATGATCATGCTTCGGAGAGTGAGAAGAGGGCTCCAATTTCAGCGATTGCAGATTTATGGGACTCCGACACAAATCAAGACATTTGCAACAAGGCTTGTTTGGTCACAAAGGAAAATTGCTTGCCCTCACAAAACCTCAACACCCAAATGAAAATTACAGGAAATTAAAAGACACCAGCGCTCGCATCCAATGAGTACAAGGTTCCAATCCCATGTGGGATTTTGATAATTGGTTTTATGGGGAGGGATCTATCTTGTACTTTGGGTTGAGCTATATTTTTCATTTTTTTTTGTTTTCCTGCCTCATCTTTTCTTTGTTCTTCCCTTGTACTCCTCTTTATTTATCATTAATATATTTTCTTTTGTGCTAAAAAAAATATTTTTTAAAACTAATTTGAGTGTTAACAGGGATTGATTTGCTTTATCATCGGTCAAACATCGTAAACCGTAAAGTAACATGTATATGCCCGTAATGCGGAATTAACATGACGTTGATCAAGTTTTAAAAGGCGGAGTACTCCACTTTTGGAATTAGTCAAAGAAATTTTAATTGTAAAGATAACTATTTTAGGATTAATAACTTAATTTATCCTCAACTATCATCAAATTCACAAATTTATCATATTCGTAAACTTTTTAAAAAGGCTCAAATTTCAACTTTTCACACAATTACACTTTCGATGAATTTTTAGATATGGAAGAAGACAATCTTATTTCTAATTCATTTTTCATTCCCTTTTCACTTTAAGTTGGAAAACTTGTATTGCCTAATTTGTTTTATACAAAACCATATTTCTACTGTACAATTAAAAAAATAACAAGTGGTGAAATTTATATTACTTATAATAAATTAAATTATAGTACATCAAATATGAAAGATCACTAGAAGATTAAATCGTAACACACAACAATAAATATAGCAGTTCATAGTTTTTTGGTAACAAATAATTTTATTAAAAAATAAATATTAGTGATTAAATGACTTTAGCAACTTCTATAAAAACATAAATACCTGAACTAGTTAATTCACTGAAAAGTTAGAGTATCACTTTATAGTAATTATATAAATTTTGTTAGAACATTTTAAGCTATAGATTACTACTTTATATAAGATTATATAATTTTAATTAAAGTTCTTGCTAATTATATAAGATTAGCAAGATTACTATTTTAAGATTTGATTAAAGTTCTTGCTAATTTTTGAAGAAAAATAGAATTAAAAACGAATAAAAATTATGCAACTTAATTCATGTATTTAAAAGTATTGAGATTGATATGAATTTGTAATTTTGAAAAATCACAATGGAAAAGTGTAATTTTTTCAAAAGATGAAGTTTGAGCCCCCTTTTGATGAAAATTGTCAAATTTTGATGAAAAGTGAATTGTTTGCTCTTCGAGACTTCAATTTTTTTTTTTTTTTGCCTTGGAGCGATGAAAAGTTAGGGAGGGCAAGACGGAGGTGTGAATGGTTAACTTGGGCTGTGCTTTACGAATAAAAATGAGTTTTCTTGTCTAATAAAAAGGGGTAATTCTATTTAGGACTTGTTTGCAAACACTTAAATAAAATGCTTGTGGCTTTTTTTAAGACAAAAACACTTATTTTACCAAACATTACCAACTTTTACTTTCTCGGTTTTCGTGTAAAATCTACTTTTTACTTTTTCTATTATACAAAAAGCACTTATTTTACCAAACACTACCAATTTTTACTATTAATCACTTTTTCCCAAAAAGTGTTTTTATTTAAACACAAATACTTGCAAACAAAGCCTTACACACCCCATTTTGCTAAACACAGCCCCAAAATAAATAATTATAAATAATATTATACTAAATAACCAATTTGAATAATCGCCGGCCAGAAGCGATTAGTGATATTCCGTATAGTTTAGGCAGTGTTTGCCATTGCGTTTTTTAAGCACTTTAGAACTTTTCAATTATAAAAAGCTAAAAGATGTGTTTGCAAAGACAAACATTTGCTTATTTTAAAGTGCTTTTAGTCAAAAAGCTGAAGCAGCTATCTACGGGAGTGTTTGCAATTGCTTCAACTTTAAAAAAGTGATTTTTTAAAGTGATTTTGGGAAAAGTAATTAATAGTAAAAGTTGGTAGTGTTTGAGAAAAAAGTGATTCTAAAAAAGTAAAAGTTGGTAGTGTTTGGTAAAATAAGTGCTTTTTGTGTAATAGAAAAAGTGAAAAGCAGTTTAAAGCACCCTTCTACCTGCTTCCAGCTTTTAGCTTTTAAGTGATTAATTTAAGCAGAAGCTGTCATTTGAAAACACTCTTTTCAACTTTTTTTAAGTCAAAAGCTGAAAAGCGCTTTTTTTAAGCAACCGCAAACACTCCCTACATGCTTTTAATTGCTTTTTTAGGTAATTTTGTAAATGAGTGGTAGTCCGGGATAATCCTATTGCTCGTTTTACAATACATATCCGAATTTACCCCTTCCGCACTTCACTACTGTTTCCATCGATCTCCTAAATTATCTCGTCGATTATATTCTTGGCAGCCATGGGAGCTGGAGCGAGCATACACAGAGCGAAAGGAGCTGACATGGATGAAAAGCTTCCTCATCAACAGCAAAAGAACGGACCACGTACGGATGGTTGCCGCCGTCTGGTGTCCGGCCATCGAACTCCTTGCCGGTAAATGTGATTATACTCTTGTAAACAACACCCAACCCTTAATTAGATGATATATGCAAAAAATTGCCAGTCTTAGACAAAACATACAACCTTTTGTTACCACCTGACAGTGTGATCCCCCAAGGCCCTCATCGTCATCCCCTGCTTTCAATATTTGATCTTGCTTGTATTCCCAAGAGGTATTTACCTAAATAGGAGTAAATTAATCTTTAATTGCTAAAATAGGAGTAAGGTTTAAAATTTCCCCAAATAGGAGTTATTATTTGTAGTTGGACGGATATACCCTTAAAGCTTGCAAACTAACTGCCGCTGACAAACCCCAGACCGTCGCCGGCCGCCGGTCACCGCCGGCCGCCGCCAGCACCGCACAACTGCTCGCCGCTACAGATATGGTTGCTTCCGTTATAGATCTGGTCGTTGCCTTCATAGATCCGCCAAATCTGGTCACCTCTGGCCGTCGTTCGCCGCCACTGAAGATTTGACCACCACCACTTTAGATCCAACCTGTTCCGTTGCAGATCCAGACTCCGCCGTTGCAGATTCAGACCCCGCCGCTGCAGATCTGACCGACTCCGACGCTTATGCCAATATTTTCATCAAAATGCCAATGTGAAACGAGAATGCCATATGAATGGCATTTTCAGAGGGAAATATGGAATATGTGAAGTGTAAGAATGCCATTTAGAAGGCATTCTTAAATTAAATTTGGAATTCTTTGACTGCCAAATAAGAAACAGAGCTCTTAATCAGAGATGTAAAGATGAAGCAGAAGACAGACGCAGACGCTTAGAAGACGAAATAATATGACCTTTTTCAACAAACATTTGTTATCATTTTGTGTCACCATCCTGCCGTCGTCAATGGAGTTTTCCGTTTGCCGCCATCGTATTTGATAAGCTCACATGTTGTCCAATACTGCCGTCCGGCTGCGCATGAATTGTTGGAGATAATTCATCTCCGAAATTAAAAAAGGAGTCCGCTGCGTGGGAATAGGGCTTTGGGGGAATTGACGGCTGGGAACACATCATTAAGGAGAAAATGGTCAAAATGGTACCTTAAGTTGCTTCAAGTGGAGTAAAGAGTACTCCATCTAGCATTTAAGATTTAAAAGTACATGAATTCCCGTTTTCAAGTCAGTTTGGTAATCTCTTATTCTCTTCTATCACACGTTAAAAAAGCTGACCTGGCCAATTGTCAGTTTGTATTTTACCGTTAGAATCCAACTCATCCTCTAATTAATCTACGGGCCAACCTCTTTCCTCCCATCCACTCATTTCAACCTCCCTCCACACTTCATTTATACCTCTCCCATTTCCTCTCCCTGTTATCTGTTAGCTTCCTCTTTCCTCTCAACTTTATTTTCTTCTTCTTGTCATGCTAAATTCCTGAATCCTTTCTTTTTCAATTTTATATAAGTGGAAGAGCCAATATGTCTTATGGATATTGCACTTGTGGGACTTCTCTCAAAATGGTCACTTCATGGACCGATGAAAATCCAGGATGATGATTTCTGACATGTTTAAGATTTAAGGTATATTCTTTACAGCCTATTTTGTTTAATCAAGCTTATATGTCTGCAATTTCTCCAATTTTAAATTTTCAGTTGCTTAGTTTTTAAAAAAATCGAAGATTTTTTATTTTTAATTTTAGGTTAATGGTGGATGCAACACATTTGAATGGGTTGATCCAGAAATATGTCCAAGTGCCAAGACAATAATTCCAGGTTTATTGAGGAAGATAAACAAGCTACAAAATGAGGTTAATGAGAAGAAAGAAATGGGAAAGAAGAAGAAGATATGGGGTCTGTTGTCCTATCTGATAGGAGGGTTGGTGATACTGCTTCTATGGGTCATTTTTTAGCACTGATGATAAAAAGAATGAGTCAAAATTGAAAATGTGCAAGGCTCTAGTTGCTATTGCAGACTGATATTGATGTGTTTTAGAAGGAATAGTACTGTGGTGTGTTTGCTATTGTAGGGACAATGTGTGTGTATGTTTTAGTCGGTATTGTTAGTGCAAATTTGGTTTTGTATGTATGTTTTCAGTGTAGTAATTGTAACTTTGCTTCTTTCTATTTGCTATAACTACACTTTACTAAATTAATTAAAGAAGAGGAGTTAATTAATTCTGAAGTTGTCAAAATGATCTAAATGATAAGTCTATGTTGTGGTTTAGTTTCTAGAAAATGAAGTCATTGAACTCCTTTAAAGCCTAGCCATTACCAAAGAAGTGAAGCAATATGAGAACTTAAAACCAGTTCATAAAAGAGGATCATACAATAAGTGGAAGGATGCCTTCTCTTCTAGTGCATCTACAGAATCTGCAAGTAGCACAAGGACATCCAAATAATGGAGGACACAGAAAAGAGAAGCAAGGCCCACCAACCCCACTCTGTTTAACCCTCACCAGATCATGAGTATGCCATTTCGTAAATGGGAGTTACTACTTACTAATATTCGCATCACAAGCTTGTAATATGCTGTATTAAATTGTGGAGCAAACCCTAGAAGAATACCTTTCCACATAGTCATCTGTCTCCATTTGCAAAGGTTTGTTTTTGTTGTTTCTCAACCAAGCTTCGTCTAATTGATGATGAATGGAGAGGCTAACTTTCAACTTTTTGTCAAGAAAATCGTATTTGGCATACTCTGCGTCCAATGCTTAGAGTTTGTGGTTTTACGTAAATGAAAAATAATAGAGTATCCATGGGCTGATTTGGACTCTAATTATACACATAAGCGACACATAAGGGGACAATGTTGGCCAGGTCATCAATTTTAACGATCATATAACAGATGTACCAAACTGACTTAAAAAGGGAAGTTCATGTACTTTTAAATCTTAAATGCTAGATGGAGTACTCTTTACTCCACTTGAAGCAACTTAAGGTACCATTTTGACCATTTTCTCCATCATTAAGGGTAGAATAGGAATAACACTAAGATTTAGTCCTATTTATGCTTAAAATTAATTGGAGTCCTACGTATGCATATTCTCTGTTTTTTAGTCCCATTTACAACCAATTTCTCTATTCCCAATCCTATAGGTAAATTCATTTAATTGGTATAAAAATTGAAGACTAGTGATAAAAATATGAACTGTTATTGAGAGCATATGAACTCATGGAAAAGGGGAAATGCTACTTGTTTTTATTATGCATCCCGTAAGATGCTATATATAATACATGATACATCACAATGAATAATAGGAGAGAATAATGCATGGGCCATGCAAAGCATGCTACCCACGTATACATGTCTAAATGATAGGAAACATTACATATGATGTAAAATAATATTATGACTAGTGTAATACTCTTAATACAAACACTATCTACTTTTACTATAAATCATATTTTCAATAATCACTTAAAAATATTACTTTTAAAAAGCACAAACAAACGCAAACACTGCCTTAGTGGTGGTATGATGGCTTGGCAGAATCAAGAAAGATAAAACTAAGTAATCAAGTTGTCCTCTATTCCCAACTACTCCATAACTTTGTATTTTCAATGGAAAGAAATTTCAAGTCTCCATGGCTCCGCCGCTGTCACCTAGGCCTTCTGATTCAGTCCCCCCACTATTCCAGACGTTTTCCATTTCGGTCTCCACCGCCGTCGTCGATGCCCTTTGATTCAGCCTCCACCGCCATTACTCACGTCTTCTGGTCCAGTATTCTGTATTCACTTCCGCTGTTGTTGTTGCCGGCTTCTTCTGCTGCAGGCACTTCCACCCAGCGGCGGAACCAACTCGAGAACCCTGGAGGGGCACTTGGTGGGAAAACGAAGGTCTCCGAAAGATGTTGCATCTAGTGGTGGATCCAGAAAAAGATAGTGTTGGGGGCGAAAAATTAGTGAATTACATCCCGATAAAAAAGTGTAACAAAGTATATAAGGTCATAGCACAAAATTGTAATAGAGCACACAATAACTATTTCAAATTTAATAAAGTATATTACACTATACAAAGCCATGATAAACTATACTACGCATTGAGAAGTATTATTAGATAGGGGTGGGCATATCGGTTTTTTATCCGGTTTTTATCGGTCTCTGTTCGGTTCGGTTTGGAACAGATTGAGAGAATTATTACAAAACAAAAATCATACTATTTTTTATTTGGTCCGGTTCGGTTTGATTTAGTGAGGTTTGACTCGGTTTGAATTTGTTATTTTTACATAATATATGAAGGTTTTATTTCATTTCTTTAATTCGGTTCGGTTTTGTTCGGTTTGGAAGAAATACTATCAACTCAAACCAAATTACATATGATCCGGTTTCGGTCCCATTTAGTTCAGTTTGGTACGGTTCAGTTCGATTAAACCAAACCAATATGCTCACTCCTATTATTAGATAACATAGTACATTTGTATTTGAACTTTTCACCGTTGACGAGGGTGTTGTATTAAAAAACGTGTCCGAAATCTAGAAAAATATACGTACTTCAAATCTTAATTTGACCATCTAAAATAATGAATAGTTACTGTATTGTCAACTACGTAGTATATAAATAATATTTTTGCCTAAAAGTGTTAAGTACAGATTTAATTACAATATATAAATACTACGAACTACATAGCTGATTTTATGGTTAAATACTATTAGAATTTAGCTAATTTAATTATAGTACAATTAATTCAATTGTTAGTTTACATTTATAAACTGGTAAAGAGAAAAAGTACAGTTCTCAATGCTAACTGCTAATGAATACTTCGTATGAATTAAAATCTGTTTAAACTCTTCTACTATAACGCTACATAAGGGGCAAAGCCGCAAAGGTGATCAATGTCCCTCTTGTTGTTTATATTCAGCGGCTCGATAACTTATAGGGGGCAACTATTATTTTTAATTGGGGGCAAATGCCTGGTGTTGTTAATTTTTCTATTAGATCCCAAGGTAAAACTGGCCTTTTGTTGGGGGCAGCTGCCCCCCTAAACACAACGTGCATCCGCCCGTGGTTGCATAATTGCATCCACCATCTAGAATATACTACATATATATTTTATTCTAGAATATAATATCTTGAAAAGTAAATTGAGAAATCACACTTTTAATCACATAGTCCGTACAAGATCAAATGAGATTTTCTATGAAACGAAAAAGCAAGAAATTAAATATGATGAGTCGATTTGATGAGAAAGCTATCATAGCAAAATTGTGATTCCTACCCGTGCACTAGAGAGCTTAATGGTACATCGCCAAAATTTGAATACAACTATTTAAAGCCATTTTAAATTAATTTAGAGCTTAAAAAGGTCACAAGCAAAGAAAAATATAAAAAAAGTTAAGCTGGGATTCAATCCCTAGACATTTCATAATCCAATAACATGAATGCAACACCTCCTCCACTGCACTGCAATGCCCTTTTGTTAATATAATGCTTATTAATGTATAAGACACATATTTTATAAATATTTACAATTTTATATTTGATATATATATATATATATATATATATATATATATATATATATATATATATATATATATATATATATATATATATATATATATATATACTTCGTATATAATAAAAATAAAAACAACTGCAGGGGCTCAAGCACCTCCGAGCCCCTTGCTAGTTCCGCCCCTGCTTCCACCTCCGGAGGACTAGATATGGGTGCAGATCTTCTTCTTCAATCATCTCTCACACCGCCAAATGATGAAACCTGCAATAAGCTGGGCATGAAACTCACCAGTTGTTTTCTCTAGTGTTATTTGGTGGAATGAGATTTAGATTTCGAACTTCCGTGAGAATCCATCATTATTGGACTGCTTATTTTTTACTGTGAAGGTGTTTTTGTTACTCTGGCTGGAACATGACCGGATTCTCTTGGCAAAAGATAATGGAATGGTTGAAATTGGGTTTGGGAATATCCCGTTTCTTGTGGTTGGAAGTATGTAAAATTAAACATACTAAATAATTACTACGTACCCGAGTTTGGGCAAATTCCACCATACAGCCGGCCGTACCTAGAGTATGGTACAGCCGGGTTTTTTTGTGATTAGTTTCAACTTTGAGGGTAATACATATCTTAGTGATCGTTCTTTTTTCCGCTGGGTGCTGATCGCTGAGGAGGTTTCCGCAGACAAGTACTCCACCTTTTGTTTTGACGCAACAAATACTCCACCTGGGCGCCGAATCCGCCGATCGTTGCTAAGGCTTGTTGACTTTGTTCTCCCTTTTTTACTCCTTTCTTTTTGTTGCTTTTTAAATGTTTGTTCTCTTTCGTTTTTTTTTTCAATTATGAATTTTAATTTTATAATTCAATTATTATGAAAATGTAGAATATAAATATTATAAAACATATTATTAATGTCCCAGTTTTTTCTTTTTCCAATCAAACTTCTAACTTATTTGTTTTTTTCTGTATTATAACATATTTTAGGCATTAATATGTTACTTTTCTATTTTTAATTTAAAATGAATATTTATTACGGAGTAGTTTATTAAATATTATGTGTTAGTTACTGACATGAGTTTTGTGTTATACTAAAATGAGTATAGTGAAAAATAAATATGCATGGGTAAATATTATAAAAATAACTCAATCCCAATTATATTTGTAGTTCGAGAACAAAAGATTATATATTATTTTTAATATAAAATTACTATATTTGTGATTATATGTGCAAAAATGAGTATTTGAACACATTATAGAATTCAAATGAGCTTTTGAATTTTTTGTGCTCATTTTGTAAATTACGTATGGTCATCTGGTACTGGTTTTATGCTCATTTTATAGATACGGGAGCAGATACAATGATACTGAATCACATGTTTCTAATACTCAATACAAGATGTATGATGTTCAATGAAAATGTCTTGATGCTCAAGTAAAAATACTTATAATTTTCATAACAACGCTCATTTTATAAGTTATTTATGCTCAACAGGTACTCATGTTATGCTCATTTTTAAAATGTCATATCAATGCTCATTTTTGTTGATTATAGACACGAGAGTAAAGATTATGATACTCAATTACATGCTTCTAATACTCAATGGAAAAAACTTGATGTTCAATGAATATGTCTTGATGATCAACTAGCAAAACTTATTATTTTCAAATGAGCATACATAAATGAATAAATATATTTGAACATATATGCTCATTTTGTAGGTTACGTATGCTCAACTGGTATTAGTTTTATGCTCATTTTAAAATGACATATCAATGCATATTTCAAAACTATCACATTACATGAGAGGTTACTATAGACACGAGAGGAGAGCTCATGATACTCAATTGCACGCTTTTAATACTCAATAGAGAGGTGTTGATGCTCAATGAAAAATGTTTGATGCTCAACTAAAGATGCTTATTGTTTTCATATCAATGCTCATTTTGTAAGTTCCATATGATCAATTGATACTGATGTTATGATCATTTTTAAAATATCATATCAATGCATATTTCAAAAGTATTATATTACATTAGATTCACATATTGAACATCATAGAAATTGATAATAGATATAATTTAATAAGTTTTTATAAAAGAAAAAAAAGTGAATTAGAAGATATGATGCAGAGATTATGATGCTCAATCTTAGACTCCTAATAATCAACAGAATAGGTCTAGCGCTAATTGAAAGTTCATCAATGCTCATTTAACATAAACCATTATTTTCATCACAATATAGGAAGTTTGATGTTCAATGGAAATGTTATGACTCCCAACTAACAAACCTTACGATTTTTCATATTTATGCACATTTTGAAAGATGTGTATACTCATTTGATACTGATATCATGCTCATTTTTAAAATGACATATCAATGCATATTTCAAAAGTATCATACTGACATTAAATTCGCATATTGAAGTTTATAGAAGTTGATTATAGATTAATTTAATGAGTTTTTGTAAAAGATAAAATAAGAAAAAAAAGTGAATTACAATATATGAAATTGATATCACAATACTCATTATTCGACTCTTAATACTCAGTAGAATACGTTTAATGCTCATCTAACGAAAACTGCGATTTTCACTCAAATTACGAAAATGCCACCGTTTTTTAGTTGTGATATCAATTTTCTTGTAATAACACGGTACTCATTATTAGACGCTTAGTACTCATCAAAATTGGACTATTGCTCATTAACAATACACAAATGCTCATTTAGTAGAAACCGCGATTTTTACATTAATTACAAAATTGCCACCGAATTATTTTTCGATTTTTCCATTGGGCTCACCGTACAGCCGGTGGTACCATATACGTACTCCCCGAGTATGTTTCTTCCTGGTTGTTATTTTCGGAAGTTCATTTTGAAGTTGGAAGTTTGAATTTCATACCCCTCCGTCCCTTATAACTTTGCCAACTTTCCGTTTTTGGGTTTTTGGATGTTCCACTAACTTTAACTTTGCCACTTTCCCTTTTAAGTAAAGAATTTGTGGTTCCAGTTAATTCTCTCTCCTCTGCACAAACCTGAACTACACAATTTTTACTTTATTAATCCCCGTTCTGGTCAAACTTGGCAAAGTTATTATGGACGGAGGGAGTATATTTTTTGTGAATGTGCACTTCATCTTCAATTCAAGTAGTTCAGGTGAACGAACGGGAGAGAGAAGGGAGACTATTGTTTTAAATGGAAGGACAATATAGGTATATAGATAATTCAAGTAGTTCACATGAACAAACGGGAGAGAGAAGGGAGACTATTGTTTTAAATGGAAGGGCAATATAAGTATATAGAAATATATTTGTACGTGCTTATTATAATCTGGCTGTCAATAGTAAAACTTGGGCTGCAATTAGAAATAAAAAATTGAAAGCCCTATTCATTTTCACCTATTGCGCCTGGGCTAGACCGGATGAGAAAGCAACCCTTAAAGAAGAATGCCATGATTATGATTTGATTTTATAATTGTCAGATTTTGCATGTGGTTTAAGATTGTGCCAAGTTTATTATAAAAATTTGCACATTGACAATTGTATAATTGCAAAAGCGTTTTTGTGTAAATCGGTTTTCTCTAATTTTTGTCATAGCAGGGGCATGACGTCTAACGCCGTTAGAAAAATTAACTCCGATTTTAAAAAGTCTTCGAAAAATTAAAAGAAAAATATTGGGAGGTGCGCCTCGTCAAGGAGATCAACAAACTATCTTTCTCTTTGGATTATTTTTCGGCTAATATCAATTTTCTGATGGACTTTCTGAAGATATGGTGGCTGGAAACAAAAAAATAAAGATGGTTTGTTGATCTCCTTGACTAGGCGCACCCCCAGTATTTTTCTTTTAATTTTTCAAAGACTTTTTAAAATCGGGGTTAATTTTTCTAACGGCGTTAGACGCCATGCCCCTGCTATGATAACGGAATTGAAGCACATGCCCCACTTTGTTAGAAAATGAAACACGTGCTCCTATCTGAAAATGGTCCAAACCACATGTACGTTTTCTGTATTTTTCCCATTGTTTTTTTGAATATGTAGTTGTTGACTTCATAAGTTCATATTATGTCAAATCTATGACAACTTTGTATTGATATTCCAAAAGAAATCTGTCAACTTTATGCCAATTTGAAAACCCTCGTTCACGACATATTTGAAATTAGTCTCTAAGGGCCCGTTTGTTATCGTGTAACATAAACATTTTGCGTGTAAAATGTGAGGAATTAAACATTTTACACCGTTTGTTTTAACTATTTGATGCAAACTGTAGGACATTTTTTTAAAATAATTTTACACTGTAACATGTAGAGTATTTTACGTGGGGATAGTAAACTAGTTTACACTACTTAATATGATGGAGAATAAATATACAGAGCACTGAATTGCGATTTCAACCTAGTTGACTTTCACAATTCCATGGCGGCAAAGAAAAAATATTGCCAGCAAGTGTTTTCACATCTCCTCCTACGTTAATAAGAAAACAGAATCCTAGAATCATATCACCATATCATCAAATCTGTTCTCCATCCACGGTGAACAACAAATTAGGTTCTGCACTTTGATTAATTACACACACACACACACATATATATATATATATATATATATATATATATATATATATATATATATATGAGTAGTCTTCCGGTCAGGTATACCTGACCGGAGCCCCGTCCGGCCTCCTCCATTTGGGGGCCTTCCCGGTGGTATTTTTTGCTCAAATTTTTTGTGTAGGTTCCTCATCAAGTCTAGTTCATCCATACCAAATTTCAGCCAAAAATTCAATCGGGAAGGTCATCAAATGATTTTTGCAAGTTAACTTGTCCGGAAAATACATATTCCGGACCAGTTAACTTGCAAAAATCATTTGACGACCTTCCCGATTGAATTTTTGGCTGAAATTTGGTATGGATGAACTAGACTTGATGAGGAACCTACAAAAAAGATTTGAGCAAAAAATACCATCGGGAAGGCCCCCAAATGGAGGAGGCCGGACGGGGGGAGTGGTCCGGCCTGGCCGGACCTGAATATTAGTCATATATATATATATATATATATATATATATATATATATATATATATTATATAGACTTGGGATCAAATACAAAGTCATCCTAATTTACAAAATACAAATTCATCCTAGCCATCCATTTAATTGAGATTACCGTTCGGTGGTTGCTAATTGAAGACAACAATCTGACTTTCAATGTGGGTGTTTTAGTAATTTAGTCTATACTTAATAATGGGAAGAAGATCACGTCTTAGAGTTTCCATAACAATTTACTTTCCATTTATTACTTTCCTTCTATCTGTGATCAATATTCATGCTCTCATCTCTACGGTTCACATCATCGGCTTCCATATCTATGATTCTCTTCTCTTCATCCATCAATAAGCGATTACTCTAGAATATCAAAGCTTCTCTTCATCTCTATCTCCATCTTCATATCCTTCTCAAATTTAATAAAACCTGATTGCTATTCTTCTATTTGAATGCCATGGATTTGGGCATGCACAAGAACATTAGTTCTCAAATTCCATAGATTCCGGCATCGCCATGAAATCCGATGTGCATGCTGGATTTTTTCTTTGTTTTAGTTTTTTTTATACTAATTCACCACTTTCATGCTTATGCGAATTTCTTGTGATTTTAGGATGAAAAATTTTTATCGTTTGAAAACCTTTCTCATATTTTACAAACTGTGACGCCCTGAATTTTTGCATGCATATCACTTGAGTGTACAATGCAGATGTCATAACTATAAGATGCATCAAATAGTCTTTTACTATGCATATGTTATCTTACCAAAATGCAGATATGAACTTCTAAAATGCACATGTCATAAGGATAAAACGTAACATATCAGCTATTAAAATGCAGATGTCAGTGACAAAATGTAGTATGAACTTCTAAAGTGCACATATCGGCTTACATACTAAAGTGCAGTATAATAACTTTTAAAATGCACATCACTTGCCTGTACAATGCAGATGTCATAACTATAAGATGCATCAAATAGTTTTTTCTATGCATATGTTATCTTACTAAAATGTAAATACGAACTTCTAAAATGCACATGTCATAAGGATAATACACAACATATGAGCTATTAAAATGCAGATGTCGGCGACAAGATGTAGTATGAACTTTTAAAGTGCACATATCGGCTTAATTACATACTAAAGTGCAATATAAGAACTTTTAAAATGCACATGTCAAAATGATAAAATGGCAAGATATCAACTACTAAAATGCAACGTTGACGTATTTTATAACTATGTAGTTTTATTATAAGTCATGGAGGCATTATAAATATATAATGCACATCTCGTACCCTTAATATGCACATCGAGCAACCTTAATATGCACATCTTGTATCCTCAATATGCGAACATTTCTACTTGTGTTGGCTTCTTACAAATTTAATATATTACAAGTTCTAATATAAATTATGCACATGTTATCAATATATAATGCACATTCCATAACCAATATTTTAGTTTTCAAAATGAAGGTTAATTAGCAAGTGAATAATTTCCAAAATCAAGTATATAAATGAATTTTTACTTTTTGTTAAATTTTGAATAATTCTCAAAAGTGAAAAGTGAATAATTGCCAAAATCAAGAATAATTTCTCAGACCTTAAGTTGTGCACAAGTGTTCGAATTTATCCACCCACTCATATGCATTACAATCAACTTTATATCTTTCCTTTTTTAATTTTCTAAACATGGATGGTAGGAATTTTAGTGGTGGGGGCTGATTTCTTGGAATAACCTTCCGTATACAGTTGAGAAACGTAGTTCGTTTTTAATTATTAAATTACCTTGTTGTCCTTTCTCACTAACCGCACATATTAGTTGTCCAATTACTTTTAATTCTATGTATTTCACCACACGGAATGCTACGGTAGTTTATATATGGACAACCTTTGATTTGCCCAATTTGAACGTACAAGATGCATTTGCATTTTGTACGGGAAGCCTTGTTTGTATGTGAGAAGAATCCTTTAGGTGAGAAATGAGAATGAATCTCAGCCATTGGATTCGACTAAGTTGCAATAAAATACACTTCATAATGCACTGAAATATGCAATCTAGCACGGTGTCATTTCTGTAAATACTTCTAAAAAATTCGTATTAGACCTGTCTAGTGCAACATGAAGCTATTTCGGTACAACGCCGTCAAATGTTAGTGCAACATGAAACAGTTTTAGTGCAACATTACAAAATTTAAATATTACTGCAACATAAAGCCATTTTTAGTGCAACTTTGTAAATCTAATGGCTGAGATTCATTCTCATTTCTCACATTAGATGCATTTCTCACTTGAACCAATATATATATATATAGGAAAAACTTCCGGTAAGGTATACCTTACCGGAGCCGCCGTGCGGCCTCCACATTTTGAGAGCCTTCCTGGTGGAATTTTTCGATGACATTGTGTGATCATGTTCTTCATCAAGTCTAGTACATCCATACCAAATTTCAGCAAAAAATTCAATCGGGAAGGCAGTCAAACGATTTTTGGAAGATAACTGTGTTTTATATGTATAAAAAGGGTGCAGTTATCTTCCAAAAATCATTTGACTGCCTTCCCGATTGAATTTTTTGCTCAAATTTGGTATGGGTGAACTAGACTTGATGAGGAACATACACAAAAATTTGGACAAAAAATACCATCGGGAACCACCTCAAATTGAGGTGGCCGGACAGGGGAGTGGTCCGGCCTGGCCGGACCTGAATAATTCTATATATATACTCCCTCCGTCCCAAAAAATTGTTCCCGGATTCCTTTTTGGGCCGTCCCAAAAAATTGTTCCACTTTCCCCTTTTGGAAAGTTTTGTGTGGCTCATATTCATTTACCTTTTCTTACTCAACCACAACCATACATTTCCACTTTATTACCACTTTCTTAAACTCCGATCCAAGTCAATGCGAGAACAATTTTTTGAGACGGAGGGAGTATATATGTGTGTGTATGTATATATATAATATTCAAAAATTGGATCTGTAGGTTTGAATTATTATATTATGAAATTAGATGTTTAGTTGAATTTTAAACTTCGGGAATTGCTTAATTTTTTTAAGAAAGGCTACTGTTGATCTCTCATATTATACATATGTTGTATATATAGCATGTGACGTTGTTGCCCTGTAGGCTGTAGCTAGATGTGTGCTCAGTACATTTGCTCTATTTTGACAACGAGAGAGTATGCGTGTAATTTGAAAATAGATTACACAAATCGCCAAACGATGTATTTCTATTTTACATGCAAACTATTTTATTGTCCCAAACTTTACATGCAATCATTTTGCATGTAAGGTTTTAATGTGTAAACTACCAAACGGGCTCTAGGGTTAGATTTGCCAGCTTAATCGTAGATTTATGGCACCAGAGTTGTGACTGCGGCGGCGATGCTTGGAGGTGAAGTGTGGCCCTGGAATATAATTGCCCATGGCAGCAATTTTGATAAAAGACGGTGACCAAAGGGGCAGCGACAACAAGTCGTCAAGCCCTATAGGTGAGTTCGCTCGCTCGTGTCGACTCTTGTGAAAATGCAATCTCAATTGTAGTAGGTAAACTAACACGCACATATGTATGTTTGAAATTTTATTACACAAATGTGACATACTTTGAATAAGAGCATATCGGTCTTAAAACACAAATTTTGTTGGTACGCATATTTTGTACACATTTTGTGTACACCTTCTACTTGTCTGTCTAGATAGACAATTCATTCGGAAGCTGCCTTGTCGACATACAACTAAGGGGGGGGGGGGGGGTGCATGGACACTACAAGATATGTATACAACAAGCATCACTTGTCTTAAAATGGGAATAAAACATACGCTCCGATTGTGGCATTTTGACTACATTTTAGTCATATATATGACAATTTCTTTAAGCAAAATGATACATAGGTGATACCAATTATTGGGTAAATACTACTACATCCGCCCCCCTAAGATTGATACAAAAGAGAGTGGTGCGGTTTTAAGAAAAGTGGAGTTATGTGCTTGATAATGAATTGATAAAGTGAGAATGAAGTAAGAACGAATTAGAGGCACACAGATATTACCACATATGGTATGAGACAAATTTAGTGTAACAGAAAGAAAATGAAAAATGAGACAATTATAGTAGAACGGAAGAAGTATATGGACATGATCACACAAAAAAAGTGGCACAAAAACATTAAATTCAATGATGTGCCACTAGTATCCCATTTGATCATCACAAAGCACAATGTTTGAATAATGAATTTAAACATAATGGTTTCAGATGATCAAATGGGCTACTAGAAAGACATTTGAACTCAAGAATACAAGGAAGACAACCGAGCAAACAGAAGCGGAATTATAACAAAATTCAAGACTTCTCGGGCTTCCGGTGTGGGAGTATTTAGTTATCGTCTTCACAATAGTGATTGGGGTTTGATACGAGTAGGCGCTATACTAGACTGTGGCCGCACCCCAGAAATATTACCCCTAACCGAAGGAGATGCGGCTTTCTTCGATTTTATGTCTTGGTGGGCAAAGAAGGAAGATGAGGTATACTGCGATTTCTGGGCAGATTAATATTTGATCTGCGATTTTCCCTCAATGTACGGATCACAAGAGTCGGTGCAATTTGGGTTCAGTTAGATTGTTAGAGTTCAATGTGGGTCTCTAATTAAATAATTTGGATTTGGAATCCAATTGAGTTTTTGTAATTTGGTAACCAATTGTTTTTCAGTTTTTGGATTTGGAATCTTTTGAAGAGGAAATGACACAATTAAGGGACTTTTTCGTTTGACTGGCAAAAATACGGGAACTATAATTAGGGTACAAATATACGGGAATCGGAACTCGGATTCCGACTAGGGATAGTTTTTTTTCAAATGGAATCCTTGCAGTCGGATATGCCAACTCCAACTACAGTAACTAGTAGGCGTAAATGCGTAATCTTTTTTTTTTAATTATTCCCCACCCAACTAGATTAAAATCAATTTCAATAATTGAACTAGTGGAATAATTTTCAACAATCCATTCCAGTATTCCACGGACAACAATATACTTCGAATGAAACAATAAATCAGATAAATTAAAACAAATACGTAGTAAATTATATAAAATTTAATCAGATGAATTACTTTAAGAGGTCCATTTACTATTCACATGGTCAACTCAAATTACTCTTAATCTTTTACTTTATATATCAATTTTTTTTTATCAAATTTAAATTTTCTTGATCAGGCTTTGTAGCGGTTTTAATGTAGTTTCTGAATATGTAAATTTTATTTAATAAAAATAATCCGAGTGTGAACATGAATCAAATTGTTTATCGTCAGTCATGAATAGTGTAAAATTTGGAATGTTGCACTTATTTAAGAACGGAGGTAGTAGTACATTATACTAGTAATGTATCACATAAACCTTAATCAGATACATTTTAATGGATTCACCAGATAAAATCCATCAAATGAAATAAGATTTCATGATACGCACCCACACACTCTGGGACAGGAGAAATTACATTGAAAACTACATTTCATATTCATTAAAATTACAAAAATTGCATCTTAAACAAAATCCAACTTGTATTTCATTTTATGAATTTAATTCAATGGATTCAAAATTAGAATAAAGTAATCAATCTTTTTATATTCAAAAAATTAAACTCCATATTTATCATTTTAGAAAATATAAACATCAATACACTTAAAACTTACACGTCACGTTTACAAATATCACTTTTAGTATAAATAAATAAACAATCTTAAACCTCACGTCATTATTCATAACCAAACACCATGGACCTTATATAAATAAATAAAAAATCTCTGGTCGGATTTGAGAAATCCGAATGGGATTAAAAAAAAACAAGAAAACCTGCTCTCAGATTGTCAGAGCCATGTTTCCTGTAAATTTGGAAAACCTAAAAAAATTCCCGTAAATTCGCCTCACAAACACCAAATCCCCGTAGTTTGAGAAATCACCCTCTTTTGAATGTGATCTATTACAATTTAAATTGCGTGTTGTGACTCTTTGAAATAAATATCTTTTTTTTTAAAACAAACAAGATTGAACTAAAAAAAGAATCATGAACCGATTTTAATTCATTACTCAAATTAGTCATCCAAATTAACTTCTTAAGGTATTGTAGTACTTTTTATTTTTGAATGGAAAAGGTTTAATTGATATCTCGGAAACTCATAAATGTCCACCACAACAGATACAATCAATCTAGTCACGAGCCCTATATTAGACATCGAGTAACTCTCCTTTTTTTAAATTTTTATTTTATATTTTTAAACAAAGGTGAATTTTATTTTATTGATAAAAAAAGGAGTACAATACGGAATGAAAAAGAAAGAAAGAAAGAAATAAAGAAAAAAGAAAAATAAAATACAGAATAGCAAATGAAACAGGTAAACTATTTCAAGGAGATTTTTTTTTACTAGGACCTAATCTTCATACTATACCGCCTTTTGTTATTTTGAAGTTTCTTGTATATTTTTAGTTATGTATTCAGGTTCTCTGTTGGCAGGCAGTTGTATCCACGACCCACAGACTCTTGGATATACAAGGGCCCAAGCCCATGTCACCACTGAGAACCTCTCAAACAAGCCCGCCCCAAAATGAAGAAAACGGTTATTGTCCGTAGAGTCACCTCGGGTGTCATCACCTCGGCCACAGAATCCAGACACTTGCTCAGGAACAAGACCAGCACCAGACCCGGGGTGCACCCCCTGCACCTTGGCCATAGCCACCTCGGCCAACAGATCAGAGAACACCTGGGCAAATGTTGGATAGAGAATGACACACGTCAAATTCTGATGTGACACACGGATCTCGTCCATAGATTAGTCGACACGTGTGGTGCATTTAATGCACCGTGTCATTTAGTACTACTATAAATACCTCCCCTTAGGGGCAGTTGTAAGGGATTCAATTCTCATTAATATCAAACTCGTTCTCTCTCTAAACTTTAGCTCTCCCTTTTCTCTAACAATACCACTAGCGGTTTACCGGGAAGCTATCACCTCCCATCTGTGTCCCTAAAGTATTGAGTTCACATCCATAGCTCGAAGCCCGGAAATCAGGATTGCCTGTTGGAAAAATGCGTGAAAATTGCATTAAATCGTAATTTTGGGGAAATTTTTTGAGTGGGGTCCACTTCCGATTTGGGTCGGGTCAAAGTGGTTTCGGATTGTCCTTGTTAAGGGCTACAATTCGATATGTGGTATGCTCAAAATGGATAATGGGTGAATGAGAAATTGATTCTCGAAAATTACCCGTTAGAATGAGAAAACTGGGAAAAAAGATGAGTTTCTAGTGTGTTATTTCCTACACCGGAAAACCCAAGGGATTTGAAACCCTTTATAAAGGGACTCCCCCCTTAAGGAGTTAAGATTCCTTAGGGTAAAGGCTCTCTCCACGCGCGCAGGGGGTGCAAATCAAATCCCAAAATCGGAGAAGAAAAACCGCGACCTGTGGACACGAATGTCGTCCAAAAATCTATCTCTCAAGAGATACGGTTTAATTTTTGTTTTATTCCTGAAACGTTTAATTTTTTCCCAGGGGCATAAGTGCTCGGACAGAAGCCTACGGAACAGAACACCTCGTTGGTGTTCTGATGGCCTCGTGACAGAACCCCTCATGGGGTCTTCTGTTGGCCTCAGAAAAGAACCCCTCACAGGGTGTTCTGGTTGGGGTCTTCTGTCGCGGTTCTGAACCGTTACAACTATTAATGCCCAACGTTCTTATCTTTAATGCAGCGTTAAATGGACAGTTCATGGACGATTCAATGCCCAACGGACTGGACATTGATGTCCAACGTTCAGGTCCATTAATTCACCATTTACACACAACAAATTCTCCTATATAATGGCTGGCAGGTGGTTTGCAACAACACACGCTTTGACACGTTCTTACATACACGAGCTCACGTATTTCTTCAGCCAAAAAACACCACCAGTCATCTGAAAATTTCCTTTTGTGTTCAGACTTTGTTCTCGTTCGCTGGAACTCTTGTTTGTGTCCTCAAACATTAGTTCGTAGTCATCGTATCCTGGGAAACGGTTGTTGCAACGCTCCTAGCACCGTGGGAGGCAGTGAGGCAACAAATATGTTTTAAGGACATCGTGCGTAGCACGAGCTTTGGCTAAATTCTGCTCCATCTCATTTCTTGTTTTTCTTTAGTCATTTTATTTAATTTATTTTAATTAATTTTCTTTATTTTCCGAAACACACCCAACATTGCCTTGTCTCACAACCTTCATAGATGGAAAATTGTGGATTTATATACATCTCTAAAAATGGAAACTGAAAGAAAAGTTTTTAAAACAGAACAACCTAAAGTTCTAACGAGATTGCTTCTCTGATAAAAACCCATGTAGAGACGCATCATGAAAAGTCAAAAGGCAATGTTCTTAATAAACGTCAAGAGAAGAAGATGGCTTAGATTTCAAAATGCACTCAAAAGAAAGATTCAAGACTTAAGATATCCTTTATATATAAAAATAGGACCGGCTAGGAATAACTTTTCCGGCCGGTCACTTATGTCACTTTTATGTCATGCCGCTGTCATCATTCACTAACATATTAAACACGTGTATGAAATTGGAAATCGGATGCATCCAATAGGTACTTGCCCAGTAATCATGTTGCCCACATGTTTACTTCAATAACTGAAAATCTACTTTATATTTTATTTTGAGTATTTTACACAAATATTATCAAAACTAATTGGGTTTACAAAAATATGATCATGACACATGGAGAACCGTAACAAAACAAGTGAAATCACATGGTTGCCCAAAGACAGTTAAGATTATATATAGACGGGAGGACTGAATTTCTGGAAATTAATTATAGAAAACGTGTTACCTGATTGCGGAAAGGATGTAGTTCACTAAGGAACTATTCATTACTAACATACAGAAGTTGGAGACGACTCATTTCAGATGGAAAGCATTTGTAAACCAGATTTAATATTTCTTTTGTTGAAGTCTTGAATATTTAAAATACATTGCAAGGGTTTAGGGCGATAGTTAACATCATTATCATGATTTTGGTTTCACAATGGTAACTATAACTTTCTGGGATAGTAGATAGTAATGCTTTTTCCGGTAACGTAGGTGATTCAATTATGATGTTTATGGTAACTAATCTAGGGTGAAATAAACAAATAAGACTTAATCATGATCATATAATCCCCCCGATTTATAATCAATTGCTCAACCCAGAAAGAAATAGCAGCGATGAACTCTTTTTCGGAGCAGACTTTACGCAGAGCATCAGCAAGCTTCCAAATCGATCTGCTCCATCCGCTCCTTCCCTTGGCGGCGGTGAGAGTCCATAAGAAGTCTCCCGAATAGTATGGTTGTCGACCACGGTACACGGAGTCTGATTTCTTCGACGAACTTGACTGAGAGCATCCACAGGCAATGTTTTAAATAGCCGTAGCGGCAGCGGTAGCGGTCATCGCGGTAGCGGCCTGTAGCGGCCTGTAGCCGACTGTAGCGGTTGCAGCGGCGTGAAATATTTTCAATTGCGCAAAACATAAATGTATTTTTTCACATCATTCACACAACATTTAATTTTGAGTTTCACTCCATGCATCACCATTAATGTATTTTTCCACATCATTCACACAACATTTACACATTTACACATCAAACAGTTCGTGATGTACTGTCGGAAATGTCAATAGCGGGCTGTAGCGGGCTGTAGCGGGCGGCATAGCGGATTTTTCTCGTGATTTGGAAATCACACGCGAATAGCGGGCCGTAGCGGTAGCGGCCCCTACCGCGACCGCTATTTCAAACCATGTCCACAGGCTTTGATGAGTAGATCTGTTAGGCAGCTCGATTCTTCCACCTGAGTCCATCCACATAGGTAGGCGGCATCTGATCCCGGTTTGAATCACCGATTTTCCTCTGCTTCTTCCGTGATAGGTTTGAGATGACATTAAGATTTGCGATCGAAGATGATAATTCCATCGTATCAATCAACAAAGTCTTTGAGTTTCTGGAACAGAATGCTCGTCTTCTATCTTTGTGGAGTTGCAGACCGGAACTTGGAAGCAGAATTTTAGAGATTCAATTGCAATTGAAAATTAAAGTGCATGAGAAGACATTAATTAGTCCTTAATGGCATATGCACAGACATTAAACCCCTCCACATTAAACTCCTACAACTAAGATGATGGATATATGTTAAGTGTATTCTGATATTCTTTACATATCTTAATACATTATAAATGCTTACCTTTATATTTAAACACGTATAAGGACAACTGTTGTATGTTTGTCATCAAATTTGCTAAATTTCTAATGATGGATAAAGATTTGAGTGAAGTTTTGAAGGAAGATGTTGATAGGTACCGGCCGTACCGCTAAAAATGATGACAGAGCAACTGCTGTATGCATCAAGTCATCAAGATGGAAGTAGTTAGACTACGATGTTTTGTAATAATTTAGATTAGGATGTTGGGAAAGAAAAAACATGTAAACTTTCTTTTTTTGGTCATTACGCATTATTCTTAAATATTGATGACAATTGATTTGTCTATATGTAATCTTCTTTTTGGTGGCATATCAAACGCTTGGTCACTCTTATTCAGTATTGAGTTTATTTATAATTGTGGTTGAAGTAAGCAATACAGTCCATAAGTAGACAGTAAAAATCCTTAGTGTCTCAGGCGTAGACATTAAATTCATTCAGACGTAAATAAAAGTACAAACTTTAGTACAAAAATATGAAGCAACATGAAATTTGATAGATTCAATTGTTGAAATGAAATTTAGATATATTTATCATGTATAGGTACAATACAAATCACATGAATATGAACATAAAGATCTATACATTTCTTTTGAAGACAAAAATAGATGTATGAGTACAATCAACAGACTATTGTGTTCGCTTAGCACTTCAGCAGCCTCATGTCTTTAATTAGCACTTCATTAACCTTCTGTCTTCAATCAGCGGGCGTGTGAGGCATGTTGGTGATACCTAGTGGGAGTACAGTAACATTGGCACATTTCTCAACACCTATCTCATAGAAAGCTTCCGAAGATTTTTTCAACAACTTCAAACTCATGTGCAGTAACCTAAAAATGTATATACCTTCAAACCACACTTCTAGATGCTGCTTAATTTGTCCACCACCTCAAGCTCATATTGAGTAGCACGCTTACCCTAAAAAAATACAAAACATAAAAAGTAAGTATAAAGTGAATGTAGAGTATGAAAATAATAGAAGAATAAGAATGCAATTCGAAGTATACACTTTTCTAGATGCATTATCACATTGGTGTTTGCTGATATCAGGAACTACATCAATTGTGGCTTGATGGTGGGGACCTTCTCTGACATTATATTGAGGAAGCATGCATGACCACAACTAAACTTGGAAAACAACAGACAATACATAGACATTAAGTAGTCAATAAATGAAAAATAAATTTTTATAATAGTATAATAGCAGAGCAGACAACATAAACCACAATATATGCAGTTCACAATATTCAATGATCAAATTTAGAACATAAAAATCCAATAAAAGGAAGTTTATGAAATTCATAACATAACATGTGACTTCTAAAATCAAAGCATGTACCATCTAATATGGAACATATAACTTCCAGAAAGCATCAATGTACGAACAGTCCATAGGCAACCATCATCAACACAAATGACTCATCAATAATAAGAACATGAATACAATGTTTCCAGCTTTGAATTCATGCATCCAATGACATGAGGAAGTACTTAAAACAGTTATCGACACCAACATCTAAGGAGAACATGGAACCATGATGTTTGCTTTTAAAGCATACTTGAATAATAAAGTAACTCATATGGTTTCTGGTTCAGGATTTTTGTTGAGCACTTTATGTGCATCACTTGAACCCTCCATTTGAGCAAGCTCTTGGACTACAACCAGCTGTATCTGGTTCACCATAAGACAACAAAAGAACTTGTTGAGGTTTGTTCCCGAAGATCCGAAAGCCCAACACAAGCTTTGGATATTGTAGGGATATTGGATTGGACTGAAAAGTGTATAAAATATAAAATAGTGAGATATTATTCAACTCAGGAGTTTACTGGTATTCAATGATTAGGCAATTACACCGGAAACTACTCGAACGGTAGATGATAATGAGAATACAAGGATAGGAGATATAAATCTATTGCTAAGCTCTGAGTATTAAAATGCTAACCCTTTACAATGATCTAAACATGGATATTTATACTAAAATGGGGATGGGTAAGGTGGACACGTGGCCGAATCTGGTAGGCTGTCACCTCTGCCATGTAAGCACTCATGCCCCCACTTGCAGCCGCCATGATCCAGTATTAAATGCGGCCTCCACTTGCTGACCGCCCGTTCGGGCAAGGTGTTCGGTGTGTGGGACCCCGCAATAGGTGTTATCTTGTAATGGAAGTATCTCGAACGCCGATCGGTATCTGGCCCTTGTTACTTTGGCATAATTGTTTCCCGAAATGTTCCAAGTATAAGTTTTATCCCGAATGCCGTTCGGGATAAGGACTGCCTTGGGCCTGCTGCTCCTTCCCGGGTTTGGGCCTAGGGATATTGGGCCTGGACCCAATATCCCAACACTAGTCCCCCACTTCCTATGTCTCGAACGGTAGTGAGCGCATAAGGAAGTAGAAGATTATTGCCCGAATGCTGTTCGGGTGAGTATCGGATGGCATTCCGCCGGTTCCCGAGGCATATTTTGACGGTTATTTGCAACTGCCATTTCGCTTCTCCGATAAACGTCATGATTACTTGAGAAGGATTCTCTGCGCGACACGTGTCTCTGTCATTATTACTGGATACGTGTCTTTCTCTGGTTGGTTGTTGATTCGGCGTGACAGAGTATAAGTAGGCTCTCTTGGTTTTGATTCTGGGTTTCGAAATTTGATATCTCCGGCTTAGTACTCTGCCTTCTCTCTAGAGCTTTTTCCGCTGCTTCTGTTCAGGTATCCTTCGAACTCCCTTTTCCTGTTTAGTTCCCTCGTTCGGTGAGAATGGCACCCCTTCGTTCATCTGAACCCTCTACCTCCGGCACTGCAATCCCAGAGGAAAACCCCAACGATGTGCTGCAAGTTGTCCCCCTTCCGGCGGAAGTTAACGGTGATGATTCCTCTTCTTCCTCCGATGTTTACCCTGATGGCACCAAATCGGGGGATGAATTGGAAGTTATGGAAGCCGGTCCTCCAAGCGGCGTTCCCTGTCATAAGCTTGACCTAGCCCTGATTAGGCTTAGGCGCCAAAAGCTCACGGCCCAGAACCAGGCCCAAATCCAGATGTTAATTCCTGATTCGGTGAACTTCCGCCTCCAATCGGGCCTCCACCCAATGCGCCACTTCCCAGGGATGGTTGTGGTCCATTTTGATTCCCTTAAGGCTGGCCTTAGGTTTCCCCTTCACCCCTTCTTCGTTTCCCTCTTAAATTATTACAATATAGTGCCAGCCCAAATAATGCCGAACTCCTACCGGGCAATGGCTGGTTTTATTTGTCGTTGTGTGGAAGCTAAGGTGACCCCTTCCTTAGATCTGTTTCATTATTTTTTCTCGGTCATCCCGCAACAAGCCCAGGGTTATCTTGTCGCGAGTTCCCGATCAGGTCATATTTTGTTCTCCAAGGCTCCCTCCTCCATCAAGGAATGGAAAGATCGGTTCTTTTTTGTATCTGTCCCAAACGGCCTAATCCCAAGAAAGTGGAATGCCTTTCCGCCAAAGTCCCCCGAACCGTTCATCTCTGAAGACCTTAGCCAGGATATCATTGCTGTGGAGGCGGGTGGTTGTTTCCAGATTATGCCATATCTGACTCCCGAACGGCTTATTAAAGCCGGGATAGGTACTGCCCGTATTCCTGTACTTACTTGACTGAAAACCAAGTACCATGGCCCGGGCGGTCCTTCCCGTGTGAGAAACAATTTTGTTTATCCATGTGCGAACCGCTCGGTACTAATTTTACGCTTTGTTTGTTTTGCCAGCTCCTCAGCAAGGCGAATCAGAGTCCGAAGGAGATAACCCCGAACAGCCGGCGATGGATGACAGCAGGCTCTTTACCGTTGGTTTTGACGATGAGCCACCAACCTCTCCTCCCAAGCAGCAGAGGAAGACAAAGAGGAAGAGGTTGAGGAAGGCCGATCAGGGGACATCCTCCCAATCCGCCCCCATCGTTCCCGAGCAGCCTGAACCTGTTCGGGATGTAGAACCTGTGCAGCAGGTTGCCCCTGATCAGCAAACTCATGCTGACACGCTGATGGATCAGCTTTTTTCTGACCAGCAGTCCCACCATTTCTCTGCTGAGGAGGTGGCTGCCCATCAGGCTGACTTGGCCAGTCAGTTCGAGCGGATCTCCCTCTATGATCCTGCTCATGAGATGTTGGAGCGGGGTGGCTGTCCGGCGAGCCAGATCTGGTCCACATCGGGATTCCTTAATGGCCACAATCTTCCCCCGATACCGGTGGAGGAGGCCGAGGAGTGTATTGCTCTGACTGTCCTGAAGGTAGCCCATTATCTTGTGCTCATAATTCACTTTTCCCCTTTCTCTGTTCGATAGCTTACCATGTGCTTATATTTTATTTTCTGATCATTAGGCGGGGATATACAGCCTGAAACTCAGAGAGGCCAGGCAGGCAAAGGAACAAGGCCTGCTGATGGCCAAGGAAACAGCTGAGCAGGCAGTGGAAGCTGAACGGCGAGCATTCGCCGAAGAGCGGAGGAAACTGGAAGCCGAGGCCGGGGAGCTTCGTGTTAAAGTAGGCTCCCTCCAAGCCATGATTGTGGCAGCTGAGGCCGCTCAGGTCAAGTTTTCTGAAGCTCCTCCTCAGATCCCGGACGGACCGGCCGAAATGACAGTTGATCTTTCCGCCGTTCGGGATTCCTTCAAGACTTCAGAGGAGTTTCTGGCCCTGAAGGAGAAGTATGCCACCGAACAGCTCCCCGCTGTCTTCGAGAGGCATCTGGAGAAACTGGCCGGAGAAGAGCGCCAGAAGGAGGGGATCAGGGTGCTTGATCAGCACCCTATCACCAAGGAGTGGGCTGACAATCTCGCCCGAGGGGTCTACAGCTCAGGCTGTCAACATATGCTCCAGCCTCTCCTCCCCCTCCTGGAAAAACACATGGGCCGAGCAGTGCAATCCTCTGACTTCCCCTCTGACCTCCATCCAGGTCATCTGAACGCCCTGATGGCACAGATGAAAAAGTGCCGGCGAGCCCTGGGGATGGAGGTGGAGCAGATCGTTGATGAGGAAGCTGACGATGAAGAAGATGATGAAGAGCATCCCGAACAATAGATTAGACATCCTCTTTTGTACTTTCTTTTCTTTTAATCAGTATTTCTTTTGTACTTTCCGGCCAGTAGAGCCGATGAATATACCACTTTTGCTTTGCAACTTCTGTCTTTGTAACTTTTTTACTGTACTCCATACATGTTTCTCACCCATCAATTCGCTAAGTCCAGAATTTAGGATTTTAATATCGATCGAGCTGTTTGTTCGATATCATTCATAATGAACCCGTTCAGTCATGCCAGCTGTGTTTTTTTTTTTTTTTTTTTTTTTGGTCCTCCCCATCTGTTCGGGGTATAAACTCCTGTACTTTCCTCATCGATCATGTTCGCAGGTTTCCTTGTTAACTAGTTAGTAATTGTGTTCAGCATTCGGGATGTAGTGCTACCTTCTTCGTTGCATCTGCCAGATTTTTCCATGTTAGATAACCATACTGTCCGGGTATGCCGATCATTCTTCATTACAATTTGGTGCATCTTTCCTTCCTGTTCGGGGAAACGCTTGTAGCCCTTTTCTTTTATCCCGTTCGGGGAAACGCTTGTAGCCCTTTTCTTTTATCCCGTTCGGGGAAACGCTTGTAGCCCTTTTCTTTTTTCTCCTAGAGGTTCGTGAACTTTGTTGATTTCAACCCCGTTCGGGTGTTCACCCACCCCAAAGGATGCTTTAACTTCTCCCAACCGTCTTGACACGTGTCTGTTATTAATTTGAATTCCTGGCGGTAGCATTTCCTTATATAAGGATGCAGCTACTTTGTTTCAGTTTTTTCTGCTGCTTCTGAATTCCTTCAAGCTTTCTCTCTCTAGAATCTTCTCCGTTATTTTATGTCTGCCTTTTCTGGTTCGTCAGACTCCGAAGAGATGGCACCCACTTTGATTCGCCATTCGAGGGGAAAAGCTCACCCCAAAGATCAAGGTACATCTACCCGATCGTCGGGTTCTAACGGGTCTTCTTCCTCACTTCATCCCGAACAGCCCCTCCCTGATGATGGATGTCAGTCGGGAGATGACCTAGCCACCTATAATAAGGGCATGCCTGAACGGCCCCCCGTTATAGTCTGAACTTTCATTGCATTAGGAAGCAACGTCAACGCCTTCCTGCGGATGCAGAACAGACGCTCCGCCAATTACTACCTCCACCTCGTCAGTTCAATGCGGGGTTCATCAAACATCCCATGCGACACCGTCCGGGATGTGTGTTGGTCCATATGGACGCCCTGATTGCCGGTTTGCGGTTCCCTCTGCACCCGTTCGTTGTGGAGTTCCTCCGCCGGGTGTCAGTACTGCCGGCACAGTTCGTGCCTAGCACCTACAGGATCCTGAATGGGTTCATTGTCTGGTGCCACGAGTTGGGGATTGCCCCTAGCGCCGATCTCTTTTTGCACTGCTCTGGCGTCCAGCCCTATTGGACCACCGGGTACCTGCGGCTTGTAGCCCGTCCTGGCCGTTCGCTCTTCACCGACAACCCCACCCCGCTGGAGAAATGGGAGGAACGATTTGTGTTCGTACACGTGGGGTCGCCGCTTCCTTTCCCTGATCGGTGGAACACCTACCCCGTTCAGGATGCCTCCCCAAGGGTGGATGCAGCTATTCTCTGCCAGTACGAAAGGCTCCGTCTGGCCGGTTCCAAGAACCTACAGTCTTTCTTGACTCCCGCTAAGATGCTAGCTGCTGGCATCGGTATGATTCTTCCCTTACTTTGTTCATTCGGTATATTTTTCAATCTCTTGTTCATTTTTCTTCGTTCTTTCCTGTAGGTGTGATTCCCCCCGTTCCCATAAAGCGTCCTGCTTCTACTCCTTCCTCCACCGCCATAGTCAGCAAGGGAAAGGAGAAGGCTATTCAGTCAGGTTCTTTCGCTGGCCGGGAATCTGGGCCTGTTAACAAGCGGCCAAGAATTGAAAGCAGCAGCGCATTGGTCCCGATCGATCATGTCATTGATCTGACGGATCCTTCTGTGGAAAGAATGCCTGCGGTCCCCTCCTCTCCAAGGAAGCTTGGCAACAGGGGAGGTGTTGCTTCTGATAGTCTCCCGATCCCCGATCGATTGACGGTGGAATTTTCCGCCATGGGCCCCCGAGCCGAATGCCGGACGCTGTTCGGGCAGACTGCCTCATCCGTTTGATGCAGTACTTCTCTGAAGGCTGGTGAAGGTTTTACCAACCTGACTCACTGGTCTGACCTGGTTGAAGCAGGCCACACTGAGTCCCTTAAGGTATGCCCTTGACTGTTCAGTTCATTCTTCTTATAACATTCTTTGGACTTATTCTTACTGCTGTTTCTTTTTTTCCACAGGCCGGTACATACTATCACCAGGCCTTCCTAGCAGCTGAACGGGAGATGACCCTCCTTCATCAGGAGCTGGACGAGAGCCAAACCCTTTTGGCTGCTGCTAGGAAAATGGCTGCAGATCTCCAAGATCGAGCCAACAAGGGTGACAAGGCCAGGGAGGAGCTGGCCGAACTGGAGCAGAGACTCCAACGACGTGATCGGGAAATCCGCGATCTGCGTGCCAAGGTGAAAGCCGCTGAAGCTGCTGGCCTTAAGATTGAAAAGGCCAAGGGGGAGAATCCCCCTGCCCCCTACACTGCCGATGTTTCCAAGATCACCAAGAAAGCGGTGATTGAATTCCAGAGGGGGAAAGGCCTGAACGTGGCCCTGGAGGAGACTGCTCGAGAGTTCCTCGGGAAACATCTTGGGGAATTTTTGAAGAAGTCTGAGGATCCCCTTCATGATGGCCTTAAGCTTCTTGATGAGACCCCGTCCGGGACTGCATTTGCTAATGCTCTGGCGAGAGACACCCTTGTTAAGTGCCAGGATATGCTGGTCGACCGGAATCTGGAGGTGATCAAGGAATCTTTTGATGAACCCTTCGACCCCAAGGAGGAAGGTTTTGATCCGTTATTCTGCCGTGCTTATCAACGGGTGATGGAGAAGAGGCAAAAAGCCAAGGACTCAGCCAATTCCCCGAACTCCAACTCGGATGCCGTGCCGAACAAGGATCCTCCCGTAGCTTAGCTCTCTTTATTGTAATCCCCTTTTCTTTTTGTCATGTATGATTCTCGGCCAGTAGTGCCGAAGAATAAAGATTGATCCGTTTCCGAATGACTGGCTTCCCGAACACTTTTTTTTTTTTTTTTTTTTTACAAGTCAGCATCATGATTGAGATGCAAGCTGTTCGGCCCGTTCCTAGCACCAAAGTTGAGGTGCAAGCCGTTCGATTGACTTCTGTCGGTTGTTCTTTGTTTCCTGAACGCGCCAGACATAATGTTTAACGCCTGCTGCGCCCCCGAGCACCATGTTTCAGATGCATGCCGTCCGGTTTATTACCGTCGACTGGTTGTTCCCTGAACGCGCAAGTCATCAATGTTTAATGCTTGCTGCGCCCCTCAAGCACCATGTAGGCCCAAGGCTGAGGTAACCTGTTCGGGTTATCATCCGTGTTTTTCCTTATCCGCAAGGCAATCACCTCTTGCTGCAAGACAGTTTCACAATTTGTGTAGTGTCTGCCATCTTCCAAGCCCATAATTCCGATGCATACCGTCAGTTTTACCGTCCGGGGTCATCCATATCATGAGGTTGAGATGTCCATCCTGGACCATTGAGAATAAGGCTCCCAATTCGGGTCTCCCCCTTATTCTCTGCCAAAATGGAGACTCGCCTCCAGGTTACAGCTCGGGTTCCACCACAATAAATCACTACATCGTGGTTCGGGCGAGCTGCATGGCCAAGGCAAGATTTTAAGACCAGAGTCCCGATCCCCCGCTCGGTCACCCTATGCTTTCGGATGCCGCCCGGTTCGTCCTACTCAAGATCTTTTACACCATCTCCCAAGCTGAGTCCGGGCTTGGTTAACCTGCATCTCTTTTTTTTTTTTTTTTTTTTTTTTTTTTGTGCTGAGATGGTGGCTCCCCATGGATCGAGATGAATGACATCTATGGATCAAGGTGAGACTTTCGGCTGAGTTTGTGGTGATGCCGTTCGGCCCGTACTATTTCTCTTAACTCTGGCCTTTGTGGAAGCATTGTTCTCCCTCTTTTTTTTTTAGAGGTGGCAACAGCCGTTTTTATTGATAAAATTTCCGCAAGTGCATAGCGTTCCATACTCCTGCCGGACAGCCTTCGGTATCCTGTAGGAAAAAGGTTCCTATCCGGTATTTTTTCGAGACTCGGTATGGTCCCTCCCAATTCTTTGACATCTTCCCGCCCTCTAGCGGTTTGCTTTTCTCTCTATTCCTTAGGACAAGGTCTCCAACTTCAATCGAACGGATTTTAGCCTGTTTATCCACATATCTCTTCGTCGCTCGGTGATATTCTTCCATTCGTAAAGCTGAGAGGTCCCTTCTTTCCTCTATGAAGTGGAGTTCAGCACGCAGACTGTCCTCATTTTGTTCAGGATCATAGTGGATGGTTCTGTGAGTGGGCACCAAGACTTCAGTTGGGACCTTAGCCTGAAATCCGTACGCGAGGGCGAACGGTGTCTCCCCAGTTGCTGTTCGGGGCGTTGTCCTGTATGTCCACAAGACATAGTTTAACTGTTCGGGCCAGGTTGACGCGTAATCCTCGAGTTTCTTTTTTATGCCATCCATGATGGTTCTGTTCATGTTCTCCACCTGCCCGTTCGCCTGCGGATATGCTACGGAAGCTCTTGAATGCTTAATTCCCCATCTGGTGAGGAATTCTTCGAAGTTCTTGCTCACGAACTGCCGTCCGTTATCTGTGATGACCTGCTCGGGTAGTCCGAACCTGCATATAATATTTTGCCAAACAAAATGTTGACATTGAAAATCCGTGATACTGGCCAGAGGTTCGGCTTCCACCCATTTGGTGAAGTAATCAATCCCCACTATGATGTACTTCCTTGCTCCGGACGCATTAGGTAGGGGCCCTAGCAAGTCAATCCCCCACCTAGCGAATGGTAATGATATGGTCATCGGGGTGTAAAAGGTTGCAGGCCGCTGATAACCGCTTTCGCGGCGTTGTAGTAAAACGGAGTCTAACCTTTCGGTTTTTCCCCGAGTATCGTGTCTCTCGAGGAATGGCGGAGGAGCTTCTTGATTTCAAGTCCAGTCACAGGTTATCGCAAATTATTGGAAGCTTTCCAAATTAAAACTTTTGATTGATTTTCTAAACTACTTTTTGGAAAAGAAAGTAAATTAAATTGTGCAAATACTAATGATGGCTCAAAAATAGACTAAAGGAAAAAATATAATATTAAACTTAAATGGATTGATGCAAATAAGGGCAATGAATTGAGTAATTAGAAATGGATATATTCTTGGACCTAATAATTAGGGAAATTAAAACTAAAAGTGGACTAATAATTTCTTTCCTCATAGACAAGAATAGAAACTATTTTCATTAATTTATCCTATTTCTAGGTGTCATTAATGTGTTTAAAATGGTTGGCTTGAATTAAATTCTAACCTCATAGACAAGGTAGAAATAATTATCCAATATTTTAATTAATAAAAATAGCCAAATTCATTAACTAGTTAAACTCATTATTTAAGCAATTGAATTTATCTCTCATAGACAAGATGTAAATCTCTTTCATTAAATTATCCTATTTCTAGGCCTTATTAATGTGCTCGAATATGGTTGGCTTAAATTATTTTCTAATCTCATAGACAAGTTAGAGATAATTTTCCAAGAATTTAATTAATGAATATGGCTAACAATTATTAATTACTATTTCATCATTTCAAACAACTAGTCCCCATTATTAATTTTAATCCCTAATTTTTGGTCAACAAGTCAATCCATATTCCTTTAGTCAATTCATGCCCAAAACAAATTTAGCTAATAAAGATCATTTTAACAACTAACAATATAATGAATATATTCAACATTAACAAGGAATTAAACATGGATGATAGAAAAACTTATATTCTGGAACAATAAACTTGTAGAAACTGAAGTATAACTTTCTGGAATTTTTCACGAATTTTTGAACCTAAAATCCAATTTTAACAACTAATTGATAATTTTCCCAAATTTAACTAGAAAATGCAAAAAGCAACTAAAATTATTTTAAATTCGTTCTAAATTTTATATTGACTACTGGGAGTGATATCACTGTGAATTAAACTAGAATTAGGACAGAAACTAATTTTTTTTTCTTTTTGAGTATTTAATTTAATTTATGCAATAATAACAACTAAATGCCGGAATTTATTAAAATTTACTTCTACTTCGTAAAAATTAACTTTGTTATGATAAATAACTACCTTGAGGCTAGTAAACAACTATATAATTAATTGGAATGGATTTAATGTCAACAACTATTTTATTCAAATTTAAGAAGAAAATGCGAAATAGTGGAATAATTTTCTGGAAATTTTCGAAGCACAGATAAAAAAAACTAAGTACAGATTCAGATTCTACTCATTGAGAGGATGAAAATACATATAAAGAACTCACAATTTGGAGCTAAAATGAGAAAGATATGAAAGTTTGAAGTTGAAGGTGCAACAATGGTGGAAATCCGAGCTTTGAGGAGGAAGAAGACGCCCTTTTTGATCTGATTTGGGCTTGAAATTGGTGTGTTTGAGATGGGGAAAAAGCCTGCTATTTATAGCAGAAATTTCACCGAAGGCGCCCAAGACGGCGGCCGCCTTCCGTCGGAATCTGGCCGCCTTCCGTAGGCGGCCAACCAGGCGGCCGCCTTTGGTCTCATTTTGGCCGCCTTCCGTCCCATCGCCGACAGCGGATCGTGGCCGGTCTCGTCAGCCGTAGGCGGCCACAGAGGGCGGCCGCCTTCCGTCACAAATGGCCGCCTGCCGTCTTTTCGTTGGCAGATCGGATCCCGGCGGATCCCGGCGGATCCCGGCCGCCGCAGGCGGTCCAACAGGCGGCCGCCTGCCGTCCTGTCTGGCCGCCTGCCGTCCTGTCTGGCCGACCGGTGGTTGGTTTTGTCCCCTTGTGCCGCAGGCGGCCACCGTAGGCGGCCGCCTTCTGCCCAGTGTCGGCAGCCTTCGGTCTTTTTCTGGTCTCGAGTCAAAGCGAGGTTGACTTCTGATTTTTCCCGTAGGCGGCCGCGAAGGCCTCCATTTTGGGCGCCTATTTGGGCGCCTTCTGCCACTTTTGTCTGGCAGATGCGGCTTTTCCTGCTCTTCATTTTTATCTTCTGAATCACCTTGATAAAATGCTTGCTTCTTCCGGTATAAATGTATTTGTCACTCAAATTGACTCATTTTGTGCTCAATTGACCCGAAATCCCGCTAAACATATTATGGATGTGATTTTTACCTGATTTCATGAAACTTGAACCAAAATATATAAAATGTGTCTTTTCTTTCTATTTTCATTCAAAAATCGCTTAAATTTGATAAGAAAAATAAGTACAAAAATGGACTTATCAATCTCCTCACACTTAAGCGTTGCTTGTCCTCAAGCGACGAATTAGTTGTAAACACACTCAAAAGGTAAAGCCTAATTGTATTACAATCTAATTGCTATTTTAAAGAAGTAGAAACAAAAACCTCTTCTTTTATTCTCAATTTTTAAACATTTTAGAAAAATCACCCAAAATACAAGAATTTAAAATTAGTATTACTTAAGAAAAACTATTTATTATGTTAAACCACCAATCAATTCCTTATCCCAAGGTTTTCATTATTCTAATTTGGACATTCATCTTGTTCACCATTTTTTTTTTTTGTTTTTTTTTGCTCTTTTTCACTTTTGTTGGCGGTGTTATCCCATGGTAAATGCATATTTCATTCTCACAGACTGTGATTAACGAATGAAACAGAGCCCCTTTTCGGAGATGGAATTGTCCTATAACAATGAGTTTTGAAGAGGTTTATTAGTAGTAACATGTTTTTTTTTTAATGAATAAAATGAATGTCCAATTAAAACAAATTCGGACCTTTACATTCGCAACCAAAAACCCATAACAATTTTAAGTTTTCAAAAATAATAATAAAAGTAAATTCTTATAATAAGGGTGATTATCTAAAGTATTTTATGATTTGATAACAAATTGAGAAATTAATGTTTCATATCAAAAATAGTAAAAAGATTGTTCTAAAACAAGGTTTTGACTTTTGAGTGTAAAACGCAACCTCCTCACACTTGAGCTGGACCTCGCCCTCGAGGTCTTCTTTTGAGGCACAAAATTGGGAAATAAAGGCACATTTTTTTTTTTGGTTCTTTCCTCACACTTGAGTTTTGAAAAGATTTTGTGAAGAGGAATAATGAAACAGGAATAAAAATCATTACATCATTCATAGTCAGTTTGTAAGAGCAATTAAGTCAAAAGAGCGGCACAATGTCCAACCTGAATAAACAAACAAACAAACACAATAAAATGTTAAGGAAGAAAACTAAGCATCACTCGTGTCCTCCCGTAAGGCCTAAGCCAAACTCTTATTTCATCAACATTGAAGCACACCCTGCAAACACACAAAACAAACAAACAATGTTATGAAAAACATGGGTTGCCTCCCAAGAAGCGCTTCTTTAACGTCACTAGCTTGACGTTTGAGAGAGAACTCTCAGCTATGCATGTCAGTTGTGGAGCACTCATCATTAGTGCATCCACCTTATCCTCCAGGTATGCCGTCAGATGGCGTAGACCCTTGAACTCTTGTGACCACCAAAATGTGATATAATCTTCAAAGAACACATCGTTCGAACAAGGAATTAGCACATATCCTGCATCACTCTCGTTAGTATAATCAACAAGTATTTCAGGATCAGGTGCCTCTGGTGTCTCCAACCGCTCATAATAAGCCTTCAAGGTAGAAGCAGCTTGAATAGAGGTTGCATACTCCTCTTGATGGGTTTTCTCTTCTTCATCTATGCCCTCAACATGAAAATCACAAAGTTTAGACTCTGTGTCACTCTCTAAGACTGCATCCCAACTTCCTGACTCACGACCCCCACAAATATCATCTAGGCAAACAAGTCTTTGCCTAGCACAACTATGCTCAACATGCTCAAGTAGAGAATCAAAGAAGACATCATCGGACATTGTTTCCTTCACATCACAAGTTTCATCAACTATTTCAACAGGTGCTTGAGCTTGTGTAGGATCAAAATCTTCACCAAGGCTATCTTTGTGGCACTCCTTAAATGTTAGGTCAACCATAGATGGTAGGGTAGGTTCCTTGTCACAAAGTATCTCATCATCTATGGTTTCTTCATCAACCTCATTGGACACTTTCATATGGGGCTCTTGAGAATTAAGTTCTACGAGGATAGGCTCTCTCTCAATAGCAATGAGAGGCTCAAAAGAAATAGGGGTGAGAAGAGTTTCAACCATCTCGCCCATGGTTACCGCAACCTCCTCCTCAGATTTAGCACCTTCCTCGTATGTCTCCTGTTGAACTTTGTGGTCATTATCATAAATGATTTTTTCAAACAATTCCTTGATACTCTCATCATGAGATGCTAGTTCAATCCTTGTCTTTCTTAAGTCTTCCACAAAATCGAGTAAGGACGATTTTAACTCTTCGAGTTCGTGTTGAGGATAAGGTGAAATTCCAGAGTTACCCTCGTAGGAGTACTCGTTTGTGCTGGTGTAATGATTTTCTAGCCTTTCTTGGTAATTTTCATGATAATTAAAATCATCATGATAATTACCTTGATAGGAGAAATCATCACAGCCTTCAAAGTTTTGCCCTTGGTGGAAATAATTCTCTTGAAATCGGTAATCTCCATACCCCAAAGGCGGATTTTCGCACCATTGATAACCATGATTGTTATCCTCATAACCTTGCTCATAGTATCCTTCATTTTGATTATTTTGAAAAGATCGTTGTTCATAGTATGGATAGTGATATGGTGGTTGAGAATTAAAGTGTTCACTTGAGTAATCCATGAGGAAATCTCAAGCAAACACGTGAGAACAAAACAAAAAAGAAAAAGAAAGTCTCCCTAACTTGAATTCGCCCATGCTAAAATCAAAATCAAGAAATCACCGTGCCATTCCCCGGCAACGGCGCCATTTGATAACCGCTTTCGCGGCGTTGTAGTAAAACGGAGTCTAACCTTTCGGTTTTTCCCCGAGTATCGTGTCTCTCGAGGAATGGCGGAGGAGCTTCTTGATTTCAAGTCCAGTCACAGGTTATCGCAAATTATTGGAAGCTTTCCAAATTAAAACTTTTGATTGATTTTCTAAACTACTTTTTGGAAAAGAAAGTAAATTAAATTGTGCAAATACTAATGATGGCTCAAAAATAGACTAAAGGAAAAAATATAATATTAAACTTAAATGGATTGATGCAAATAAGGGCAATGAATTGAGTAATTAGAAATGGATATATTCTTGGACCTAATAATTAGGGAAATTAAAACTAAAAGTGGACTAATAATTTCTTTCCTCATAGACAAGAATAGAAACTATTTTCATTAATTTATCCTATTTCTAGGTGTCATTAATGTGTTTAAAATGGTTGGCTTGAATTAAATTCTAACCTCATAGACAAGGTAGAAATAATTATCCAATATTTTAATTAATAAAAATAGCCAAATTCATTAACTAGTTAAACTCATTATTTAAGCAATTGAATTTATCTCTCATAGACAAGATGTAAATCTCTTTCATTAAATTATCCTATTTCTAGGCCTTATTAATGTGCTCGAATATGGTTGGCTTAAATTATTTTCTAATCTCATAGACAAGTTAGAGATAATTTTCCAAGAATTTAATTAATGAATATGGCTAACAATTATTAATTACTATTTCATCATTTCAAACAACTAGTCCCCATTATTAATTTTAATCCCTAATTTTTGGTCAACAAGTCAATCCATATTCCTTTAGTCAATTCATGCCCAAAACAAATTTAGCTAATAAAGATCATTTTAACAACTAACAATATAATGAATATATTCAACATTAACAAGGAATTAAACATGGATGATAGAAAAACTTATATTCTGGAACAATAAACTTGTAGAAACTGAAGTATAACTTTCTGGAATTTTTCACGAATTTTTGAACCTAAAATCCAATTTTAACAACTAATTGATAATTTTCCCAAATTTAACTAGAAAATGCAAAAAGCAACTAAAATTATTTTAAATTCGTTCTAAATTTTATATTGACTACTGGGAGTGATATCACTGTGAATTAAACTAGAATTAGGACAGAAACTAATTTTTTTTTCTTTTTGAGTATTTAATTTAATTTATGCAATAATAACAACTAAATGCCGGAATTTATTAAAATTTACTTCTACTTCGTAAAAATTAACTTTGTTATGATAAATAACTACCTTGAGGCTAGTAAACAACTATATAATTAATTGGAATGGATTTAATGTCAACAACTATTTTATTCAAATTTAAGAAGAAAATGCGAAATAGTGGAATAATTTTCTGGAAATTTTCGAAGCACAGATAAAAAAAACTAAGTACAGATTCAGATTCTACTCATTGAGAGGATGAAAATACATATAAAGAACTCACAATTTGGAGCTAAAATGAGAAAGATATGAAAGTTTGAAGTTGAAGGTGCAACAATGGTGGAAATCCGAGCTTTGAGGAGGAAGAAGACGCCCTTTTTGATCTGATTTGGGCTTGAAATTGGTGTGTTTGAGATGGGGAAAAAGCCTGCTATTTATAGCAGAAATTTCACCGAAGGCGCCCAAGACGGCGGCCGCCTTCCGTCGGAATCTGGCCGCCTTCCGTAGGCGGCCAACCAGGCGGCCGCCTTTGGTCTCATTTTGGCCGCCTTCCGTCCCATCGCCGACAGCGGATCGTGGCCGGTCTCGTCAGCCGTAGGCGGCCACAGAGGGCGGCCGCCTTCCGTCACAAATGGCCGCCTGCCGTCTTTTCGTTGGCAGATCGGATCCCGGCGGATCCCGGCGGATCCCGGCCGCCGCAGGCGGTCCAACAGGCGGCCGCCTGCCGTCCTGTCTGGCCGCCTGCCGTCCTGTCTGGCCGACCGGTGGTTGGTTTTGTCCCCTTGTGCCGCAGGCGGCCACCGTAGGCGGCCGCCTTCTGCCCAGTGTCGGCAGCCTTCGGTCTTTTTCTGGTCTCGAGTCAAAGCGAGGTTGACTTCTGATTTTTCCCGTAGGCGGCCGCGAAGGCCTCCATTTTGGGCGCCTATTTGGGCGCCTTCTGCCACTTTTGTCTGGCAGATGCGGCTTTTCCTGCTCTTCATTTTTATCTTCTGAATCACCTTGATAAAATGCTTGCTTCTTCCGGTATAAATGTATTTGTCACTCAAATTGACTCATTTTGTGCTCAATTGACCCGAAATCCCGCTAAACATATTATGGATGTGATTTTTACCTGATTTCATGAAACTTGAACCAAAATATATAAAATGTGTCTTTTCTTTCTATTTTCATTCAAAAATCGCTTAAATTTGATAAGAAAAATAAGTACAAAAATGGACTTATCAGCCGCCCGGGTACTGGTGCGTAGAGCTGGCATACCTTGCACTTCCTTGTGTGCTCGAAACAATCCTGCTGAATAGTTGGCCAATAGTACCCCTGCAGGATGATTTTCCTGGCCAGGGTCTTTGGTCCCTGATGACTGGAGCAGATGCCTTCACGAATTTCTTCCATCACAGTAGCTGCCTGAACGGGGGGAAGGCATTTCAGATATGGCCCCCCGAACGTCTTTTTGTACAGTTGTCCGTCCACTAGTTCGAACATTGGGGCCCTTCGCTGTATACAAGTGAGATTGTACACGTCATTTTTATCATTCGGCAAAGTCCCATCCTTCAGGTAATTTGTCAAGTCAGTGACCCAGCTTGGGACGGCATAGGATACGGCATCTACCCGCAGGATCATTGTTGCTGGTGTAGTCAGTACTTCTCTTTGTGCGAACCTCTGGATGTGTGCAGGGATGCTCGGGGCATGATCGTCCCGAACGGCACATTCTAGCTTGGATAGGATATCCGCCTCGCTGTTTTCGATTCTGGGAATCTGGTCAAGTATTACCTGTTCGAATCTGCCGATTTCTTCCTCAACCAGTTCCTTGTAGGCTTTTAGCTGTTCCTCCCTAACTTCGGCGGATCCATTAATCTGGCTTACCACCAGCTGACTATCTGAACGAACTTTTAACCTGCTGGCCCCCAGGGCCTTGGCATACTTTAACCCAGCAATAAGGGCTTCATACTCGGCTTCATTATTGGTTACCTTGAATTCAAACTGTACGGAGTAGTATGCCTTGAACCCCTCGGGGCATGTAATCACAGCACCCCCACCACAGCCTTTGTTACTGGACGCTCCATCCACATACATTTCCCACCAATGGTCATGTACTTCTCCGCCCGCTCCTTCTTCATTTGATCTGGCAGTGCATTCGGCAATGAAGTCAGCCAAAGCCTGTCCCTTGATCGTGGGGCGGGGCTTGAAGTCTATTTCATATTGCCCGATCAGGAGGGACCACTTGGTGATACGCCCACTTGCCATAGGATTTCTTAGTATGGTGGCCAGGGGCTGGGTAGTGTAGATGGTGACTGGGTGTGCCTGGAAATAGGGAGCCAGTCGCTTGACGGTAGCAATCAATGCTAAGATGGTCTTTTCTATTAAGGTGTACCTGGTTTCTGGCCCGTTCAGGGCCTTGCTTAAAAAGTAAATAGGGCGCTGAACGCCCTCGTCTTCCTTCAACAAAACAGAGCTGACCGCCAGATCAGCCACAGCCAGATACATATAGAGATGTTCCCCTGGGTCCGCTTTAGTCAAGACCAGGGGGAAGACAGGTACAACTTGAACTCCTCAAAAGCTGCCTGACATTCTGCTGTCCACTCGAACGGGTTGGCCTTCTTCATTATTTGGAAGAATGGGATGGCACAATCGGCTAGTTTAGCCATAAATCTACTTAAGGCCGCTAATCTTCCGGTCAGCTTCTGAACTTCTTTCAAGTTCCGCGGTGCCTCCATGTCCATGATTGCCTTTACCTTCTCAGGATTAGGCTCAATTCCCCGCTCGCTCATCATATATCCCAAAAATTTGCCCCCCTTGACTGCGAAGGCGCACTTTTTGGGTTCAATCTCATGTTGGCCTTCTGCATGATCCCGAAGACCCTTTCCATGTCCCGGACATGATCATCCTTCCTCCTGCTCTTGATTAGGATGTCATCCACATATGCTTCCATGGTTACTCCTAGCACCTCTTTAAAAAGCATGCCGATCATTCTCTGGAAGGTAGCCATGGCGTTCTTCAACCCGAACGGCATGACGATATAGCAGAACACGCCGTCCGAGGTGACGAACGCAGTTTTTTCTGCATCATCTGGGTGCATGAAGACTTGGTGATAACCCCGGAAGGCATCCATAAAGCTCAGCAGTTCACACCCGGCTGTTTCGTCCACCAGCAGGTCTATTCGTGGGACAAGATAGGGGTCCATGGGGCAGGCTTTGTTCAGATCGGAGTAGTCCACACACATTCTCCAAGTAGATCCTTTTGGAGCAAGGACCACATTAGCCAACCATTCGACATGGATGACTGGTCTAATGTGCCTGATTCTCAGTAAGGTGGCTACCTCCTGCTTTGTGAATTCCCGCCGTTCGGCCGCCTGATATCTTTTCTTTTGTTGGACTGGCCTGGCATCAGGCCGAACGGCCAACTTGTGACATATGAGGGCCGGATCAATTCCCGGCATATCTTCGGGTCCTCGGGTAAATAGGACTTGGAATTTCATCAGGACAGCGATCACCCCTTCCCGGATTTCCCCTTCAAGGTCCACCCCGATCGCTATTTTACGATCGGGAGGGGAATCAAGCTCGATGTACTCTAGGAGGGTGGCTGGCTCGGGGCGTCCCTCAAACTCCGTACGCCGGGTCTGCACCTCAATGCTGTTTACCCGCTGTCCCCGGGTGGTCATTTGTTTCAATGCCTCCCTGTAGCATGTTCGGGCTATGGCAGGGTCTGTTCGGGCCACTCCTACTACAGTGTCAGTTGGGAACTTGATGCATGAGTGTCGAACAGAAGCAATTGCCTCCAAATCTTCTAACCCTGGACGGCCCATTATGGCGTTGTGTGCACATGCAATGTCTACCACCACAAACGTCATCCGGACTGCTGCCCGGTGCGTTTCATCACCAATTTCCACCAGAAGCTGGATGGTGCCCTCAGCCTCTATTACATTGCCGGTGAAACTAGCCAGCGGTGTCTTCAGCTTGGTCAGCTGATCTTTCTTTATCTTCATTTTTTCCAACGTGCGTAAGTACAGCACGTTCACACTGCTCCCCGTGTCCACCAGAACTCGGTGGATCAAGGCGTTGTCTATACACATACTCACCACTAGCTCGTCCCTGTGCGGACTTGGTGAGTTGGGCAGGTCAGCCACCCCGAACGTAATTGGCTCCAAGCGGCCCTTCTTCGTGGGAGGTGCAGCCACGGTGGCGACATAGAGGCTGCGTTCAAATTTCTTACGTTCGGCGGCCGTATCCCCAGTCTCTCCTCCACCAAAGATGACTTTGACCTCCATCCTTGGTTTTTTCCCCGGATTCCCGGACCCTTCAGCCTCCTCTATAGGGGGGCGGTATGAATCATTACTTGGCTCTGCATCTCGCTGGATATCCCGCTTCCAGCTATTGGATCGGGGAGGACGTTGATTGGGGGAAGGGCCGTTCAGGTTGGTGCTGACATACTTTCTCAGGTAGCCCTTTTGGATCAGGTCCTCAATTGCCACATGTAGGGCGTGACAATCCTTTGTGAAGTGTCCATTCCGTTGGTGGTACCTGCAGTAGGCATTCGGGGTAGGTCCCATCACGGGCCTTGTGTCAGTAGGGGGAGGAATGGCATTGTGTTCCAAATGAAAAACACCGGCTATAGACATGACCAGGGGGGTGAAGCGCGCAGTCCTTCGATGAGGTACTGCAGCTGCCGGTGCGGGCCCCAAACGTTCTGCCAACCTTGAAGTGGGAGGCTGTGGGGCCGTTCGGTCCCTTATCTTGATCTCCTCCTCCAGGGCCGCATGACCCCTGGCCCTTTCCAGGATGTCTGGGTAGCTGGTTCCCGGATTTCTCTTCAGCTCTCTGTATAAATCCCCCGTCTGAAGGGCATCGGTGAAAAGAAGGATGGCAGTCTCATCTGTCATGCCGGTCACCTTCAGGGTTTCGGTCCTCCACCTGGTCAGGAACCCGGAGATTGATTCCTTAGGTCCTTGCCTCACACTGGTCAGATACCCGAAATGTAGTTTTGGGGTTGTGCTAGAGGCGAACTGGGCTAAGAATAAGGTGGATAGCTCCGCAAAGCTTCCGATCGATCCGGGTTGTAATGTTCCGAACCATTCCTGGGCTGGTCCCCGAAGGGTGCTGAAGAACAGCCTGCATATTGCCGCGTCGGTGGCCCCCAATAGCATGAGGCCACCCTGGTAACTTCTCAGGTGTACGTGGGGATCTCCCACCCCATCGTACGTTAAGCCGGTCGAGGGACGGCAGTCCCTCAGGATCTCGGCATTCATGATTTCCCTGGTAAAGGGAGATTGTAAGGAATAAATGTAATTAGATTTTGATGATGTTAGGATAATTAGATTAGAATTTGAGAGTACCCCTACTTAGATTTTATGTATTAGTATTTTCTGATGTAAGTATTAGTATAGTCGACGATCAGAGTTGCTCGCTTGTGGATCTGATCAGAGTTACTCTCAGCAGTTCATGAGAATTGATCATCAGAGAAGCATCAGAGTTGGATGTTTAGCTTCATCAGAACTCAAGATCAGAAAGCATCAGAGTTCTCTCTTCAGAGTTCGACTGGAAGCTTCATCAGAATTCAAGAACAGAAAGCATCAGAGTTCCCACACCAGAGTTTGACTTGAAACTACATCAGAACTACTCCTCAGGAAGCCATCAGAATCCAACGTATCAGAAGACTTCAATCAGAGTCCGACCAACACTTAGAAGATTTCAAGCAACATCCAACAGCTATGAGTTCAACGGGTATAACATCCAACGGCTAGAAGACTGTGCATGGAAGGAAAGCATTTAATGCACATTAAATGAGCCTGATACGCTTTGGATTTATTGCAAATGATTGACCAAGGAATCCGGGAAGGTATATTATAAAAATAGAAACCTTCCAAAACGGCGGTCAAGTCAACAGTACGTGCATTTAATGCAGTTGTCTCCTCCTCCAACGGGCAGACAACCTCAGTATATAAGCTACACGAAGAAGAACAAGGAAAACAACTTTTGCTACAACTTTTGCTCAAAACTTCATACTACAAGCATTCTTGAGATTCAAACTCCACAACACAAAAACAAGAAAAAGCTTACGTTGGGAAGATTCAATCTCACAATCTCTCATCCCCAACAAGAGCAAAGTTCATCCTGTTCTTCAACACTTCAAGATCCTCATCAAACATCTTTTGTAACGAAGCAAGTTGGAGGAAAAACTTTGTTTTTCAAAGGATCTTCTGAAAAGAAGGGCGTCCAAGTAACTGCAGTAGTGAAGTGGTGATACTTCCGGGAAGCTGAGTGAAAGGACCAGCCATCAGGACGTGGAACTGCATCCTGGGTGGCAGCTAGGCTTGAAGAAGGCGTGGAGAACTTCTTAAGTGCTAGGAACTAAGCTTTGTAACCGATCTACTTCAAAGCTAGTGGAACAGTGGACTAGAGGAACGCGTTGTTCCTTGAACCACTATAAAAATATCTGGTGTCATTTAATTTACTGCAACTTAAATTTCTGCACTTAGGACATTAACTGATTAACTCTAAGACTTGGAATCTGTTTCAGCAGATCTTGTTTTCAGAGTTATCAGAAAGGCATTTGCCTTAGTGTTTCTGAGGCTACCCGGACAAATCAGAATCCGCTGCCAAGGCCAGTTCTGATATCAGAACCAGCCTTCCTCTGTTACCAGAGTAAGACCTTCTCTGATAAGTCAGTTTGGACTTAGAGAAAAATTGAAAAACCCATCAGTCTATTCACCCCCCCCCCCCCTCTAGACTGATTACTATTTAATCGGGACCAACAAGTGGTATCAGAGCCTCCTTGTTCTTGTAATCTTTTAGGTTACTCTCTGAACAAAAGATCCACTTGTTCTTAGCCTCTATTTATTTGTTATTATGGATAACTCTCTTGCCAAGCACCTAATATTCACAGATCAGAAATATGATGACTGGAAGATTCTGATGAAAGCTCATCTCTGTGCCCTGCATGATGAAATGTGGGAAGTCTTGGAGAATGGACCTTTTATCCAATTCATGAAGGTCAACCCTGCCCATACCTTAGACAACAATCTGCCTCAGATGATTGAGAAGACCAGGTCTGAGTGGACCAAGGAAGAGAAAAGACAGTACAACCTTGACAACATTGCCAAGGACATTCTCTACAAAGCTATTGATGAAAGATATTTCAATAGAATAAAGAAGTGCAGGACTGCTAAGGAAATCTGGGACAAGCTTGATGAGATAGGTGCTGGTGATGAACAAGAGAGAGACAACAAGCTGACCATTGCAATGAAGAAGTTTGATGACTTCAAACTTCTGCCAGAAGAATGCATTGCTAAGATGCATGAGAGACTGCTGATTCTCATCAGTGAGATTTCTGAGCTTGGGAAGGAGCTCACCATCAAAGAGGTCAACATGAAGATCCTCAGGGGACTGCCTTCAGCTTGGAAGATGAAGGTGATTGCAGTCCAGGAAAGCAAGAACATCAAGACCTATGCCACTGAGAAACTCATTTCTGATCTCAAGGCCTATGAGTTTGAGATGCATGAAGAGAAAGAGGAAGCTCATGATGAGAGGACCACCACTGCTCTCACTGCCAGCACCTCAAAGGTAAGTAACTTTGACCCTTCTACTCTTTTATCTGATGAGTATATGGCTGCCTTTGCCAGAAAATTCAGAAAGTTTATGAAGAAAGATGGAAGGAGTCCATCTTCCATCAGAAGACCTCATCAGAAGACCAAATCTTCTGAAAGCAATGGAGAGTATCTCTGCTACAACTGCAGACAGCCTGGTCACTTCAAGGCTAACTGCCCATTCCCTAGAGTGTCCAAGAAGCAAGGACAAGAAGGAGAAACGAAACCTGAAGATCAACACAGAAGAAGAAGAGCATTCGTCTCAGAGCAAGCTGAGAGAGATCCACTATCTGAATCAGAGTCCAGTTCAGACTCTGACTCTGATGAAGCATTCTGCTGCTTGGATGCAGAAACTGAAGACCTTTGCCTCATGGCACAATCTGATGATGAGGTATGTTCTACAGCTGATTCTATTTCCTCTTCGGTAGGCACAGCCTTAAATGATGATCCAATGTCATCATTTTGGGAAGAGTTCAAAACTATCCAAGGATCTTATTCCTTTATTAAAGAAGAGAACAATAAGCTGAAAGCTGAAAATGAGTCTCTTCTAAAGAGAATAAGAGAGATTGAACATCTTGAAGTCAGATACAATAGCCTTCTGAAGATGCAATCTTCTATGAAGGGTATCAATGACTTTCACAACTCTACCCCTGGTCTTGGATATGTTGAACCCAAGTCAGGTGAATCTTCTGTAAGGCCTAGCACCCAAGTTGCTAAAGCCAAAAAGGTCATAGTTTCACAGACTTGCAGCCCCATTTACCATGCTAGTACTTCTGGTACTAAAGTTGTACATGAGAAGGTCATACCAGAGAAGCAAAATCTAAAGGCCAAACCAAAACAAATCTTGAAAACTAATGAACCGGGCAGAAATTCTAACAAAAGGAAGAGTTTTCAGAAAAATAATAATCAGAGGCCTAATCCTATCAGACAATCTCATGACAATGGTATCAGAAACTGCTATTAGAGAGGCAGATATCAAGAGAAGATTAACTATAGGCAGAAGAGGTTGTCTGGTCAACCTCAGAAGCCTAAAGTTAAGCGCCTCTCTGATCTTGATAATATATGGGACTTCTTTCCAACAAAGAAGGCTATGCAAAAGTATGCAAACAGAAAGCATGATCCTCACAAGCATCTGCCCAAAGTGAATCATACATCTGTTTACTACGACTACCAGGTGGACAATGGGTACCATCCACCAAGGTTTCAGTTGATGAGACCAAAGTGGTACCAACTACCAAGACTGCATTACCCCCCAGGACCCAACATTGCTTGGGTACCTAAATCTTCCTTTTAATCTTGCAGGAACTGTGTGCTGGAGCCATCTCAGAACAAGAATGGTATATTGACAGTGGATGCTCCAGACACATGACAGGTGACAAGAGTTGCCTATCAGAGTTCCAGAAATACAATGGACCCCGAGTCACTTTTGGAGGAAATGACAAGGATGGTCAAACAAAAGGAAGAGGAAAGCTGATCAAGAACCAGATAGTCATTGAAGATGTCTCATATGTCAAGGGTCTGAAGTTCAACCTCCTGAGTGCTAGCCAATTCTGTGACAAAGGCTACACAGTTGAATTCACCAAGACCCTATGCTATGTCAAGCATGAGACAACCAAGGAAGTGGTTCTTACAGCCAAGAGAAGAAAGAACATCTATGTTGTTGACTGGCAAACAGCAAAAGATGGAACCTGCTTGATAGCAAAGGACAATTCAAAGCTAAGCTGGGACTGGCACAAGAAGCTTAGCCATCTGAATTTCAAAACCATCAACAAACTGGCAAGGGAACACATTGTAGATGGTCTGCCTGACATTGTGTACAAAAAGGAGACCCTCTGCAGTGCTTGTCAGAAAGGCAAGCAAGTGAAGACCTCATTCAAACCCATAGCTGGAGATCTTTCCACTTGTCCTCTAAATCTGATTCACATGGATTTATTTGGACCAGTTGAAACTCCCAGTGTTGGTGGAAAAAGATATACTCTTGTTATGGTTGATGACTACTCAAGATACACTTGGACTATGTTCCTAACAAAGAAGAATAAAACTCTTCAGAAGTTGCCATCTCTGTTAAAGCAACTTCAGACTGAGAAGAACATGAAGGTCAGGACAATCAGATATGACAGAGGAACTGAATTTGTCAACAAAGTGATCAAGGATTTCTGTGATCAGAATGGCACATTCCATCAACTCTCTGCTGCCAGAACACCCCAACAAAATGGTGTTGCAGAAAGAAGGAACAGAACACTGAAGGAAGCTGCAAGGACCATGATTGCTGAATCAGGGTTGCCCATCAGATACTGGGCTGAAGCAATCAACACTGCATGCTACACTCAGAACAGAAGCATGATCCACAAGAATCATCAGAAGACCCCCTACGAGCTGTGGAAAGGAAGAAAACCAAACATCAGCTACTTCCATGTGTTTGGATGCAAGTGCTACATTCTAAACAATGGAAAGGAGAATCTGAAAGTATTTCAAGAAAAAGCTGATGAAGGTGTATTCCTAGGCTACTCAAGTTCAAGCAAAGCCTATAGAATACTTAACAAAAGAACTATACAAGTTGAAGAATCCATTCATGTCAAGTTTGATGACAGCACCTCTGCTGAAGAAATATCAGAAACCCTGCAGAAAATCAATCTTGAAGACAAAAGATCAGAACCATCAGAAGAAGTCACCACCAATCCTGTATTATCAATTCCTCCTACTAAACCAATTCTGATAGACAAAGATGAAGATGAAGATGAAGAATCAGAAGATGAACCATCAGAGTTGCCTAGACAGCAACTATCAGAACCTGATCTAACTTGGTTAAGAGACCATCCTCCTAATCAAGTAATTGGTCAAGTCACCAGTGGTGTTAGGACCAGATCTGCATCTAGAAGAGAAGCCATGTTCACCTGCTGTATTTCTCAAATGGAACCAATAAGTGTAGAAGAAGCTCTAGAAGATTCAGATTGGATCATTGCAATGCAAGAAGAGCTGACACAATTTGAAAGGAATCAAGTATGGGAACTTGTTCCTAGACCAAAGCATCAGAATGTCATTGGAACCAAATGGGTATTCAAGAACAAAGCTGATGAAGAAGGCAACATTGTAAGGAATAAAGCAAGGCTTGTAGCAAAGGGATACTGTCAAGAAGAAGGAATAGATTTTGATGAGACCTTTGCACCTGTTGCCAGACTGGAAGCAATCAGAATCTTCCTAGCCTATGCTGCTTACAACAACATCAAGGTCTACCAGATGGATGTCAAGAGTGCATTCCTGAATGGAGAACTGGAAGAGGAAGTCTATGTTGAACAACCTCCAGGTTTTGTCATTCCTACCCGATCTTCTTGTGTCTACAAGCTTAAAAAGGCCCTTTATGGTCTTAAGCAAGCACCCAGAGCTTGGTATGACACATTGTCCCTATTCTTAGTGAACCATGGGTTTACTAAAGGAAAGGTTGACAAAACTCTATTTCAGATTTCTGTTGCTAATCATATTCTGTTAGTGCAAATCTATGTTGATGATATTATATTTGGAAGCACTAATCCAGAATTATGCAAAAAGTTTTCTAAAGTTATGCAGAAGAAGTTTGAAATGAGTATGATGGGAGAACTCAGTTACTTTCTTGGATTACAAGTCAAACAAGTACCAGAAGGCATCTTTATCAACCAAGGAAAGTACACCAGAGATCTTATCAAGAAGTTTGGAATTGATGGAAAGTCTTCAGTCAAAATTCCTATGAATGCATCTCAAGGAATTGGACCAGATGATGAAGGAAAAGATGTTGATGCTACAACATATAGAGGAATCATTGGATCTCTCCTCTATCTGACTGCAAGCAGACCAGACATAGCTTTTGCAGTAGGAATCTGTGCCAGATACCAATCAAAGCCCAAGGAGAGCCACCTAGTTGCTGCTAAGAAGATTATCAGATATATCAAAGGAAATCCAAATGCAGGACTATGGTATCCTAAGGAAGGTAATTTTGAACTAATCGGTTATTCTGACTCAGATTTTGCAGGTTGTAGATTGGACAGGAAGAGCACTTCCGGTCACTGTCAATTGCTAGGTGGGAGACTTGTCTCCTGGTTTAGCAAGAAGCAGAATTCAATCTCGACTAGCACTGCTGAAGCTGAGTATATTGCTGCTGGAAGCTGTAGTGCTCAATTACTCTGGATGAAGCAACAACTCAAGGATTATGGAATTCAAGCTAAGGAGATCAAGCTGTTGTGTGACAATACCAGTGCCATTGCCATCACTCAGAATCCTGTGTTGCATTCGAGGACCAAACATATTGAGATCAGACATCACTTCATCAGAGATCATGTGGAGAAGAAACACATTTCAATTGAGCATGTTCCAACTGAAGATCAGCTAGCAGATATTCTAACCAAACCTCTCTCAGAGGCAAGGTTTAACAAGCTAAGGGAAGAACTGGGAATGATGGATGATCTTCCCCAAGATACATGAATCAGAGTTGCAAAAGTACCAGATGTGGATTCATCAGAACACCCCATCTCTGGTACCTGAGCTCTTATCCATCAGAAGCTTGAATCAGAGTTGCAGAAGCATCAGATGTGGATCCATCAGAATTCACCACCTCTGATACGCTTATCCATCAGAGGACCCTGTATCAGAATACCCCTTCTCTGATATATGGACTGTTATTCATCAGAGTGGCTGTGGACTTAGCAAAATTTTCTAAATTTCGGGCGAGACTGCTCAATAAACCGGAAGTTACCATTTTACCCCCGGTAGTTATTACCATATTTGGAAAACGGCTTTCCGCCCACAATCCATTTAATGCGACCTCGAAACCGCAAATTATATCAAACGTCCACTAACCCAAATTCATATATACCTCTTCTGAAAACCTAAATCGCTACTGCAATTTTATTCTTCGTCCTCAAGCTTTATCTCTCTAAACTTTCAACTTTCAGACCTCTCAAACTCTTCACTAAACTGAAAATGAAGTTCATCAACATCAACGATCTTTCCAAGGAGGAAGTCAAGGCTCTTGTGAACAATATTGTTACAGGGATGCGAGTTGACATGTCCGCATTGCCCTTGTTGGCAGAAAATCAGAAGCGGATGAAGAAAATCATCCAGGGAATGCACGATTCCCAACTAAGCAAGATTGGTGCTCATCCATATGAAGAATTCAGCACCATGGATGTAGCCGAGTTCTATCTGAACGCCACTATCACCGGAGAAGCCATTCACTCTCAAGTTCAAGGCAAGGACTTGAAGATTGACGCCGATGCTCTAAACGAGTTCTTTGGTGTTCAACTCGATTCTCAAGATCCGGATACTCCAACCCTGATTGATCTAGACACAGTGGACATCGCTGTAGAGACCTTTGTTGACACCTACTGCAGGACAGAGGTCACTGGAGTAGAAAAACTATATATGAAGAAATGTCTACTGAAGAAGGACTATGAAAAGCTAGTCAGCATCATGCACAGATGCTTGTGGTGCAAGACCGGATCCACAGATGAGATGAACAATGCAAACGCCAAGGCGATTTATGCAGTTCATCGGGGTATGAATGTTGACTGGGGAAAGGTGATTCTCAGATCCATCTCTGAATCTGTGAAGAAGAAGGACAAGGAGACTGGTCTATTCTCAACCAAGATGGGGCATGGTCTCCTCATCTCTCAAGTCATCAAAAATCAAGGATTGAAGCTCAGGAATCCTTCCAAAGTTGACCACTCCAAACTTGTCTTTCTCACTGCCTCACCAAAGCTCCATGTAGCTGTAGCTGCAGAACTGAAAAGGGAGCAGAGACTAGATGAGAAAAGAGAAAAACTGGCTGCCCTGTCCAAAGCTGTTTCCAAGAAGAAGCCTCAGAAGCAGCAGGAGACAACACCTGAGAAACCTGCATCAGAGGAGGAAGCATCAGAGAAGGATGCACCAGCTGTGGCTCCTGTCAAAAAGTTGAGACAAAAGAGGAGAAGAAGAGCTGTCATTCAAAGTGACTCTGATAGCTCAAAATCTCCTATCAGAATGCAGAAGACGAAGAAGAAGAAGACCAACTCTCCCCCCAAGGAATCAGAACCCCAGGGGGAACCAGCACCAGAGTTGGATGCTGCACAGGAACCAGCACCAGAGTTGGTTGCTGCACAAGAACTAGCGCCAGAGAAGGCTGATGCTCAGGGGGAACCTGCATCAGAAGCCCAACCCTCCACAGGACAAGACTTGCATATATCTATCTCTCCAGTACTTCCAACTCCAGAGGATGAAGTTCAAGATGACATCCTTGCTGCTCTGAACAAGCAGTTCACCAGAGTCCTAGAATGGAGGAAGTGGAGATTGGGACCACTCTCCAACATTTTGCAACGGTTTGGTTTCTATTCTGCTGAAGAAAAGGAAGTGTTCAACTGGACCGGAACTGATGATGTGTCCAAATGCACTGATATTTCCTTTCTGGAGTCTGTCTTAGCTGAGAAGAAGAGAAATTTCAAAGGCAAAGGCCGTTTGACTGCTCCAACTGCAATAGCTCATGCTGCATTAGCTGTTCCTCCTCTCACCGAACAAGAGGTACCTATTTTTGAAGCTTGGCTGGTGGAGAAGACAATGAAGGATTCTCTTGAACCTCAACAGCAAGCCGGAGGACCCTCTGATGCAGAGCTGATCTTTGCAAATCTGATCACTGACTGGAGGAAAGCTCAGAACCAGGAGATTGAGGTATGATGTGTGTTTTCTCGCACTTAAAATAGTTGTAGAAAAGTGGTTGAAAGTACGAGTATCGTCTCCACAGGGACGGACAAAAGGGAAATAAAGATTAACTAAATTCAGCGATTAAAAAGGAATAAATAAAATAAAAGTGCAATTGTGCGAGATTGGTTGGTTGAATTAAAAATAAAACTAATGCTAATGAGCGATGAAAATAAAAGATTGGTTTCTTCTCAATTAACGACGAAGGGAACAGGAATTGATTCCGGGGTAACCAGATCTCTGGCAGATCTGGCCTAATTACATGAATTTGATTTAATTGAGCCTAGCTAATCATTACTAAGTTCTTACCGCTCTCGCGGCGTAGAGTACAATAATTTAGGGGTCCAGGCTGATCTCTCATGCGACAAGATCCTAAATTATTGCCAAAACGAACGAGCTTACGGCCCCTTAATCGCTACTAATCTCTTAGCGAACGATTAAGTGTGTGTGAATGTGTCCTAGAACAAATTAGATCTCTCTTAATTTATTCTATAAGCAATTGTAATTCTAGTGGCCATCTAGGTTACAAGAGATATCAATTAAATTATTCATACACAAATTAAACGGCATTCATGCAATTAAACCGACAAGAATCTAGCCATCAATCATGATTAACCCCTTCATCAACCCCAAATCCCTAATTAAACTACTCACAATTCATAATTGAAGAATCAACAGAATTGAGATGAATAGAAATAATTGTCATTAATTAAAAAGATGAACTTACAAATAATCCCAGGGTCTTGGAGTAAACAATCGTAAAAACGCAAGTAAATTCGTCCCTAGGCCTCTCCGTAATGTTCGTAACCCAAAATATGGGTATGGGGGTCTTATTTATAGAAAACAGATGAGTTTGGGCTGAACTGGGACTAAAAAAGGGCTGAAATCCGCGTCTCGGGTGTACGCACGATCGTGCGTACCTTGCCACGCACGATCGTGCGTAGCAGGCAGAATAGTTGCCGCGTTGTTGGCTCTTACGCACGATCGTGTGTCCTTTTACGCACGATCGTGCGTCCGTGCTCTTCAGCCTTTTTTCTATTCCGAATTTGACAAAACGTCCTTCATGAAAGTTGTAGATAATGAAGTCCTCTATCCACCCCAATTTGCCGAATGTGATTTGAATCATCCAATCAAGAGATATGACTAAAATGGTGGAAGGTGTCATTCTGAAATCGCAGCAGAGATCATCTGAATTCATCATCTGTTTTCACCTTGATCCTCTCAGATTCTCGGAATGATGTCTTCATATGATTTGTAGCCCTTGAAGTTGGCTTTCATATGGAACTTGAATCGTGTACATTGGTTGTTTCTACAAAGAGATATGCTTGAACGATTGACAGAAGGTCATCCTGATCGTCGTTTTCAAGCTTCATTCATCTTCTTTTGACCCCGTAGCCAATCCTAGAGCTCTTTTTCCTTCAAATCTTCATCGTGAATCTTCCGGTGACCTCCAAATCTATCAAATGATTCTCAAATGCTTCTCAAATCATCCCGATTGTTCCTCAAGTGCCAGTGCCGGGCTCAAATTCCCTGATTTTGACTACAAACAACACAAAACTCGAACCAACGCCCGGTAAACATAACTTGAGCTAAAATTGAGACTTGCAACACCTTAAAGCTAGGGAAACCATCAAAATCCGATCTCAACACACATCAAATGCGTGTCAAAATACGGACTTATCAAATTCCCCCACACTTAAGCCTTTGCTTGTCCTCAAGCAAACTGAACAACGGGACTTACGATAATCACCACACGGAATCAAAACAATTAGCATGCACACGTAGCTAAAGGGATATTTACAGAACAGACAATCTAAATCAAGAAAATTCTTCCCTAAACTACATCTTTGTACTCAAGCTAAACTATTTGACAAAAGTATTCACAACATCCTCAAAGTAATGACAGCATACACAAATAAACTAGTTACCGATCAGAAGGACTTGTGAAGGTGATGGTGAATGGTCAATGGATAACAAGTAACAGCCCCTTTCTTTGAGAGATTGGAACATTCTAACAAAGACTCAATGTATTCAGGAACTTCAGGACTATTCTTAGGATCAAGGAACTCAGTAGGCCACATTTCAGGAACAATCATTTAAACCTATGCAAAGAGTAGACATGGTGTACAACTAAGCTAAACCGTCTCGGCACATTCGTGCTTTGACGTATACTTGAAGTACGAGAAGGACTAAAGCTAATTTTTGCAATAGCCTCCAAGTTCATTAATTAAATTCAATTTTCCTTGTCATGTTGGCACGAGAACGCCGTTTCTTTCAAAAGATACCCAAGTCTCATCTTACGCTTTTTGACCGGGGCTCCCATTCCCTTTTTCGCAAGGCAAGAGGTCTAGCTATATTAATTTTTCACCTTTCGGATTCTCACTAGACATTACCCCATTCTAATCTCGGCCTCACCAAGGAAAAATAGCAATTAAGGTTCATTAATTTAAAAGTGAATCCATGCCTACAATGCAATCCTCGAAAGTATCAAATTCCTAAAAAGTGACTGCTCTTACCCCATTTGGAGCATAGGAACAGTGCTAAAAATGGCCCCTACACACAATTCCCTAAACTTAGCAAATTCATCCCTTAATTCCCTAAACATCAAGACTAAGTCAGAAATATTCACGGGTAAGGAAACAGGCCATTTGGCTATGGAGCAAAATTAATTGGGTAAACAAAGAACGGTCAGGCTCAAAATGGCTTCTCCTAAAGGATTTTTTTTTTTCAGGTGGGGGATGATTAATGGAAAATTCATGGGTGACTAATGCCTTCATCCTCTCAACAACTAGATTATAGTGCAAGCAATTTAAGCCTAAACACTTCAAAGATGTTCTAAAAACATAGTCAAAACGCTAGCCAGCTCACAAAGACACAGTTTAAATAAAAATTTTCAAAAATTTTGACATGAATTTTCTATGAATATACAACTAACACCTGTGCATGCTAACTCTAATAATCACATGTAACAACTACTGCCCGAATGCCCAATTCACTCCCCCACACTTAAACTTTGGCATCGTCCTCGATGACAAAAAAATGCACTATGCACAAGGGGGTAAAGAGGATAAGGTCACGCGTGCTCAACTTAACTCAAGTCAATTATTACAAACAAGCGATTATTAGAGTCACAGAAACTTCCCTAAGGCGTTGGTCGATGCACATCATCCCCAAAGCAAGACCCTGAGCTGCAAAAACAAATCACACAAACACAAAAACAAACCCAAAAAAACACCCCAGATTTTTTTTTTCTTTTTTTTGGTTTTTTTTTCGGGGGTTTTCTGAAAGAAAACAAACAAAGAAACAAAAAAAATGCAGAAATAAGCTTGGGTTGCCTCCCAAGAAGCGCTATTTTTAACGTCGTTTGCCCGACGCAACTTCCTCATACGCTCTCAAATAGCAAAGACTGCAGTGGTGCACTAATAATCAATGTCTCCAGCTTCCTCTCAACAAATGCCAGTAGGTGTCGCGGATCCTTAAATTCTCGAATATGTGTAGGCGGCACATGGTCTTCATAAGCCTCATCTGCACAGAAGTGAAGTATGAAACTCTCATCCTCTTCAGGTGGATATGGAACATGAGTGAAAACTTTGATTACTCTATGCATCACCGGAAGCTCAAAACATGTCTCCAAGCAAGGAGTAGGAGCAACACCGTAATCAAACTGCACCATAGAAAAGTCTTCTTCTTCTTCCTCACAAATATCATGAAAATTCACAACCTCTCCTCTGGACTCTGTATCACTCCCCATGAAGGCATCCCAACTCTCGTTAACATCGTTCTTATCAATAACTTCCCGGATGATGTTGTCATTCTCCACACAAAAAGGAATATCGTCATCAAGGAGTGAATCAAAGAAGTCCATATCTGAAACCACGTAAGAGTGGACCGGTGCATGTGTACAAGAGGGACATTCTTGCTTGTGGAGCGGGACTTCTTCATTATGAACATCATGTAACTCGCCCTCACTCTCTTGAAGCATGTAATCATCTTTTCCCAACTCATCTTCAATACCCAAACCTACCTCAGTAGCTGCATCAACGTCATGACTGATCTTCTCCTTGCCCTCATCAGGTGTTGAGACTAACGGTAAATCAAACGGATGGGGAGTTTCTGTATGAAGATCACAGTGATTTGTGACTTCATCAGTTACAGCTTGTACCGTTTCAAACTTTTTCCTGTATTCTTGGAAAAACAACTTCACACTATTATCTTCTTCTTCTTCAAACATAGGAGGGTCTTCAAAAACATCAGGAAGTGTATCATCCATCATATTCCCACCTTCGCAGTCCGACTCACTCACATGATCATCCCTATTGGTCTCCTCAGGTTGGGCTTTTGTGTCGCTAGGATGGGATCTCTCGGACTCCTCAGATAGGGCGTTAAACAGCTGATCCAAGTGATTATTGAAATTCTGCATTCTGGCTGTGAGTTGCATGATTCCCTCTTCCAAGTAAGAAAGCCTCTTTAAATCTGCCTCCTCTAGATCCTCTTGTTGATTATGAGACTCATTACTCGGGAAGTATGTAGGAGTGGCTGAAACATTTGTGTCCGTAAATTGTGGGCAGGAAGAAGTGGGGTATGCAGTTGCCCAGTAAGGATGGTCGTATGGAGGAATGGAGCAAAGACATGAATGGTGACCACCTCCACAGAAGTTACAAATGCTATTTTTAGGAAAGTAATCAACCAATTCTTCGGGACTTTTAGTTTGAATGAGAAATTCCATAATGGAGCCTGGTTTTGTCCGAGGATATTGTGGATAAGGATACTGATTAGGAGAATGACATTGGGAGTATTGCGTATTTGGAAAAGGGTAAGAATAGGAAGATGGAAACTTTTGTGGTGTTGGAGAATAATTTTGATGAGGTGAGTAATATTGAGGAGAAGGAGGAGTGTAAGGAGGGTATGGCGTATATGGTGAATATTCCATGGAGGTTTGAGGGTAAGGAATTCCTCCAGGATTTTGGTTGAATAGGTTCATCTCATGTCTCTTTGAAAATTACCTGAAAGGTTAGCACAGAAAAAATCCTACGAAAAACAAAAAGAAAACTAACTAAAAAAAAATCTCGCTGAAATTAATTAACCCTTAAAACCGACACCGTCCCCGGCAACGGCGCCAAAAACTGATGTGTGTTTTCTCGCACTTGAAAAGATTGTAGAATAGTGGTGTAAGTACGAGTATCGTCTCCACAGGGACGGACAAAAGGGAATTAAGAATTAACTAAATTCAGCGATTAAAAATAAATAAATAAAAGTGCGTCGTGCGAGATTGGTTGGTTGAATAAAAATTAAACTAATGCGAATGAGCAATTAAAATAAAAGATTGGTTTCTTCTTAATTAATGACGAAGGAAACAGGGATTGATTCCGGGGTAACCAGATTTCTGGCAGATCAGGTCTAATTACATGAATTTAATTCAATTGAGCCTAGCTAATCATTACTAAGTTCTTACCGCTCTCGCGGCGTAGAGTACAATAATTTAGGGGACCAGGCTGATCTCTCATGCGACAAGATCCTAAATTATTGCCAAGACGAGCGAGCTTACGGCCCCTTAATCGCTACTAATCTCTTAGCGAACGATTAAGTGTGTGTGAATGTGTCCTAGAATAAACTAGATCTCTCTTAATTTATTCTACAAGCAATTGTAATTCTAGCCGCGGTTCCAGGTTACAAAAGATATCAGTTAAATTATTCAAACACAAATTAAATGGCATTCATGCAATTAAACCAACAAGAATCTAGCCATCAATCATGATTAACCCCTTCATCAATCCCAAATCCCTAATTAAACTACTCACAATTCATAATTGAAGAATCAACAGAATTGGGATGAATAGAAATAATTGTCATTAATTAAAAAGATGAACTTACAAATAATCCCAGGGTCTTGGAAGAAAATAGCGTAAAAACGGTGTTAAATTCGTCCCTAGGCCTCTCCGTAATGTTCGTAACCCCCAAAAAAGGGTTAGGGAGGCCTTATTTATAGAAAAAGAGGTGAAAAAAACGAATTTGGGCCGAAAATAGGAAACTTCCGCGCGTGTCACGGGGCTACGCACGATCGTGCGTCCCTGCTTACGCACGATCGTGCGTAGCAGGCAGAAGCAGATTCGCGTTTTCGTAATGGACGCACGATCGTGCGTCCCAGACGCACGACCGTGCGTCTGACTTTTTCGCTCCGTTTTCTCGTTTTCTTGCTCCAAACGCGCCCGGATTCAAACGAGGTCGATCCCAATGCTCTTTCTTCATCAAAATTTCGCCGTGAATCACCTGGTGACCTCCAAATCTCTCAATTCTTCCTTGAATGCTCTCTATCTCCTCCCGATTGTCTCTTTCGCGCCGATTGCCGGACTCTAACTTCTTCAAATCAACTCCAAATGCAACGAAACTCGATCCAACGCCTGCTAAACACAACTTGAGCCAAATTTGAGACTTGTAACGCCTTAAAGCCGAGAAACTCATCAAAATCCGACCCGGACACGCATCAAATGCGTGTCTAAATACGGACTTATCAAGGTAATTCCTAACTCTCCTGTCCCCCTACCATCACCTCCCAAATCCCCTTCACCCAAACCAATCACACCAACCACAAATCCACCTCCATCCCCTCAACCTCTTCCAAATTCCCAATTAGCCTCACCCAAGAAAACTCCATCACCTAAGAAACCATCATCAACTAAACAACCTTCACCCTGCCACCAGATAACCCCCATCAGGAGCCGCTCACCATCACCTCCTCCCTCACCTCAACATCAGCAAACCCCCACTCTACAAGCTTCACCTCATCAGAGTTCACCCCATCAGAGATCCAAACCTGCCTCACCCTCTCCTCATCAAAAATCCTCCAAACCGCCCTCCACCCAACACTCTGCTGCATCCACAGCAAAAAGAGAGCCCGTTGTGAGGATTCTTTCCTCAACTGAAGACAATGATGGATTTCTCACAGCTTCAATGGCTGGTGATCTCCAATCCAACAAGAGAAAGACTCCTACTCCTCCTCTATCTCCTGCTCAACCTCAACCTCAAATCAATGAGATACCTCAGCAAAAGCCTCCAAAAGAAGTCCTCATCCCTTTCCAAGAGTTTGTGGAATCAGGTGAAGAATTTGGAGACCAAATGATTGCTGGGATCAACAAAATGCTTGTACTGAATCAGAAGCATGATGCTCATCTTGATTTGGTTCAGTACAACATTGAGTCAGAGCTTGCCAAGATATCCACTACACTCTCTACCTTGGCCACTACCTTCTTGAGCTACATGAAGACGTCTAATGAGAAGGTAGACAACATAGCCTCAGAGGTAGCAAGCATCCACACTGTCCTCTACTCTCAATCTCTGACCCTCTCTGCTCAAGACAAGGCCATTCAGGAGCTGTCTGATGCTGTGGATGATCTTCAATGGTCCTCTGATAAGCATGCTGAGCAACTCACAGATGTAGAGGACATCTGCAAAACCTTGAAGGAATTTGACATCAAACTGATAAACAGTGGAAAGGACAGAGATCACAAGCTGACTCTCCTTGAGGCTACTACTAAGGATATCAAATCTGCAGTTGATAAGCAGAAAGAGCTGATAGAAGGGCTGGCCTCGGTGACTCAGACACTCCCAGGTGCCCTAGAAGCAATCAAAGAAAACAATGCTACAGAATTCTCGAAAATTGGACTCCTACTTGGTGATCTTGTTGATGCCAAAAAGGGGGAAGATATCAGAGAACCTGTTAAAGCCATCAGAGCTGCAGAAGGCACAAGCACCAGAGCTCTGACCCCTATCTCTGGTAAGCCTGATCCTTCAATATATTTTGAGAGAGCCAGGCAGAAGCAGATTGCTGCTGGTATTCAGAGACCAACTCCTCCAAGATCAAAGAAAGGAAAGAAGACAGCCTCCACTTTCACTCTTGCCCAGTGGCTCAACAGTGACCTGGCTAAACCTGATGCTGCTCAATTCAGAGAAATGAAGAAGCATATGACCCCTATACAACAAGAGAATCTCATTCTAGATAAAGATGGGCTGATAATCATCAATCATGGTGGCTCTATGCAAGAAGCAGAAGACTGGTGGCGAATGAAAGTGATCCCTGGCAAGGACTTTTCAGAAGCCATCAGAAATTATCTTGATTGCAAGCTTGAACCTGCTTGGTCAGAATATCAGAATCCCAGGAATCTTGCTACAATCAGAGCCAGGATAAATGCTGATCTGAAAGAAATAGAAGCAAAGGAAGCTCAACTAGAAGAGGAAGAAATCTAAACTCTATCTTGTTGCTTTATATATCTTTCGTTAATAAGATAACCAGCTTGCCTCTATTTTGCATGGCAATTTCAAATATTTGCACCTTGTTTTATTTCATACTCTGATATCTTGTGTTATTTCTTACTTTGCTTATCTGATTGTTTGTATCCTACTCTTACTATTTTCCTATGCCAAGTGCCCACCAAGCTTTTGAATGAAAGTTTATTTTTAACTTATTTTCCTTCATGGTGAAAGGCACTTCTCTGGAAATAGTTTAAGGGTTTTGGCATCATCAAAAAGGGGGAAATTGTAAGGAATAAATGTAATTAGATTTTGATGATGCTAGGATAATTAGATTAGAATTTGAGAGTACCCCTACTTAGATTTTATGTATTAGTATTTTCTGATGTAAGTATTAGTATAGTCGACGATCAGAGTTGCTCGCTTGTGGATCTGATCAGAGTTACTCTCAGCAGTTCATGAGAATTGATCATCAGAGAAGCATCAGAGTTGAATGTTTAGCTTCATCAGAACTCAAGATCAGAAAGCATCAGAGTTCTCTCTTCAGAGTTCGACTGGAAGCTTCATCAGAATTCAAGAACAGAAAGCATCAGAGTTCCCACACCAGAGCTTGACTTGAAACTACATCAGAACTACTCCTCAGGAAGCCATCAGAATCCAACGTATCAGAAGACTTCAATCAGAGTCCGACCAACACTTAGAAGATTTCAAGCAACATCCAACAGCTATGAGTTCAACGGGTATAACATCCAACGGCTAGAAGACTGTGCATGGAAGGAAAGCATTTAATGCACATTAAATGAGCCTGATACGCTTTGGATTTATTGCAAATGATTGACCAAGGAATCCGGGAAGGTATATTATAAAAATAGAAACCTTCCAAAACGGCGGTCAAGTCAACAGTACGTGCATTTAATGCAGTTGTCTCCTCCTCCAACGGGCAGACAACCTCAGTATATAAGCTACACGAAGAAGAACAAGGAAAACAACTTTTGCTACAACTTTTGCTCAAAACTTCATACTACAAGCATTCTTGAGATTCAAACTCCACAACACAAAAACAAGAAAAAGCTTACGTTGGGAAGATTCAATCTCACAATCTCTCATCCCCAACAAGAGCAAAGTTCATCCTGTTCTTCAACACTTCAAGATCCTCATCAAACATCTTTTGTAACGAAGCAAGTTGGAGGAAAAACTTTGTTTTTCAAAGGATCTTCTGAAAAGAAGGGCGTCCAAGTAACTGCAGTGGTGAAGTGGTGATACTTCCGGGAAGCTGAGTGAAAGGACCAGCCATCAGGACGTGGAACTGCATCCTGGGTGGCAGCTAGGCTTGAAGAAGGCGTGGAGAACTTCTTAAGTGCTAGGAACTAAGCTTTGTAACCGATCTACTTCAAAGCTAGTGGAACAGTGGACTAGAGGAACGTGTTGTTCCTTGAACCACTATAAAAATATCTGGTGTCATTTAATTTACTGCAACTTAAATTTCTGCACTTAGGACATTAACTGATTAACTCTAAGACTTGGAATCTGTTTCAGCAGATCTTGTTTTCAGAGTTATCAGAAAGGCATTTGCCTTAGTGTTTCTGAGGCTACCCGGACAAATCAGAATCCGCTGCCAAGGCCAGTTCTGACATCAGAACCAGCCTTCCTCTGTTACCAGAGTAAGACCTTCTCTGATAAGTCAGTTTGGACTTAGAGAAAAATTGAAAAACCCATCAGTCTATTCACCCCCCCCCCCCTCTAGACTGATTACTATTTAATCGGGACCAACAGAGATGTAATCCCAACCCGTGGTGGCGGGGTTTGTTGGGGCGTCCGATTGACCTGCTCTCTGAGCTCGGTCATTTGTCTTCTCATTTCGGCCATTTCGTCGTCTTGGGCCGTTCGGGGAATATGTGGTATCCTAGCGTCCACATATTCCGGCATTCTGTTTTGGGGAGGGGCAGCCGTGTTAGCTCTCCTTCGGATGAAGCGTTCCCCATCCCTCTGGATATACTGGAAGTTTTGTCCAACGGGGTCTACCATGGGGGTAGGCTCCCTATATCCGTTCTGAGGTGCGGACGGGGTTCGGCTGGTTGGTGCTCCTCTACACCTGGGGGTATGGGCCCTCCAGTGGTTCCTGCGGTGTTCCTCGGAATGAACTGAGGCTGTTGTGGTCTCAAAGTCTTCCTCTTCGTCGAATGATGGCATGGGATGTACCGGGGACGGCGGCTCACGAGTTTCATCGGTGTAGCCCTGTTCCTGTTCATCCGCCATGCGTTGCATGGCTTCTGCCATCTCCCTCATCAACTGGGGGTTCATCCTTACATCCCGGGGGATGATTTGCTCGAACTCCCGGGTGGCACTGCCACTAGCGTGTCCCTGCATGGACCACCCTTCAGAGGGTCTATTGCCTCCTCGGCCCCTGGATGTAGAACTCGGTGTCGCGGTAGTAAGTCTAGCCATTTCAAGAAAAAATGGTGCTTAGATCAACGGTTTTGCCTGGACTTTTAGTGAAGTTTCCCACAGACGGCGCCAATGTTGAGGTTTGTTCCCGAAGACCCGAAAGCCCAACACAAGCTTTGGATATTGTAGGGATATTGGATTGGACTGAAAAGTGTATAAAATATAAAATAGTGAGATATTATTCAACTCAGGAGCTTACTGGTATTCAATGATTAGGCAATTACACCGGAAACTACCCGAACGGTAGATGATAATGAGAATACAAGGATAGGAGATATAAATCTATTGCTAAGCTCTGAGTATTAAAATGCTAACCCTTTACAATGATCTAAACATGGATATTTATACTAAAATGGGGATGGGTAAGGTGGACACGTGGCCGAATCTGGTAGGCTGTCACCTCTGCCATGTAAGCACTCATGCCCCCACTTGCAGCCGCCATGATCCAGTATTAAATGCGGCCTCCACTTGCTGACCGCCCGTTCGGGCAAGGTGTTCGGTGTGTGGGACCCCGCAATAGGTGTTATCTTGTAATGGAAGTATCCCGAACGCCGATCGGTATCTGGCCCTTGTTACTTTGGCATAATTGTTTCCCGAAATGTTCCAAGTATAAGTTTTATCCCGAATGCCGTTCGGGATAAGGACTGCCTTGGGCCTGCTGCTCCTTCCCGGGTTTGGGCCTAGGGATATTGGGCCTGGACCCAATATCCCAACAGAACTATTTAAAGAAAAAAACAGAACATAGTATAACCAACATCCTGCAAAGTGTATGAAAATAGCAATGAGCAAAAACACACGTAAATTTGGAAATCAATTGCAAAAAAAGCAAAACTAAAATACAAAGTATATTGATTTGTTTATTGAATAAGCAAACTACATCATCTTCATACATATTAATATATCCGCAAACAATATAAGAAACTGAGAATGACTAATTCATAAAAAACGATTACAGTGAAATCCAATGATAAAAACGTAGGAATGATAACAAAAATTGAAATCCAATGAATTCAAAAGATAAGGAACACTTGAATGAGAGGAAAAATCGCATGAGGTAGATAACAAACATTCGAATGCAAAAAAGTAATACAAACTAAAAATCTAAGACTTCAAACAAGCAGAGAAGATGAACGCGAAAAAAGCAGAGAAAAAAAAACTAACCTGTGAAAAGTGCAGATTACGTAGAGAAGATGATCGCGAGAGAGATGATGATGATCGAGAAACGCGAAATCAACTTGCGAGAACGTAGGGAAGGTGTGCGAGAACGTAGAGATGATGATCGAGGCTTCAGTTCGTCTTTAATACGCAGGGTAGAGTGAAGGGTAAAAAAAGAAACAAAAAATTAAGTTTCCTAAGATATAATTAAATAAGTCTTACGGATGAAAAAAAACTAAGTAGGTCCTAATTTTGTAAACTTTGTATGTTTTGGTCTTACAAACAACAATTTTCTCACTAATCTATGGAAGAGAATTGGGTAATGAATTTTGTATCAACATAAATAGACTTTAATATGGTGTTTCTAAGAGAGTAGTAAGTAGTAACTACCTCCGTCCTATTTTATGCGTCTCACTTTGACTTCACACAATTATTAAGAAAGTGGTTGAAAACGTAAAAGTTATGGTTGAGAGTTGAGTATAAAAAAGTGAAACGTCGTAGACCACATATTAATTTCCAAAATAGGAAATGAGACACTTATTTTGGATCAAACCAAAAAGGAAAGTAGGACATGTAGAATGAGATGGAGGGAGTAGTAATTATTGATTTGGAAGATAGTATAGTGAGGGAATCGTAGTACGTAGTAATGAATTTTAAGTAGAGAATTTACCATAAATAGGACTAAAAACGTTTGTAAATTCCAAAATAGGAATGCCATGTTTTTAATTCTCCAAATGGGACTAATTACTGTCATGTTTTGACAGTACTAGACTTAAAACATGAAAGTATTTTCCAAACTTGGCAGTAATTACTCCTATTTTGGAAATAAAAACATGACAGTCCTATTTTGGAATTTACAAGCGTTTTTGGTCCCATTTCGGGAACTTTCCCTTTTAAGTAATTTCAACCACCTGAATCATAATGTTTCAGCTTAGCTTGTAGTAACTACATTTTGAGAGAGAAAATAGTAATGGAGTTATATAGGTGATATATTAATAGACAATAAGTTATATGTGTAAGACCAGGAATGTGAGTAGATGAAAACAGACAGTGTATTTGTTCATAGTAAAGTATTTTCAAAGCTCCCAACTCTATTTGCTAGGGGTGGGCGCGGTCCGGAACGGTTCGGGATTTGGCTTATCTCGATCCCGACCCGGTTTTATAATAACGGTCCGGTACGGTTCGGGATAAGTCTTTATCCCAATGTTGTCCCATTGAAAACGGGACCGGGACAACCCGGGAAAAACCGGGACGGTTCAGGACGTCCCATATATTGATTACACATGTTTTATATAAAATATACATTTGTGAAATGTGATACAAAAATAAGCATAACATCAAAATAAAGACGTAACTGTTTTAGCAAATTTAGCTTCTCTAAAAGGTTAAGTAAAACCTCTAATTAACTATTTTAATTATTGTCTTGTAAATTTTTTTGGTCCCCCCTAATCTTGTGTTTCCTCTAGTAGAATAGCAGCGCAAAATATTTTTTTACTTTGTGGTACATTTGTAATTTTTCAACACCACATTAAATTAAATATCATATCTATAAAGACTATATATTTGCTAGTAGTTATTTTGGAAAATATTATATCTATAACTATATTTTGGAGTAGTATTTATTCCATCATAAAGAATATTCCGCACGTAATAATATATTATGGAGTAGTATTGGAATGAGAAATAAAAAAACTTTAATCAAAAGAAACAAAAGAAACGAGACTAAGAGCGACATGAAATAAAATAAAATTACACTAGGGAGACTAAGGGCTGAAAGATATAATTAGGTTTGGCTATTACATAGCATTAGAAATTTAAAAATAACCTACTAATTTCAAACAGGACACTGGGACGGTACATGATATTTTATAACTATCCTGGTCCCGTCCCGATTAATATCGCTATGGGACCGGTTCGGGATGAAAATATTGCATCCTAAATGGACCGGGATAGTTTCGGAACGGTATCGGGATTTTTCGGTTTGGGACACCTGGATCGGGATTTTTGCCCACCCCTACCTATTATTTGCCGTCCGGAAAGCTTTTAAACTAATTGTTTATAAAGGTTCTTTTTTACTTGGTTTATCAAGTGCTGAAAACTATTCAATGGAAAACCTATCATTCTTCATTATCAGCTAAGGGCTACTCATTAGAGGGCGATTTCTGTTTGAGAGCCTTACCAAATGGAAAGAGGGACCTATAGTCCCAATTTACCAGAAAAGGTCTCCGAGAGTTTTTAATAGAATATTATTAGGCATATTTATTTTCTATTATGTACTCCCTCCGTCCCGCTAAGATTGTCTCATTTTACCTTTTTGGGAAGTCCCACTAAGATTGTCCCATACCTAATTTGGTAAAGATTGTGTAGCTTTATCAATTTAATATCAATCACACAAACTCACTTTTCTTAATAATCGTGCCACTGATAAGTCCGTTTTAGACACACATTTGATGCGTGTTGGGATTGGATTTTGATGGTTTTCCTAGCTTTAAGGTGTTACAAGTCTCAATTTATTTAGAAGCATAAATTCAAGAATGGAGCCTCGTCTTACGCTTACCCAAGGGTAATGTGATGAAGGATAGTAAGAATCAGAATGAAAGGGTTGTGTGGTTGGAGTGTACGGATAAGAAGTCTGAATATTTTGTGGTGTAGGAGAGTAATTTTGATGAGGTGTGTAAAGTTGAGGAGGAGTGTAAGGAGGGTATGGCGTATATGGTGAATATTCCATGGAGGTTTGAGGGTAAGGAATTCCTCCAGGAATTTGGCTGAATGGGTTCATCTCATGCCTCTTTGAAAAATACCTGAAAGGTTAGCACAGAAAAAATCCTACGAAGAACTAAAAAAAAAACTAAAAAAAATCTCGCTGAAATTAATTAACCCTTAAAACCGACACCGTCCCCGGCAACGGCGCCAAAAACTGATGTGTGTTTTCTCGCACTTAAAAAAATTGTAATATAGGGGTGTAAGTACGAGTATCGTCTCCACAGGGACGGACAAAAGGGAATTAAAGATTAACTAAATTCAGCGATTAAAAATGAAATAAATAAAATAAATGCGTCGTGCGAGATTGGTTGATTTGAAAATTAAACTAATGCGGTTGAGCGAATAAAAAATAAATGTGGTTTCTAATTAATTAATGACGAAGGGAATAGGGATTGATTCCGGGGTAACCAGATTTCTGGCAGATCAGGCCTAATTACATGAAATTGATTTAATTGAGCCTAGCTAATCATTACTAAGTTCTTACCGCTCTCGCGGCGTAGAGTACAATAATTTATGGGACCAGGCTGATCTCTCATGCGACAAGATCCTAAATTATTGCCAAGACGAGCGAGCTTACGGCTCCTTAATCGCTACTAATCTCTTAGCGAACGATTAAGTGTGTGTGAATGTGTCCTAGAATAAACTAGATCTCTCTTAATTTATTCTACAAGCAATTGTAATTCTAGCCGCGGTTCCAGGTTACAAAAGATATCAGTTAAATTATTCAAACACAAATTAAATGGCATTCATGCAATTAAACCGACAAGAATCTAGCCATCAATCATGATTAACCCCTTCATCAATCCCAAATCCCTAATTAAACTACTCACAATTCATAATTGAAGAATCAACAGAATTGGGATGAATAGAAATAATTGTCATTAATTAAAAAGACGAACTTACAAATAATCCCAGGGTCTTGGAGTAAACAATCGTAAAAACGCAAGTAAATTCGTCCCTAGGCCTCTCCGTAATGTTCGTAACCCCCCAAAAAGGGTTAGGGAGGCCTTATTTATAGAAAAAGGGGGAAAAATATGAATTTGGGTCGATTTGGGATTCAATTTCGCGTCACCCGGTGCTACGCACGGCGTGCGTCCCCCCTACGCACGGCCGTGCGTAGCTGGCAGTAGCTACCTTGCTTTTCTCGCCTCAGACGCACGGTCGTGCGTTCCCCTACGCACGGCGTGCGTAAAACTTCCGAATTTGACAAACCTTTCTTCATGAAAGTTGTAGATAATGAAGTCTTCTATCCACCCCGATTTGCCGAATGTGATTTGAATCATCCAATCAAGAGATATGATCAAAACGGTGGAAGGTGTCATTCTGAAATCGCAGCAGAGATCATCTGACTTCATCGTCTTTTTTCATCTTCTTCCTCTCAGATTCTAGGAATAATGTCTTCATATGATTTGTAGCTCTTGAAGTTGTATTGCATGTGGACTTTGAATCGTGTTCTTTGGATGCTTATACAAAGAGATATGCTTGAACGATTGACCAAAGGTCATCCTGCATGCCGTTTTCAAGCTTCATTCATCTTCTTTTTGATCCCATAGCCAATCCTAGAGCTCTTTTGTCATTAAATCTTCATCGTAAACCTACCGGTGACCTCCATAGCTCTCAAATCAACACTCAAATGCATCTCGAATCATCCCGATTGCTCCTCAAGTGCCGATGTGAACTCTAAAATCCTGATTTTGACTCCAAATGACACAAAACTCGAACCAACGCCCGGTAAACATAACTTGAGCTAAAATTGAGACTTGTAACACCTTAAAGCTAGGAAAACCATCAAAATCCAATCCCAACACGCATCAAATGCGTGTCTAAATACGGACTTATCAGATTCCCCCACACTTAAGCCTTTGCTTGTCCTCAAGCAAACTGAACAACGGGACTTACGATAATCACCACACGGAATTAAAACAATTAGCATGCACTCGTAGTTAAAGGAATATTCACAGAACATGCAGACTAATTCAAGAAAATTCTTCCCTAAACTACATCTTTGTACTCAAGCTAAACTATTTGACAAAGTATTCACAACATCCTTAGAGTAATGACAGCATACACAAACAAACTAGCTATTGATCATAAGGACTTGTGAAGGTGATGGTGAATGGTAATAAACAGTCCCTTTCTTTTGAGAGATTGGAATATTCTAACAAAGACTCAATGCATTCAGGAACTTCAGGGCTATTCTTAGGATCAAGGAACTCAGTAGGCCACAATTTAGGAACAATCATTTAAACCTATGCAAAGAGTAGACATGGTGTACAACTAAGCTAAACCGTCTAGGCACATTTGTGCTTTGACGTATACTTGAAGTACGCGGAGGACTAAAGCTAAATTTTGAGATAGCCTCCAAATTCATTAATTATGTTTAGTTTTCCTTGTCATGTTGGCACGAGAACGCCGTTTCTTTCGAAAGATACCCAAGTCTCATCTTACGCTTTTTGACCGGGGCTCCCATTCTCTTTTTCGCAAGATAAGAGGTCTAGCTATATTAATTTTTCACCTTTCGGATTCTCACTAGACATTACCTCATTCTAATCTTGGCCTCACCAAGGAAAAATAGCAATTAAAGTTCATTAATTTCAAAGTGAATCCATGCCTACAATGCAATCCTTGAAAGTATCATATTCCTAAAAGATGACTGCTCTTACCCCATTTGGGGCATAGGAACAGTGCCAAAATGGATCCTACACAAATTCCCTAAACTTAGCAAATTAATCCCCTAGTTCCCTAAACATCAAGACTAAGTCAGAAATATTCTAGGTAAGGAAACACAGGTCATTTGGCTATGGAGCTCAATTAATTGGGTAACAAAGAACGGTCAGGCTCAAAATGGCTTCTCCTAAAGGAACTTATTCAGGTCAATGGGAAAATTGTTAATTCATTACATGAGTGACTAATGCCTTCATCCTTTCAACAACCAGATTATAGTGCAAGCAAATTAAGTCTAAACACTTCAAAGATGTTATAAAAGCATAGTCAAATGCTAGCCACTTCACAAAGACATGGTTTAAAGAAAAATTTTCAAAAATTTTGACATGAATTTTCTATGAATATACAACTAATAATCACATGTAACAACTACTGCCCGAATGCCCAATTCATTCCCCCACACTTAAACTTTGGCATCGTCCTCGATGACCAAAGATGCACTATGCACAAGGGGGTAAAGAGGATAGGGTCACGCATGCTCAACTTAACTCAAGTCAATATTTCAACAAGCGAGTAAAAGAGTCAAAGAAACTTCCCTATAGCGTTGGTCGGTGCAGAACTAAATTGAGTCAATGATCCTCGGCACATCATCCCCAAAGCAAGACCCTGAGCTGCAAAAACAAAACACACAAGCACAAAAACAAACCCAAAAAAACACCCCGAATTTTTTTTTTCGGTTCTTTTTTTTCCGGGGGTTTTCTGAAAGCAAACAAACAAACAAGCAAAAAAAATGCAGAAATAAGCTTGGGTTGCCTCCCAAGAAGCGCTATTTTTAACGTCGTTTGCCCGACGCAACTAACTCATTTAGACTCTCCAATAGCAAAGACTGTAGTGGGGCCCTATTCATCAAAGTATCCAGCTTTCCCTCAACAAATGCCATCAGGTGTCGCGGATCTTTAAACTCTTTAGTCCACGTAGGCAGCATATGGTCTTCATAACCCTCATTAGTGCAGAAGTGAAGTATGAAACTCTCATCCTCTTCAGGTGGATAGGGAACATGAGTGAAAACTTTGATTACTCTAGGCATCACCGGAAGCTCAAAACATGTCTCCAAACAAGGAGTAGGAGCAACACCGTAATCAAACTGCACCCTAGAAAAGTCCTCTTCTTCCTCACAGATATCATGAACATTCACAACCTCTCCTCCGGACTCTGTATCACTCCCCATGAAGGAATCCCAACTCTCGTTAAAAGCGTTCTCATCAGGGTCTTCAAAAACATCAGGAAGTGTATCATCCGTCATATTCCCACCTTCGCAGTCCGACTCACTCACATGATCATCTATATTAATTTCCTCAAGTTGGGCTTCTGTGTCTCTAGGATGAGATCTCTCGGACTCCTCAGATAAAGCCTTTATAATCTGCCCCAATTGATTCTCCATGTTCTGCATCCTTGTGTTTGATTGCTGTTGAATTGCCATGCACGCCTCAGTTGCTTGCATGACTTGCCTGAGTGTTTCTTCCAGGTCAGACAGCTTCTCTGAAATTATCTCTTCCACTTCATCCTGTGGCTCATAGCTCGGCAAAGACGTAGGAGTGACTGAAACATTTGTGTTCGTAAATTGTGGGGAGGAAGAAGTGGGGTAAGCAGTTTCCTGGAAAGGATGGTCATATAGAGGTTTGATGGGGCAAAGACATAAATGGTGATCTCCTCCACAGAAGGAACAAATGCTATCCTTAAAACATTCAGATATTTCCTCAGGCGTTTTATTTAGAAGCATAAATTCAAGAATGGAGCCTCGTCTTACGCTTACCCAAGGGTAATGTGATGAAGGATAGTAAGAATCAGAATGAAAGGGTTGTGTGGTTGGAGTGTACGGATAAGAAGGCTGAATATTTTGTGGTGTAGGAGAGTAATTTTGATGAGGTGTGTAAAGTTGAGGAGGAGTGTAAGGAGGGTATGGCGTATATGGTGAATATTCCATGGAGGTTTGAGGGTAAGGAATTCCTCCAGGAATTTGGCTGAATGGGTTCATCTCATGCCTCTTTGAAAAATACCTGAAAGGTTAGCACAGAAAAAATCCTACGAAGAACTAAAAAAAAACTAAAAAAAATCTCGCTGAAATTAATTAACCCTTAAAACCGACACCGTCCCCGGCAACGGCGCCAAAAACTGATGTGTGTTTTCTCGCACTTAAAAAAATTGTAATATAGGGGTGTAAGTACGAGTATCGTCTCCACAAGGACGGACAAAAGGGAATTAAAGATTAACTAAATTCAGCGATTAAAAATGAAATAAATAAAATAAATGCGTCGTGCGAGATTGGTTGATTTGAAAATTAAACTAATGCGGTTGAGCGAATAAAAAATAAATGTGGTTTCTAATTAATTAATGACGAAGGGAATAGGGATTGATTCCGGGGTAACCAGATTTCTGGCAGATCAGGCCTAATTACATGAAATTGATTTAATTGAGCCTAGCTAATCATTACTAAGTTCTTACCGCTCTCGCGGCGTAGAGTACAATAATTTATGGGACCAGGCTGATCTCTCATGCGACAGGATCCTAAATTATTGCCAAGACGAGCGAGCTTACGGCTCCTTAATCGCTACTAATCTCTTAGCGAACGATTAAGTGTGTGTGAATGTGTCCTAGAATAAACTAGATCTCTCTTAATTTATTCTACAAGCAATTGTAATTCTAGCCGCGGTTCCAGGTTACAAAAGATATCAGTTAAATTATTCAAACACAAATTAAATGACATTCATGCAATTAAACCGACAAGAATCTAGCCATCAATCATGATTAACCCCTTCATCAATCCCAAATCCCTAATTAAACTACTCACAATTCATAATTGAAGAATCAACAGAATTGGGATGAATAGAAATAATTGTCATTAATTAAAAAGACGAACTTACAAATAATCCCAGGGTCTTGGAGTAAACAATCGTAAAAACGCAAGTAAATTCGTCCCTAGGCCTCTCCGTAATGTTCGTAACCCCCCAAAAAGGGTTAGGGAGGCCTTATTTATAGAAAAAGGGGGGAAAATATGAATTTGGGTCGATTTGGGATTCAATTTCGCGTCACCCGGTGCTACGCACGGCGTGCGTCCCCCCTACGCACGGCCGTGCGTAGCTGGCAGTAGCTACCTTGCTTTTCTCGCCTCAGACGCACGGTCGTGCGTTCCCCTACGCACGGCGTGCGTAAAACTTCCGAATTTGACAAACCTTTCTTCATGAAAGTTGTAGATAATGAAGTCTTCTATCCACCCCGATTTGCCGAATGTGATTTGAATCATCCAATCAAGAGATATGATCAAAACGGTGGAAGGTGTCATTCTGAAATCGCAGCAGAGATCATCTGACTTCATCGTCTTTTTTCATCTTCTTCCTCTCAGATTCTAGGAATAATGTCTTCATATGATTTGTAGCTCTTGAAGTTGTATTGCATGTGGACTTTGAATCGTGTTCTTTGGATGCTTATACAAAGAGATATGCTTGAACGATTGACCAAAGGTCATCCTGCATGCCGTTTTCAAGCTTCATTCATCTTCTTTTTGATCCCATAGCCAATCCTAGAGCTCTTTTGTCATTAAATCTTCATCGTAAACCTACCGGTGACCTCCATAGCTCTCAAATCAACACTCAAATGCATCTCGAATCATCCCGATTGCTCCTCAAGTGCCGATGTGAACTCTAAAATCCTGATTTTGACTCCAAATGACACAAAACTCGAACCAACGCCCGGTAAACATAACTTGAGCTAAAATTGAGACTTGTAACACCTTAAAGCTAGGAAAACCATCAAAATCCAATCCCAACACGCATCAAATGCGTGTCTAAATACGGACTTATCAGATTCCCCCACACTTAAGCCTTTGCTTGTCCTCAAGCAAACTGAACAACGGGACTTACGATAATCACCACACGGAATTAAAACAATTAGCATGCACTCGTAGTTAAAGGAATATTCACAGAACATGCAGACTAAACCAAGAAAATTCTTCCCTAAACTACATCTTTGTACTCAAGCTAAACTATTTGACAAAGTATTCACAACATCCTTAGAGTAATGACAGCATACACAAACAAACTAGCTATTGATCATAAGGACTTGTGAAGGTGATGGTGAATGGTAATAAACAGTCCCTTTCTTTTGAGAGATTGGAATATTCTAACAAAGACTCAATGCATTCAGGAACTTCAGGGCTATTCTTAGGATCAAGGAACTCAGTAGGCCACAATTTAGGAACAATCATTTAAACCTATGCAAAGAGTAGACATGGTGTACAACTAAGCTAAACCGTCTAGGCACATTTGTGCTTTGACGTATACTTGAAGTACGCGGAGGACTAAAGCTAAATTTTGAGATAGCCTCCAAATTCATTAATTATGTTTAGTTTTCCTTGTCATGTTGGCACGAGAACGCCGTTTCTTTCGAAAGATACCCAAGTCTCATCTTACGCTTTTTGACCGGGGCTCCCATTCTCTTTTTCGCAAGATAAGAGGTCTAGCTATATTAATTTTTCACCTTTCGGATTCTCACTAGACATTACCTCATTCTAATCTTGGCCTCACCAAGGAAAAATAGCAATTAAAGTTCATTAATTTCAAAGTGAATCCATGCCTACAATGCAATCCTTGAAAGTATCATATTCCTAAAAGATGACTGCTCTTACCCCATTTGGGGCATAGGAACAGTGCCAAAATGGATCCTACACAAATTCCCTAAACTTAGCAAATTAATCCCCTAGTTCCCTAAACATCAAGACTAAGTCAGAAATATTCTAGGTAAGGAAACACAGGTCATTTGGCTATGGAGCTCAATTAATTGGGTAACAAAGAACGGTCAGGCTCAAAATGGCTTCTCCTAAAGGAACTTATTCAGGTCAATGGGAAAATTGTTAATTCATTACATGAGTGACTAATGCCTTCATCCTTTCAACAACCAGATTATAGTGCAAGCAAATTAAGTCTAAACACTTCAAAGATGTTATAAAAGCATAGTCAAATGCTAGCCACTTCACAAAGACATGGTTTAAAGAAAAATTTTCAAAAATTTTGACATGAATTTTCTATGAATATACAACTAATAATCACATGTAACAACTACTGCCCGAATGCCCAATTCATTCCCCCACACTTAAACTTTGGCATCGTCCTCGATGACCAAAGATGCACTATGCACAAGGGGGTAAAGAGGATAGGGTCACGCATGCTCAACTTAACTCAAGTCAATATTTCAACAAGCAAGTAAAAGAGTCAAAGAAACTTCCCTATAGCGTTGGTCGGTGCAGAACTAAATTGAGTCAATGATCCTCGGCACATCATCCCCAAAGCAAGACCCTGAGCTGCAAAAACAAAACACACAAGCACAAAAACAAACCCAAAAAAACACCCCGGATTTTTTTTTTCGGTTCTTTTTTTCCCGGGGGTTTTCTGAAAGCAAACAAACAAACAAGCAAAAAAAAATGCAGAAATAAGCTTGGGTTGCCTCCCAAGAAGCGCTATTTTTAACGTCGTTTGCCCGACGCAACTAACTCATTTAGACTCTCCAATAGCAAAGACTGTAGTGGGGCCCTATTCATCAAAGTATATAGCTTTCCCTCAACAAATGCCATCAGGTGTCGCGGATCTTTAAACTCTTTAGTCCACGTAGGCAGCATATGATCTTCATAACCCTCATTAGTGCAGAAGTGAAGTATGAAACTCTCATCCTCTTCAGGTGGATAGGGAACATGAGTGAAAACTTTGATTACTCTAGGCATCATCGGAAGCTCAAAACATGTCTCCAAACAAGGAGTAGGAGCAACACCGTAATCAAACTGCACCCTAGAAAAGTCCTCTTCTTCCTCACAGATATCATGAACATTCACAACCTCTCCTCCGGACTCTGTATCACTCCCCATGAAGGAATCCCAACTCTCGTTAAAAGCGTTCTCATCAGGGTCTTCAAAAACATCAGGAAGTGTATCATCCGTCATATTCCCACCTTCGCAGTCCGACTCACTCACATGATCATCCATATTAATTTCCTCAGGTTGGGCTTCTGTGTCTCTAGGATGAGATCTCTCGGACTCCTCAGATAAAGCCTTTATAATCTGCCCCAATTGATTCTCCATGTTCTGCATCCTTGTGTTTGATTGCTGTTGAATTGCCATGCACGCCTCAGTTGCTTGCATGACTTGCCTGAGTGTTTCTTCCAGGTCAGACAGCTTCTCTGAAATTATCTCTTCCACTTCATCCTGTGGCTCATAGCTCGGCAAAGACGTAGGAGTGACTGAAACATTTGTGTTCGTAAATTGTGGGGAGGAAGAAGTGGGGTAAGCAGTTTCCTGGAAAGGATGGTCATATAGAGGTTTGATGGGGCAAAGACATAAATGGTGATCTCCTCCACAGAAGGAACAAATGCTATCCTTAAAACATTCAGATATTTCCTCAGGCGTTTTATTTAGAAGCATAAATTCAAGAATGGAGCCTCGTCTTACGCTTACCCAAGGGTAATGTGATGAAGGATAGTAAGAATCAGAATGAAAGGGTTGTGTGGTTGGAGTGTACGGATAAGAAGGCTGAATATTTTGTGGTGTAGGAGAGTAATTTTGATGAGGTGTGTAAAGTTGAGGAGGAGTGTAAGGAGGGTATGGCGTATATGGTGAATATTCCATGGAGGTTTGAGGGTAAGGAATTCCTCCAGGAATTTGGCTGAATGGGTTCATCTCATGCCTCTTTGAAAAATACCTGAAAGGTTAGCACAGAAAAAATCCTACGAAGAACTAAAAAAAAAACTAAAAAAAATCTCGCTGAAATTAATTAACCCTTAAAACCGACACCGTCCCCGGCAACGGCGCCAAAAACTGATGTGTGTTTTCTCGCACTTAAAAAAATTGTAATATAGGGGTGTAAGTACGAGTATCATCTCCACAGGGACGGACAAAAGGGAATTAAAGATTAACTAAATTCAGTGATTAAAAATGAAATAAATAAAATAAATGCGTCGTGCGAGATTGGTTGATTTGAAAATTAAACTAATGCGGTTGAGTGAATAAAAAATAAATGTGGTTTCTAATTAATTAATGACGAAGGGAATAGGGATTGATTCCGGGGTAACCAGATTTCTGGCAGATCAGGCCTAATTACATGAAATTGATCAAGAGATATGATCAAAACGGTGGAAGGTGTCATTCTGAAATCGCAGCAGAGATCATCTGACTTCATCGTCTTTTTTCATCTTCTTCCTCTCAGATTCTAGGAATGATGTCTTCATATGATTTGTAGCTCTTGAAGTTGGATTTCATGTGGACTTTGAATCGTGTTCTTTGGATGCTTATACAAAGAGATATGCTTGAACGATTGACCAAAGGTCATCCTGCATGCCGTTTTCAAGCTTCATTCATCTTCTTTTTGATCCCATAGCCAATCCGAGAGCTCTTTTGTCATTAAATCTTCATCGTAAACCTACCGGTGACCTCCATAGCTCTAAAATCAACACCCAAATGCATCTCGAATCATCCCGATTGCTCCTCAAGTGCCGATGTGAACTCTAAAATCCTGATTTTGACTCCAAATGACACAAAACTCAAACCAACGCCCGGTAAACATAACTTGAGCTAAAATTGAGACTTGTAACACCTTAAAGATAGGAAAACCATCAAAATCCAATCCCAACACGCATCAAATGCGTGTCTAAATACGGACTTATCAGCCACCTTCTTCTGTCCCAATCTTAATGGGACGGAGGTAGTATTAAACTCTTTTAATATAAATACACATGTCACATTGTCAGGGCTCCTATTGGGGTGCCTTTTTCCGGCTATCTCTCTCTTCTCGATCGACGCCGCCATGTCCATAGAGTCTACCACAGGTAGTATACCTGTCACAGATGTTTCCTCGTCCATGGAATCTGTCTCTACAGCAGTGATGATGATGCTGATAACCTCCCTCGAACCTGCTTCTTCCATCGCTGCTTCCACCAATGCATTCGCCGCCTTGCATTCATCCGGCGCCGTGTTTTCCTCCATGCCGCAGCCGGAACTCTTCCCTTCCATTCCAGAATTTTCTTCCTCTCTCTGGACGCCACCGAGTCCCTATAGTCTCTTCAGCAATCTCCCGCCGCAATTCCCATGGCCGCAACTTCCCCCTCTGGTCAGTTCGTGCGCAGTGCCGAGTTCTTCTTTTTTTGGGCCGAATTTTGCTGGGTCGCCGGGTATCACCTGACCCGTGCAAGATAATCCTTTGTTTGGGACCTCTATGGCAACCTTGGCGCAATCCATCTCCCACGGAATCGCTGATGTGAGTCAAATTGTTACAATCAAGTTGAAGGCTGTTGAAGACTACCTTACATGGCGCACACAATTTGAATCTTTTCTCGTCTCTCAAGGGCTATTTGGCGTTATGGATGGCTCCATTCAGGTACCTCCCATGTATACAGTAAATTTTAATTATCAGCAAATCATTGATACAGAGTATTATCATTGGCTTCGGGTAGATTAAACAATTCTTCTTTGGTTGTTTGCCACTCTTTCTCGTGATGTATTAACTGATGTGCATGATATTAAACAGTCATCTGGTATATGGGATCGTTTGCAAAAACGTTTTATGTCTACTAGTTTACCTAGAGCCATGGAACTTAAGCATACCCTGAATGCGATTAAAAAGATAGAAATCAGTCTATGGAAAACTACTTGCTTGGAATTAAGAAATTGGCTGATGCTTTAGCTACAATTAATTCTCCTATGAGTAACAAAGAATTATTTCAATGCACTTTGTATGGACTAGAGCCTGAGTATGAGTCCATTGCACGAACCATCTCTCTATTTCCTGAAAATTTCCCGCTAGATATTCTCCATCCTAGATTGATGGAGGCCGAGCAATGCATTATGTTTCAGAGGCAGCAAGATTCTTCTCAGCTCCAGCCGGCCTTTGGAGCTCATGTTGGTGCTGCTCAACAAGTGCAGGCCGGAAAGCAGCCTGTTAGGGCGTTTACGGCAGCAGAGGAGGCAGCGGCAGAGGCGGCCGTGGCTGAGGGGGCCATGGAAGAGGCCGGTTTCAACCGCACCAGGGGTACGGGCAACATCACAGTCAGCCGCAGGGGTTCAGTCAGCAAGGTCCCCAGTACCACGGTCAGCAGCCAGCGCCCCAGTTCTTGGCCGCAGGGATGTGCCTAATCCGAGATCTCACAATGTCCCATCTGGTAAATCTGTTGTGTCCATTTTAAATATTAATGCTAAATGTACTTCTGGTACTCACTATCATTATGCAGGTTTCCCCACAACTGAGGGTATTCTTGGTTCAGTTCCTCCCCCAGTTGTATGTCAAATTTGTTTCTCTGCACTGTCCATCTCGTTTTTCTTCATCTTCTGCACCTGTCCTGGTTGCTCCCAGTGGGGAATCTAACGATGCTTTGTGGTATCCAGACTCTAGAGCTTCTGCTCATATGACATCGTCTGAAGGTATTTTGTCAAATAAATCTCCTTACTATGGCACCATGTTTGTTAGTGTTGCAAACGATATTAAACTTCCCATTGCTAATATTGGTGATATTTGATTAAACTTCCCATTGCTAATATTGGTAATAGTGGCACCATGTCTCATAATGGAGCGGTTTTGGGGCAGGGGAATTACCAAATGGGGCGGGTACGGTTGTATGTAAAATCGTTCCCTATCTGCCCCGTTGCCATCCCTACCTTCTACTTATAACCAAATCAAAATACACCCCACAATATAGGATAACCAGATACAATCAAAACACTAAGTGAAAAAATAAATTTTTATATAGACTTTGGGCTATACATATTGCAATTATTGCCTATACAAGTTTGAAGTATTTATCTGGCATCCCTTCAAAATTTGATAACTTTGAATAAAACTGCACAAACTCCATCACTTTTATTTATTATTTTATTCTTTGAAGTAGAATTTGCGTAGCTTTATTCAAAGATGTTACTCCTAATTGATAGTGTACACGATAAAAAAACAATCATGAACTGCACAAATTGATAAAAATTTACACACGCACAGGGGAGAGTTCAAATGCAAAGAGGTGTTACCATGCAAAGTGCGAATGGTTGTACTTTTTCTTCACTGCGTTGCACTATTGCATGTTTCTGTTGCACTTTTTTGCGGTGGCAAAAAAAATCAATTTATTTACGAAATTGCCACAACGATTTTGACCAAATTTAGTGCATATTTGGGTAACTTTGAGCCATTAGATGTGGCAATAAATGCACAAGATTTATTCTCACTTTGCATGGGAGACTACTTTGTATTTGAACCCTCCCCTATATAGGTGTGTGTGCAAGCACGCGTTGGTGTCATGTGAAAGGTAATAAAAAGTTATGATTTGTGATATCGTAGTATATATTTTGTAAAAATCGGAGTACAAATAAAAAAGTTATAACATCTTGAAAACAAATGTTTTTTAAAGCGTTAAACTATTATTTTATTTCCTTATATTCAATATTAATGTCATACGAAATAGGGAAAACTGTCAAATAGACTCTCGAACTATATCCAAAAAGTCAATTAGACCCTCTAACCTATAATACACCCAATACACCCTCATAGTATACAAAAACAATCAATGTTATAATTTTGCGGGTGATCACCCAGTTAGGATGTTTTCTTTTGGACTGTTTTCAGTTCCAGACCAGACCAGATCAGACTTAAACAGACCGGACCAGACCGAACTTAAACAGACCAGACCAGACTTAAACAGACCAGACCAGACCATAATTTCTTAGTTATAAAATACACAGAGACCAGACATTTACCAGACCAGACCAGACCAGATTAGTTCAGACCAGACCAAACCAGACAAGACTTAAAAAATTTACATTGACCCCCATTTCTTTAATTAGTGGAGTGGTGTCAATTTATAATTTATGAAACATTACATATACCTATACAAAGAATTTTTATTTTTCAGTGGTCTCAATTTTAGAATTTTGAAAAAATTTATATACCTACTTATGGGGGAAAAAATTTCAGTGGTGTCAATTGACACCACACCTCCCTTGTTGGCTCCGTCCCTGGTAGTTAGTATGTCAGAACATATTCCAGGTTAATTTGAGAAAATTCGTGTAACATTGTCTGTAGTGTGAACGAAGTGTGGTGTTTGTTTGTGAAATGCACACTTGATCTTGTATTTTAGATGCGTAACATCGTTTCGGTCTATTTGTGTAAGAACAAGGTTTAGCTTAAATGAAGTGGTAATGTTGGTGTTGCTTGGTTTGGTGTATTTGAATGCAAGGAAGTGCTCTGTGTATGAAAGGATCAGCTTGGTGTGTGTAGCAGTGTTTTGTTTCACTCTTTGGTGTTTGTAGATAGGTTTCTGAGGTCGTTTTTTTTAAGGGAGATGAATATAAGGACTGCACATGCTAAAATTGCAACCTCGAACTCTCTGGCAGCTAGTGGGTCTCTCAATGTGGGTTCTTTTGGTTCTATCCCCATTAATAATCAACTTCCAGATAGCTCTATGCATCTGGATGAACGGATTTTAGATGAGCAAGGAAATATTGGCACACTAATGAGCAGCTTATTGCTCAAATCCCAATGCGTCTCAATTACCAAATAGTGAAAGTGACCTTATTAACTCATTTAATATGTATAGGAGTACAACTCAAAAAAATTGTTTAGTAGAAATGGGTTAACTGAGAGTTGGAAGAAGCCCACTGAACCCGATCAGTTTCCCAGGAGCAATGAACTATCACACTCTCTCTCTAAGGAAGGAGTCATAGTATTGATTATTGAAGGCTTCCAAATCAAGGAACTTCTCTTTGTATGTTCTAGTGGGTCCGTTGATAAACCAGTGCAGTGCAGCAGCCTACTGCACTAGACTTATCTTGACCTTAAAGGCCAATGGAGAGGATTATTGTGTGGAACCTGGTGAAAGTAAGAGGCCCCAAATCTGCTATAAACGGTTGGATCAATGACTTCCTATGTATGAGTGATTAGTTAATATAATTGTTAAGGATTGTGTTTTTATTTTAAAAAAAAATCTGCCAGCAAACACCCCAATGCCTTGTCTACACCCCAAGTCAAAATGTCACCAAAGCCCCCACCACCAGCAATCAATAATTTCTTGTTCACCATACATCTCACAATGAGCTTCTCATCCTTCACTTAGCACCCTCTCACTTGTTTCCCCTGGCTGAAAGTTTATGAAACTAAAATTAGTAAATATCATAACTATTAGTACTTCAAAAATATACATCATATTTAAAAAAAAAAAATCTTACATTTAATGTTGTTTGTCCTGACTCAGGATTGGTATATATATCAAATCCTCTTTCACATGCCCCCTCCGACTTGTCCCTCGTCCTCTACGCCCCCCACGCCCTCTAGGTGTACCACCCCTCATCCCGCCCTCTGTATGTGCATCTTCGGGTGTCGAAGCAGTAGGCTGCCCCCGGGTTGAACTTGCACCACTACGGCTAGACTTCCCTCTACATCTTCGGTCATTTCTGTCTGCCTTGGGGGTCCTGTGGCCTTTTTGAAGTACAAAGCTTCAATGTTGCCATACGATCCCTCTTTTAGAAACATGAGAAGATGGGTGTATGAAATCAAATCCGGGTCTATAGTGATAGAGTTTACTGCACCACCTCTGTAAATGCACTCAGGAACGCTGATGAAAGTTCCGCCATGGTAAATAACGAGTTCAACTCGATCTAACATGCTGTACAAACACACATAAGTCCATCATGAACCATTGAATTCCATCTCTGAACATGTCAACACAAACAATACAAACACATTAAATAGAAAGGAGCAAATAGTTCATTTTGAGAATTGAGAAAATACAAAAGGATTACCAGATGTAAAACCCCCAGACTACACTTTTTTTTTTGAGAATTGAGCTACTCATATTAAAGTGAAACACTAGTAAAATAGCAAAGAGCAAATAGTTCATTTTGATTCTTTGTACTCTCCCCTCTCCTTTATAAATCTCTTTATGCGTTTGTTTTAAGTTTTTATATAGCTGGAGCCATCACAAAGATAAAAGTCTAAAGAAAGCGTGCAAACGGCTGAGAGATAGCTAATGCTTTCTTTTTCTTTATAGAATAGAATAGAAGAAAATGCCTCTCTAAATTTCTTGAGACATATTGGATTAAAGACTACTAGACTAGTAACTCAACCTAACATACATAAAAGTCTAAAGAAAGCCTGCAAAACGGCTGAGAGATAGCTAATGCTTTCTTTTTCTTTATAGAATAGAATAGAAGAAAATGCCTCTCTAAATTTCTTGAGACATATTGGATTAAAGACTACTAGACTAGTAACTCAACCTAACATACATAAAAGTCTAAGGGTGTGTTTGGGAGTTTGAGGGTGAGAGAAGGGGAAGGCTTTGAGGGGGAGTAGAGGGAAGGGAAGGGGAGGGAGATGGAAATGGATTCCCTCCTCTTGTTTGGGAGTAATAAATTCCAAAAGTGGAGGGTTTTGGAGGACATATATTTAAAATGACCCATGTACCCCTTTCTCATTGTATAAACATTATAGTACATTGAATGTTACATATATTTTTATTATTTAGATTAGATTAATAGTTGCTTTGATATTTTTTCTTGAAAAATTGCTTCAATATTTACATATATAAATTATGAAGAGTATGGTAATATCAAATTCAAAATAAAAAATTATAAAATTTCCAAAAACGGTTTATTATTATATAATTCAGTGCACAAAATAAAAAAATTACGTATTTAATGAAAAAACAACTAGTAAGCTAATAAGTAAAAAAAAAAAAGAGTCAGAAAATGAAGTCATATTTTTTAAAAAAACATCATAATGATTATTTAATTTTTTTTTGAGAGAATAATAATTATTTAAATAAATAACAATATTTAAATTCACATTTCAATTTCACAAAAGCAAACAAAAAATTATTGTTTTTTTATTAAAAAAGTTTTTAATAATTGAAGTATAATATCCAAAAACTTGCTATATACCCATACTTTTGACAAAAAATTAAACCAAAATGAAAAATAAATATACTACGTATAAAGGAACACAACTAACTTTAACCATCATAGGACAATAATATCTCAGCGTATTAAGTCTCACATTTTATTTCAAATAAGTACTAGCAGTTATATTTATCCCAATCAATAACATAAAAAGGTCAGAAGCTTGACTTTCACACGCCTTTGCCTTCACTGATATGGCCTGCATCAAAAAGAAAAATTGGTTAATATAATATTCAAAACTTGCAAGTAATAATTAAATAAACAACAAAATTATTTAAGTAATAATTAAATAATTAAGTAATATTCAAATGGGTAGTATCATTTTGGGACACCCCAAAATGATAGTATCATTTTGGGACGGATGTAGTATCATTTTTAAAAGTTTCATCCTAAGCAACAATGGTTTTACATAGACGGAAAAAGTGCATCCTAAACTTGCTATTTCTAGATTTCTTCCAACAATTTTGCACTAACATATTTCTAGTAAAAAACAAACACTTAACAATGCTAGGGACTGTTTTTTTCATTAAAATTCTGATTGCTATTTTGTTTGCTCATCTCAAAATATGCGAACAAAATAAGGCCAATACATTTTAGACCAATACTGTTTTGATCCATGCTTCTTCAAAACCCAAAAAACTTTTTGAGGGCACTGGTTGTAATCACTAGCAATATAATTAAGAAAATGATGAATAAACACACAAAACAGCACTTCTGCGAGTGAGAATTTGGGTCACATAGTGAAAAGAAGAAACATCAGCTCCATAAAATACAGAGGAACTTGGACAAGATAAACAGTTTAATACCCAAAGTCTACCTTTTTCCATGATTCCATATCTTCCATTCATACCAATGTCACTTTCAACTTTTCAACTTGCAAGTCAAAATTTATATTAAATACGGAGTATTAAACTATAAAATAATAAACACTTTCAGTCATTCACAAAGAAAGATTGGGGAAAAAACACCCACTCCTTCACATTTCCTTCCCAAAAGTGAGAACGTGAAGAAAACATCTTCCTAACACCCCCCCCCCCCCCCCCATCATCAATGGAAGGTCCATTATGGTCCCGAAATAAGCAGTGATTATTTGAAAATAAAATACGTTCCTGAAGGATGGACAGTCTGGTTGTTCAATTATTAAATAAGGTCAGTCCAGAAGGATGTAAACAGACTATACTTTATCAAAAGTATACTTTATCAAAAGGATGGACAGTCTGGTTGCTCAAATCAAAAGTTACAAATAAGTGCCTTAATCAGTCAGTTTTATCTAAGCTTCATTCACAAATAAAAGAATGGAGATATATTTCTATATATTTTTATGAAGAGGGTTGAGTTTTTTCAGACTCAATTACCCTGATATTTGCTCAAAGATAGTTTTTAAGGAAAGGTTCAAGATTTGAAAGTTTCAAATAAGTCCCTTATTCAGTCAAGTTTCAAGATTTGAGTTTAAAGAAAGTAAAAATATTTTTAAAACTATATAAAAAGAGTACTCATCTCAAAGTTTGACCATCAAAAAGTGAAAAGGCACAAGTCTTGATGCAAAAAGTGAACTGAGTTATCTTATACTCAGTATGTTATAGACTTTTGCAGTTGCTGCACTTCTTCATGCCATCTCATATTTGCAGACACAATTTTGTAAACCTATATATGATATATATCTGGTTGGCAAAATATACTTTGACAGAAGAACAAAGTTATCTTATACTCCATATGTAATAGACTTTTGCAATTGAATATTTGATTGGTTGAAATGAATTAGGAAAAATTGTTGTCTAGTATTTCTGAAATGCATTTGCATAAAACAAAAGTATTTCTGAAATGGTGTATGACATTCCAAATGCCTACTTAACTGCTTTCTACTTTTTTTTACCAAAGAATCTCCTTAGCCAAAAAACAAAAATCTCACTCACTTTAAATGAGACTGGGGAGCATTACATTAGTTTGTTAAATATAGCTCAATTCGATCCTACAGAATCCAAAAACAAAACTAATGCACTCTATTTAATTTATAGCAGATGTCAAAAAAATTGGAGACCAGTTACTTTCAGTGGGGGGGGGAGGCTGATTAAATCTTACTAGTTCTTCAAGATTGCAGCCAATTAAATCTGGAAAGTATAGATTGATTAATTAAGACATACATATACAATCGCGACTAAATATATCACCACCATTTTGGAAAAGAATTCTATCAGATAGTGGAATTTAATTTATTAAATAAGCCTGTAATTAATGATGGGTGAATAAACGCTTGCTCAAAAAATATCAAAAATCTCAAATCTAAATACCCAACAATGATTCCATGAAAATGAATAACAAATTGAAGAAAAAATCATACGAAGAAGCACATGACTAGCTAAATACCAGGTATAAAATCCATATCTCACAAAAAATCCAAAGAAAAATTGAATCAATATGAGGGAATGTGAAATACGATTGAGAGACAGAGAGGCCAAATGTTGAGCGGAGATAGAGTGAAGCAGATTACAACAAAATACGAAAAATGCTTGGCAAATAGAACATACCTGAGAATTTCGGTGAAGTAGTGAAGGTGTGGCGTCGATAGCAGAGGATCCACTTCAAGCAGCAAGGGTTCCTAGCGATTTGATCGAGCAGAGAAAAAGCTTCAAGCAGCAAGTGTTCCTAGCGATTTGATCGAGCAGAGAAAAAACTTCAGGTAGGGTTCCTAGCGGATACCATAGTTGGGAAAAGATTGTCGTTAGTAGAGCTGGGCTAGTTGCTTGATCGGTTGGTCCTTCGAAACCTCCCGATTTGGGGGAATTAGAAAAGTCCGTCTTAGAGGGGTTTAGGAGGATTTTAAAAAACCTTCAAAAACTTTCCTTCCATTTTAAAAAACTCCCAAACGCAAAACGGGGGGTCATTGACCCTCATATCCCTTCCTCTCCCCCCAAAAATCTGACTCCCAATCACACCCTAAAGAAAGCCTGCAAAACGGCTGTGAGATAGTTTATGCTTTCTTTTTCTTTACAGAATAGAATAGAAGAAAAGCGACTTACGGAGTAAAATGTATCCTGTATATATAATCAAATATATTAATACACAAATATTCCAGGGGGCTTTCCAACCGGGCTGAGCGATTGCACTGCAGTGTATACTACTAAACATTCTCATAGCAAAGTGATTACCTTGCTATACACGTACTCCTATTGAGTGCAGTCCTTCAGTACCGTACATACATGGCCGGTGTCGATTGAAGTGTGCGAAAGTGCGTGGCAGAGTAACTGTGCGAAGAAAGTTTTCCGTTGAGAGAAAAATTAGGGCTAAGAGTTTACCCTTCTTTCAATTGGGAAGACAACGTTATCATATTTGGATTTGCTTTTATTATTTCTTTTGGACTAAAATTTGCTGGTCTGGTCTGGTCCGTTTAAGTCTGGTCTGAACTGGTCTGGTCTGGTCTGGTAAACGTCTAGTCTCTGTGTATTTTATAACTAAGAAATTCTGGTCTGGTCTAGTCTGGTCAATTTAAGTCTGGTCTGGAACTCAAAAACAGTTCAAAAGAAAACATCCTAACTGGGTGATCACCCGCAAAATTGTAACTTTGATTGTTTTTGTATACTATGAGGGCGTAATTGGGTGTTTTATAGGTTAGAGGGCCTAATTGACTTTTTGGATATAGTTCGAGGGTCTATTTTACAGTTTTTCCTATTTCATATGAAATTAATATTGAATATAAGGAAATAAAATGATAGTTTAACGCTTTAAAAAACATTTGTTTTTAAGATGTTATAACTTTTTTATTTGTACTCCAATTTTTACAAAACATATACTCCCTCCGTCCCGCTATGATTGTCTCATTTTACCATTTCGGTCCGTCCCACTAAGATTGTCCCATTCCTTATTTGGTAAAGTTTGTGTGGTTCTAAATCATTCCTACTTTATTCTTACTTTATCAATTCAATATCAACCACATAAACCCACTTTTATTAAAAACCGTGCCACCTTCTCTTGTCCCAAACTTAGGGGGACGGAGGTAGTATATCACAAATCATAACTTTTTATTACCTTTCACATGACACCAACGCGTGCATGCACACACACCTATATATGGGAGGGTTCAAATACAAAGTAGTCTCCCATGCAAAGTGAGAATAAATCTTGTGCATTCATTGTCACATCTAATGGCTCAAAGTTACCCAAATATGCACTAAGTTTGGTCAAAATCGTTGTGGCAATTTCGTAAATAAATTGATTTTTTTTGCCACCGCAAAAAAGTGCAACAGAAACATGCAATAGTGCAACGCAGTGAAGAAAAAGTACAACCATTCGCACTTTGCATGGTAACACCTCTTTGCATTTGAACTCTCCCCTGTGCGTGTGTAAATTTTTATCAATTTGTGCAGTTCATGATTGTTTTTTTATCGTGTACACTATCAATTAGGAGTAACATCTTTGAATAAAGCTACGCAAATTCTACTTCAAAGAATAAAATAATACTATCCTCCGTTCTCTTTTAATCGTAACATTGGACTTTTTGCACTATTCACATATTCTACTTTGACTATTTTTATTCATTAATGTATTATAAATTAATTTTTTAAAAAATATTATTCAATTCTTCTCATTCTAAATTTTCAAAATATGAATTTTTTGAATTTTTTACTAATAAGGAATGAAAGATATTAATGGTCAAACTTGTATGTTGGCAAACGTGAAATGTTGACTGTTGCAATTAAAAGGGAACGGAAGAAGTAAATAAAAGTGATGGAGTTTGTGCAGTTTTATTCAAAGTTATCAAATTTTGAAGGGATGCCGGATAAATACTTCAAACTTGTATAGGCAATAATCGCAATATGTATAGCCCAAAGTCTATATAAAAATTTATTTTTTCACTTAGTGTTTTGATTGTATCTGGTTATCCTATATTGTGGGGTGTATTTTGATTTGGTTATAAGTAGGAGGTAGGGATGGCAACGGGACGGATAGGGAACGATTTTACATATAACCGTACCCGCCCCATTTGGTAATTCCCCTGCCCCATAACCGCTCCATTATGAGACATGGTGCCAATATTACCAATATTAGCAATGAGAAGTTTAATGAAATATCACCAATATTAGCAATGGGAAGTTTAATACCGTTTGCAACACTAACAAACATGGTGCCATAGTAAGGAGATTTATTTGACAAAATACCTTCAGACGATGTCATATGAGCAGAAGCTCCAGAGTCTGGATACCACAAAGCATCATTAGATTCCCCACTGGGAGCAACCAGGGCAGGTGCAGAAGATGAAGAAAAACGAGATGGACAGTGCAGAGAAACAAATTTGACATACAACTGGGGGAGGAACTGAAACAAGAATACCCTCAGTTGATGGGAAACCTGCATAATGATAGTGAGTACCAGAAGTAGATTTAGCATTAATATTTGAAATGGACACAACAGATTTACCAGATGGGACATTGTGAGGTCTCGGATTAGGCACACCCCCTGCGGCTAAGAACTGGGGCGTTGGCTGCTGACCGTGGTACTGGGGACCCTGCTGACTGAACCCCTGCGGCTGACCGTGATGCTGCCCGTACCCCTGGTGCGGTTGAAACCGGTCTCTGCCACGGCCCCCTCAGCCGCGGCCGCCTCTGCCACGGCCCCCTTAGCCGCGGCCGCCTCTGCCTCCTCTGCCGCGGTAAGCGCCCTGAGCAGGCTGCTGTCCGGCCTGCACTTGTTGAGCAGCACCAACATGAGCTCCAAAGGCCGGCTGGAGCTGAGAAGAATCTTGCTGCCTCTGAAACATAATGCGTTGCTCGGCCTCCATCAATCTAGGATGGAGAATATCTAGCGGGAAATTTTCAGGAAATAGAGAGATGGTTCGCACAATGGACTCATACTCAGGCTCTAGTCCATACAAAGTGCATTGCAATAATTCTTTGTTACTCATAGGAGAATTAATTGTAGCTAAAGCATCAGCCAATTTCTTAATTCCAAGCAAGTAGTTTTCCATAGACTGATTTCTATCTTTTTAATCGCATTCAGGGTATGCTTAAGTTCCATGGCTCTAGGTAAACTAGTAGACATAAAACGTTTTTGCAAACGATCCTATATACCATATGAATGTTTAATATCATGCACATCAGTTAATACATCACGAGAAAGAGTGGCAAACAACCAAGGACGAATTGTTTAATCTACCCGAAGCGAATGATAATACTCTCTATTAATGATTTGCTGATTATTAAAATTCATTGTATACATGGGAGGTACCTGAATGGAGCCATCCACAATGCCAAATAGCCCTTGAGAGACGAGAAAAGATTCAAATTGTGTGCGCCATGTAAGGTAGTCTTCAACAGCCTTCAACTTGATTGTAACAATTTGACTCACATTAGCGATTCCGTGGGAGATGGATTGCGCCAACGTTGCCATAGAGGTCCCAAAGAAAGGATTATCCTGCACGGGTCGAGTGATACCCGACGACCCATCAAAAGTCGGCCCAAAAAAGGAAGAACTGGGCACTGCGATCGAACTGGCCAGAGGGGGAAGCTGCGGCCAAGGGAATTGTGGCGGGAGATTGCTGAAGAGACTATAGGGACTCGGTGGCGTCCAGAGAGAGGAAGACAATCCTGGAATGGAAGGGAAGAGTTCCGGCTGCGGCATGGAGGAAAACACAGCGCCGGATGAATGCAAGGCGGCGAATGCATTGGTGGAAGCAGCGATGGAAGAAGCTGGTTCGAGAGAGGTTATCGGCATCTTCATCGCTGCTGTAGAGAAAGATTCCATGGACGAGGAAACATCCGTGACAGGTATACTACCTGTGGTAGACTCCATGGACATGGCGGCGTCAATCGAGAAGAGAGAGATAGCCGGAAAAAGGCACCCCAATAGGAGCCCTGACAATGTGACATGTCTATTTATATTAAAAGAGTTTAATACTACGTACATAATAGAAAATAAATATGCCTAATAATATTCTATTAAAAACTCTCTTGGAGACCTTTTCTGGTAAATTGGGACTGTAGGTCCCTCTTTCCATTAGGTAAGGCTCTCAAACAGAAATCGCCCTCTAATGAGTAGCCCTTAGCTGATAATGAAGAATGATAGGTTTTCCATTGAATAGTTTTCAGCACAAGATAAACCAAGTCGAAAAGAACCTTTATAACCAATTAGTTCAAAAGCTTTCCGGACGGCAAATAATCGGGGCGGGCAAAAATCCCAATCCCGGTGTCCCAAACCGAAAAATCCCGATACCGATCCGAAACTATCCCGGTCCATTTAGGATGCAATATTTTCATCCCGAACCGGCCCCGTAGCGATATTAATCGGGACGGGACCGGGATAGTTATAAAATATCATGTCCCATCCCGGTGTCCTGTTTGAAATTAGTAGGTTATTTTTAAATTTCTAATGCTATGTAATAGCCAAACCTAATTAAATCTTTCTAGTCCTTAGTCTCCTTAGTCTCCCTACAAAGTAAAAAAATATTTTGCGCTACTATTCTACTAGAGGAAACACAAGATTAGGGGGGACCAAAAAAATTTACAAGACAATAATTAAAATAGTTAATTAGAGGTTTCACTTAACCTTTTAGAGAAGCTAAATTTGCTAAAACAGTTACGTTTTTATTTTAATGTTATGCTTATTTTTGTATCACATTTCACAAATGTATATTTTATATAAAACATGTGTAATCAATATATGGGACGTCCTGAACCGTCCCGGTTTTTCTCGGGTTGTCCCGGTCCCGTTATAAATGGGACAACATTGGGATAAAGACTTATCCCGAACCGTACCGGACCGTTATTATAAAACCGGGTCGGGATCGAGATAAGCCAAATCCCGAACCGTCCGGGACCACGCCCACCCCTAGCAAATAGAGTTGGACGAGCTTTGAAAATACTTTACTATGAACAAATACACGGTCTGTTTTCATCTACTCATATTCCTGGTCTTACACATATAACTTATTGTCTATTAATATATCACCTATATAACTCAAAATGTAGTTACTACAAGCTAAGCTGAAACATTATGATTCAGGTGGTTGAAATTACTTAAAATTCATTACTACGTACTACGACTCCCTCACTATACTATCTTCCAAATCAATAATTACTACTCCCTTTATCTCATTCTACATGTCCTACTTTCCTTTTTGGTTTGATCCAAAATTAGTGTCTCATTTCCTATTTTGGAAATAAATATGTGGTCTACGACGTTTCACTTTATTATACTCAATTCTCAACCATAACTTTTACGTTTTCAACCACTTTCTTAATAATTGTGTGAAGTCAAAGTGAGACGCATAAAATGGGACGGAGGTAGTTACTACTTACTACTCTCCTAGAAACACCATATTCAAGTCTATTTACGTTGATACAAAATTCATTACCCAATTCTCTTCCATAGATTAGTGAGAAAATTGTTGTTTGTAAGACCAAAACATACAAAGTTTACAAAATTAGAACCTACTTAGTTTTTTTTTTCATCCGTAAGACTTATTTAATTATAACTTAGGAAACTTAATTTTTTGTTTCTTTTTTTACCCTTCACTCTACCCTGCGTATTAAAGACGAACTGAAGCTACGATCATCATCTCTACGTTCTCGCACACCTTCCCTACATTCTCGCAAGTTGATTTCGCGTTTCTCGATCATCATCATCTCTCTCGCGATCATCTTCTCTACGTAATCTGCACTTTTCTCACGTAAGTTGTTTTTTTCTCTGCTTTTTTCGCGTTCACCTTCTCTGCTTGTTTGAACTCTTAGATTTTTAGTTTGTATTACTTTTTTGCATTCGAATGTTTGTTATCTAACTCATGCGATTTTTCCTCTCATTCAAGTGTTCCTTATCTTTTGAATTCATTGGATTTCAATTTTTGTTATCATTCCTACGTTTTTATCATTGAATTTCACTGTAATCGTTTTTTATGAATTAGTCATTCTCAGTTTCTTATATTGTTTTCGGATATATTAATATGTATGAAGATGATGTAGTTTGCTTATTCAATGAACAAATCAATATACTTTGTATTTTAGTTTTGCTTTTTTTTGCAATTGATTTCCAAATTTACGTGTGTTTTTGCTCATTGCTATTTTCATACACTTTGCAGGATGTTGGTTATACTATGTTCTGTTTTTTTTAAATAGTTCTTTTGTTGTCTTATGGTGAACCAGATACAGCTGGTTGTAGTCCAAGAGCTTGCTCAAATGGAGGGTTCAAGTGATGCACATAAAGTGCTAGACAAAAATCCTGAACCAGAAACCATATGAGTTACTTTATTATTCAAGTATGCTTTAAAAGCAAACATCATGGTTCCATGTTCTCCTTAGATGTTGGTGTCGATAATTGTTTTAAGTACTTCCTCATGTCATTGGATGCATGAATTCAAAGCTGGAAACATTGTATTCATGTTCTTATTATTGATGAGTCATTTGTGTTGATGATGGTTGCCTATGGACTGTTCGTACATTGATGCTTTCTGGAAGTTATATGTTCCATATTAGATGGTACATGCTTTGATTTTAGAAGTCACATGTTATGTTATGAATTTCATAAACTTCCTTTTATTGGATTTTTATGTTCTGAATTTGATTATTGAATAATTGTGAACTGCATAAATTGTGGTTTATGTTGTCTGCTCTGCTATTATACTATTATAAAAATTTATTTTTCATTTATTGACTACTTAATGTGTATGTGTTGTCTGTTGTTTTCCAAGTTTAGTTGTGGTCATGCATGCTTCCTCAATATAATGTCAGAGAAGGTCCCCACCATCAAGCCACAATTGATGTAGTTCCTGATATCAGCAAACACCAATGTGAAAATGCATCTTGAAAAGTGTATACTTCGAATTGCATTCTTATTCTTCTATTATTTTCATACTCTACATCCACGTTATACTTACTTTTTATGTTGTGTATTTTGTTTTAAGGTAAACGTGCTACTCAATATGAGCTTGAGGTGGTGGACAAAGCAGCATCTAGAAGTGTGGTTGTTGCTCTCAAAGACAAAACATGCTTTGTACCTTCCATGAGTCCTCATTGAAGGTATATGCATTTTTAGGTTACTGCACATGAGTTTGAAGTTGTTGAAAAAATCTTCGGAAGCTTTGTATGAGATAAGTGTTGAGAAATGTGCCAATGTTAACTGTACTCCCACTAGGTATCACCAACATGCCTCATACGCCCGTTGATTGAAGACAGAAGGTTAATGAAGTGCTAATTGAAGACATGAGGCTGCTGAAGTGCTAAGCGAACACAATAGTCTATTGATTGTACTCATACATCTATTTTTGTCTCAAAAGAAATGTATAGATCTTTATGTTCATATTCATGTGATTTGTATTGTACCTATGCATGATAAATATATCTAAATTTCATTTCAACAATTGAATCTATCAAATTTCATGTTGCTTCATATTTTTGTACTAAAGTTTGTACTTTTATTTACGTCTGAATGAATTTAATGTCTATGCCTGAGACACTAAGGATTCTTACTGTCTACTTATGGATTGTATTGCTTACTTCAACCACAATTATAAATAAACTCAATACTGAATAAGAGTGACCAAGCATTTGATATGCCACTAAAAAGAAGATTACATATAGACAAATCAATTGTCATCAATATTTAAGAATAACGCTTAATGACCAAAAAAAGAAAGTTTACATGTTTTTTCTTTCCCAACATCCTAATCTAAATTATTACAAAACATCGTAGTCTAACTACTTCCATCTTGATGACTTGATGCATACAACAGTTGCTCTGTCGTCATTTTTAGCGGTACGGCCGGTACCTATCAACATCTTCCTTCAAAACATCACTCAAATCTTTATCCATCATTAGAAATTTAGCAAATTTGATGACAAACATACAACAGTTGTCCCTGTACGTGTTTAAATATAAAGGTAAGCATTTATAATGTATTAAGATATGTAAAGAATATCAGAATACACTTAACATATACCCATCATCTTAGTTGTAGGAGTTTAATGTGGAGGGGTTTAATGTCTGTGCATATGCCATTAAGGACTAATTAATGCCTTCTCATGCACTTTAATTTTCAGTTGCAATTGAATCTCTAAAATTCTGCTTCCAAGTTCCAGTCTGCAACTCCACAAAGATAGAAGACGAGCATTCTGTTCAAGAAACTCAAAGACTTTGCTGATTGATACGATAGAATTATCATCTTCGATCGCAAATCTTAATGTCATCTCAAACCTATCACGGAAGAAGCAGAGGAAAATCGGTGATTCAGACCGGGATCAGACGTCGCCTACCTATGTGGATGGACTCAGGTGGAAGAATCGGGCTTCCTAACAGATCTACTCGTCGAAGCCTGTGGATGCTCTCAGTCAAGTTCGTCGAAGAAATCAGACTCCGTGTACTGTGGTCGACAACCATACTATTCTGGAGACTTCTTATGGACTCTCACCGCCACCAAGGGAAGCAGCGGATGGAGCAGATCGATTTGGAAGCTTGTTGATGATCTGCGTAAAGTCTGCTCCGAAAAAGAGTTCATCGCTGTTATTTCTTTCTGGGTTGAGCAATTGATTATAAATCGGGGGGATTATATGATCATGATTAAGTCTTATTTGTTTAATTCACCCTAGATTAGTTACCACAAACATCAATATTGAATCACCTACGTTACCGGAAAAAGCATTACTATCTACTATCCCAGAAAGTTATAGTTACCATTGTGAAACCAAAATCATGACAATGATGTTAGCTATTGCCCTAAACCCTTGCAATGTATTTTAAATATTCAAGACTTCAACAAAAGAAATATTAAATCTGGTTTACAAATGCTTTCCATCTGAAATGAGTCGTCTCCAACTTCTGTATGTTAGTAATGAATAGTTCCTTAGTGAACTACATCCTTTCCGCAATCAGGTAACACGTTTTCTATAATTAATTTCCAGAAATTCAGTCCTCCCGTCTATATATAATCTTAACTGTCTTTGGGCAACCATGTGATTTCACTTGTTTTGTTACGGTTCTCCATGTGTCATGATCATATTTTTGTAAACCCAATTAGTTTTGATAATATTTGTGTAAAATACTCAAAATAAAATATAAAATAGATTTTCAGTTATTGAAGTAAACATGTGGGCGACATGATTACTGGGCAAGTACCTACTGGATGCATCTGATTTCCAATTTCATACACGTGTTTAATATGTTAGTGAATGATGACAGCGTCATGACATAAAAGTGACATAAGTGACCGGCCGGAAAAGTTATTCCTAGCCGGTCCTATTTTTATATATAGGATATCTTAAGTCTTCAATCTTTCTTTTGAGTGCATTTTGAAATCTAAGCCATCCTCTTCTCTTGACGTTTATTAAGAACATTGCCTTTTGACTTTTCATGATGTGTCTGTACATGGGTTTTTATCAGAGAAGCAATCTCGTTAAGAACTTTAGGTTGTTCTGTTTTAAAAACTTTTCTTTCAGTTTCCATTTGTAGAGATGTATATAAATCCACAATTTTCCATCTATGAAGGTTGTGGGACAAGGCAATGTTGAGTGTGTTTCGGAAAATAAAGAAAATTAATTAAAATGACTAAAGAAAAACAAGAAATGAGATGGAGCAGAATTTAGCCAAAGCTCGTGCTACGCACAATTTCCTTAAAACAAATTTGTTGCCTCCATGGGCGGAGCTAGGGGTGGGCCAACCTAGGCCATGGCCCATCCCAAATTTTAAAAATGGCTTAATTTTTAAGGTAAAAAATTTCGTGTAATTTTTTTTCCTGAAAATATTCTTTGTACCGGCTCAGTCCGGTTGCCTCCCACGGTGCTAGGAACGTTGCAACAACCGTTTCCCAGGATACGATGACTACGAACTAATGTTTGAGCACACAAACAAGAGTTCTAGCGAACGAGAACAAAGTCTGAACACAGAAGGAAATTTTCAGAGGACTGATCGTGTTTTTGGCTGCAGAAATACGTGAGATCGTGTATGTAAGAACATGTAAAAGCGTGTGTTGTTGCAAACCACCTGCTAGCCATTATATAGGAGAATTTGTTGTGTGTAAATGGTGAATTAATGGACCTGAACGTTAGACATCAATGTCCAGTCCGTTGGGCATTGAATCGTCCATGAACTGTCCATTTAACGCTGCATTAAAAGATAAGAACGTTGGGCATTAATTGTTGTCACGGTTCAGAACCGCGACAGAAGACCCCCACCAGAACACCCTGTGAGAGGTTCTTTTCTGAGGCCAACAGAAGACCCCATGAGGGGTTCTGTCACGAGGCCATCAGAACACCAACGAGGTGTTCTGTTCCATAGGCTTCTGTCCGAGCACTTCTGCCACTGGGAAAAAATTAAACGTTTTAGGAAGAAAACAAAAATTAAACCGTATCTCTTGAGAGATAGATTTTTGGACGACATTCGTGTCCACACGTCGCGGTTTTTCTTCTCCGATTTTGGGATTTGATTTGCACCCCCCTGCGCGCGTGGAGAGAGCCTTTACCCTAAGGAATCTTAACTCCTTAAGGGGGGAGTCCCTTTATAAAGGGTTTCAAATCCCTTGGGTTTTCCAGTGTGGGAAATAACACACTAGAAACTCACCCTTTTTCCCACTTTTCTCATTCTAACGGGTAAACTTTGAGAATCAATTTCTCATTCACCCATTATCCGTTTTGAGCGTACCACATATCGAATTGTAGCCCTTAACAAGGACAATCCGAAACCAGTTTGACCCGAGCCAAATCGGAAGTGGACCCCACTCAAAAAATTTCCCCAAATTTACGATTTAATGCAATTTTTCACGCATTTTTCCAACAGGCAACCCTGATTCCTGGGCTTCGAGCTATGGATGTGAACTCAGTACTTTAGGGACACAGATGGGAGGTGATAGCTTCCCGGTAAACCGCTAGTGGTATTGTTAGAGAAAAGGGAGAGCTAACGTTTAGAGAGAGAACGAGTTTGAATTAATGAGAATTGAATCCCTTACAACTGCCCCTAAGGGGAGGTATTTATAGTAGTACTAAATGACATGGTGCATTAAATGCACCACACGTGTCGACTAATCTATGGACGAGATCCGTGTGCCGGATCAGAATTTGACGTGTGTCATTCTCTATCCAACATTTGCCCAAGTGTTCTCTGATCTGTTGGCCGAGGTGGCTATGGCCAAGGTGCAGGGGGTGCACCCCGGGTCTGGTGCTGGTCTTGTTCCTGAGCAACTGTCTGGATTCTGTGGCCGAGGTGATGACACCCGAGGTGACTCTACGGACAATAACTGTTTTCTTCATTTTGGGTTGGGCTTGTTTGAGAGGTTCTCAGTGGTGACATGGGCTTGGGCCCTTGTATATCCAAGAGTCTGTGGGTCGTGGATACAACTGCCTGCCAACCGAGAACTTGAATACATAACTAAAAATATACAAGAAACTTCAAAATAAAAAAAGGCGGTATAGTATGAAGATTAGGTCCTAGTAAAAAAAAATCTCCTCGAAATAGTTTACCTGTTTGATTTTCTATTCTGTATTTTATTTTTCTTTTTTCTTTCATTCTTTCTTTCTTTTTCATTCCATATTGTACTCGTTTTTTATCAATAAAATAAAATTCACCTCTCTTTAAAAATATAACATATAAATTAAAAAAAAGGAGAGTTACTCGATGTCTAATCTAGGGCTCGTGACTAGATTGATTGTATCTATTGTGGTGGACATTTATGAGTTTCCGAGATATCAATTAAACCTTTTCCATTCAAAAATAAAAGAACTACAATACCTTAAGAAGTTAATTTGGATGACTAATTTGAGTAATGAATTAAAATCGGTTCTTGATTCTTTTTTTAGTTCAATCTTGTTTGTTTTAAAAAAACAAGATATTTATTTCAAGAGTCACACCACGCAATTTAAATTGTAATAGATCACATTCAAAAGATCAGATGAAGACTCAAGAAGAGTAACTGTGATCAAGTTTACTGGGATTTTTTATATTGTAATAACCTTTAATGAGTTTGAAACAATTCTTGTGCACTTTATAACAAATTATTACTATTTGATTAGAGTTCGTTTGGCGGTCCCGTTTTTCGGCTTATGAGGCTTACCGGTCAATTTTTTATGGAACATGTAACTTTTGATGTCGCACGCGGAATTATGTAATAATAAGAAAATGTAAGGTCGGAGTTGTTTTTATGAGTATATTGGTTGAGGTTACTGTGGATGACCATTTTAACTATTTTTCATATAATTTTTTTTTTTAAATTATTAATAAATAATATTTTAAGTATATTTTTTTCATGAATCAGCAGAAGCAATCAATAAAACCACTTCAACCAAAACTTCATACATTTCAACAGAATCAGCCGATTCAACCAATTTCAGTGTTACTAAACAAGTCCCTAATATTTTTTTTTTGAAAGAAGCTCCTAATATATTTTCTTCAAGTATTTTTTCTAGAACATACTTTGTGTATTATTCTGTTGGAGACTGTCCCAATAGTTTTTATTCCTCAATCGGCCAGTGATTGTCACAATAGCTTTTGTGCATGTGCATAAATTTTGATTAGCATAAAGTGCCCTGGACATGGCGCGCTCCTTCGCACCTCTAGTTTCCTTAAAGTCTTCACATCTAAGAACTTCAAATCACCAGGTATTATCGAAACTGCTAGGTGAAACTGAAAGAAATCACGTATAAAAGATATGATATAATCACTTGATCGAATCTGAAAAACAATTGGTTACCAAATTACAAAAACTCAATTGGATTCCAAATCCAAATTATTTAATTACAAACCCACATTGAACTCTAACAATCTAACTGAACCCAAATTGCACCGACTCTTGTGATCCGTACATTGAGGGAAAATCGCAGATCAAATATTAATCTGCCCAGAAATCGCAGTATATATCATATACCTCATCTTCCTTCTTTGCCCACCAAGACATAAAATCGAAGAAAGCCGTATCTCCTTCGGTTAGGGGTAATAAAGTTCTGTGGGGTGCGGCCACAGTCTAGTATAGCGCCTACTCGTATCAAGCCCCAATCACTATTCTATAACTAAATACTCCCACACCGGAAGCCCGAGAAGTCTTGAATTTTGTTATAATTCCGCTTCTGTTTGCTCGGTTGTCTTCCATGTATTCTTGAGTTCAAATGTCTTTCTAGTATCCCATTTGGTCATCGCAAATCATTATGTTTAAATTAATTATTCAAACATTGTGCTTTCTGATGATTGAATGGGATACTAGTGGCACATTCTTGAATTTAATGTTTTTGTGCCACTTTTTTTGTGTGATTATGTCCATATACTTCTTCCGTTCTACTATAATTGTCTCATTTTTCATTTTCTTTCTGTTACACTAAATTTGTCTCATACCATATGTGGTAATATCTGTGTGTCTCTAATTCGTTCTTACTTTATTCTCACTTTATCAATTCATTATCAACCACATAACTCCACTTTTCTTAAAACCGCACCACTCTCTTTTGTCTCAATCTTCGGGGGGCGGATGTAGTAGTATTTACCCAATAATTGGTATCACCTATGTATCATTTTGCTTAAAGAAATTGTCATATATATGACTAAAATGTAGTCAAAATGCCACCATCGGAGCGTATGTTTTATCCCCATGTTAAGACGAGTGATGCTTGTTGTATACATATCTTGTAGTGTACATGCACCCCCCTTAGTTGTATGTCAACAAGGTAGCTTCTGAACGAATTGTCTATCTAGACAGACAAGTAGAAGGTGTACACAAAATGTGTACAAAATATGCGTACCAACAACATTTGTGTTTTAAGACCGATATGCTCTTATTCAAAGTATTAGTTATTGACACGCGCGTTGCGCGACAGAATAGATGCCCAATGTAGATTTTATTGGAAAACATGTATATTGTATGTTGATTTAATATAATTAATTACTTTTCGTATTTGACATGTTAACATTTGTATCAACTTGGAAATAAAGTTTTTAACATTGTTTCATCATAAAAGAGGGCCAAAGAACAAAATATATAAAAAGAACAAAATATAAAAACGCACACACACGTAAAGGCTAGTCTTTGTTTTCATAATTTCATAAAAAAAATATTATACGAAATATCTAATGTGTGTGTGCCAGAGAGAGACTAAATACTAATAGTTCTTGTTTGATCTAATATGGGACATTCATGTGATTATATACGAAGTATGAGATATGAAACAAAAGGTTAGAGTAAGCGAAAATCACAAGAAATATAAGATTGGCTAATAGACAAAATATATAATTTTATTGTTCAAGGGAAAGTAACAATTTCTTAAGTATTAATTAATTATAAATCTTCAATAATAAATATTCACATCTATTCTTTAAATATGTGTCATTTTCCAGAGTGGAGGAGTCTTGCCACTTCTGGTCTGAAATATTAAATTTACTAATCAAAATACTATAAATTGTTCATTTATTTATGAAATGTCTATATAGAATTTTGATTTTGACTATTAGCGTGATTTTGGTGAATTGTCCATTGCAAAATTAAATAGAAACAACCAAGAAAACATCAATTAGGGAGTGTTTGCAATAGCTTCTGCTTAAAAAAAGCACTTTTTGAGTGATTTGGAAAAAGTGATTAATTGTAAAAGTTGATAATGTTTGAGAAAAAAGTGATTTTGAAAAGTAAAAATTGGTAGTGTTTGGTAAAATAAGTGCTTTTGGTGTATAAAAAGGGGAAAAACAATTTTGACACGAAAGCCGAGAAAAGTAAAAAATTGATAGTGTTTGGTAAATAAGTGTTTTTTTAAGCCAAAAGCTGAGAAATGCTTTTTTAAAGCTGTTGCAAAAGTAAAAGCTGTTGCAAATTTGATTTTTTCTGCTTCAAGATTTCATTAAGCAATTAAAGTATCTGCTTAATCACTTAAATAGTGAAGACTTTTAGAAAATAACTTAAGATGATGATGAGAATGTGCACATAACCATTTGTTTATCAAAGTCAATTTCAACTGAAAACTATTCATTGAGAATCTAAAGAATGAAAGAAGCGAAAAAATCAATATAAAATGCATGAAAAAATTCAATTGCCAAGAAGTGAGAAGCCTAATGATCAAAACAATTGAAGTAATTAATTATTGAGATTAAGCTAATCATGAGAAGTCGGATGAAGTGCACTTAACAGAGTACATAAGACATATTTAATATTAAGCTATAACAAAGTTAAGTGGAGAAGGAGAATGTTTTGGGTAGGAAAATGATTGTATATATACTTAATTACGGTTTCTGATCAACTGTTAGTCTTAGATTCAGAATTTCTCTATTGATTACCACATAGTGTGTGCTGTGTGCATGAGGATGAAAATTGAACTACTTGTTGAATAAGAAAAGAACATGCGCTTAGGAACAAATCCGAGGTATACTAAGAAGGAAAGCGGTTATTTTGAACTAAAAGATTTCAACGCTTGTAGCAATATCCCTCTGCTCTCTTCTCTTTTCACCCTCTTCTCTTGCTCACTTTACCTCAAGAAAAATTGCTCACGAAACCTGTAGCCCAAGACCTCAAGGAAAAATCCCCACACCTCATGCATGTTTTTCTTACACTTTTATCACTTTTCTTCACCTATCTATTCAATTGAATCCTTATCAGCCTGAAGTGGTTAACATTTAACAAAAATGAATTAGGTCCCAGAGAAGAGGTTTCTCACCTTCTACAGTCAGTAGGGCAGTTAAGCGCCGACTATGACAAATAGTGCTCATTTTCCTGCTAGATCCCATCCAAGTCAATAATATTATGAAGGAACCACTTTATAGGAAGATAAAATGACTCGTTCTCATTTTCCTACAGGATATGGCCCTTTCTATTATTGATATGTGGACAAGAATTACAAAGGGTTTTATTGTATAATAAGGCTGTCATTAAATGGAAATCTAAAATGGATGAAAAATCAATGTAAGTTTTACTTTCATTATATAAAGAAAAAAACATGACATGATATGTGGACAAGAATTACAAAGGGTTTCATTGTATAAATTTAGAGGACAAACACATAATGGAGGGGCAGAGACAAAAATAGTTGCATAACATACTAACATAATATGTGAGTATAACATGGTTACAAAATATAAAATTCGGACCTACTAAAGTAAGACACGATTGTACTTTACCTCATATATAGCATGTGGCGTTAGTGCCTATATACCATAATACAACAACGCTTGATTCGTGATATTGTTTATTAGAAGTGACCTCAGAATTTACTGCATAGCTATAAGTGTAGCCGTGTAGGATGTTAATTCAGTATTCTTTGAGTTTCCTATGAACCTCGAAGGATTCATTTGTAAAGTATCAGTTATTAGGTGTAAAGCCTCGAATATTTGTGTACATAGGCATTTGTACTAATATAAACACACACGTACCAACAACCAAAAAAATAACATACTGAATAAAACTATAAGGCCATGTTTAGTATGATGTAATGAATATTGTAATGGAATGAGTATTACGTGATAATTCGAATACAGTGTTTGGTATGCCATTTTATTTTAAATTGTAATGTAATGGACATTGCATATGTAAAACTCATTATATTCCCGGATGTAATAAGCTTTACATTCAAAAACCTATGTATTTGAAATTATCCCTATACGGCATATTTGAGAAACCTAAATTCTGCCCACTCCAAAATTTCCGTTTCACTATTCTTGTAATCTCGTTTTTGTTGAATTTCGTAAAATAAACACTATTCAAGTTCAAAATTTTGTCAGGGTATGAGATCTGGTTATACTTCTTAACTGTAATGCCATTTTTCCTTTGTATCAGTTTCATTTTTTTTTTTCAGCAGATGATGATTTTGGTCTATTTCAGACACTGAGACAAGTCGTGGCATTGTTTACAAATTAAAACTCTACAGAAAATTACATATCAGTTGTTGATGTTTATTCCTTCAACCCTTGGACCCAACACGTAAGCCCAAAGATTTCGAGTGGAGTGAGTGTATGAATATCTAGCCCAACAACTATCAGATGGATCAGGAAACAAAAGAAATAGCAGGCAATGTAAATAGGTATTATTAACTTCGTAATAACTCCCCTAAGTACAATCTACTTGCTAAAAAAGGCACGTCGGCCGTTCGTCTTACAAGGCAGTTAGAAATGCTGCGAGCAAGAAGGCTGAAGCTAGTATGCTAAGAATAGAAAGTTGCCAACCCTTTACAATGAAATAAATGCTTCTATTTATACCCGCCAATGGGCAGGTGGCTGTACTGACGTGGCAGCCTGTGGACCGCTGGTGCCCCAACCACCAAATCTTCAGCATTAAATGCACTTCCCGCCAGAATCTAGGTTTCCCGCCCAATCAATGGGGACGTTCGTCCGCCCGGGAAGTGAGTTGGATTGCCCCAAGTGACCCTCAGGAGGTTTCGGCTGTTCGTCTCCTGGCCTTGATAGATATTCACCTTGTGGACTGGATTTCCTCCGATGACTATAGGCTTGCCATGGGGACGTTCGTCGTCATCCCTGGTGGCCCGCGGCCCTGCTCCTTGTCCCTGCATTGACGTTCGTCGGGAGGAGCCGCTGGACCTGAATCCCCAACCCCAGACGTTCGTCCATCCACATGGGACGGGCCTGTGGGCTGGCCTAGTGTTCTAACTGGACGTCCGTCTGGCAAAATGGGTTAGTGGGCCGGACCTCGGCTTGGGCCCTTAACCCAACACAAGTCCCCCACTTCTGATGTTCTGTGCTTGCGCAGGACATAAGGAAGTAGGACTTCCCTCAAGGTAGACGTTCGTGTCTTGATACTTGTGTTTTCTGCACCCGTTGGAAGCGTACGCTCGTGGTCATGGTGCTTGACAGCTGTCGACGGTTCAGGAAACGAGGTGACGGCTGATGTTGCGGCGGTGCATGTTCCCGAGGAAGTGTCATCATTGCGCTTCCATCCCACGCACGGCGCGTGGGCCGGACCACGTTCCTTGCCACGTGTCAGCCCTTCGTTGGTTTCCCTATCGGCGTTTCTCCTATAAATGCCGGGTTTTCCCTCTGAATTAGGGTTCCCAATTTCTGCTCCCTTGCTTTCGACTTTCCGCAGCTCTTCAAGTCTTCTTCCCCGCTACCGAATCCGGCTAACCCCCCTTGTAAGGTAATTTCCCCCCTCTGCTTCTTTTCTTTGTTCTGATTCCTAGCCGAGATGACTTCAATGGAGATCTCGTCAAGCTCGGGCTCCGGTTCGTCGGGTTCCTCCTCGGGCTCCTCTTCGGAAAATGTGAGTGCGCGCTCCCCCGGAAAGGCCAGTATTTCCGGGACCTCTGGTTCGGCCACGACGGTAGGGACCATCCGGGCTGATGGTGAGCCGGAAGATGCTTCTCAAGGCAGTGGGAGCGACGCCGGGGATGGGGATGCTGACGGGGCCGTAGATGTTATTGACGCAGTCCCCCTGAACGAGCGTCCCGCTGATTACGATTCTGGAGAAGAGGCCGAATCCGGTTCCGATATGGAGGTGTATGATCTGGGCATCCCTACGGATATGGAGCGCCACATCTGCCCGATCAGGAGCGCCCTTGACCACGACCAAGTCCTCTCCCGCGTGGCCCTCAACAAAATCCGTACTTTCTTCCCCCCGCCGTTCGTCTGGAGCGTGAGAGGCGCTGAGCATGTGATGAGGAGACGTCCGGGGATGATCATGCTCCACTTGGATTCCGTTGAAGCCGGGCTGCGGTTCCCGCTCCATCCGTTCTATGTGGAATTCTTCCACTGCTTCAAGGTGGCCCCGGCGCAATTCATGCCAAATTCTTATAGGTTCATATCGGCCTTCTTGGTGCGCTGCAAACTTGCGGGAGTCGATGCCACTCTGGAGCTTTTCCACTATTTCTACCGCGTCACTCCCCAGAATGCCGATGGGTATCTGAGCGTGGCCGCACGTCCTGGGAGACGGTTGTTCAAGAGCTACCCTTCGTCCATCCATGACTGGAAGAACCGCTTCTTCTTCCTTCGATACGGCGGGCCTCCTCTCCCCATTCGGTGGAATGGCTATCCCCCAAAGATTGAGTCACCGGAGCCGACCGACGATCTGCTTTTGGACGTGGAGAAGGTGTTAGAGGGCGGCGTCCATCCCATAGCCGGATATCTGACCTTCGAGGCACTCTCCGGGGCAGGCATAGGTACCGCCCGTGTCCTTGGACTCTTTCCACCCTTCGACGCTCGTCTCGGGGCACCGGGCGGTCCTGTCCTTCGAGGTGAGTGTCCTATTGTATTCCCCGCTCGTCTTTTAATCCTTTGTTGTTTCTTGCAGGTTCTCCGCCAGACAGAGACCAGATGAATCACGCCGAGTGCCTGAAGACAAGGAAGGCCAAGGCGGCCGCTGCTAAAGCCGCACTGGCGAAAGCCAAAAACGCCCCCCGCCTCGGAGTCCAACTCCTCGGCTTCTGATGCTGCCCGGCGAACTGCTGAGGGTGAGCAGCATTTAATCGCCACCATGCTGGCTCAGGGTTCTGGGGCCCCTGCTCTTGAAGCTGCCCTTCCACCGCCGGTCGTCCCTTCGAAGGCGGCTCCTCAGAAGGGGACAGAGAGGGTCCCCGAGAAGAAGCAGAAGAGGGGCCGTGAGGCAGGCTCCACTGGTCCCCTGCTTGAAGATGCCGGCTCTCTGCCATTAAGCCGCCCGACGGAAGAGCTTTGGAGGGAGATGGCCCTCAAGGCCGGTCTCGAGCTGCCCCGCCGTTCGTCTTCTGAGGCGACCAGTGCTGCCCTGGCAGCCGCTCTTCAGGTAATTCCTCCTTGCTGGATCCGAGTACGTTTTTTCCTTGACGTTCATCCCCTGACCATTACTTCCTCTTCTGTCATCCAGTCTGGGCTTCTAGTCCTCCAGGCTGAAGCTGCCAGGGAGGCCGATCTGAAGGAGGCCAAGGCCAAGGCTGATGCGGCTGTCGCCACAGCCCGGGAGGCCGCTCGTCGAGCTGAGGCGGACGCTGCAGCCAAGGGGAGGGAGATTGCAGCCCTGCAGGCTGAATCCCGCAGCCAGTTGGCCGGTCTTGAGAGAGCCGGTTTCAAGCTTATTCCGGTGCTTCCTGCCGCCAAGGATGCCACTCCGGAGTGGTTGGTCGACACCTCCGGCTACAGGAACACCGGGGAATTCATGGATTCCGCCAAGGATTTTTGCGCCGGGGCCTTCGGTGATGTATTCTCTGCGGCGCTGGCGAAGATCCCGCCCCGGCAGCGCCTGGCGAGCGGCGTGCGGATCCTGGAGAGCTCCCCCCTATCGCATAAGTTCCTCTACGAGGTCGGCGACAGCTCCTTCGCCGCTGGCTACAATGAGGGGGTCAAGGCCACCCTTCCTATTTTCTCGAGGCTGCAGGGGGCCGACTTCGAGCTTGCTGCAAATACAGACGATGATCTGCTGCTTCAAGCCTTGGGGAAGTTGGGGAGAGACCAACGGCGGGAGGATGCCAAGGCTAGAGGGGAGATTCCGGAACCCCCGTCCCCCGAGCCCGAGGAAGAGGAGGAGGAGCCGAACCAGGGCGGCAGCCGACCGGAATCCCCTTTCTTTGTATAATGTAATTTGTATTTTCCCATTCTAGCTTTTGTAATGTCCGGCCGTCAGAGCCGAAGAATACAGACGTCTTTTTGCCCATAACTGTTCTATGCTCATGATTTCTACTTGTTATTTTCATTCCCTTTGTCTTTTGTTGTATGGAAACTCCCCTCGTGTCTCGACATACTCTGTTGCATAGTCTGCGTGGACGTTCATTTCTGTTCCCCAATTGGTTTGGGGGCAGGGACGTCTCCTTGCCAAAACCCCGTACACCTTTAAGTGCGCGGCGCCAGTGTTAAGGTCCGTCCTCGGATGGCGACACTCGGCACCGATTCTGGCTGCCCCTCCTGCAACAGCATTCTGATGGCAAGACGACGTTCGTCGGTGGTTGGCCTAACAGCACACTTTGCAAGTGTGGTCATACGCACGTCGGAGATTGCCTCAATGCTTGCTAACGACGTTCGTCTACTGTTGCGTGGCGTGAATGCTCAAGCTTCGAGCGAGGATGGCCATCTGTTCTACATGTTCAAATGGCACGGAGTGTGGAAAGGCGAACGTAGCCATTTGATGCGTGCGTCCCTTGCTGGTAAGCTAAGGGCATGATTTTTATTTCATCACTTTGGTGTCCTCCATCGTTTGTAGTATGAGAAATCCTTCTGGCGCCTCGACACACATCTGTCGCACGGCGTCCTCCTGCCGAAGCCGGCTTGCCGCCCACACGGTATTCTGACAATGGAAGACGTTCGTCGGTAGCTGCCTTGACAGTACACTTCTCAAGTATGGACATATGGACGTATTTCCCTGAACCAGCGCTCGGTGACGACGTTCGTCGACAGTTGCATGACATGAACAACCGGGGTACTGCAAGACGAACGTAGCCGGCCGATGCGTGTGTCCTCATCAGCCGCCGATGTTAGGGACAGCCGGGGAATTACGGAAATATGGAAAGACGAATGCCTCCAAACCCCTCCGAGCCGGTAAGCCCTCATCAAGGGACGTTCGTTGCATGGATCCGGATGTCTTTGTGGTGGTTATGTGGCGACAAAATCGAGATGCCTTAAATGCCGTGGTAGGTACCGGTATCCAGGTGCCACGTGTCCTGCTTCGGTTGGCGCGATTCCGCGGTGTTGCCTATAAGTACCCAGAGTCCATGTGATCTACTCACACTGCACAATTGTCTTCTCTCTCTAGACCTCTCTCAAGCCGTATCGGAAATCTCGAACTCCAAAGGTATCGTTCGTTGTCATGTCTTCTGAAAATCGCTCCGACGATGGCTGTTCCTCTGGTGAGGACTTGGAATATTATGAGCGGGGGATGCCGCCTCGGCCCCCCCGTTACAGTCTCAGTTTCTCGTGCGTTCGTCGTCAAACTCAACGCCTGACGAACGCCGATAAGCGTCTGATCGGTCAATGGTTCTATCCTCCAAGGGTCTACGACGATCGGCGTCTGCGGAACCCCATGCGCCATCTGCCCGGCTATGTTGTGGTCCACTTGGATTCGGTGATAGCCGGGCTGAACTTTCCCCTGCATAGCTTCCACTTGGAGCTTTTCAGGGCCCTTGAGATAGTGCCTGCGCAGTTCGTCCCTGCCGCCTATCGGATAATCGCTGGCTTCATCATCAGATGCCACAGCGTCGGTGTGATCCCCACCGTGGACCTGCTGCACCATTTTTTCCGTCTGTCCCCCTTCGGACGCACAGGGTATTTGACCCTTATCGCCCGTCCGTCCATGGTCCTATTCTCGAACAATGCTGGGAATCCAGACGGTTGGGAAGGACGCTTCTTCCTGGCCGGAGTAGGCTCACCAATGCCATTTTCTGACCGGTGGAATGCTTATCCGGTGAAGACGATCCCGCCGCCCATGACGGACGAGGAGCTTGGATATGCCAAGCGCATAGCCGGACTTGGCATCCAGAACCTCCGGTTGCTGGTGGCCGAGCCCTTTAAAGCTCAGGCTGGGTTAGGTGCGTCCGTTTGTACTTGTATTGTTTTAACATCTCTTCGCTGTTATGGTTCTGAACGTCTTGATTCCCTTTGTGCAGGAGTTTTTCCCTCCACGTCCACCATGAGCCGAGTTAACGCTGCTTCGACTGCCGCCGGCCGTGAGCACAAGGGGCATGACAAGCCCGGGAAGCCGGTCGTCCCTAAGGTCGAAACTCGGGTGACCAGGGCACGGGCTGAGGATGATTCGGGAGCTGGTGCCTCCAAGAGGCTGCGCGTCGAGGGTACTGCCTCCAAGGCCATTATAGTGGCCGACGACTCTGATGGGGAGCCCGGAAGTCCCCTCAAGCGGAAGCGCACTTCTCGAACCGATCTCCGTGCCTCTCCCCCGAGGAATTCCGACGTCCGCCGTCTCCGGGATGATGATACCCCAACCGCCAAAGGTTCTGGCGACGCCCGTCCGAACTCTCCCCCAGGAGCCAGTGAGTCTTCTCTTGGCTTGATCGAGTTTTCTGGGGTTGGCCCCCGTAAGGAGTCTATGATGCTCTTTGGCCAGACAGCGTCCTCCATCTGGTGTGGGCTGAACCTCAAGGTCCCGCAGGATTTCGCTGCTCAGGAGGCCCCTGAAGATCTCTTGGAGTGCGGCCAGAGCACCTTGGATAAGGCCGGGCTCTACTTTCACAGGGCTCGGATGGCCTTCGAGCGCCAGGGCAGGGAGATGGCCAGGGTGCGGGCTGAATGTGATGCCCTTCTGAGGAATGCAAAAGGCAGGGCTGGCACTCTTCAAGAGAAAGCCGATGCCTATGATAAGCTCGTTCAGGAGAATGCCTCTCAGAAGGAGCTCCTCAAGAAGCAGGAGGCCGAGCTCGTGGATCTCCGCAGCCGGATGTGGGCCGTAGAGCAGGCCAAGGTGGAGCTTCGCCAGACGGGCGTGGACAATCATGTCCCTATTTATGAGGCCGATGTTGCCAAAATCAAGGAGTTCGGATCCATAGCGTTCCAGAGGTCCAAGGCTTATACTGGCGCCATTCACACCATGGCCATGAAGTTCCTCCCGCGGCTCGTCGGCGAGTTCCTGGCCACCTGCCCGGATGCCTATCTGGATGGGGTTAAATTGCTCCAGGCCACCCCCACCGGACGTCGTTTTCTTGACGATCTCGCCGATGACACCTACCGCAAGGGTATGGTTGGGCTAGTAGCGGAGAATCTCCCGACGTTCGAGCGTCACTTCGGGGCTCCCTTCGATCCGGAGGCGGCTGGCTTCGACGTCCTGATGGCAGATGCCCATGCGGGGGCCCTTGAGCTGCTGAAGGAGCAGGAAGAAGCCGAAGCTAGGGAGAAAGCCAAGCAGGCCCTTTCCAAGGTTCCAACCCCGGATGTCGATCGGCCGTGATTCTTCGTTCATTATCTTGTACTTATACAGTTTTTTCATTATTTGCATTGTACCCTCGCACATTGTAATTTTCCGGCCAATAGTGCCGAGGAATAAAAATCATTCTTTGCTCCATGCTCTTCTGGCATCTTTTTTTTTTTTTTTTTTTTTTTTTGGAGTCTTTTAGTCTTCGTTCGTCCTTGGTCCTTGGTCCTACCGGCGTCCCTACTTCGAGGCGACGTTCGGTATCCGCAGACATCGCAAGGAGGAACAGGTTTATCTACATCGAGATTCCCCCTTTTTTCGTTCGTCCGTGGTCCTTTTAGTCTTACCGGCGTCTCTTGCTTCGAAGAAGACGTTCGGTACCCAAGGAACTCGCAGGGACGAACAGGTTTACCCTCACGGGTTCCCGACTTTGTTATCCCACGTCCATCGATCCATGGTCATTTGTGGGATAAACAGGTTTATCTTGGCAGGCTCCCTTGGTTCGTCTAGCCCCCTCCACGTCTCTACTAACCTCTACATCGAGAGGCGTTCGCCTTCGGCGGTGGGGGAAGATCTGGCACGCCCGGGCAAGATTCCCTTCCGTATAGGAGCCACTCTCCTCTTCTCCCCATCTTTTTTTTTTTTTTTTTTTTTTTGAGGGAGGCAATCTATACTCTTTGTTCGCCCTTGGTCCTTGGTCCTACCGGCGTCCCTACTTCGAGGAGACGTTCGGTATCCGCAGACATCGCAAGGAGGAACAGGTTTATCTGCATCGAGATTCCCTGGTGCTTCGTTCGTCCTTGGCCCTTGGTCCTACCGGCGTCCCTACTTCGAGGAGACGTTCGGTATCCGCAGACATCGCAAGGAGGAACAGGTTTATCTGCATCGAGATTCCCTGGTGCTTCGTTCGTCCTTGGCCCTTGGTCCTACCGGCGTCCCTACTTCGAGGAGACGTTCGGTATCCGCAGACATCGCAAGGAGGAACAGGTTTATCTGCATCGAGATTCCCTTCTTTAGCAGTCGTTTGGCAAGAACAGAAGTGATGAAAGAAACAGGGGCCTTTATTATTGACGACGTCCGGTCAAATTACATAGGAGTGGGAATAAAACAGGGACAACAGCCTCTAACTACTGATAGAACTTCTTCAGGTGTTCTACGTTCCATATCCCGGCATGGTTCCCCTCCAGGGTATGGAGGAGGAACGTCCCCTGGTTGTATCTTCTGATGACCCGGTAAGGTCCTTCCCAGTTCTTCGCCATTTTGCCGCCTTCAAGCGGCTTGCTCTTCTCTCTTTTCCTGAGTACGAGGTCCCCGGCCTCTATTTCGCGGAATTTCACGGCCTTGTTGAAGTATCTCTGGGTGGCCCTGTGATACTCTTCCATGCGACGAGCCGCTAGGTCCCTCCGTTCCTCAATGAAATGGAGCTCTGCTCGTAGGTTGGTCTCGTTGTCCTCCGGCTGGAAGTGTTTGGTGCGATGTGTAGGTACCAACACCTCCGTCGGTACCTTAGCTTGGAACCCATACGCTAAGGCGAAAGGGGTCTCCCCAGTTGCCGTTCTGGGCGTTGTCCTATATGTCCATAAGACATAATTCAGCTGCTCCGGCCAAGTGGAGGCGTAGTCTTCCAACTTCTTCTTGATCCCATCCATGATGGTCCGGTTCATGTTCTCTACTTGGCCGTTGGCTTGCGGGTAGGCCACCGAGGCCTTAGAGTGCCTGATGCCCCACTTTGCCAAGTATGCCTCAAAGCCTCTGCCGACGAACTGCCGACCGTTGTCGGTGATGATCTGCTCCGGGATCCCGAAGCGGCAAATGATGTTCTGCCAGACGAACTTCTGGCACTGGAATTCAGTGATGGAGGCCAATGGGTCGGCCTCGACCCACTTTGTGAAATAATCAACCGCCACGATGACGAACTTCCTTCCACCGGCAGCCGTTGGCAGAGGACCCAGCAGGTCGATGCCCCACCTAGCAAAAGGTAGTGCGATGGTCATCGGGGTGTAGAAACTCGCTGGGCGGCCGGGGACAGGTGCATACTGTTGGCATACTGCGCACTTCCGAGTGTGGTTGAAGCAGTCTTGCTGTATGGTCGGCCAGTAATAGCCCTGCAGGATGATTTTTCTGGCCAAGGTCCGGGGGCCCTGGTGGCTGGAGCAGATCCCTTCATGTATTTCCTCGATCACCGCTGCTGCCAAGCTCGGCGGGAGGCACCTGAGGTAGGGTCCGCCGAACGTCTTCTTGTAGAGCTGTCCGTCAATAAGTTCAAAGTTAGGGGCACGCCTTTTTATCCATGCGGCTCTTCCTGTGGTGCCATCCCCTTCGGGCTCAGGGAGTGTTCCATCCCTGAGATAATCTGCTATCTCCTTTGCCCAGTTAGGTTCGGCAACAGAGATAACCTCCACCCGGATGACGTCCGTCGCCGGTGCTAGGAATACCTCCTGCCTAACAAAGCCTCTGATGTGTCGGGGGATGCTTGATGCCGGATCATAGGTTGGGGGGTTGCTCAATTTTGATAGTATATCCGCCTCTGCATTCTCCACCCGCGATACCTGCTCAAGGACCACCTGCTCAAATTGCGCGGTCTGTTCCTCCGCCAACTCCTTGTAGACCTTCATTCTCTCTTCCCTGGTTTCTGTAGTGCCGTTCATCTGGGTTACCACCAGCTGGCTGTCCATTCTTACCTTCAGACGAGCTGCTCCGAGAGCTTTCGCGCATTTCAGCCCTGCGATAAGCGCCTCGTACTCAGCCTCGTTGTTGGTGACCTTGAACTCAAATTTCATAGAGTAGTAGGCTTTGAAACCCTCAGGGGAAGTGATCACCGCTCCTCCGCCACAGCCCCGCGCACTCGAGGCCCCATCGGTGTACATCTCCCACCAATTGTCGAAGTCGTTGCTGTCATGGGATTCGTCCTCGGTGCGCGCGGTGCACTCTGCAATGAAGTCCGCTAGTGCCTGTCCCTTGATCGTCGGCCTAGGTTTGAAGTCCACGTCATACTGGCCGATCATCAAGGACCACTTGGTTATCCTTCCGCTCGCCATTGGATTTCTGAGAACTGTGGCGAGGGGTTGCGCTGTGTAGATGGTCACCGGATGTGCTTGGAAATACGGCGCCAGGCGCTTGATGGATGCAATCAGGGCGAGGATCGTCTTCTCCATCAGCGTGTATCTCGTCTCGGGGCCGTTCAGCGCCTTACTCACAAAGTATATTGGCCGCTGAACACCTTCAGACTCCTTCAATAGTACGGCACTTACGGCCAGATCGGCTACTGCCAAATACATGTACAATCTCTCCCCGGGGTCCGCTTTGGTGAGGACGAGCGGAGAGGAGAGATATACCTTGAAATCCTGGAAAGCAGCCTGACACTCCGGGGTCCATTCAAAGGGATTGGCCTTCTTCATGATCTGGAAAAAGGGAATCGCCTTATCAGCCAGCTTGGATAAGAATCTGCTCAGGGCCGCCAGACGCCCGGTGAGGCGCTGTACGTCTTTTAGGTTCTTCGGGGCCTCCATGTCCATAATTGCCTTCACCTTCTCTGGGTTAGGCTCGATCCCCCGCTCGCTCATCATGTAGCCGAGGAACTTGCCGCCCCTGACGGCGAAGGCACACTTCTTCGGATTGAGCCTCATGCTGGCCCTCTCCATGATGCCGAAGACCCTCTCCATGTCCTGGACATGGTCCTCCTTCCTCTTGCTCTTGATCAGGATGTCATCCACGTAAGCTTCCATTGTCTTCCCAAGTACGTCTCTGAACAACATCCCAATCATCCTCTGAAAAGTAGCCATGGCGTTTCTCAGGCCGAACGGCATGACGATGTAGCAATACACGCCGTCCGCCGTAACGAACGCCGTTTTTTCGGCATCATCGGGGTGCATGAACACCTGATGGTAGCCCCTGAATGCGTCCATGAAGCTGAGCAGCTCGCAGCCTGCCGTCTCATCCACCAGCAAGTCGATCCTCGGAACAGGGTAAGGATCCATCGGACAAGCTTTGTTTAGGTCCGAGTAATCGACGCACATCCGCCAAGTGTCGCCCTTCGGGGCTAGTACCACGTTGGCCAGCCACTCCACGTGGATGACCGGCCGGATGTGTTTGATGCTGAGGAGAGTTGCCGTCTCCTTCCTGATGAAATCGCGTCGGTCGGCCGCCATATACCTTTTCTTTTGCTGTACGGGCTTGGCGTCCGACCGCACGGCGAGTCTATGGCATATGAGGTTGGGGTCGATGCCCGGCATGTCCTCCGGTCCTCTGGCGAATAAGATCCTGAACCTTCGGAGAACAGCTATGACCCCTGCTCTGATCTCCGGCTCTAGATCTGCACCGATGGACACCCTCCTGTCCGTCGGGTCGTCGAGCTCGATTTCTTCCAGCAGAGTTGCTGGCTCCAGATGAGCGTCCAAGTCGGCCTGTTTGGCCTTCTCGGAGATGCTGTTGACCCGAGCCTCCCGCTCGTTGAGCTTCTCCATGGCCTTCGTGTAGCAGGCCCTGGCCATATGTGGATCCGTACGTGCCACTCCCACTCCAGTGTCGGTGGGGAATTTGATGCATGAATGTCGTACGGAGCATATGGCCCCCAAGTCTTCCAAACCGGGTCGGCCCAAAATGGCGTTGTGGGCGCATTTTAAGCGGACCACGACGAACGTCATCCCGATCCGGGCAGTGTGAGGGCCGTCGCCGATCTTTACTGGCAAGATGATGGTACCCTCCGCGTCAATGCAATCCCCAGTGAAGCCGGACAGCGGGGTACGCAGAGGGTGCAGCATGTCCTTTTTGAGTTTCATCCCCTCGAAGGCCTCCCAGTAGAGGACGTTCACACTGCTCCCGGTATCGACAAGGACGCGGCGGACGATGGCATCGTTCACGTCCATGCTGATCACCAGCTCGTCTCTGTGCGGCGCCGGTGACATCGGCAGATCGGCGGGGCCGAAGGTAATTGCCTCGATTTTGCTGCGCTTGGTGGGGGGTGCTGATACGGAACCCACATAGAGTGATCTCTCAAATTTTTTCCGCTCGGCGGGTGTATCCCCTGTCTCAGCGCCCCCGAAGATCACCTTGATCTCCAACTTCTTCTTTTTGCCCTTTGGGCCGAGGGATCCCTCCGGACGTTTATCTGCACTTCGATAATCCACGTCCTGAGGTTCTGCCTCGCGCCGGTCGTCGCGGCGCCACGTCCGGTGCCTTGGGTTCGGCTTCTGCTGGCTGTTCTTGTTCAGCAGCTGGGTGAATTCACCCAAGTACCCCTGGCGGATCAGCTCGTCGATTGCTTTCTTCAATTGGCTGCAATTGTCCGTCAGGTGGCCGGCCCTCTGATGGTACTCGCAGTAGGCCGATTGGTCAAGCCCCATATACTTCTTCATATCTTGGGGTTCCATCAGGAGGCCCTTGTCCTTGATGGCCTCGAAGATTTGGCTCACCGGGTAGGCCAAAGGGATATAGCGGTCGTCCGGCCGCGTCTGACTATCTCCGGACGGAGCTTTCCAAGGGACCATCGCTCCGTCCACCTTCTTCTTTTTGTTTGGGGGGGAGGGCCCGGGTCCCGGTCTAGGTCCGAGCCTGTCCGCCATCTTCCTTGGCTGGGCCGCGGGAACTCCGTCCCGCTGCCTGATCTCCTCCTCAATGGAGGCATACTTCTGGGCCCGAGCCAGAACTTCGGTGTAGCTGGTGCCGGGATTTCTCCTTAGGTCCCGGTATAGATCCCCTGTGGCCAGCGCACTGGTGAACATGTTGGTGGCCAGACGTTCGTCCAGATCGTCGACCTGCAGGACCTCGTCCCTCCACCTTACCAGGAACCTAGCCAGCGGTTCGTCCCGCCCTTGTTTGATGTGGGCGAGGGCCGTGACGTCCTTCCTGGGGGTGGTACTGGCAGCAAACTGTGCCATGAACTGCCGGGAGAGCTGTTCATATGAGTCGATGGTGCCCGGCCTCAACTGGCCGAACCATTCTTGCGCCGGCCCCCTGAGGGTGCTGAAGAACAATCGGCAGATGGCCTCGTCCGATGCTCCCAGCATGGACAGGTTCCCTTGGTAGCTTATCAGATGGGCCTTAGGGTCGCCAGCCCCATTATACACCAAGTTGCCCGGGGGCCTGCAGTCCCGGGGAATCTCGACGCTCATCACCCGTGGAGTAAAGGGTGATGTGAGGGAGAAAGAGGGTGTGGCCGAGCTGACGTCCGTCCGCCTATTCATCTCGGCTATCTGTCGTTCCATTGTCTCCAGCCTTGCGTCCTGTGCGGCCCTTCCGGGGGACACAGGGGGCGCGGCTTCGGGAACGGCATTCTGCTGGGCGGCCACAGCATCGTGCGGCCGCCTAAAGATCTGTGCACCTCGCCGTTGGAAACGTCGTCCAACGGTGTTGATCCTCGGGGTTTCGTCTCCCCGCGGGATTTGGCGGGGAACCGATGGCGTGTGAGCTCTGGATGCAGCGACGCTGACCCTGGTTCGCCCTCCCGTTTCACGGGAGCCTGAACCCCCACCTAGCCGCTCGTGGACTGAGGGCCGGTGGTCGCTGGATCCCGTCGTACCATCATACGACTGCATGCGGCGGATGGGAGAGAGGGGGGTTCGCTGGGTGCTTGCGGAGTACACCTGATCTCGGGCCTCCCGCTCGTCTGCCAAGCGACGCATGGTGTCTGCGAGTTCCCGCATGAGGCGGGGATCCTGCCTGGCCTCCAGGGGAATGAGGTCAGTGATACCCCCGTTTCCTCCGGAGGTCCATATTGTTGCGGATAGTTCCGAGTTCTGGCCGCGATTCCGGCGGCTTGACTCCAGACGCTCGGAGAGATCACGCTGGTTGTTGCTTCCTGACATCATGTTTGCTGTAGGTAGACTTAGTAGCTGTTTGGGAGAGTTTCTGGAAACTTTTTGCTCAGTTTCCCACAGACGGCGCCAGTGTTGATGTTTATTCCTTCAACCCTTGGACCCAACACGTAAGCCCAAAGATTTCGAGTGGAGTGAGTGTATGAATATCTAGCCCAACAACTATCAGATGGATCAGGAAACAAAAGAAATAGCAGGCAATGTAAATAGGTATTATTAACTTCGTAATAACTCCCCTAAGTACAATCTACTTGCTAAAAAAGGCACGTCGGCCGTTCGTTTACAAGGCAGTTAGAAATGCTGCGAGCAAGAAGGCTGAAGCTAGTATGCTAAGAATAGAAAGTTGCCAACCCTTTACAATGAAATAAATGCTTCTATTTATACCCGCCAATGGGCAGGTGGCTGTACTGACGTGGCAGCCTGTGGACCGCTGGTGCCCCAACCACCAAATCTTCAGCATTAAATGCACTTCCCGCCAGAATCTAGGTTTCCCGCCCAATCAATGGGGACGTTCGTCCGCCCGGGAAGTGAGTTGGATTGCCCCAAGTGACCCTCAGGAGGTTTCGGCTGTTCGTCTCCTGGCCTTGATAGATATTCACCTTGTGGACTGGATTTCCTCCGATGACTATAGGCTTGCCATGGGGACGTTCGTCGTCATCCCTGGTGGCCCGCGGCCCTGCTCCTTGTCCCTGCATTGACGTTCGTCGGGAGGAGCCGCTGGACCTGAATCCCCAACCCCAGACGTTCGTCCATCCACATGGGACGGGCCTGTGGGCTGGCCTAGTGTTCTAACTGGACGTCCGTCTGGCAAAATGGGTTAGTGGGCCGGACCTCGGCTTGGGCCCTTAACCCAACATCAGTATTCTATTTTCTCATTGATGTTTGCACCGGTTGATAATATAGACGCTAGTACAGATTTCTTGGCGACAACAATGACTATATAATATAGTCTGACCACTGACAAATAAAGGAAGTGTGATCCATGGACTCCCCAGGAACATCTTCATGAACACTTGGCTGTTCTTTCCCACCCACTAGCCTAGCAGGACTTCCAACTGCAGTGGTCCGTGGTGGCACATCAATCAGCACCAATTTTCGCTCCCTCGCCAATCCTCACATTTCCCAATATCGTGGCCCCTGCCCCAATCAAGACCCCATCTCCGATCTTTGGATGTCTATCACCACCAGCCTTCCCGATCCCACCTAATGTGACTTGGTGCAGCATTGACACATTGTTCCCTATTATTGCTGTCTCTCCAATCACCACTCCGGTTGCGTGGTCTAGAAATATCCCCTTCCCTATCTTAGCTGCAGGGTGTATATCCACCGAGAACACATCCGCGATCCTAGATTGCAGTGACAATGCTATTGGTTTTCTGTTCTGTAGCCATAGCTTATGTGCCAATCTATGAGCCTGGATGGCTAGGAAGCCCTTGTAATTTAAAAGGCAGTGAGCGAAGGAAATGCAAGCAGCATCGCGGAAACGGGCAGCGCATAAGTTAGCGACGGTGGCAGCACGGAGGGATGGATCGGTCGAGAAGATGTTGAGGAAGAGGTCGTAGAGGAGCGTGGAGAGAAGGGTGGAGGAGCAGAGCTTGTTTCCGATGTGGAATGAGAGGGAACGAAACGAGGAATGAGAAATGATGGTGGAATATTGGTAACTGGCGAGCGCCGGCTCCGATTCGGCGTTGCGCTTCGCCTCGTCTTTGATCTGAGACCACACCGCCGCCTCGGCGTCAGCTCCTCCGCCGTTGCTGCATATCGTGAGGTGCTGGACCCGCGCGTTGATTTCCTGGACTAACCGGCATCGCGACTTCGATTTTTTTTTTTTCGGTTTCATTTTTCTTAAACCAATACAAAGTCACGGGGTGAACAAGTAAACGTCCGCTTCAAGTATCGGAAGGATAACATCAAAATCACGATATTAATGAGGTGTACAATTTTTAAAACATGAAGGTACAAGTATATAATGCTAAGTTGTACACCAACACATTTTCTATACCCAAAATGCCCTAACCACTATTGGTGTTTATAATATTTTAGATGTCACATTTGTGTAATAAAATTTCAAACATACACATGCTCGTGTTAGTTTACCTACTACAATTGAGATTGCATTTTCACAAGAGTCGACACGAGCGAGCGAACTCGCCTATAGGGCTTGACGACTTGTTGTCGCTGCCCCTTTGGTCACCGTCTTTTATCAAAATTGCCGTCATGGTCAATTATAGACCTGTACAAACACGGGCTCGGGCTGGGCTCTGGCCGGGCTTTATCTAAAATTTCTACACACTTCAATGGGCGGGCCTGGCCCGGATAAAACGGGCCACCTCCCATGTCCATGCCCGCCCATACTAGCGGGCCGGGCAGTCCATCGGGCTGCTCGGCCCGGGAAAATTTAGCATTAGTTGATAGCATTTCTAAAATAAATCAAAATCAATTAACAAGCTCAATGACATTAATCTGCCTTCATGACATTAATTTGATCTTCGGCTAGGCTGCTACTCTACTGGTGTGCTGATCTAATGAAGTTTTTTGTTTATACGAAATAGGGTTATAGGGGTTTAAGGATATTGGATTATTGGGTTCGGCGGTTTGGACCATTAATCTCATGGACTGATGGGTAGGTCCATAATTGAGTACAAATATATATATAATTAATATGTATAATGAATTATATATTATATTATATTATATTATATTATATTATATTATATTATATTATATTATATTATATTATATTATATTATATTATATTATATTATATTATATTATATTATATTATATTATATTATATTATATTATATTATATTATATTATATTATATTATATTATATTATATTATATTATATTATATTATATTATATCATATTATATTATATTATATTATATTATATTATATTATATTATATTATATTATATTATATTATATTATATTATATTATATTATATTATATTATATTATATTATATTATATTATATTATATTATATTATATTATATTATATTATATTATATTATATTATATTATATTATATTATATCATATTATATCATATTATATCATATTATATCATATTATATTATATTATATTATATTATATAAGTTTTCGGGCCGGGCTTTTTGGCCCGAACGGGCCTACGATTGAACCCATACCTGCCCACATTTTTACCGGGCTCGAGCCGGCCCGACCCGGTGGGCGAATCTACATGTCCAGACCTGCCCATTTATATGGGCGGGCTGGGCGGCCCGGCCCGTGTTTGTACAGGTCTAGTCAATTATATTCCAGGGCCACCACTTCACCTCCGAGCATCGCCGCCGCAGTCACAACTCTGGTGCCATAAATCTACCATTAAGCTGGCAAATTTAACCTTAGAACCCGTTTGGTAGTTTACACATTAAAACTTTACATGCAAAATGATTGCATGTAAAGTTTAGGACAATAAAATAGTTTGCATGTAAAATAGAAATACATCGTTGGGCGATTTGTGTAATCTATTTTCAAATTACACGCATACTCTCTTTCGTTGTCAAAATAGAGCAAATGTCCTGAGCACACATCTAGCTACGGGGCAACAACGTCACATGCTATATATACAGCATGTCCGACGGAGGGAGTAATAAACTAATAATTTATAAACTAAAGAAATAGTAAGTTACGGCAATACCTTATGCAGTTCCGCAGGGGCCTGTGGGATTGCCGCCTAGCCGGTGAGCCTGTAGCCTAAAATGGCCAGAGAGTATATGGGGGCGCCTGGGCAGCGAAGTCGGAGGCCGGTGGCAGGGCCGCATGAGGAAGGAGAACGGAGACACCGATCGGATGAGGGTTTCTGATTTTACGCAATCTGTCGTTTGGTCTTTCGCAGCGGGAGCTTTGTAATAGGAGTTGTGCACCGCCCAAATTTCAATTGTCTCGCTTTCAATTGATTTAAGTTGGTGTTCCAATTTTTAAAAAAATTTACATTGACCCCCATTTCTTTAATTAGCGGAGTGGTGTCAATTTATAATTTATGAAACATTACATATACCTATACAAAGAATTTTTATTTTTCAGTGGTGTCAATTTTAGAATTTTGAAAAAAATTTATATACCTACTTATGGGGAAAAAAATTTCAGTGGTGTCAATTGACACCACACCTCCCTTGTTGGCTCCGTCCCTGCCTGCCTAGCTCTTAGCCGCCAAGGCCCATGGAGATAGCGCCAGCGGAAACCTCGGCGATCAGGCGATGCCAGCGGTGAGTGTGATGAAGGAGATTTAGGGCTCTGTAAAACAAATGGGAGATGGGGCTACACGGTGTACATCTAGATATATAGAAACGGGACAATACGAATTCTAAGCCAGGTGGAATGGCCACGCAAGCACTTTAACCGGTTACCTGGACGATTACCGGCAAAATTATAACATTGGTCGTTTTTGTATACTATGAGGGCGTAATTGGGGTTTTTTAGGTTTGAGGGCCTAATTGACTTTTTGGTTATAGTTCGAGGGCCTATTTGACAGTTTTCCCTATGAAATATAATAAACAATTATGAATTTTGATCTATTTTTTGTAACAATTGGGGTACAAATAAAAAAGTTATAAAACTTTTTTTTTTATGGTAAGTTATAAAACTTTAAAAAAGATGTTTTTACAGTGTTATATATATATATATATATATATATATATATATATATATATATATATATATATTCAGTATGTCATATGAATGATAATAAAAATGTATAAATTTTGATATTTTTTTTGTAACAATCGGAGTACAAATAAAAAAATTGTATCAGTTTTAAAAAACAACTAAGCAAATAGGGTCTAACTCAACGATATTTTGGGAAATATATTTTAACCCGACCCTAATTTGGCAAAGTTTTTTAATTAGCATTATTTTGGGAAAAATTCTTTTTTATATAATGATTAAACTGGTAACAGTCTTATATCAGAACAAAACATATCAAATCAAATTAGATCAAATCAGATCAGAATTCAACAGTTGCAAATTAAAGTACACATAGAACAAACGGGACCAGACCAATTCAGATCAAACCAGACCAGATCAGACTTAAGTAGACCAAACTTGGCAGACCGGACTCGAAGATTGCAATCGAATTGGCATGCGAAAACAAACTTTCTCTCAAACATAGATTAACACAATTGTACTCAAATACAATTTCATTAGACTCTTACTTATAGAAAATTTATTCAAACGCAAATAAAAACAATTTCACTATTCTTTTTATACACAAATTAAAAAATCTCTTACTTTTTTGGCCAATTCTTTCTAACATATATAGTATCTGCTCAATGTTAATGCCAACATCCTTGAACTGGGATGAGATTCGAACCTGTGACCTCCTTCTTGGGACTGCCACAATGATGCCATCAGACCACAAGGTATTTGGCAAAAAAAAAAAAACAAATACAAAATCTCTTATCTCATTATTCCATATGAATTGTTCTCCCAACCTTTCAACCATGTTTTGATAAAATAATCAAAATCATGTGATTCACTGAGATCTTAAATACTCAAATCACAAACTGTTGTTGATAGAGTATATGGGCCTGGACCCCATGGCCCACATACTCAAGTCAACGATGACCAGAAGAATACCCACGTGGCCCCCTTCGGCCAGTGGGTCCGCATCGGCCAGAAACCAAACCGGCCCAGGAAGCACAACTGGATTCCCGGGACCGCGTCGGCCCATGGACCGCATCGGCCATGGGCCCGCATCGGCCAAAAGGCACCGCATCGGCCTAACATCGTCCTGGCAGAATACATCTCTAAACTTTACTTACTAAGTATTGTACTCAGCCCATTAGTGGCCCTATTTCGCCCAAAGAAGGCATGATTATTGTAATGAGCCTCCTAAGCCCATGGCTAGGGGCCCAAATCCACATTTTTACCTATAAATAGACCCCTTGGGGCTAGTTATAGGGGGTTGAAAAATATAATTACTCACTTTCTCTCTCTAGCTCTCACTTCTCTCTAGAATTAATACTCTATCATTTGGTGCTTTCATTGAGAGTTTAGAACAGATCAAGTGAGTACCCTTCGTCGCTATCAGACACTACCGCTAGCTATGACGAGAACTAGATCAAAGAACACTGGTAGGAACGCCCCTCTCAACCAGGAAGGGCAAGGAAACGTTGCTGACAACGTCCCTAATGACCCCAACGTCCATGAAGAGGATGCCCAGGAGGTCGAGCTCGCAGCGGCCGACCTTCGCACCCAGCTCAATCGGACTGCTCCAGATGCCCGCATCGGGCTCGAGGACAGACGCGCTGCTGACCGCGCTTCGGGCCAACAGGGTTCTCCCCCTAATGCCCCCCAGATCAACCCGGCCGCACTATCGACCATTGTCGCAAGCATTCTCCAGGACCCCAACGTGGTCAGTGCCCTTGTCGCAAAGACCGGGGAAAACAACACTCCTGTGACAGGAGAGGTCGCAACGGTGCCGCCGCCGCCACCTCGCGCGCTTGGCGTCACCTTCTTCGGAAACGACGAAGGCGTCCTCGCCGTGGACACCCATTCCCATACTGCCTCTCCTACCCGGGATACACCGGCCCAACCTCGTGGTAAAATCTCGGCCTTCAACAGGCTGGGTGACATCGCGAGCCGCCGGGTACCTACGGGAAGGGTGGCGGATCAGTTGGGTGGTCGTGAGCCGGGATCACCAAAGGAAAGCTTCGGGTCCGTTTCCCGGACAACGGATCGGCCCCGACGAGACAAAGGCAAAGGAAAGCTGGATGACGATGATGCGCGTCACCAGATCAACCAGGCCCAGGCAGCCCGGATCCAAACTCCACTAGGTGGCGCTGCGGCCACCAGGGACCCCAGGGACGAGATCATTGCCCGTCTCGAGAAACGCCTCGCTGACATGGAGGCCCGGGAGGCCGCAGGGCGCGCAGCGGCCCTTACCTCCCAGCATCCCAATTACGATGCACTTCTGAGTAAGGTCAGTGCCCTAGAGAGGGAGTTGGCCGACCGACGTGACGAGCCTGTCATCCAAATACGGACTAGGACCCCCTTCTCTGCGAGGGTGCTCTCCGCCCCCATCCCCGAGAAGTATAAGGGGAATCCTATCAAGCCATATGACGGCCGCACCGATCCCCAGGAGCACTTCACCCGCTATCAGAACAACATGATGATGACAAACGCTTCGGAAGAATACATGTGTCGCTGATTCCTCTCCACCTTGGAGGGACCAACGTATGATTGGTTCAACAATCTTCCGGAGGCGAGCATAGACTCATGGCAGGACCTGGCTCAACGCTTCCTCACCCACTTTGCCGGGAGGAAGCGCGTGAAGAAGCATTTCGCTCACCTCCTCACCATCAAACAGCAGCCAGAGGAGACGCTCCGCGCCTTCCTCGACCGCTGGACGAGGGAAGCAGATAAATGTGAAGGATCCGATGAACGCACTCTCCTGACCTTCCTCCGTGGAGCACTTCGGCCAAGCCATTTCGCCCGGAGTCTGTTCACGGAGCCCCCGCGGTCATACCTCGCGGCGCTCCGACGCGGGGACAGGCATGCTGACGCCGACGAGCTCCTGAGCCAGAAGAAGGGTGGGGAGAAGCAACAGAAGAAGGACTCCTCGTCCAACCCCCACCATGCGCCAGCCAACAAGGGACAGAACCAGCAGAAGAAGGCACACCAGGAGCCAGGCGGACAGCGAAGGGAGGATCGTTCATGGCGTCCAAAGTTGGAGGCACAACGCATCCCCCTCACCCACCCGGTGAGCGTCGTCCTTGACCACGCTGAGGCGCAGGGCCTCATTGTGAAGGACCCCAGGTCAGAGGAGGAGATATTTGCGGTCCACAAAGGAGGGACATATTGCAAGTACCACCGCCAGACATCCCACAAAACCGATGATTGCACCACCCTGAAGAGGCACATCGACGACCTCGTCTGACAGGGGGAACTTTCCCAATTTGTCAAGGGTGCCCCCAAGAGTAACACTTGGGTTAACCCTGGCAAAAGGGGGGAAGGATCCTCCAGGAAAAAGAGGGAGATCGGCGCCCTCAGTGAAGACGAGGAAGAAGAGGAACCCCGCCAGAAGAAGCATCACATTCATATCATCGTCGGCGGAAACACAGGGGGGGACTCGGCTACCCAACGAAAAAAATGGGCTCAGTCCCTATACGTTGGTGAGGTGTCCCACGCCCCCCCTCAGCCGAAGCAACGGCATGTGGAGGCCATCACCTTCACCGACAAGGACCTCCCCTTCGGCCCCTTGCCCCACAGAGACGCCCTCGTCGTCAAATGCGAGATTGGCAACAACATCATCCACCGCAACTACATCGACACTGGCAGTTCCGTCAATGTGATGTACGTTGATACCTTCAGGCAACTGAAGCTGAAGAAGACTGAGTTGAGGCCGATACGGACTCCGTTATCCGGCTTCACCGGGGACTCTATCGACGCCGAAGGCACGATAGTGCTTCCCGTTGTGGTCGGTGACGGTACCTATCAGGCGAAGATTGACATGGAGTTCGTGGTCGTCAACCTGGACAGCGCCCACAACATGATCTGGGGCCGACCGGCCTTGGAGGACCTTGAGGCCATCATCTCCATGAAACATTTATGCCTCAAGTTTCCCACCAAGGACGGCGTCGGCTACGCCAGAGGAAATCAGAAGATAGCCAGGGCTTGCTACCTCAAGCTCACAAGGAAGATTAATGAGGCCGAGGAGCGGATAGACACTATTACCACCGCCTCGGCCGAAGAAGACACGCCAAAAGCCAAACCGGTCGGAGACGTGGAAGAGTTTCCGTTGGATGTCTCTCGGCCGGAACGCGTACTGAAGATAGGGACGCAGCTCCCCCAACAGATCCGAACGGACATACTCTCCGTCCTGATAGCGTACGCCGTCGTCTTTGCATGGGGACCAGAAGACATGCCGGGCATCAGCCCAAGAGTGATTACACACCGACTCTCGGTCGACCCGGCCTCCTCCCCCATCAAACAGAAAAAGCGCTACCTCTCAGCCGACAGGAGAGAATTTGTCAAGGCCGAAGTGGCCATGCTGCTCTCCATCAAGCACATCAAAGAGGTGAAGTACCCCACGTGGTTGGCGAACGTCGTCCTCGCCCCAAAGCCGCCTACGTTCAGAATGTGTGTTGATTACACTGACCTGAACAAGGCGTGCCCAATGGACCCATTCCCTCTCCCCAACATTGATCAGTTGGTGGACGAGACGGCGGGATGCGAGTTGATGTCGTTCCTCGACGCGTTCAGAGGGTACCACCAGATATCAATGCATGAGGATGACGCGGAGAAAACTGCTTTCATGACTCCGGAGGGAATCTTTTGCTACCTCGTCATGGCCTTCGGCCTCAAGAACTCCGGCGCCACTTACACAAGAATGGTAGCCCGGATTTTTAGAGCATTCCTGGGCCGGACGATGGAAGCATACGTCGATGACATGATCGTCAAGAGAAAACAATCTACCACACATGCCGACGACCTCTGGGGCATCTTCGAAATCATGAAGAAATACAACCTCCGGCTCAACCCGAAGAAATGCACCTTCGGCGTCCAGGGAGGTAAATTTCTGGGGTACCTGGTCAGCCGAAGGGGCATCGAAGTAAACCCCGAGAAGATACAAGCCATTATCAACATGGAGCCGCCCCGCAACATAAAAGAGGTGCAACGGCTGACGGGACGCCTTAGGCCCTAAACCGTTTCCTCTCAAAATCTGCTGAGAAGTCTCTCCCCTTTTTCCAAATAATGAGGAAGGCCACCAGCTTCAAATGGACGACGGAGTGCCAGCAAGCCTTTGAAGAGCTGAAGCAATATCTCGCATCCCCACCCGTCCTATCCAAGCCCCAACCCGGCGAGACTCTCTTCCTTTACTTAGGAGTGAACACGTCGGCCGTCAGCTCTGTACTCATCAGGGAGGATGACGGGGTACAAAAGGAAATATTCTACGTCAGCAAGATGCTGCGGGAGGCCGAACTCAGGTACTCCCCCATTGAGAAGACGGTGATGGCCATCGTCCACACGGTGAAAAAGCTGGGGTACTATTTCCAGGCCCACCCCGTACACGTCCTCACGCATCAGCCATTGGGCGCCCTCATGAGGAGCCCAACCAGCTCTCCAAGGATGATCAAATGGGCAATATTCTTGAGCCAGTACCAGATTGAGATCAAGCCGAGGCCATCCATCAAAGGGCAAGCCTTGGCTGACTTCGTCACCGAATGCACGGCAAGGGAGACGGCCGTAACCGCCACAGGAGCTGAACCAGACGAAGCCTGGACCCTCTACACAGATGGGTCCTCGGCCACCAAAGCCTGTGGAGGCGGCGTCGTCCTCATCTCCCCAGAAGGATTCAGAGCGTACTACGCCATTCGCTTCAACTTCAAAGTATCCAACAATGAGGCCGAGTATGAAGCGATCCTCAGCGGGCTCAGACTAGCCGCTGGCCTCAAAGCACGCCACATCAGAATCAAATGCGACTCCAAACTCGTAGTGAACCAGATGGAGGGCTCCTACGAGGCCAAAGAGGGGAGAATGAAGCAATACAAGGACGCCGCTGCGGAATTGCTCAAGGCGTTCGATACCTACGAGATCACTCAGATTCCAAGGGCGGAGAACGCCGAGGCCGACATACTCTCCAAACTCAGCTCCGACACCCCTGAGCACATCTCCAAAATAGCTAAGGTAGAGGAGTTGAGCATGTCAAGCATTCACGCTAGCCCCATACTCTCCATACAACACGAGCCGGAGGATTGGATCACTGACATCGCAACCTACATCACCTCCGGCACATTACCCGAAGACGAGGAGAGGGCCAAACTCGCCAAACTCAGGGCCCCAAGCTAGGTCATTGAGGGTGACAAGCTCTACAAAAGATCATACAACGGCACCCTCCTCCGGTGCCTCCACCAGAATGAGGCCGAAGTGGCCATGGAAGAAGTCCACTGCGGCGTATGTTCATCACATCAGGGGCCCTTCAGCATGTCGCGCCGCCTCGTCATCCAAGGCTACTTTTGGCCGACGATGGCACGCGATTGTGCAGAAGTCGCCCGCAGATGCACCGCGTGCCAACATTATCAAAGGGCACCTGGCCGACCGGCCGTCAACTACGCCCCGGTCAGCACTGCCATTCCATTTTCCAGATGGGGCGTCGACCCACTACCAAGAGCTGCAGGCAACAACAGATACATCATCGTCGCCATCGACTACTTCACCAAATGGGTCGAGGCCGAACCGCTCGCAAGTATCACCGGAGCGCGGTGTCGAAAGTTCATCTACAAGAACATCCTCTCCCGCTTCGGCGTGCCTCAGGAGATCATATCAGACAACGGCACCCAATTTGAGGCCGAACCATTCCAAAGCCTCCTCCGAGAATGGGGTATCAAACACCGTTTCTCCTCCGTTGCCTACCCTCAGGCCAACGGGCAGGTTGAGAACGCCAACAGAACCATCTTGGAGGGACTAAAGAAGAAGCTTGAAAAGGACGGCGGAAGTTGGGTCGATGAGCTCCCCAACGTCCTATGGTCTTATCGAACTACCCCAAGGAGGGCCACCGGGGAGACACCATTCTCCCTTTGCTATGGCTTTGAAGCCAAAGCTCCCACTGAGGTGACGCTCCCCAGCCGATGGGTCACACAATACGACCCCGAGGCCAACGAAGAAACCATGAAGGTAGACCTGCACCTCATCGACGAGAGACGGGAAATGGCCTACCTCAGAGCGGAGAACTACAGACGACAAGTCAAATCCTACTACGACGCCAAGGTCCGCTCTCGCGAATTCCAAGTGGGGGACTACGTCCTCCGCCGAAGGGAAGCAAGCAAGCCAATGGAAGGGGGAAAGCTCGCCCTCAAATATGAAGGACCCTACATCATCAGCGCCGTCATCAAAGCCGGCACCTATAGACTAAAGAACCCTAATGGGTCAGATGTACCACGATTGTGGAATGTACACCATCTGGTGAAATTTTACTAATGACTCGAGAAGTGGTGAAGTGGGCAACGTCCCCCACCCCTCGACTTATTGGTTGAATGAAACACCTTCGGCCTAGCGCCACTTATTGAATAAAGATCATGTTTCAATCCATTCTTTCAAAGGAAAAGCTAAAAGAACCGCATCGGCCTAAGCGGTGATAACACCCGGGACCGATGCGACCCAAAAGCCGTCGCAATAAACGACGCACCCAAAGCCGTTGCAATAAACAACGCACCTAAAGCCGTTGCAATAAACAACGCACCTAAAGCCGTTGCAATAAACAACGCACCTAAAGCCGTTGCAATAAACAACGCACCTAAAGCCGTTGCAATAAACAACGCACCTAAAGCCGTTGCAATAAACAACGCACCTAAGGCCGTTGCGATCCACAACGCGCCTACAAAGCCGTTGCATAGACAACGCACCTAAATATCACATCGGCACAAGCGGTGAAACACCCAAATCGGCCGGCGATATGTAGGACGAAGGACCTGTGTGCATGGTCCAACGTCTTCAAACGGTGAAGCATACCGCGTCGTCCGCGCGGAAACCGCAGGACGACAAGCCTGAATTAAGGCCGAGGTTACAAAAACTCCACCCGTCAGTAAAATTTCACTCAGGACCACAAAGGGCGGCCGTCAAAAGACGATAACTAGTCCAGTCCCGCGTCGCCGATAGACGTGGAAAGGCCAAAAAAGATGCCACTGACACACCAAGCCGAGGGCGTATTTACTCCCTCGGACTAACCCACGCGAAAAGCGTAGCGGGCAAGCTACCGCACATGGACGAGGGGACAGTAACCCTTCGGCCACCCAAAAAAAAAAGGAAAAAAGAGGGAAGCCGATGGACCGCGCACTCGCCGGCCTCGAGCATAAAACAAAATCCCCAAACCCAAGCCTCAAAATCGGCCAAGTACATATCAGGTTTTCACCATACAAGAATCTGAAGAGCATGCTTCGGCCTCAACCACAGCTTCGTAAGATGGAGTCGCTTCGGTTTCGATTATACGAAACCACATTCTATTGTTTGGACAACGGGTCGCATCGTCTCCAAGTGGCAAAACCCAAGTGATGAACCGAATCACAACACCTACATCAAGGCAAGCTGACACTTAGAGAATTTTCTAAGTCACACAGATGCAAAGATAATGCGTTACCACTGGCATCGCTTCGTCTTCAACACTTCAAGGTCAAATCCCTGGCACTTGGAGATTTCAGAGAAATTTTGTTCAAACACAACAAAACTCACTAAGGAATGATGGGACGCATCGTCCCTGAGAAATGCAAAGGAAAGATGATCGCTACGTCTCAATTAAGGAAAATTTACAAGTTCAAGCATACTTAACTACAAAGACGATGAGGGAATCATGATGAGGAAAAGATTTGCCATTAATGGATGCAAAGATACAAAAGGTGGGCGCTTCGGCCATTACACGCACTTCAGTGCTACGGCTACAAAAAACTAATACAAAGGAAAATACACTAAGCTACCACATCAGCTGGCATTCCACCATCAACAGCATCGTCCCCGTTGCCGCTATCGGCATCACCATCACCGCCATCATCCTCATCGGCCTGGGAATCGGCAGGCCCCTCAAGCAGGTAATCATCGATGTCGCTCCACGGCTCCTCCCCCTCATCCGAGCTAAGGATGGGAGGCTGCCTCTCCGACGGGGGGAGCTTCATATCCTCATCAGGATTCTTCATTCGTGGGGGGAGACTCGGACCCCTCGACCTCATCTTCCGGAAGCGACGACGAAGCTTCCTATAGATCAGCTTCTGCATCCTATACTGGCCGCAGTTGTAGAAAGCTTGCATCTCGTTCATCCAAAAATCTTCGCCGGCGGGATCCTTCGTCGTCCAGTCGGTCAGCCTCTCAGCAACAACCTCGTAGCAGAAGGGGAGCTGATCATCGGCTTTCCACCCATCGGCCTTGAAATCCACTACGGCCTTCTCAGCGGCCTTCTCGGCGTCAGCTTTGAGCCGCTCCGCTTCCTCGGCTCTTTGGATGGCAGCGGCAACGGCCTCATCAGCTTTCTTCCGGGCCGCCTCGGCCTCATCAAGACGCAGCTGAAGGAGCTTCATCTCATCCTCCGCGGCCTTGGCCTTGTCCCTCAGATCTTGGAGGGCCTCATCGGCCGAGACGACCTTTTCCTCCACCTTCTTCAGGCGCTCTATCTCAGCCTCCTGCCTCCAGTGTTGCTCCCTTAGCATAAGGGCACCCTAGACGAAGCGAAAGTTCAAAATCAAAAGATGGAAAACCAAAAGATCAAAGGAGAAATCACAAGGAAAAGAAATTACCTGGACGACATAGTCCAAGCCTCCATCGTACAAATGGACATGCTTGCCTTGCCGGCTGAGGTACTGCCGGTCATACTCAGGCATAGCCTGAGCAAGCACATCGTCGCCACTGACGGTTTCATTAAAAAGCCCGCCTCTCACGGGGTAGCGTACGGTGACTTCGTACGTCCCCTTGGCCAAAGCCCCCTCCAAGCGGGCACTGGCGGCCGTAGTGGGAACTACCCGAGAGGCCGAAGCAACCACGGCCGATGAAGCACCCTTGCCCAGATCATTCAGGGGAGGGGCCTCGGTAAGCTGCACATCCACGGCAGCCTGAGAAGAGGGAGCACCGGCCTCATCACCAACAGGGGCCCTCTTCGTCCTCTTAGGGACCTGCACCACGTTTAGGCCGGCTTCGGCCAGAGTTTTTTGGCCTTCGTCGGCAGCTCTCTTATTCTTCTTCTTGACGACGGGTTTCTTGACGGCCTCAGCACCCCCCTGAGAACCGCCCGCAGACTTCTTCGCTGCCTCAGCAGCTTGAGCGGCCTTCAGCTCCGCATCGGCTTTCTTCGCAGCTCGGGCCATGAAGGACATACGATCCATCTCAAAGCCTGCACAAAAAGACAAAGGTCAGCAAAGGAAAAACAAAGCATTATGTAAAGGTAAAGAAGGCGAAGGACAACCTTCGGCTTCAGCAGGGACACCAAGCGAGGGACTGTCGGCCTGCTCATAAGACCCCTCCATCTTCGGCCAGAAGCCATCGTCCACATCACCAGGACAGTAATACCTCACGAAGCCGAGGGCAGCCATCCTGTACTCCGTAACGTACGTCTTGATACTCCTCGGCCCCCCTTGATGAAGGCCTCTACTTGATTGCTTATTTCGGCACCCCATGGGGGGGGAATGCAACTGGAACATACCACTATGGCCATTAGAAGGAAAGAACCCGCCTCGGCCCAGAGTTACAAACACGAACTTAGCTTTCCAGCCATGTATGGACGTAGGGAGATCCTTGAACGACCTCCTCCCGCTAACCTGCTGCAGGGTTGCGTAACCAGCACAGTTCTGGTGGCTCCCTCGGCCAATCCGGAAAAGATTCATGAAGAGGGCAGTCGTCGGCGAGAACCCCAACTCATCGCACCGGATTAAGAAGCCAATAATGATAGAAAAGCTGTTGGGAGTCAGCAAGGCCGGTGGGAGCTCAACCATATCCAAATACTCCTTGATGAACGGATGCAAAGGGAACCTCAGGCCCTTGGCAAAGCTCATCGGATAGACCCCGAAGTAGCCGGGAGGCGGGTTCAAAACGTGATCCGACGACAGGGGGCTCTAACACGGCCGTAGGGACCAACGTACAGCTGTGCAACATGGTACTCGCCCAGGGATCCCTCCGGCCGAATAATGTATAAGTTGCTAAGATCTAACTGAGAAAACCCTTGCGGCACCCCCTCACGCCTTTTCCGCCGATACGCTTTCTTCGTCCCATGAGCCGAGGGACCTTCCCCCGCTACGGACGATATTGGCGGAGGGCAGGGAATGTTGGCTGAAGACGATGCCTCATCCCCCCTCAGAGGCGAGCTAGACATCGCCTCGTCTTCGCCTGAATGACGGGCTCCCGCATCAGCACTCAACCTCTCCTCGTCCACAGAGGTGCGATAATCGGCTGTATTTTCCATTTCGATCTCGAAGGCCTCAATCAATTGCAGATCAACTCCAGGGGACGTATCGTCCTCGTCAAAGGGCCAATCCGACTCGTCCAAAGAAGCTGTCAAATCAATGGGGGAGGGAACGCTACGGCCGTTAGAGAACGACATAACACCTACACCTATTCCTAAGGGTGGTTTTTCGGATCAAAGTGGTTTCCCTACAAACACTAGATCTAACCCCCTAGGAAGCAAAGTATAAGAAAATAAAGAAGAACAGGCAAGAATCTGACCTTTGAAGATTTGAAGATCCGAAGGAAGGTTGATGAACACTTGAAGAAACCTCGGGAGCTTTCTCTCTCTAGAAACAAAGGGGCAGCACTTCGACTCAAGCAAATGCAAAATGAGGGGAAGGCCTCGGAGCAAGGGGTATTTATAGACATCCCCTCCAACGGTCGCTACACGTGGCAATCTCCAATTGGCCACCTCAACGGCGCCTCGCCTAGGACCAATCAGCGCCCGCCTTTTCACATTCCACTCTAAGGCCACCACAACGGCCCAACAAGCCCCAAAACTAGGGTGGGCACCGGCTTACTCACTCCAAAGCAAAGGCTAAACTCGCTACGGCCCAACTTACCAAAAGGGTTGACCACATCATCCAAGAACGCTCCACGGCCTCAAAGTAACCCAATGAACCACAAGTACCGCTACGGCTACATACGCGCACATCGTTTGATGATAACCCTGGTATCGCGGCCTTCGTCCAAGGGTTCTCCCACAGGGTTACCTTGGACAGGTTCGCCTAAGGGTTGGACTCACGACTAACGCAAAGATGTCGTATCGGCTTGGGTACACCATGACTCCCTTGTGCCTCAAATACTCTTCGGCCAAAGGAGTGGGGGACTGGGGGACTGTATCGGCTACAGAAAAAGGAAAGCAGCATAAGTCGGAGCGCAACGGCCTCAATACGCAAAGAATTCGTGATGTGAGTTTTCTCGCACTTAAAATAGATCGTAATATAGTGGTCTAAGTACGAGTATCGTCTCCACAGGGACGGACAAAAGGGAATCAAGAATTAATTAAATTCAGCGATTAAAAATAAATAAATAAAAATGCGTCGTGCGAGATTGGTTGGTTGAATAAAAATTAAACTAATGCGAATGAACGATTAAAATAAAAGTGGTTTCTTCTCAATTAACGACGAATGGAACAAGGATTGATTCCGGGGTTACCAGATTTCTGGCAGATCAGGCATAATTACATGAAATTAATTCAATTGAGCCTAGCTAATCATTACTAAGTTCTTACCGCTCTCGCGGCGTAGAGTACAATAATTTAGGGGACCAGGCTGATCTCTCATGCGACAAGATCCTAAATTATTGCCGAGACGAGCGAGCTTACGGCCCCTTAATCGCTACTAATCTCTTAGCGAACGATTAAGTGTGTGTGAATGTGTCCTAGAATAAACTAGATCTCTCTTAATTTATTCTACAAGCAATTGTAATTCTAGCCGCGGTTCCAGGTTACAACAGATATCAGTTAAATTATTCAAACACAAATTAAATGGCATTCATGCAATTAAACCAACAAGAATCTAGCCATCAATCATGATTAACCCCTTCATCAACCCCAAATCCCTAATTAAACTACTCACAATTCATAATTGAAGAATCAACAGAATTGAGATGAATAGAAATAATTGTCATTAATTAAAAGGATGAACTTACAAATAATCCCAGGGTCTTGGAAGAAAATAGCGTAAAAACGGTGTTAAATTCGTCCCTAGGCCTCTCCGTAATGTTCGTAACTTCAAAATATGATTAGGGGGCCTTATTTATAGAAAAAGGATGAAAAATATGAATTTGGTTCGATTTGGGATTCAATTTTGCGTCACCCGATGCTACGCACGGCGTGCGTCCCCCCTACGCACGGCCGTGCGTAGCTGGCAGTAGCTACCTTGCTTTTCCCGCCTCAGACGCACGGTCGTGCGTTCCCCTACGCACGGCGTGCGTAAAACTTCCGAATTTGACAAAACTTCCTTCATGAAAGTTGTAGATAATGAAGTCCTCTATCCACCCCAATTTGCCAAATGTGATGTGAATCATCCAATCAAGAGATATGATCAAAACGGTGGAAGGTGTCTTTCTGAAATCGCAACAGAGATCATCTGACTTCATCATCTGTTTTCACCTTCTTACTCTCAGATTCTCGCAAAGGTGTCTTCATATGATTTGTAGCCCTTGAAGTTGGCTTTCTTATTCAACTTGAATCGTGTCCATTGGTTGTTCCTACAAAGAGATAAGCTTGAAAGATTGACAGAAGGTCATTCTGATCGTCGTTTTCAAGCTTCATTCATCTTCTTTTGATCTCGAAGCCAATCCTAGAGCTCTTTTTCCTTCAAATCTTCATCGTGAATCTTCCGGTGACCTCCAAAGCTATGAAATCATTCTCAAATGCTTCTCAAATCATCCCGATTGTTCCTCAAGTGCCGGTGCCGGGCTCAAATTCCCTGATTTTGACTACAAACAACACAAAACTCGAACCAACGCCCGGTAAACATAACTTGAGCTAAAATTGAGACTTGCAACACCTTAAAGCTAGGGAAACCATCAAAATCCGATCTCAACACACATCAAATGCGTGTCAAAATACGGACTTATCAAATTCCCCCACACTTAAGCCTTTGCTTGTCCTCAAGCAAACTGAACAACGGGACTTACGATAATCACCACACGGAATCAAAACAATTAGCATGCACACGTAGTTAAAGGGATATTCAAAGAATAGGCAGACTAAACCAAGAAAATTCTTCCCTAAACTACATCTTTGTACTCTAGCTAAAATATCTGACAAAATTATTCACAACATTCTCAAAGTAGTGACAGCACACACAAATAAACTAGCTACCGATCAGAAGGACTTGTGAAAATGGTGGTGAAGGGTGAATGGTAACAATAATAGTCCCTTTGTTTTGAGAGATTGGAATATTCTATCAAAGACTCAATGTATTCAGGAACTTCAGGGTTATTCTTAGGATCAAGGAACTTAGTAGGCCACAATTTAGGAACAATCCTTTAAACCTATGCAAAGAGTAGACATGGTGTACAACTAAGCTAAACCGTCTCGACACATTTGTGCTTTGACGTATACTTGAAGTACGCGAAGGACTAAAGCTAATTTTTGCAATAGCCTCCAAGTTCATTTAATTAGGTTCAGTTTTCCTTGTCATGTTGGCACGAGAACGCCGTTTCTTTCGAAAGATACCCAAGTCTCATCTTACGCTTTGTGACCGGGGCTCCCATTCTCTTTTTCGTAAGGCAAGAGGTCTAGTTATATTAATTTTTCACCTTTCGGATTCTCACTAGACATTACCCCATTCTAATCTCGGCTTCACCAAGGAAAAATAGCAATTAAGGTTCATTTATTTAAAAGTGAATCCATGCCTACAATGCAATCATCGAAAGTATCAAATTCCTAAAAAGTGACTGCTCTTATCCCATTTGGGGCATAGGAACAGTGCCAAAAATGGCTCCTACACAAAATTCCCTAAACTTAGCAAATTAATCCCTTAATTCCCTAAACATCAAGACTAAGTCAGAAATATTCACGGGTAAGGAACACAGGCCATTTGGCTATGGAGCTCAATTAATTGGGTAACAAAGAACAGTCAGGCTCAAAATGGCTTCTCCTAAAGGGTTCTTTCAGGTGGGGTGGATGATTATTGGAAAATTCAATGGGTGACTAATGCCTTCATCCTTTCAACAACTAGATTACCGTGCAAGCAATTTAAGCCTAAATACTTTAAGAATGTTCTAAAAGCATAGTCAAAACGCTAGCCAGCTCACAAACACACAGTTTAAAGAAAAAATTTCAAAAATTTTGACATGAATTTCCTATGAATATACAAATAACACCTGCGCATGCTAACTCTAAAAATCACATGTAACAACTACTGCCCAAATGCCCAATTCACTCCCCCACACTTAAACTTTGGCATCGCCCTCGATGACCAAATATGCACTATGCACTAGGGGTAAAGAGGAAAGGGTCACACGTGCTCAACTTAACTCAAGTCATTATTACAACAAGCGAGTAAAAGAGTCAAAGAAACTTCCCTATGGCGCTGGTCGGTGCAGAACTAAACTGAGTCAATGTAATCCTCGGCACATCACCCATATAACAAGACCCTGAGCTGCAACAAAAACACAAAGCAAAACAACCAAACAACAAACAAAGAAAAAACAAAAGTAGAAATAAGCTCGGGTTGTCTCCCGAGAAGCGCTATTTTTAACGTCGTGTGCCCGACGCAACCACCACATCAAAAACTCAGTCAAAGACACTCCCGCTCAAAAAATTAGTCTTCCACAAATCAAACCTCCTATCAACAAATGCCCTGAGATGGCGTAAGACCTTAAATTCATGAAAACAAATACGCATCTCAGGGTCACCCGTAAAGCAAAAGAATGGATCGTGGCCTTTATCAGGCCCTTTAGAAAAGAATGGGTCAAAGAATGGACAACTCCCTTTCATGTCAAAAATTTTCCGAGCTAGAGCTTCCCCTTGTTCACTAAGTAAATTAAAACATGCTGATTTTTGAGATGACTCAAGCCCGGATGCAAGAAGAATATGGAGGTCAGGACTATCAACCATAAACGCATACTCAAGGTGGGAGGGAAGAGACTTTAGATTTAATGGAGAAGGACTAACAAAAAAGGAATCGGGCTGAAAATTTTCCTTCTCCACCTCATCTAAATCATCTTATGTCCCCTGCACAGAACTAGCATCACTTGAGTCCTCCTCTCCACTAATCATAAGACAATCAAAACTAGGGAGGGGCTCAAGATCCTCTGCTGACACACTATCCTCAAACAAAAGGTCCGAAAGGGCTTCATTAGAAAGCATGTTAGGGGTGCAATCCTCCACCATCGAATCTATGTCATCCAAATAAAAACACTCTCCACTATCCTGACAGGGCCTCTTCATTATTTTGGACATATCAAAGGTGGCAGTCTCATCTCCAACGCGGAGGACAAGCTTACCGTCTCCAACATCAATAAGTGCTCGGGCAGTTGCCAAGAATGGTCTGCCCAAAATCAATGGTACCTCTCGATCCTGATCCATGTCCAAAATAACGAAGTCTACGGGAATAATAAACTTGTCCACTTTAACCAACACGTCTTCTACAATCCCTTGGGGATATTTGACTGACCGATCAGCCAACTGAATGCACATACGTGTAGGTTTAAGTGGACCGAGTGCAAGCTTTTCATACAAAGTGAATGGCATCAAATTAATGCTTGCACCCAAATCAGCTAAGGCCCTATCAAAAGAAAGATCTCCTATTAAGCAGGGTATAGTAAAAGAACCTGGATCCTTAAGCTTCTCTGGTAGATCTCTCCTAATCACAGCTGAGCAGTCCACGTTAAGCCTCACAGTGGACGCTTCTTCCAACTTCCTCTTGTTTGTCAGTAGATCCTTCATGAACTTTGCGTACTTCGGCATTTGTGCTAGTGCATCCACGAATGGTATGTTGAGCTGAATTTGTTTCATGAGTTTCAAAAAATGACCAAACTGGTCACTATCATTTTTCCTTGTCAATCGCGCCGGATAGGGGAGAGGTGGGGTGTAATTCTTAACCGGAACGGACTGTTTTGGTGCAGCCGCCACCTCTCTTCCCTCTTCTTTCTCCTTTTCTTCTTCTCGGGCAGCCGGTTCAACTTCAACTTCATCGGGCTTCTTTGTTGTGGCAGCAAGTTCTAGCTCTCTTCCACTCCTCAAGGTGATTGCCTGGACATGTTCTCTTGGGTTTGGCTCGGTATTACTAGGGAGGTATCCTTGAGGCCTCTCATATACGGCTTTTGCAAGTTGCCCTATTTGATTTTCCATGTTTTGCATCCTTGCATTTGCTTGTTGATTATCTACCTCAGAAGCTTGTATGAAACGTTTGAGGGTTTCCTCCAAGCTAGCAAACTTTTGGTCAGTCTCTCTCATAAAATTTTCTTGCCCCGGCTGAGGTGCTTGCTGCTGGCCTTGAGGTGCTTGGGGCTGATTAAAGTTCCTAGATTGCTGCTGCTGCTGATTTCCTTGCCCGTAATTCCCCTGTTGCTGCTGTCTGTAGGGCTGATTGTAGTAACCCTGCCGCTGATAATACATTGCATCCACTTGCTCTACTCCAGGGGCTGCCGAGTGTGCCATCATAGTGCATTCATGTGGCGAATGGAGTCCCCCACACAAAGTACAAGACGAACTAATGAGACCGGGGGCTACCATATTAACACTTGGCACCGAGAAAGCAAGATCCGTCTTCTTCTGATTATCCTCCACAGTAGTAGCTAGCTTCTGAATCATGCTAGTCAAAGCATCTACCCTCGCAGAAAGGGCGGGACTGTCACTGATCTCATACAAACTCGGGGCCTTCTGGTGAGGTGTGTCCCAAGAGCTGTACCATGAAGCGTTATTCGACACGATCTTCTCAACTAGTTCTTCCGCAACCTCAGATGGTAATTGAGGAAAAGCTCCTCCACCCGAAGCATCAAGCATCATCTTCCCTTCATTGCTGATTCCGCTATAGAAGCAGAATAGAATCTCACTATCGGTCATCTTGCCTTGAGGGCAAGCTCTTCGCAACACTTTAAATCTCTTCCATGCTTCAGCTAATGTCTCTAACGAGCCTTGCTTGAAGTCATGCAGCTGCTTCCTCAACTTAATGGCCTTTGATGTTGGGAAGTATTCTTTAATGAAGGCCTTATGCAGCTGATCCCAAGTCTGAATGTGGTGATGTGGATTGCTATCCAACCACCTCTGCGCATCATCCCTCAATGAGAAAGGGAACAGTAGCATCCGTACCTGATTGTCATCTAGCCCAGGGATTTTGAAAGTTTGGCACATCCTTAGGAATTTTGTAATGTGTGCCACTGGATCTTCTGTAGGGCTCCCTCCAAACTGATTATTGGACACTATGTTAATCACTGCTGGGTTGATCTCATAGCGGGGTGCAGTAATTCCCTACACTTGAATGCTGTCATACTCTGTGATGTCCGGAGTGAGGAAATCTGCAATGCTCTCTCCCTGATAGAGCGGATTGTTATATGGGACATAATGTTGGAATGGAGGGGCCTGATGTCTTGGTTGAAGAACTGGCTGTGGTCTAATAGGATGTGGACGGACTATGTTTGGCTGTGCTTGGGGCTGAACTTGGGGCTGATGATATTGTTGAAATTGGTTTTGGAAGGGCTGAGTTTGTGGTTGATGAATGGGTGGATTTTGAGTGACTTGGGGCTGGTTTTGTCTTGGCTGAAAGAGTGGATTATTTTGCCCAATACCTTGCATCCCATATGTTTGATTTTGAAAAGTGGTTTCGGGAGCAGTAGAGGTATTTTGAAAGAGTTGATAAAGCGGAGTCATGTTGATTTGGGGTGTGGCCTGATTTTGAGGAAAGAATGGTGTGCGGGAATTCTGAAACCCCGAGTAATTTCTAGGTGAAATAGGCGGTGAAGACTGGGGAGAGGTATTGACATAAAAATCAAGGTTACCAGAAGTGGTTTGGACCTCAGACGTCCCAGCAATTCCAGATGATGTAGGTTCCATGGTTGCGTTCTTCTCACAAAAAACCTTGCGGTTCGGTCTAGCAAACTTCTCAATCTCAGGATTAAGAGAGACAAGCGGTTCTCCCTTCTTTGAACGTGTATGCATAAACAGATCTGCCCTGCAAGGTTAGCAGACAAAAATCCTACGAAAAACTAAAAAAAAAACAAACTAAAAAAAAAATCTCGCTGAAATTAATTAACCCTTAAAACCGACACCGTCCCCGGCAACGGCGCCAAAAACTGATGTGAGTTTTCTCGCACTTAAAATAGATCGTAATATAGTGGTCTAAGTACGAGTATCGTCTCCACAGGGACGGACAAAAGGGAATCAAGAATTAATTAAATTCAGCGATTAAAAATAAATAAATAAAAATGCGTCGTGCAAGATTGGTTGGTTGAATAAAAATTAAACTAATGCGAATGAACGATTAAAATAAAAGTGGTTTCTTCTCAATTAACGACGAAGGGAACAAGGATTGATTCCGGGGTTACCAGATTTCTGGCAGATCAGGCCTAATTACATGAAATTAATTCAATTGAGCCTAGCTAATCATTACTAAGTTCTTACCGCTCTCGCGGCGTAGAGTACAATAATTTAGGGGACCAGGCTGATCTCTCATGCGACAAGATCCTAAATTATTGCCGAGACGAGCGAGCTTACGGCCCCTTAATCGCTACTAATCTCTTAGCGAACGATTAAGTGTGTGTGAATGTGTCCTAGAATAAACTAGATCTCTCTTAATTTATTCTACAAGCAATTGTAATTCTAGCCGCGGTTCCAGGTTACAACAGATATCAGTTAAATTATTCAAACACAAATTAAATGGCATTCATGCAATTAAACCAACAAGAATCTAGCCATCAATCATGATTAACCCCTTCATCAACCCCAAAATCCCTAATTAAACTACTCACAATTCATAATTGAAGAATCAACAGAATTGAGATGAATAGAAATAATTGTCATTAATTAAAAGGATGAACTTACAAATAATCCCAAGGTCTTGGAAGAAAATAGCGTAAAAACGGTGTTAAATTCGTCCCTAGGCCTCTCCGTAATGTTCGTAACTTCAAAATATGATTAGGGGGCCTTATTTATAGAAAAAGGATGAAAAATATGAATTTGGGTCGATTTGGGATTCAATTTTGCGTCACCCGGTGCTACGCACGGCGTGCGTCCCCCCTACGCACGGCCGTGCGTAGCTGGCAGTAGCTACCTTGCTTTTCCCGCCTCAGACGCACGGTCGTGCGTTCCCCTACGCACGGCGTGCGTAAAACTTCCGAATTTGACAAAACTTCCTTCATGAAAGTTGTAGATAATGAAGTCCTCTATCCATCCCAATTTGCCAAATGTGATTTGAATCATCCAATCAAGAGATATGATCAAAACGGTGGAAGGTGTCTTTCTGAAATCATAACAGAGATCATCTGACTTCATCGTCTGTTTTCGCCTTCTTCCTCTCAGATTCTCGCAAAGGTGTCTTCATATGATTTGTAGCCCTTGAAGTTGGCTTTCTTATTCAACTTGAATCGTGTCCATTGGTTGTTCCTACAAAGAGATAAGCTTGAAAGATTGACAGAAGGTCATTTTGATCGTCGTTTTCAAGCTTCATTCATCTTCTTTTGATCCCGAAGCCAATCCTAGAGCTCTTTTTCCTTCAAATCTTCATCGTGAATCTTCCGGTGACCTCCAAATCTATGAAATCATTCTCAAATTCTTCTCAAATCATCCCGATTGTTCCTCAAGTGCCGGTGCCGGGCTCAAATTCCCTGATTTTGACTACAAACAACACAAAACTCGAACCAACGCCCGGTAAACATAACTTGAGCTAAAATTGAGACTTGCAACACCTTAAAGCTAGGGAAACCATCAAAATCCGATCTCAACACACATCAAATGCGTGTCAAAATACGGACTTATCAATTCGCTGCGGCTCACCAACAACAAAAGACAAACAAATCACCTCAATAGCACTGAGGATCGCATCGGCTACAGAGCCCAGAAATTAGAAACCCAAAAATGCAGGATCTGGTGCGCAACGGCTGCGCACAATGGGGGGACCGCGTCGGCTCACCAAAGCAAGAACCCACAGGTCAAAACGCTTCGGCTGCATGGCAAGTCAAAGGTGTGCGGCCCGCATCGTCCACAGACAGACCCAATCATCTTCACTTCATAAAACAAGGTCACCGCTGCGGCCAAAAAGTTACGAGGGAGCTCTTCGGCCCCAACAGATAATAATGAAACAGGCCAGTTTTCCATCAAAATTCACATCTACGAAAAAAAAAGCGCATCGCCTCGTCCTCAAAAACACTTTCACAAGGAACACATCGGCCCGCATCAAGGCCATGAATCCCCGAGAGCGCTTCGTCTCCTTCACATAAGGAAGCCGCCTCATCCAAAATCAAAGCAGAACATCTTCGGCCACCAAGCACCTCGAGCTCACACAACGGCCAACCAGAAAGGAACAAGTACTCCCTTCCGCTTCGGCTTCGCCTCAGCTCAGAGAGTGGGGGACTCCTGATAGAGTATATGGGCCTGGACCCCATGGCCCACATACTCAAGTCAACGATGACCAGAAGAACACCCACGTGGCCCCCTTCGGCCAGTGGGTCCGCATCGGCCAGAAACCAAACCGGACCAGGAAGCACAACTGGATTCCCGGGACCGCGTCGGCCCATGGACCGCATCGGCCATGGGCCCGCATCGGCCAAAAGGCACCGCATCGGCCTAACGTCGTCCTGGCAGAATACATCTCTAAACTTTACTTACTAAGTATTGTACTCAGCCCATTAGTGGCCCTATTTCGCCCAAAGAAGGCATGATTATTGTAATGGGCCTCCTAAGCCCATGGCTAGGGGCCCAAATCCACATTTTTACCTATAAATAGACCCCTTGGGGCTAGTTATAGGGGGTTGAAAAATATAATTACTAACTTTCTCTCTCTAGCTCTCACTTCTCTCTAGAATTAATACTCTATCAGTTGTATAACACATCTCCAATTAATACTTTCAGTGCCTCTTTTTATCTATTAAACTTCAGGCACACTTTTTTTGGGGATAAGGGTCAAATTGGACACTGGTTAAATGATAATCTCATATTCGACATTATGGTTTCAATTGGACCAAATTGAACACTATGGTTTCATGTGTATCTCATATTGGACACTAAAGTTTTAAATGGAACAAATTTAACGTTTTTTATCATTTTGTAAATTCGCCAAAGATTTTTTACATTTGAAAGCAATAAATATCCCCTTTTCCCTTGGTTTTATGTACCTAAAATATATAAAAATAACTTAATCCGTGTTTTTAGATTTAGAATATAATTAGATGTTCCAATTAAGAAAACCTATTACAATGAAATTGAATTCCTTAGTATTGTTAAATCAATTTAACAAATCAAATTTCCCAAAGTTTCATAAAATCATATGAATGAAGTCCTAAATATATTTTAAATTGTTAAATATAAGATATTATTAATTCAAATCAAATTATATATTCTAAAAACCTCAAATTAAATATTCCAAAATTACATGCATAAATTAAATTAGTTTATTTTCATCAAAAATGAAATGAATAATAAGACTAATGATTTTTATTAAAGGAAGAAGAGAATCATAAGTGAGTGTCCAAAAACTATGAATTATGAAACTTTAGTGTCGAATATGAGATACACATATAATCCTAGTGTCCAATTTGGTCCATTTGAAACCTTAGTCGAATACAGGCCCGTGCCTTATGTTAGGCTGGAGAGGCCCAAGCCTCAGGGCCCCAAAAAATTGAAAAAATTAGGGGCCCACAATTTTGTAAGCATTACTATTATTATACCTATGTATTTTCCAAGTCCGTCGCCATTTGGGGTGGTTCCCAGTGGAGTTTTTTTATGAAAATTTTTTAGCATCTTTTTCATTAAGTCTAACTTACTCATACCAAATTTCAGTAAAAATGTAATCGGGAAGGCAGTCAAATGAATTTTTGAAGATAACTGCACAGTTAAACAGCGCAGTATATTTCAGAAAATCATTTGACTGCACTATTGGTTGAATTTTTAGCTGAACTTCGGTATAGACAAACTAGACTTAATGAAAAAGATGCTTAAAACAATTCATCAAAAAATTACACTAGGAACCACCCCGAATGGCGACGGTCGGACAGAACCTCTTATATAAGGGGTGTTTTGCACTTTTTAAGTTAGTTCGAGGGCTGATTTGTAGAGAAAATTAATAATATATATTGTTGAGGATTCCACTAAATTATGTATCTAAAATTGTTCGACGGGTTTTACTTAAGTAATTTTTTTTAATACATTCAATGTCGTTTTGTGATAATGGAAGACTTTTGTTGAAAAATTGCATTTTTGTGATATTTATTCATTCAATTTTAGTGAATTTATATGATAAACAAACACTATGTATAGGGCCCATTTTATGAAGCTCGACTCAGGCCTGAGTTTAGGTAGGACCGACACTGGTCGAATATGAGATTTTCATATAACCATAGTGTCCAATTTGAGTCTTATCCCTTTTTTTGGTAAGTTAAATATAATATCAAAATATTACATATTTTTTCAGCTCAACAAGAAAACTACCCTTAAAGGAGAAAGGGACTAATATGATTTAATACCATTATCAAGTCATAATATCACCAGCAAGCCAAATCAATAATATCAAGTCAAATTGCAATCATTAGTTAGAAATGTCACCCTAACAACAAGATAAATGCTATCTATATGAATATTTTGTTTGCATGTTGAGAAATACAGTAATAGGAAAAAATGTCAACTCAACTAGTAATAGAAATGTCATATTGGTTGTCAATGTAAAAAAATGTCATCTCGATTGTAACACTTGAATTTACTTGAATTCTTGAATAGAAAATTGAAAAAATGCCTATGCGACTAGAAGAAACAATGTATCTAAGTGGCCAACGTACATAAATTGTAACCCCGAGGTTTTCACCGTAGCACGTGAACTAATTAGAACATGTATGAGAATATGAAGCAAAATCACATAAATGTTATCCTCAAATGTGAGCAAGTACATACTATCCTCGTTCTCTAATTTTTGCAACAATGTATCTAATTCATGTTTGTCAATGCACAATTTTGAATATAATTAGTTATATTTAATTATGCGTTAGTAAACATTATAAAAAGTTGATATTTTGGAAATTCACATTGATAGGAATTCAATAACATTTTATACGTAATAATTTGATTATGTATATTAGTAGAAAATCGTGATCAAAGTAAGGTTTGTGAATAGTGCAAAAATCACAATGTTGCAAGAATTAAAGAAGGAAGGAAGTATATAATAATAAAAAACCGACACAATTATAGTAAAAATATTGAACTCAAAGAATGTGCCCTAGCATCCTCACCATACCAAAGAAACATATTGTTTAAATGATTAATTTAGACATTTTGGTTTTTCAGTATGGTGAGGATGCTAGAGAAACATTTGATTTCAAGAGTACAAATCTCATAACGGACAAACAAACATCTGTGAATTAGAATTATAACAAAATTCAAGACTTCGACATGCTTTCAGTGTGGGAATAAGCGGCTAGGCGCTATACTAGACTTTGGCCTCACCCCATAGGAAGGCTTCTTAAGTCGCTTGCTGTTCTCTTCACCTGATCTAAATGCGGGGCCGGTCTTGTCCAGTTTTGGGCCTATGGGCGATGTACTATTTTGGCCTTATTTTCAAGACAAACAGTAAATTATATTTACTTAAAGTAAAAATTACGGAGTATAATAAAATTAGGAGAAATTACTTTTAATACGACTACAAACATTTATATATTCCAAACTAAGACCATCATGTTTTTATTCTCTAAATAGAAGTAATTAATGTCATGTTTTTACACATGATAGTATTTTCCGAACATGACAGTAATTACTCATATTCAGAAAATAAACATATGACAGTCCTATTTTGAAATTCTAAAAAAATTACTCCTATTTTTTAAAGGTTATAACATAAAGATGAAATTCACCTTCATATTATTTGAATTGCATATCTGACAAAAGCAACAACACATGTATCACAAAAGAACATTGTGAAGTAAAATCATAAATAATTGCTTTATAATCAATCCTTTCCCATATCACATGTGCAATGTTTATAATTGTTAATCCATTAAGTTTTTTGAGGCATAATAGATAACTGGGATGATGTTTGAGAATTGGGAGGCATCGGCAGCCCAAAGACAATAATATAAATTGGTAATTTTATAATTAAAAGAATAAAAAATCTTAAAGGCTAAAAAGATGTGAAGAGACGTGCTTTTATTGATTCAACAAAAAATGTGTTGACTTTTTACTTATGTTTTAAAATTCTCAAATTGTCAACAAAAATTACACATTAGGCCTAATTAACTAATTGAAATTATAAATAAAAAAGAAGCCTACTCATATTACATATAAAAAAAACTTGGGCCTAATTTTCGTTCTACTTTTTTTTTGGGCCTAGGGCGGTCGCCCCTGCTGCCCTCCCCCTAGGAACAGCCATGTCTAAATGTTTCTGATCTGAATCTTTTAAGTTCTAATCTGATCTGATCTGAATTTTTCGGATCAGATCTGAGCTGATCTGAATATTTCTGATCTGATCTGATCTGAATCTTTCTGATCTGGTCTGATCTGATCTGAATCTTTCTGATCTGATCTAAATCCTTCTGATATGATCTGAATCTTTCTGATCTGATTTGATTTGAATATTTCTATAATTATAATTATAATTATTATAATTATAATAGTAATTATAAATACAATTTAAATATAATTATAATTATAATCTTAACTGTAAAATAATTATAATTAGAATAAAAATTATAACTAAAATTAAAATTAAAATTATACTACGGTATAATTAAACCTATTACACTAATTATAATTATAGCTATAATTATGACTGTAATTACATTTTTACTTATAATTATAATTATAATTATAATTATAATTAATTATAATTATAATTATAATTATAATTATAATTATAATTATAATTATAATTATAATTATAATTATAATTATAATTATAATTATAATTATTATCATAATAATTGTAATTACGTTATAATTATAATTATAATTATAATCATAATTATAATTATATTTATAATCATGATTACAATCATATTTATAATCAAATTTATAATTACACTTATAATTACATTTATAATTATAATTATAGTTATAATTGATGGAGTTTAATCCAACTACAAGAGCTAAATATACGTAAAGTATAGAAACAATATCGAAATAATTTGGCTGCGTAAGGCAGTATTACTCTTATTCCGGAAATCCAATTCTCGATCCCTTGGCAGGGTGTTTACATAAAGTATTTATAGAGATTAAGAAGTTGAATTATGGGAGGAATCTAATACAATAAATGCTTAATTAATGAACTATATTCTTGCTCGAAATAGAACCCCCTTTATGCTTCATTCTCACGCAATAATCATCTCTTAGTTCCGGTCGAGTCCTGCATGTTACCAAATATCTATTATCGAATGATAGCTTGCCACGTAGGCCTTAGGAATATCCCGGCCTCACTAGAACTCCACCCAGGCTCGAGGTCTGCTGTCCAGCCCGGCCTGGCTGTGGGTTCCTATCGTGGGCCTGATTCCTAATGGGCCAAGCGGCTTATTTAATATAAATCCCGTTTATGGGCTAATCCTGTTAATTAGGCTAATCCCGTTGTGGGTTGATCCCGTTTATGGGCTAATCCTGTTAATTAGGCTAATCCCGTTGAGGGTTGATCCCGTTTATGGGTTGGGTTACGTAATTGGGCCATGGCTGGAATCCATGGTACCATCACGAGCCCCCCCCACTCCTCAAAATTAGCAAGTGTAAGGAATAAATGTACTTAGATTTTGATGATGCTAGGTCATTTAGTATTTTAGACTACCCATTTTAGAAATCTTGTATTAAAATTTTCTTTGTAAGTATTAGCATAGTCTACTGGTCAGAGACCCTCTTGGCTTTCTCATCAGAGTTGCTACCAGAGCTGCTCCTCAGAGAAGCATCAGAGTTGCTACCAGAGCTGCTCCTCAGAGAAGCATCAGAGTTCGACTCCAGAGCTGCCATCAGAGCTAGTCATCAGGGTACTATGAGAGAACCTCATCAGACTTGCTGCTACTTAGAAGATTTCAGTGCTACTCTCAACGGCTGTGGAACTAACGGGAAATACCCTAACGGCTAGAAGACTTTCCATGTGAAGTAAAAGGAAAGCATTTAATGCTCATTTAATGAGACTGATACGCTGTGGAGTAATTGCAGATGATTGACCGAGATTTCTGGAGAATATTATACAAAAATAGCAAGCTACCAAATTTTGTGGGTCCAACCGGTCAACTCCACAGTACGTGCAGTTAATGTAGTTGTCTCCTCCTCCAACGGGAAGACAACCCTAGTATAAAAGATACTACTCGAAGAACAACCAGACAACTTTGCTACAACTTTTGCTCTAACTTCAACATTCACAAAAGCTTTCTTGAGATTCAAATTCCATCCTCATCAACAAGAGAAGCCTACGTTGGAGAGATTATAAAATCACATATTCTTCTACTCCAACAAGAGCAAAGTTCTACCTCTGTTCTTCAACAACTTCAAGCACCTCATTACAAATCTGTTGTAACAAAGCAAGTTGGAGAAAAACTCTGTTTTTCTACATAACATCTTCTGCAAAGAAGGACGTCTCAAACTAGCTGGAGTAGTGAAGTGGGAATACTTCAAGAGACTCAGTGAAACGAGACCAGTCATCAGGAAGCCAGGAAGAGCATCCCGGGTGACAACTAGACTTGAAGAAGACGTGGAGTGCTTCTTAAGTTCTAGGGACTAAGGCGTTGTAATTGTTAACTTACAAGCTTAGTGGAACAGTGGACTAGAGGAACACGTTGTTCCTTGAACCACTATAAAAACCCCGGTGTCATTTACTTTACGCACTTAATTTCTGCACTTAAGACCATAACTGCTTAACTCCGAAGAACTTGGACTCTGTGTTCAGCAGATCCTGTTCTAAGAGTTATCAGAAAGGCATTTGCCTTAGTGTTTCCCTGAGGCTACCCGGTCAGAACTCTCATCCGCTGCCAAGTCCAGTTCTAATATCAGAACTCGACCCTCTCTGTCACCAGACTCAGGCCATCTCTGATAAGTCATCTCTGACTTAGAAGAAAGTCTGAAAAATCGGAAGATTCTATTCACCCCCCCTCTAGACTGTTCCCTACTTAAACGGGACCAACAACAAGGCTGAATTTTGGAGGAGTAAAATTGGAGCGGTTCTTGGACTTTGAATTTCGAATCTTTCAAAGGTGGCTATAGCTCTGCCTAGTAATTATTGCGCCGAAGTAGGCCGACAGTCCGGGATCAATTTTCAATCAGCTTTTTCTCTCTTTCAAGGTACTCAATTGTTTTACCTCGACTTCCTAAGCGGTTTTCCGTTTTCAAAACCCTAACACTTTGGGTCTTTTAAATACTGACTTCCATTGCTAATAAAACCTTTCAAACAATTCTTCTCGCATCAGCGCCTTCATCCTCCCTCCGAGGAACCCTAGGTCTTTGGAAAGTCTTCCTTATCTCCTCCCTTTTCCCAGGTCATTTCTTATGTCTTCCTCAAGCTCTATTCCCGTTCGTCAGGTTTTTCCGGATAGCGGAACTGTTTCTGTTTGTCCCAAAATCCCTGTTGATGCCGACGGGCTGGAAACCCACGTTTTCCTTTATTGCAAACATGCCCGGAAAATTTCGGCTGTGGCGCTTTCTGATGCGGATTTTAATGAAGCTGTGGCCCTCGCGGGTCCAAGCGTAATCTGTTCTCGCCCTCTACCGGGTCAAAACATGGTTGAACCCCCTTCTCCCCTTCATTTTGGCATCCATACCGCTAGCCTTCAAGTAGGTCTCAGGTTTCCCCTGCATGGTGCTTTTCTTGGCGTTCTGGCTTACTATGGGGTAATTTCGGGCCAATTCTCCCCCACTACTCACATGTTTATTGCTGGGTTTATTGCTCGGTGCATGAGTTTAAAATTTCATGCCAACATTGACCTCTTCCTTCATTTCTTTCACTCTATGAGGCATGGTGGTTCTGAATCTCCGGGCTATCTGTCCATTTCTCAGCGGGCTGGCCACCGCCTATTTGAGGCCAAATCCTACCCTGATTCTTTCAAGGGATGGAGGCATAGATGGGTTTGGGTCACCCCTGCGGACGGCGAACTTCAATTCCCGAACAAATGGGGTGAATTAATTCGGAAGTGGTCGATGCCATTTTTGGGGGAAGGTAATGTCAGGGCCGCTGAAATGATTGCGGATGGAGCACCATTTTTGATGGGGCATTATGTAGGTGAGGACAAGATCGTGATTCTTACCTATCAATCAGGTCAAATCGCACCTGATTCGGTTTTGTTGATTCTTTTTTTTCCTTTGTCTGTAAACCCTGGTTTCTGATAATATTGTCTGAACTCAATGCAACGGGTGACAAGATGCCTTCACGATTGGAACGTCTTGCTGCTAAAGCCAAAACCACACCTAGAACCCCGGTGCCTGTTAGGAAGATTCCTACTCGAGGGGCTGTCAATGCTGCTGCAGAGAACTTGGGGGAGTCTTCCCTCGGAGATGGTACTGCGTCAATGCCCATGCCAGCTGTTGACCCTCAGTCTTTGAAGAAAAAGGCTGGGAAGAGGCAGGCACAGCGATCCATCTCCAGGCCCCAAAAGAAGGTGAGAGCTGTTCTGAAGTCTTCTGAGGAGGTGATTGACTTAGATTCCGATTCAGATGCTCAGTCTCACGATGGTGGCAATCAGGGGAAAGCCCCGACACCAATTCACCATGTCCGGTTGTCCATGAAAGCAAACTCTGCCTCTATCTTTAATCGCACTGTGAATCCTATTTCCTTGGGTATGGCGATTACGCCTCCCATTGATGCTGAGGAAATGAATGGGATGTCTCCTTTGGCCACAATGCGTCAGGTGACGTGCACTTTGTCGTGTGTGCACTCAAAATAAATTCAATACTAGCACTTATACGTAGTATATCGTAGTAGAGTTCGTATCCACAGGGAAAGGAATAATTCTCTTTTTATGAACTAGTTGTTGGGTGTGTTTCGGAAAATAAAGAAAATTAATTAAAATAAATTAATTAATAAAATGACCAGAGAAAAACAAGAAAGGAGATGAAGCAGAATGAGTCAAAGCTCGTGCTACGCACGATGTCCTTAAAACGTATTTGTTGCCTCCCACGGTGCTAGGAGCGTTGCAACAATAGTTTCCCAGGATACAATGACAACGAACTAGTGTTTGAGCACTCAAACAAAAGTTCCAGCGAACGAGAACAAGTCTGAACACTCAAGAAATTTTCAGAATGCTGGCAGTGTGTTTTTAGAGCTAAAACGTGTATGGAGTGCAAGAATGCGTGTAAGAACGTGTGTTGTTGCAAATCACCTGCCAGCCATTATATAGGAGGATTTGTTGTGTGAAAATAGTGAATTAATGGACCTGAACGTTGGACATCAATGACCAGTCCGTTGGGCATTGAATCGTCCATGAACTGTCCATTTAACGCTGCATGAAAAGATATAAACGTTGGGCATTAATTGTTGTAACGTTTCAGAAGCGCGACAGAAGACCTCCATCAGAACACCCTGGGAGGGGTTCTGATCGGAGGCCAATCAGAAGACCCCAACTCTGATCCGCGGCCATCAGAGTACCCCCAACTCTGATGGTCGGCCATCGGAATACCCCATGAGGGGTTCTGCCATCAGAACACCAACGAGGTGTTCTGATCCGTAGGCTTCTGTCCGAGCACTTCTGCCGCTGGGAAAAAATTAAACGTTTCGGGAAGAAAACAAAAATTAATCGTAGGTCGCCCGCGCACGCAAGTCGCGGTTTTTCTTCTCCGAATTCGGGATTTGATTTGCACCCCCCCCCCCCCTGCGCGCGTGGAGAGAGCCTTTACCCTTAAGAATCTTAACTCCTTAAGGGGAGAGTCCCTTTATAAAGGGTTGCAAATCCCTTGGGTTTTCCGGTGTGGGAAATTAACACTAGAAACCCATCCTTTTTCATAGTTTTTCCATTCTAACGGGTAAACTTCGAAAAGCGATTTCTCATTCACCCGTTATCCGTTTTGAGCGTACCATATATCGAATTGTAGCCCTTAACAAGGACAATCCGAAACCACTTTGACCCGACCCAAATCGGAAGTGGACCCCACTCAAAAAATTGCCCCAAAATAGCCATTTAATGCAATTTTTCACACATTTTTCCAACAATCCCCCACATGAATGAAAATTGATTTTCGAGACTTAAAAAAAAGACACGAAGATAGGAGGACACGTTGTGTTCACCGGATGATCCTTGTATACGGAGAGGTAGGTTTAATCCTTTGAACCTTCCGCTGTAAAGACACGTTTGTTTATTGGCTGTCTAGTAGACTCGATGTCTTTGAACTATACTGCCGTCGTGTAAACATTGACTTATCTTTACACAAGAACCTTCCAACTTTATTCCGTTCTCATGGGTGTGCCCGTTTTGGCCATGGGTCACCGTCCTGGTTCTGCAACTAAAGAACTGAGCCATTACAGTTCTCCTTTGAAGCGGCCCTCTTCTCTCTCACATAGGTGATTCTTTCACGAGTATCCCGCATACTCTTCCAATGTTATCGAGTAGATCAACATTTTAGAATCATTAAAGCAAACGTTTTTGCTAACCTCGTGCGGGAGTCACTGTTTCAACGAGGAGTGGGTAGGAGTCCGGGACCCCCACAGTGACCATCCTTCGCTCTATAATTTAGTTGTCCCACTTGAACCTAGGACCAACTAGGTTGGGTATCCACTATAGAACTTTCCAATTCACGGGCTTTAATCCCATTCCTCGTGACAACTTCTCCAACAATTCTCTATCCAATGCCTTGGTTAGCGGATCCGCTATGTTATCCTTTGACTTCACGTAGTCAACAGTGATAACACCCGTTGTGAGAAGTTGTTTAATGGTATTATGTCTACGACGAACGTGTCTAGACTTACCATTATAGAGATTGCTCTGTGCCCTTCCAATTGCCGCTTGACAATCGCAATGTATGCATATTGGAGGGACAGGCTTCTCCCAACTTGGAATATCCTCGAGAAAATGGCGTAGCCATTCAGCCTCTTCAGTGCACTTATCCAAGGCTATTAGCTCAGATTCCATCGTGGATCTAGCTATTAACGTTTGTTTCGAGGATTTCCACGACACGGCTGCACCTCCCAAAGTGAAAACGTATCCACTTGTGGACTTTGAGTCCTTAATGTCAGATATCCAACTAGCGTCACTATACCCTTCAAGTACAGCTGGATATCGTCCATAGTGCAGTCCAAGGTTTTGGGTTTTCCGTAAATACCTCAAAACCCTTACAATTGCCTTCCAGTGTTCATCACCGGGGTTGCTAGTATATCTACTAAGCTTACTAACCACAAAGGCAATATCAGGTCTGGTACAACTCATTAGATACATTAAACTGCCAATAATCCTAGCGTATTCTACTTGAGAAATACACTCTCCACGATTTTTGGTCAGGTGTACGTTTTTATCTAATGGCGTCCTTGCCTCTTGATAATCATCCTTATTAAATTTATTAAGGATTTTATCAACGTAATGGGATTGGCTTAGCGTCAGGCCGTCAGGTCCTCTAATTATTTTAATCCCAAGGATTAAATCGGCCAGCCCCATATCCTTCATGTCGAATTTAGAACTTAACATGCTTTTGGTAGAATTAATCATAAGATTATTGCTACCCACGATGAGTATATCATCCACGTATAAACATAAAATGACATAGCCGTCTACCGTGCTTTTCACATAGACGCATTTGTCACTTTCGTTTATTTTAAACCCATTAATTAACATTGCATGATCGAACTTTTCGTGCCACTGTTTAGGGGCTTGTTTCAATCCGTACAATGATTTAATTAATCTACAAACCTTCTTTTCTTGGCCTGGAACACGAAAACCCTCAGGTTGTTCCATATAGATTTCTTCGTCTATATCGCCATTTAGAAAAGCGGTTTTTACGTCCATTTGATGAACTTCCAAATTCCGCAAAGCGGCAATTGCTAGTATCATCCTAATGGAATTTATTCTCGTCACAGGAGAATATGTGTCAAAGTAATCGTGGCCCTCGCGTTGCTTGTGTCCCTTGATTACAAGTCTGGCCTTATACTTGTCAATGGAACCGTCCGGTTTCATTTTACGTTTAAAAATCCACTTGGATCCCAAAGGTTTACATCCCGGAGGGAGATCAACCAATTCCCATGTGTGATTTTTTAGGATAGAATCCACCTCACTTTTGATGGCTTCTTTCCACATTGGTCCTTCGGTAGACGTTACGGCTTCCGTATAAGTCCGTGGCTCATTTTCTACCAAACATGTTAGAAAATCCGGTTCATTTTCTACCATACAAGTTAGAATATTCGAATCGAATTCTACCAAGTATGTGAGAAAATCCGGTCCGAAGGATTTTTCAACTCTAGCACGTTTGCTACGTCGGGGTTCGGCTTCTTCACCGGATCCCTTGCTAGTATTTTCCATAGCTACGTCAAACGTTCGTTTTGACGTGCTAGGTCCATCGTTGGACTTGCATGGAAATACGTCTTCAAAGAATGATGCATTCCTTGACTCAATTATTGTGTTTTTATGTACATCCGGATTATTCGAATCGTACACTAAAAACCGATAAGCACTACTATTTTGTGCATATCCAATAAAAATACAATCCACCGTTTTTGGACCTATTTTTATTTTCTTAGGTGTTGGTACAAGCACCTTAGCAAGACACCCCCACACTTTTAAATATTGATAGGAAGGCCGTCTGCCTTTCCACAACTCGTACGGAGTTTTATCATATTTTTTCCGGGGAACCTTATTTAAAAGGTAATTGCTTGTCAAGATTGCTTCGCCCCACATATTTTGTGGCAAGCCCGAACTTACTAGCATCGCATTCATCATATCTTTCAATGTGCGATTCTTTCGTTCGGCAACACCGTTTGATTGAGGTGAATAGGGTGCGGTACGTTCGTGTACTATACCCACGCTCGCGCAAAAGTCACCAATTGGTGCTTCATACTCACCACCTCGATCACTCCTAACCGTTTTAATCCGTCGATTAAGTTGGTTTTCCACTTCATTCTTATAAAGAATGAATTTATCGATTGCTTCGTGTTTATTTTTCAACAAATAAACATAGCTATAGCGAGTGCTATCATCGATAAAAGTAATAAAATATTTATTACCGCCACGTGTTTGTATTGATTTAAAATCACAAACGTCACTATGAATTAATTCTAGTGGTTCCGTTTTTCTTTCAACCGATTTGAAAGACGTTTTCGTTAGTTTTGCCTCAACACAAATATCACATTTGTGCTTCACATCAATTGTGAATTTAGGAATGTGTTCCATGTTAATTAATCTACGTATAGAATTAAATTAACATGTCCTAGTCTACCATGCCACACATTGGAAGACTCAAGCAAGTAAGCAGAAGGGATTTTATTATTATTAATAATAATAGTCGCTACATTGAGCTTAAACAGCCCGTCACATGCATACCCTTTGCCCACATACATTCCCGACTTGGACAAAACTAATTTGTCTGACTCAAAAACCATGCGGAAGCCATGTTTGTTCAAAAACGAACCGGAAATCAGGTTTTTGCGTATTTCCGGAACGAACAAAACTTGGTTTAGAGTCAGCTCTTTGCCCGAAGTCATCTTCAGGACCACCTTGCCCACGCCTTCAACCGCAGAATGAGCCGAGTTTCCCATCCACACTTTCTCACCATTTGATGGCTCAAAAGTAGTGAATAACTCCCGGTTTGAGCAAATATGCCGGGTAGCACCGGTGTCCACAAACCACTCCTTGGAATTGGATCAGACGAGGTTGACTTCCGTCACCACGGCCGCTAGGATGATGTCTTCATCCTTTTGCCCACCTTGCACCAAGTTGACGTGAGAATCTTTCTTCCTCTTTGGTGCCTTGCAATCCGAGGACTTGTGTCCATTTTTATTGCAATTGAAGCATTTTCCATTGAACTTTGTCTTGGAAACGCCTCCCTTGGGACCGAGCTTGCTCTTCCCATTATTTTTGGTTTTGGAGCCTTTTGCATGCTCCACCACGTTTGCCTTGGCGCCATGAACGATTGGGAGTTTCCCATCATTCTTCCGGTTATCCTCTTCAATCCGCAGACGGAGGATCAATTGCTCCAAGTTCATTTCCTTTCGCTTATGCTTAAGGTAGTTCTTGAAATCCTTCCAAGCCGGCGGCAATAAATGAATAATTGACGCCACTTGGAATGACTCACTAACTGTCATTCCTTCATCTCGAATTTCGTTGAAGATCATTTGCATCTCCTCAACTTGACTCAAGACCGTCTTCGAATCCACCATTTTAAAATCAAGGAATCGACCAACAACAAATTTCTTTGCGCCGGCATCCTCGCTTTTATATTTGTGGTCCAAAGCATTCCATAGCTCCTTAGCCGTAGCTAATTTGCTATAAACGTCGTACAAAGCATCGTGCAGCCCGTTCAACACATAGTTTCGGCAAAGGAAGTCAGAATGCTTCCAAGCCTCAACCGCGTTGAGAGATTGCACATCTACCTCACTCCCGGTTACAACCGGCGCGTCCTCGGTCAAGAACCTCACAAGACCGAGAGTAGTAAGATAGAATAGCATCTTTTGCTGCCACCTCTTGAAGTTTAACCCATTGAATTTCTCGGGTTTCTCCACAGAGTTGCTTGGCACGGTCACCATAGGGATAGCCCTTTGGTTGGCCAAAGCAGATGCACCGCGTTGTGAACTATTGTTCACCGGTGCTCCGCTTTCAGAGTGATTGTCGTTCAGAACATTCTGCCCAACACCAATCTCGTTTTCTTGAGAAGTCATTTTCGTTTTCTTAACGTTTTTCCGAAAACACAAAAAATAAGTTCGTTCACCAAAGTGACAAACCACAGGTTTAAGATTGTATACCGCAGTATAGCAATCATCAAATACGTTTTAAGATTGTATCCGTATGATACAAGCTTAACAAAACAAATACGTTTTAAGATTGTTGGGTGTGTTTCGGAAAATAAAGAAAATTAATTAAAATAAATTAATTAATAAAATGACCAGAGAAAAACAAGAAAGGAGATGAAGCAGAATTAGTCAAAGCTCGTGCTACGCACGATGTCCTTAAAACGTATTTGTTGCCTCCCACGGTGCTAGGAGCGTTGCAACAATAGTTTCCCAGGATACGATGACAACGAACTAGTGTTTGAGCACTCAAACAAAAGTTCCAGCGAACGAGAACAAGTCTGAACACTCAGGAAATTTTCAGAATGCTGGCAGTGTGTTTTTAGAGCTAAAACGTGTATGGAGTGCAAGAATGCGTGTAAGAACGTGTGTTGTTGCAAACCACCTGCCAGCCATTATATAGGAGGATTTGTTGTGTGAAAATAGTGAATTAATGGACCTGAACGTTGGACATCAATGACCAGTCCGTTGGGCATTGAATCGTCCATGAACTGTCCATTTAACGCTGCATGAAAAGATATAAACGTTGGGCATTAATTGTTGTAACGTTTCAGAAGCGCGACAGAAGACCTCCATCAGAACACCCTGGGAGGGGTTCTGATCGGAGGCCAATCAGAAGACCCCAACTCTGATCCGCGGCCATCAGAGTACCCCCAACTCTGATGGCCGGCCATCGGAATACCCCATGAGGGGTTCTGCTATCAGAACACCAACGAGGTGTTCTGATCCGTAGGCTTCTGTCCGAGCACTTCTGCCGCTGGGAAAAAATTAAACGTTTCGGGAAGAAAACAAAAATTAATCGTAGGTCGCCCGCGCACGCAAGTCGCGGTTTTTCTTCTCCGAATTCGGGATTTGATTTGCACCCCCCCCCCCCCCCCCCGCGCGCGTGGAGAGAGCCTTTACCCTTAAGAATCTTAACTCCTTAAGGGGAGAGTCCCTTTATAAAGGGTTGCAAATCCCTTGGGTTTTCCGGTGTGGGAAATTAACACTAGAAACCCATCCTTTTTCCCAGTTTTTCCATTCTAACGGGTAAACTTCGAAAAGCGATTTCTCATTCACCCGTTATCCGTTTTGAGCGTACCATATATTGAATTGTAGCCCTTAACAAGAACAATCCGAAACCACTTTGACCCGACCCAAATCGGAAGTGGACCCCACTCAAAAAATTGCCCCAAAATAGCCATTTAATGCAATTTTTCACACATTTTTCCAACACTAGTAAATAAAAGGGGGGTTTTGATTGAGTGATTTGATTAAAATTAAAACACGAAGATGAACGAGTTATATGGGTTTTAATTCAAAGATAAAAAGGGACTTGGCATTGCTACTTTCCACTTGTTGATATATTTTAGTCGATCATTGTTATATCTATAACTTATCTCCTCTCGAATACTCAATCGAGGAGTATATCCAATTCATCGAGGATAGTTATTAACAACGACTGTTCATTAATAACCCTTACTATTAGTCAAGTATAGAACAACGCCATATATCGACTTGATAGTAGCATTTAATCTCTTAACTCCTTGATGAAATCAATTGAGATTGATAACCTCAACACAACGGTTTCGGTTTAACCAACAAAATTAATCCCTCTTAAGTTTATTAACCACGACCGTGCATTAATAAACCGAAGTTACTCACTTGTGAAACCATCAACGATTAACCATCAGTTCGTTGATCATTTCTAGTAATAATTAATATGTGAAACAAAACTAGTTGATCCTTTAAGTAATGCTCAAAATATTAATATGAAATATGAATAGGAATTAATTAATACTCAAGGAAGAATATTAAAGAAAATGAATCCTACTATAGTTAATATCAAGATGTTAACTAATTGTCATCTTAGTAACACTCCCCAATATTAACATAGAGGAAGGAATAGCTATTACTAAGACCAATGTCAAGATGTTAACTAATTGTCATCTTAGTAACACTCCCCAACATTGATATAGAAATAGTATTTAAAGGAAGAATTAATATTCAAGGAAAGAAGTTAAGAAAATAACTCACAACTTTAATAATCAACAAGCTTCAAGAGCAACGCCAAGAAATGGAAGTTTAGCTCCTCATTTGGAGACTAAACATACTATAAAATATAAAAGAAATACTATTCTAAACTGAGTTTAAGAGTATGGAAGAAGGAGTGCTTTTATTGTGAAGGAAAAGTGGTGTATTTATAGGTGTTTGGAGGTGGCAGGGTTGTGTACCCGATCGGGTATATAGGGTACCCGATCGGGTATTTTAGGCAGTTTTCCGGAAAATCACTTTTCTAGACATACCCGGTCGGGTATGTAGGCATACCCGGTCGGGTATGAGCCAAAAAGTCAAAATCCTGCACGTTCTTTTGTCTCTCCAGATTCTGATTTTGACACCCGAATCAACTCAATACCCGATCGGGTATTGCCTATACCCGACCGGGTATATGAAATATTTTTTCAATCTTCTTTTTATCTTGTCCCCTTGCACTTTCCTTGATCTTTTGGGGTCCAAACTTGATCCTTTATGATCTTGACCTGTTTTAAGCTCAGAATAATTCTAATCTAAACAAATTACATCTATCTAAGAAAATTAACTAATTACACCAAAAGTGTGTAATTTTCCAAACAACAACAAATAAAACTAGTTAAAATAGAAATAATACATAATAAAAATACAACTCTATCATCAGGGCATTCGCGATGTCACCGAGGTACCTTCCTAATTTTACTTTTGCCCCCTGTATTATGGGTTTTTTGACTCATGGGAATGGCTATTCTTTTAGGCCCTTATCCTGACCTCTTCGGGCTTTCGCCGCCTTGAGGAGGGTCTTGACGACTCTCAGGCCCTGATATTAGGTTTGAAAGAGAAGGTAGCCGAACTGGAGCGGAAGCTAGGCGCGTCAATGCAGAGGGGGGATGCTTTGCAGAAGAGGCTGGACAGCGTGGAGGCTGCGCATCGAGTCGTAGAGGAGGAACTGAGGCAGAAAGCCTTAGAGGCAGTGCACGTTTACAAAGACAGCGCCACCTTCCAATCTGAGGTGGAGCGGCTGACCCAGGGGCGCAGGGCTTAGATTGCTGATGAATGGCTTCGGTCACGTGATGGTGAGTCCAGGTTAGACGAAGAAGGGGCTCTATGTTTTAGCATTGGTCAGTACGGGATGCAGAAATCCCTGTACGAACTCTTGCAAAGAAGGGATCCTGCATTCTTTGCCCAAGCCGGGGGGTTACCTGAATTGATGAAGGACCCTGAAGCCCCCCAGGAGACCCCAGACGCCGTAGTCGAGAGCCCTGCCCTAGTTGCTCCTGAAATTACTCCCTCTGAGTCTGGTAATTGATTTCCCTTTTGAAACATTCTAACAAAACATCTCATTCCAAGCCTGCGAGCTTGCTGTGTTTTCCACCCTCGGGGTGGCTTGTAAACAGACATCTTACTTTTCTGCACTTAATTTCCTGCGTATATATGATGCAACTGCCTTTTGCTTTATTCTGCCTGTTTTGGAGCCAGTTATTTGTTCTGCCTGACCCCTTTTTAGGCACAATCTAAGTTGCCCAGCCCTGATTTTGGGGTTGGCCTCGGTCTCTGCTGATCCTTCTGGGAAGTCGGCCTTTATCCCTGTGATTGCATGATTTGGGAGCCCTGGGACAACCTCGAGGTATGACTTGGGTCTATGTTCTCAAGTTTATTTCTTATCACTTTTGTCCTTATAGTTTTGGCCTTGATTTCCCGGTCAAGGTTGCTTTCCATAGGTTCTTAATTTCTGAACCAGTTTGGAGAGCTTTACCAATTCGAAACCCTAGGCTCTTATTGTTTGAACCAGAACAGGGTGGGTTTTATTCGCTTAGGTAACTTAGACCTTAGTGATATACCTCTTTAATTGGCGAGGCCTGGTGGCCTCTCCGGCGCAAAGTTAATTCCTTTAGTTCATCCTTTAGCCTTTGTAAATCAGTTTTGGCCTTGAAAAAGGCCATCTTTTCCTGTTTGAGGAAATTCGATTTTGTTTATAAGGCTATTTGACCTTGAAAAAGGTCGTTTATTCCCGCTCTCGTCTTATGATAAGACTAAGTTGAGCTTCTAGAATTTGGATGAGTCTGGAATTTTGACTTTGACTTTTGCGAGTACCAAAATTAGGCGTAGCCTTAGTTTTTTTTTTTTTGGCGGTTAAAAAACCTTCACAATTTTTATAAGGACATTTGTGAAAGAAAACAAACTTTATTGAATAAACTTTAAATCGGGATTACAAACCTACTGGTAGAATTTCATCAAGTGTTCCGAATTCCACACTGTTTCTATCAGCTTTCCTTTAGGAGTACACAACTTATAAGTCCCGGGCCCAATGATCCCTTTGATTTTGTAAGGCCCTTCCCAATTTTTTTGGCAAACTTTCCACCTTCCAAGCGTTTGCTTGCAGACCTCCTTCTTAGAACTAGGTCTCCGACCTGAAACGGTCTCGGTCTGACCCTCGCATCGTGGTATTCTTTGACTTGCCTTCTGTAGTTTTCAGCCCTGATGAACGCATTGTCCCTCCTTTCCTCAATCAGGTGTAGTTCTGCCCTAAGCATATCCTCGTTATTCTTAGGGTCATAATCCTCCACCCTTTTGCTTGGGACCAGTGTTTCTAACGGTGCTCGAGCTTCGAATCCATAAGTCAAGGCGAAAGGAGTTTCACCAGTAGCCTTTCTTGGGGTAGTCCGGTATGCCCAAAGTATGTTATTGAGTTCATTCACCCAAGTTGTTCCCATTGACTCCAACTTCCTTTTGAGGCCGTTAACAATAGTGTTGTTGGCATTTTCCACTTGTCCATTGCATTGGGGGTAAGCGACAGATGCCCTGCTGGCCTCAACTCCCCATTGTTCGCAAAAGTCTTTAAATGGCTCAGAGTCAAACTGCTTCCCATTGTCACCAGGGGCGGATCTAGCATTAACGTTCAGCCGGGGCCAAATTTTAATTAAACAGGGTATATTGCAAAAAATGCTAAAATATCGTAAAGTAATACTCCCTCCGTCCCCAAAACTTGGCCAAATTTCCTTTTTTTGCCGTTCCAAAATACTTCGCCATTTCTATTTAAAGTAAACTATATGTGGCTAAAATGATTTCTCTCTTCTCTGCACAAATTTCAACCACACAGTTTTTACTTTATTAATCTACGTGCAATTCAACTTTGACCAAGTTTTGTGGGACGGAGGGAGTATGTATTTAACTAAATTTATTTTCAGATATAAAATAGCATTTGTTGCAACAAAATGTCAAAGAAAAAATAAATATTACGGAGTACAAAAATAAGAAATTTTTTCAGTCAAATAGAAAAAACATCTCAAATCTACAACTATTTTTAGGGGTTGTCAAGCGTCTTGTGATCCGATGGCATCACTTTGATACTCCTAAGGAAGATTTTACAAATCACATTCCATTTCAAGGATGTTGGCCTTAACATAGAAAAATGCTATAATAGGTTATGAAACTTTGCGGGAAAAATATATTTGTAGGGATTTTCAAAGACTGATATTGTCAAATTAGATATAAACATGAATATGATTATATGAACATTGGAATTATATACTCTATGTAAAATAATTGAAATAATTTTCTCATACTAATTCCAATGAATTGAACAACTTAAATTTTGATGCTATTGAGATGGGTGTTGAGCTTATACAAATTGATGGACTCCCAATTGAAATAAAAAATGTTTGAAGGAAGCTTCCCTGTGGGAAAACGTGAGGGAAAAAATATTCGGGATATGAAATGAAGTTCTTAAAATTGCTCTACCCACTGAAAATACTCCGTTGGGAAAAAAAAAGTCTTGTTCCTCCTAGGTCTTGAACACTTGACGTGAAGCTCCAGAGGTAACACCAATTCCATCTCAGCCAAACATGTATTGTTCACTTTATGACGCTTTTTTTTTTAATTACATATTATCTAGACAACATTATATTTATAATATACTATGTATATAAATACAAAAAAATTATTTTTTTGAGCATGGGCCTAGGCCCTCCCTGGACCTATACCAGATCCGCCCCTAATTGTCAGTGATAATTTGCATGGGAACACCAAATCGGCAAAATATGTTTCTCCAGACGAACCTTTTGCATTGTTCCGTAGTGATGTTGGCCATTGGTTCAGCCTCAATCCACTTTGTGAAATAATCAATCGCCACTATTACGAACTTCCGACCTCCTGAGCCTGGCGGGAAGGGCCCGACAAGGTCTATTTCCCACCTGGAGAAGGGAATCGCAGTACTGATGGGATGATATAGTGTGGCAGGTCTGCCAGGGTTTGTTTGAAACTTCTGGCAGACCTCGCATCTTCGTGCAAAGTCGACGCAATCCCTTATCATTGTAGGCCAAAAATATCCTTGCAAGAGAGCTTTCCTACTTAGGGTAAACGCACCTTGATGGCAGGGGCGGATCCAGACAATCAAACCATTGGGGGCACAAATAAGTAAAAGTGAGAAAATTCTAATAATTATAAATTAACTTTAAAAGATGAAAAAAACAATGTTAGCATACTAGAAAATGATTTCATTTTATTACAGCTGCTCTCTACGAGTTTTCATTTTTTGAAAACGCTCCATCACAACTTTATTCGTAACCGTATAAAGTCAAATAATAAGTAAGTTTTAAGAATTAAAATCTGAAAAATCTAATTAACAAAATAGCAAATACTCCCTCCGTCCCTTAAAACATTGTCATATTTCCTTTATGGGACGTCCAAAAAAATTTGCCACTTTCCCTTTTAATCAATTATTTTGTGGGTTGTATAATTCATACACCGTATGCGGTATGACTTCATTATGCACTATAATTGAGGACAAAAATTGAGGACCGTACCATGGGTTGTATAATTCATACACCGTATGCGGTATGACTTCATTATGAAGTGTTGGACTTGCCCACTATAATTGTCTAATACTAGTATCCTACGTATATTAATGGGGTCACCCAGTATTTTCATTGGGGGCACATTCATCATTTCCTATATATATACCTAATACATACATATTTTAGCATTAAAAAGTGGGAGGTCATTGGGGGCATGTCCCCCCATTAACAACATGATGGATCCGCCCCTACTTGATGGGATGAGCAGGTCCCCTCGTGTAATTCCTTGATCACTTGCCGAGCCTGTTCTGGCCTTAGACATTTGAGTAGCACGCCATTGTAGCTTCTTTAGTAAAGCTTGCCATTTTCAATGACGTAGTTCGGAGCCCATCTCTTGATCATCTTCGCCTTCTCCTCGCTTGAAGGCAGTGTTCCAGCCTCCTTGTATTCCATCAATTCTTCAACCCAGGATTTTTGCCTTTGTTCGACAAGAAAGACCTCCAGGTCTTCAGGCGCATCTTTAGTTAACTTTGACAGAATGTCTGCCTCGTTGTTTTGGGCTCGGGGAATACATACCAGATCTGACCCCTCGAACTGTTTGATAAGTTCCAGGGCGTCCCTGTATTTCTGCATTCGTTCTTCTTTGGCTTCGTATTCCCCTCTAAGCTGTTTGATAACCAACTTAGAGTCGCCTTTAATCCTCTGTTTTTGTGCTTTGAAGTGGATTGCTATCCTGAGGCCTGACAGCAGGGCCTCGTACTCAGCTTAATTATTGGATAGGTTAAACTTGTATCTGAGGGCGTGATAAGTTTTGAAGCCTTCAGGCGTGATGAGGACCACCCCTCCTCCGCAACCTTTGGACCCCGATGACGATCCATCAGTCATCAGGGTCCACCAATCATCTTCTTTGTGTCTCTTTTCTTCAGCCAAGTCCGGGGCAGTACATTCAACCAAGAAGTCTGCCAAGGCCTGGCCTTTGATTGATGATCTAGGTTGGAAACTTACTTGATATTGGCTGATCAACAAGGACCATTTCACAATTCTAGCTGTTTTGGCTGTCCTGAACAATGTGCCAACTCCAAGGTCCGAGAGTACTTTGATTGGATGAGCTTGGAAGTAATGCGCCAGTTTCCTGGCCGCTGTGTAAACTGCAAGAGCGGTCTTTTCCAAGGCCGGATACCTGAGCTCAGCTCCATGAAGGACTTTGCTAATGTCATAAACCGGTTTTTGCACTGTTCCTTCCTCGCGCACCAAAATAGAGCTTATTGCACTTTGGGCTACTCCAAAATAGAGAGTGAGGGTCTCACCGGCCTCAGGCTTGCTGAGCAGCAGATCTGATTGTAGATACTTTTTGAGTTCCTCAAAGGCGGTTTGGCACTCCGGGGTCCACTAGAACCCATTGCTTTTTTTCAGGATTTGAAAAGATGGTAAAGATTTGTCCGCCAACCTGGATAAGAATCTCCCCAAGGCTACCAGCCTCCCGGTCAAAATCTGGACCTCTTTGACACTTTTGAAGGGTTTCCATGTCCAAGATAGCTTTTACCTTTTCCGGGTTAGGTTCAATACCTCTGTGTGTCACCATAAACCCCAGGAATTTTCCTCCCTGAACTACGAAAGTGCACTTTTTAGGATTGAGCCTTAGATTTACCTTTCTCATGATGCTGAAGACCTCCCTCAAATCATCTGCATAATCGTTCGCCTTCTGACTCTTTACAATCATGTCATCAACATATGCCTCCATGTTTCTTCCTAGAACTGATCTGAATACTTTGGAGACCATCCTTGTGTAGGTAGCTCCTGAGTTCCTTAAACCGAAGGCCACGACTAGGCAATAAAAACTTCCCTATGGTGTGATGAACGAGGTCTTCTCAGCGTCATCCGGGTGCATTGAGATCTGGTGGTACCCTCTGAATGCGTCCATGAATGAGAGGAGTTCGCATCCAGCGGTCTGATCTACCAACGGATCTATGCTTGGTAAAGGGAAAGGATCCATTGGGCAAGCTTTGTTTAAGTCAGTGTAATCCACGCACATTCTCCAGGTTGGTGGCTTTGGAGCCAAGACCACGTTGGCAAGCCACTCCGAATATTGGACTTCTCTAATGTGCTTTATGCCTAATAGCATTGCTACTTCCCCTTTAACAAATTCCTTTCTATCCAAAGACAAGTACCTGCGTTTTTGCTTGATAGGAGCAGCCTTTGGATCCACGTTCAGACGATGAACTGCTATTTTGGGGTCGAGCCCGGGCATATCCTCAGGTCCCCAGGCAAAGATCTCCTCGAATTCCATCAAAACTTGGACTATTCTTGCCTTCAGATCGGCCTGCAGCCCTGCACTGATTTTAATCCGACGTTCCGGCCGGGTTGGATCAACTCCGACCTCCTCAAGCTTCGAAGTAGGCTGGGCTTTGAACTGCCCCTCCTCAAACTTTGATAAGTCCTGTTCGATGGCATTCACTCTAGCTTCATTCCTTCTGTGAGCTTTGTAAGCCCTCACAAAGCAACTCCTGGCCATTTTCTAGTATCCTCTTATCGTTCCTATTCCTGCGGGGGTGTAGAATTTGATGCACAAATGAGCCTGGGAAATGATGGCTCCCAGGTCCTCCAAAAGAGGTCGGCCAAGGATTGCCTTGTGAACACTCGGTAGTTGTACTACTACGAAATCTGTTTCGACAGTCCTCACACATGGTTCCGATCCGACCTGGATCTTGAGGGTGACAACCCCCTCGAGCTCAATCGTGTCCCTAGTAAAACCTGACAACGGGGTTCTGACGGGCTTGAGGGCTGCCTTTTGGAGACCGATCTCATAGAAAGTATTCATGTATAGAATGTTTACCGAGCTTCCATTGTCTACGAGGACTCGATGGATAACGGTATCAAGAACCTCCATCTTTATCATCAGTGCATCCCTATGTGGTGGAGGACACGGTGGCAGGTCATCTTCGGTGAAGATAATGGACTCCCGCTTTTGCTTTTTGTCGGCAGGAAGGCGGTTGATTTCTCCAACAAAGAATTGTCGATTCCATTTTTTCCTCTCCACCGCTGTGTCTCCGCCTATAGGTCCGCCGTAGATCTGGTTGACATGTGGGCGCTTGTGCCGGCCTGAATCTTCCCCTTCATCATCATCCTTAAATTGGGCTCCAACCTCCCTTTTTTCTTCGAAGTTGAGGCTGTCTCGTCTTTCTCCCTGTTCCAGGTGTTCCTTCTTTGGGGATCTTGATTTTGCCGGATCTTCTTCACGAGTTGGTCCAGTTGTCCTTCGCGGGCTAGCTTTTCCACATATCTCTTGAGAATGTAACAATCGCCGGTCTCATGGGTATCACTTTTGTGTATTTTACAAAACTTACCCCTAGAGGGTTGACCGTTGACGATGTTACACCCCTCAGGGATCGTGATCAAACCTTGCTTAGCTGCGCAATCTAGAACCGTATCAACTGGAAACTCAGGCTGGCTGGATAAGGGACCTTCCGGAACATTCGATCTTCCCTTTCCCCATCCCTTCTTCTTCTTCTTTTTGAACCTGTTCCCCTTTTCTTGGTCATGGGTTTCTTTTTCCGAACTCTTCTTTTTCCTGTCGACAGGTTGGGACTTCCCAGATTCCTCATCTCTCTTTCGTTTCTCTGCTTCCCCAACTCCGGCCTGTGCGTTAGCACGCAGCAGGGCCTCCTCATGTGAGTTCGGGGGGTTGCGTATGAATTCTTTGTACAATTCACCCGACCTTAGAGCGTTGGTGAGAATAGCCACATCGGATTTGTCATCCAGGTCTTTTACTTTAACCGTCTCATCTCTCCATCGAACTAGGAAATCAATCAGAGTTTCTTGGGAGCCTTGTTTGATTCCCAGGAGGTGAGAGACATTCTTTTTGGAATCTTTGGAGGTGGCGAAACGCGCGACGAACGCGTGAGCCAACTCCCAGAAGCTCCTTATCCTTCCATCTGGCAAAGAGTCGTACCATTCCCGGGCTGGCCCATCTAGGGTTACCGAGAATCCTCTACACTTTATAGCATCATCGTATCCCATCATGACCATGTAAGCCACGTACCTGGAAACGTGATGTTGGGGATCCGTTTTTCCCTATGTTTTGGTCGGATGCAGCAGTAACACCCTTTCGTTAAAGTCTTCTACTGTATTTATTAAGTTAATTTGGATTTGGAATCCAATTGAGTTTGTGTAATTTTGGAAGTGTCTTTCAGATTCAGTGGTATGCTCTGTGCCTTGTCTTGAAACTTGATTGATCTTTAACTTCCAGGCTATAAATGAGAAGTATATATTAATAATGTATTAACCAATTATTTTTCAGATTCAGAGGTATACTACGTCTTTCAATTTTACTTTATACTACCTCCGTCCCGTTGAAAGGTTCTTATGGCAAAACGACACGGTTATTTAGACAATAATTAAATAAGGTAATTCGAGTATATTTTGAGAAATAATTTTAAAAGGTACGAGTATGTAATATAATGGGGTTAGTATTGATAATTGTGATGTTATAAATGTATTATTTTTAGTGTTTAATGATTAAATTACCATTTAAGATTGTTAATTGTTTTCTAAAATAGAAATGAGAACCTTTATATGCGACGTCCAAAAAAGGAAAGTGGGAACCTTTCTACGGGACAGAGTGATATGGAGCGGGAAGAGCATGGGGCGGGACAGGCTTAAGCCCACCTTCGTGGGCTGGTTGCGGGTTGTTTAATTAATATTTATTCTTTTTATTTTTCCTGATTTGTTTCCTTTTGGAGTTAAGTAGGATTTCTATTATTCCTTTCCTATTTGGAGTTGATTAGGATCTTTATTATTCTGTTTCCTAGTTAGAGTTGATTATGATCCTTATTATTATGTTTCTTAGTTAGAGTTGATTAGGATTTCTAGGATTTTGTTTTCTAGTTTAATTATTAGTAGATGAGTATTTAAACCCCTTGTTAGGATTCATTCTGGCTCATCTTGGAATAAAAGTTGGTTTAGCCTTTTGGTTCAGGGCAACGATATTTATTTATCGTTGATTATCTGGGCAACGGTTCACCCCGTTGATTTTATTTTTCTATTCTTATCAATTGGTCCGACCTGCCGGATCCCATCCCGCCAAGATGACTGGAACTCAGAATGAACGCTTGACAGAGATGGAAAACGAGCAGAACCGAATGGGAGAAGAAGTGGCCCGACTGGGGGCTGAGCAAACCCGGATGGCACTCGAGCAGAACCGGATGAACCAGACGCTCGAAGATCACAGCGCAAACCTGGCGGAGATCGCCGTCTCTCTGGCCGCGCTGACTCAGGCCCTAGTGCCGCCGAAATCGCCGAACACCGCCGCGGCAGGAGTCGGATCTGCCTTGATATCGTCGAACGTGGAGGGAGTTTGCGCAACCCTGCTCCAACCTTGTTACTTGCGTTTGACGGAATAGACCCAATCGGGTGGATGGCTAGGGCTGAATAACAGTTCGAATTAATCAAACCCTACATGAGAGGAAAGTGGTAGCAGCTACGGTAGCCATGGAAGGGGCTGCCCTGTACTGGTAAACCTGGCTGAAGGCACGAAAACCGGGCCTGTCTTGGGAGGAATGTTACGATTATGTTAAGTAAAACAATAAATTAAAGAGCTAGAACACAAGAATTTACGTGGTTCACACAATCGGGGTGATTGTGCTAGTCCACGGCGAACGAGAGAGAGCTATGTATTATGATGTCGGCGTCAGAGGTTTTCACGTACATAAGATGTGTTTAAATAGGTTTAAGAAAACCTAAACAATGATTAGAGCCGCCGGCCCATAATTAAGCCCGTAATTAAAAATTTCCCGCATACCCGATCGAGTAAACCCATGTACTCGATCGGGTGTAGAATCCAGAGAGTTGCCCGAGTAATACTTTCCCGCATACCCGATCGAGTAAACTCATGTACTCGATCAGGTGTAGAATCCAGAGAGTTGCCCGAGTAACACCATCCTCATACCCGATCGGGTAATCCAACCTACCTGGTCGGGTATATACTCCAGTATTTAAAACAAGGCTCCATCTTCAACAATCTCCCACTTGGAGGCTTGTTCAACAGTCATCTGCCATCCAAGAAAATGTATCCTCTGTAAAACCCCTGATGTCTCTCTCGTTCACGCCTTCACATCAAGTATCTAGAAGGCCAGTTGAAGCAATGCATAGCTTCAACTTCTCCGTTGTCACCGCCTTGGTAAGCATGTCTGCTGGATTCTTCGTACCAAGGATCTTCGTCAAATTTATTGTACCGTCTTCAATCAACTCTCGGATGAAATGGTATCGCATCTTGATATGTTTCGTTCTGCTGTGAAACACTGGATTCTTTGCAAGATGAATAGCACTCTGGTTGTCACAGTATAGACCGCAATCCCACTGCTTCATGCCCAACTCCGAAAGAAAGTTCTTCAACCAGATCAACTCTTTGGCCGCTTCAGCAAGGGCCATATACTCTGCTTCTGTGGTTGAAAGAGCCACACTCTTTTGTAGTCTGGACATCCAACTGATTGCCGTACCTCCAATTGTGAACACATAACCCGTAGTGCTCTTCCCGGAATCATAACAGCCCCCCAAATCAGCATCGGCAAATCCTTCTAGGATTACACCATTCCTCCTGAAACAAAGGCCAGTTTCAGAGGTGCCTTTCAAGTAGCGTAACAACCACTTGACTCCTTCCCAATGTTCCTTCCCTGGATTTGACATGAACCTGCTAACAACTCCCACTGCATAAGCAATGTCGGGCCCTGTTGACACCATCGCGTACATCAAACTGCCAACGGCTGATGCATAAGGAACTTTAGCCATTTCTTCTTGATCTTCATTAGTCTTTGGAGACTGCTGCTTGGAGAGTTTCAATTGACTCCCTAACGGTGTACTCCTTGGTTTGGCATCCGTCATTCTGAACTTCTCAAGGACTTTCTGAATGTACTTCTGCTGTGAAAGCTTTAAAGTACCTTCCACCTTGTCTCTGACTATGCTCATCCCAAGAATCTGTCTCGCCTCCCCTAAATCCTTCATCTCAAATTCTTTGGAACAATTCTTCTTGAGCTTGTTGATCTTCTGCATGTTTGATCTAGCCACCAACATGTCATCAACATACAAAAGAAGAATAATGTATGATGACTCGAATTTCTTCAAGTAACAGCAATGATCCATCTTGCATCTAGTGTACCCATTCCGCTGCATAAACTATCAAACTTCAAGTACCACTGTCTAGGAGCTTGCTTCAGTCCGTATAGACTTTTCTTGAGTTTGCAAACCAACTTCTCCTTACCACTCACTCGGAAACCTACTGGTTGAGCCATGTAAATGTCTTCTTCAAGGTTGCCATGAAGAAAGGCAGTCTTCACATCTAGCTGCTCCAAATGCAAATTCTCAGCAGCAACGATACCAAGAATCAACCTGATAGTAGTCATCTTCACAACCGGGGAGAAGATTTCATTGTAATCAACCCCCTTCTTCTGTTGGAAACCTTTGATAACTAGCCTGGCCTTGTATCTTTTGCTCCCATCTGCTTCATCTTTGATTCTGAACACCCATTTGTTCTCCAAAGCTTTCTTTCCCGGTGGTAGCTTGACTAAGGACCAAGTTTGGTTCTTGTCAAGTGAGTCTAACTCATCCTCCATGGCCTTCTTCCACTGTATGGAATCTTTCACGGTCAGCGCCTCTGAGTAAGATTCTGGCTCTCCATTCTCGGTCAGCAAAAGGTAGTTTGCTGAAGGAGAATATCTATTAGGAGGTCTTCTGTTTCTAGTGGACTGTCTAATGTGTGGAGTAGCTGCCTCTGAACTCCCACTATCTTCATCGCTCCCACTATCTTCAGAAATTCCTGTATCTTCTGAGCTTCCACTACTCCCTGAGCCTCCAGCCGTCTCATCACAACCAACAGGTTGTGCTATGTCATCTTCAGTCATCCTGTCAAACATTACTTGCTGTTTGGTTTCTGGTTGTTTGCCTTTGCTTGTATCTGCTGCAAGACCATCTTTATATAGGACATTCTCGTTGAAGGTAACATCTCTACTTGTGATAACCTTCTTAATGTGGTTGTCCCAGAACCTGTAGCCCATGTTATCCAACCCATACCCAATAAAGATACATTTCTTTGCCTTTGCCTCGAGCTTGTCACTATCTGCATCTCTAACTTTGACATAAGAAATATAACCAAAAACTTTCAAGTGATTAAGAGATACCTCTCGACCTTTCCATTCCTCTTCTGGAATTTTGAAACCTATGGGAGATGAGGGTCCTCTGTTGATCAAGTACGCTGCTGTGTTCACCGCATCGGCCCAGAACATCTTGGGAAGTCCTGCATGCAATCTCATGCTCCTGGCCCTCTCATTCAGTGTTCTGTTCATCCTCTCTGCAACACCATTTTGCTGTGGTGTTTCTGGAACCGTCTTCAGCATCCTGATCCCTTATGGAGCGGGAAGAGCATGGGGCGGGACAGGCTTAAGCACACCTTCGTGGGCTGGTTGCGGGTTGTTTAATTAATATTTATTCTTTTTATTTTTCCTGATTTGTTTCCTTTTGGGGTTAATTAGGATTTCTATTATTTCTTTCCTATTTGGAGTTGATTAGGATCTTTATTATTCTGTTTCCTAGTTAGAGTTGATTATGATCCTTATTATTCTGTTTCCTAGTTAGAGTTTATTATGATTTCTAGGATTTTGTTTCCTAGTTTAATTATTAGTAGATGGGTATTTAAATCCCTTGTTAGGATTCATTCTGGCTCATCTTGGAATAAAAGTTGGTTTAGCCTTTTGGCTCTGGGAAACAGTATTTATTTATCGTTGATTATCTGGGCAACGGTTCACCCCGTTGATTTTATTTTTCTGTTCTTATCACAGAGGGAGTAAGTGATTTCTTTTACCTAGCATTTCTTGTTATTCTACATGTTTCAGCTTGAGGGGGAGAGTTGTAGCTGTACATAATGAGGTGTAAACAACGGCAAAATGTTGTCTAAACTGCTGTTGATTTGTAACTGGACATCTCATAACTAGTTTGCAGTTGCGAGTTCCTATTTTACAGCAGAGACATTTTAGTGTTATCCTGTTTTAAGCATTTATTGTCATTTGAGAGTGTACTGAGCTATCCAAGTTCAAGAATCAAGAATCATATTAGTAACAGTTAGTAATGTTTTTTTTAGTATTTTCATTGTTACAAATGTATTGGTGAATTAATTCATTTATTATTTCACTGCAGTTGAGTCTTTAGAAGATGGCATGAGGAAATTATATCTGAATGATGCTATTGATGAAAATGGCTCAATTACATGTCTTGGATGAACCATGTCTGGTAAAAAGACATTCTGCTGGTTGATTGAAATCTTCAACAAAGTGGACATGTATATAGTTCTCTAGTAATGCTGTTGTTAAGGCTAGAGGTTTACCTTCCAGGTTATAAATAATATGTATTTATTAATGTTGAGTTATAATTTGTTCTAAAGTGCACGATAATTGTTTCAAATTAAATAAAGGTTATTACAATTTAAAATCCCCCTAAACTTGATCACAATGGCTCTTCTTGAGTTTTCATCTTTTGAAAGTAATCTCTAGCAGTTTAATTTGTGAGTTGTTGTGACTCTTTGAAATAAACATATTTCTTTAAAACAAAACAAGATTGAACTAAAAAACGAATCAAGAACTGATTTTATTACTAAAGTTACTCATCCAAATTAACTTCTCAAGGCATTGAAGTACCCTTTTATTTTTGAAACAACAATTTTGGGATCATACTCAAAATTCATAATTACCATTCTTTAAAAGAGAGGTATAGGTTTGACTTGCTACGTTTCACCATTAAATTCTTTCTGGATAGAAATAGTACGCATTTCTACAACTTGCGCTTATAAAATGGACATACCACAACTCTCTCATCCCCTTTCGGAGAAAAGGATTTCCAAAGGTATTAAGCATATTCCTCCCTCTCATTTTTTCTTTTCATCATATGACAATAGCGTTCCTCTTGCCTCCTAAAGTTGGAAGAATTTGTGTTTCCACTACCATTTTTTCTTCCAATTTTGAGTTTATACCTCATTTCTAAAATCAATGTAGTTGCACCCCTAAATGTTGTAGTTTACAATTATATTCTTTGAGGTTGGAGTTTGTATCCCACTTTTAATACTACTTTCATCCCACAATTAAATTCCCAATTTGACTCTATGACCATTTAAATGTTAATTTATTATAGATGTTATAAGTTTTCATAATCTGAGTTTGGAGTCAAATTTCATAATTTGACCATTAAGTTTTCAAAATTTACATTACCTTATCACACAAAATCAATTTCATATATTTTATTGCAATATATATGATTTAAAATTTTAAATGTTAATTTATTATAGATGTTATCAGTTTTTCATCATTTTCATTTACCCCAGTGCCGCAAAGGCTCCCACATACGGTGGGGTAAGGGGGGGGGGGTCGGATGTACGTAGTCTTACCCCTATACTAAAGCACAGAGACTGTTTCCGGATGACCCATAGTGAAAATCGCGTCCAAAATTGCATGGACTTACTGCTGCTTCATAACAAAGAAGCTCAGACAGTTTAGTGAGCCATTTTGCTTTATTCCATCATATTCTCAAGCCAAAAAATAATGAATCTTTGGTCCCATTACAAATGATGGAAAATTATTATAGATGTTATAAGTATATATATATATATATGTTGTAAGATACTTAGATTCAAATTTTTTGAAAAAGTCAAATTGGGAATTTAATTGTGGAACAGAGTAGTTTTTTTAGTTTTGGTGCAAATGATCTCAAAAATGGGTCATAAACTAAAATTTGGATGAAAAAGCGGTGCAAACTCTAATTCCCATTCATAAACAAGAATTTTGATTTCTTTTTCTATCTAGCTAGGTTGGTATTTTACAATAGAATCCAAGTATTAATAATATATTTTTGCACTTTTTACCTGCATTTATTCACTTACTTTCCTGAACCTTGAATTTACACTTACAACTATCATGAACAGGTTGATGATTATATTGATTGCATAAAACATTTAAACATCAACTTTGGACTTTGGAGGAAAAGATGTCAAGGTGTCGTCTATTACGAACATGTGGAAATTCATTCTTAGCAATAGCTCAAATTATCTGCAAAAGAATGCAAGAGCTGAAGGCGCCAATAGGACCACTATCAAAGAAAATTATATCTTTATCAACTTGTGCACTTCCCTTCAAATATGGCTTCCAAATCCAATGGCTATCAATTCTCTTGTATGTAGCAGATGAATGTATCCTGAAATCCGAGACGATAACCGAAACGGCTTTTCCTCGACTAACACCTATATTCGACAAGATTCACGAACTCGCCAATGTGGTCGACCGCCTTCCGATAGTGTTCGAAGCGACATTATTAAATAAGTTCCCGGTACTAATGCACCGGGTGCCATTTCTTGATTGGGCATTAGTCCATTTGATAGCATGGCTAAGTTTTCTGGTTTCAGCTCTCACTCATTGGGGTTCTAAAAACATGAAAGAAAAAGAGATAACCGTTGACACGGGTTGTAATGACCGTAACCATGTCAGACGAACTAAGAAAACCGAGATTAGCGCGACTGAGAATGCATCATTCCAAACACATGTTTCACCATTTCCCGCTCTCCAATGCACAAAAGGCAAACGGGGACCGGTAATGGTGTCAAGTCCAGAGAGTTCATCCCCGTCGGACAGTACTAAAATGGATTGTACAGATATGTGTGGTATGAATGGATCTGTAGGAAAGTGCAGCTACAAGGAAGTTCTCACTAAAGGGGTGAAAGATGGAGACAGTGAAGTCTTTAATAATGCTAAAGTAAAGAAACATGGAATCATTCCTTTGGACAATTATCTTAAAACCATGAGCTATGAAGAAGAAGAAGACAAGAGAGAAGGACTACATATACCCAGTGATCAAGATAGTGTCCATAGAAACAAGAAAGGGAAGGTGGAGAAAGATGAAATCTTGCAACTGTTTGATACTAGCTGGAGTCTATGTTGATCTAAAGGGATTTTGCCTATGCCAAAGTGTCACATAGTGTGTGTAAATTAATAGATTAGATAATGTAACATTATCTAGTTTTGTAATTATAGGACAGCTTATGTATTTAAGCTATTGACATTAAAATTAACTATCAAGTCATGATCTTGATATTTTAGAATGTAATCACAAGTTTTAATATCAGCTCCCACTTCAATGCAATGTGAAACAATACAATTTTTATACGGTGGAGTTATGAGCTTGCAAAGGAATTTATTGGGGCTGTTTTGGTAATAAAGTACTCAGTATAATTTTTTGCATGAACCGATGAATATGGAATAAATTATCACCCTTTTAAAAAGTTAAGTAGATGAGGTGCATAATACAAGTTGCCTCTCATTATTTCAACATGTTGTAAGTCAGATCCGTTGCACACTTCCACTCCAATAAATTGTATTAGGGATGTTCAGCTAAAAAATGGTGCAGTGATTTGACCTCTTTTAGCGTTTTCAATAAAGTGAAAACAATGTTTGGTAAACAGTTGATCGTCCTAGCGTTTTTGGACGGAACTGTTGAAATGAAAACGGTACAAATATGAGAGTTTTGAGTTAGCGTTTTGAAATCGGTGTTTTCTACTAAACATATTCGTGCAATCCGTCAACCTAATCCGCTAGTGAAACCCACTAATTGAATCTGCTATTGACAACCCTAGCCTCTAACATAATACGTGATCCGCTAAATGCTAAACATGCCCATTACATTATTTTGTTTCATACGACATACATATTGAGTATTAGAAAGTTATCAATTTCGATTTAGATTTTTGTTAAATGGATTAAAAAAATTTGGAATTTGACTTTGCATTTCATGTTTTGAATGATATTTGACTTTACGTCTCATTTTCAAAAACATTAATGTGTGCACATCATCCATCCAGAAATTGTGAAGAAGTGAAGTGCAAAATCAAAGATTACCCAATACCCACGAATGGAGTGTAAATTCAAATTCTCCCATAGTTTTTTTACTCTAATTTATAGTAAGTACTCGTATTTAAGTATTACCAAAGGGAGAAATTCTACCTTACTCTCAAAATACAAGCACCTTGCGTTGTACGATAGTATATCGCAATTATTCACATAGATTAATTAAAATATTGCAATTGAATATTTAAGCATAAACAAATGATTTTTTAGGGGGACATAGTCAGCAAAAACACATTAGTCAACATCTAACTCGTTTGGCTAAAAACTCCAAATGGCAAATCTTTGTGGGTCCGTATGAGTAAATAGAAACATCGTCTAATCCAAAGACGCAAAAACTTTCTACAAGCTTAGCACCGATATAATATTGGAATAACTAACTAATCAAGCTAAAAACACCATAACAAAAAGCTAAACAACGTAAACTAGCTAGGAAGAAGAAGAAGAGACGAACTTCATGCAGATGGGCGCTTTAGCGCCGGCCAAAGCCAGCACAGCTGCCGGGATTCCCCACAACGACTCGCCGCAGATAAGCCCCGACGCCACCGCCGGCCCAAAGTCCCTCGCCTTCTGCCGGTCAGACATCCGCCACAGAAACAGAATCAAGCTGCCGACACACATATCAATGGCGAAGTATCCCCCGAGGTAGAACGGGATGGCCATGCACATAGGACTAGGAATGAACCGATATATCCCCATCCTCTTCTCGTACTTCTTCAGCACCTCCACCAAGGCATTGACCAAGACCGCCGCGACGAAAAACCCGACGGCCAGGCGGAGGCAGTTGTGGGGGAGGGAGCCGAAACCCTCGACGCCGAGCAAGGCGATGCCGCGGTACATGAGCGCGTAGGGGGCGGGGTAGGACCCGGTGGGGTCACCGAGAGGGTAGGCCTTGTAGAAGATCCAGAAGACCAGCGGCGTGATGACGCAGCCCATGGCGGTGCCGATGACCTGGCTGAAGAACATGGCCCGGGGCGAGGCCAGGGTGAGGTACCCGGTCTTGAAGTCCTGCATGAGATCGGAGGCGGTGGAGACAATGCTCATCATCACGCCACAGGAGGCGAGGCCCGCAAGGACCCCGCCTCCATTAAGGCCGACCCAGGCGCTGAAAACCAAGATGGCGACTTTGCCATAGTTGGAGGCGAGGGACCAGTCGGTGAGGCCACAGCCGTAGGCGTTGCAGAAGGCGAGGACGGGGGCCATGGCGTAGGCGACGAGGATGTGGTACCATTTGAGAGGGTGGAAGATGAGAGGGACGACGAGAATGGAGATGGCGGCGAGGGCGACGTAGCCTCCTATTCCTACCCATTTGGGTATGGAGTCTTTCAAGAAGTACTCTTTCCTTATTTTCTCATCATAATCACTGTCGTCGTCGTCATCATCTACTTCTTTTTTGGTGCTGCGCTTTGCCAAGCTTAGGGTGGTGGTTATGATCATGTAAACAAAGTGGAAAAGCCCATCGCCTAGCATCATGGCAATGGCAAGGAAGACCTGCAACGTATTTACATTTTCACCATCATAATTATCATTATTTCAAAAAAATTGCTACTTCAGCTTAATAGTAGAGTTACTACAGGTAATAAATTGATTAAATCCTGTTACATCTCTAAAAAGTTGGAAAACTTTGACTGACATATCCGTAGTACTTCAAATAATCAAGTTTGCAACTACATTAAAAGTTTAATTGATTTGCAAAAATTGAATGCAAACTTAATTTTTAGAAGTTTAATAATGTATAGGATCGCAGTATATAAAAGAGGAAATTACTCTAAATAAAATGAAAATAAGTTAAAAACAATAAGAGCACTTAATTGGCAATATAAAAATAAACTTAATTTTGGGTGGGAAGTATTAAATTTTGTGTTTGTTATTTAATTTAATTTTTTCGATAGAATGGAAAATAGTCCAGATATATATACCCAAAGTTCAATCCTTAACCCAAAAGTTGTAATTTTTTGGAATACCCAAATTGGGGAAGTTAAAAACATTGTAAGGGATGGAATGATATCATGAAAACGCATTCACCACGTAAAAGTACCCGATCTCTCCCAAATTGATTTACAAAGTCAATATTTTTTGTCAATCAATATTGAAATTAAATCCTTCATATCGATATTTAATTAAAATTTACATACTCAGAAACTACACAGAATAGCCTGTTCTGTTGGTAGAACAGACTGGCAGCAGATGGTCTTCTGGTAGGGGTTCTGTCCGGATAGCCTAAAAAACAACTAAGGCAGTAGTAGGCCTTCTATCAACTCTTGAGTCCAGATCTGCTGAACACAGAGTCCAGATCAATTAGATTTAAAAAGTTATAAGTAAATGCAGATAATTAAAGATAGTAAGTAAATGACATCAGATATTTTTATAGTGGTTCAAGGAACAACATGTTCCTCTAGTCCACTGTTTCACTAAACTTGTAAAAATACAGATTACACAGCCTTAATCCTAGCACTTAAGAAGCTCTACACGTCTTCTTCATGCCTAGTTGTCTCCCGGGATGCACTTCCTTGCTTCCTGATGACTGGTCCTTTCACTGAGTCTCATTTGAAGTATCCGCACTTCACTTACTGCAGTTACTTTGGACGCCCTTCTTAAAAAGAAGACTGTTTGTAAAACAGAGGTTCCCCAACGTTGTTTCGTTAAAGATATGTAGATGAGGCTTTTGTAAGGTTGAAGAACTGAAGGAACTTTGCTCTTTTATTGGATGAGGAAGATATGAGAGTATATCTTATCCAACTTCAATTTTTTCTTGTTGAGAGTGATGAAGATTAAATCTCAAGAATGCTTGTTTGAATGTTTGTAGAGAGAACAAAAGTTATCCGGTTTGTTCTTCAAAGTGCATCTTATATGCTGGGGGTTGTCTTCCCGTTGGAGTGTAGAAGACAGCCGCATTGAATGCTTATACTGTAGATTTGACCGGTTGGTTCCAAAAAGCAGACGCCTTGCTATTAAATGGGCATTTAATGCGCGTACTGTACTTTCCTGTTGAGGAGCTTCTAGCCGTTAGGGCCCCATTAGTTTAATTGGCTTAGATAGCAGCGTAGAATTCCCTAAGTGTGAGGCCTTCTATTGAATCTCTCGAGGAGTACAGTCCAAGAACACCTTGAGCACTTCTATCTAGCAGAGGCAGCAGAGGACCTGGGGTCTTCTGTCCAGTCGAATAAACTATTGCACTAGGAAATTTCTACTACAATTTTCTAAAGGGGTACTGTTCTAAATGCCTAAATAGTCTAGCATCATCAAAATCTAAATACAATTTATTCCTTACAATTTCCCCCTTTTCTATGATGCCAAAACACTTATTTTACTTTCTAGAGATGTGTCATTCACACTTATTTTCCATGTGGCCTTTTATACTTGGTGGGCAACATGCATAAGAAAGCAGTAAGTATTTGAAGAAATGTAAGAACAAACATGATTGCAATAATACATAAACAATATATTTTATTCAAACGTAATGGATCAAGATACAGAGAGAAGAAGAGTTAAATAAAAGCAGTAAGTATTTTCAGCACTGTTCTCCTTCTGTTCTATTCTATTCCCTTTTATTTTCTACTTCGTGCTCTCCACGTCTCAGTTCTCTTCCCCCATTTTGGAATCAGCCATATGGAGAAGCAGCAGATGCAATTGACCGATTGCATCAGGGAGGTGACGAAGAGCATCCAGTGAACTCTGTTGCTGCTGGTGTCAGGCTTCAACCTGCTTTGAAAGAAGGTGAACTCGCTCCATTAACACGGAGTGGGCCTCCTTGACCTCTGTCAAGGAGTCGGTCAATTGGCGAATTTCAGAGGTCAAGTCATTGAGGTTTGCCATTGAGAGTAAGTACTCTGAGGTCTAAGATTTCCCCCTAAGCGTATGCAGTTTTAGAAGATGAGTGGTGGTGTGTTCTGTACGGTGTTCTATTGAATTTATAGGTGAAGAGGAGCGTCCAACGCTTCATAAGGAATGTTTTATTAACAGAATATCTCCAATAATCACGCATTAAATTTTGCGATTAAGAGGATCACCATTAATCAGTATGATATCTTCGCAAGCCGTTGAGTCAGGCTTCAACCTCCTTTGAAAGAAGGTGAACTCGCTCCATTAACACGGAGTGGGCCTCCTTGACATCTATCAAGGAGTCGGTCAATTGGCGAATTTCAGAGGTCAAGTCATTGAGGTTGCCATTGAGAGTAGGTACTCTGAGGTTCTAGGTATGCCTAAGATTTCCCCTAACCGGATGCAGTATTAGAAGATGAGTGGTGGTGTGTTCTGTACGGTGTTCTGTTGAATTTATAGGTGAAGAGGAGCGTACAACGCTTCATAAGGAAGGTTTTATTAATAGAATATCTCCAATAATCACGCATTAAATTTTGCGATTAAGAGGATCACCATTAATCAGTATGATATCTTCGCAAGCCGTTGAGTCAAGCCGATATCCAATATTTGTTTCAGATTTGAATACCTGCATTTTCTATGGTGCTCTGTACCCTAAGAACATATGGGCTTTTAAGAATGAGTAAGAAAAAAATCTTACTTAAATATTCTGCGCAAGAGATCCCCGAATAGCCCAAGCCCATGAATCAAACTGAACTTTCCTCAACTTGTTCCTCAAAATTTTTCTAAGTCCATGACTTTCTGAAAGGGAGGGTCTCTGTCCCAGAGGGGTTCTGGTATAGAGAGGCGTTCTGTAGCAGGGGTATTTGATCACAGAGGGGTTCTCCTTCAATGATCTCTGGGATATCATCCCTCATTACCAGTTCTTCTCTCAGCTTGTTAAAACCTCGCCTCAGTGAGAGGTTTAGTGAATATGTCTGCCAGCTGGTCTGATGTTGATACGTGCTCCATGCATATGTGCTTCTTTTCGACGTGATCTCTGATGAAGTGATGTCTGATCTTAATGTGTTTTGTCCTTGAGTGTAGCACAAGGTTCTGGGTGATGGCAATTGCACTAGTGTTGTCACAGAGGAACTTGATCTCCTTTGCATGAATGCCATAATCCTTGAGTTGTTGCTCCATCCAGAGCAGTTGATATCGGCACCCTAGAAAATGCAGGTATTCAAATCTGAAACAAATATTGGATATCGGCTTGACTCAACGGCTTGCGAAGATATCGTTACTGATTAATGGTGATCCTCTTAATCGCAAAATTTATTGCGTGATTATTGGAGATATTTTGTTAATAAAACCTTCCTTATGAAGCGTTGGACGCTCCTCTTCACCTATAAATTCAACAGAAGACCGTACAGAACACACCACCTCTCCTCTTCTAATACTGCATACGCTTAGGGGGAAATCTTAGGCATACCTAGAACCTCAGAGTACTTACTCTCAATGGCAAACCTCAATGACTTGACCTCTGAAATTCGCCAATTGACCGACTCCTTGACAGAGGTCAAGGAGGCCCACTCCGTGTTAATGGAGCGAGTTCACCTTCTTTCAAAGGAGGTTGAAGCCTGACACCAGCAGCAACAGAGCACGCCGGATGCTCTTCGTCACCTCCCTGATGCAATCGGTCAATTGCATCTGTTGCTTCTCCATATGGCTGATGCCAAAAAGGGGGAAGAGAACTGAGACGTGGAGAGCACGAAGTAGAAAATAAAAGGGAATAGAACAGAACAGAAGGAGAACAGTGCTGAAAATACTTACTGCTTTTATTTAACTCTTCTTCTCTCTGTATCTTGATCCATTACGTTTGAATAAAATATATTGTTTATTTATTATTGTAATCATGTTTGTTCTTACATTTCTTCAAATACTTATTGCTTTCTTATGCATGTTGCCCACCATGTTTAAAATGTAACATGGAAATGTTTCCATTTCAATTTATTTAAAAGGTGAATGACACATATCTACAAAGTAGAATAAGTGTTTTGGCATCATCAAAAAGGGGGAAATTGTAAGGAATAAATTGTATTTAGATTTTGATGATGCTAGATTATTTAGGCTTTTAGAACAAAACCCCTTTAGAAAATTGTATTAGAAATTTCTATGTGTAAGCACTAGTGGACAGAAGACCTTCAGGCCCTCTGCTGAACTCTTGCTGGACAGAAGTGCTCGAGGCCCTCTGTGATTGCCCCTTTGTGTAGCACACCAGAAGCCCTCACACTTAGCCAATTCTCAAGCTACCCATGCCGATTAATCTAACGGAAGATTCCCTCAACGGCTAGAAGCTCCCTAACGGGAAAACTATAGTACGCGCATTAAATTCCCATATAATGTGCTTCACACGTTGATATATTTAAAGTTGATGATTGATCAAGGATCCAAAAAGAATATTTTTATGCGCCAAAAAATGGCAAGCCGTCTGCTTTTGGAACCAACCGGTCAAATCTATAGTACGGGAAGACAACCCTAGTATAACTTTTGCTCTCTCTACGAACATTCAAAAAGCTTTCTTGAGATCTGAACTTCATCTTCCTCAACAAGAAAAGATTACGTTGGAAAAGATATTTTTTTCCCATCTTCCATATCCAACCAAGAGCAAAGATCCTACAGTTCTTCAACACTTCAAACACCTCAACTACATATCTTTTGTGATGAAGCAAGTTGGAGAAAATCCTGTTTTAAACAATCTTCTTCTAAAGAAGGGCATCTTAAAGTAACTGGAATAGTGAAGTGGGGATACTTCAAGGAAACTCAGTGAAACAAGACCAATCTTAAAGAAAGCAAGGAAGTGCATCCCAGGAGACATCTACACTTGAAGAAGACGTGGAGAGCTTCTAAAGTGCTAGGACTAAAGCTGCGTAATTGTGTTTTTTACAAGCTTAGTGGAACAGTGGATTAGAGGAATGAGTTGTTCCTTGAACTGCTTAACTCCAAAGACTTGGTCTCTGTGTCAAGCAGAACACATCTTGTGAGTTAAAAGAAGACCTATTGCCTTTGCACCTCTGTGAGGCTAACGGGACAGAACCCCATCCGTTGTCAGTCTGTTCTTCAACAGAACAGACTGACAACGAAGAGGAACCTTGTGTTTACAAGAAATTGAGTGGGAGTGCAATCACTTTCCTAGTCCTATATGTAGATGACATACTTCTCATTGGGAATGATGTTCCAATGCTTTCGTCTGTAAAGGCTTGGCTTGGAAAGTGTTTCTCAATGAAAGACTTGGGTGATGCATCCTATGTGTTAGGGATCAAGATCTATAGAGATAGATCTAGAAAACTAATAGGACTAAGTCAAAGTAACTACATTGACAAGGTCCTGCATAGGTTCAATATGCAAGATTCCAAGAGAGGATTCTTGCCTATGTGACATGGCACATATCTCAGCAAGACTCAGTGTCCACAAACACAAGATGAGCGAGATCGGATGAATAAAGTCCCTTATGCTTCTGCTATAGGTTCTATCATGTATGCTATGTTATGTACTCGCCCTGATGTAGCTTGCGCTCTAAGCATGACTAGTAGATACCAGTCAGATCCAGGTGATAGTCACTGGATAGCAGTCAAGAATATTCTAAAGTACTTGAGAAGAACTAAGGATGTATTCTTGGTCTATGGTGGTGAAGATCAGCTCATTGTAAATGGTTACACAGATGTTGGGTTCCAATCCGATAAGGATGATTTTAGATCGCAGTCAGGATTTGTGTTTTGCCTCAATGGCGGAGCAGTGAGCTGGAAGAGTTCTAAACAAGACACGGTGGCTGATTCTACAACAGAAGCTGAGTACATTGCTGCTTCAGAAGCAGCAAAAGAAGCGGTATGGATAAGAAAATTCATCATTAAGCTCGGTGTGGTTCCTAGCATTGTTGGACCAATGGACTTGTATTGTGATAACAATGGAGCCATTGCACAAGCCAAGGAACCTAGATCGCACCAGAAATCAAAGCATGTACTCAGACGCTATCATCTCATTAGAGAAATAGTCAATAGAGGGTCAAGATATGCAAAGTACCGACAGATTCAAATGTGACCCGCTCACAAAGCCACTACCACAAGCAAAGCATGAACGTCATACTAGTGCATTAGGCATTCGTTTTGTTCACGATTGGTCCTAGTGCAAGTGGGAGACTATTGGAAATATGCCCTAGGACAATCATAGTTTATGATTTATCAATAAATATTTAATGCTCATTAATTAATAAAGTTGCAAACTCATTTTATGTTAATTATTATTGTGAGTTTTCTTTATTAATATTTAGTCCCTGAATATTCTGTTTAGTAGCTAATTAAGTATGTGACTTAATTGTGGAATGCTACACTTTAAAATAAACATAATATTCTAATTGTCACTGGTCTAATATTATTAATTTGGGACATTAATAATTAATAGACCAGTATGTGGATTAACTGATGGCTATATTCCACTAGTCATGGGTATAGAGATATCAAGTTAATAACATAGATGTAGGGAACAAGTTCATTGGACAGACCCAACTTGAGGACACTGCTAGGTTATATGTCATCAGTGTTGTCCTCAATAATGATGAGGTGCTATATTCTTATACTTGAGATAATCATGGTTACTAGCATGAGAATTAATATGTATTAACACCATTAAATGTTATCTTTAACTGGGTAATTACAAAGGTGGTGATTGTATATATTATGAACCATGTAGTAGTATGTGAATTATCAAGATAGTTTTTGTCACTCTTGTACATCGAGAGAAAGATATCTATTGGGCCCCTTGACAAGTAAGATTAATTAGCATGGCCATGCTCAAATGAGGTGTCATTTGATCAAGATTAATCTTACTTGGTAATCAAGAAATATTAATTGAGAATAACAAGGATGACACGACCTAACCTTGTCTCAATTAAGATATCGTTTGACAAAAGAGAATTGTTAGCACAAATTAATCATTAAAAGGTTATGTCAGATTTAATTGACATTTATATATTTTTGGATAGTCATAATGCCTTGCTAGAGGCCGCTTATGATTTGTGAGGCTCGAATTAATTTCTAGTCCACTACCAATAATATATAAACCTACAGGGTCACACACCTAAGTGATTTGGATCATTAATGTTTGTTAATAACATTAAAATAGCTTGATTAGCCCAATTCGAAATAGGTTTTCGAATGGTATTGGGATAGGGCCTCTTTAAGGGTTTTATTAGCCATAAAACCCCTTCTTTACTCCTCTTATAAATAGGGCCATATAGACCCACGAATTTTAAGAGTTAAAATTCACTTCTTAAACCTAGAGTGAAGAGGAAGAAAGAAGAGAACGCTAGCACGTTCCCTGCGGCCGATCCAGTCACGTGCGTGTGGATACCAGTAGAGCTCGGGATCGTTTTCTCGGACTGTCTGACATCCTTCATTAAGATTGCTATGTAAGTCCCTCTTAAATTCTTGTAATTTCGTTTATAATAAGAACCTCAGATCCGTTCGTTTACTTTTGGGTAGTAAAAATTTTGTTTATTCCGCTGCGTTTTTCTGCCCGAAACCCAACACTTTGCACCTCTGTGAGGCTAACCGGACAGAACCCCATCCGTTGTCAGTCTGTTCTTCAACAGAAGAGGCTATTCTGTCAAACTTGGTACTTAGCTTGAAAAAGTTAAAAACCAGAACAGTCTATTCACCCCCCCCTCTAGACTGTTCCTTGTGTAACCGGGATCAACACTTACTTCAGTATTCTGCGCAAAAGGTTCCCGAATAGCCCAAGTAAAACAAACTTGAACTTTTCTTAACCCGTTCTATTTAGGCTTTATTTACTGTAAGGCCTTTTCCTGTTGGTCAATGTCACACATTTAAGTCTCAAAAGCCTCTAGGTAGATAATCCATCACGACTAGTTCTTCCCTTAGCTTGTTGAACCTTGTTTCAGTGAGAGGTTTAGTGAGGATGTCTGCCAGCTAGTCTTCTGTTGGAACATCCATCATTTTATCTCTGATGAAATGATATATGATCTCAATATGCTTTGTCCTGGAGTGTAGCACTCGATTTTGAGTGATGGCAATAGCACTTGTGTTTTCACAAAGGAGCTTGATCTTCTTTGCATGAAGTCCATAATCATTGAGTTGTTGCTTCATCCAGAGCAATTGACCACCACATATTCCTACACAGTTGCAGTTAGCTGATATCTTCACCAAGAATTTATCTAGTCCGCATTTTGAATTTTTACGTTCCAATTTGCACGTGATTTCCCCTGCACAAATTGAGGGGTGTAATATAATGTAGGGATTACTTTGTAATATTCCATAACTCTGTTTTATTATAAATATAAAGCTAAGTCACCCAATAGGGTAAACCATTATTCTGTCAATTATATTTTCGAATACCAACAACCGGAAAAGTTACGCTACGATTCGAAGTTTCCTCCTTGCCGTCAAACTCCTCGTCCAAGACCAGTTCTTCCACATCCCCTCCGAGCACCATGTTGTCGCATTTGTTCACCATCTCTTCCATCTTCGCCATGTCGTTCGGTTATTCTTCCAAACTGCCGAGAGCAAAGCCCGATCCAAAGAAACAACAGCAACGCAAACTCCGGTCTGCCTATTCCCGTCGCAACACTCACTCCCACGAACCAAAGCAGACCCGCAGACCCGCAGTAGTGATACTAACACAAAACAAGAACGATGTCGCCGTGACTCACCGTTCCCCGACTCGCGTCCTCCACGATCGACAGCGCGCAAAGACCCACGGATTTACACGACAAGCCTATTTACAATATCAGACCATTGGATTATAGCGCATATATATATATATATATATATATATATATATATATATATATATATATATATATATGAGGAATGCTCAGGTCCCTCCGGAGGGACGAGAGGGACCGTCCGAACTTCACTGTTTGGGGCGGTTCCCGGTGGAATTGTTCGATGAAATTTTTTGAGCATGTTCTCCATCAAGTCTAGTTTGTTCATACCAAATTTCAGCTCAAAATTCGACCGGGAAGGCATTCAAATCATTTTTTGAAGTTGACTGCGCCAAAATATACATATAAAAATGCAGTCAACTTCAAAAAAATGATTTGAATGCCTTCCCGGTCGAATTTTGAGCTGAAATTTGGTATGGACAAACTAGACTTGATGAAGAACATGCGCAAAAAATTTCATCAAAAAATTCCACCGGGAACCGCCCCAAACGGCGGAGTTCGGACGGCGGCTGGACCGGGGAGGGCTGGACCTGATCTTTTTTGTGTGTGTATATATATATATATATATATATATATATATATATATGAGAAGTGATCCTGTCCAGCAATTTTTTGTCCGAACAGTGTCTGAACATGGCAATTTGGGGCACTTCCTGATGGAATTTTTTGATGGAGTTTTTTGAGCATGTTGTTCATCAAGTCTAGTTTATCCATACCAAATTTCAACTCAAAATTCAATTGGGAAGGCAGTCAAATGTTTTTTTGAAGTTGACTGCGCCAAAATACACATATAAAAAACGCAGTCAACTTCAAAAAATGATTTGAATGCCTTACCGATCGAACTTTGAGCTGAAATTTGGTATGGACAAACTAGACTTGATGAACAACATGCTCAAAATATTTCATCAAAAAATTCCACCGGGAACCGCCCCAAACGGCGGAGTTCGGATGGCGGCTGGACCGGGGAGGGCTGGACCTGATCTTTTTTGTATATATATATATATATATATATATATATATATATATATATATATGAGAAGTGATCCTGTCCAGCAATTTTTTGTCCGAACAGTGTCTGAACATGGCAATTTGGGGCACTTCCTGATGGAATTTTTTGATGGAGTTTTTTGAGCATGTTGTTCATCAAGTCTAGTTTATCCATACCAAATTTCAGCTCAAAATTCAATCGGGAAGGCAGTCAAATGTTTTTTTGAAGTTGACTGCGCCAAAATACACATATAAAAAACGCAGTCAACTTCAAAAAATGATTTGAATGCCTTACCGGTCGAACTTTGAGCTGAAATTTGGTATGGACAAACTAGACTTGATGAACAACATGCTCAAAATATTTCATAAAAAAATTCCACCGGGAAGTGCCCCAAATGGCCATGTTCGGACACTGTTCGGACAAAGAAGTGCTGGACCTGAACATTTTCCTATATATATATATATGACTTTAAAAAATTGCCTTGAAATGTGAAATTCCAAAGATGAGAAAATTGCCTCTATGATTTTGAATTCTGGTTTGACTAATCCCTGAATAATTCAATTTTGAAATTAAAATTAAACTGTAAATCTAGAGTTCGAACGTAAAATTAAATAATAAATCTAAATTTCAATACGATATTTGCAATTTGCAAATGTGTAGTTCATATTGAATAAAGCTCATATTATGTATAGTATGCACTTACAGAAAAGTTTTACTCCCTCTGGTTTTTAATAAACTTCACACTTTCTTTTTTGGGACGGTCTAAATTAAACTTCACACTTCTTATTTCCTTTTTTGGCAAAGAAATCTACATCCAAACAGTGTCAAACCGTGTCAAACAGTGTCTCAACAGTGCAAAACAGTGTCTCTACAGTGCTAAACAGTGTCAAACAGTGCCTCAACAGTGTACTCTACAGTAAAGTCAAATTTCTTTCCTTATTTTGTGTGAAGTCAAAGTGTGAAGATTAAATAAAACCGGAGGGAGTATTAATTTTGAGTTATCGGTTAAGTGTGATATTTAGTTTCATAACCATTATCATGCCGTTAATCACATTCTATCAGTTAGTTAACTGTCCTGCTAGATTTTAACAACACAGTATGATTAACCAAAAAAACACCGATTTTATACTCCGTAGTTATTTAGCACGGTTAGTCGGTTACCATTTTCTTGCCCACCCCTAATTGTAGCCCTTAAGGCATTAATGTAGCCCTTAAATTTGCAATAACTAGATTATAGACTATTTACGTGAATGTTTACTGTCTCGTTGATTTCAGTAATTGACCACGCTAGGACCCATATAGTTGGAGATTGATGTACATAACATACCCAAAATATAGTCAAGCATTCACACGTACGAAGTACGTAGTATACTTTTTGTGAGGGTATGTTTGCAAAAAAAAAAGCTAAAAAAATACATTAACTTATGTTTGCAAAAAAAAAAAAAAAAAAAAAAAAAAAAACAAAAAAGAAGAAAAAGGTGCAAATAGGCTCATGTACTAACCAAAAAAGGTCAAATAAGCCCTTATTTAGGAGGTTCTGTCCGGCCGTCGTCATTTGAGGTGGTTCCTGGTGGAATTTTTTAATGAAATTTTTTGATCATCTTATTCATCAAGTCTAGTTTACTCATACCAAATTTCAGTTAAAACTTCAATCGGGAAGGCATTCAAATGAATTCTTGAAAATAACTGCGCAGTTAGAAGAACAGTCATCTACAAGAATTCATTTGAATGCCTTCACGATTGAAGTTTTAGCTGAAATTCGATATGAGTAAACTAGACTTGATGAAAAAAAAAATCAACTTTTGGCTTAAAAAGCCGAAATGAGTGCTATCAAGTTATAATTTGTACTTAAATTAAAACGCTTAAAAGGTAAAAGTTAAAATCTGCTTTAATGTTTTCTATTATACAAAAAGAACATTTTTTTTTTCAAACACTACCAATTTTTACTTTTTCAAAATCAAATTTTATCAAACACTATCAACTTTTACTATTGATCACATTTTTCAAAAATCACTTTAAAAAGTCATATTTTTTTAAACAGAAGCGATTGCAAAGACTCTATAGTGTTAGTATGTTACAATGGGTTTGGACAATTATACCCTCTTTATTTAATTACTTTTGAAAAGTTTCTTATTGTTTCGTTTATGAGCATGTTTGGTAGGCATTAGTCAGTACCTTCTAGCTTCTCTACTATTTAAAAAGTCTTTAAAAGTTTCTAATTGTATGTTTGACATGTCAAGTTTTAAGAACTTTTTGAAAAATAAAAGATCTTTTTTTAGATTCTACAATGAGTAACATCTGAAAAAAGTTTGTAGCTTTCAGTATTAATTAGTCCTAACAACTTGTATATCAAACAAAACTAAATCAAATGGTCAGCTTTTTATTAAACAACTACTACCTTTTGATTTTAAGATCTTTTCAGACACTAAAAGTTACCAGTTACCAAAAAGTTCATTGAAGTATCTTTTTAGTTAGTTATGTCCAATATACCCTATTTCAACTTTGCGTCATACTTATATGGACCGGCCTGAGCTGAGTATTGGTTTCTTTCATGGTAGAGTTAATTAAAGTCATATTTGTTCATTTTAAAAGGTGATGAAAAATGAATTGATCCAAAATTAATTAAACGTAGGTACGTACCCGGTATCCTTGGATGCCATGAAGGCTGGAAGCAGGCACATCAGCTGAGTACCACACGCCCTTCTTTGCCTCAATCATTGGCCACATTATTCCCCATGATATTATCGCTCCTATCAGCAACGACACATTTACCATTGCGGGGCAAAGCATCCCCACCCCAACATATGTTGACGAAAAATCAAAGTAGAACCTGAATTGGAGTATAACATACATATCGCATTTAATGCATTTACACTATCAAGTTTGCAAGCAAATAAAATTACAAGACTAGTAAAAATGTGCATAATAGAAATGACGAGACTAAAATGCAAATAACAGTTTTCACAATTATTGAAACCAAACTATTCAAGTATAGTTGCATATTTTTCTATAACTCCTTCAGAGTGCCGTTCCTGTCAGGCGGGCCTCACAGGACCCGCCGTCCGGCCGAACCCGTTTGAGGGTCTTCCCGGTGAAATTTCTGGATGAAATTGTTTGAGCATGTTCTTCATCAAGAAGAGTTTACTCATACCAAACTTCAGCTAAAAACTCAATCGGAAAGGCAGTCAAATAATAAATTATTTAAGAACACTGCGCAGTTAAAATATACTCCCTCCGTCCCGCTATTAACTTCCTACTTTGACCTACACACATATTTAGGAAATAAATTTGACTTTACTATTTAGACACTGTTTGACACTGTTTAGACACTGTTTGGCACTGTTTAGACACTGTTTGGCACTGTTTTGCACTGTTTGACACTGTTTTGATGTAGAATAACTTTCCATTTAGGGAAATGAGAAGATGATTTTGGGACGGCCCAAAAAGGAAAGCAGGAAGTTAATAGCGGGACGGAGGGAGTATATAAACAGTGCAGTATTTTTCAAAAAATCATTTGACTGCCTTCCCGATTGAATTTTTAGCTGATATTTGGTATGGGTAAACTAGACTTGATTAAGAACATGCTCACAAAATATCATCGAAAAATTCCACCAAAAAGGCCCTCAAACGGGCTCTTAGCCGGAGAGCTGCCCCGATCAAGTCGGCCTGACATGAAGTTTCATCAAGTCCGTCATTGTTTGGAACAAAAATACTATTTGCACATGTCCGAATCCATACACGTCGTTTGTGAGAGTATTTTTTGTCGGTGAATAGTGTATTTAAGGACAAAAAATACTCTGAAAAACGGCGTATATTAAGCGTGTATGGATTTGGGAGTGTATAATTCTTGAACAGAGGAAGTATGATTGTATGAAGTACGGAGTATATACTTCGTATTAACCTTTTAGCATACGCTTGGAAACCAAAAGTAGGGAAACTGGCAAAGCCACAATCATCTCCGCCAGCAAAAAACCACTGGAAACCTGCGAATAGAAAGCTAAACGAAAAGGTCTTGAACAGAGTCCCCACTTGTCTCCTGCATCATTGCAAAAAAAGATACGTAGTTTATTTACGGTTCAAAGTGAAAATTTTCATGGATTATTAGCTCTAGGGATACAGATTACTTTTCATAATGTATATAATAATCCCATTAATTACGGAAAAAGTATTTTCACCCCTCAAATATAGGGGTTATTGCTGTTTATCTTTAGCGTTTTAATTAAGTCTATATATGTCTTTTCATATACGGAGTATCAATAAATCAATCTTGGAACCATGCATAATTTTTTTTCATAAATAGAGATCCAAGTGATGAATTAAAATGTCAATTTTATAATTAGATATCAAAATTGCCAAAACAGCAATTTATATCATTGAACTAAACTCGAAACATTGACGATTTCAAATTTATTTTATTTTTTTTTATTTTCTAAATACAACCATAAATTGTCATGTCACCGTAAATTCACTTTATAAACAATTTCAATTGCGTGTCCTCCACGTTTTGCAATTTATGGTATCAAATTGTCGATATTTGAAAAGATATAAGGTTAAGTTACCAAAAGAATTCTAACTAACTGGGCCAGTTCTTATATATGGGACAAAAAATAATGGATACGTATGAAAGCGTGAATAATTAATTATATTTACTTTGCTAGTTTAGCTCCTTTTGGGGTGTGGAAACTATTGATAAGGTAAGCCGTTGCAGTTCCACTTGGGTATGTGAGTTTGAACTTCAGCACCATCATCTGTACATAAAAATATTCATGCCGGCCCGAAATTAATTAATGAAACGCAATCCAAATATGAAAGAAAAAGATCAACCCCCACATAATAATATATTAGAAAATGTTAAGTTTAGTTAATTATAGGATGATGAAATGTAATGTATAATAATAAATAAAGTCTTTGCTTTTGAAAATATATGCAACATACGTAAGGTACCGTACACTTCTATTTGTCTACTAATAATTACACAATCATTATATATAGTTGATGAACAAAAATTTGTAGCTTTTGAATTTGTGCTCCTACAGTGAGATTTTTCTGCCCTATACTCAAAATGAACTCTTTGATTCAAATGCTTTTAAATTATAATTATAATTAAAATTATAATTATAATTACGACTGTAGAGTATTATTATTTCGTGATCTATTCTGACGTTTTAGAGAGTCTTTTCACAACTAAAGAATGATCTCTAATGCACAGGGCAAAAATTATCATAAGAACTAGTAAATGTGGCAATTAATTATAAAACTAATTTTAGCTGTAAAGATATCTTTAATAAACTAAAAGAACTAATTAAAATGGCATGTAGTAGGATAGTAGATTGAACAAGAATCAACTTTTTACTTAAACAGAACCATTACATCCATGAGGTTTTGAATTAAAATCTTCAATAATGTCTATAATTTAAATCTATCCACTAAAGATTTCGAATTTCCTCGGGAATGTACCATTTTGATTGGAAAATTCCACTCATACGTCTTCGGCTTGTCCCCTTGAATTATACTTTCTGTTGTAAATTTGGTTTTCCCATTAAACCCTAGCATATTTTTAATGAGTACTCCGTGTAACTTTATTAAATTCATTAAGAACACATGTCATCTGATGATCTACTCCCGCCCCTTCCTATATTTCTTCTTCGATATTTGCTAAGTGACATTAAGATTGTCCCATCATTCATACTTTATTCGAATTCTATCAATAACACAATATCACCTGCATAAATTCATTTTTCTTAATAAATGCACCATCTCATATGTCCTTATATTAGTGGAACGGAGCTAGTATTATTAACAACATATCTCGACCTACATATGTTAGTACTCCTATCTAATTAATAAAATTGCCAAATTAAACCCAGAGGCAAGAATATTATAGAAAATACAAAATTACTTTTCACTGCAGCATCAGGCATCACAATGCGCGCAATTGCTTAAAGGTGTGTTTGGAAGTTGGGTTTTGAAGGGGAGGAGAAGATTGATGAAGGTTTATGACCCTTCTTTTCATGTTTGAGAGTTTATAAAATTGGAGGGGTGATTTTGGAGGGCTTTTATGACCGTCCAGAACCCTCTAAATGTTCAATATTTGAGTTTCCCCAATTTGGAGGGTTTTGACCGATAATTGACAAAGTGGTAATTTAAGTTCAATTAAAAATAAATATATGTTCAATTATTTGAATTCATCATATCTCAAAGTGATTTTAATTATAATTCATTCAAAAACTCTCTCATCACCCTCCCCTCCCTTTCCCCTCCAACACATACCTCCAAAGCCTTCCCCTCCCCTTCCCTCCAAATTCTCAAACATACCCTAAGACATACCCTAAGAGATGGTGTGTATTGTGTACTAACTGTTTCAGTTTTTCTTTGGGTAAAATTAGTTAATTGCGGAAGTATGAACGAAATCAAAGAATGGTACGCAAATACTTCCTCCATTCCTTTTTAATTGCAACAGTCAATATTTCACGTTTACCAATGCACAAATTTGACCATCAATATCTTTCATTCCTTATTAGTAAAAAAATTAAAAAAATTCATATTTTGAAAATTTAGAATGAGAAGAATTTAACAATATTTTTTAAAAATTTAATTTATTATAAATCAATTAATAAAATGTAGTCAAAGTAGAACATGTGAATAGTGCAAAAAGTCTAATGTTGCAACTAAAAGAGAACGGAGGTAGTACGTACCTTCCTGAAGAGGACGATTGAGAAGAGGCCAACGAAGCTGACAACAAAAAGGAATGCAATCATCCACCCAATAGAAAGGTTCTTCACATTATTGGGAGTGTTCCCTATTTCTGCTTGATTAGCTATTCTTGGGATCATCGCTAACATGTAGCTTGCTGTTCCACCTGTTATATTCGGGACCCCAAAATCACTAATTCAATATCATGAATAAGGAAATGTTATTTTCAAAAGAATTAAGCAAAAAACTAGATGTACATAAAAAGTAAACAGTTGCTTGTGTAGACGCACAAATCATTTTAAAAAAAGTTAATAATTGTTAGTGTACATAGACAAGTAGAGTGTTCAAAAATTGCTCCATAATTATTGTATCTGTGGAGTATTAGCTATGTAGATGCACTCGTTGATGGATTATACATGTCTTATACGTACGGGCGGAGTAATTAATAAATTTGTTTACGTTAAAGATTTTGAACTCCACAAGAATGTACAACTTTTGGGGTAATTTGATTCTTGCATAGGCTAGGCTTTTCCAAGTTTTATTGTGGCAATTGTACTTTCTATTTGCAATTTTCTTAAAATGACCAAAATTATTAGTTTTAGGATATTATACGTACACAAATAAAATTTCATGGCCAACTAAACAAATCAACCTGTTCCAAACATAGAAAAATAATGATAACTCGTAATATATGGGGTTGAGTCTAGGGGTACGTGCTAATAATCACACAAGTTACTCAAAATCAGGTCAGTTTTTACTCTAATAATATCCAGCTCAAATTGATTCAAACTCGACTTGCATTTGAACTCAGTTCAAATCAAACCAAGTAATGCTCAAGCTATATACTTCGTATACAAACTCGAATCGAAAAGCTCGCAAACTATTCCCTTATGAGTTGGTATTGCTTGTTTAGATTCACACATGACATTACATCATATAGAGTATATTCATAGTATGGATTTATGAATAAAAATAATGCTTATCTTCTAATAAGAATATACTAGGCATTCACATATTCTTTAACGTTTTAGACAATGTTTGCAAAATGTCATGCATACTTTTATGTATTCTCGGCCAACGTTCAAGCAAATTTATCTATGAATAATTGAACTGAATTCATCTTAAGTTTAAATAAGTCATAGGCGATAAAGAGAGATCTACATTTAAGAGATAACTAGGCAGAGAATTTATTTAAAACATTATGGTCATGTTTAAAAAATTATTGATAATTGCATGTATGTGCTTAAAGTATAATAAATCAAACTCTTAGATTAGAACTATATTTTTTAAGAGTAGATAAAACTCCTATACAACTTGAACTCAAATGAAACCAAGCTATATATTTTTCGACTTAAACTAGAACTCAAACTTGGTCGTTCTTCATCAAGCATGATTCGGTCTAAGCTGAACTCGAGCTTGGCTCGCTCGATTCCCAACCCTATTTGAGCCTATATAACTGCAATGGCATCACAATTCAACCTGCATGCAGTGTTATGGTTCTTTTTTGGTATTGTAGTCCTATGTGCGTGAAACAAATCAGTTCTGAGTATATTTAGTTTGCTTGACTACATTATTACGTACTTATCAGCCTTTGGTACAAATTGAGATCCCATGGATGTCATAATTTGACTTGTCAACTTGAATTTGACTACCAAGTTTGTGAGATTATCGCGAGTCATCAAGTGCAATACTGATTTCAATCTTACTGTGATTATAGGCTCTAGGGCTGAGCACGGATCTGGGAATTCCCGTTCCGTACCGAAGAACCGTCCCGAACCGTTCCAGAACCGATAGAACCGGAAAAATGTAAAACTGTACCGTACCGTACCGAGCTTTTTTAATAATATGGCACGGTACCGGTTCTTAGTGAGAACCGTTCCGGAACCGTCCCAGAACCGTATTGTCCCGAACCGTCCTGTACCGTCCCGAATTGTCCCGAAAACTAGTGTTAGATTATAATAATATATTATACATAATATATTACCCGAGTATAAATGTTAGTGACCATATGTCCCAAAAACTAGTTTTATAATAGGGAAAAGGTGCAAATAGGCCCATATACTAACCCAAAAAGGTCAAATAAGCCCTTATTTAGGAGACTCTGTCCGGCCGTCGTCATTTGGGGTGGTTCCCGGTGGAATTTTTTGATGAAATTTTTTGAGCATCTTATTCATCAAGTCTAGTTTATTCATACCAAATTTCAGCTAAAACTTCAATCGGGAAGGCATTCAAATGAATTCTTGAAGATAACTGCGCTTCTAACTGCGCAGTTATTTTCAAGAATTCATTTGAATGCCTTCCCGATCGAAGTTTTAGCTGAAATTTGGTATGAGTAAACTGGACTTGATGAATAAGATGATCAAAATATTTCATCAAAAAATTCCACCGGGAACCACCCCAAATGACGACGGCCAGACAGAACCTCCTAAATAAGGGCTTATTTGACCTTTTTTTGTTAGTACATGGGCTTATTTGCACCTTTTCCCTTTATAATATAATAATACTACGTAGATTATATATAACATATTACCAAGTATAAGTGTCAGGAATCGTATGTCCATATATTACAAATATGCAATCTTGCATATTCTTTGGGCGTAATCCAATTATTAAGACTTGACAGCATTAAAAGTTAGCTTTAAAACAAAAACAATACTAAATGATATAAACAATGCTATGTAAATAGGGTTAATTATATTTCAGGAAGGTTAATTATTTGCGAACCAAATAACACTGAAAAAACCGTACCGAACCGTACCGTGCTGAAAATTGGTACGGAACGGGACAAGTTCCATATATGTGCGGGACGGTACCGATTCTTGATTTTTAAAAAAACCGTACTTTGGGACGGGACAGGTTTTTTGAAATAACCATCCCGTACCGTTCCATGCTCACCTCTAAGGCTCTAATAGGCTCTATAGTCAAGTGCTCATAAGAATGATTAGATCGAGAGTGAGTTTGATAACGTAGGCTGTAAATTAATTACGTACTCCGTGGAAGTTTTTTTGCAAAATGTACATCAAAGCCTCGACTAAAACCAATTCCAGTTCAGATTATTACTCCTTATTACTGCGTATTTTGTCTTCAGATTATAAAATTGAGGTTAGAGTATAACATGCTGTATATACTTGAAGTTCATAAATTTATTGTCTTTACAATTACTCCGTAATCAGTAATTCAGTACTCTCTTAATGCGTAGCGTGTCTTGATTTAATAGATTGAAGTGAAATTATTATTGATTAGAACCCTAAACTATCATATGTACGACACATTCAACAAATTGATATTCTCAGCTACATTGTAAAACGGAGTATAAATGAGTACTTACTGCTGAAGGCGATGCCGGAGGAAGCAACGACGCAGGTCTGGACGACGGTGTTCTCCTGCCGGGTAAATGGCCGGCCGAGGAATCCGATCCGGTGAAGAACCGCCGTCCAGGACTTGATCATGGAGAAGGCCAGCAGCCCAGCCGCCACATTCAGCGACGGAATCACCCCCGTCGTCAGGTTCAGTTTGCAGACGATGAAGTTGAACACCACGCTTAGAACCAGGCTCGTCACCATGGATCTCGCCGTCAGCTGCTCCTTCCACGACGGAACATCCGTCTTCCGGAAAGCATATTCCGCCGCCGCCGCCTCTTCCTCCTCCTCTGCCACTATTTCCCCTGCATTGTTGTCTTCTTCATCGCGCCGTGCTTCTCTGCCCTTCCGTACTTCGACCATGGCTGATTATTGTTACGATCGAGTGTTGAATCTTTTGCGATTGTGTTCGTTATTTATTGCGGGAGGAGAGAGAAGAATTGGCCGGTAAATCAGCAACTGTCAAAAATATTCGAAGGAGTGTATGTGGAGAAATCGGAGGCGTTGTGTTCTGATCGAATACTGCATACTTGGAATTCCACTCTCTTTGGAAAGTCATTATTGGAATATTCAATACCGGATCTTTTATCTATTTACGTTACTTATTTATTGATTTAGTAAAAAACTAAAAACGCTTCCAATTATTCTTTTTGTTTACGAGAATGAGGGTCTTGTTGAAAATTTGTACACATTGTATAATACCTACATAGATTATTAATCGGAAATTGTCCTAAACAGGACTAATCAGTTCCTAAAAAGCACAAATTCATCTACTACTTTTTAAATTCCCTAAATAGGACTAAACATTGATTTTCTACCCTAAATACCCCTAAGAGTATTAATTCATAATGAAATGCTTTAATTCATAATAAAATCATAAAAAAACGTAAAACATATTTAAAAAAGCGTAAAAAAATTATAATTTTTTTTAAAACATTTATAAAATAAAAAATATAATTTTTAATTTTTTTTATTTATTTTTTTAAAATAATAAAAAATAGTAAAAACCCATAAAAAATGAAAAAAATTATGGATATCTTTCTCACCGCCTCCCGCCGCCTCCCAGCACCACCACCTCCGATTGGTGAAATTTCTTCCACTTTTGGTAAAAAACTGTCATCTTTTTCTGAAAATGCCAAAAAGATGGCATAATTACTCGTCAATATGCCAACATTTTCATTGAATATACCATCATTATGGCATTATTTAAAATGTTGGCATATTTTTCTCCGGTGATGGGAGCTGGAAGTGCTGGGGGGTGGCAGGGGTGGTAATGTTTTTTTTTTATTTTATGATTTTTTTATTATTTTTTTTTTATTTTTTTAAAAAATATTTTTATTAATTTTCTATTATTCCTTTACGATTTTTAGTATTTTTTCCGATTTTTATTATTTTTTTATGATTTTATTATTAATTAAAACATTTCACAAGTTACAAGGGTATATTTACCAAATACACATAAATAGTCCTATTAAGGGAATTTAAAAATGTAGTCCTATCTGTGCAATTTTGCCACTTTTTAGTCCTATTTAGGGAATTGACTCATTATTAATCAAGAAGAGTACAGATTCCATATATATGTTCACAAATAATTACGTACAAATGTAGACCAAATGTGTTCAAATTTTGTGTATAGATAGAATTTTTCTCTTTTTAATCAAGTTTGGTCCTACATCAACCTCGGACCATAATTAAACATAACACATCAAATAAGAATTAAACTGACCAAATCAAATCATATCAGATTAAATTTTGAAACATTTAAAAAAATGCACACATAACACTATAACAGACATCTACTAGATTAAACTAGATTAAACCTAACACTGAATTTAAATAGACTATACTAGTCAGACTATATGTGCGTACTATATGTGCGTACTATCGAATGTTAAGTCGGTAACAACTTATGTAAGGATGTTTTCTTTTGGACTGAAATTTGCTGGTCTGGTCTGGTTTGTTTAAGTCTGGTCTGGTCTGGTCTGGTCTGGTATGGTCTGGTAAACGTCTGGTCTCTGTGTATTTTATAACTAAGAAATTCTGGTCTGGTCTGGTCTGTTTAAGTCTAATCTGGTCTAGTATGGGACTGAAAACAGTCCAAAAGAAAACATCCTAATTGTATAAATTTGTCTGCTTTTTTTCCGCTTGTGTTTTCTTTGGACAGAGTCTAGATTAGAGTATCTCCAACGCTCTCTTTTAACAAGTGAAAGTTTGCCAGATATACGAGTTTAAAAAGTGTGAAGCTTTTTTGGCCTCCAATGCATTCTTTCGTTTGCCTGGTTAAGCTGACATGTAACCAACGCTTTTAAATCCACTTTCGTATTTCATAAAGGATGTTGAACATGGTGAGTCATCTAAATTGAACCTACTTTTCTATTTTTCATGGGAAAACTGTCAAATAGGTCCTCGAACTTTCATAAAAATGTCAATTAAGTCATTCTATAGAAGGTTCTGTCGGCCGTCGCGATTTGGGGAGGTTCCCAGTGGAATTATTTGATGAAATGTTTTGAGCATCTTATTCATCAAGTCTAGTTTACTCATACCAAATTTCAGCTAAAAATCCAATCGGGAACACATTCAAATTAATTCTTGAAGATAACTGCGCATTTTTGCGTTCTCGGATTAATTTGAATGCGTTCCCAGTTGAATTTTTAGCTGAAATTTAGTATGAGTAAACTAGACTTGATGCATAAGATGCTCAAAAAAATTCATCAAAAAATTCCACTGGGAACAGCCTCAAATCGCAACGGCCGGACAGAGTCTCCTATAGAAGAACTTAATTGACTTTTTAATGAAAGTTCGAGTACCTATTTGACAGTTTTCCCATTTTGCTTATTTATTTCATACGTAGTGGAGAAAAAATGCTTCCAAAGGTTGCACGTAGTGGATAACTTCATTTTTTAACATTAGGCATTGCGAGTCTTATGCCTTTCTTTTGATTTGTATATTATGTGGATTTTGCTTTCTTCTATTGACATTTGGCAAAATTTTCTCCCTGTTAAAAGAAGAGCATTGAAGATGCTCTTATAAGAAAGACCGTTTCGGGAGATTTTTCTAATCCAAGATTTTAATCCATGACGCCATCACAAATAATCGAACTTTAATTGAATCTATATTATTTTTTATTAACCGAAAGTGTCAAAAAGAAATAATGAAAATTTTATTTCTTAACATCAAAATGTTTGTTTTTCAATTTCATAACGACTATTGAGAAAACATTAAGAAAAATTTTGCTTATGATAAATATAAAAAGCAATGCTTATAATAATTTAGCTAATGAATTACTAATCTAATATGGAAAACATATGTTAATAATTTTATTGACGTCGCTACAATACATAGAAAATCTGTATTGGTGGAGTCAATAAACTAATTTCATATAAATGGAGTTCAAATTTAAGTTTTCAATTTCTGACGGTGCATGCATAAATGAGGGCAGTCTTAGGGTTTATCAATTCATACAATCCGTATGGACTCCGTACTTCTCGATGGGGTTTTGTCCTGAATATTACAAATAAATGGACAATTCACAAAAAAGTGACCTTTTAATAAAATTCCAAAAATCTGACTTGCAAGCTAACACGCTACAAGCTATCACGCTACAGTGACACGTTATAGTGACATGCTATAGTGACAGCCACCACCGCCGCTTCCCACCGGTGAACGTCACCAGTCGGAGACCACCGCTGGCTGCAGACCGCCGGAGACCGCCGCAGTGACGCAGCCGCAGTGACACTGTCGCAGTGAAGCCGCCGGTGCTAGTGACACCTGATTTTTCGGTGATGCCACCCACCAAAGTTACTCCGTCTGCCGCACCTTATCAATGACCTTCCCAAACCCAAGCCCACCCTGCCTCTGCTGCTGCTTCCATTCCCCAGCCACCGCCTCTGCCCTGTCCACCGCCGTCGTTATCCCAAAGCCGCCCATCAACCCCCCCACAACCAGATCCACCCCAACACCGCCCAGATCCACCCCCAACACCGTCCAGATCCACTCCCCAACACCCCCCCAGCAACCACCGCCCTCCTCGTCTCAGCCGCCTAGCCCCTCTGAAACTCGCCTTAGACCCAACAACCACCACCCCGCCCCATGACAGGATGAGTCAAAACAGGTCTCACTCAAATCGACCGCAAATTTGAAGACAATGATCACAGATGAAGAAGAGAAGCAACAAAGATGGAGAAGACGAAGCTTGCGTCGCCGTCGCTGACCTTCGTCGTCGCCGACCGTCGGCGTTTTACTGGTGGTCTCCATCTTCTTCTTCGACGGCGTCTCACTGGTGGCCTGGTCTTCGTCTGCTTCGATGGCGTGAGATGGCGGTCTCATCGTCTCATGCTAGGTGATGAAGGTGAGAAGTAGGGACGGTGAAGACTGAAGAGGAGAGAAGGAAGAGATGCTTGGTGCGTTGGAAGAAGGAAAGGAACATAAGATTGGGTACCAATGAGGTATTTACCTAAATAGGAGTAAATCAGTCTTTAATTGCCAAAATAAGACCAAAGTAAACAAGTATTACAATCACCCCCACTTAGGATCGCAACGTCCTCGTTGCGCCCTTGAACCAATCTCAAATCTCAATCAAATCCCAGAATCTTCCCCCGCTAAGTGCCCGCCCGATATCCAACCGGTCATCACACTGTCGCGGGGTTGCTCTGATACCACCTGTAACACCCCGGCCCCGTGGGACCTGAGGTAGTTACTCCAGACCTCTAGTACTGTCCTCACAAAGCGCCACTAGCCTTTTACGTGCACTTTGTCCTCACTCGTGCGCGCCCTGAGAAACTTCCCAGGGGGTCACCCATCCCAAGACTACTCCCGTGCAAGCACGCTTAACTTTGGAGTTCTTGGCTAATGAGCTCCCTTAAAAGGAGATGCACCTTGTTGGTATGAGTAGTATTATTAATCCGTTTATATTAAATCTCAGGTGTTACAATGGGTTCGAACCGGGGACCTCTAGTGTGTGAGACTAGCGTGATAACCGACTACACCACCCATTGCACCGCTTGCAAAAGAAATGCCTCTCTTCATTGAAAGTTCTCGGGTTCTGCCTCTGTCCCGGCCCCTGGTAGCTTCTCCCTCCATATCTACCGTCATTCACTCTTCCTCCTTGTTGCTGCCCGGGCTGACTTGATCTGAACCTCTTCTCATCTCTCATGTGTTCTTCCTCTGCCATTCTCTTAGTCTTCTTTTGTGTCTCTTTTTTCGATGGCTCTACACTGTAGTGTTTGGCAGCCCTTTCATATGCATCTTCAAGTGTTGTGCACTTCAAAACAGTCACGGCCTTCTGTATTTCGCAGTTCAGCCCCCTGATGAACCGTGATGTCAGAGTGGCCTCATTTGGCACTATGGTTCTTGCAAACCTTGCCAGTGCTAGGTACTTCTTGTGATACTCCTGAACTGACATATCTCCTTGCTTCAGTCGTTGGAACCTCTCATTATGCTCGTCTTGTACGTGTGGAGGATAGAATCGTGCGCGGATCTCTCCCTTGAATCTTTCCCATGAAAACCCGGGTTGCAATTTGAGTGCAAGGCCTGCGGTTTCCCACCAAAAGTCAGCTTCCTCATGAAGGTAGTACGCTGCTGCATCAACTCGGGACTCTTCCGGGCAGTTTACCGCATCAAAGAGCTTGTCAAAGGTCCTAATCCAATCCTCTAATATTAGTGGATCCTCCTCTCCCAAGTATTTCGGCGGATTCCTTCCCGAAATCAGTATGCTCACGTCGTTTCCATGGTGATGTGGCTGCTGGTTTTGGTTCAATTGAACCGCTTGCGCAATGGGGTGAACAAGTTGAGCCAGCTGGGCCAAACCTTGAGCTAACTCCGCATTGGTAGGAGCGTTGTCCTCACGGTTGTTCCTCCTAGTAGTCATAGTTCTTATAAAAGAAAAACAAAGAATTTAGGAAAATAGGAATTCCTAAAACAGTGCACTAAGTTCTACTTAATATCACAAGACATAGTATACTAGGAAGGTCCTCATAACAATTCTCAAGTTCGATAACTCATAAGATACCCTAGGATAATAATTATCTAGGAGCAACCATTGAGACAATTTCAATCAATTCACAAATCTCAAAAGCAATTCACAACAACGCAAAATATAACAGACAAGAATCTCACAATCTCACACGCGCCTAATCCTCAATATTTATTCCTAACCAGATTCTTGAATCCTAATTAATAAAATCATTTAGTCAATTCAACAGTTTTAGAAAACCTTTAAAAGATTTTGTAAAACAAAGGCTCTGATACCATTTTGTAACATCCCCAAAGTTATACCCAAAATAGAGGCTAATAATAGCGATAATAGATAGGATCACCCAAAATCTTTAATCCAAAATAGTTTAAATTGCAGCGGAAGCTTAATATTCAATGGGTGTTACTGCCACACTCGGTTCTCACATAACCGAATGCACAGGCTAAATCACAATCCAACAATAAACATTAATATGGAATTCAAAACATAATCAAATAAAACAATAACAAGTTCTTAAATTCAGGTTTATTAAAGATAACTAGTAACTAATCTAAGTGATCTATCGGGGCTCTCATCATCAAGCATGCTCTTCATCACCTGCACCAAATTAAGTGCAGAAAAGAAAACAAAGCAAAGAAAATAAAAGTTAGCTTTTTAGCTAAGTAAGACCCACCCAACCCCGTAAAATAATATAGTTTGAGAATGTAGTTCTTGATACATACATAAAAGTCCAAAAATCGGCGAGGTAAAACAAATGTTTTCATAATTAAATAGTATAAGTAAGAAGGACGGTTTCACACAAATCCACATTTAAATACTTCTTTTCAAACTCATACATGATTTTCATCCACCAAACTCATATCTCCTAATTGTTTCTACATTATTTTAAGGATGGGGGAGCTCCCAAAAAGAGAACCCAGACCAAGCGAATACGTGGTCACCAACTACCACGCATCACCCCGGGTGTCCCAGACGGTTGCATAAGCTACTGAGATCACCTATGAACTGACCGATAAACCCGGACCCCACCACCCACCAATTGGAAACTGAACTTCTACCTTAAATGTGCACACCCCCTAAAAGGGATTCCAAGCCCTCCGAGTAGTAAGAAGTCCAAGTAGTCGAGACTAGCTAAGTCTCTACCGACTACCCTAGGAAAAGATAAAAGTGGACTAGGTGCTACTACTACCTCAAAACCGAAGCCAATAATAATATCCATGTATCCAAAACTGCCAAAGAAACTATCCACCAGATAATAGTAGCACTACCCTAGACCACAGTTCTATATTTAACCGGATGTAGAGCCGAACACCACGGATTACTCCCGGGTGCTCAAAGTATTCAGAAATCATTAATTACAATTTTTGGCAAAAGTTTCAATACAACACTTTCCAAGAATAGCATCTATCACCACCACCAATTAGGGTATTCCAAACCCAGAATATATTCTCAAAATATGGTAGTAAAGATGTTCATAACATAGCTCAGTTCACACCAAAACATTCTCCAAAATTTCCCAATCCAAATTAATTATTTCCTAGAAATCACAATTTTTGTCAAGCAACTAATTTGATAAATTCACCCTAAATCACACGTTCATAAATACCCATAAAATCATAGATCATCATATCCATACTATAATAACCGAAATATTCATAAAATTTCATAAAGAAACTCAAATCGTAGCACAAACCCTAATTATCACATATAGGGGCAAAATAGTAGTTTTGGTTGCAATAGTCCTTACCTCGAGGCTAGCAACGAATACTAAATGTAAAACCTATCTTTAGGAGTCACTCACACGTCCCTAAGAAGTTATAGGGTCGAAGGATCACAATTTAGGAGAAAGAAATCAAGAAAACGGATGAACGATGCGAATTAGGCAACAAAAACGCTTACCGAAAGATTGTATCGTTTGATCTCGTCCTTGGACTCAAATATCGTATTGGATATGTTAATATTAAAGTTTTGGAAGAGATAGAGCTTGAAGAGGCGGTTCTAGGGTTTTTGGAATGAGGAAAATCGGATTAGGGATGTATTTATAGCGAATTTCCGAAGTTAGGTCGTATTAGGAAAAAATAGGGACGCACGATCGTGCGTACCTCCCTACGCACGATCGTGCGTACCTGGCAGTAGCTATTACGCTCAATTTTCATGCCACGCACGCCGTGCGTGACCCCACGCACGCCGTGTGTGACCCCCAGACGCCCCAAACCTTAGTTTTTGCTCCGTTTCTTCCCCGTTTGCACCTCCCCTCGGTCCGAGACACTAAACCAACCATAGTAAACTATCCCAAGACCATCTAAACGATATGAAACATAATTTTAATTACTTTTCAAATTCTACCAAATTTTTGGGGTATTACACGGCCTCTGCCGCGGCCATTTCTTCCACGGCCACCCCTGCCGCGGCCTCCACGTGGGGCATTGTCTCGATCTTGGACACCGAAAGCTTGGTAAGCAGGTGGAGTATTTTGCTGACAAAGATATGGGACCCTCTGTTCGGTTCTAACAAGCTTCGGTGAAGAATTGCTGGCGGGAAATTATCGGGGAAAAGAGAAATAGTGCCCATGGTGGATTCATATTCTGGTCCGAGCCCCATAAGTGTGGTTTGCAGAACTTCTTTATCGGACATAGGAGAATTTATTGTAGCTAATTCGCTTACTAACGCATGAATTTCTCTTAAATAATTTTCCATAGACTGATTTTCCTTCTTTTTCACATTAGACAATAAACGCCTAAGTGTCATTGCCCTAGCCAGACTAGCAGAACGAAAACGATTTTGCAATCTTTCCCAAATCTCAATGGAGTGCTTAAGTTCATGAACATCAATTAATACATCACGAGTAAGAGTAGCAAAAATCCAAGAACGGATTGTTTGATCAACCCATAACCAGTGATGATAATCAGTATTAATTATTTGGCGATTATTAAAAATCAACTGTGCACATCGGAGGTACCTTTGTGGAACCATCCAAGAAACCAAACACACCTTGAGAGACTAGGAAAGCTTCAAACTGAGTGCGCCATGTGATGTAATCTTCTACCGCTTTAAGCTTGATTGTAACAATTTGAGTAACATTGTTGGCCGGGGCAATTGATTGAGCTACTGCTGCCAACGGTGACTGAAAGAAGGACTGGTCTGGCGACCTAGACAGTCCAGGAGCCCCGGAGAATGTGGAACCAAAATAACCTGGACTGGAGAGCGGCGGAGGCATGACATCCGGCGGCGGAGTGGAGAACAATCCTGGAATATTAGGCATGATAGTTGGCTGCCAGGAGAATACCGGAGGCATGTTTTGAAATAAAGAGTAGGCACTTGAGGACTCCATGCCGTTTTGAGAAAAAGAAGGTTGTAGAACCGGGCCAATTGGAGAAGACGACACCTGCGGCGACGCTGTCAAGGGAATGGCGGCGCTGGTGTTTGTGATGATGGCGTCCGTGAAGGTGGAAGAAAAAGAGGACGCTGAGGAGCCGGCGGCAGAAAAGTGCAGCGCCTCAGCTGAGGAGCCGACGGCAGAACTAATCATCGGCTCAGAACTCATGACGCGAACGAGGGTTTAGGAGAGAGAGAGAAAAATTAGGCTCTTGATACCATGTGAAATAATGGGAAAGGTTACCCAATAGGGTACCTGGCAGATATATTTATACTAATAAAAGTTTCCAAAGATACAAAGGATTCCTATTTTAATATTAGGCTATTAGCAGCGGCGGCGGCAGCTATGCCTATGAGTGAGCTTGTAGGTTTATTGTTCCTATGCGTAGGTGGAAGGAGAAGAAGATAGGTAAGGGAAGGAGAAGAAATGCGCAGGAGGAAGAGAAGAACATAGGCAGGGAAGAAGTGCAGGAGAGAGAGAGAGAGAGAGAAGAAATAGGCAGGGAAGAAGAAGAGTAATGCGCTGGGCCACTGGGGGATGGGATCGATGTGTGCGCAGGGAAAATAAAGGGAAGAAAATAAGGGTAATAGGGTAATCTGGTCCTATTTTAGGAATAAAAATATACATGGTCCTATTTAGGAATTTCAGGAACAATTTAGTCCTATTTGAGACAATATTTCGGTACCAATCGGTTACATTTTTGTCCTAATGAGATTTGCCCATATTTAGGTCCATATTTAGGTCCACACATACTGTGGGAGGTATATCTGCGTCATTCTTTCCTTCTCAATCTCATTATTTATGGTTAATTATCATGCTACATGCAAATGTTAAAGATATGGTGAGGTTGTGATACCTTCTCACAAATAAATGAGGGTATCGTGCTTACAATAGACTAAGTCATTATCTTGTCATTTATTAATATATAAAGTGTTCAATTGTACGTAATATTCTTATTGTACCACATAGATAATGTACAATAGTGTGAGGGTGCCATAGAATTTTCCTAACGAGATTTCTATAACAAATAATATTTAAATAAGTATAAATAAGTAAAAGAGGAAATTCCATAAATAGGAGTAAAACATAACAAAATATCTAAAATAAGTGTCTTTATTTTCTTCGAAAAATAGGACTTATTCACTCCTATTTTGGGATCTTTTTAATGTTTTATTCTTTTGGGAGGAGTAAATAATACATGAAATAATTACATAAATATGACCAAAATAAAGATGGTTTACAAAAATATGATTAGTTACTAGAGTAGTAATGAAATCATAGTAATTCATGTTTAAGTTTTGAACTTAAGTTACCAGAGCAATACGTAGTAGTAATGAATAGTCATATTTATGTAAATAAATTTTATTTTAGTAATATTCTTGTAAAAATCCTATATACATCCTACTTTACAAATAAAACTTATTTAGTCCCATTTCGGAACTCTATCCATGTTTTAGTCCTATTTTGAACAATTTCTTTATTTAAAATTGTTGTGTAACTCATTTGGACATACTCATTTGGTCATAAAAAATGTTCAAATATATTCTGATTTGTTATGAATAAAACCGGCATATAGCTTTACCTGATTGGTTTAGTATTGATGGAATTCTGACCTATGGGGTGACCGGAAAATCAGGTAGGAGAGACTGAAAATGCCAAGTAAAAGTGAGTAAGAATTTGGGAAGAGTGACAACAAGTTTGCACATAGAATTTTTATGGATCCCTTTCCACAGGTTGAAAGGTGATATTTATACATGGTACCCAAGTATAAAAGATGCCATTTTAAGGAGGTGATGACATGTGTAATACTTGGGCAACAAGCATAATAGACTAATGTAATAGATAATAATAAGGAGACACGTGTAAAGTTGATTGGAAATATAATAAGAATAGTTGGCTGGCTGGTACGGCGCTTAACTGATTATGTCCCTTCGTACTGGATCACGTAAGAAGGCAACACACACGTGGACGCCTAGAACCTTCTGTGAATAATTTCTTGGGTGACGTTAGCCCTAGACAGTTGTCGTGCTGATGGTGTCATCATTGATGTGTGTGTGTGATTTGAAACCAGGAAATGTCTAAGTCCACAAATTTCTCCGAGGCTACGGGCTCTGTAGAGTTGGGCTCGGGGACAACACATTGGTTTATGAAGAGAGAACAACCTTGTTTCTCTTAAGCGGGATTTGAGTATCAAAATGGTTAAGTCCATAATGTTACGTTCCCAGAGGCCACGTGCCCGGTTGGACTTAGGCTTGGGGTCAATGCATTTGCCAATGTGAAGCTTGATTTTGTTCTTTGACTCTGTAGGTGGTTCAGTTGACCTGAAGTTCGGTCTTAGCGTTGACCCTGGTGTTGACTTGAGCCGATGGTAAGCTCGGGCTCGGCTGCAATTATGGGCTTATCTTGATATTCTGAGAGCTGACCTTGGGTCCGAGCTTCGTGGAAACAAGCTCGGGCTCAAATGCGGATATGGGCTTATCTCGCTGATCTGGGTACTCATTCTAGCAGCCAACCTTATTGTCGCGGGCTCGGGCTCGGCGGGAACTTTATACTTATTAGTGTTTTCAGGGAGTTGTTCACGCATAAATGCTGATACCCCTGGGGTATATGAGAATATTTTCCATCAAGTATGTTTAAAGGTAGTCACATGTGGATTGATCTATATACGTATAGTCTAAACTGATCAATGTTAGTAAGAAATTGTATTATACTATGTATGTATTTATTTACTATGTGTTCTAGTCTTATATAGTCTAGAACAATGTTCTAGAAAATGTTAGGCGCTAGTCGCACAATGACTAGACTAAATATGGTGTAATTTAGTCTGGATTAGTCTAAGATAAAGATTGGCCCAATTCAACATTTTCGTATATGTTAGTTAATAAATTACATCAAAAGTTTTATAAATTAAATCAAACAATTCATCTACTATAGTACTATATGAGAATAATAGAATATTACATGAGAACATATTAAAGATGGCAAAGAAATTACGTAAGAGTATATAAAAGAACAAAGATTAATTCAATTAATGAATAATGAATGGTAACTAAGAGAGGAAGCCAGATAATTTAATCATCCCTAGAACACCAATTAGTCCCGCTGTCAGTGACTTCATTCCTATTTTGTGCAAAAATGTGGTCTATATGACAATCATATATAGAGATCATTACCAAGAGAATAACATGTTTTCTACCCAAGTTTGTTGATCTTTCTCATCTTGTGTTTGTTGATGGTCAAGGGACTTCTAACAATATGTTTTTACCAAAGAGCTAGTCGTAAGTTATTCTGGGAAATGAGTGGCCTTTAATGCCTTATTAAGGCTTATTTAAGGGGAGTGTATGATATAGTTGATTGGGGCTTCTTAAGAACAATGTTTTTTGCGAGCGTTGAGATTTCTTGATGTTTTTGTGTGGTGGGTTATGGAGTACGTAACCATAGCCTTTTTCTTGGTTGCTATCAACGGGGTACTGAATGGTCAACGGCAAGGTAACCCTATGTCCCCATCTATCTTCCGATTTTGCATGGAGTACTTATCTAGATTGCTAGCTTATGAAACCGCAAAACTTGACTTCCATTATCACCTGAAATACAATTAACCAGTGATTTCACACCTAATTTTGGTCGATAATATCTTGATTTAGTACGCAAGGGGAGACTCCTATTTTGTGTTACTCATGAGTAATCTTATAGCTCTTACATATGTGTCTAGCGTAAATGTTAGTATTTTAAGTCCAATGATTTTCTTGCGGGGGTTACTAGATAGGAAAAATGTTATTCTGAATACCACATGTTCCATGGAAGGTACCTTTTCAGTGACATATCTTGGGATTCCCTTGGCACCATTGTAAGTGTCTTTTGCTCAAATTTTTCCACATACTCATTGATAAATTGATAGATATTTTGCAAAGTGGAAATCTAAATCAATGTACTACGTTGGAAAGGTTCAACTCATTAGAGCAGTGGCATAAGGGGTGCAATCATATTGTCTACCAACATTCCCACTGCTCGTAACAATGTGATAAAATTGTGAATTGTTGCGCTTACACTACACGAAAAGTAATCGCTGATAGTGTAGCACATCTTTTCCCCTTATAAAACAGGTGAAGTGCCACATTTTGTTTGCACCAACAAGATGGTAGAACTGATGAAACTGCATTCTCAGAGCGCAACAATCCCCTTCGGCACCTGGCAGCCTCAACTGCGCAAAATGCTATTGATGGGGGGTCGAACCCATGACCTTGGGATCTGATACCACATGTTGATGGTTGTGCTTATCGATTATCGCAACACTAAAAGCAATTGTTGATAGTGTCGTATGCATTTCTTCCATTATAGCACAAGCAAAATGCCACATTTTGATTGCACCAGCAGGCTGACAGAAAGAACGGTTGGCACCACATCTTTGTGGCCCAACAAATTAAAATCTATGTGATGGTAAAAAAGATAAAGTTGCATGGTGCGACATCCGTAAACCAAAAGAGGGATGTTTGGTGCTAAAGAAGTAAAAATATGGAGCTTAACCCTTTTAGCAAAAAAAATCATAGAATGATTTGGGGTAAAGAGACTCAATGTGGGTTGAATGGTTCCATTGTATATACTTGAAAGAGTTCTTTGTATGGGCGTATACTCTTAATACTAAGGATGAATTGTTGTTGTTTTGCGGCAATCAAGCGACTACTATAGTAAGCTTTATTCATATACTTGAGTGATTTCTTGTTTTTTTTTTTTTTTTTTTTTTTTTTTTTTTTTTTTTTTTTTTTTTTTTTTTTTTTTTTTTTTTTTTTTTTTTTTTTTTTTATCCCGGAAGGCAAACCACCAAAATCAGTGGGGCAAATGCCGGGAGTCAGATGCCGTTATTTTATTGAAAAGTAAAGTAATACAAAAGAGAGGGGGACCAAACCAATACCTCTCTACAGAGGCATTCCCCTGAGAAAAATAGAAGACAAAGATCAAACAGACCCCAACCCTAAGTCACCTGAGAGCCTCCAACGCAACAACTGAATCCATCTCCACTCAAAGAAAAAATCAATAACGCAAATGTGGAAAGTCAAAAAGATCCGCATAGTAGTTCCTCTTAACCTCCCTAGGCAGTAGTCCAACCTGATCAAATAAAACAATTTGGGCCGAAGAGTATCTTAGGCCAGCAAGAGAATGGGCCGTGGCATTCCCTTCTCTAAAAACATGACCAAAAGAGTAACCCAACCCATAAGCCTTTCTTTTGAATTCCCGGAAATCAACTCGGTTTTCTGAATCCTCCCAGATGATAGTCAGTGACCTAGAAGCATCAGTCTCTACCTGTAAATCGCCATATCCACCCTTCATCGCCATATCCGTAGCAGTCATCAAGGCTTTTAATTCAGCATCCTCACTGGAACTCGCCTGAATTTGGAAGCAAGCCGCCCAGATCATTTCTCCAGTCTGATTCCTGAGAATGGCTCCACCCGTCGCCCTCCCTGGTAAGAAAGATGCATCCACGTTCAGCTTATACCTTTGCTTTGGTCTTCTCCATTTGATAACCTGGATTATGGATTTGCTGAATCTGAAATTTACAAGGATAAGGCCCTCTTGAAAAAGAAAACCATCCACCTTTCTTCTTTTAATTTTGGCCAATCTATATGACCAGTTCTGAGTATAACTTTTAATTTGGATAATCAGAAACTCAGAATTAGGTATAGAACCCGAGCCCCACAAATAGGCACTGTAACACTTCCAAATATGCCAACAAATTATGCCTGGTAAGTTATGCTTGAAAATATCTGCCATTGATTTAGACCCGGCCTCTAGCCACCAAAGAATTAAGATTTGTCTAATTGAAGCATGATCAGGTATACTGATGTTAAAAATATCCATGAAGTAGTACCAGATCTTCTTGGTGTAAGGACAATTGAAGAAGATGTGATTAGTAGTCTCACAACTGTTTTTGCAGAAAGGGCACCTAGAAGGTTGTACTACTAATTGAAATCTTTGGAGATTGTCAGGTATAGGCAGAAATAAATTCAACATCTTCCAGAGAAAGACTTTAATTTGCATATGTTGGTATTTATGCCATATGTGAGTATCTGTAAAAGTGACTGACCTTTTTGCTCTAATTTCATTGTATGCAGAAGCTAGAGAGAATAAGCCATTGATACCAGGATCCCATTGCAGATTACCAGAAGTGTCAATAGAGCACAGATCAGCGACAGACTCATGAATACCACAAATCCTCCTCCAAACACTGGAATCAGTAACTTTAGGCTTCATATCCAGTCCTCTAGCATATTTAGCTCTAATAAAAACAACCCAGATTGAAACATGAGTCCTCCATTTCCACCACAATTTAACAGAGAAGGCTTTTTGAACATCAGATAGAGCTCTAACCCCTAAACCCCCTTCTGCAGTAGGATAGCAAATCCTGGACCATTTGGCCCAATGAGCTTTCTTTCTATTAGGATTAGAGCCCCATAGGAAAGATGCCATTTTCTTTTCCAATAGTGTAATAACACTTTTTGGAAGCTGATCAGATGCAAAGAAGTGGTTAGGTAAAGTATTCAGAACATACTTGATTAGCACCAGTCTACCACTTTGAGATAGATTGTTTTGTTTCCAAGAGGAAAGTTTAGAGTCAAAGTGCTTAATGATGTCAGAGCAATACTGAATCTTGTTCCTTCCTTTGTGCAGACTGGATCCTAGATATTTCATGGGCAACGTGGACTTGTTCATTCCCAAAATTCTCTGGATTGTAGAGGTTCTGTAAGTAGCTTGTTTCCCAGTAATAAAGCTGCTTTTGTTTAGATTAACAGTTTGTCCTGATGCAGCTTGATAATCAGTAATAAATTTTTTAAAATTCACCAGAGATCTAGAATCCCCATTAATAAAGATAAGAAGGTCATCAGCAAACCCCAGATGACTGATAGGATACCCTTGGTTTCCCATCCAGAAAGGTTTGATACTTCCTTTTTCCATTCTGGCTTTAAGGGTTCTTGAAAATCCTTCAGAGGCAATAATGAAGAGAAATGGGGATAAGGGGTCACCTTGCTTAACTCCCCTTTTAGGCTGAAAGAATCCATGTGGGGTACCATTGACCAAAACTGATAAATAGGTAGATTGTAGATTATTCCTAATAATAGAAATAAACTTATTAGAGAATCCAAATCTCAGAAGCACCTCGAGTAAATAGCTCCAGGAAAGTTTGTCAAAAGCTTTTGCCATATCTAGCTTGACAATTACGTTAGAACCCCGAACCTTCTTGTCAATAGCATGAACCATTTCTTGAGCAATAAGAACTTGGTCAGAAATATCCCTTCCTGTAACAAAACCTGCTTGCTCCTCTGAAATAATTTTAGGCAGTAACTTTACTAATCTAGTAGCCAACACCTTAGTGCAAATTTTATTAGTAAAGTTAGATAGACATATAGGCCTAAAATCTGAACATTAGCAATTCATGGATGAACTTTATATGGAAGAGATTGATCTCCTCCCTAAACATTATTATACACTGTTGTTGTGTTTTAGAAATAGGTTGACTGCTATTGATAACCTATGGTTTCTAGACCTTTAGATAAATTGCAGATTTTGTAGTGCTCATCTTGAATCCATTTCACATATGATTTTCTTATGCTCAATAACCATCGTATATGGGAAAACATTTTCTTATGGTTGGGAGTGAGAGATCCATATCTACCCTCCCGAGTTCTGTGAATGGACTTTGTTGATCTTATGGGGGATCAATGATATGCACTAATTAGTAGTGCATAAATGTATGTTTTTATGTTTGATTTGTGTTGGTTGTTTACCGTTTTATTTCGTTTGTAAACATTTGCGTGATTTTAGTTGTAATTGTATTTTAATCTTCATTTGTAAGTTGTAAAGTAGAATTAGGAATTATAGTGTTGAAGAGGAGGACTTTGAAGTGAAGAAAAAGGAATTTTGACTGTTCAGGAGCAAATACCCGACCGGGTAGAAGATTTCACCCGATCGGGTCTGATTTAACAACCGAAGCATCACAAGAAATCACTGGACCCGGTCGGGTCTGATGTAAAATCCGAAGAATCACACGAAGCTTCAAGACCCGGTCGGGTCCCCTAATTGACCCGGTCGAGTCTGACTTGACCCGAGACAAAACGGCGTGCCGAAGATCACCAGAACGTGGAGGATATTTGATTTTGACCGGACCCGGTCGGGTAGGTACCTAACCCAGTCGGGTACCCGGCCCAATGTGTTGAAAAACGCCTACAAATAGCACACTTTTTCTTCACAAAAAATCATACCTTCTTCCATATACTTAAGCTCAGTTTAGAATAGTTATTTCTTATATTTTTATAGCATGTTTAGTCTCCAACTGAGGAGCTAAACTCTCATTTCATGGTTTTACTCTTGAAGCTTGTTGATTATTAAAGTTGTGAGTTATTTTCTTAACTTCTTCTCTTGATTATTAATTCTATATTAATGTTGGAGGGTTGCTAAGTGACGATTAGTTAACGTTCTGACATTAATTATTACTAGAAACGACCAATGAACAGATGGTTAATCGTTGATGGTTTCACAAGTAAGTAACTTCGGTTTATTAATGCACGATCGTGGTTAATAAACTTAAGAGGGATTAATTTTGTTGGTTAAATCGAAATCGTTGTGTTAAGGTTATCAATCTCAATTGATTTCATCAACGAGTTAAAAAGATTAAATGCTACTATTAAATCGGTATACGACGTTGTTCTATATTTGATTAATAGTAAAAGTGGTTAATGAACGGTCGTTGTTAATAACTACCCTCGATGAATTGGATATACTCCTCGATCGAGTATTCCAGAGGGGATAAGTTATATATATAACAAGGATCAACTAAAATATATCAACAAGTGGAAAGTAGCAAAGTCAAGTCCCTTTTATTCTTGAATTAAATATCATATAAGTCGTTCATCTTCATGTTTAATTAAATTAAATCACTCAATCCCAAAACCCCCTTTATTTACTAGTTTTACTAAAAAGAGAATTATTCATTTCCCTGTGGATACGAACTCTACTTCACCTATACTACGTATAAGTGTTATTATCGATTTATTTTGACGCACCACGACAAAGTGCTCGTCAATCAACATCATCATTCTCAGGGACTAACCGCCCAAAATACTGGCACCACAATGTGATGTAGCTCCTCATGTCCATTCACCGTTTTAGGAGCTTTGCACTGCTGTAGTGAGTTGTGGGGAATGCCCACATCTATCTATCTTGCATTAAGAACTACAAAGTACTATTTTAAGGGGAAATGTGCAAATATATCCCTAAAGTATATTGGAGGTGCAGATATATCCTTAAACTTCTAAAAGGTGTAAAAATACCCCTAATATTCCTATAAAGAAGCAAATTTACCCTTATTTACTTAAATAAATAAAATAAATTTTAAAAAAACAAAAACAAATTATAAATTTAAATTTTGAAATTGAAAATAAAAAAATTAAAAAGTTAAAAATTAAGATTTATTTTTATGTTATAATATTAACTCTTTAATTTTAAATCGCAAAACAATTATTTTTCCCTTGTAAATGAAGCACTTCAAATTCATAAATATAAATTCTAGTCTTGTTGCAAAATTTCGAACACATTGTTACATATTTTGAAATAACATTATTTGGTTTTGTATAAACTTAATAAAATTAAATCCACTAATTTGTAATATTCGTCTATTTATCATCGTACAAATTATATAATTTTATAGTGCATGCAAAGCATACAAAAAATTAATGATTTATTACATTGCAACACATATGTTAACGCTTATCCCAAAGAATCATAAATATATAGTAATGTTTTGAAACAATTTTTTATACTAACGACATTAAATTATGATATAATAAAATAATGAAAGGGAGAATCAGACACAAGTAGTTAGACAAAGCCGCTAACATGAGACTATCTAGATGGATGTCTACCATAGTTTAGGAACTGACTTTACAAATCCAGGTGGATATCTATAAAAATTTATCTAGGATTCACCCATAGGAAATGAAGGATATTTATTTTGTTCCTTGAAGATGTTTTTGATCCATGTTGGTCCCTATTTCTACTCTATAATGTATAAGATCTGATTAATAGGAGTAGAAGAAGCTTTCCATTGATAGCCAGAAAGTTTACATAAAGATGAAGAATATGTAGCGTAAAACTTCCGTAGGCTTCTAGTCTATGCGCAAGGAATTTTTGAGTGAGGAAAGCTTAACCTAGCCATTCCTAAGGGGTCTATTTATAGCCTCCTTAGAATGGCAGGGTTTACAATGATATGGGCTCTCCTTTTTAGGAAGCCCATTCCTAATTCATCTTAGTAGCCTTTTCCATTTAAGGCCTACTAAATACACAATAAATACTACCAAGAGGCTAGATAAAACATTGATCACAATACATGAAAATATCTCTAACAATCTCCCCCTTTGTGATCAGATGTTCTTTGTCGGCTCTTGTGGATCCTTCTGCCTCTTGTAGTAGTTGCTTCGCAGTGCTAGACCATGTTCATATTGGCGCAGCATTCTCCTCTTTTCGAGTCGAGCGTTGATTGCTTCTAACACCGCCTTCATTCGGTCATATTCTTTCAATTTCTTCTTTCTTTGGTCTCAACTTCTTTTATCTTCTTGGAAAGGCTTCATGAAGAAATCCTTACAATCTCCCCCTTGGTGTTATTTATTCAATTTGTTCTTTGATGCCGGGAGTTGAGGGATTCTTCAAAATCTTGCTTTTAATCCTTGCTTTCCAGAAACTGCTCTTGATCAGCTTGAATGAAGTCATATGGCGCCTTCTAGAATGAATGTTCTGAAGAGATCTAGGCGCACAAGGAATTCATCTTCAATATTTGATCATCCGGCCCTCTATATCCTCCAGAATGTAGCCTTTTCTGACTATTCGATCGTGAATGCTTTTGAGGAACAATTGTCGGTAGCACAGCGGAAAATGATGGTTGACTTGTGAGCATAGCTGACCATTAGATCTGAAGGTGACTTGGTAGTTGATGAATCTGAAAGAGTGGAGAGCCGTCATTTTTAGTTGGAGGAGAGAAGTGTCTGGGAATGGTTTTTGAGTGTAAACAGCATGTGGACCACTCTCCCCCTCATGACGATCCCATGAATCGGGATGTCATGCCTTTATTGTTTTATTCTGAAAAAATGGAAAATGAAAAAATGAAAGGATTAGGATCGGAGTCACTGTGGTGTTCCGTTAACACAACATCAATGTAAACACTGATGTGTGGCCTGTATATAATGATAGAAACGTTGTAGCTCTAACGGGACTTCCAACCAATCATTGTGAAACATCTGAAGTAGATGTCACTCTGGTCGTTATGGCATGATCACTAGGATCAGCATGGATAATTGTAGCCCCCCGGGATCATGTAGACACCTGTTATCATCACTATAGATATGAACTCTAAATGATGGCCTGAAAATGTTGGTGATTTCTATGTTGCAACATCAGGACTTCCATCCAATCATCGGTCTGCATCTATAAAAGATGAGCCTATGGAAGTTCTCGCATGGTCACTTGGACCTGCAACTGACTCTAAAATGTGTATGTGTCCTAGAAATTTCAAAACATTTAGGAATGAGATAACTAGACACAACGTGATCAATGAAAGTTCAGTGGCATGGGGCTGAGGGCCACTGTAGTCAGTATCAGTCGCCTCAGAAGGAGACGGTGATAAGAGATGAGGTTCCCCGTGAACAGTGATTAAACACCTGTCTGTTGGGAGACAGGTGAGTGGTCTAGGGTAGGGTTGTGCACGCGCTGTTTGGACAAAATGCAGCGACTTCTACCCGGGATCTCAATAAATTCAGTCCTGAACCTATGGGGATTGTCCGGAGTATTTGAGTGACTGGGATTGATTCCTCGATTGATAGTTCATTTGAGGTAGCAGATTTGTCATTGATTATTGTTTTCTTGCTCATCGGAGCCTTCTGCTTCTTCACTCTCATAATATTCACTCAGTTACTCACTCACTCTCGGCTTTGTCCCTTGGGTAGGCTTAGTTGGGTTTACTAAGCCATTAGGACATATCTCTCATTGATATGTTTCTTTATTCTCTCTCTGTACTCCCCCTCAACTGGAGCACTGAGTAGGATGCCTTTGACGATGTTTGGCGCTTGGGAGGAGAACTTTGAAAACTCCCCCTTAAAATTTGCATCCTTGAGAGAATTCTTGCATTTAATCTAGGTTGTTTGAGGGTTCAAGTTGGGGTTGTTGGCTAGATGAAGCACCATGCTCAAGTATCCGTTGCCTCTTATTCTCCCCCTCATGAGGAGCCGAATCATTGGAGTCCTCATGCAAATGTTTGTGACCGCGGAGACTGTCATGGCATGTGCTTTCGGTTTCAGGTACTACAAAAAGAGCTCTTTGTTTGTCAGTGAGTGGAGCTTCTTCGTTTTCAAGAATTCTCGCTAGCATAATGGATGCTAGGTCATCGAATGGCATTGTAAATGGGATAGGATAAGGATTGGGGTGAGTTGCTGTTGGGAGTGGGAGCATGAGGGTTGAGTTAGAGTTTGATGATGTCATTAAGAAGCGCCGGGGTGGTCCTGAATTCCTATGCCCGAGCGATTATTGCTTCGTGCACCCATGGTTTAATGGTGGAATCCAAGCAACGCTGCTAAATGACTGCAAGGTCGGTAGGGTTAGGGTTGTCCGGTTACAGGGGTAGTAACCGTTGTCACAACATCAGTAAAGTTTACTGGTGTGTGGCCTGCAGATAATAATTGAGTTATCTGTTGAGCGGCAGGACTTCCGATCATCATCGAAGTATCTCCGATCGTTGTTGACAGGGAAAGTGGACCTGTAGAGTGTGGTGGTGTGAAAAGTGTATGTGTCCTAGCAAATTTGAAAATGTAGGGAGTGTGACACCTAGACTCAATGTGATAGAAGAAAGGGTAGTGGCCCGGGGCGATAGACCACTATGTACATCCTTAACTGCTCCGTAAGGGGGCAGAGAGGTGGGTATAAGATCCCCTATTTGTGAAACTACTACCTGTTGGGAGGCAGCAGAGTGGCTAGGTGTGGCTTGTGCATGCGCAGTTGGACAAGATGCTGCATCTTCTACTCGGAAGCTGAGAAAGTCAGCTTCTGCTCCTATGGGGCCAGTCCGATTTACTACATCTAGGTTTGTACACTCGTCAAACAGGGCTATTTATTTTGCCAGATTGCTTACGTCTTGTGTCCTCTATGTAGGAGTGAATGATGAGGAAAGGATGTCATTTTGATGTTTGGAGCGCGTCGCACTTATAATGATTTCTTCTTTGTTCCTCCGCGAGTAAGACACCTCTCTTTCTGCTGTTGTGGGGAGCCTGATAATGAGTCGGCGTTTTTGTACCGGAGGCTCCCTGGCTTGATTAACGTTGTCGTCCGCATCATCATTAACCTCATCATCCTTGTTGACTTTGTTGCGCTTGTTAGCCTTGCTACCAGAGCCCTCATCGTCAGCGTTTATTGTTCTGGCTACGCTTGGCGAATCATGGAAAATCTCCTCAGCAACTTGGGGGTGGCCCTCAGCAGACGTCGTCTGATCATCATGGGGCCAACTTGCCACTGGTCTTTGTGGCTGGGTAGAACTCTCAAGACCCTCACTTACTCTCGGCTGACTCCCCGGGGTAGGCTCAGGGGGGTTTATCTGAGCCATAGGGAGTATGATATTGTTCTTCTAGCAGTAGCGTCAGACAGATGGATCATTCAGATTAGCTAGCTGCAGCAGAGACACAAGTCTGGTGAATGGTAAGAGTGTAGGATCCTCAGTCACAATTTGAATGTACTTGAGGGATGGAGTGCTGACGTTCTTAGAATCTCAGTGGATAGTCTTTGGTGGATAGTTGGAGTTGTTCTAGAGACACGTCGCATCAGCATAGAAAACCATCTCATATATGGTAGATGTTTGAATGGATCGATGTTTTTCTTCTTCCTGATGTCGTCCCAGATCAGCGAGACAAAATCGTCGTTTTTGTTGAATGCCACACCATGGAAGGCAGTCAAAAGATAGATGATACACATGTCGAAGCTATTGTGTTTGGCAATGCAGCACTTGTTCAAGGTTGCCATCAGAGTCCTCCATGGTCGTGGTAGTCTGTCGGGTTTGACCTGGGAGATGAGCTTGATCGGCATAGCATAGCCTAACATGATCATTTCTTCCATGATGTCTTTTTATTGGCCAGTTCATCGTATTCATCTTGTTCTAGGGTTTGGGGCATTCGGAATCTACGAATCCATCAAGTTGTGCTACATAGACCTCTTCTTTCAGGTTTCCATTCAGAGATGCAGTCTTTACATTCATCTGACAGACGGTGAATCTTTTGTGAGCAACATAATCATGAGATAATCTGATGGCCTCAATCCTCGCCACTGGTGCAAAGGTCTCATCGTAGTCGATTCCTTCTTGTTGATTGTAACCTTTTGCTACCAGGCGGGCCTTGTTTCTGATAATCACACCGTCCTCATCCTTCTTGTTCTTGGATACCCATTTGGTGCCAATAATGGTTTTTCTATAAGACATAGGCACCAATGATTCTTTCTGACTCGGGAAACATGAATATAAGCACTCATTGGCTGAAGCGGTTCTGGTACTGATTCATTTTGATGGATCACCAATTATTAGTTCTGGCAGATGTGCCCTCGTCCACTTTCTCTCATGTTGTAGAGGTAGTGGAGTTATGATTGAATGATCTGGATCAGTGTATTCTTGATCTTGTTGTGTCTCTAGGGTTTATTGTGTTGCAATTGCTTCAGGGTGATCATTATGCAGGGTAGATGGTTCATATTCAGTTTCGTCATCTGTGTGCTCATCATCATTCTGAGTGGGAGTGAGTGTTTTCTCTGCGGTGGGAGCATATAACAGGAAGGTCTGAGAATTTGCAGCGGTTGTAGCTGGTGATGCACGTGGTTGACTGTAAAAGTGCTCGAACAGAGAATCTAGTACCACGTGCTCATCCAATCTTGTCTCGTCTCCCTGTCCTCCTACTTCAAAAGATGATTGAGCCTCTTCGTCTTCAGTAGCTTTCGGATCAAGCTGCCCCCTAGGACACAATCTCATAGGACATCTTGTCGGATCATTTGTGAATCACCGTCCAGTTCTGTGTGAAGCAAGCCGTGTTGATAGCTTCAGCGCTTATGAAATGAGGAAGCTTTGACTGTATTAGCATGATTCTGGTTGCTTCCACCAAGGTCTTGTTCGATTGTTCTACAACATCCTTTTGCTTTGGTGTTTCAGCTGCAAAGAACTGTTGTGTAATTCCCTGAGCTTCGTAGAACTCAATTAGCCCCTTGTTCTTGAACTTCATCCCATTATCAATTCTAGTGTTTGGAGCACTTGATGCATGAACTCTTTGGTGTTGGTCACCTTGGTGTCGTCAGTGGTGGCTTTCAGAATTCTCGCACCAGAGGCATCCATAACTTAGTTGAGTGTTCCCCATAATGGTTAGAGATACACCTCCGGTGCTTCGGTAGTTTTTGTTCAGTGTCTTCTAAATTTTGCGCCTTGTCAAAACAGCCACCACGACATCATCATGGCAGGATAAGACCTTTGGTTCCAACTTCCAATTGTTCTCCTTGATGGGTACAAGTTCTGGATCCTGTAGACGGTCCTGATTGGTACTAGTTCTGTCATAACATCCTTGGGTTGTCTTGCATTGATCCTTGATTTGCGTCAGGAGGAGAGAAAATTGTGACTCCCCCTCAGAATGTGCAAGGTGTTGTTTGTCACCCGGGGAGTAAAGTAGAAAACTCCCCTGTGATATGTGCTTTCTTCGTTGTAAGGCACGAGGAGGAGTGAAAAAGAAACACTCCCCCTCAAAATATGCACTTGTTGTTTCTTCTTGGCATGCGTTGGTGTTGAGGTGTGCATTTGTTGATTATCTACTCAGTAGGGTAGTATACATGCCAATATTCCCCTTAATAATGTGCACCAATTGATTGCTCACAGCTCTTCTCACCCGCCATGTGTGTGGAGCAATCGGATCAGGTACCACACATGACGGACCTGCAAAACAGATTAAGTTCATTTTGGTACCCACTTCCAAATGGGTCCATCCTTATTAGTCGTGAAGAAATGTTTCAGCTTTTGTTTTATTTGGGAACCTAGGCCAGCTGATTGAGAAGTATTTGACGTTCTTAATTTCTCAGCTTCGGCCTTAGGAACCCACTGTTTTCTGAGCTTAGGAGCGAGGGAGGTTTCATTAACAATGAGTGAATGTTCAGATAGATAACCTTTTAAAATTGTTTCTTGAGAGAGTCTTTTCAAATGTTTAAGTGAGCGAATCTTGAGGGGATACTTTAAACATGGAAATTTGTACTCTCCCTCAATGTTCACCTTCACAGCAGTTGATTTCTTTGGGCATCTCTGAACATTCACATTCTTATCTTTGATGGAGGAGGAGGCAGGCTCAAAACAGCAAATTTTCATTGACTTGACACAATTCAGAGAACAAGCACTAGAGTAGCGATTCTTGACAGATGTCTTAGAACTAGAAAACTTAGGAGCCACTCTTTTAGCATTACTAGTCGAGGGTTCGCTTAGGAGATTCCTAGGAACACCACTTCTAGTATTACTAGTTGAAAGCTCACTAATGCCAGATCTAGACTTATTCTTGGCATAAAACAAGGCACTCGAACGCTGATTCTTATTTCCTAGATGAGATTCTTCTTCTTTCTTCTTCCTTCTTAACTTCTCCTCGATCCACTCTCCTCTCTTCTCAACTCTCTTCTTCACATGGTTTCCGGTCTGAGAAGGAGGCTCAGAGTGAGTGGAAGAAGTTTTAGAACTGTTGGTTGAATTTTCTAAACATTTTTCAGAGAAAGAGAGGGAAGAAGGTTGAGAGACTGTGATGGACCGAGAGGATGTTTTTAACATGGATATCTCTTTCAAAAGTTGATCTTTTTCTTTTTCTAAAACCTGTTTCTCCTTTTCAAAAGATTCTTTTAACTCAGCAAACTTTCTCACAAGAGGTGGAATGTATGCTGGTTTGACTACAGGTTCTGAAGTTGAAGGTTCCTCTCCATCTTGCACAGTTTCCTTTTCAGGAGCATAAGTTATGACTTCATCAGCAGGTGTTAGCGGGGGTTCTTTGGTTTTGTAACTCTTGTTCAACTCTGTGTAGTCAAAAGGAACCTCGACACCAGCCTTTGTCTTTCTCTTTTCGTCCTCGAGGGCATTCGTTTCTTCAGCTCCAGTGAAGGCCATGAGTTTGGTCAATCCTATTTTCATGTATCTAACATCATAGAGTTGTCTACAGTTGACCTTTTTCAGGTTCTGAGGATTGGTCAAACCCAAGCCTTCTTTGGCGTTATAGAAACGAGTGTCCTTAGGCTGGTTAATGAAAATAGTCTGATCTGTTTGGTCCCTTTTGGCTAACAGATCCTCAAGTTCTTTGATTTTAGTATAAAGGGCACCCCTTCTCTCCATAAGTAAATTGTTTACACCAAAAAGTCTAATTCTCTCTTTCTCAGTAGTTCTAAGCTTCTCTGTCAGTTCTTTTTCGCTAGCACTAAGTCTCTTATTTTCAGTTGTGAGCTTAGTGATAGTTTTCTCTGAATTGATTATTTTGATGTTTGAGCATGTCTGTTTTTCACGCAGTTGATTATAGACATCATACAATCTATCATATTTCACCTCTAGCTCCTTAAATTTATCATGCATATCAGTTTTTGAGCAAGAGCAAGTATAAACAGAAGGATTAGAAGTACTTACAACATTGTCAGCATTCTTGTTTTCAGCAGACAGGGCAGTCACTTTATCAGCAATATTGGGAGTGGTCATGATTGACTGTTGAAAATTGATCGTCGACGTGTGGTTGATTGAAGTTTTCTGCAAGTTTGTGACTCTTGAAATGTAGCTTTGACTTCGAGAAAAATTAGTCTTAACCTTGAGATTTATTATTATTTTTTTTTTATTAATTATTTATTTATTTATTTTTAAATCTCAAGGTTGACTATTTGAAGCTTTGAAAAAGTGTTGAGCTTTGGTTTTGGAGTTTGACCTCAAGGTTTAAAGATGGGCTAAAAATTTGCACTTGAAGTGGGTTTTGGGGGAAAAAATGTACTTGTCCAAGTGAAGGGAAAAGTAAGCTAGTTAACTTATCCCACCTAAACTCTTTGGAAACTTTTGAGCCTATTTATATGGAGCACTCCCTCCTTAAGATTAAATGGTGAAGGAGAAGAGGGGAGCTCTCGCGCACAGGGGATTTCGGCTTGCAGTTCAAAAACGAAAAATTCGCACCCCCCCTGCGCGGGCGACCTGCGGACACGATAGCCGCAAAATTTGCCGGGTCTCAAAAGACGGTTTTGCCCCTCCTTCCTTTGTTTTTTTTTTTTAAATTTAATTTGCTCCCGGTGTTGTACTAAGTTCGCGCGTGGCAAACAAAAACGCGCAACAGCAGCGAACTTCAGATCGCGCAAGGAATTGCGCTCCTAGATCGCGCAGGTAGTTTCACGCAACAGAGTACTTTCGCGCAAATCAGCAAGGAGGATCGCTCAACCTAGAAAATCACTCAACTCCAAGATCGCTCAACACTTAGACTTCGCGCAAGGTTCCAAATCGCTCAGGTGGGAAAATAGCGCAGGTCTGAAATCGCGCAAGTTCTAAATCGGGCGAGTCCTCAAACGCTCAAGTAGAAGATCGCGCAGGTTAATGTTGCGCGAAGTTCAGATCGCGCAGGAGTACGTTGCAGATGGCGCAAGTTTCATATCGTGCAAGGAGTGTTGCGCGATGCTTGAGATCGCGCAGAAGCCTGATTGCGCGAACCTGTTGTTCTTTTTCAGGGAGTTGCGCGAAAATGCAGGATCGCTCAAATCTGGCTTAACCTGTACGCCAACTTTCTCAGCGATATTTTTTGCAGAATGAATCCCAGCAAGCCTAGAAGCATTTCCCTGTAAACATTTTCCTGAAAAATTCACAACAAAAACAGAACAAAAAAATCGCTCAAGTACAAAACTTCAACGATGAAGAATCGCGCAGGAGCGTTTTTCATCCTTCAATCGATCGATAAGTAGCAGAAACTTCAATACGTCACACGCTCGGCTCTGATACCAATTGTTGGTCCCTATTTCTACTCTATAATGTATAAGATCTGATTAATAGGAGTAGAAGAAGCTTTCCATTGATAGCCAGAAAGTTTACATAAAGATGAAGAATATGTAGCGTAAAACTTCCGTAGGCTTCTAGTCTATGCGCAAGGAATTTTTGAGTGAGGAAAGCTTAACCTAGCCATTCCTAAGGGGTCTATTTATAGCCTCCTTAGAATGGCAGGGTTTACAATGATATGGGCTCTCCTTTTTAGGAAGCCCATTCCTAATTCATCTTAGTAGCCTTTTCCATTTAAGGCCTACTAAATACACAATAAATACTACCAAGAGGCTAGATAAAACATTGATCACAATACATGAAAATATCTCTAACAATCCATGATTATGTGAATTTGATATAGTTTTGGTTTTGGTTTTGATCTACCTTTAGTGTGTGAGTTGTACCAAGGGTATTGCCCCTATCAAGCGTGTATCCCATTTTTTAATCATTAAATATGTTTTTTTTAACAAAGATTGGGAAGTAAAATGGCACTTTCACAAACTGAAGGAAAACATATCAATCTCTCAATGGTGAACAAAGCTAAATATTAAAAACCCCGTAGAGAACATCATGTCATGATTCTTTTACCACAATATCGAAAACTTCTACACCAAAACAGAAGACTTAAATTCTTGAGGTGTATTTTTCAACTCTTTGCAACCTGCTTTTCCTTGATTTTCTGAATCTTCAACACCTTTTTCACAATCTTCTGCTCTTCCACCAAAAATGCTCTAATAATCCTTTCCCGGACAACACTGCCTGATAGGACTTCACCATAAACACGGTTAACAGTCCTTCCGTTCCTAGATAATTTAGACCTCTTGTACTCAGTAGGCCTCAAGTGGGGAATCCCTTGGATCCGCTTTCCCGTTGTAGGACACTTGGGTCCACTAGCCCTCTTCTTTGTGGATTGAAACATTAGCTTCCCACCAGGTGTTTTGACAACACAGTTTTGGTTCGATTTCATGGCATAGGAATGGCGTGAGCGGTATACGAGCCGCTGCACCATTTTTCCCTGTCTGTCTTGATGGCCTGAGCTGCAACGGAGATATCGCGTGTATCCCATTTTGTTCATGTGAATTCTTATGGCCTTGATGATGTTTGTTTGGTATTTTTTTTAATCTTGTTTTTGTATCTACCATTAACGTGTGTATCACCTCGAGTATGCCTTTATGACTTGTTTAATTTTTTGCTCCATATATACATTTAATTCTTTACGTTTCATAACCTGCCTACCCACACCCGAGCAATGTTTTTCTCTTGCATGCTTATGTACAACCATAACCCACTATAAGTTTATCTTTGCCAACAAAACCTTCCTAAAGGTTGTGTCCTGCTTGTATTGAAAAATGAGATAGATTATATTCCATATATTAACGTTATTTCAAATCCTTACCTATCTACATTTGCAACATATAAATGCTTCTCTCTTGCATGCTTAATTTCAACCATGAACAACAAGCTTATCATTTTCAACAATACCTTCCTCAAAGTCATATCCCATATTCTTTGAAAATCATAATTATTGTCATTCTATACCAAGATAATTCCAAATCCTTACATGTCCAAATTCTCAACATATGCATATTTATCTGATGCATGCTTGCTGCCATGGCTTATAAGTTTATCTTAGCAATAAGGTTTGACACTCACATTAAAGTTAATCATATTTAGGAAAGGAGAATCATGTTAAGGAAGTGTCACTCCTTTAAGTAATATAATAGTTATAGATAATATACGGTATAAGACAACATCACCGAGCTCCATTTAATGTCAAAGGACACAGGAAATTGATGACAACTTAGTTAACATTGATGTGTTCTTCCAAAATTTTATGTCAAATGTTGCTTTGTTAGACCTAGATGATATGCACAATTTCCTAGTGCATAAGTTTGTTATTTTAGTATTATTTGATTGTTGTTTTTAATTGTTTAGTTTGTAATGTACTCTATAGATTTATTTTGTAGGTTTTAATTTGTATTTTTAGTGTGTATTTTGTTGTAAGTACCATAAGGGATACAAGGGAGTATTATAGGCACCAAAGGAAGGCAAGATGAAGGGTGGATATAATTTCTGGTAGCAAACCCGGTAAGGTTGGAACGTAACCCAGTCGGGTTGGAAGTGACATATGAAGCCAAAAGGAAGTTACTCGCCGAAACCCAGTTGGGTTGGTATAAAACCCGATCGGGTTGAGTTGGCAAGAACAAAAGAACGTGTCCAAGATCAAGAGAACGTGGAAAATATCCGATTTGATACGTCACCCGGTCGGGTTTTTACCCAACCCGGTCGGGTTGAATGTGATTTCGGCACCTTCCGAGCAATTAAGGATACCCGATCGGGTAATATATATCTACATACCCGATCGGGTATCAGACCCAGCCACCTCAAAATACCTATAAATACACCTCTTTTCCTTCCCATTTTGTTTACCAATTCCTGTACACTTCTAAGCTCAGTCTAGATAAGTTCTTTCTTTATATTTTTATTATGTTTAGTTTCAAAATGAGGAGCTAAACTCTTCCATCTTGGTTTTGCTACTTTGAACCTTAATGAATTGTAAGTTGTGAGTTATTTTCTTTAATCTTCTTCCTTGAATATTAATTAATTCCTATGTCATATTAATATTTTGAGCATTACTTAAAGGATCAACTAGTTTTGTTTCATATATTAATTATTACTAGAACCGATCGATTAATACGCTTGTTATTGATTCGGTCGGGTTGTTAATGCATGCGTTTCATGGTTAATAACCGAGGGGGAATTAATTATATTGGTTAAACCGATAAACCGCTTGTGTTGAGGTTATCAATCTCAATCGTTTTCATCTTGATTTTATTGCTACTATCAGGTTAATATACGGCGCGTGTTCTATATTAACTCGGTAGTAAGTTTTATTAATGAACGCGTCTAGTTATTAATAACTACCCTCGATGAACTGGATATACTCCTCGATTGAGTATTTGAGAGGAAGATAGTTAAAGATATAACCGGGATCAACGAACATTACATTAAGTGGATAAAAGCAAAGCTAAGTCTTCTTCTCATTAATTAAACCACATAAGTCGTTCATCTTTGTATTTAAATATAATTAAAGTTCACCAAACAATCTTAAAAAAAACCTTGTTACTCATTTCTTGTTTTATAAAAAAAGAAGTATTGCTTTTCCTGTGGATACGAACCTTACTTCATTATACTACATATAATTGATGTATTGAATATTTATTTTGAGTGCACACTGTGACAAAGTGCACGTCAAATTTGGCGCCGTTGCTGGGGAAAGGCAATGTTTTTTCTTTTTATTTTAATTCAAGAAAAAATAAATAAACAAAAGTGTAAAGAGTTACTTTTCTATTTTCTGAGCTTACAATAGTATATGGATACCAACATATCATCCCTAGAGAGTCAAATTTCCGTCTTGACTTCTCTAATAAAGGAGTTTATTTTATGTTCAAAATCTCAAGATGTCAAGACATGCAACATTTGCATGACTCACAGGCATCTTACGGATTTTTGTCTGAAGCTCTAAGAAGAATACTTTCAATAAATTGATGATGTTGATTTCCAAGGAAGGAGAGATCACATGTACTTGAATTCTTTTTCTAGCATGTCCACTGAAGACATGGTCCGAACTCTCACTATCAGCGTGACGAGTATGCAGAGAGATATGCCACAATGCCCGATAGAAACAATGTCGAACGAACAGAACTTGGAGAATCAATTGAAACCAATGCCAAGCATTGTGAACCACATTGGCAAGGAGGAGGAAGAAGAGGAGCTTACGGAGAAAGCTCAACCGGAGGAGGAACCTCAAAACTCAACTCCACCACCGGGCATTTCTGAGATCATGCCACCATTTCCTGAGGCTCTAAGGGAAACACAAAGGTTGGAGAAGGACAAAGACATCTACGAAATCTTCAGCAATTGTGAGTATCATTTAGATTTCTCTTCGTTCACAAATATATAGGGAATAATGGTGGAGTTACGCAAACATTTCATACTCCCTCTTATACCACCTGGATCAAAACCTCTTCCATTGACCATGCTAAGTAAAAATCATGGACCTTCACTCTCACAATATGAAGCGATAGAAATACGAATATTTGATCCCGGAAAGATTGTCAAATTAAAGGGTTGACAAATTAAGCCTTTCTATAAGAGTCACCCGGGTGAAAATATGAAAGAGATGGATCATCATGATCCAAATTTTAAAGATTGAACTAGAGAAGATGGCATCGTGCCACGACATTAAATAAGGCGCTTTTTGGGAGGCAACCCAAGCGAGGTACGTCATTGTGTTTTTTTAGTTCGCATTTTTAATTTTATTTTGAGTGTGGTGAGCGGGGGGTGGGGGGACTAATGGTTTTTGAAAAGTGTAAAAAAAGAAGAAAAAAAGAAAGTGCAAGTTTTATGAAAACCCGATCGGGTATGATTAAAAAAAGTGAAACACAGGCTACGGCGGAAAACACCCGATCGGGTGTGACCAATACTCTATCGGGTACTTCACAAAAAGCAAGCACCTGGGTTTCACATAAATCGGCCGGGTTCCAGTTCGAAATTTCACAAGACCCGACCGGGTTGTACATAAAACCCGACCGGGTCATATGTATTATTTTCGAAACCAGAGCATTAAACGCATAACCCGACCAGGTCGTCGAAACAGGCAACTTAAAACCAGGTCGGGGCAGGAGCTCATTCATCATCTTTACTCTGGAATTCACGACCACAGAGCTCCAAGACACCATCTCCCACTTTCTTCTTCACAAACACTCCACCGAAACACCATTTAACTCCACCAAATCATCCCAAAACCTCATTTCTGCACACCAAATCAAGCCAAAACCTTCATTTTCTACATCATCTTCTCACTTTCCTCTACATCTCCTTACCCTCCAAACCCCACACATAAAAAAACATAATGATCTTGTTCCCATCATCTTCATCTTACTCTACTTTCCTCTTACTCCATATACACTCTCATCCATAAACTCTTGGAAAACCTCACCCCTCTCTCAAACCACAACCTCATATCTTCATAAAAAATGGCGAAAACGAGCATTAGGGACATTGCTCAGTTTAGCAAGGGGGGGAGAAGACTTTTCATCATACATATGCTATTTCTTCTACATTGTACTTTAAAAAAACACAAAAAAATGTTAAAGAAAAAAAAGATAAAAAAATAAGAAGAAGAAGAAATGTCAGTTAGGTTGAAAACCCGAACGGGCAACCTAAGCAACAATGACAAAAACAAAATAATGATGAGTGAGCCAGTGAGGAAAAGGGAAGAAAAAGAGTGGCTAGGATGAAAACCCAAAAACAGGCTCCTAAGGCAAAATGAGAGAATTAGAGGATATCCTGCAAGATCTGTTTTTACTCTACACCAGAGGAATGAAGAAAGAAGAAAGGAATGAAGATATTTATTCACATTTGTATTTTGATACTCTTGAGTTATGGTTGTGTTAAACATTTGCTTGAGTCTTTTGCTTGTTAAGACATTCTGAAGCTGGATTTTGATTTTACTCGTCCAAGCATGGGGGAGTTTGATATGCACTATTTCCTAGTGCATAAGTTTGTTTTAGTATTATTTGATTGTTGTTTTTAATTGTTTAGTTTAGTTTGTGATGTACTCTAAAGATTTATTTTGTAGGTTTTAATTTGTCTTTGTAGTGTGTATTTTGTTGTAAGTACCATAACGGATACAAGGGAGTATTATAGGCACCAAAGGAAGGCAAGATGAAGGGTGGATATAATTTCTGGAAGCAAACCCGGTCGGGTTGGAATATAACCCGGTCGGGTTGGAAGTGACATATGAAGCCAAAAGGAAGTTACTCGCCGAAACCCGGTCGCGTTGGTATAAAACTCGATCGGGTTGAGTTGACAAGAACAAAAGAACGTGTCCAAGATCAAGAGAACGTGGAAAATATCCGATTTGATACGTAACCCGGTTGGGTTTTTACCCAACCCGGTCGGGTTGAATGTGATTTTGGCACCTTCCGAGCAATTAAGGATACCCGATCGGGTAATCTACATACCCGGTCGGGTATCAGACCTAGCCACCTCAAAATACCTATAAATACACCCCTTTTCCTTCCCATTTTGATTACCAATTCCTATACACTTCTAAGCTCAGTCTAGATAAGTTCTTTCTTTATATTTTCATTATGTTTAGTCTCCAAATGAGGAGCTAAACTCTTCCATCTTGGTTTTGCTACTTTGAAGCTTAATGAATTGTAAGTTGTGAGTTATTTTCCTTAATCTTCTTCCTTGAATATTAATTAATTCCTATTCCTATTTCATATTAATATATTGAGCATTACTTAAAGGATCAACTAGTTTTGTTTCATATATTAATGATTACTAGAACCGATCGATTAATACGCTTGTTATTAATTCGGTTCTTTCATGGCAGTAAATTTGGGTTGTTAATGCATGCGTTTCATGGTTAATAACCGAAGGGGAATTAATTATATTGGTTAAACCGATAAACCGTTTGTGTTGAGGTGATCAATCTCAATCATTTTCATCTTGATTTTATTGCTACTATCGGGTTAATATACGGCGTGTGTTCTATATTAACTCGGTAGTAAGTTTTATTAATGAACGCGTCTCGTTATTAATAACTACCCTCGATGAACTGGATATACTCCTCGATTGAGTATTTGAGAAGAAGATAGTTAAAGATATAACCGGGATCTATGAACATTTCATTAAGTGGATAAAAGCAAAGTCAAGTCTTCTTCTCATTAATTAAACCTCATAAGTCGTTCATCTTTGTGTTTAAATATAATTAAAGTTCACCAAACAATCTTAAAAAAAAACCCTTGTTACTCATTTCTAGTTTTATAAAAAAAGAAGTATTCCTTTTCCTGTGGATACGAACCTTACTTCAATATACTACGTATAATTGTTGTATTGAATATTTCTTTTGAGTGCACACTGCGACAAAGTGCACATCACTAGACCTTAATGTTTCTTCCCAAATCTGATCTTTTCAATCTAAATGTCTCTTCGTATTGCAGAAGCGACATGAACAATAATTCCTTACATTCGTGTCAAACAACAATAAACTATACTCTAGGTAAGTAGAAATACTAGGCGAGGAGGGGCTTAAAGTTCTGGCTACTACTTGGGGTGTGACTATTGCAACTAAATAGTTATTTTTTAGGAAGGATCGAGTTCCAGGCCAGTGCATGTAGTATTTCCAAAAGAATGAAACAATTGTTAAAAGGTTGATGATTTGTAATTTATGTTCGTTAATTCCTACTTACAAGCCATTGACAATAAGGCGTATTTCATCGATTTCACATAGATGCTCAAGTGTGTTATGAAATTGATGAAATCGGTATCGTATTGATTACAAATGATGTCAAAGACTTTATGAAATACATTATTAGGAACGTTAATGAAGACCTCTATGTGCACGTTCTGGTTAAGATCATATGCGTAAGGCTATGAATAGTGACAAAGGGATGTAAGGGAAAATGATATGATATTGCGTGCATCAACATTCATGCACACAAAAGCTAACCTGATATTATGTATCCACATAAGCTACCAAATCCATCATTGACCCAATTTCTAAAAGAAAGAACTCCTTTGGTCTAACTCCGGTGAACTCCATCAAATCATATATCAATTGTCGGCTCCTCTAATAATGAAACCATTGAATTGTCAATCTTAACGAGGAAGAATGCAAAGTCCAAATGAACACTTTACCTAGCTGGTGGGATGGTATTTCCATGTGTGTTATTATAACCTACTAAAAACCTCTTACAAAGTATCAAGACATCCTTTTTCAGTAAAGTTTTCCAACATTTATACTTGATCATAAAGTAGTATCATACGAACGTTTTTTCGGGTTAATAATGTGCAATGCTTGTTTGATCATAAAGTAGTATTATAGAAATCGTTTTGTCTTAATAAAATTCTAGCAGAGGTTTGACCTAAATACTACTAAAAAGTAGATAATGGATAAAAAGTGACATTTTTAATTTAAAAAAATGTGACTTAGCTCACAATATTATCTCTACAGTGACATAGTGACCCAGCCATACTGAAAGTCTGGCCACAGTGACACAGTGAATCCGACCACAGTAACACCCAACACCCCAATGGCCACCGCCGTTCTCGGCGCCTTAGTTCCGCCAGTGACCACTATCGTTTGCTAATGACATCAGTGCTCACCCAGTGATATCGTTCACCCGTCCAATGACCTCCTCCACTCCAACCAATTACCATCACCACCCAATCAGGGGGCAAGAGACCAACCCCCACTCCCCCACAATGGTTCAGAATGCAAAACCTATCACTGCCCCATCCCTACAAACCCTAACCCTCCCCCACAATGGCTCACAATGCAAAAACTATCACGGCTCCACCCCCACAAACCCTACCCCTCCCCTTCAACTACCCCTCCCCCGCCGATTTCCCACCACCACCATTGCAATCGGCTAGTCAATTCCCCACCACGCCAAACATGCCCGATCATATCTACAAACCATAGCTGAAAGGGTATGGAAATATTGTTGTCGACCTAAAAGGTTCCTTTGATTGGCGGCGGCGCAGTGCTCCATCAAAGAGGATGTAGCCAATGTGCTACAAAGCAATGACCATTCTTGAGCTCCAGATGGTCTTCATCGCCGGCTTGAGGGGGTAACGATAGGGTTGTAGGCGAGAAGAAAAGAGAAGTAGAGACGAGTTGTAGCGGTGGAGGAGAAGTTGCAACAGCGGCGCATATCACGTCTTTTTCTATGCTTAGCTCCATCGCCATCTTCGAAGTGTTTTTTCGATGTCATTGGTGAAGCGGAGCTCCAGCGTCATCGTCGTTGTTTCTGAAGGCTCACGATTTCTTCGTCGAGTTTTTCATCAGCTTCGTGCACGACGCTCCAAAGTAGTAGGTCGGTCACCATCTTTGAAGCGTTGAACAAGGATGGAAACATGCAAAATTGGGATTAGGGTTCTATGGGAAATTGAGATAACTCATACTACGTATCATTTTAGTCACTTTTGTTATCTTATCCCAAAATTAGTTTCATTTTTATTTTTCAAAATTGTATAGATAATATAATGTCATTCTTTCAATTTGAGCTCTATTTGTTCTCGAATTGCAATATATATTATTTTAACATGGTTTCTCAGAAATTCACCTTCCTTATTAGTAATCATGCTTCCATATTTGAGATTCACTCTTCATTTTCATGAACATGTTTTCAACTTTTTGACTAATACTATCTGATAGTGAGTGTTGGGACCGGATTACTACGCAGCTGAGCAGGCCCATAGGTGGCACCCGCGTACGGATTGGCCCGCGCGCCCAACTCAGAACACTCCAGAATACTTGCTTCTAGATGCCTGCAAGAATGGAAAATATCAAAAGGATACACGAACCTAAATGGGCAGTTCAGAAGCATAATTGTAGGAATTAAGTGTGAATAATTTCATTTCCTTATTAAAGGCACTTGCCATGTAATTTAACAGTAAAGAAGCATGCATAAATAGAAACATCTTGTAAAGAGGAAGGACATGAATTGATACTACTGCTATACTCACAAACTAGCATTTTGAATAAAATTCTTCATCTTATTACTTGAGTTTTGTTCACAGTCTTCTTCTTGTGTGAAACCCACAAACCTTTAATTTTTATTGTTTAATTATACTGTCAAGTTCTTGCTTAAACAATTTGGCACCCACCGTGGGGCTCGTGCAAGAAAAAGATCAAATATGTGAGGAGTTAACCCATTGGTGAACGGTTTTCCAGAGTAGCTAGAAGCGCTAAAGGAGGAAATCCGGCGAGAGATGGCAGATCGGATGGCTCACCTTCAACGGGAAAACGATGTACTTCGGTCCCAGGTACATTCCGCGGTGTCAATAGCCTCAAAATCGAGAATCAATCGGAGGAGTGACGCAATGACTGCTGCAACACGGTTGGATCTCGGTGTATCCCCACCGACAACGGATCTACCAGTAACGACGGATCCAGTCTCTCTTACACTGGGTCTGTCACCAACGCTGACCGGAGAGCCATACTCAACGGTCATCTCGCAAGTCATCTCTTATACGCCTCTCGTACCAGCAACTACACCACCAGCCAGCATTCCGGCTTGTTATTTTCCGGAATCTCTTCGCGTCAGACCGAACGGATCGGGCCTACATTCAGCAACCCAAAGCATGCCTATGACGACTCTGTCTTCCAACCCGACAGAGCCGTCGATTCCCCGTTACAGGAGCAGAACTAGCGGGGATCCCGGTCCGTCCCGTTCCAATCCATCAACTGATATGACTTTTACCCCAACGGAACTGTCGACTCCTCACCACGGTAGCAGAATTTATGCAAGGCCTAGTGTGTCATTCATTGAGCCTCAGCCGCAGCGCTCTGACGGACATGACAGGTCATCAGCACCGACATTTCTTGAACGACGTCCTGAGGTGATCTTCATCCCATCTCCAACCCGTCCTGAAGTTACCCAAATCGCAATACCGACGTCTTCATTTCCAGTTCCACTTCACCCAGCTGTGGCAGATCAGATGTCTATGTTGATGGAGCAAATGCGTCAATTGCAGGACAAAATCAACGAACTACCAGGAGTACCCCCACCTTTGGACAGAGTGTTGAGGACATGTTATTCAGAGTCTCCATTCAGCAGACGTATCACCAATGTCGATATACCCAGGAAATTCGTCGCCCCTGCCATGAAGATGTTTGACGGTACATCCGACTCGGTGGAACACGTCGCCTAATTCAAGCAGCGCATGTTAGCCGTAGCACTCAATCTAGACCAAAGAGAAGCATGCATGTGTAGAGGGTTTGGAACAACGCTTTCAGGACCAGCCTTGACCTGGTTCGTCAACTTACCGAACGAAGGGATCGATTCGTTCGCAGAGTTGGTCGACTCGTTCACTCAATAATTTGCGAGCAGCCGCACTCTGGAGAAACAAACGAGCGACCTATACAGGATTGTCCAACAGCGGGATGAATCTTTGAGAGATTACCTTCATCGTTTCAATAGGGAGAAGATATCAATCTCAAGATGCGACATGCCTACAGCAATCGAGGCATTCCAAAGGGGATTGAAGAACGATTCTGAGTTGTACCGGGAGTTAACGAAGTTTCCTTGTCAGACATTTGAGGATGTCCAGGCTATAACCCTAGCCTTTATCAGATTGGAAGAAGATTTGCGGGCACAGCCACACGTTGACGGTTATGAAGAAGGACACCACAAGTCCAATACGTCCAGCCGGCATGATTACCGGACCGGCAAACCTTACGCCAAAGCTAAAGAACGACCTGTTGCGGCAACGACACATTGGCTTGACGACCCTGATCTACCGCCAATTATCCTTGATTATTGTTTTAATGTCAGTACGGTAGGGCTCATCAACTCGTTGGAAAGGCTAGGAGAGAAAGTCCGATGGCCAAAGAAAAACGACAAACCGGCTGGAAAGTGAGACCCGTGTAAGCATTGTGATTTCCACAATGACATCAGACACAACATTGAAGATTGTGTCGCATTACGGAAGGAGGTTGCATATCTTATGAAAAATGGGTATTTGACAGAGATCATGTTAGAACGGACTAAAGCTCTTTTGGGACGAAATGACAAGTCGTCATCAAAAGCAGCCCGACCCCGTCACCTTCGGCTCCATGCCAGGTAATTAATTATATTAATGGCGGGTCAGATTTATGTACGTGGTCTAACGTATTCCGCTGCCAAGAGACACGCTCGGGATTATTCCTGAGACAAGTCAATGCAGGTATGCCATGTGGAGAAGCGACAGGACGACTGGAGGAACACTGCCATTACGTTCGACGAATCGGACATGCCAGATCCCATGCAACCCCATCATGACACTTTGGTCATATCCCTAAGAGTTGCCAACTTTGAAGTGAGGCGGGTCCTTGTTGACAACGGAAGCACGGCAAACATAACTACCATGCAGATGCTGGGACAAATGGGAATCAAGGAAGAAGACATAGCAAAATTAGGATCCACCCTAGTCTCTTCCTGTTTATGTTAACGGTCTTAATGTGCAGGTCATGTTTGATGTAGTTCAAGACCTCCCAACGTATAACATGATTTTGGGAACCCCGTGGTTACACCAAATGGGAGCTATTCCGTCGACATATCACTAGGTCGTCAAATTTCCGACGCCTTGGGGAGTGAAGTTCATTTAAGGAGATAAGATGGTGGCCAAGTCTTGCTATCAGACTGCCATGAAACCTACAGCAAATCCACCAACTTCAGCATAGCAATTAAAGGGTGACCCAGTTTTGGAAAGAGATGACGAGAAAACAGAAGAAGTCGTCATTGATGACCAACATCCAGAACGGGTCATCCGCATTGGAAGAAGTATACCCGAACATCAATACCCGAACGGGTCATTGATGACCAACATCCAGAAGTATACCCGAAGCATAGCAAGTTGGTTGTCTTCCTCAGAGATCATAAAGACGTTTTCGCATGGAGCCACGAAGATATGACCGGAGTTGATCCAAAAATCATCATACATAGACTCAATGTCGGTACGTCATGCACTTCTCCAAACCGGCAAAGCAAGAGAAGTGAGGTACCCAGATTGGCTAGCAAACGTTGTCATCATCTGGAAGAAGGCAGCAAAAGGCAAAAAAGCAAAGTGGCGGGTATGCATGGACTTCACCGATTTGAACAAAGCATGCCCAAAGAATTCATTCCCAATGCCACACATAGACGTATTGGCTGACGCAACCGCTGGACATGAGATACTCTCGTTTATGGACGCTTTTAGCGGATACCATCAGATTCAGCTTCATCCCGACGATCAGGAAAAAACCGTCTTCATTACTGAGACAGGTACATATTGTTATATTGTTATGCCTTTTGGTCTTAAAAATGCAGGTGCGACATTTCAGAGGCTCGTCACCATGATGTTCAAGGACCAAATAGGAAAGACTATGGAAGTGTACATGGATGACATGATCGTCAAGACGAGGAAGATGCAGTAACATATTGACCATCTGACAGACTCATTCAAGAAATTGAGAAAATACAATCTGAAGCTCAATCCGTCAAAGTGTGCTTTCGGAGTGTCATCGGGAGAATTATTTTTTTGGGCTATATCGTCAGCGAGCGGGGAATAGAGGCGAGCCCGGAACAGGTCCGAGCCAATCTTGACATAGAGTCCCCTAAATCCGTCAAAGATGTCCAAAGGCTGACATGACGAGTTGCGGCTTTGAACCGTTTCATTTCCAAATCATCTGACAAGTGTCGTCTCTTCTATGACGTACTTCCCAAGAACAAGAAATTCGAGTGGATGGATCAACATGAGCGGACACTTCAGCAGCTAAAGGAATATATGACAACTCCACTGTTGCTGATGAAACCAAATGAAGGCGACGAGCTTCAACTTTACCTGGTCGTATCAGAACATGCTGTCAGTGTCGTGCTGACCAAAGAAGATGACGGATTGCAGACACCGGTATACTATATAAGTAAGTCACTAAATGGCCCCGAAACCAGGTACGCCTTACTTGAAAAATTGGTTTTAGCCTTAATTACTACATCAATTAAATTACGTCCTTACTTTGAATCACACATTATTTGCGTACGGACTAATTATCTCATGAAGTCAATCATGAGGAAACCCGAGTTGTCAGGTTGCATGGCCAAATGGTCAATTCAACTGGGAGCCTATGACATTAGATACGAGCCTCGAACTGCCTTGAAGTCCCAGGCACTTGCCGATTTGTGGCAGACTTTAGCCCTAAGCTCCAAACCGAAGTTGAAAAGGAGACATGCCTCATCACGGACGTTTTGCCTCAACAGAAGTGGATGTTGCACACCGACAGGGGGGTCTAACCTGAATGGAGCAGGCCTGGGTATAATGCTAAAATCACCACAGGGGGACACTGTACTCCAAGTCGTTCACTGTGATTTCAACGCCGCAAATAATGAAGCGGAATATGAAGCACTGATCGTGGGTTTAACATTGGCAAAGGATTTAGGCGTCAAGGTGCTCCAGGTAAAATGTGATTCATTGTTAATAGTTAATCAATCTAACGGCATTTATGCAGCGAAAGATCCCAAGATGACGTCTTATCTGCAAATCGTCACGGAGCTGACAGCATGGTTCGACGAAATGACACTCAAACAAGTGCCAAGAGAAGAAAACACACAAGCAGACGCCTTGGCTACAATCGGGTAATGTCTGGGGGCAGAGGTCAATAGCAACATCCCTTTCATTCACTTGACAAGTCCAGCAATTGACAGACCGGAATCCGTCATTACTATCAATTCGTCCTCACAAGATGACTGGATGCAGCCGTACATAGCATACTTGAGACATAACATGTAACACCCCGACCCCGCAGGACCCGAGGTAGTTACTCCGGACCAATAGTACTGTCCCCACAAACCACCACGAGCCTTTACCGCGCACTTTGTCCTCACTCGTGCGCGCCCTGAGAAACTTCCCAGGGGGTCACCCATCCCAAGACTACTCCCGTGCAAGCACGCTTAACTTTGAAGTTCTTGGGTAATGAGCTCCCTTAAAAGGAGATGCACCTCTGTTGGTATGAGTAATACTATTAATCCATTTATATTAAATCTCAAGTGTTACAATCACCCCCACTTAGGATCGCAACGTCCTCGTTGCGCCCATGAACCAATCTCAAATCTCAATCAAATCCCAGAATCTTCCCCCGCTAAGTGCCCGCCCGATATCCAACGGGTCAGCACACTGTCACGGGGTTGCTCTGATACCACCTGTAACACCCCGGGCCCGCAGGACTCGAGGTAGTTACTCCGGACCAATAGTACTGTCCCCATAAACCACCACAAGCCTTTACCGCGCACTTTGTCCTCACTCGTGCGCGCCCTGAGAAACTTCCCAGGGGGTCACCCATCCCAAGACTACTCCCGTGCAAGCACGCTTAACTTTGAAGTTCTTGGGTAATGAGCTCCCTTAAAAGGAGATGCACCTCTGTTGGTATGAGTAATACTATTAATCCATTTATATTAAATCTCAAGTGTTACATAACATCCTGTCGGCTGACAAAAAGGAAGTTAAGGCGTTTCTTTCCAAGGTAACTAAATTCTTATTAATTGGCGATGTTTTGTTTAAAATATCTAAAGCAGGTCCATACCAAAGATGTCTAGCACCTCAAGAAGCCATCAAGGTGTTAAGAGACCTTCATGAAGGGGAATGTGGAAATCATGCTGCTGGTAGAAGTTTGTCCAACAAAGCTCTTAGATTTGGATACTATTGGCCAACCATGAGACACGACGCAGTCACATTCACCAAGAGTTGTAAACCATGTCAAAAGCATGGACCAATCCGTCATCTTCCCTCTGAACCGCTTCATCTGGTCCTTTCACCATGGCCCTTTATGAAATGGGGAATGGACATTGTTGGAAAATTGCCGGAAGCTCCAGGACAGAAGGTTTACATGTTGGCCATGACGGATTACTTCTCAAAATGGGTGGAGGCCGAACCATTCCGTCAGGTACGTGACGACCAGGTAATTTCTTTTATCAAACGAAATATACTTTGCAGGTTTGGTATCCTATCATAGATTGTGTGTGATAATGGGTCTCAATTCATAAGCACAAAGACCCGACGCTTCTGCGAAAGGTACAACATCAAGCTAGAAACATCAACTCCTAGGTACCCACAATCTAATGGACAAGCCGAATCCAGAAACAAGATCATTGTGTCCAATTTGAAGAAAAGACTTGAGAAAGCACAAGGCAGGTGGGCTGACGAGTTGCCCATGATATTATAGGCTGATAGAACGACTCCAAAGAACGCAACCGGACAAACTCCTTTTTCCTTGGTATATGGCTGTGAAGCGATCATACCAGCAGAAGTTGAAGTATCATCCTCAAGATATGGACTTATGACCGAAGAACGGAACAACTTGGAATTGATACATGATTTGGATACCATTGACAAAATTAGAGAGAATGCCAAGATCCGTCTACAGTCCTATCAACAAATGGTGGCCAAGAGCTTTAATAAAAACGTTCGAGCGAAGGTTTTTAAGAAAGGAGATTGGGTTTTGAGGAAAGCGTTTGGAAATGAAGCAAGTGGAAAGTTTAGCCCGAATTGGGAAGGCCCATACAAGATCGTCGATGTTATTGGGCAGGGGGCATATCACTTGGAATCAATTGATGGTAAACAGGTTCCTAGAAGTTGGAATGTGGTACACCTTAAACTTTTTCATTTTTAAATTCCGTTATGTCTTATTTATTTATTCAGACGACTTACTAACTTAATCATTGGAGGGCCGTTGGCTTAAGGCCAACGACCGATCCTAACAATATTTTGAATACAGGAGAGTAAACAAGACGTCGACTTAAAACAGCACCATCTGTAAGCCACTTTAGCATTTCTCACTTCTTTATGAGTTCATTTCATGATTAACGACGAGTCAAATGCGGTGAGCAAAACAAAGTGTCATGTTGGAAGTTTACGACGTCAACCAGTACGTCTCTTGCAAAACGATTTCTTATTTTCTGAACTGACTCTTGGCGGATCGCTGGATTTAATCTAAATAATTCATCTCGTTTATGAGCCGAAATAAATACTTTGGTATAAAATTTTATTTTTATTAAAGTTTTGGGTTTATGATCGTCTTGCTTAATGGAAAGTTGTGACATACTGGTTATAAAGTATATATTTTTTCTTAAAGTTAGAGTTATTACTTTTACTGACTTAACCATCGGAGGGCCGTTGGTCCAAAGCCAACGGCCAACTTTGACGGTTTGAGACGAATGCAGGGATATCTTGAAGTGCAAGTTCAGACAGCTAAAGAGGCGACCTACAAAGGTTACAAGACGTCAATCAGGCTCACATCAGCCCAACATTTTACTCAAACATCAAAATGGGAAGAGTTAGGCTGCCCATGAGAATATCATGGATCACACTCCTAACATAGCCCATACAATGCGTTTTGGCCAAAACCTACACACGTATATGACGACACACGTGCAACCAAAACATATATGGCAACGCACGTGCAACTAAAACATATATGACAACACACGTACAACAAAACCATAGAACTACACAACAGAAGCGCATACTCCAACATAAGGAGATAATACAAACGACAAACGTAACGTTATATAAAGTTTTTGCAGGATATGAACCAAGTTCACTCAACCCAACTCATCATCTTCCACGACAGGTGATGTTCCCTTTCCCAACTGAAGTGTCGACATCGGTATAAAAGATTAACAGGTTGACGAAAGCGTCTCACCAGACAAGTGACAGGTTGACGAAAGTGTCTCGCCAGACAAGTGACAGGTTGATAGAAGCGTCTCCTCAGATTAATGACGAATCGACGGAAGCGTCCCGTCATATGAATGATGGGTTGACGACATGTTGTATCAAACTGATGACGAGTCTACAAGAGCAATGATCCAGGATGACAAATATATGTGTTTTCAAGATTTCGAAAAGTTGATGCTTAACGGTTGACATGTGCACCTATACGCTTCAACTTCTCGAAAGGGGGCAATTGTTGGGCCCGGATTACTACGCAGCTGAGCAGGCCCATAGGTGGCACCCGCGTACGGATTGGCCCGCGAGCCCAACTCAGAACACTCCAGAATACTTGCTTCTAGATGCCTGCAAGAATGGAAAGTATCAAAGGGATTCACGAACCTAAATGGGCAGTTCAGAAGCATAATTGCAGGAATTAAGTGTGAATAATTTCATTTCCTTATTAAAGGCACTTGCCATGTACTTTAATAGTAAAGAAGCATGCATAAATAGAAACATCTTGTAAAGAGGAAGGACACGAATTGATACTACTGCTATACTCACAAACTAGCATTTTGAATAAAATTCTTCATCTTATTACTTGAGTTTTCTTCACAGTCTTCTTCTTGTGAGAAACCCACAAACCTTTATTTTTATTGTTTAATTATATTGTCAAGTTCTTGCTTAAACAGTGAGCAATCTATATCCGATCTGAATCGTCCTAACCCATTTCCATAACTAACTCTGTGACAATTTTCATAGCTTTGGGAGGTTAGTCTATGATTCTTTTTCATATGTTTGTTACTCTATTGCATAACACTTTTTTGCAGTATTACTGGCTTTAAAAATCAACCACTTTAAATGACAGAAATCATAGTTGTTTTATAAGGCAAAAATATAAAAAAGTTAAAGGATAAAAAACCATGTACCTATTGTTTAAGCAAAATTTCGACAAGCTAAAACTAATTAAAAGAGAAAGTTGTATGAAGAACGGGTCTCGTACAAGAACAATGAAAAAGACGACAAGTGAGCAAGTAAGAGTGAAATATGGTGTATTATTCGAATGTGTGCAGCCTATCATTACAATGAAGGATATCCTATTTATAGGAAGGGTAGTTAATGCTCTCATGATGACTTTGTCCATTACTGACGGGTTGGTCGGCCTTTACTGACGGGTTGGCTGTACTTTATGACGAATTCAAATCTGTCATAAAGACTGATCAATTACATTTAATATCTTCCTTAATCACATTAAAGAGCCTAATAATGTACAAAAACCGTTACAATATTTAAAATGAGACTCTTGGACGCTTCATTAACTCCAGTTGTCCGTTATTGGCGGTTTGACTTGACGGTTCCGACCCGACGGTTTCACAACTCGTCATTGTTGTTGGCCAGCTCAAAATGGGTAACCTCCCGCCTTAATATCGTTACTAATTGCAATAATAAACACAAATCCGTTACAACCGCCATCATTTAGGCCTCATGAACGTATCATTGACTTCTGTGATCAACCCTTTTTAATGCAACATAAACCGTCAAATTCTTGCTCTAACAATTGCCCCCTTTCGAGAAGTTGACGCTTACGATGCACGGGTCGGATTGTTAAGCGGCAATTTGTCGAAATTTCCCAAAGAGCTTCGTATCCTGGTTCATTACACCCATTGACTTGCCAACGACTTGTCATGACGTATTGATCAACTCGTCTGACGAAAATGCTTCCGTCTTTCTTTGGAATAACCTTTGATCGAATCTGTCTCCTTAACTAAAACAACGAGAATTGAAAGGTGACATGTTATCTTCTTCCTTTAAAAATTGCCTTGACGACTAGATGACAGAAATTTGCATCATCTTTCATATTGATGTCGACAGTTCAGTTGTCAAAGGGAACATCATCCGTCGTTGACGATGACGATATGGGTTGTGTGAACTTGGTCCATATCCTGCAAAAACTTTAAATAGCGTTACGTTTGTCGTTCGTACTCCTACTTATGTTGGAGCATACGCTTCTGTTGTGTAGTTCTGTATTTATTGTTGTATGTGTGTTGTCATATATGTTTCGGTTGCACGTGCGTTGTCATATATGTTTTGGTTGCACGTGCGTTGTCACATTAGTGTGTAGGTTTTGGCCAAAACGTACTGTATGGGCTCTATTAGGACTGTGATCCATGATATTCTCATGGGCAGCCTAACCCTTCCCATTAAATTCTGTAAGCCCCCCGTCAATTGTGTTTTGACGTGTTGTAAGGCTTCGTTTGATGTAAGCCCCCCGTCAATTGTGTTTTCACGCGTTGTAAGGCTTTGTTTGATGTATATTAGGACATCATCTCATCAATTATCAACGGTTCCTGTGCAAAAAAAGAATTCATTAACGTCGGTTGCTGGCTAGAAGCCAACGGCCCTTCGACGCTCAAGTTAGTGATCGTTCTTATGTGAATGAAAGTAATAAATTAAGAATACATATATGAAACATAATAGAAATCTATCGTCATAACTTGTCCATAGCAAGACGATTTCAATCATCTCGTCAGGTCTATCTCGTCATGAGAGTGACTCATCACGGCAGTGATTCGTGACGGAAGTGACTTGTCGCGAAGAGGCTTGTTGCGGAGTGACTCATCACGAAAATGAATCGTCATAGAAATGATTCGTCACGAAAGTGATTCGTCACGGAATTGATGACAATATGCGAAAGAAAGTAACAAACTAAAAATGAAGTAATTTTAAGGGCACCGTATTGCAGCTCTTTAGAACCTATCTAACATCAGACGACATGCCCCCCGTCCTAGATTTCAACCATCTTGTCGTGTTCATCTTGTCATGATGTGATGACTTGTTCCACAGGTCTTGAATAAGGTCACGTGCTCCCCGTCATTAGAACTTTGAAGAAAATCTATTTGCTTCGTCAGGTGGAGGGCGACTGTGACACGACCCTTATACGTAGTAGAACTTTAGGTTCTGAAGACATCATCTACAAATAGTTTCACGCTGGACTCGTTCAAAAATAATTTTACACTGTTGACTGTATCAACCCTGTCAATCGTCGATTTTGTCAAATGCACCAATGTGATGTCTCCATTGACTTCAAGACCCGACACGTCCCTAAAACCAGTCAGATCGTCGGCCTACATCTTCCCTTGAGTCTCGTTGGATGGTACGTTTGTCAAATCAAGCCGTCACGATTTTGATTACGTCAAGGTTGACATCATTTTTGGACTCTTTGCTGCATATACACGATTAGTTTGATTCATAATAAAAAGGAGGTGCTACTTACCTGGAGTAATATCACCCTTAACTCTTTTGACCATGGTGAGACTCGTGACGAGCTCTTCATATTCGACTTCGGTATTTGCGCTTTTAGAATCACAATGAGTTGTTCGTGAAATATTGCCCCCTTGCGGCGATTTTTGAAAGATTTCTGATTTGAGTAGAACTTACCGATTGCTTTGCTTCCGAACATATGCATAAATACCTGACCACATAAGGAAACTCCAGAGGGATATTTTGATGAAACCATCACATCGTCTTTGTACACTTCTACGATTTCCTAGATTTGTTTTTTGAACGCCATCACCACTAGCCATCGAAAGTTGCCCCCTGTATTCTTAAGTCCACAAGCGTCGTTGAGTTCAATGAGATGAAACCAGCGGTGAAGGTTGGTATATGATCTATCGACAAGATGATATGTTTCGTTTCTTCCTTCATAGTTTTTGATTCCATCTTGAATCCCGCCATTGACGTCGAGCTACGACTTTCCATGGATGATAGTTTTTTCTTGCACGAGGCCCCACGGTGGGCGCCAAATTGTTTAAGCAAAATTTCGACAAGCTAAAACTAATTAAAAGAGAAAGTTGTATGAAGAACGGGTCTCGTACAAGAACAATGAAAAAGATGACAAGTGAGCAAGTAAGAGTGAAATATGGTGTATTATTCGAATGTGTGCAGCCTATGATTTCAATGAAGGATATCCTATTTATAGGAAGGGTAGTTAATGCTCTCATGATGACTTTGTCCGTTACTGACGGGTTGGCCGTACTTTATGACGAATTCAAATCTGTCATAAAGGCTGTTCAATTACACTTAATATCTTCCTTAATCACATTAAAGAGCCTAATAATGTACAGAAAACGTTACAATATTTAAAAATGACTCTTGGACGCTTCATTAACTCCAGTTGTCCGTTATAGGCAGTTTGACTTGACGGTTCTGACCTGGCGGTTTCACAACTCATCATTAATGTTGACCAGCTCAAAATGGGTAACCTCCCGCCTTAATATCGCTACTAATTGCAATAATAAACACAAATCCGTTTCAACAACCATAATTAAGCCTCATGAACGTATCATTGACTTATGTGGTCAACCCTATTTAATGCAACATAAATCGTCAAATTCTTGTTCTAACACCTATCACATTTGCTCAATTCAACTCTTAAATTAAAAAAACTTCAATTCGCACCATAATTTTTTTTTAAATGTTCAAATTTCATCCTATGCTATACCATTGGTAATCTTTGTTACTTTGTAGACTAATTTCCTTTAAGACCTATTTACTTGGATGGAGGAATATGCGAGAGACCTGGGTCCGATACCTAAAAAAGAGTGTAATTTTGTACTACGTATATTATTATTTTTTAAATGAATTTAATAATACCGATAAGATAAAAGAAAGTCGTAATGTGCTGATAAACTCCGTTCTGGAGTAAAATTGATAAATGAATCCGGCCTAAAAAGGTTACGAAGAGAAACGGAATAGACGAAAATTCCTGAATTGGAGCTAAAAGCCATTAAAGAAGCCTCACATCACCCCTCCGCCATCATTGTCTTTCATCTTCCACATTAGTTTCCTCACATTTTCTAATTCCTTCAATTCCATTCTTCGTTTTACAGACCCGCAGTTCCGAAAGAACAAACCAATCAACCAAACTCGTGATCTATCAATCCACCCAAATCCCAGATCTTCATCAATTTCCCTGCCGTATATGTATATGTAATCTGTACACGCCCGTAGAACGTTACGGATGCATTATAATGTGTTCTGTCCATATCCATCGGATAGCTGACCGTAATGTGTGGATTGAGATTGGATTGATTTTGTTTTTTAAGGTTCCTTTGGTTTGGAGTCGGGTGTTTGCTTGATTATTTGTTTTTATTCGATTGTGTTTGGAGAATATGGATAGAGGGGTCCGGTTAAATGGAGATGATTATTATTATTCCAGTGGAGATGGCTCCATCGGAGTTGCATCCTCTTCCTCGGCCTCTCCGTTGCGTCGTGTCGGTGCTGCTTCTCCCTGTGATGGGAGTGTCGGTGGTGGAGGGATGAATTATATCGAACATCCTGTGTCCAAATTTGATACCCTTGCTGGAGTAGCTATCCGATATGGTGTTGAGGTAATTCAATGAACTGATCTCCAATTCATCCGTTATGAATAGAATCGGAACCATTATTATCAACGGTTTTTGTTTTGCTTTTTAAATTGAGAAAAACCGGTTTTGGATTTTGTGAGTGATGTCGATTTTCAGATGGCATTTTGTATGCATATATAAGAATTAGGCCGCGGAAAGTTTGGGGTTGCAGAGTATTGAGGTGGCCCTAAAAGTGAAAACCAAGTGGCATGTTTCCTTAGGTCTTGCATTTTATCTGACTAAAGAAGAAAGGTGTAGTTGCAGCTGCTTCACTTCATGGTGATCACTAGCCTAATTCAACAATGGATCATATACACTGCATAAAATTCTCACTGCTCAGCTGCTCACTTTTTCCATTTCTCCTCTTGTCTTTACTGGCTATGTTACCCTTTTCATATTTTATGTGGGATGTGTAAATCTTAGTGGTGCCTAACTCCAGGAATAGTAAGGGGTAGGGTGGGGGGTTGTTTAGAGGTCAGGGCCAATGAGCTTTTTTTGTCGACTTCGAAAATGCCATTTTATATGGAAGTTGTGCATCTTTTTCACATTAAATCTATTTATGATCCTTCGTTCTTTGGAAAACCAAATTTGGTGGGTGATCATTAATTTTTGCATTTTTTTCTGGTGACAGGTAGCAGATGTTAAGAGGATAAACGGACTAACTACGGATCTCCAAATGTTTGCTCGAAAGACACTTAAGATACCGTTACCGGGGCGGCATCCTCCATCTCCAAGCCTGTCAAACGGTTTTGATGTACAAGGGTATGCTCCACTTCCTTTATACGCAAAACTTCCCCCCCAAATCGTCAAATATCGATGATTTTTATGTATTACCGTAAATCCATATGATTGTATTTCATTAAGTTGGAAGGCATCCACTCCCCCTGCTTGTTATATGATTTATTTCATATTGATTAATTGTTTTGTTGTTCTTGTTTTCTTCTCATATTTTTAGAAATTGTGACATCTTGTATGCTTCTCATTTCCAAATTTAAGTACAACAATACATTTATTTCAATCAAATTAGATTTTTAAAGCACATAAAAGTTTTATTATCCATTCTTGCCTTAAGTTTTACTTATTCGGCCGTTTTTTGTGCCAACAACAATTGTCAATTAATGAAGCATCAACAGTCATGGTTGCACCTTAGGCTACAACCCCATATATTTTCTGTTGTAATTTTGCCCGCCATTCATAATCCCATTCACCAATGTTGCTACAATGGTGATAATTATAGCCAACGTAACTACATAACATTGGATCTCCTTGCATGATTGCCTGATTTTCCCTATTTTATTTTCTTGTAATAACTTTGTATTAGGAATTTTAATTATTTGAAACCTTTATTGCTAATTAGTTAATTTGACAACCCGCTGCTTTATGGCACGGGCATGTAAGAGTGTGACATGATAAGCTAGCTCACATCTTTTGATATGTCCCAGAAGCTATCTCTTGGTTCTGAGGGTGATTTACAAAATTAGTAGAAAGCTTCTAAAAGAGAATTTAAGTTTGTTTATAAGAACTTCTACCGAGTAGCGTTTAGGTTGCAGGAGAAAGCTTTTCTCATTTAATGTGGTTTTATCCCTTTCTTTTTGGGTAAATGTGCTCTTACTTTTCAACCAAGTTTTTCTGTTGTATATACTAGCTAGGCTCTGCACTCTAATATAAACCAAAGAACTAGTGAAAATTTTCTTTACATTGATTTGATTATCAAATCAAATCAATGACATCATATACCTTTTTCATGCTAATGAAATTATATACAGATTATAATTTAGACCAAGTATTATTGTAAAATGTTACTATACATTTCAAAACACATCATTCCCTCTGTACTAAGAGCAAGTCTTGGGAAACCTTTGGTCGAAGACTCGAAAATATGTTTTCTTGCAATTGTATGTTTGCATTATACTCTTAAACTATTTGTTCTAAATTCCTGAGATGAACTAAAAAATGGGTGCTAATGTCAGAAGTTTGCCTCTTAATCTCCTCTAGACTTTGTAGGATGCATGGTGCCTAACTACAACATTCTTTTGGCAGAGATAGCATTTCAGAGCGGACCCCGCCTAACCGAAGACACTCAGACTTGTTTGATACATTTCAGTCGCTAAAACTGAAGCCTCCTCCTACCCAGCGAAAAGTTTCTTCAGCAATGAGCAATTTAAGAGGTTATTATGGCCTCGGACCACCATCAGATCAGAAAGCTGCATCTGGTGAAGGTTTTGAAATGGCCAGATACGAAAAGAGGGGAAGATCTCCTTATCTTGAGGATGACCCGCCACCTATCTCCACTGGTCTTCACAGAAAATGTAAAAGTGTAGCAAATGGATTTATGCCAGAGAATGGGCATGTGGTGGATCATGAAGCTCATCATGAAACTAAAGATAATGGCTCTGAAGGAAGAGTGTGTGATAAATCTTTCAGACGGCGTCAAAAGTCGGAAACTGATTTTTCCAGAACTCAGGAAATGCTGCTGAAAGAAGATAACAGCAGCAACAGTGGCGGATTTTCAGGTATTATGGGGGGCAAAGGCCTGGCTATGAGACCTAATTCAGCTAGTCGGACTGCCTCTGTTGCTAACAGTGAAGCGTCGTCTGTGATAAATCCCATTTCTATTGCATTGGGGGACTCTGTTGTTGACAGCAGTCTAGTCGACAGAGTTAGAAAGTCTTCAAGTGCTTCGAATTTGCAGGATTCTGATAATAGCAGCAGCACTTTGGCATCCCTCTGGCCAACATCCAAATGGAGTTTGACAGATTTTCAGGCACTCTCGACCGCAGCCATCACTAGATCAATCTTTGATGGCCTGCCTAAACCGATTACTGGTCGGAAGAACAAAACTGCACTTGATTAGTGCAATTTCCACTTGGCTTACACACTTCCATTGTTACATTTCTGATTGATGTTTGAGCCACGAATATAGAGATGTGGGGATAGAAATAAGAGATGTAGTGATTATATATTTAGACACGAATTGTAATTTTTTGGTTAAAGGACATTTCAAATCTCACATTGCAGGTGTACAAGTAAAACCGCAAGTGATTGCAGGATCTACATTATTCAGAGTACAGGTTTTGGTAAAATTGTTACCGCACTGTTGATAGAACTTGCTATAGATTTATTTATCTGGAGAGCATTTAAGAACGTGTAGACGTGGGTGTTTTTGTTTTGAGAATAGAAGGTATATATTAGAGATATTTGGGCCATTGATTTAAAGCTCTGCTATTTATTTACGTATTTATTAAGTACGAAATTAATTGGAGCAATATGTCATTCAATGATGGAACCATAAAGTGCTTTGATATTTTTGAGAGAAAAATTGCTTAATTTATCTTAATTTTGAACATATCATTTATGTTAATGAGTTAATGGCTCAAAATTATTCATATCATTTCTATTCAAATTATTCATATATATTGTTGACGTGTTAGTGAAATTTGTCACTCTGCTCTATTTATCTTAATTTTGAACATGGCATATTTTAGGAGGAAAGTGACAAACAGGATGGCAATTTTCCACATAGAGGCCGTTTGGCATATGAGATTTATTAGCCAACTTTTTTACCAAACGCGTAACTTTTTCTATCGCACGCTGAATTGTGTAATAAGCAGAAAAAGTAAGATTAAGATTACTTTTTTTTTAGATATTTTTACATATAACTTTTTCTTTATTTTATTAATAAAATATTTTTTAAAAATAAATTTTTCTTAAATCAGCAGAATCAGCCAAAGCTGCTACTCCAGTCAGAACTTCATAAATTTCAGCAGAATCAACCGATTTTCGTGCTACCAAATGGGCTCATAATATACTCAACATGACAATTTCCTATAGGATGAAGTAGGGATGGAACCGGGCTGGTCCGGGTCAATCCTGAGCCTAGCTTGTCCCAGTTCTTAATAATTGAAGTGCAGTACCAACCTAGTTTGGTCTGATGTTGGTTCCGATCTGGGTCGGAATCAAACCTTGGCCCGCCGATTAGTTAAAAAAAAATAAAAGGTAGTGGTTGGGACCGAAACCGGTCAGTCCCAAAATTTAGGCATGTAGCCCGACCCTCTTGTACCACTGTTCGGGTACCGAGCCAGTGCCGGAAAATAAGTCCTGGGCCGGTACAAACAGCACCGGTCCTGTTCGGTCCCGGGTTAGGCTGCCTGAACCCACTCCATCCCCTAGGGTGGAGGTAAACAACAAAAAATACACTTATTAGACACTATGTATTTACAATAGGGTGGAAGAAATGAACTATATAATACTACTCCTCTTCCATTTTATGTTTCCTACTTTGGTTTGACACAATATCAATAAAATGATTGAAAAAGTTAGGGCCTGTTTACTAACAGAGATATTTTTCTGTTTTCTACTTCTGTTTTTCGTTCTCCAATTTTCTGTTTTTATTTTTCAGTTTTTCTATCTCCAATTTTCTGTTTCTATTTTTTAGTTTTCCATTTTCAAATTTGAAAACATTTTCATTAATTTTTTCACACGGTTCTCCAATTCCACACCCTTGACCCTTACCTCTACCCTTACCACGATCTTACACTCTACCCATACTCCACCACAACCCTTCATACTCACCCATACCTACTCGTAGGGGTCGGGTAGGGAAGTTATGGGTGGGGGTAGGGTAAGGGGTATGGTCGGGGTGGGGTGGTAAGGTCTAGGGGTTGGGGGTTGGGTGGGGGTAGTGGGTGGGTTAGGGTCGTGGTTAGGGTTAAGGGTGGGGTAGTGGGTAGGGTGGGGTCGGGACTAGGGTGGGGCCGGGGTAGGGAAGGGGTAGGATGGCGGTAGGGTGGGGGGTAGTGGGTGGGGTTGGGGTAAGGTAGGAGTAGGGTAGGGAGTTGGGATAGGATAGCGGTAGGGTGGGGTTGGGACCAGGGTGGGGCCGAGGTAGGAGGCATGTGGTAAGGGGTAAGGTAGGGGTAAGTGGTAATATATGAGGGGTGGGGGTAGGGTAGGGTGGGGTCGAGGTGGTAGGGGGGTGGCGGTAGGGTAGGGTGGATCGAGGTGGGGTCGAGGTGGTAGGGGGGTGGCGGTAGGGTAGGGTGGATCGGGGTGGGGCCGAGGTCGGGGCATGTGGTGGGGTAAGGTCATTATAGGGAAAAATGGGTACGCGGGGTGGGGGTTGGGTGGGTAGGGGTAAGGGGTAAGGTACGAGGATGGAGGTACCGGAATGGAATCGACATCGGAGCGGGACCGGACCCACCACTAGGTATAAGTATGCAAATTCATTGCAAAGGCACTGTAGCATCTGCGTTTTCCAAATTTGGAAAACTAGTAAAAGTCACTTCTCCAAATCATTAAGGAAAAGAGAGATATGTTTCATTTTTTCCGTTTTGGTAAACGCGTTTTTCTTTTTTCTTTTCTCCAGTTTTCCATAGTGCTGGACTCAGGCCGGGCGGCCCGGCCCGGAACCGGCCCGGCCTGGTTACTGTTTGGCCCGGCCCGGCCCGGGGCCCGGTGGGTCCACCGGTTCGGTTCGGCCCGGCCCGGCTGCTGGGCGGTTCGGGCTCGGGCCGAGGTTTTGGTGAACCGGCCCGGCCGGTTCGGGCCCGGTCCGGGCCGGATTTTAATTTTTTTTTTTTTGAAATTTTTTTAAGTTTTAGGTTGGATTAGGTATTTTGGGCCATTTGAGGTGGTTTGGGATGGTTTGGGGTTGAGGGGGAGGGGTAGGGGATTAAATAGGGGAACAAAAAAAAATTAATTGGGCCGGTTCGGCCCGGCCTGGCCCGGTTTGGCCCGGAACCGGGACCGGAACCGGCCACCGGCGGTTCGGGCTCGGGCCTCCCTTTCCTGGCCCGAGGCCCGGCCGGGCCCGAACCGGCCCGAGTCCAGCCCTAGTTTTCCAGGAATTTCTTTGGTAAACACGTTTCCTGTTTTCTGTTTTCCAGTTTTCCAGTTTTCTGGAAAACTGGAAAATATTTTTGTTAGTAAACAGGCCCTTAATGTTGTGATTGAAATTTGAGTATAATAAAGTAAAATGCCGCAAACCACATTTTTATTTCTAAAAAAAGAAAATGTGACGCTTATTTTGAAACAACTTAAAAAGAAAATACGACTAATAAAATGAAACGGGGTCAAGGGAGTATTGTATTACATTTCTAGTTGTACGAATATTATTTTTATTAATTAGTCACCTGCCCACCAAGTAGTCACCAACACTGCCTGATATGGAACAAAACAATTCATGCATTCAGTTGATTGTAACATTTTTATAGGCCTTTTACATAGGTAATTACATCACACCTCAGGAATTAACTGTACCGTGTTTGTAATGTTTCCAACTATAAATAAAAACCCATAAAATTACATTAGAGGTACTAAAACCAAAACAGAAGTTTATATTGGACTGCCCAAATGAGCATCCATAACTCTAGAGGTCAACTTAGCCGTCTCAGCAACTCCTAGCCATCTTTTTATGAGATCAAAAACTTTTTCATTGCACAGTAGTTCCCGATGACCGGCACTCACTCCTACCCTTTCCACTGCCTCATAATGATCAGCCTGCAGAGTTCCGCAGATAAAATTTTACAGTAAGCATCCAATTTCATTGATGATGATTTGTTTTAAGTTTGATACTACCTCTATCCCGCTAAGTTTGGTGCATGGAGAGGTGGTGGGATATCAGAAAAGTAGGTATATCAGAAAATTTGGGTATTGATAAAGTAAGAAAAAAGTAAACAATTTAAAGCCACACAAACATTATCAAATTTGGGATGAGGCAATCCTAATGGAACAGATCAAAACAAAACGGGACAATCTTAGTGGGACGGAAAGAGTATCCATGCACTACATTATACATGCAACTTTTGACATAAGTCTTATGTTCAAAATAATTTTTAACAAGTTGTTGTCGATAAACATGATACAAAAATATTTTGAACAAGCTAAAAAGTTACAGAAACATACAATAATATCATAACCTCTGTTCTAAAAATCGTTCTAGACGCCCGACTAGTCCCCGCCTAGGCGCTAGGCGGTGGTCGGGCGCCCCGATTTTTGTCTAGGCGCTCCGACTAATTAGTTTGCCGTCTAGGTGAATTAGTCAGCCGCCTATGGTGCCTAGTTACCCGCCTAGAGCGCCTAATCGGCCGCCTAGGCCGTCTAGATTCGCTAAACATTATTTCACTTTTTAATTTTAATTTTCTAAGCGATATATGTATTTTAGCTTTAGCAATGGATATAAAGAAATGAAATTGTAAATTAAGATAAAACCGTATAGTTTGTATATATACCTAAATTTTATCATTATTTATATTTATAACATAATGAAGTTAAGTGATTAGTTATCATATACCACGTATGATTAAATGTGATAATTTTATCATGTTTGTTAATGTATATGTATATATGTATTTTATACACACAAAAATATCATATTACTTATCATATTTATGCAAAATATAGATAAAAATGCAATTTTTATGTTTCCGACTAATCCCCGACTAGGCGCCCGCCTAGCCGCCTAGGCGCTAGGCGTTGGGCTGGCGCCCGACTAGCGCCTAGTGCCTTTTAGAACATTGATCATAACCAAATCTTATTCTTGAGATTCGTTACTCAAGTTACATTACCATGAAATGAAGTAGGATAGTGACTACATTAACTATATAAGATAACAAATTTCAATTAATCAAGTAAAAGAAAGTGAGAATTTTAAACAGATGTCACGTCTGGATTTTGAAATTACAAAGGGTTTCTATGGGCTATGGCCACAGTCAAGGTTCTTATGTATATCAACCATAGGTGGTTTGACAGCTGGGAAAGAGTAGGAAGAAGTTCATATTATTGTAACTCTTAGTGTTGATGGTTTCAAAGTCTTTCTTTAATAAGGAGTAGTAGTTTTCTTTGGAGTAATATTCTTATCGTTTCTGAAATAACTCCTCTTGGATGAACAGTGATAGTGTGACACCATTGACCAGCTTCCTTGTGTAGAGTGGGTGGTTAGGGTTTATCTTCATTTAGAGCCCGTTTGGTAGCACGAAAATCGGCAGTTTTGGCTGATTCTGCTGAAATTTATGAAGTTCTGGCTGAAGTGGCTGTTTTGGCTGTTTCTGCTGTTTTAAGTAAAAATTATTTTTAAAATATATTTATTAATAAAATAAATAAAAAATTATATGTAAAAATAGTTAAAATGGTCATCTACAGTAACTTCAGCCAATACAGCCAGAAAAGTAACTCCAACCTTACTTTTTCTGCTTATTACACAATTCAACGCGCGAAAGTAAAAGTTACGTGTTTGGTGAAAAAGTTGGCTGATAAGCCGAAAAATGATGTTACCAAACGGCCTCTAAAAATAGATCCAAGGTTTTACCCTTCTCCACTCCCTCAGAGGCCTTGGACCCTTTAACAATTTGGTCCATTGGGGCGCTGGAGAGGCCAAATGACATGACAAAAAAAAACTCAAATTGGCTGTGATGGGTGCAAAAGACGTGGAGCTTGTCTAGTTGTATCCTGAGCGGAGGTTCAGTCTGCTCAAATATGTGGCGCCGTGAAGCTTGTCTAGTTGTTCACGAATAATTGGGATGTAGCATTTATCCTTGACAGTTTTGTTGTTGAGCTCACTATAATCAACACAAAACGGCCACGAAGAATCGTGTTTTGTACTATGAGGACTGGTAACGAGTATGGGAGTGAATTGGTGAACCATGTCCTCAATCTCATTTTATGAAACATGGGTAGCAATATGGGTCCAGCTCCTGGCTAGGCTGCTACCAATGTTATGCAGTCGTCACACGGGCAGGCTGGTTGCAACCTGTTGAGAGTCTTGTCCAGTACTATGCATCCTGTGACTGGCTGGATTTCCATCTTGGCTGGTGACGGGCTGGCAGTAGCTTTGCCTCTTCATTCCACTATTTCCCCCAGCCAGCGATATTCATGGAAGATTGCCAAAATCATATACGATGGTTCCTAGCCCCGGTACTATGAGGACTGGTAACGAGTATGGGAGTGAATTGGTGAACCATGTCCTCAATCTCATTTTATGAAACATGGGTAGCAATATGGGTCCAGCTCCTGGCTAGGCTGCTACCAATGTTATGCAGTCGTCACACGGGCAGGCTGGTTGCAACCTGTTGAGAGTCTTGTCCAGTACTATGCATCCTGTGACTGGCTGGATTTCCATCTTGGCTGGTGACGGGCTGGCAGTAGCTTTGCCTCTTCATTCCACTATTTCCCCCAGCCAGCGATATTCATGGAAGATTGCCAAAATCCTATACGATGGTTCCTAGCCCCGGTACTTACCAAATATCATGATGAATCAAGCTAAAGAGAAAATGAAGAAATCTACAACGAAGGATACCCCCAAAACCTCGAAGTGATGGAGCGGGCAGCTCCTCAAAATGGCTACACGACCACCGTTGGTGACGGACTGACGGCCTCACATGTAAACTTCACCCAATTATTCTGGAACCCAAGGATGTGGGCAAGACTCATGTATAAAGTTACCTGTACTCCCAGAACCTGCCCAAATTGTGATTGAAGAACCACAAAGTGAGTCATCAATTTGCATGGTGAAGGTCAGATCCGAGTCCGCTGGCGGGCAAGGTGCCAAGGTGATGGCAAAGTCATCTCCATTTATGTCTAACCTTTCTTATTCATAATCTTAGATTTCCAGGTCCAGAAGTTCTTTGCATAGATGGCCCCAGACGTAATGTTCATCACAGTGATAGCACAACCCTTTGGTTTGACACGCAGAAGCCTCAACACGAGATAATTGACATCACATGGGAGTTCGCTGGCTCCTTTGGTTGGTTGTGGGAGATAAGACCACTGGAGTCTGTTGCTGATACTGCTTTGAACTGGGCTGGTGGAGTTGGGGTGGCCAGCTGTTGTATGTGTCAGATTTGTCAAACCAGATTCATGGTGACATCCATGCTGCCAGGTACTTTAAATTCCAACCCCAAGTGTATTTCTTGCCAAGATCCTGCCATAAAGGAGTGAACTTGAAACTGACTGAAAAAACCTTCCCCCGCGCACATATAGATGTTTGAACGAGCTAATATACTGGAATAGGTCCCCCACCGGGTTAGAACTAGGAGGTGGTCTGGAGCAAAAAAGGAAGTTGTCTGAGTATTCCTTCCATCACAACCCAGTCATTAACTTGTCTGACCACAGTTGTGTGTACCCTGTAATGTGAAAAGTAGCCAATCCCACACAAGCTTGTGATGCTGTTTGTGGATGAACAAATTAGCACTCCCAGCATTTCAAGGAAATCAGTGGGCCCAATACCATCAAGATGGGAACTCTATTGTAGAATATCATGGAACTCTGAACCCATCCCTTAACCAGCGTTTATGGTGGTCAAACTGACAGTCCTCGGAAGAGCCAGAGCTCAAGGCTTTTGTGTTCAGGGCAGTTGACCACTGTGAAAAGGTCATCTATCTCTTTGCCTTGAAGGTCTCCTTTTGTTGATTAATACGGAGTACTACCTTTGTCCCACTAACATTGGGACAAGAGTGGGTGACACGGTTATTAACAAAAGTGAGTTGATGTGGTTGATTTTGAATTGATAAAGAATAAAGTAGGGAAAACTGTCAAATAGGTCCTCGAACTTTCATAAAAAAGTCAATTAAGTCCTTCTATAGGAGACTTTGTCCGGTTGTCGCGATTTGTGGTGGTTCTAGGTGCAATTTTTTGATAATTTTTTTGAGCATCTTATTCATCAAGTCTAGTTTACTCATACCAAATTTCAGCTAAAAATTTAATCGGGAGCGCATTCAAATTAATTCGAGAACGGAAAAATGAGCAGTTATCTTCAAGAATTAATTTGAATGTGTTCCCGATTGAATTTTTAGCTGAAATTTGGTATGAGTAAACTAGACTTGGTGAATAAGATGCTCAAAAAATTTCATCAAAAAATTCCACCGGGAACCGCCCCAAATCGCGACGGCCAGACAAACTCTCCTATAGAAGGACTTAATTGACTTTTTTATGAAAGTTCGAGGACCTATTTGACAGTTTTCCCAATAAAGTAAAATGATTTACAGCCACGGACAATATTAGTGGGATTTCACGAAAAGTAAAAGTGGGAAAATCTTAGCCGGACGGAGGGAGTAAATGCCATGAACATATCAAAGGTGTCTGCAACTATATAACTGATAGTCCTGTTGCCTATCATCCAGGGCTCACTGGGTACCGAGGGCATTGTGGTCAGCGGGGTGCCAGGGGTGGTTGGTCACTTGTTTTCCGCGGAAGCGGGTTCACCAGGGTGTCTGGGGATTAGAGGTCACTGTCACTAGTGGTAACATTGTCACTGTCACTACCAGCAGCAGTATCTCTGGTCGGGGACAGCCGAGGACGATTGTGTAACTGGCCGGGATGGTATTACAGGGGCTTGGGAGGGGGATAATTTAGGATGATGCACTATTGAACTTAAGTTTTTCCTGTTTTGACACTTCTACAGTCACTTTTGGAAACTCTGAAGATGATCTCTTATTTTCATAAGCATTATTTTAGTAATATTGAAGAAAAAGCCCCTCAAAAGTTATTTGTCCTGGAATATTGGATCAAAATTAAATCCACCAATGTATTTAATTCCTTAAAACTACTTTCGAGAAGTCCAATCCATCTATGATCAATAAAAACATTAAATATATAAAAAAACCATTTTCTTTTTCCTTTCATACATAGAAAATTGAATAATCAATAAAATGAGTGTTTATATTTGAACCCTACCTATCCCACTCTGTTCAGTTCTCGATTTAAGTTCACAACAAGGAGACTAAGAAGTGTGCTAGAAAGTCACACAATTCAAGCCTTAACTAATATCCAATGTCCATTGTCCATGAGCGCCTACTATATAATCACTCTCATCTAAAAAATTATTAGAAGATTCACAAGTATTTAATTGGTAAAGCACTTGACAACATAGATGATGAATAGAAAATTAATCTTTATGAATCAAGACAACATAAAGAGAAGCTAAAATATAAAGAAGCACCTTTGCTGATTCAGTCGGAACCGTTCCATCGCCATCCACATAGTTGTATTCAGGCTGTAGACAAATTGAAGCAGCACAAATAAGATGAGACCTTGGGCTTGTTTAACATGTAAATAGTTTTATCTTTTGATTATGATTTACATCAAATTAAACGAGTCTGACATACTGCAACCTCTAGTTCCACTAGACTGATTATTCTCTTGCAAAGAAGGTGCATTTGACATTAATGGATTAAAAAAAAGTTTACAGATTATGCCACATTAGCTCCTCAAACAGCATCATGAAACCGCAATGACAATAGAAAAAATGGTGTAAGGTTGAATTTTTCTAAACACTTTGAATCCATATGGTGTACGCAAACTCCTTTTGACCACTTCTAGTCATATAAAATGGGATGTTGCACATCAAGCCTTTAGTTTTTTTTAAGTTCCATATTTTGTCATTTTTTTTATTATTCCATCTTTTTCAATGGAGCCAAAGATTCACTATTTTTTGGGTTGGGAATATGATGGAATAAAGCAAAATGGATCACTAAACTCTCTGGGTTTCTTTATTATGAAGGAGCAGTCAGTCCATGTAACTTTCGATGCGATTTTCACTATGGGTCATCCGGAAACAATCTCGTTGAGTTGTGCTTTAGTACAGGGTAAAGGCTACGTACATCCGACCCTCCCTACCCCACCGTAGGTGGGAGCCTTTGCGGCACTGGGGTAATGATGATAATGATGATTTTGTCATTTTTATTGATATCATTGCTTCAAACAATAATCTAGTTGTCGTAGCCTACATTTGCATATGTCGCATGCATGCAAACATTATATACTATCATCCGGGTTTTTTTAATCGCAACATGTTGAATTTTACAATATTCACACGTTCTACTTTGACTATATTTTACGCTATTATTTTATGAGAACTATTTTTTTAAAAAAAATATTGTTCAATTCATCTCATTACAAATTTTCAAAACCTGATTTTTAATTTTTTTTACTAATAGAGATTAAAATATAATTACGATCAAAGACGTGCGTTGGCAAGTGTGAAATGTTGACCGTTGCAGCTAAAAAAGAACGGAGGAAGTATTAGGTAAACAAGGGGGCGCAGCTCACCTGGTAGGAAAAGGGTGCCACAAGGGAGAGGTCCCGGTTCAACTCCAAGCAAATATTTGGAATGGAAACCCACTTTCTTTTTATCGGTGTGTGATTAAAGCTCAATTTACATCCCCAGATAACTATATCCTTCTAGTCACTTACGTTGTCTATTCTAATAAATAGTGGTAGAGTATATTCAAATGTCAAGATTATTTACCAAGTCCAAATTAAAAATTACAAAAATTGAGTCAATCCATGTTACCCCCAAGCTACATACAAAATAGGATGGAAGAACTGAAGAAGTTCATTGATGGATTAATGAGTCTGCATGGTAAAACTTATTCAATAGGTTATATCTTATTTTAAGCTCTTTATTTACAAGATAAGCTTTGTTCGGTTACTAACATATGAGCTTATGAGTATGCTTGGCAGAACTACTTATGCTTTGCATAGCACTCGTCAGGTTCCTTTCTTATAGTGGATCAAGATCAGCCAGGAAAAATGTCTTCAAAACGCTTATTTTAACACACATCAGGCCAAAGGACACCATTTACTACTGAATGAATGATTTAGAGCTCAGATTTCAGAAAGATTTTCAGAATGACCAAGGGAAAGATGCACTTCTTCCTTTCAGCGATATAAGAAATATCGTTTTATATATTTCATACATCAGCTACATGATAGCTAATTTTAGCAAAATCAGATTAACTTTCAGCTTCTCAGTTCTCAGATTCCATGCTTCCATTCAGCTTTCGAGTCCGGCATGTCAAACCTAACCTTAATTAATATCTTACTTCATACCCTATCCCATAGAGCTCACAATCAAAAGCTCCTGCTTTTTAGTTTCTTCGATTATTAACCTACACCCTTTACAGGAAGGTATCCTCTTCCTCTCTTTTTAAACATAAAAGAATAATGTTTATGCCTACATAGACAAGCTAGTGCGAGCTACCCAGGATTTAATTTTATCCCATATTTTTAATCTTTCAGGTTGCAGCTTTGAAGTACTAACTCTTCAACTATAAACTACATTGCATGTGTTAGCCAGCTTTCTAGATTTGACATACGAAACAAAGTCATAATGACCTAAGTATGCAACTTTTTTACCATTGTATGGCAGATATCAGATAAGTCTTCAATTGGATTAGTTTCTGAACCATAACTGCAAAAAAACAAACATGTAGATCAGATATGATTGTTCTTAGAACATAAGAAAAGACCCACATGGCCTCACAATATTGTAAAGATCTTGATGACACTCAAATGCAGAAGCCATGCATGTCCATAGGAACTTAAAGTGCACAACTGCACATACAAAGGTAAATTTTAATGTGACTTCAATTACGCAAACAAGATGTGACTTTGAACTTTTTTTTTAATATTTGTAACTCCTATTTCAAAGAAGTAAAATTGGGGTATGAAAATGAATCAAAAGAGGAGGGAAAAAGGAACTGTCGTGAAAGAGTAGCAAGATTTTTAAAATCGACAATTGTATCCCTCTGCAAGAAACTATGGAATCGTGAACTTCATATTAACAGAATCGCAACTTGTACAGGTATCAACTGTCGACCTTGCAGGAGATAAAGAGTATTAAAAATCCATTTCAAGAAATGTGTTACCTTTATCATTTTACTTGCTTCTGAAAGAATCATATGCCAAAATGCCAAATGGATATGAATGTAAGTATGTTTATTGAGGAGTTTGTGGTAAGGTCCTCAACGATATGCATATGATGTGCTATATCATAGTATTTTGACCCAACATTGATTGTCTCTTATGTTTACCTAGTCTTAGGATATTAGATCATCCAAAATAAGGAGAATGAATCAATATAAGAAATGTTTTACTTCACTGACCCTTGACCTACATGGAATCTCCTAATTTTCCAGATATGCTAGTCACGTACCAAACATCAAAGGGAGTGTCAAAAGTTGTTCCATAGATGTTGTAGAAATCAATGCCCTTTGGAAGTTGGGCACCATCAATAATTTGGCGAGTACCAGTGGCCCAATTGAGAATTGAAATGTTGAAAGGCAAAGCAACTGTAACCCCATTATAATCCATCTGTAACATGAAATTTTGAAATACGATAAGCACTTCCCCTATAAATAGTGGCCATGACATGCAGAGTAAATAAGAAAGCAAGGATGTAAACAATGACCGGCAAGACTCGAAGGATTATTCAGCTTAGCATAGTGGCTCAACACACATAAGATGTTTCATCATCACCTTAATACCAAGTATGTTGGGGGTGGTAGCATGAAATATCGATTTCATGTATTTGCCAAAATTTGTTATCAGTTTTCACCAAAAAAAAATGCAACAAAAACGTGGATTTTTTAAATAAGTTTTACATTACACCTTCCTATCTCAACTCTTACAAAGGAACAAAAGATGAAATTCCAAAACATCATCATTGGCTTTTTCCATGAAAAACAAGATTCTCATTGATATAAATCTTACAACTTCGTTATTTCTGAAGAGTGAAGCCTATATAACTGTTAGCTATTTTAAATTTACTCGTACATATCTATTTAACTGTAATTAGATAACTATTGTACTTAGTCAGGGTTGTTAGCATAGTTTTAGCTTAGATCCTATTTTTTAGGAGTTGGTTGTTGTGATGTATTCTATTTAAATTGACAGTCTCTGAATGAAAGATTAATTCCGCCTAAATCAGTTTAGCTTTCATGGTATCAGAGCCGCTGATCATTCAGCCGCTAATCTGTCTCAGCCGCTATTCTTTCAGCCGCTGATCAATCATGAAATCTCCTTCAGGTAGCGCCGATTCAACCAGTGAATCCAGTCACACTGGCGGTGCAAATCCCACATCTCAATCTGATTCTTTTCAGAATATTTCTATTACTTCCCATAAATTAAATGAGAGTAATTACCTCCAATGGTCTCAGTCTGTCAAATTGTTCGTTCAAGGACGGGGAAAATTTGGATATCTCACCGGATCCACAGCCAAGCCGGAGGAAGGAGAGGAAGGACTTGATCGATGGGAAGCTGAGAACTCCATGATCATGTCATGGCTTGTGAATTCGATGGATTCAGATGTTGGTCGTGCTTACTTGTTTCTACCAAGTGCACATGAAATCTGGACCGCCGTCAAGGAAACATACTCAGACTTGGGAAATGTCAGCCAACAATTTGAGATTAAGAATCAATTAAATAAAACACGACAAGGAGACAAGAGTGTCACACAGTACTACACTGAACTGAGCACTCTGTGGCAAGAGTACGATTTGTTTTGCAACTACACCTGGAAATGCGCAGCAGATAGTGCTTTATATAAAAAGACCATCGAGAAGGAGAGGGTCTTTGACTTTCTGGCTGGACTAAACAAGGAACTTGATGAAGTTCGAGGTCGAGTACTTGGAAAAGACCCACTACCCAGCACACGGGAAGCATTTGCAGAAGTTAGGAGAGAAGAAAGCCGTAGGCATGTGATGCTTGATGCTGAAATTTCATCAAATGCTGAAACTGTAGCGCTAGCCACTTCAAAAGCTGATGAGAAGCCAGAATTGTCACCCCAACTGAGTTAGCCAATGACAAACATACCATAACAAATAATTCTACCCCTCATAAAGATTCTGCAACTATGAGAAACATGGCACCAACTACTGAACTTCGTGTTTACTCAAGAAGGAAAGAGAGGCAAAGGGTTATTCCACAACCCAATGATGCACAACCAATCCCTACCCCAAGTCCTGCTCCAGGTAATACACTTATTCTCCATCCAACTCTTGAAAAATATCTTGTGTCTGACCACAGTAATTTAAATCCTACTTCTGAGTCAGTCTCTGTGCCTAACCAAAGTGATCTCAATGAACCAATAGCCACTAGAAAAGGAGTTAGAGAATGTACCAAACACCCAATTAGTAACTATGTGTCATATCATAACCTATCACCAAAGTTTAGAGCCTTCACCACTAGCATTACTGATGATGAAACTCCTAAAACGATACATGAAGCTCTAAGTATTCCAAAGTGGAGAGAGGCTGTTCTAGAGGAAATGAGGGCATTAGAAAAGAACCAAACTTGGGAATTGACAAAATTGCCACCCAACAAACAACTGGTTGATAGCAAATGGATTTTTACCATCAAGTACAATTCTGATGGTACGATAGAAAGACACAAAGCTAGACTTGTAGCTCGAGGGTTCACTCAGACATATGGGCTAGATTATGAAGAAACATTTGCTCCAGTTGCAAAGCTTAACACTGTCAGAATACTTCTTTCTTTAGCTGCAAACTTGGATTGGCCACTACTACAACTAGATGTTAAGAATGCATTTCTTAACGGAGACTTGGAAGAAGATGTATTTATGCAAGTTCCACCTGGATTTGACAGTGATACTACTGCAGGAAAGGTGTGCAAACTGAAGAAGGCCTTATATGGACTCAAACAATCTCCTAGGGCCTGGTTTGGAAGATTTGAAAAAACTGTAAAGAAACGAGGGTACACTCAAGCACAATCAGATCACACTTTGTTCTACAAACATAGTGTAGAAGGTAAAGTTGCAGTACTAATTGTATATGTGGATGACATAGTATTGACAGGAGATGATCAGGGAGAATTGGCAGCATTAAAGAATTTCCTAGCTCAACAATTCGAGATAAAAGATTTAGGAAATCTCAAGTACTTTCTTGGTATGGAAGTTGCTAGATCCCAGAAAGGAATTGTGATCTGTCAGAGGAAATATGTACTTGATTTGCTGAAAGAAACAGGTCTCCTTGGATGTAAACCTGTTTCAACTCCAATTGACCCAAATCAAAAATTTGGAAGAAGTGAAAATGAGGAAGCTGTGGACAGAACCAAGTATCAACAACTTGTGGGGAAGCTTATCTACTTAGCTCACACAAGACCTGACATAGCATTTGCAGTAAGCTTAGTCAGCCAGTTCATGCATAACCCAACTGAAGAACATCTCCGAGCTGTCTACAGAATTATTCACTATCTTAAAGGTAGCCCTGGAAAAGGAATTTTGTTCAGGAAAACCCAAAACAGACAAGTTGAGGTGTATACAGATGCTGACTATGCTGGGAATAGTATTGATAGACGATCTACATCGGCTTATTGTACCTTTGTATGGGGGAACCTGGTCACTTGGAGAAGCAAGAAACAGCATGTTGTATCAAGAAGTAGTGCAGAAGCTGAATTTAGAGCAATGGCACAAGGGATCTGTGAAGTAATATGGGTAAGACGTGTGCTGACCGAGTTGAAGATGCCATTAGAGAAGCCCATGAGACTATATTGTGATAACAAGTCTGCCATTAGCATAGCACATAATCCAGTGCAACATGACAGAACTAAACATGTGGAAGTTGATCGGAATTTTATCAAAGAAAAACTTGAGGGTGGAGAAATATGCATACCTTATGTGCCAACAACTGAGCAACTAGCAGATGTACTAACTAAAGGGCTCTTCAAGCAAATGTTTGAAGAAATTTTAGTCAAGCTGGGCATGATTGATATCTTTGCTCCAGCTTGAGGGGGAGTGTTAGCTATTTTAAATTTACTCGTACATATCTATTTAACTGTAATTAGATAACTATTGTACTTAGTCAGGGTTGTTAGCATAGTTTTAGCTTAGATCCTATTTTTTAGGAGTTGGTTGTTGTGATGTATTCTATTTAAATTGACAGTCTCTGAATGAAAGATTAATTCCGCCTAAATCAGTTTAGCTTTCAATAACAATGTTTACAGAGATAACTAATGTGTCGACAACTAATGTGATAAACCATAGATTTCTAATCCTAAACTTATGAATTTTTAATAACTTTACTTCTATATCTCTAGAGTGGTATTTTTTTTGTATGTGAATATTTTACATTGAGCCTACTTGCCTCAACCTTGATACAAACGAATACTAGATTAAATTCCACTGTGTAATCATCATAGGGTTTTACTATTAATAAAGGTTGCACTATATTTCAGTAAATCTATTCTTGGTCACCATCATCATCTCTATCATCTGTATTTGTTTTTCCCACTTGCATGAAAAACATTAGGCTACGCTGATGGGCTAAAATAGTTGCTATGGACATGTCAAGGTCTTATTTATTACAAAACATGCACATCGTGAATCATAACCAAGGTCTTTTACCATTGTCATCCAAAATGTCAGATGGCAATGACTTCACATAATTGTTTTGATCATTTCCCATTATAAATGATATACTTCCTCCGTCCCACTAAGATTATACATCGTTACTTAGTATGTTTATGATGGGACTACATATTTTAATATACTACTACCTCCGTCCCACTAGTATTATCCATGCTACCTGCGTCCCACTACGAGTATACATCGTGAATCTTTCCTTTTCGGTCCATCCGACTAAGATTATCACATACCAATTTTGGTAAAATTTGTGTGGTTCTAAATCATTATTAGGTTATTTTTACTGTATCAATATCAACCACATAAACCCATTTTCTTAATAATTGTACCACCTCTTCATGTCCCAATGTTAGTGGGACGGAGGTAGTAGTATATTAAAATATAAGGTCCCATCATAAAAATAGACTTAATAGAAGTAGTTGCATGTGATCTTATATACTCCCTCCGTATTTCAAAGTTGGGAAAACTGGCAAATAGGTCCTCGAACTTTCATAAAAAAGTCAATTAAGTCCTTCTATAGGAGACTCTGTCCGGTCGTCGCGATTTGGGGCGGTTCCCGATGGAATTTTTTGATGAAATTTTTTGAGCATCTTATTCACGACGGCCGGACAGAACCTCCTATAGAAGGACTTAATTGACCTTTTTATGAAAGTTTGAGGACCTATTTGACAGTTTTTCCTTTAAAGTTTGTTACACTTTCCTTTTTTGGATGTATTTAAAAGTTTGCTACACTTTCCATTTGGCAAGTGTTTCCTTTAAAAATACTCAATTACCCTTACTTTTTCTACTTTTTATCTTCTCTTTCATACTTTTCCACCTTCTCTCCTACTTTTTCCACACTATTCATTACCCCTACTATTTTACCCTTAAATCTTGTGCCCAAACTTATTGTAGAGAACATTGAAATACGGAGGGAGTATTGTTTTAATAATTTATATCTCATTTGGGTGGGATATTACTTCAACATGCCCCTGAACCTAAATCAAGTTGGACAACATATTGGGTGAGTAAATGGGCTAATCGGGCTACTCTAAATCATGACGCTAAAGAAGCAAATAAACCACAATCAAGATAAATGACATGGTAAGTAGCATGGAAACGCGAAACAGGTACATGTAACTGAAACAGCGAAATGCGAGAAAGATATTTCTAAAAAGTATAGGATATGAAACGTAGAGAAACGTGTATAAATTATAAAATAAAATGATATATTTATATATGTTTCATATATCTATAGAGATTTTTATATATGCAATTTTTTTACATAACTATCTTTGACAATCAATAATAAATACATTCTACATGTTAAAAATTTGAAATTATTATTTATTAGCACAATACATTTCTAGAATGATATTTTCTATCAAGGAGCTCTGTCAAAAAGAAAAAATTGGAAACCCGAAGTTTCCGAAACACTAATTGTTTTGGGAAACGGGTTTCGCAATTCCTCTTAATTACGGAAACGGCCCCAAACAGGAGTTTGAAGTTTTTGAGCTTCCTAATTGGGGGAATGTGACATGTGGCCAGGTAGGAAGTTTCCGTGGTTCATTGATGACACATGAAAGTGAATATTGGGATCAACTAATAGCTAGAAAAAGTGAAGAACTTTATATAATTTACAGCTCATTTAACAAACTACAATAGAACATATCTATCCAATTTCAAGCTGAAAAATATTTGATTAGCTACAAGATATATCCTAATATTTATCAAGGTAACATAGTAAATAAACATGCATGGAACATGTTTTAAAAAAGTGTTTCATCAAGCAAATTACTAGCCTCTCTTGTAAATAATCTGAAGTCTGAACCAAATCTTTCAATAGAAATGCTAAATGCTAATAATATGCTGATTGGAAATTTAGCAAAAACATCTACTATATTCATTGCATAAAACGTGCAGCATGAATTAGAAAATCATTTATGTGTACTAGAGCACAATGGTAATCAACAATACAGGGAAATGAAGTGACTTAACAAGCAAAAAATGCTCTATAAGTTAAGATCAGTAATTAACCTCTCAAGAACTATCCTGAATGATATATTGATATCTGATCTATATATAAAGGATTCGGTAAGCTGAACAGTAAAGAACATCTTTCAGAGATCGCTCCAGAAAATGGCACAAATGATATTGTGTATGATCCAAGCTATATTAGGAAGAAGAAAAACTTTCAGGTCAGTATCTTGCCCAAGAATTAAAAGGATTATAGGATATACTCTACAATGATCACTAGTCTGATAGGCCAAAGAGCATAGGAAATTTACGTTCGTGAAAGAAGAAAAGACAACCCATTCAATAAAAGGTTGCTCTCTCTTGTATAAAATACAGTAAGGCGATATACGGATATACCTCATTTTTCTTCAAAGCTTTTTCAAATAAGATCAGACTTTCTTTGAGGCCATAAGACTCCAGCTCAACCAAAGCCTCCCCGTCTTGAGACATTTTACGCCACACACGAATTTCAGGTTTCTTTCTCCACTGGAAGTTGGGGTTTGGCAGCAACTCATAAATTGATGGACATTCTACTAGCTAAGCATAATATTGAAAATCAATTAATCTAAATGTATCAAAGACAAAAACAGATACATGTGAAGAAGGCTGAGATATTTGAATTGCATTATTTGACTAAAGAAGCTTGCTTATAATATGCAAACAATATCTGAGCATCTAAGTAAGCAATAGAACAAAATTAACACACTACCAAATTACCAAACACTTTAACAAAAGTACAAAACAACTCTATTAAGTGACTAATATATTTACAAGTTAAATTTTCTAAAAACAAATAACACCTAAATAAACTACAACAAAAGTTGAAAGAAATACTACGATGGTAGAGAAACAGTAGACACAGGTGTTGAGTTTAACCTTATACAAGTACTAACTATTCCAAAAAAGTTAAGGAAAACCATGAATACATGCAGTGTGACAGTGCCAAGAGGCCCAAGTTACCTTAGTGGACACCATAGGCACACTTCAGTTCAATCATTTTCATGACAATTTGACATTTGATTATTTGAAGTGTGAGATTCACATGATTACTTTTACAAATTGCAACTTTATTCAAAAGCTGCTTGTTTTAAATGCTTTTACATATAGCTTTGTGTTCACAATTCCTTGACAGAGAAAAAGTGATGTCAGAAAAAGTTTTGTAGGAGCCAAGCACAAAAGATAAATATCATACATTAATAGTACATTACAAAGTTCCAAAAACATTGGATGTGGTTAACTAACATTCCACTCATAATATTGTAAATCCATCCTCGGGAACAAACAGTGGAATGTGTATATATCCTTCATAACCATTAGAGAAAACATTTGTAGAATATTGGAAAATATAATCACCACATTAAGCATATCAACTTTAGCATAACTAACCAGTTGATGCATTGTCCACCGAGAAACAAAAAAGAAGCTCTCAAAGCCATCAACAAACTGCACTCCGGTTAACAAAGAATCATTGATGCTACCTGGCGCGCCTATTTAGCAGTACGGAAAAGTCAAACATTCACATGCTATAAAGATAAGGATGAGAGCTTTCAAGTATTATCATTAGAAGTTTAGAACATCAGTGAGAGTTATCCTCGACATAATCTCTCAACTCTCTTCCATGCATAACTATTTGTAGCTCAATGACAACTGTGTGTAGACAATTTTCCAGATTTTGTGTGCTCATAGTTCTTTAGAATTAGTATTTGAATCCAATTTTTTTTATATAGTTTCTTCACTGCCTTGAGCTTGTTGATAACAAATTACCTTGAAAGGGGCAGGCGATGGCAATCCACTTATTTACATACTTGGTGAATACCTGGAGTAGAATGTTTTTGCCCATCGTTAATAAGTTAGAGGGTATGTAGAATAAAAGACTGGTGAAAAGTAGTGCCCTGAATGCTGAATGTTCATGTACCATGCGAAATGATAAGAAAGTACAATGAAGAGAAAGAAATATGGTTAATAGATGATGCAGAAAGAGATGATAAATTTCATGCGAGAGATATGAAGCTTTAGTAAAAATGCAGAAGAGTAGAATAAGCTCGTTCCACTAAAATGTAGAAATGTAGACAAGAGGAAGTCTTGCATACATCAGCATGAAGTGACATAAAACATGTAACCAGTAATCCGCCCATTGAATGAGAAATTATGTTGATTTTCCGTCCTCCAGATGCAAGATATGCAGCATCCAGCTTATCTTTTAGGCCATTCATTGCTTGGTCAATCCTGTATCCTCGAGATAAAAAGATTACCAAGTAACATAAACAAGTTATATAGGAAAATATGCAAAGAAAGTTAATTGGGCATTTGTATACTTAACAGAAAGAAGATGAGGTTACAGAAGAGGGCAATGTTTCAAACTAAGAGAAATTTCCTGAATGGAAACAAGACCTGTTGCTTTGTCGAAAGTCATAGCCATAGCCAAACAATGTACTCCCTTTTTTGTATCCACATCCAACAAGCATATCAATCATATCATGAAAGTGGTATACATTTGACAAATGCACACACTTCACAAACTGAAAATCAAAATTAGAAGGTATAAGACATTGTAGACATGAGAAAAAATCTTGAACACCTGAAAAATACCACAGAAACTTTTGCAATCAAAACAACTGAACCAAGCAAATATATCACGTGCTATGTAATCTGTTTTAGTTCTGTCTCCATATGTTCTTTCCAACATTAGTGACAAGATTGCGAAGAATGATTTTTGTAGTATAATTTCTTTAACTTGGTAGTTGGTACCTTCTTTTCTCCACAGTTGGAATGCATAACCTATCCCAGTATTTACTGCTATGAAAGCCTATGACCTTGCAGTGGAAAACTGAATATCTGAGAACTACTAGAAGTATTGTTACATGTTTAAAAGTAAACTTCTAAAAAAATTAGCAAAATGAACAAGTCCAACATTTTACCCCACTCAGCTAATGTACGAGGGAAGAGTGTGTACTTAACTGTGTTAGTATATCACTCATGCAGTGCACGGTGTGAGATACTTTCCAAAAGAATTATTACTACTTTTTATAATAAAATGTAAAAGGTCAACTTTTACAATAATAACGAATTGCAAGCATAGAGTAATCTATAATCTATAAAATAAATTTTCCAAGTCTCTTTAATATAAATTTTGTGTCAATAGATAATCTCATAAAACAATCTATATTCAATAGCAACATAACATTAGTGTCAACTTTCGAGGTCAACCTATGATCGAGTAGGTACTCCAAAGTCTTATACTATTAGAGCTCAGGTGTGCATGTTCTCAATAAAATCATTAACTGAATCTACTTTACAGTTCACACACATGTACAAATATATATTTTAGATGTGTTAGTTATAAAAAAATACTCATTGAACATATTTTCTGAAATGAAATGGAATAGATCATTAAAAGGGGGAGAAAATTGATGTATATGATGTACTAATATTTAAAAAGTGGGAGAAATTGGATATTCCTCCGTCGCATTTACATAACTTTCGGAATATGTAAAGTCTAGTCCCCTAGTCTGGCAGTAGTTATGTACTCTCAATCAAAAATCATAATAAAGCAGTATAAATTATAAAAAAACAAATATACATTACAACAGTGAATTAAAGCAATAGGAACTACTCACCACCTCACTTTTCCATCATAGCCAAGTAAACAGAATCAAGCTGAAACATGATTTTATAATTTGAAACATCAACTTACACTTGAAGGATCCAAAATATCAATTGCATATAGGCCATGATCATCTTGAGGGACCACAATATCACAAGTGTCATCCAAACACTCTGTATAACCTGAAGAAAATTGTTTAATTTAAAAGTCTATTGTCTACAATGCAATTTTAATAAGAAAAAAGCGCAAAGCGTACCTGTTTGGGGGTTGTAGACAGACCATAACTTCTTCTTGAACTCTAGTTCGGCGAGGAGGATCCGGACCCAAACCCGGGTCTCCTGCCCAGTTTTCTTACTCCTGGAGTTGAGGATAGAGCCGGCCAAGCCGGACACCAGAAGGACAGGGTCCCTGTCGGCCACTGCGTCGCCGGAACATTGTTGACCCCGAAAGCAGGGACAGTAGTTCCAAAGCATTCCAGATGCTGGCTGGGAGTACGGGTCCGTGCTTCTCTGGTTTGTAGAAGAGTGGTGCGATGTACACAGTTACACACTACACACCACTACACAGGGACGGGAACAGCAAATGAACTTACGGAGTACGGAGTAGTTTTTAAGATAAATACTAGCGGCACCTACCATTGGTCTCTTTTTTTTGACAGGCACCTACCATTCATCTTGGGAAAACATGAAAGTTTGTTTTTAGTGCTTAGGATTCAAATCCTAACTTTAACTATCATCCTTTTTTTGCTCCCAACTAAATATTACACATTTTACATATGCCGATCACCTTGTTTTGTTTTCAAAAGGGGATGTAAATCTATAGAGGTCTTAGTCGAGGCATTGCATGATTTTGGAATGGTATATTCGGATTGATGGTTAACCATGAAAAATCTAACATCTTCTTGGGTGGCAATGTGGCTTTTGCTTTATCTAGAATCCTTGAATTGGTTGACTTTCAATTTTCCAGTTACGTATTTGGGTATTCCACTTGCATCATTAAAGATCTCAGTGGCCCAATTCTCTCCTCTGATAGATACAGTCACTGATTATATTAATGAATGGAATACTAAAACTCTGTCCTATACTGGAAAACTTGAGTTGATTAGGTCAATCATGCAAGGGGTTCAGTCTTTTTGGTTGGGCATCTTCCCGGTTCCTAGAGCCATACTTGACAGGATTGTGGGCTTATGCCGTATTTTCTTAGGGGGGGGGGGGGGGATTTGCAATGGTTGCTTGGGAAGATGTATGCTTACCCAAGGAGGAAGGGGGGTAGGCATTAGGAATGCAAGGGTGTGGAATGATGCCCTCCTCTTTAGGACTTTATGGAATATCCACCAAAAACAGGACACACTTTAGGTTAGATGGGTGCATGGGGTCTACCTCCATGGGAGGGATGTGTGGACGTTTGTTCTACACAATACGGACTCCCAATTGATGAAAAGGTTAGGCATGACCCGAGACTCTATTGTCTCTAAATTCTCCTCTTTAAATTTGGCATTAGATTTTTTGGCAAAGAGCTCCTTTAATGGTAAACTCTCCTCGACCAAAGTCTATGATTTGCTTAGAGTTAGAGCCACACCGAAAGTGTTGATGTATTTTATTTGGGAACCGTATATCCCCCCAATTTCTCTTTCATTATGTGGTTAGCCTTGAGAAATAGGCTACTGACATATGATAATTTGGGGTTCCTTGATGTGGTTAACCTATGCCCTTTTTGCAAGAGTGGTCCAGAGACGGTTTCACACATATTTTTTTATTGTACTATTACAGGACAAGTATAAAGCAAGGTGAGGCAATGGCTTGGACTGACTAGAGAGATGACCACACTAACAAGCGCAATACAGCGGATTAAAGTGGAGCACAATGCAGCAAACATCAAAGCTAAAACTATTAGGACCTTCTTAGGCTACACGGTCTATTGGGTGTGGAGAACAAGAAATGCTATCCGCTTTGATGGAGCATCACCCAAAGTGAATGGAATGTTGTCACAATTTATGTATATGGTGTACAAAGTGCTTGATGTGATGTATCTGGTTCATATGATCAACTTTTGATACATTTGGGACTATTTTCAATCACGTTTTGTCACAGCTAGATGGCTGTTTTTTGGGGTGAATAGCTAGTTTAGAAGGCTAGCTATCAAGTTTAGATGGATAGGGCATCCTTTCTTGGTATTGCTTGCAGTTTTGCTTTTTGTTCATATGATGTACATAAACATTTTTGGATTGTTCTATATATATATATATATATATATATATATATATAGGGGTGAGATCCCATGCAAACCAAGCTTTAGGTGCTAACCTACAAACCAACAACATCCGCTGGATTAAACCATGCGAACGGCTGATGCATGTGGGATGAATAATTAAAACGGTGAGCTCAGCCATATGTGATAAACGGATAACCTCTTTGGTCAATTAGAAGGTCACACAAGTAATTGTACGGTGCCGCCAAAATAGGAATTTCTTTTAACTTTGGAAACCCATTAGTGCACGGTTACATCATGTGCATTATTTATCTCACTTTTAATTTTAACTTTGGAAATCATTTATTGTACGGTGCCTTCAAAATTAGAATCACTTTTAACTTTCTTCATATATGTTTCAATAAGGAAAATTGCAAATTTTCTCCATGCATGAAATCCCTCGGTTTGCTTCTGTAAATTGAAAGAATACTTTCCCATTTTAAATTTTAGTAATTAACTTTCATGTGTTAAATAAATAACTTGATTTTCGGAATTAAACACTTCTTAATTAACCTTTTATTTTTAGCACTGCATATTAGGATTATAGAATGTGCATAATATATTAAGGTTGCGAGATATGCATATTAAGATTGCGGGATGTGGATATTAAGGTGATAGGATGTGCATTTTATATTTATAATGTCTCCACAATTTATATTAGATCTTCTTAGTGATAAACTATATCGACGTTGCATTTTAGTGTTTCATATATTGCATCTTATCATTATAACATGTGCATTTTAGGAGTTCATATATTACATTTTAGTATGATAATATGTACACTTTGGTAGCTCATATTGCATCTTACCGTTGTGACATCTGCATTTAATAGTTTCATATGTTGCATCTTATTTTCATTATAACATGTGCATTTTAAGAGTTCATATATTATATTTTAGTATGATGAAATGTGCTCTTTAATACTTCATACTAGTATACTACATCTCATCGTTATGACATATGCATCATAGGAGTTCATATGTTGCATTTTATGAATATGCATGTGCATTTAGAAGTTAATACAATGTATATTAGTAAGATGGAGTGTACACTTTAGAAGTTCATACACTGTATTTTAGTAAGATAACATATGCTTCATATTCAGCATCTTATCATTATGACTTTCCATACTGCATCTTATCGTTATGGCGGCTGCATTATATACTCAACTTACATGCATACTAAATTCATGAAATTACATAATGCATAATACATGACAATGTAAGAACACAATAAATGTTTCAGGCAGATAATGAAGCACTTAAACATTTTTATTTTTGCATAAACACAAATTCAATGAATTTAATGAATACAAAAACTAAAACGTTAAATATAATAAATCTCATATAGGAAAAAATATTTTTCCAGCGTGCACGCCAGATTTCATTGTGATGGAGATTAAACGTAATTAAAAACATTAAAATTTGATTTATCTCATAAAGAACAGAAAACGAGTTTCCAACATTCAAGATATCATGAGAATGGAGATAGAGATAGAGATGAAGTAGGGTTGAGTATCAAAATCCGTATCATCCCCTGTTAATGGCGGCAAAGAAGTTATACCCAGCAAATTTTACGATGAAGAAGATATAAAATTCCCATATGGAAATTAAATAAAGCTTCATTCGTGAAGAAGGAAGAAAGGAAATAAAATGGAAAGAGGTTAAAAGAAAGAGATCGTGGGTTTCTCTCCAAAATTAGAACAAAGCAAAAATACTTAAAGACCCCTCAATTAATTAAGTTAGGTAACGGCACAGGTAATGAACGCATATAAGATCAAATGGGATGGATGGCTAGGATTAGGTTTGTAGGTTAGCATATTAAGATGAGTTTGCATTTGATCTCTACTATATATATATATATATATATATATATATATATATATATATATATAGGGGTTAGTTCATGTGAGAACACCCTCTTAGGAGAGTAAAAAAGAATAAAACTTCACCATAGATTTATTTGATCTGATGGCCACGGTTGGAGTGGAATTAAAACTTCCATCCACTTATTACGGCATAGTGGATGAATTTTAAAAGGAAATGCTTCACTGTAATAAATACGTAAGGACTGAAGGGTAATACTGCATGGGATTTATTTGTTACGTTCATCCGGATTATTTAGTTGTTTCCATATTGATTACAATCTCAATGTTGGAGAATAAGATAAGTGCATTAATGACCTAAAATATTGAAAATAATACATGAAAGTGCAATGTATTGATTACTACGTACAAAAATTTATTTATTTATAATATGTAATGTGCATAACATATAATACATATGTGCAGACTTAAAAGTGCATGTGAAAATAGATATATTGCAACGAATAATTTGAAAAGTGATAATACCATTGAATAATGTGCACAAGAGATTTGTTTTATACTGTGTGCATTTGATTTAGTAGATATGTGCACATTAGATTAATATATTAATGAACCTCAATTGTTTACGTTCTTAAGTGCACTTTTATACGATAGTCAATATATATTACACTTTTTATCTCATTAACATGCATTGTCTATTCATTAATATATATCTTTTTCATGCATTTGTGCACTTATATACTTTAAATCTTATACTTATTGAAACACTTTAATTGAATTCTTATGCACTTTTAACATGTATATGTGCAACTTGTATGGTTAATCTCGTTTAATATTTTTTATTTCGGTATTTGTGCACATTTTAATAAATTAAGTTGCACTTTTGTAACTCACTTTTTATCTCATTAAGATGCACTTTTAATACATTAACTTACTCATTACTAGTGCACTTTCATAAATTTTATCTTGAAATAAAATTGAAAATGAAGAGCAGGTTATCAACTAACAACCAATAAGCTAAGTGCACTTTAAATCTATAAAAAGAAGTGCATTATTGCATCTCGATCAATTTCTAAAATTCTAATTGATTTATTTTTACAAAATAAAATGCAAGTTTTCCACTTCTCTATGGTGATGGTTCCATCCTTTGGATCCCACTATAAAGAGTACACGTATATATAGAGATTGAATCATTATACCTATAAATACATTAAAAGGCTATACAAAACTAGTCAAATCGCACCTAATAGGAAACAAATAAATAAATAAATAAATAAATAAAATAAATTAAGTGTCGTACATAAACTTCAATAACGGTGAATGGAAAGTTGTAATTTCTGATGTCCATTGAACAATTGAAGTAAAAAAGAAATAATTTATGAAGATGACGAACCAAACGTGTGCAAAAGAGAAATTGAAAATAAAATAAATGGAGTCATGTAAAATGGTAAAGATGAGAGAGTCCAAGAGAGAGAATTATGGGTGACTGTTTTGGAAAGAAACGGAGTGCATTAAGTATTAGGAGAAATCACCTAATTGTCCTCTACGAAAATTTATTAGAAATTAAAATAGATGCTTCATCAAATGGCTCACATCTACTCTTTTTTACTCTCCTAAGATTAAGTTCTCACATGAACATATATATATATATATATATATATATATATATATATATATATATATTGGTTCAAGTGAGAAATGCATCTAATGTGAGAAATGAGAATGAATCTCAGCCATTAGATTCGCGAAGTTGCACTAAAATGATTTGATGTTGCAGTGATATTTAAATTTTGCACATGTTGCACTAAAACTGTTTCATGTTGCACTAATATTTGACGGCGTTGCACCGAAATAACTTCATGTTGCACTAGACACGTCTAATACGGATTTTTCAGAAGTATTTACAGAAATGCCACCGTGCTAGATTTCATATTTCAGTGCATCATCAAGTGTCTTTTACTGCAACTTAGTCGAATCCAATGGTTGAGATTCATTCTCATTTCTCACCTAAAGGGTTCTTCTCACTTGAACCTTACCCTCTATATATATATATATATATATATATATATATATATATATATATATATATATATATATATAGGGAGCGGTTCCGGTAAGAACAGATCTTAGGAGAAAAATGAGAACGAATCAGGACCGTTGGATTGTATTATGTGGAACCAAATTGTGCATTTGGTGAAACTGAAATGTGCATTAAATGATATTGAAATGTGCAAAATAAAAATTTAAACTCAAGTGTGCATTAGATGAAACTGATATGTGCGGAAAAAAGTACAAAAATAACATCACATCGTACTTTTTATTCTGCACATTTCAGCTTCACCTAGTGCACATTTCAATTTCACGTAATGCACAATTCAACTGCACATAATGTCCTTCTATCGTACCCTTTGTGATGCACATTTCAATTTCATCTAATGCACATTACAGTTTTATCTAATGCACACTGAATTTCACTTGAAGCAAATCTAACGGTCCTGATTCGTTCTCATTTCTCTCATAAGATCGTGTTCTTATTTGAACCAAAACCTATATATATATATATATATATATATATATATATATATATATATATATACACACACACACACATATACACACACATTTCATCCAAAAAAAGGAAAACATGAAAGGTTCAAATATACGGTTAACGTATATGTTCCATAAAAGATATAAGGATATCTCTGATGTTCATATAATCATATGAATAGGTAAATTAGCTTTTATTGAATTTAAATAAATAAAATAAATTATAAAACACCAAAAATAACTTATATATTGAATTTGGAAATTTAAAAACTAAAATTTAAAAAACAACTATTTTGTGTACCATGCCCCCTCTTATTATTTTATATCACAACTAGACGAAGTACCTGTGCGAAGCACGGGTCTATCTAGAGTAGAATAATATTTTGTTTAAAATATAGTATTCCATCTGCTCTAAAATTAAATTCTGAGTTTGACTTCACGGGTTTAAGGTAAAATAGGAAATAAAGTTGGCTTTCTAAGAACACCGTGAAGTTATTAAAAGATGTAATATTCAAATGGGTATATTATAGGGGATAAATATGTTGGGTTTTGGGCAGAAAATGCAGCAGAATAAACGAAAAATTTACTACCTAAAAGTAAACAATCGGATCTGAGGTTCTTACTATAAACGAAATTACAAGACATAGGAGGGACTTACATAGCAATCTTAAGCAAGGATGTCAGACAGACCGAGAAAACGATCCTGAGCTCTACCGGTATCCACAAGCACGTGACTGGATCGGGCGCAGGGAACATGCTAGCGTTCTCTTCTTTCTTCTCTCTACTTTAGGTTTAAGAAGTGAATTTTAACTCTTTAAAATTCGTGGGTCTATATAGCCCTATTTATAAGAGGAGGAAAGAAGTGGTTTTATAGCTAATAAACTCTCCTAGAGGCCCTAGCCCAATACCATTCGAAACCCTATTTCGAATTGGGTTAATCAGGCTATTTTAATGTCATTAACAACATTAATGATCCAAATCACTTAGGTGTGTGACCATGTAGGTTTATATATTATTGGCAGTGGGCTAGAAATTTAATTCGAGCCTCACAAATCATAAGCGGCCTCTAGCAAGGCATTATGACTATCCAAAAAATATATAATTGTCAATTAAATCTGACATCACCTTTTAATGATTAATTTGTGCTAATAATTCTCTTTTGTCAAACGATATCTTAATTGAGACAAAGTTAGGTCGTGTCATCCTTGTTATTCTCAATTTATATTTCTTGATTACCAAGTAAGATTAATCTTGATCAAATGACACCTCATTTGAGCGTGACCATGCTAATTAATCTTACTTGTCAAGGGGCCCAATAGATATCTTTCTCTCTCTATACAAGAGTGACAAAAACTATTTTGATAATTCACATACTACTACATGGTTCATAATATGTACAATCACCACCTTTATAATTACCCATTTAAAGATAACATTTAATGGTGTTAATACATATTAATTCCCATGCAAGTAACCATGATTATCTCAAGTATAAGAATATAGCACCTCATCATTATTGAGGACAACACTGATGACATATAACCTAGCAGTGTCCTTAAGTTGGGTCTGTCCAATCAACTTGTTCCCTAACAAGCATCTATGTTGTTAAATTGATATCTCTATACCCATGACTAGTGGAATATAGCCATCAGTTAATCCACATACTGGTCTATTAATTATTAATGTCCCAAATTAATAATATTAGATCAGGGACAATTAGAATATTATGCTTATTTTAAAGTGTAGCATTCCACAATTAAGTCACGTACTTAATTAGCTACTAAACATAATATTCAGGGACTAAATATTACTCTAATAAAGAAAACTCACAATAATAATTAACATAAAATGAGTTTGTGACTTTATTAATTAATGAGCATTAAATATTCATTGATAAATCATAAACTATGATTGTCCTAGGGCATATTTCCAACAGTCTCCCACTTGCACTAGGACCAATCGTGAACAAAACGAATGCCTAATACACTAGTATGACGTTCATGCTTTGCTTGTGGTAGTGGCTTGGTGAGTGGGTCGACCACATTTGCATCTGTCGGTACTTTGCATATCTTGACGTCACCTGTATTGATTATTTCTCGAATGAGATGATAGCGTCTAAGTACATGCTTTGATTTCTGGTGTGATCTAGGTTCCTTGGCTTGTGCAATGACTCCATTGTTATCACAATACAAGTCCATTGGTCCAACAATACTAGGAACCACACTGAGCTCAATGATGAATTTCCTTATCCATACCGCTTCTTTTTGCTGCTTCTGAAGCAACAATGTACTCAACTTCTATTGTAGAATCAGCCACTGTGTCTTCTTTAGAACTCTTCCAGCTCACTGCTCCACCATTGAGGCAAAACACAAATCCTGACTGCGATCTAAAATCATCCTTATCGGATTGGAACCCAGCATCTGTGTAACCATTTACAATGAGCTGATCTTCACCGTCATAGACCAAGAATACATCCTTAGTTCTTCTCAAGTACTTTAGAGTATTCTTGACTGCTATCCAGTGACTATCACCTGGATCTGACTTGTATCTACTAGTCATGCTTAGAGCGCAAGCTACACAGGGCGAATACATAACATAGCATACATGATAGAACCTGTAGCAGAAGCATAAGGGACTTTATTCATCCGATCTCGCTCATCTTGTGTTTGTGGACACTGAGTCTTGCTGAGATATGTGCCATGTGACATAGGCAAGAATCCTCTCTTGGAATCTTGCATATTGAACCTGTGCAGGACCTTGTCAATGTAGTTACTTTGACTTAGTCCTGTTAGTTTTTCTGGATCTATTTCTATATATCTTGATCCCTAACACATAGGATGCATCAAAGTGTAATTCCAAAGTTTAAAATACAATTGATATTCATATTCTATTATGTAAGAACAATACTTACTGGCATTTGTATTTTCTTTCTGTACACTTATAATCCATCCTTTTACTTTCCTATTAATCTCTTGTGTTGTCGATGAATTTATATTTAGGGTACGATTTTGGATGGATGTTTATTTCAATAAATATCATATTGATTCGGATAATAATACACATCTTATATGCAGGATTAATACAATTCAATGTCCTAATCAATATAATATGTTAATTTTTAGGCATATTGATATTCGTGTAATTTCCTATTGTATGTTTGTATTTTTAACTAGTTTTTATTAGTTCTAGTTGTGGAAATTACACACTTTTGGTGTAATACTTTATTTTCATTTTTTATTTGTAATTTGTTTAGATTAGGATTATTCTGAGCTAAACAGGTCAAAGATCATCCAAGGGATCAAGATTAGACCTTAAAAGATCAAGGAAAGTGCAAGGAGACAAGAAAGATTTCGATTTGGAAAAAATATTCATGTACCTGGTCGGGTATTGCCTATACCCGATCTGGTATTTGCTTGATTCGATTGTCCAAATCAAATCCGGGAACAAATGATAATGGGAGCAAATTTTCGTGAAAATTTGTCACATACCCGATCGGGTATGCCGACATACCCGATCGGGTATGTCGACATACTCGATCGGGTATGCCGACATACCCGATCGGGTATGCCCAGAAAAGTGACTTTCTGGGCAATTTCCTGAGATACCCGGTCGGGTATCCTATATACCTGGTCGGGTATCAGACCCTGCCGCTCCCAAAAGCCTATACACAACTTTCCTTCCCAATAAAATCACCGATTCACATATACTCTTTAGCTCAGTTTAAATTAGTGTTTTCTTTATATTTTCTATCATGTTTAGTCTCCAAATGAGGAGCTAAACTCTTCCATCTTGGTTTTGCTACTTTGAAGCTTAATGAATTGTAAGTTGTGAGTTATTTTCTTTAATCTTCTTCCTTGAATATTAATTTTTCCCTTAATACTATCTCTATATTAATGTTGGGGAGTGTTGCTAAGATGACAATTAGTTAACATCTCGACATTAGTTATAGTAGTATTTATTTTCTTCCTCTATATTAATGTTGTGGAGTGTTGCTAAGATGACAATTAGTTAACATCTTGACATTAGTTATAGTAGAATTTAACTTCTTTAATATTCTTCCTTGAATATTAATTAATTCCTATTCATATTTCATATTAATATTTTGAGCATTACTTAAAGGATCAACTAGTTTTGTTTCATATATTAATTAATACTAGAATCGGTCGACGAATACGCTTGTTAATCGTTCGGTCATTTCACAGTAGTAAACTTGGATTATTAATGGTTATATTTATTAATGAACGCGTCTCATTATTAATAACTACCCTCGATGAATTGGATATACTCCTCGATTGAGTATTCAAGAGGAAGATAGTTAAAGATATAACCGGGATCGACGAGCATTTCATTAAGTGGATAAAAGCAAAACCAAGTCACCATCTCTATTAATTAAACTCATTTAAGTCATTCATCTTAGTGTTAAATTAATTAAATCAAATCAATCCCAAAACCCCCCTTATTTACTAGTTTTACTAAAAAGAGAATTATTCCTTTCCCTGTGGATACGAACCTTACTACGTTATACTACGTATTAGTGTTGTATTGTATTTATTATTTTGACGCACATCACGACAAAGTGCACGTCAAATTTGGCGCCGTTTCCGGGGAAAGACAATTATTTTTCTTTTTATTTCGGAAAAATAAAAATAATAAAAAATAAAAATAATACAAAAAAGGTTGACTTTTCTTTTCTGAGCTTACATGAGTATATGGATACCAACATATCATCCCTAGAGAATCAAATTTCTGTCTTGACTTCTCTAATAGAGAAGTTTATTTTATGTTCAAAATCTCAAGATGTCCAGACATGCAACATTTGCATGTCTCACTGGCATCTTACGGATTTTTGTCCGAAACTCCAAGCAGAATACTTTCAACAAATTGACGATGTTGGTTTCCAAGGGAAAATATCTCAAAGGAGATATGATCTGTTCTCCAACACATATAATCCAGGAAGGAGAGATCACATGTACTCAAATTCTTGTTCTAGTATGTCCACTGAAGACATGATCCGAGCTCTCACTATCGACGTGACGAGTATGCAAAGAGATATGTCACAATGCCCGCAAGAAACACTGTCCAACGAACAGAACTTGGAGAATCAATTGAAACAAATGCCACGCATTGTGAACCACTTTGGCGAGGAGGAGGAAGAAGAGGAGCTTACGGAGAAAGTTCAACCGGAGGAGGAGGAACCTCAAAACTCAACTCCACCACCGGCCATTCCTGAAATCATGCCACCATTTCCTGAGGCTCTAAGGGAAACACAAAGGGTGGAGAATGACAAAGACGTCTACGAAATCTTGAACAATTGTGAGTATCATTTAGATTTCTCTTCGTTCACAAATATGCAGGGAATAACGGTGGAGTTACACAAACATTTCATACTCCCTCTTATACCACCCAGATTAAAACCCCTTCGATTGACCATGCTAAGTGAAAATCATGGACCCTCACTCTCACAATATGAAGTGATAGAAATCCGGATATTTGATCCCAGAAAGATTGTCAAAATAAAGGGTCGACAAATTGAGTCTTTCTATAAGAGTCACCCGGGTGAAAATGTGAAGAAGAGGGATCATCACAATCCAAGCCTAAATGACTGAAATTAAAAAAGATGGTGTCGTGCCACGACGTTAAATAAGGCGTTTTTTGGGAGGCAACCCAAGCGAGATACATCATTGTATGTTTTTTTTCTTTTTCTTTCCTCTACACAACTTCCTTTTCACCTCTTTTCATCTTTAATCTTTCAAACCACCATCCAACTCCACCCCAATCACCCCAAACCTCATAATCATATCCTCCTTTCTTCAAAATCTATCTAAATTCTCCACCAAACCCCACAAAAAAATCATACTCTTGTTCTCATCACTTTCCTCTTATTCCATATACCCGTTAATCCATAGTAACAAATGTTATGACCCTTTTAGTTGTGAGGATATGGATAAAACAAGGTTCAAATGTGTTTGCCTGAATCAGATGACTCAAGGAGCAGGCTACCAAAACCTGAAGGAGCTGGCTGCCAGATAACTGGGAGCTGACTGCCAAATCCTTTAGGAGCATGCTGCCGAAATGAAGTTACTGCTTCAAAGGTTAAGGTATAGCAATGAACTATACTCTAACACATTGATAGGCTTTAGAACAAGTCTTGACACATAAGTATGAAGGATTTAGACCTATAGAAATAGATCATTTTGATGAACAGAAACAAGGAGTTGATTCACAGTGAACTAGAAGGTTCACTGGACAGTTTTTGTGAGCAAGTTGTTTTGCTGTGAAGCTGTGAAGGTGAGTGAGAACTGTAGTGTGTATGTATTGGGAGCTGAATATAAAAGGTGACACAAGATATATCCTGATTCAGAGCTGGTGTAATCCTTAAACATCCAGTCCCAACCTCTTTCAGATAGATTTCCACTAAATGAATATCTCATTACATTTAGTGCCTCATCTATCCTTGGCATAAATTGGGAGTTTTTTCATAGGGAATTTGAACACCATTCCAAGCTACTCAGTCCTCCAAGGTTTTTCACTAATTGCATTGACTTGCGAGAAGTTACTCATGTCCTTTCCCTTCTCACCTTCTGGATTTGAACACAAAGGCCTCCAGAATGTCTAACACTAGTCTAGTTTACATGGGTGAAAACTAAACTACCAACTAATCTAAGCTCTATAGGTTTGTATGAATTATAGCTATTCTAAGAGCATTAGATGAGTGGGGTGAGAACCAAAGTGGGAATCATCTGGCTGAATTTTTCGTGTAAGTGACGTGCACTTTGTCAAGGTGCGTCAAAATAAATTCAATACAAACACTTATACGTAGTATAGCGTAGTAGAGTTCGTATCCACAGGGAAAGGAATAATTATCTTTTTATAGAACTAGTAAATAAGGGGGGTTTTGGGATTGAGTGATTTAATTAAATTTAAACACGAAGATGAACGAGTTATATGAGATTAAATTCAAAGATAAAAGGGGCTTGGCATTGCTACTTTACACTTGTTGATATACTTTAGTCAATCATTGTTATATCTAAAACTTATCTCCTCTCGAATACTCAATCGAGGAGTATATCCAATTCATCGATGATAGTTATTAACAACGACCGTTCATTAATAACCCTTACTATTAGTCAAGTATAGAACAACGCCATATACCGACTTGATGGTAGCATTTAATCTTTTAACTCCTTGATGAAATCAATTGAGATTGATAACCTCAACACAATGGTTTCGGTTTAACCAACAAAATTAATCCCTCTTAAGTTTATTAACCACGACCGTGCATTAATAAACCGAAGTTACTTACTTGTGAAACTATCAACGATTAACTATCAGTTCGTTGATCGTTTCTAGTAATAATTAATATATGAAACAAAACTAGTTGATCCTTTAAGTAATGTTCAAAATATTAATATGAAATATGAATAGGAATTAACTAATACTCAAGGAAGAATATTAAAGAAAATGAATCCTACTATAGTTAATATCAAGATGTTAACTAATTGTCATCTTAGTAACACTCCCCAATATTAACATAGAGGAAGGAATAGCTATTACTAAGACCAATGTCAAGATGTTAACTAATTGTCATCTTAGCAACACTCCCCAACATTGATATAGAAATAGTATTTAAAGGAAGAATTAATATTCAAGGAAAGAAGTTAAGAAAATAACTCACAACTTTAATAATCAACAAGCTTCAAGAGCAATACCAAGAAATGGAAGTTTAGCTCCTCATTTGGAGACTAAACATGCTAAAAGAAATATAGAGAAATGCTATTCTAAACTGAGCTTAAGAGTATAAAGGAATTGGTATCTCAAAGTGGAAGGAAAGGAGGTGTATTTATAGGCTTTTTTGAGGTGCAGGTCGGGTACTCGATCGAGTATATACATATACTCGATCGAGTATGTGTAGAAACTCGAATTCGATCCATACTCGATCGATATTCGAGTAGAATTTATAGCTATACCCGATCGAGTATGTCGGTGTACCCGATCGGGTATAGACACTCGATCGTGGTAAAATCTTCCCTGCATGTTCCTTTGTTTTCGGATCCGATCCGATTTGAAATTTCAACAAGATACCCGATCGAGTATAGGTAATACTCGACCGAGTATAGACCAAAATCAGGATCTTCCCTTTTTGTCTTGTGATTTTGCACCTTCCTTCCACTTTTGGGGTTCACCAACTGTCCTTTGAGTGATAGTAGACCTGCTTGAGCTCAGAATAGACCTAATCTAAGTAATTTACAAGAATTTAACAAACTAAACTATTACACCAAAAGTGTGTAATTTCCGAAATATTAAACAACCAAAACTAACTAAAAACGTAAACAAACACACAGAAATTACAAGCGTATCGGTAAATCTTGATTCCCTTCTATTCAACTTGGCTCTTCCACTTGTTTCTTCCTACACTCCTGTATTTATAGACTTGTTGTTGAATCTAGCTCCACGTTGGCTGAGGATCTCAATCTTGACCCTTACTTGATCTACTTGATTGTTCCACTTGACTGAGGTAGCATGGTTTGGTATTCGTCTTCTTGTGACACGGATCAAATCTTTACACACACCTTGATTCCTCATCTCAAGGCAAAGATAAAGATGGACTTATCTTTTATTTCTTTTGCCTGTTGAGACTTAGAATTTAAGGTGAGTGTTTGTTCAATGCTCCCTTACAAATAACAATTACTTGCTTTTAGTAAAATAATTTTATAAGAAATTTTATAATGTGATAAAAATTTCTCATAAAAATATTTTCTATCAAATTGTTATTTTGAGTGCAAGTTGGTCCTATGTTTAATTGAATTGTGCTAAGAGAAGAAGATTAGTCGGATTTCGATTTTGCCTTTTTTGGGAATTCAGAATAGGAGCTGGCTGAAACTTTTAAGGTGGCTGCTCCTACCTGTTTCCATATGGCTGCCGAATCTATGATAGGGCTTCAGTTGACTCTTTTCGTATCTTTTCTTTTTTGTTGTTTTCTTTTTGTTTTTGGTACGTTCTTCTCTTTTAGACTTTTAGTGGTCTTTGCTTTTTATGAGTACTTAATCACTAATGATAGCACATTACAATAAACATAAGTAGAACAAGTACAAGAGATACTAGTCTAATACAGGGATACAAAAGGGGTGACATCATCAAAACAATAAACATATAAATCATCAAAATCTAGGGTACCTAACGTCTATTACCAAGATTGTTACCATCAAATATGGTTGGTAGTCGGTGGACTCAATTTGAATCTTTTTTTTTTGTTTCCAATGGACTTTTGGCCATACTTGATGGCTCCCTTTAGGCTCCCCCGCTTTATACCTATGATTTGTATCAGGCTCAGAGTATAAATATTGAATATTATGATTGGTTAAAATTAGATCAAACTGTTCGTTCCTGGTTGTTTGCTACACTTTCTAGGGATATTTTGATTGAGGTGCATCAATTGAAAAATTCCACAGCCATCTGGCAACGATTGGAGTCCCGTTTTATGCCAGCCAGCTTGGCTAGGTCCATGGAATTAAAACAAATGTTATCCCATACCAAGAAGAAGGCAAATCAGTCTATGGACCAATATTTGCGTGAAATTCGAGTCATTGTTGAATCCTTGGCTTCGATTAATTCCATGGTCTCCAATAATGATCTCATGCAACATGCTCTTTTGGGATTAGGTCCGGGTTATGAGTCTCTTGTGGGTCCTCTTACATTATTTCCGAAAGGTCTCACGTTTGATTCCTTATGCACCAAACTTGTCCATCAAGAGGCTCGACTTCACTTTCAGCAACGCTTGGATACGGTTGTGAGAGCTCCAGCCTTTGTTGCTACATCTTTGACAGGGGGAGCGTCAGCTACTTCTTCGCCCGGTGCTCAGCAGCCACACCATGGCGGTCGAGGTGGCCGTGGACGCGGTCAGCGAGGATGCGGGGGTCGGGTCGTTTTGTTATCAGCAGTACCAGCCTCAGCAGTATGTTGGCCATCAACCGAGCTTTGGCCAGGTAAAGCCGCATTAGTTGGGGTTCGTCCAGGGACAGCATTAGCCACCGGCTGCATACAGACAGGGCCCTCCTTCACCACATCAGTCGGGTACTACGGGTACAACTTTATGTAGTTCAGTTGAGCCATTGTTTTATACTTCTGCTCTATCTACTTTTTGTACTAACTATGCTTCTGTAGGATTCCCATCATTTTACTTTCATGATTCTCGTTTTACTTTCATGATTCTCGCTTAAGTTAGTTGAGTGTTCTATCGTAGCTTTCCTAAAAGCCTACGAGCGTCCAATTTTAGACCAACAACTTTAACGCTTTCAATGCTTCATGCTATAAAGCTATTAATTAATGTACAAAGTATTTCAATTTTAATTATACAATAATTAAATTACTTCCAGATTTGTCCATTCCAAATTTGGGAAGACATTGATTGCTATCAAATCCAAATCAATTCTTTCCACTAGATGTATATTAGATTCTTAGAACGAGAAACAATCTATGTTATAAATAGGACGAGATAGTGTAAAAAATATTCACACAAAACTATTGTGGGAGATTAATCTAGTCATGGCATCCAAAATCTCATTGTCTATTCTAGTTGTTTTCATGATGCTCCAATTTTGTAAGTCAATTCATCTGATACAAAAAGACATGCACGTAACAATATATTTGTGTGTGAGATTTTCCGGACCTGTTTATAGCATTTTATTCCGCATGTTTTTCGCCACGTTCATATCGTCCATTTAAAGCGTGCTCACATTAAAATTTAAAGACGGCCTTTATATATTTTGGTCTTTTCATCTCACAAGATTTATAAAACTTTAAGCCCCACCACTTTTCTCCTTATGTTACATGAATGTATGTATGTTAGAATGATGGTGACTAAGTCGAGGACAAAGTATTTTATCTTAAATTGTTTAGTGTAAACCTTTTTCGCTTTTCTTATTTAACCCACTGCACCATTGTTCTAAGCGTGTTATCATATTTTTAGCCTAGTCCAACCTAAAATCTTATATCATTGATACATGTCACATACTTTAAGGTCCAAATCTCCAGCTTTCTGCGGTATTGAATTTTGTGAAGCTTAATTATTCATGCATTCACATGTACCTAATGTAGTCTCTTTTAACAAAACAATGAATCAGTAAATGATATAAATGCAACAGATACGTGTTTGTCATGTACTACGGATATCACTATATCAAAAGTTAGAAATGTAACTTTTGAGGAACGTAAGTAGTGATTACATAAGACCAATAGAGCCACAATATTTGTTTTAAGATTGACATCATATTCTTTGTATTTTAATGTATATTAATAAGAATTAAATATGCTGAAATATAGTGTGTTATCGATATTGTAATGATTGATGAATATAAGGATCAAATGAGACTACAAAGAATGGTATGATTACCTAACATGTTCAAAATTAATGTTCCACCAATACATTACTCGAAAATATTCGTAATAGTTGACGAGTAGAAGAGTATAAAATGAGCTCGTCTAAAAAACACACTTCATTAGTATTTCTCATCTTCTCATAAAAATGATAACATAGAGTTTTCATATTAAATGTCCTTGTGTGTGAATGCAGGTGCATTACCAATCTCTGAAGCAAGGAACGTGGCCTACAAGTGCCAGAATAACACTGAATGCAATCCAGTAGTTTGCACATGTGATCCGTGGATTAAACGTTGTATTTGTCCACCATTAGTTGAGAAGATTGACCTCGTCATGACAAACAATGGACGAGAATGACATATTAAAAATTGAAAGTTGCAAGTGTATTGACTTAAGAATAAAAGGATTCAATATACATGCTTTCTATTTATTCATTCTTGAGTTGTAAGAAAATCTTAATAACCTCTTAAGAATACTACGTAGTATATTAAACAAATGAGAAGAGGGGATATATTGAATATGTACGTAAAAACAATCATTTCAATCATTTTTGGCAATAGAGAAAAAAAGATACACTTTTAAAGCCTCAGGTGTAATTAGTTTGTTTAAGAAAAGGAAACAGGGAACCAACATGACTAAAACAGGGAATCACACCAATGCATATCCTGTAAACTTAAGAGAAAAATGAAAATGATATGAGTTGGAATGAAAACAAAAGTGAAAAGATTTGGACATAAAAGTTGTGGATAAGTTTTTGAAAGACCAAAATCAATTCCATCTCTACAAAATAAAAACAAAATCAAAATGTATACAACAATTATAAGAAATTGATTTCAGCCCTTTAAAATCGATTGACCCATACTTTAAAATCCAAATCAATAGGGTCAACTTCTAGGGGAGCAGCCTTTTGGTTCAAAGTGATTTTCAAAAATACATAAGAAAAAACAAATTTAAACATCTAATCTTAGCATTCATAAGGCCAAAATTAGATAACTAATCTATATATTCATAAGCCAAATGTTTGCAGGGTGAAAATTGAATAGTGGAAGAATAAAAAGATGGAAATAATAGACTAGGGTTAATTCTGTATTTTTACGTTAAACTCTTTTATTATAAATAGATTTGTGAGGGCTCCTTTGTGAGCAACTTGTTCAATTATTTCATATGGTATCAAGAGTTCGGTTGAAACCCTTATTTTTTTCGTTCCTTCTCCTTCCGTGCAATGAGGTATTGGTTATTGGTATGCTCCTTACTCTGATCTAGAATATCTTCAATTGCCTAAACGTTGAGATGAATCTTGAAACATCTTACACCTGAAATTCTATGTTTTTTAATGTCTATAATGTGTTTGTAAGAATGTCTCAACGAGATTAGGATTTGGGCCATACTCTTGAGTCAATTAGATTCTCATTGAAGGTTCTATCTATGATTCTGTGTTTATATGTGGTTTAATTTTTTCAAATTTGAGTTGGAGAACGAAAAGTTTGTGTTAAAACTTGGTCATGTAATGGTGGTCTCCTATTTCTAAAGAACTCATCTAAAATATTAAAGTATACTTCTATACAATACAAAATTATAAAGATGAATAAAAGTAAGGTTATTTTAGGTATAAAACTTCGTTAGTGTAACTTAATAGCCATATGAAGGTGCATATATGTAGTATGTGATTAAAACATTGCACACTAGATTACGCATTGGGGTCAATTGGGGTGATGCTCACAAGTCGCAACTCACAACCACTTCACCCAGCTGAAAGGGAGCAGCCGCACCAGAGTTCTGCACCAGACTCCTTTCCCTTCATCTTCTACACCCGTGTAAGTTACTATTCTTTTTGCTTTCTTTTAATGATGACTGGCACAAGACCATAGAACAACAAAGATTTCACACATTGTTATCCGCCATTCTCCAATTGCATTCCCGCAATTGCACAACGTTAACGGTGTGTACGTGGCATGAGAGATAGCCAATCAAAAAATAATAAATAAAACATCTATCTCCTTATTTAAAGGATCTTATATCATTTTGGTAAGTTTTTCTTCACAATGTCAAGCACAATGTCTAGATGTAGACATTGTAATTGATATTGCAGAGAAAAACTTACCAAAAACACATAAGACTGTGGAAAGACGGAGAGAGAAATGTCATCAAAACAATCTCTTATGTCTATCTCTCTCATGCCACATGTGCACTGTGCACATTGTAGCATTGAAGATGCTCTAAACTATCCCTGTAGAAGTCTTTAAATGTTACTCATATTATAGAATCCCTTTGACCCCATTCCCATTATGCCCGCTTGTTGCAAGCTGGAAATGGTGAGATTGGAGTGGTTGCTCAAGAAATGGTATATTTGGGTCTTATGCGATTCAAAATCCAACATTTTTTGATCATCAAATCCAACAAATCCATTAAGTCAAAATAACGTTCGTCACGTGGATGATTAAAAAACATATTGTATTAAACAAATGGTAAGAGGGGATATATTGAGTAAGTAAAACACAAACATTTTAATTTGCATAGGTTCTTAATCATTTCCTTTTTATGTATTTATGACATTTATTCTATCCCATTTTAATCGTTCCAGATTGAGTTATATATATTTCGGTTGTCTCTTCTGCGTCCTTCTCTATTTGTCTACCCAAGAAATCTTTATGTTTCAAATTCAGAGTAGTATATGGCTCTACTCCCTCGTATATGCCACTTAGCTTACCATCGATTTTCATCTTCTATAATTTATACTTCATGCACATGACCCAATGGCATTCCCGCAACTTCAATTTGAACATTAGCTCTCAATAAGTGTTTGAGTTTTAATATGAATTTCATCATCATCATCATCATCATCATCATGTCTTAATCGTGCCTTGAAAATCTGAATTCCTCATTTGTGTCTCCTCGCATGGCATTCTTGTTCGTACTCGGCATCTTCTCTCATGACACGTATACACCGTTAACGTTTTAGCATTGATGACATTTCTCTCTCCGTCTTTCCACGGTCTTATGTGTTTTTGGTAAGTTTTTCTCTGCAATATCAATTACAATGTCTACATCTAGACATTGTGCTTGACATTGTGAAGAAAAACTTACCAAAATGATATAAGATCCTTTAAGTAAGGAGATAAATGTTTTATTTATTGTTTTTTGATTGGCTATCTCTCATGCCACGTACACACCGTTAACGTTTTAGCATTGAAGATGCCAATAATTTGTACTTCATGCACATGACCCAATTGCATTCCCGCAACTTCAATTTGAACATTAGCTCTCAATAAGTGTTTGAGTTTTACTATGAATTTCATCATCATCATCATCATCATCATGTCTTAATCGTGCCTTGAAAATCTGAATTCCTCATTTGTGTCTCCTCGCATGGCTTTCTTGTTCGTACTCGGCTCGACTCTCTGGTTCGATCTTCTATTAAGGGGTGTTTGGAACCGATTCTGCTTCTGCTTCTTTTTTAAAGTAGAAACAGAATCAGAATCAGTTTTCAGAAGCTGATCACCCTCAGCTTCTGAAAAAACTGATTCTAGGAGTAAATTAGAGCACCAGAATCACTTCTTCACTTTCACCCAAACACCCCAGTTTCTGCTTCTGCTCCTTGAGGGAGCAGAAACAGTTTTAAGAATCAGATCCAAACACCCCTAAAAGATATACGGAGTATGTTAATAGATAGACGCTTAGTTGGAAAGTTGATTTATTTCACTCTCACATGTCCAAATATTACTTACTCCACTTGTTCATATTTTGTCCCAATTTATGCACCAACCCTGAGTGGCTCATTACGATGCGGCTATTTTTAGTTATCTCAAAGGATATCCTAGGCAATAGTGGGTTGGAGTGATTTGGATTTACAACCAGCTTGTTTTTGTGATTCGGATTTACAACTAGCTTGTTTAATTTTTGTGATTCGGATTGGTCGCTTGTCCTTTGATTCGAGGGGTGAGGAAGAAAAAGAGTTAGCAATAGTGGCTGAAGTTTCTAGATTTGAATATTACTATACCGACTATTAATTAGTTTTGTTCATAAATGAGAGAGAAATTTCCATCATTTGCAAGGGAGTCAAAAATTTATTAATTCTAGTTTGAGAATATGATAGAATAAAGCAAAATGACTCACCAAATTGTCTGCGCTTCTTTGTTATGAAGCAGCAGTCAGTCTATGCAATTTTGGACGCGATTTTCTCTATGTGTCATTCGGAAACAGTCTCTTTGTGCTTTAGTACAGAGGTAAGATTGTGTACATTCGACCCCCCTTACCCCACTGTAGGTAAATAAAAATGAAATGAAATACATGAGAGAGAAAATTTATTTAATAAGTTAGTGATCTAATCTCGTAAAATATACTCTAATTGAGAGAATTTAATTTTAGAGGAAAATGTTGTGCCAGTTTGTCGTTTGGGAAGAGAGTTTGTTACCGAATTACAATTTCAACATTTTCCCTTTACGAGCTAGTTTACGTGAGTAATATTATTATAGGCATGGAGATACTTGAATTCCAATGATTAATATTACTACTATTTTAATTATAGGCAAAACTGTCAAATAGGTCCTCGAACTTTCATAAAAAAGTCAATTAAGTCCTTCTATAGGAGACTCGGTCCGGTCGTCGCGATTTGGGGCGGTTCCCGGTAGAATTTTTTGATGAATTTTGTTGAGTATCTTATTCATCAATTCTAGTTTACTCATACCAAATTTCAGCTAAAAGTTTAATCGGGAGCGCATTCAAATTAATTCGAGAACGCAAAAATGCGCAATTATCTTCAAGAATTAATTTGAATGTGTTCTCGGTTGAATTTTTAGCTGAAATTCGGTATGAGTAAACTAGACTTGGTGAATAAGATGCTCAAAAAATTTCATCAAAAAAATCCACCGGCAACTGCCCCAAGTCGTGACGGCCGGAGAGAACCTCCTATAGAAGGACTTAATTGACTTTTTTATGAAAGTTCGAGGACCTATTTGATAATTTTCCCTTAATTATATTACATAATTGTAGATCCCACTTTAGGCACGGATGTTCAGCAAAAAGTATAATTATTACAACTTCAGTACAATAATTATTACATAAAATATAAATGTGTAACAAATGATTTGTTACTGAACTTAGGCTATTACTACCTCCTACCTCCGTCCCCCTAAGTTTGAGACAAGAGAAGGTGACACAGTTATTAATAAAAGTGAGTTTATGTGGTTGATATTGAATTGATAAAGAAAGAATAAAGTAGGAATGATTTGGAACCACACAAACTTTACCAAATAAGGTATGAGACAATCTTAGTGGGGCGGACCGAAAAGGTAAAATGAGACAATCATAGCGGGACGGAGGGAGTATTTGTTAATACTTCTATTTCTATTTATATACTACCTCCGTCCCAATTTAGTTAGTCAATCTTGACTTTTCCGGTCAAAGGTGGTAAACTTTGACCAATTATTTTAACTAATATATTTATGAAAAAATTAATAATTTATACTTTTATAATAGTATTTTGAACAAAGAACATTTTCATATAATTTTTATATTATTAATATTTTCTCTATATAGATATATAATCAGTCAAAGTTAGGTACCATTGACTTGAAAAATCAAGTTTGGCTAAGTAAATTGGGACGGAGGGAGTATAAGAAAAGATATAGCTCATTAAGGCCTTGTTTGGTTCAAAGGAGGGGAGGGAAGGATTAAGGAGGGAAGGAAAGGGAAGGAGAATGAAAGATTTTGATAAAAATTTGTGTTTGGTTGGAAGAAATAGGATGAAAGTTTAATGAAAATATTTTCCCAGTTTACTTTTATTTTGATAGCTTACATAAAAAAATAGATACATCTCTAACTATTGTAAACAGTACTCCTAAGGTCATGAGTCGTATTTTTTTTTTTTTGATTTTTTAGTTTTCTCATTTTTTTCATTTTTTATTTTATACTCCGTAATTTTTATTTGTTAACTTTTTTTTTATTATAGAATTTTCCATTTTTGAATCTTTGAATTTTTAATTTTTTAATTTTTTAATTTTTTAATTTTTTAATTTTTTGATTTTTTATTTTTTTATTTTTTTATTTTATAATTATTTAATTTTTTAATTTTTTAATTTTTTAATTTTTTAGTTTTTTATTTTTTTTAACTTTTTCATTTTTTAACTTTTTCATTTTTTAATCTTTTATTTTTAAAATTTTAAAAATATTATGTTTTTTTTACCTTTTTATATTATAATGCTTTGTCCATTCACGTAGGAGATGGATAGTGTGTGATTATCAACACGTTTTCTCCGAAATACCCCGATTTGGGTGTTTAGAATGGGAGAAAGTGAATGATTTTGTAAGCCTTCTACTTTCCTCCCTTTCCCCCCAATTTCCTTCAAACAAACACACATAAATCACTCATTTCCCTCCCGTCCCCTCCAAAACCCTCCAACCAAACCGGGCCTAAAAGACTAAAAAATCATACATGTCTAAGGGTTAGTTTGCAACTACTTTTAAAAAAACACTTATAAGCTTTTAGCTTTAAAAAAGCAATTATTTTCCCAAACACTACAACTTTTATTTTTCTCGGCTTCCGCGTCAAAAGTGCTTTTACTTTTTCTATTACACAAAAATCACTTATTTTACCAAACACTACCCACTTTTACTTTTCAAAATCACTTTTTTCTCAAACACTATCAACTTTTATTTAACCACTTCTCTCCGTTTCATTAAAAAAACACTTTTTTAAAAGCAGAAGATGTTGCAAACAGACCCTAACTATTAGGGGTGTGCACGGGTCGGGTTCGGGCGGGTCGGGTTTGCGAACCCTAAACCCGTTCGGGTTTTTTTAATTTAAATACTAGGCCCGACCCTTTGATATTTCAAATCGGGTATTTCAGATATTTTTAAGTCGGATATTATCGGATATCGGGTCGGATTTCGGATATTTCGGTTATATTTAAAAAATTATAATTGGATAATTAATGTGTTTAAATGCCACTTTGACAAAAATTGTACACACTAGTGCACTAAACTTCCAAATTACACAAATACTTTAACACAAATTAGACAAACAATTACCCAATTAATTGAACACACGTATTAATTTAACATATTCAAAGTACACACTACATAATTTAATATATTTCGGATATTTAGGTTATATCAAAACACATTATAATTGGATAGTTAAAGTGTTGGAATGCCACTTTAACAAAAATTGTACACACTAGTTCACTACACATTCAATTTACACAAATAATTTAATACAAATTGCACAAATAATTACACAAATAATTGAACACAAGTATTAATTTAAATATTCAAAGTACACACTAACATATATTTCGGATATTCGGGCGGGTCGGGTTGGGATTTCACAAACCCTACCCGCCACCCGGTCTAGGCCCAATACTAATCGGATTTTCGGTTTCGGGTTTTTCGGGTCGGATATCCACTTCGGTTCGGAGAATATCCAAAAAAAATATCGGGTTTTTCGGGTCGGATCGGGTTTTGCTCAGCCCTACTAACTATGCACAATTCTCTCATTTGTGTCGCTCTTTTTACTCCAAAGTACCGAAGTACCCCAGGCAAGAAAGGAAGGCAGCCGGCTGAGAGTTGCAGTGAGTGGGGCCCAAAACATCAAAACCCCAAATTTTTTTTAGAAGTGTTGTAACTTTTTCTTTTTTGCTTCAACATTTATAAAAAATATATCAAAATTCATAATTTTTTGTAATCTTTCATTTGAGATCAATATTGAATATATAAAAAAATTATTAACTAAATTGCACTAGATGGTGTGATAATCAAAATAAGTAAAACTAGAATTACTTTTCAAGCAGAAATAATTTAAATTACTGTAGATGATCATTTTAAGCTATTTTTAGAAAACTTTTCCTCTATTTTTTTAATAAAATAAATTTCAAATGTACTTTTTCCATAATTTAACATATACATCCAATTCAGATGTTACAGTTAGAATTTTATCAATCTTAATAGATTCAGCCGATTTAGTCAATTTTAATGTTACCAAATGGATTCTATAACATTCTAAATGAAGAAGATGTCCGATATATGTTGGTATTATTGTCAATGAAAAATAGGTCCATGTTTTTTAATGTCACTATGTCTATTAAAGACGCTCAATGAGAGTCATATGGAACATCATTTACATCAACTATAAGAAATATAAAGTTATAATAGCTTATTTTTTATATCATCACCTCCATCATATGATCTTTAGCTAGATTTTAATTTTTATAAACCATGTTTAATTTGTAGAACATTGGTGTTATTTTCAGCAAAAGGTCTACTTCACAACCCCATGTAGGATTTTAGATCTTCCAATTCTTATTTTAGAATTTGTTAAACATGGACAAATTTCTAAATTTGGATTAAGTATAAAAACTCATTTTTTGAAGTGTCATAACTTTTTTATTTTTGCTCCAATGTTTACATAAAGTATATCAAAATTCATAATTTTATTGAACATAAAAATATAACTAATAATTAATGCGCGCTGGATTGTGGAATAATCAAAATGAGTAAAACTGGAGTTAATTTTCTGGTTGAATTGAGTATAACTTTTTGTAGATGATCATTTTAAGCTATTTTTTAATATAGTTTTTTCTCTATTTTGTTAACAAAACAAATTTCAAATATACTTTATCCATAATTTAACATATTCAGCCAATTCAGATGCTTCAACTAAAATTTCATCAATTTTAATATATTCATCTGGTTCGGCCAATTTTAGTGTTACCAAACAGATTAATAGCGTGCACGATAAAGATCATAAAGTGCACACATTTATATATGAAAAATTGGTGTCATATGAATAATAATAAAAAATGTACTTTTGATATTGTTTTTGTAATAATCAAAGTACAAATTAAATAATAAAGTTACTAACACTTCAAAAAACAGATGTTTTTTTAAGGGCTAAATTTTTTTTGTAAATTGTGATATATTTTGTATGCCAATTAAAATGTCTGTTTTTACTTATTCAATATATTACCTTTTCCCATTTGTTTAATACGGAGTATAGTATTTTTGAGAAGCTATTAAGATTTACTTGGAACTCAAAAGCGATGAAATAGAAAGCATGTATATTGAATAGTTTTATTCTCAGGTCAATACACTTGCAACTTTCAATTTTCAATATATCGTTCTCTTCCATTGTTCGTCATGACGAGGTCAACTTTCTCAACTAACGGTGGACAAATACAACGGAAAATCGTTGGATCACATGTGCAAATTGGCATGCATTCAGTTTGATTGTGGCATTTTGTGGCTACGTTCCTTGCTTGAGAGATTGGCAATACACCTGCATTCATATGTATAAATAAAATAATATAATATATATTTATTAATGAATATATTAGGTGGACATTTAATATGAAGACTATGTAAACATTTAATAAAAATCTTGTGGGATGAAATGACGAAATGACAAAAATAGAGGCTATCTGATCTAGTCCGAAAAGATTTTGAAATGTTATAAACTAGTCCAAAGTGTCTCACACACACATGTATATAGCTATGTGCATGTGTGTTTATATTGGAAGAATTGACTTACAAAATTGGAGCATCATGAATAAAACTAAAATAGACAATGATAATTTGGATGCCATGACTATTGATTGGCCTCTCACAATAGTTTTCCGTGAATATTGTTGACTGACGTGCACTTTGTCGTATGTGCACTCAAAATAAATAACAATACGACACTAATACGTAGTATAGTGTAGTAAGGTTCAATTCGTATCCACAGGGAAAGGAATACTTCTCTTTTTTTATAGAAATAAATAAGTAATAACAGGGGGGGGTTTTATGTTTGGTTGATGAACTTTAAATTATATTTAAGCACGAAGATGAACGAGTTATGTGGTTTAATTAATGAGAAGAAGTCTTGGTTTTGCTTTTATCCACTTAATGAAATGTTCGTCGATCCCGGTTATATCTTTAACTATCTTCCTCTCGAATACTCAATCGAGGAGTATATCCAATTCATCGAGGGTAGTTATTAATAACGACACGCGTTCATTAATAAAACTTACTATCGAGTTAATATAGAACACGCGCCGTATATTCACTCGATAGTAGCAATAAAATCAAGATGAAAACGATTGAGATTGATAACCTCAACCCAAGCGGTTTTAATGGTTTAATCAATATAATTAATTCCCCTTAGGTTATCAACCATGAGATGCATGCATCAACAACCCAAATTTACTACCGTGAAAGGACCGAGTTAATAACAAGCGTATTAATCGACCGATTCTAGTATTAATTAATATATGAAACAAAACTAGTTGATCCTTTAAGTAATGCTCAAAATATTAATATGTAATAGGAATATGAATTAATTAATATTCAAGGAAGAAGATTAAAGAAAATAACTCACAACTTACAATTCATTAAGCTTCAAAGTAGCAAAACCAAGATGGAAGAGTTTAGCTCCTCATTTGGAGACTAAACATGAAGAAAATATAAAGAAAGAACTTATCTAGACTGAGCTTAGAAGTATATAGGAATTGGTATCTAATTGTGAAGGAAAGGGGGTGTATTTATAGGCTTTTTTGGGGTGCAAGTCGGGTACTCGATCGGGTATATACATGTACTCGATCGAGTATGTGTAGAAACCTGAATTCGATCGATACTCAATCGAAATTAGAGTAAAATTTATAGCCATACCCGATCAAGTATGTCGGTGTACCCGATCGGGTATAGACACTCGATCGTGGTCAAAATCTTCCCTGCATGTTCCTTTGTTTTCGGATCCGATCCGATTTGAAATTTCAACAAGATACCCGATCGAGTATAGATGATACTCGACCGGGTATAGACCAAAAATCAGGGTCTTCCCTTTTGTCTTTGATTTTGCACCTTCCTTCCACTTTTGGGGTTCACCAACTGTCCTTTGAGTGATAGTAGACCTGTTTGAGCTCAGAATAAACCTAATCTAAACAATTTACAAGAATTTAACAAACTAAACTATTACACCAAAAGTGTGTAATTTCCAAAGTGAAAACCAATCAAAACTACTTAAAATCACAAACATAAACATGGAAATTACATGATTATCATTGACACTACCTCATCCTATTATTTATAACATTGAAATATTTCACGTACTAAGAATCTAACATATATCTAGTGGCAAGAATTGATTTTGATTTCATAGCAATCAATGTCATCCTAAATTTGGAATGAACAAAATTGGAAGTTACTTAATTATTAAATTATTATGCAATTAAAATTGAAATACCGTCATAATATAAGCAAGTATGGGGGGGATTACATGTATTGTTCTTGTTCTTCTTGAACCATGTGGCCTGTTGTTTAAATAGGAGTAAAAAAGTTTTGAAAATTCTAAAATAGGACTCCATGTTTTTATTCTCAAAATAGGAGTAATTACTGTCAGGTTTGGAAAATACTGCCATGTTTGAAGTCTGGTGCTGCCATTAGCTTACTGTCATGTATGAAGAATAAGGCTAGGCTTTTACTTGTTGGGGAAGACGACTCATTGCAGAGGTTAGAAAAGATGAATAGAGAAAGTTGAATAATGAAGGCTGAGAAGGGAGCTTCGTATTTTCAATGTCTAGCAAAATTGAAGAAATACAAGTATATGTAATAGAACTGCTAACTGACTAACAAATCTGATTAACAAACTATTTAACAAACTTTTGAATTATCTCATTTACTAACACTCCCTCGTAATTCAAAAGTTACAAACAAACGACATTCATAATTCTTCTAATCTCCTTGAATCTGTCACTTTTCAAAGATTTAGTCAGTATATCAGCAATCTGAACTTCAGTCTTGCAATGCTTCAACATAATCTTCCTTTTGCTAACTTGATCTCTCAGGAAATGAAACTTTGTTTCAATATGTTTGCTCCGCCCATGAGCAACTGGATTTTTTGCCAAGTTTATGGCAGACTTGTTGTCCACAAACAACTCAACACTTCTGCCAACATCAATCTTCAGTTCATCCAACAAAGAATTTAACCACAAAGCTTGACAAGCAGCATGACAAGCTGAAATGTATTCAGCTTCACAAGTAGACAGAGCTATGACTTCCTGTTTCTTAGAACACCATGATATGGGTGATCCAGAAAGCATAAAGACATAACCCATAGTACTCTTCCTTTCAATCATGTCTCCAGACCAATCTGAGTCTGAATAAGCAGTTAGCTTTGGATTCATGTCATTAACCTGATTAGAAAATAACACTCCAAAACCAATAGTACCACTTAGGTATCTTAAGATTCTTTTAGCTGCTGTCAAATGAGTTTTCTTTGGATTACTCATAAACCTACTCACCAAGCCAACACTATAGGGGATGTCTGGTCTAGTGTGGCAAATAAATCTCAGACATCCAACCATTTGTCTGAACAAGGTGCAATCAACTTTAGGTTCTTCATCACACAAGTCAAGCTTCAACTGAGCTTCAGCAGGTGTATCTATAACACTTGAGATTTAATTTAAACGGATTAATAGTACTACTCATACCAACAAGGTGCATCTCCTTTTAAGGGAGCTCATTATCCAAGAACTCCAAAGTTAAGCGTGCTTGCACGGGAGTAGTCTTGGGATGAGTGACCCCCTGGGAAGTTTCTCAGGACGCGCACGAGTGAGGACAAAGTGCGTGGAAAAGGCTAGTGGCGGTTTGTGAGGACAGTACTATTGGTCCAGAGTAACTACCTCGGGTCCTGCGGGGCCGGGGTGTTACAGTATCAGCAGGATTGCAATTCAGCATGTCAAACCTTTCAAGAACATCATGAATATACATCTTCTGGTGCATTAGAATCCCTTCTTCAATTTGTGAGAATTCTATGCCAAGAAAGTAAGACAATCTGCCAATATCTGACATCTCAAACTCAGATTTGAGCTTTGTCTTAATATCTTCAATTCCAGTAGCACAACTACCTGTTATCAACAAATCATCAACGTACAAACAGATTATGAGAATATCTTCACTTTTCATCACTTTCACATAAACACCATGCTCAACATAACACTTCTTAAACCCAAGGTTTGATAGAAATGTGTCAATCCGTTTGTTCCAAGCTCTTGGTGCTTGCCTTAATCCATATAAGGCCTTCTTCAGTCTGTAAACTTTATCTTCACTTCCTTTAATGATATATCCAGGAGGTTGACAAACATACACTTCTTCTTCAAGGGGTCCATTGAGAAAAGTTGATTTAACATCAAGCTGTCTCAATTCCCAGTTCCTCACAGTAGCTAAAGCAACAATCAATCTAATTGTTTCAAACCTAGCAACTGGAGCAAATACTTCAGTGAAATCAACTCCTTCTTTCTGCATAAACCCTTTGGCTACCAATCTTGACTTATGTTTGCAAATGGTACCATCCGGATTGAGTTTTGTCTTGAATACCCATCTCACTGCAACAGGTAATTTATCAGTAGGGGGGTCAACTAACTCCCAGGTTTTGTTCTTATTGATTGAATTCAGTTCTTCATCCATAGCCTTCTTCCAAACCTCACTATCTAATGCTTCATGGAGATCAACTGGCTGCATATCCGCAAACAATGCTATGTGTTTGTACCAGCTCTCCATCATCAGTAATAGCATTATCAGGTATCAACTGATAATCATTCAATCTAGGAGGACAATTTCTTGCTCTTCTAGGTCTACCAAACTCATTACTTACAGGATTAGTAGTGGTTTGTGACCTCATATATGTCTCACCAACTTCTGAGTCAAGAGGAAGTGTTACAAATGAATCTGTTTGCTGAGTTTCTTCCTTCCAGCAACTTGACTCTACAAAATGAACATCTCTACTATAATGCACTTGATTAGTCCTTGGATCAAGTAATTTATAGGCTTCAGTTGGATGATATCCTATAAACACCATAGACTCACTTCTATCATCAAGTTTTCTTCTCCTTTGCTCAGGTACATGTTTATAGCAGAGAGAGCCAAAAATTCTGAAGTGTTTAATAGAAGGTTTCCTTCCTGACCAGACTTCTTCAGGAACCTTGAACTCCAACTTCTTGGTAGGGCAATGATTCAGAATATAAGCTGCTGTGGTTGGAGCTTCTCCCCACAAGCTTAATGGCAACCATTTACTCTTTAGCATGCTTCTCACCATATTTAGAACTGTTTAATTTCTCCTCTCTACAATTCCATTATGCTGTGGAGTGTAAGGTGCTGTAACCTCATGCATTATTCCATTATTTTGGCAGAAACTTCCAAATTCTCTGGAAGAATATTCTCCCCCACCATTTGTTCTGAGTATTCTGATGCAACTACCAGATTGCTTTTCAACCAAACATTTAAACATTTTGAACACACTGAACACATCACTTTTAGCTTTAATCAGGTAAAGCCAAAGTTTTCTGCTCAACTCATCAACAAAGGTAACAAAGTACCTATTTCCACCCAAAGTAGGAACCTCCATGGGTCCACACACATCTAAATACACAACATGCAGTAGACTATCAGCTCTAGATGTAGCAAAACTACCAAATGCAGTTCTGGACTGTTTACTTATCATACAACTATCACAAATCTTCTTTGGAACATGAATTGAGGGCAAACCTAGGACCATTTCCTTAGCTTTCATGAGGTTAAGATCTCTGAAATTCAGATGACCTAATCTCATGTGCCACAACCAACTATCATCATCCAGCAGTTCAGCACTAAAACATTGAGTTTCAACAGCATTCAAGTCAACTTTAAAGGTTCTATTTTGTGAAAGAGGAGCAGTTAAGACCTTTCTATTGAAACCATCAACCAAATTCAACTGTCTGCTATGCATATTCACAGTAAATCCCTTTTCTAGCAATTGACCTAAACTGATCAAATTACTTTTCATGCCAGGCACAAAAATCACATCAGTAATCATGGCATTTCTGCCATCTTTCCTCTTCACAATAACATCCCCAGTTCCTTCAGACATAATAACTCTATTATCAGCAAATCTAACTCTACTCCTTCAAAGTTCACAAGCCAATCTCTATGACCCGTCATATGATTAGAACAACCAGAATCAACATACCAGATTTTATCAGCATGTGACCCTTGTTCTTGGTGTGTAGTCATCAGAAGTAGAACTGGATCATCTTCCACCTTTTCTGCAGTTTCTTCCTTTGCCAAATGTGCCTCATCTGCCTTCTGATTGTACTGATTAGGAGGAGCCTGACATTCATTGGAAAAGTGTCCAATCTTGTTATAATTGAAGCACTTAATCTTGGTTCTATCTACCTTCTTCTTTCCTCCTCTCCAGTTCTGAAAACCACCCCTTCTTGATGAGCTTTCAGGCTGATCTTTCTCTTCTTTATCTGAGTTTTGTTGCTGAGAATTCCTGTCCTTCCCTTTGTAACCCCTTCCTCTCCCTCGGCCTCTAAAACCCCCTCTTCCCCTGTAACCACCGCTTCCAGTGGTCTGAACATGGAGGGCTTGATCAACAGACCTATCTGTTGATCTCTCAATGAGCCTTTGCTCATGAGCCTCAAGGGAGCCTTCAAGTTTCTCAACTTTCAGGTCTTCAAGCTTCTTGGACTCTTGAATCGACACAACAATGTGATCAAAATTAGGAGTTAGGGTTCGCAGGATCTTCTCAACAATGGTTTGCTCTGTAATTTTCTCGCCACATCTCTTCATTGCATTTGTAATGGTGGTAATTCGATTGAAGTATGCAGGAATTCTCTCGTTTGTCTCCATCTGCATCAACTCGTACTGCCTTCTCAAGGTCTGCAAACGGACCTTCTTCAACTGCTCTTCACCTCTATAACACGACTCAAGAATCTGCCATGCTTCTTGAGAGGTATTTGCAGAGGAAATCTTCTCAAAATGAACCTCATCCACACACTGGTGAAGGAGATACATAGCCTTGCAATCTTTCTTCTTGTTTTCTCTGTGGATTTGCCTCTGAGCCTCAGTCGCACCTTCCGGTAGATCTGGAAATCCGTTCTCCACAATCTCTGTAATTTCTTGGAATCCAAGAATGGCCTTCATCTGAATATGCCATCTGCTCCAATTCTTTCCGTCGAGAACCGGAAGTGTAGCAGGAAACACGGTACTGTTCATCTAATTTCGCAGCTTCTTCCCTTCGATCTTCTGAGCTCTGATACCAGTTTGTTGGGGAAGACGACTAACTGCAGAGGTTAGAAAAGATGAATAGAGAAAGTTGAATAATGAAGGCTGAGAAGGGAGCTTCGTATTTTCAATGTCTAGCAAAACTGAAGAAATACAAGTATATGTAATAGAACTGCTAACTGACTAACAAATCTGATTAACAAACTATTTAACAAACTTTTGAATTATCTCATTTACTAACATTACTCACTTTAAACAGAGCATAGAAATGGTCAAATAACCATTAGCCCACTTTTCATTAGTTTTATTTTTGAGTTGATGGAGATTGCTTTATCACTAATATACTAGCATTATTAGAATGCGTAGTTTTATAAGTACAAATTTCCTTTGTAATTGAAAAATGACAGAATAGCATTAATTATGTGTGTGCTGTTTTGAAGAAGCTGTAAATATAGGTACTCAAATTTACATAATGATTATTAAAAATGGTTATGATATGTAATACAGTATTGATGAATGGTTATAAAAAGTATTTAAGTGTTCACATTTTTAGAATGATTTTAGCATAGTTTTTTTACTTTACTGATTGGATATTTGTCCAGAAATTTATCATATCAAAACTTACAAAGGCCCTCTTGCACCAGAGACTAAAAATGATTCATATCATTCAATAGTAGTCTTAATGCACCAGAGACTAAAAATGATTCTAGTTCTAGGTATAAGTTTTTTTGTCCTTCTGGGTAACTGGAAGTAGTGCCAAGTATCTAAACATGATTATTCATCTTGTTAGTTAGTTGTTAGAGTCCCACTTGGAAAAATTAAAGAGAGGAAAATGAGTTCATAAGACCTTGAGTTGAAAGTAACTAATTGATTGGAATTGATCTCTTAGTGGGGTATGAGTCAAGTGGATTATGGCTCTGTTGGGCGACCCCAAAGACTTCCTATCTTAAAAATATGACTTTCTGATTTAACATTGGGCTTGTTTGGTTTTTGGCGGTTCACATCCCAATCTGCTGTAATTTACAGCGTTTCAAGTGTAAACTAATTTGGCAGTTTGGCTGAAACCTCAATGCCCAAACATAGCCATTGTTACAACCGCGTTCAAACATCAGTTGTTTTCTGTAGTTTTTTTCCCTTTCGGTTGCACAATTGAGAGGAAGGACTGAAACTTTAGCCTAATTATTACACATAATACTGAACTCTTAGGCTGATACTGTTGGACTAAAAGGCTCTTTACAACATTTATGTAAATTTACAGTGTTCTACAAAAAGCCAATGTTGGCATGCTGCACTTGAAATCTTAAGAGATGTCATGGATGCTGTTGACCCGCTACTTCCTGAGGTATGGTAGTGGCAGGTTTATTAACATCACCATGATATACTATGTCTTATTGCGTGCCTTTAGCAGTCATAAGAGTTCTTACTTTTTATTTTAGTTTGGACATGTTCCTGGACTGAATTTTTCTGTCTAATTTCGCCTGGTATTTTAAATTTGGTTTGATTATGTAAGTCTGGGTTTGGCCAATTAAGTCAGGGCAGCTTAGGATGACTGCCTAAAAATGTCATGTCTTTCCCTTTAGGGAGGAAAGGATGAGTTCACATTTGATCTTGTAGAACAATGTTCATTTCAGAAGCCAAAGGATATGCATCTTACAATGACTTCGAGGTAATCAGTTAATCACATCCCTCTTATACGGTTATACCTAAAAAACCCACTATGACTTGTATTCTCGTGAAGAGTGGAGTATTTGTTCTTGTTTTGCTAATTAGAAATAGAAATGTTTTATCTACAGAGTTAGAATTGAATAATTCTCCGTGGAGATCTCTTTGTATTTGACTGCTTTAAATAGCACTTTACAATCTACAAGATAAGCACAATCTATCTATGTATAAGGCTATGCGGTTACAACAGAATAGCAAACAAACGGATAAGCTCACCTTTGGATAAATCCTAATTATAATTATAATTATAGAATTAAATATAATAATTATACTTACAATTATAATTATGTAAGTAATTATATAAGTAATTATGATTATATAACTAAAAATATAATTACAATTATAATTATATATATAGTTATAATTAGTGTAATAGGTATAATTATAATAATTTTGAATTTAAGTTTAATTATTATTACATTTTTTCTATTTATGATTATAATTATAATTTTATTTAAATTATATTTGTAATTAAAATTATATTTCTAATAATTATAATTATAATTATAGAAATATTCAAATCAGATCAGATCAGAAAGATTCAGATCAGATCAGAAGGATTGAGATCAGATCAGACCAGATCAGAAAGATTCAGATCAGATCAGAAAAATTCAGATTAGATCAGATCAGAAAAATTCAAATCAGATCAGAACTTAAAAAATTTGGATCAGAAACATTCAGATCAGGTGAAGAGAACAACTTCTTATTTACTACCTATAGTACAACAAATATCAAGTAACCATGCATCGTGTATATACTCCGTATTATTTTAGATTACCGTATTACTAGTCTTTTACCCGTGCGTTGCACAGGATAGGAAGTTAAATAAGATGCTATTCAAAATTAATTTATGCAAGTTAAACAATAATGAGTAAATTTAGTGTTGTAATGTACCTAATATCAGATCTGAGACATCCATTGTTAATAACAATATTGAGTAAATTTAGTGTTGTAATGAACCTAAAATATCCACTCTCATATTTCTGCTTAGGTAGTGCTCATTTTGATCCTTAAGTTTTTGAAAGATAAAAAATAGTTTGAGTTATGACCCAAAAATAAGTGTAATAATAGAAACCCGTATCAAATTAATTTTGAAGTTAATAAAGCTAACCATTAATTATAAGTTATAACCAACCCAATATCGAAAACCCCAATAATAAAGACATTGGACCTTTTCTAACTTCAGTTTTCAGGAGCATGAAAATTAACCATTGCATTGAATAAAATATGGTGTATGAATATGAAAATATCCTCAAAAATCATCGTGAGATGTTATGTTCTGAACTCTCCCATATTCATGTTTGATAATGCAATGAAAAGTAGAAACGTCACTATTTTGTCGTAATCATAGCCCAAGAGCCCAAGTGCCCAACCTTGTACAGACACCTCCAAAGTCCAAAAGCTGCAACTTTTACAATTACTTAATTCTAGTACAACATTAGTAGTTTCTAGATATTCTCATTTTCAATAAATATAAAGTAAAAACAAAAATCATTATTAGAGTGTAAATGCTAATAGCAGAATAAGTTAGTGGTTAAAAAAGCACTTGCTTGACTATCCATATCCACATCTACAGTAGTGTCATTAGTAGTAGATTATAGAATAGAAGGAGAAAATAAATCCTTATATACTTTTATTATTAAGTGCAGTTCTTTAGCAGGGTTATAAACCAAGTTTCCACATGCTTTTTTTAAATCATAAAATAATTGGACCATTATATAGGGAATATTCATGTTACTATAATAAAGTGTATCACAATCATGCAGAACTTCAAAGCACAAAGGTGGTTTGAAGGCATAGGTTACATTCGGCAAAAACTGGTCAGAGGTTTTTATTCCACGACAATCATTAAATTGGTCCTGTTAGATAGCAGAATTTCTTTCAAATTTCAACACAAGTAATTCTTAATCGTTGCTTCATTTGCCACGACAATCAACAAAAGCTTAGGACCATCTCAATATCAAGTGAACATATTTCTTCCAAAATTTGCTTTTACGCACAGTCAATTGTATGTTACCATGTGAAGGATCACCTCCAGGAGTGAGTTAAAAATTCTTGGGTGATGAAGAGGGTTGTACTATCAACATCACTAATGATGTGCTCTATAAAGTAGTTTTCCAAGATCAATGAAACTTTTTTGAACATTGTCTAACATATATATGATTGTTCTATTTTATAAAGTTTTATGACACTCCCCTAATAATTGTACTACTAAGTTATTTAATTGTCATACATATCTTATTTTTATACCTTATCGTTTACTTTTATTTTACATGCAAGTTGCAATTTATCATACTATTCATATTTTCATTTTCTTACAACTACATACTACAACGTTTATAATAAAAGTTAAAACATAAATTTTATCGTCTTTTTTATTTTACAAAATTACAAATTATGCACCTTCGTAAAACGTAATTTTTTACGAAGTATAAGTTACTATTCAGTTCTAGATATATTCCGTGCATCGCGTAGCTACTTCGACTAGTAGTTTTTTTTTAAATAGGGAGACAAATGTATTATGCCAATGTATTTGTTTAATATAGTATTTTGAAGACGCTTAGCTACTAAGATTTGCTTGCAACCAACTCAAGAGTACGTGAATCAATAGAAAGCATGTATATATTTATTGAATACTGTTATTATCAATTCAATACACTTGCAAATTTCAATTTTCAATATGTCGTTCTCTTCCATTTTTTGTCATCACGAGGTCAACTTTCTCAACTAACGGTGGACAAATACAACGTTTCATAATTGGATGACATGTGCAAACTGGCATGCATTCAGTTTGATTGTTGCATTTTGAGGCTACGTTCCTTGCTTCAGAGATTGGCAATGCACCTGCATTCATATGTATAATCCAATAATAAATATATATTTATTAATCTATTAGGTGGACATTGAATATGAAAACTGTTAACATTTTTATGAGATGAATATATACTAATGAAGTGTTTGGGGTACAAGTTCATTTAGTACTCTTCTATTTGTCAACTATTGTGAATAGTTTTGAGTATTACATTGGCGGAACAATAAATTTTAAAATTCTATGTAGCCAAATTGTTCTTTGTAGTAAAGTTGGGATATAAGCTGAGTTGATAATTATAATCATTAATAATTACAATATCAACAAGACATTATATACATACATATATATATATATATATATATATATATATATATATATATATATATATATTTCATTATACTTAATTCTTACTAATAAAACAAATGTCTTGGCTCTATTGGTCTTATGCAATCACTACTTGTTTATATCAAAAGTTATGTTTATAACTTTCTACGCATGGAAAACAAATATATGGTGCATCTAGTCCTCATACATTTAGATCATCTAGTGATACATTTTTTTGTTAATAGTGTCCACATTCGATTCATGTGAATACATGAAAGAAGCTTCACGGTTCACAGGCATGGGATGATCCATCCCAAAATTCAATGTAAACTATCTGTCATGTAACAACCATCCAAGAGTTTTAGCTTGTACATGGCCAAAAAGAATACTTCGTATTATATTACGGCTAGAGCAAGAGTGGTGGACTAAATAAGAAAAACGAAAAAGTTTACACTAATAAATAAGAAAATATATATTTTTTCATCGACTTAGCCCACTATTCTTATCATGTACAGAGTAATTTGTACCTAATTTGGGACTTTCCAATGACTTTTTCTTGGACAAGTTATAAAAATGGATTAAAAGTGATAGGACCTTATTATTTATGTAACATAAGGAGAAAAGTGATAAGGGCTTAAAGTTGTATAAATCTTGTGGGATGAAAAGAATAAAATAAAGGCTATCTAGTCTAAAAACGTTTTGAAATGTTATACACTAGTCCGAAAAATCTCTCACGCATGTATATATATTGTTATGTGCATCAGTGCATGTCTGTTTATATCGGAAGAATTAACTTACAAAATTGGAGCAACATGAAAGGAACTAGAATAGACGATGAGATTTTTTATGCCATGACTATTGATTGGTCTCTCACAATTGTTTTGTGTGAATATTTTGGACACTACCTCCTCCTATTTATAAGATAGAAAATTTTCTCGTACTAAGAATCTAACATACATCTATTCTCAAAAATGGATTTTGATTTGGTAGCAATAATAAATGCCTTCCTAAATTTGGAATGGACCTAATTGGAAATTATTTATTATGCAATTAAAATTGAAATATTTGGTACGTTTAAAGCCTTGTAGCCTGAAGCATTAAAAGCTTTAGAATTAAAGCTTATTACATTGACCGAATACAAGATTAGCTGTCGTATATATATATCTCGCCAAACATATACATTTCAATAATAAATTGTCACTCCCCAGACCGCATTTGAGCACGCTAAGAACCATCATACAATCAAGTGATGTCACCCGCTCACAGGTCACCCTCACTTGGTTGTACAAGGTGTCCATGAACTTAGTTTATACAAACCTAATTAGTAAACGTATATAACAACATCAACAATAAGTCTTACATAAAGCGGAAATATTAAATATTTGATCATACGCCACACTCAGAAAAATATGGGCTCGCAAGCCCATAGTAGTTTATATCAAATCCAAAAGTATTCATGAGCATTGTTTGTCATTTTAAAACATGACAGGGAAGCACGAATCACTTCTTCCTCAGTTGCAAAGGTCCGGGTATCAAGCTCAAACTTCAACCTGGGAATGTTGAGAGCCCCTGAAGGAGTTGGTACAATTTGTAGTGGTGAAACACGGACTAAATGTAGATTATCTTACAATTAGTAAGCTTATCTTTTTTTATATCTAAAACTCTTACATATGAGCAATGTTCTAAAAGGCGTGAGGCGTGACAAGGCGTCGAGGCCAAGTCTCAAGCCTTTGAAGCCTAGGCGGGAATAGGCGAAGCCTAGGCGTGAAAAGGCGTTTTAGATTTTTATTGATAATTAGTATATTATAGTAACCTATGAAGAAAAAGATAAATGTTCAAAATATATTATCCAAGATTGAACTTACATTTTACTTCATTCAATATATATATATATATATAGTTTTTGAAAATATAAAGTGTAATCGTAAAATGATACATTGTTATTTTTTCAATTTTTGCCGTATTTATGAACACTGAGTGAAAGTAGTAATTACTATTAAAAAAGTTGAGAGAGATTATTTTTAAAGTAATACAAAGAAAATGACAAAGGATTGATTTTATTGTCGTAAACATGAAAAATATTATGTACGCTGTTTCAATTTAGGATGTTTTTATTTGGACTATAATTTACTGGTATGGTGTGGTCTGATAAATATATGATCACTGTGTATTTATAAGGACGAAATTCAGGTCTGATCTGATCTATTTAGGTCTGATATGAACTGAAAACAATATAAATAAAAACATCCTTACAACAATTATTATTATTATTACTAAATATTTGGTTTGCTTAATTAAGGTGAGATTTCTTCTAATTGGATTACTAGTGCTAGCGGCTAGCCTGCTAGGAAACTCAAACATTGTCCCACACCGGAGTAATTAATGTTGCATTTATATCTATTCATTATAAATTGTTTGGTTCGTAAGTATATCAAGGAACGGGCTATCCCACACCGGATATGTAAACATATTCCCCTCAGGAACTCCTATACAAATACATAAGAGGGGCTTTGAAGGAAACAAGATAAGACGCTCACTCAATTCACCGCCTGATCGGTCAAAATGAGAGTTGACCGCCTTTTAACACGCATCGCAGCTATTCGAGGCTTTTAATCGACGCTTCAAGCTTAGGCTCGCATAGCCTTTTGATGAGAGAGAAAGTTCTCGAGCTCAATTGTTAGCTGGCTTACCTCATACCTAAAAACACTACATATGAGGGAGAGAAATTATTTCGTTCAATTGTTAGCTGGATTATTTTATACCTAAAAGAAATATATATGAGAGATAAAGTTCTTTCACTCAATTGTTAGCAAGTTTATCTTCTAATAACTAAAAGTAGTACATAAGAGATAGAAAATTCTTCCGCTCAATTGTTAGCCGGCTTGTCTTATACCCAAAAGCACTATATATGATACAAAAAATCCTCTCTCTCAATTGTTAGTTGGATTATGTTATAGTTAAAATAAGTGCTTATTGAGAGAGAGAGAAATATCTTGTTCGATTGTTAAGACGATTTATGGCTTAATCTTTCTTATACCTAAAAGCACCACATATGAAAGAACAAATTTTTCCTCTCGATTGTTAGTTGACTTATATTACTATCTTACTGAAAAGCACTACAAATGAGAGACAAAGTTATCCCGCTCAAGTGTTAGCCAACTTATCTTATACCTAAAAACATTACATATGATAGAGAAATTTTGGCCGCTCAATTGTTAGTCGACTTATCCTATACTTAAAAACACTACAAATGAGAGAGAAACTTATTCCGCTCAGTTGTCATCCAACTTATCTTATACCTAAAAACATTATATTATTTCAACATGTTGATTTTTAATTATGAAATGTGATTTTTCAAGATTTTCATTTTTTATTTTTAAGAATTCCTTTTTTCAAAAGCCCCTTTTTATTACCCACTGATCTATTGTTTCTTTCATGTTCTAATTTTGATACTTAGAGCCGGTTTAGTAACACTAAAATTGGCCGGCTAAATTGTCTCGTCCTTTTGAAATTGATGAAATTCTCATAAAAATGCCTGAATTGGTTGAAATTGATTCTTTAGATTTATGGATAAATTTAATTTAGATTATATTTCATTAATGAAGTATATAAAAAATTATATGAAAAGCGGTTGAATCTATTGGTTTATGGATAAATTTAATTTAAAATAATTTTATTAATGAAATTAAGAAAAACATTATTGAAAAGTAGCTAAAAAGATCACATACAGTAACTTCCTTTATTGAGACAACAAAATAGATCATAAATTGAATATAGATAGTTTTAAGCATAATTATAGAGATCGTTAATAAATTATATTTGTATATATTCAATATTGATCTCATATGAAAGATCACAAAAATTATGAATTTTGATATGATTTTTGTAAAAAATGGAACAAAAATGAAAAAGTTATAATACTTTAAAAAAAATTGGGGTTTTTTATAGGTTGGGCCCCACCAACTGAAAATCCTACGGCTGCTCCCCTTCCATTTCAATTGGAGAAGTTCGGTATTTTGGAGTGAAAAGCCACGTGTCATTTTTATAGAAAATGAGAGAATTGTGGAGAGTTTGACACATAGGATCGGATTAATGAAGGGCAAAATAGTATTTTTATGAGCTATTTCTTTTCTTATATATAAATAGATTAACTATCGTTTCAAATACATGACCCAAACATTGGGTGATACATATGCGCATATGCTTTACCCAAGAATTTTAAGTATTTGAAAAATATACGTATTCAACACTTATGTTCTTTGTCTATTTGAAAACAATTTATGTTGGCCTTTGTCCATGACCTTTTCCCGTCTCCATGTTTAATCTCGTGTTTAGCCTCACACTATCTAAGAGTTTAAGAGCACTACCCGGCCCCTGGGTAGTATTCGAGTTTTAAGAACACCGCCCGGATCTAGGGTACTCCACCCAATCTATATATGAGTGTTCGGACACTGCCCGCCCCTAAGTACTCCACCCAACCTATGAGTTTTAGGAAACCGTCATGCTCGGGTACTCCACTCTTTGCATTCAAAATTTAAGGACACTGCCCGACCCTAGCTAGGGTACTCCACCCAACCTATGATCTATTAGTATCTACCTTCCCCGTCCAAAAATACTTCGCAAAATTCAGAACTGTTAACCATTAGGTTTATTTATTTTAAATTATTTATATTATAAAAATGATATCAAAATGTTCTCTGTTATAAGTATTTTCATAAAAATTTAAATTTTATAACTTTCATAATATTATACGAAGTACTAATCAAAACTAAGGACCAAATTTTAAGATTTGGCTAAGTATTTCGGGACGGCGGTAGTACGTCCTAGCGGCAATCATTCTTCTAGAGCTATATGTACTCCATCACATTCTGTTTTTTATATTTTATACGGAGTATATACGATCGATATTACACATTGATGATTTAGCATTTCGATTGTCAATGTTTTATTCATAATTGTGTTCTCTTGGACTTATGTTGTCACTAAGTAAGTGAGAGCTTATGTAATATAACATGAAATCATGAGAGCTTATATAATTTAATGATCACCGAGAAGGAGATCTTGATAATATGCGATAAGATTGATATGTGGATATCATCATACTTTTAGAAACTATTGTTGATCTCACAACCATGAATTCCTGTAAATAATGATGGTCACATAGGTATTTTAAAATAATATTGGCATACCCACCGAAAATTATTTGATAAGTTCTATTCATGTGTCTGTGGAATTATCGGCATATAGATTAGTGTAATAGTCATCCAACTTCATGTAAGTACGTACTTCATGTGAGGAGTGATATACTTTGATCATGACCAACGCTTGCACTCTAATAGGGGTACTAGGTGAGCCAAGAAATGGTTCATCCTCATAATAGATTAAGGTAGAACGTTCTATTTCTCATATCTATATGGGTCATAAAGTCATTGAAGAATGCAAAAATATATTCGATTTGGATATCAAATATGATTGTATGGATCATCTAGAAAGATTGAGAGACAAAAACTAAGTTATTGAAATGAACACAATATTAAGTTCCAAACTTAGTTAAATGTTCATAAATGAAAGGATGTACTGAATTACTATGAGATCTATATCACAGTAGAGAGTTTGAATACCTCCCAAACATGCTTATTTCTAGAGAATAGTCTAGGGACGCGCTGCGTTTAAAGCATTTTTGTGCTTTATGCCCTTCCTTGATCCTTCTTGTAGAAAGAACACATCTGTTTGTCCACACGATGGGAAATCAAAGGACTTCCTTTTGCTGCATATGCATTGCTTCAGTACAAATGTGTCCACCTCAGATCATGTTTGTGTGCTACTCTTCCTGTATCACCATCTGGTACACTTAGGAGAGTGACGGTAGGTGTTCCAGACTCAATATATATATTCGATCACCATCCCGAACCCATCATAGTCATCCCACAGAGTCTTCATCTTTGCAAAGTATGAACTCACAGACGCTCCATCCTGTCGGCATCCCTAAATATTCTCTTTGAGTTCATGCAAGCACATGGGATCACCCACATTGAAACACAATTTAAGATCTTCCCAAACATCAAATACAGAGTCTATGTAGGCAAATTATACCATGGGATCGGTACACCATGCGCATGGTGTGCCGATCCCAAAACTACGTAGTATTGTTAATTAAAAATGCAAGAAACCCTTGCTCTGTAAAATTTGTTGCCGACTTCGGTGACCAGAGGCCAATCCGCCGATGTGACGCTGCAGAGTTTCATTCGGCCATGCTTATTATGTTCGCCGAGGATTCCGGGAAAGAGTTGGAGTACTTTTCGATTGCTGCTGCAGTGACTTGGGAGATTAATGATTCTGAAATTTTGACTAGATCTTCCATCAAATTTTCTTTGCTCCCTCTTTTCTTCAACGACTTGGAACTGAGGCTTGAGCCTTCTCCTTTGGTTTATAGTAGCATGTGCAAACATGTGTGTGTGTATGGCTTAATGCCCAGGCAGTTTGCCGACTTCTGTTTGTAAATCTTATGCAGTATTGGAAAATTTCCATGTTGAAGATGACTGCTATAAACTATTTTAGATCTTCCTCAACTTACGTCTCGCACACACTCAAGTTACATAAGAATTTGTCTAAAGTTACATATTTTATATCGTGAGTTACATGCCAACTTTTTTTTAACAAGTTACATCATGTTTACATTTGATTTACATTTTCCAAAACGCGTGTTACACCACAATATAATGCGAGTTACACAGCACAATAAGCCCTTGCTATTCAAATAAAAATCATTTTTATAAAAAAAACATTTTTATAGCCGTGATATTAAAAACAAAACATATACACTATTTATGTACAATAATTGGGCAACAAACTCCTTTTTCTCATTGAAATCAATATTTTGTTTCTTATATTATGTATTGGACAAGTTACATTTCTGATAGACTAGAGTTACATTCATCAATAATGTGAGTTACATTTCTTTACACGTGAGTTACACCATTCTGCTACTGGAACAATAGAAAAATAAAAAAAGTACTGTACACACGTGTACTGTTCACGCGAATTTTTTAAAACCATTGATTAAAACTATGTCGTTTCTGGAGATGGAGCATGATGCTCACCGTGGGATGATCCCACAGTATAGGAACTGGTCTATGTATGTTAAATTGCTTCGTAGTCCTCGATCAATGTTATTATCCACACAAACATAAAATGGACGCTCTGTCGATCCTCTAGGTCTTCAGGTTGTGCGATGGGTCGTTGAATCGTTCCGTCAAGAAATCATGGTTTTCGTTTGGCCCGAAAGCGTTTTTCAAAAACATCAGGTCCAGGCCCGGCCCAGCCCGGCCCAGGTGCAATAGGTGCAATTGCACGGGGCCCCGAATTCTAAAAGGGCCTCCATTTTTTATCTGCTTAGTATTATACCTAGGCCCATAAGGATTTTTGATCATATACGAAGTAAGCCAGCAGCCCAACCCCATCCTTTTCGTGAAAAAGCGCACCTCCGCGATTGAGCATCCGCGTAAGTCGCAATGGGCGGGAGTCCTCGAGTGTTTTAAATAGCGGGCCGCTACCGCTATAGCGGCCGCTATATAGCGGTCACGGTAGGTACCGCTACCGCTACGGGCCGCTATCAGGTGATTTTCAAATCACAAAATAATCCCGCTACGCCGCCCGCTACAGGCCGCTACCGGCACTTCCGGCAATACATCACAAACTGGTTGATGTGTAAATGTGTAAATGTTGTGTGCATGATGTGAAAAAATACATTAATGGTGATGCATAGAGTGAAACTCTAAATTAAATGTACATGTATCCACATACATTATGGTAGCAAATATTAATAAATATCTAAATTTTAATTATTAAAACCGAATTAATTGTTCATAAGGATGATTTAACTTTAGTATCGGTTGACGTAAAAATATATTTTTTGCGCATTTGAAAATATTTCACGCCGCTGCAACCGCTACGGGCGGCTACAGGCCGCTACCGAGATGGCCGCTACCGAGATGACCGCTACTGCTACGGCTATTTAAAACACTGCTTGAGACCTTGACTCCTCGTTATTTGTACTTTTCCCCGGAGAAAATAAGCGGCATGCCCAGCGATTTCTAGCAGACCAGGAAGATTGAACGGTATGTCAGTATTAAATGTAAATTTTCATCTTAAGGTTTTAACAATGCGCTATGAACAAGAAGATACCTCATTTCATTCTGAATTTTAGAATTTCAAATAATCCGAATACCCATTTCCATCCAAACTCCATTATTCGGGTCAAATGCATAAATGATGCCTTAACTATTGGTAATGTTGCATTTTGGTACCTTAACTCTTAAATGAATCAAAACGGTACCTTAACTATACATAAATGTTTCAAATTGAGATTTTATTCAAATTTTTAACAAAAAAATTCTTTATGACGATCAAAATTTCATGCGTAGAGTCACTCTATAGTGATCACATGGACAAAAATAAGGTAAAGTAGACTTTATCCATACAATTCTGACTGTCACTGTAATTTTTTGGTTGGAAATTTGAATAAAATCTCAATTCGAAACATTTATGTATAGTTAAGGTACCATTTTGATTCATTTAAGAGTTAAAGTACCAAAATGCAACATTACCAATAGTTGATGTACCATTTATGCAATTAACCCCATTATTCTAATTTGATGATTGCTTGAATTCTTCAGTAGACTGCACAGCTGCCGCAGAGTGCTAGAGGCTGACAGGACTGTTATTGGTTATGTCATTATTTGTAAATGTTATTTTTGGTTCCTTATTGTTCACATTTTGTAAATTATAATGCCTAGAATTAGAAAATTTTATCTCAAAAAAGGAATTTTATAAAATTTTGCTACAAAAAGAACCACAAAATAATCTTAATGCTAATAATGTTGTTCATGCTAATGTGGATCAACGTTTTGCTTTGGATATATTTTATGCAAGAAATTGGAATGTCTTTGATTCTAATGTGATTAGTACTGCGTCATTTAGATGAAATTGGTCCAATAAGAGATTTAATTATTAATAATTATTTTTTGTACTAAATATAAGGGCCTTCAATATTATTTTGAACAAGGCCTTTCAGAGTCACGCCACGTATATTCAAACCAGGAAAATCAGAATTGTATAGGTAATATGGGGAGGAAGGACCATTGTTTTTCCATCAGTCCATCTCGTTCCTGTTTTCAACAGAGAGACGAGGTTGTTCTTCGGTCATCTCTGTAGTGTCGTGGTTTGTCGGCATCCTTCATAGTTTTACCGCTCTAGTTCGTGTGTTTGTTAGAGTTTTGCAGGGAATTGAAGGTCACCAGAGTTTTACCGCTCTGATTTCATGTCAAAAAGGAAGACAATATGTTTGTAAAATTGTTCTGTATTTGTTCTCGTTTATTGACTAATCATGCTAACAAAGGAAGATTGATACGGTGATATTTACCCCAACATGTTTTGTTGTACATAATTTAAGCAAGCTAGTACTGCCAGTAGAAAAAGCAAGAGGAATAAAATTGATAATACAACAAATAGCAGTATTATGGTCCAGTGGAAATGGCGTGGAGGGTGGTGCCTCTTAGTGCTGCTGGGCTTCTTTATTGATACATCGATTGGATGAGAACCTGCCATAGAGAAATGTATGAAGCACAGGTGATATATAAGAAATTGCTCTAAAAATAACTAAAATATAGTGTGAATGAGTCATATTTTAAGAAGAAAACAATGGTGATGCCATCTGAGTTCTTTGTTTAATTTTTAATCTTATTTATAAAATTTTGTAAAAATGAGCATTATTTTTATATTCCCTAAATGTGAAAGTATACCGTCATAAGAGTCAATATTTTCCAAGTTTGACACTAGTTATATTACTCCTATTTTAAAATCACTTGTCACACGTTTGAGTCAATACATGATTTCTTATACAAAAATGACAACGAAAGCATACCTTCAGTGCAACAAATATATTAACAATGCTACATGAAATCATAACACAAAATTTTAACGGAGTTAAGACTTTGAGAGTACGGCCAGTGGCCACTACAAAAAAACGTTTGTTCTGCGACAGAAAATCAGGGGCGGATAAAACGGTTTCAAATTTCCGACGGATTTAGCAAGGGATTTAGCAGCGGACCGTCCCAAAGCCGCTGGTAATCCGTCCCTAATTTGGTTGGTTTACGCGCCGTCCCTAAGCGGTCGTTATTCCGTCGCTGACTGATTCCAACCATTAATTTCCGTCGCTCTTTCCGTATTTGTATTTATGGTTTATCTAATTTCCTGTTTCAAATTACATGTATTGCGAAACAAGAACGAAGAAGCTAACATTTTTTCAAAATGTCCAGAACAGATAGGAACTGGATGTATGAAAGATACGAGCCATTTTCCAAAAACGTTTCTGATATCTTTATTAGTGGTGTAAAGAGCTTTGTTGAATTTGCTAGTGTTCAAGATGAGTTCATGAGTGAAGAAAAAATTCGGTGTCCATGTCGTAGATGCAAAAATCGACGTTTCGATGATATAGAAACTGTCAAGCTTCATCTATTTCGGCATGGGTTTGTTGCAGATTATCATATTTGGAATTGTCATGGTGAATCACTACAATTCCAATCACCACACTTTGTGGAACCGCAGATTCCTAATCATGGAGATCAAAGTGAAGATGTCCATATATCTTCTTTTTCTGGAAGGCAAAATGAAATGCCATGGGATCAAATAATGCTTGGTGATATATTTGGGGGAAGTGTGCAGCCAGCAAACACCTCAAACTCCACTCCAGAAATATCAGGTGTTAATTTTCATAATGAACCAGTAGATGTAAATGAGGTATCGTATTTGGCAAACCAATTTCAAAATGTATTACGAGCATCAGATCAACCTTTGTACGAAGGATGTCCAGGAGGGTCACAATTACAATTTGTCACAGAGGTAATCTATAGATAATACAATTCAAGGTTACAATTAGGGAAAGTGTTGCCACATGTCAACTCCACAATTATTATTGTTTAAATATTACTTTCCAAATTAAAGGAATCTATGCACCACTAATACACCGAATCACTAATACTCGGTATCCTTGATAGTAGAATACTTCTCAAACTCCTATTATTTAGGATCCTACCAATATACAATCTCATGTTTCTTTTAAAATGTTATAACTTTTTCATTTGTAATCTAATTGTTCTAAAAATTACATCAAAATTCATAACTTTTTATTAGCTTTCAAATGACACCAATATTCGATATACAAAAATAAAAACATTAATTTACACTGTTTTTTTAAAGTGATGTAATTTTTTTTATTTGTACTCCGATTGTTACCAAAATACATCAAAAGTCATCACTTATTAAACGGGCCGGCCAACTTGGAAAAATTATGATTGCGGTTATTTCTTTCTCCTCTCCACCAATCTCAATTACACGGTTGTTACATAATTATTATCCATGCCAGTAAACTTGGAAAATTTTTAATGGATAGAGGGAGTAATTTTTAAATACTTCGAATCTATTAAAATCATTAGTTTTTGTTGTTATTTTAGCTCAAATAACATTCAATACCGTTTAGAATACTCCTTATTTTTCTATAATCATCTCGGTAATATGTGTTCCAGAGAGCATTGACTTAGTGGAAAATCTCAACTTTTCCCTTGTGGGATGTAAGCGTACATTGCATAAGTAGTAAAAGTGCTTAAAATTTTAATGTATTGGATAACGCTTTCGCAATGCCTATAGTAATGCTAGATTTTTAGTGAGTACTCCCAAATCACAGAACCAACATTTATTTCCTGATTGAGTTTCACAATTAAATGATGTCATATAGTTTGTGCTTAAGATTTGGAAGTGTAAACGTTTGTTATGTTTTATTTGAAAGACGTTCATATCCACATATTCATTTTTTACTTCATCAATTTTTTATTTCAATCACCAAATATGATGACATCAATAAAGCTAATTGTCTCACATCACCATTGATGGCAAAAATGTTACATAGTGTTTTTTACACAAACTAAGTACCGGGTATTATAACTATGGAATTATATAGCGGCATCTTTTTTCAGTAACATGTGCTCTTTAGATGTCATGAAGTAGAAGCGGCACCGTTAAATACGTTTATTACATTATTCTATGTAGTTTATAAAACTATTTTTTAACCCGGATAAAAAATAAGACTCATGTGTTAAAATTTGCTAAATACACATTTGTTTTAGGGCCTGTTTGGTTTAGGGTAATCTCACATGAATACCGGAATGACCTAATATTTTTCCGAAAATACTCTCAAATAATTACAACATCAAAATCAAAATACTCTCCCAAATTAAAATTTAATTAAGAACTGATATTCTAATTAAGTGAATAAAATGAATCTATTTGACTCAAGATCAAAATGTCAATTTTGTAACTCAATTTAGGACGCAACGTATCTCTTTTCATTTAATTTAGTTTTAATTCTTCCATCTTCAATTGGGAGATAAATTTATCTTTGCAAAATATTATCTTTGTGAAAGGTAAGATTTATGGTATAATAGTTTGCAGGGATAAGAAAAAACTTGGAATAGCAGGTCATGAACCGGTCAGGGACCAGTGAATGAAGATGGAGTGCAAAGGTTGGATTATTCATGAATAGCGAAAATGTGAGATTATTGTAAGAAGACCGCTAAAAGGTTGGATTATTAGTTTTCATTTTCCCTAACATTTATATGAGACAGTTCAAAAAAAGAAAGTGATAACCTTTCTATGGGATAGAGGGAGTAATAAATATGTTTAGATTACTATTTTAACACATAATTTCTCATTTCTAGGATCTACAACTTTTTTACAATTAAACATACTTCCCTTAAAAAAATTCATTTAGTATAGATTTTATTTATGATTAAAATATTTCATTTTCTTATTTAATTGAAATTACTTTAAATTTAGGTTGTAATAAATTTAGGGAGTGTTTGTAATTGTTTCTACTTTTAAAAAGTGATTTTGGAAAAAAATACTTAATAGTAAAAGTTTGTAGTGTTTAAGAAAAAAGTGCATCTGAAAAAAGTAAAAGTTGATAGCGTTTGATGAAATAAGTGCTTTTGTGTAATAGAAAAAGTGAAAAACAGTTTCAAGCACCTATCATTCTGCTTCCAGCTTTTAACTTTTAAGTGCTAAATTTAAGCAGAAGTTGTCACTTGAAAACACCAATTTCAACTTTTTTAAGCCAAAAAAAGCTGAAAACACTTAGCTTTTGTTTTAATTTTTTTGCTAACCCTCTCTTATTGTGTTAAGAGAAAATATTTACAGGGCATTTAAGTAATTCACCAAATCGGCAATATAAAATATCTTTCAACCAAATAAATTAATGTCGCATTTGCTTAATCTTAATTAAACACAAATGAGAATAATAAATTGAATATATTCTAAGCAATCTAACATACCCTGCAATGCAACATTCTTATAGTTATCTATCATTCCTTGAACCATATGGGCCTTAATCTTATCTCATATTTGTTTCCGCATTTCTAATTACGGATATATGTTTTCAATGGGGATCAATTTTTTGATTTGATCTATGAAATTAAAATTTATATTTTACTTTAGTGTATATACTAATATATACATATTAACATAAATATTGATATATGTTTAAAGAGAGTTTCAAATATCTGAAATATTTATTAATTTCATACTCCGTATATGACAATCATATCGTGATACTAAAAGTGGCGTTTAAGAGCTAGAAAAATAATTAACCTAGGTTGTGTACTTGTGTATATATATAATAATTCTTTTACTGGTGGATGTACTTTTGATATAGTACTATTTGGTCATAAAATTGAGAACATTTTTTGTTTCTAAAAATTGGGCATCCTTATTTTTTGTTTGTTATTGCATTGTTTGACCTGTTTATGTTTCGATTATTACCTACCACTTGATGTGAGAATATTTTTATAGATTTAGTTCACCTGACCTTTTAGGAGAAAAAATACATACTAAAAGTCTAAAGCATGCAACAAATCTTCGTGCAATAATACTTAGTTTGAATCAATCTAATGAAAAATAAATTGATCGCTACAATCGCATGTACAGTCAGCCTATTGTCACCGTCATCACCTTCATTAAATCAGAATGTCACAAAATAAATATTCTAAACTTTTTTCTCAAAGAAGGGGATAGAAGGACTAATTTGCTCAACTCTCAATCATAGAAAGGTTAATATCTTAAAAAATGACCACATCCATTATTAAATATATGAATGAATTACAAAAGTACGTAGTTATTAGTTTTGAAAAAACAACAAGCTACGGATGAAATCTAATGAATAAAAATATGCATTGAGCAATTTCTTTTCTTTATTTAGATAAAAATGGTTGACAAGGCGAAGTTCATTTGGAAGCAACCAAAACTTATGAAAAAATGGTTCTTTTAATCGAAAAATATAGACTAAGAACATGTTTAGATGTTTAGTTAAAAAATAAGACATTCTAGATAAATAAGAATATGTAGTATTATCAACCAATGTTACAATCGAGTAAATGAGTTACTTTCCATCCACTTATAATTACTCATACATATGTTAGTGTGCGGCATATATACCGTATAACTAAAAAATCATTTTATCCCGTGCATGGCACGGGTAAAGATACTAGTGAGTATAAAATCTGATTTTAATGTACCTCAGGAAGAAATAAATCGATGCCTGGATTTATTTGGACGCTACTTGCCTCGTGACCACACAGTCCCACGTAATTTTTATGAGACAAATAAACTTGTTTCCAAATTGGGTCTCCCCGTGATAAATATTGATGCTTGTCCTAACGGTTGTATGTTATTTTGGAAGGGAGACAAAGAATTAACACATTGTTCATTCTGTGGTGAGAATCGTTACAAGTTACAGGAGGACGAACAATGTCAAACGAAAAAAAAGAAAGTGGACTGCGATATCTGTATTGAGATATTTGCCATTGACACCAAGACTGCAGAGGTTATATGCATCGCGCCAAACTGCCGAAGCGATGAAGTGGCATGCGACTCACGAGGCAACCGGGACTTTGATGGGTCATCCTTCTGATAGTGAAGCTTGGAAGCACATTGACATGATGTATCCTGAATTTGCCGCAGAACCTCGAAATGTACGCCTTGGTTTATGTTCTGACGGCTTTGCAGCGCATGGACAATATGGTGCATCATACTCATGTTGGCCCGTTATTCTAACGACTTACAATTTGCCTCCCGGTATGTGCATGAAATATCCTTACATGTTTTTGTCCCTCATTATCCCTGGACCCATATGCCCGAAAAAGAAAATTGATATTTACCTTCAACCACTTGTTGATGAATTGCAACATTTGTGGGATGAGGGTTCAGTTACATATGATGTTACATTAAATGAAATGTTCTCAATGCGTGCCATTCTAATGTGGACAATCAGTGACTTTCCCGCATACGGAATGTTGTCTGGTTGGAGTACATCAGGAATTTTAGGGTGCCCTATTTGTATGGAGGGTAACAAAGCAATGTGGCTTAAGTATGGGCGCAAGCCATGTTATTTTGATTGTCACAGAAAGTTTCTACCACGCAAACACCCTTATCGGAGGGATGTTCATTCATTTAAAAAGGGAAAACAAGAAGCTAGTCACGCTCCACCTAGATTGTCAGGCCATGAAATGTATAACCATGTAGCGTGCATACCGACAGCGGTTGAAAAGCCAAATGAACTTCCTCCCGGTTATGGAATTGAACACAAGTGGACAAAGAAGAGTATTTTCTGGCAACTCCCATATTGGGGAAGTCTATTGGTTAGACATAATTTGGATGTTATGCACATTGAGAAGAATGTGTTTGACAATTTATTTTATACTTTAATGAATGACAAAGACAAAACAAAAGACAATTTAAGGGCTAGGAAAGATGTTGCATTGTACTGTGATCGTCCAGGAATCGAAGTTGCAACCGATTACATTGAAAAAATGAACAAGGCTGTATACACAATCACCACTGCACAAAAAAAGATCATTTTGGCTTGGATTGCTTCAATTAGATTCCCAGATGGATACACTTCCAATTTTAGAAGATGCATTGGGGCAGATGGTTTAAGTTTGATACATATGAAGAGCCATGACTGTCATGTTTTCGTGCAACGACTTATTCCAATTGCTTTTCGAGAGATGCTACCTACCACAGTATGGCAGACAGTGGCAGAATTAAGTCAGTTTTTTCAAACATTGTGTACACGTGTGGTGGATGTCGAATTACTTCGACAATTAGAGTGGAGTGTCGTTCTTCTTCTTTAATTTGCAACATGGAGAAAGTTTTCCCCCCAGGATTCTTTGATGTAAGTGAACATCTAATCATTCACTTACCATACGAAGCTAGAGTTTGTGGCCCACCTCAATATCGATGGATGTATATGTTCGAAAGGTATATATATATCACTTTTGGTTGTTAGTAAAAGAATATTACTCTTATGTATATATTATTATACAATATTAAAATTGCAGGTTTCTTGGAACCTTGAAGAAGAAAATTACAAATAAAGCACATATTGAAGCATCGATTTGTAATGCATATATTAATGAAGAGTTATCAACATTCGCATCATACTACTTTGATTCCTCTATACGATCAAAGCGTATGCGTCATTCTCGACACGATGATGATAGCTCGTCTTCAGGGATGCCACCATTCTCAATTTTCAATTTTCCAGGTCACTCGTCAGAAGGATCACATTACATGGAAAACGCAATGCAGGCATATCGCATACCCCTAAGTCCCGAAGACATGATGACGTAAGTGTATACTTTCACCAAATGGTAATAAACTATAATCTGCAAGTCCAAATTGTTCGTAACAGTAATATACTGTATATATGAACACTTTTGTAGGCGTGAAAAGCTTGAAATGATTCAAGGCATTGTTCAAGGATCTTTTAGGGGGGCTTGGATTACCTATGGAAAGGTTCCTGATCATGTCAAAGTTTCATGGTTTCGAGACTTTGCGGTAATTTATAATGCAAGTAATAATTCAAAACTTTTTTTTTAGTGAATTTGATTATAATATAATCTCTAATGTAGCGGAAGCATACATATATGCCATGCGAAGCCAATGCCATCAAGAAGGAATTCAATAGCCGCATCTCAAAGTGGCTAACGAATTATTTTTGTAACTGCCGGAAAAACAATGTCAAGCCGAAATGGATTTCTCCAAAAAATTGGGATAAGATGCTGTTCTTCTGGGAATCAGAAGAGTTAAAAAAAAATGTGAAACAAACAAGAAGAATGCAAGCTCCGAGGCATGTCGGAGCTCACCATATTGTGGTGGTTCAGTTTCTGCACGTGTTAGAGCAGCCCGCTTGGTTTGAATATTTCAGAATCTAATACATTATTTAATTTTTATTAAAAACAGTTTTACTTATTATTTGTGTGTTTGCTTCTATAAGGAAATAAAACTGGGGAGGTTGCCTGATGCTGAAGAGGTTCTACATGACAGCTACACACACAAGAAGACCGGACAGCTTAGCGGAACACGCGTGAAAGAGATTGCGGTACATATTATTTAATTATATTACATATTAGAATGATATTTTATATATTATACACAGTTTACATTAATTTATTTGACGTGGACATTTGATTAAACTACATATATGTAATTAGGCGAAGCTTAAGACTCGGACTCAAGAGATTTTACAAACTCAAGGGGAGGGGGCAACTATAAATAAAAATGAACTTTATTTGGAAATCGTGCAACCCAATCGAGGCCGTCTTATGGGTTTGGGCTGTCTTGGACCGGATGTGTTGCGTAAAGGGTCTCTAAAGCGTAGTCATAGTTCCTCTACACAAGACAGTGACTGCATAAGAAAGGATGAGGCTAAGAAATTGAGGGATGAGATGAGAGAGACTAGACAAATGTTGCAAATGTATGTGAGTACTATGGGGGCTCCACCTATGTGGCCACCTCAACTCTTTGGGTATGGACATTCCACCCCAGGTTTTCAACAACAAATGCCTCCCGGTTTCTCTCAACAAGCCAACTCAGTCCTTCCACCCCCAGTTGCTGGATTTGCTCAAAGCTCATCATCTCAACAAGCCAACTCAGTCCTTCCGCCCTCCTTTGCTGGAATTATTCAAAGCTCATCATCTCAACAAGCCAACTCAGTCCTTCCGCCCTCCTTTGCTGCGTTTGCTCAAAGCTCATCATCTCAACAGCCACCCTACTACCCCACAATGTTTCCGGGTTTCTATAAGCCGGGTCAACCATCGACACAACCTACTACTCAAGCATTTCAATTTGCTTCAGGTCAAAATCAAAACATCTCTCAAGAAGAAAATCTGAATTTTGTGAACAATTTATTTGCTAGTGGAGGGACCATGAACAGCAGTGAGGGAGCACAATGATGTCTTGCACTTTGAATATGCTGAAAAATACTTTGTACTATTAATGCTTTTGGAGTTGTATCCGTACATCTTATGTTGTTTTGCTTAATATTAGTATGATGCATAACAGTGCATGTTTTTTGGATAGTTTAGTATCCTGCCAAACATTGTTTGATACTTTTTGTTTGAACATGGGTGAATGTGAAATGATTTTAATGTTTGAGGTGCTATGAAATGTGAATTGGCCTGTAGTACTATTTTATTATGCGTGAGTGTTAATTTAGTGTGGAATGGTATTTGGTTGTTCTGAGAACTGGGCATGGGATTGGCTTTGGATTTTTGAAAATGGAAAACAACATACTGACGGATGAAACCGTCAGCGATTAAAAATGATGAATTTATTAGCATGGAATAAATTGTCGAAAATTAAAATACAAAAAGTAATACCTACCAACATTAGGGACGGCTTCAACCCTCGCTATTTGAGACGGCTAGAATGGTTGCAAAAGCGTCCCAAATTTAGAAATGTCGTCGCTGCAGTCCGCAGCTAACATTTCCAACGAACGTATTTCGTCGGAATATATCCGTCCCTAAACCGCCCCTGAATTTTGTAGTGAGGGTTTTATTTATTTTTCCCGTTGCTATGTTAGTCGCAAATCATACGTTTTTTTGTAGTGGGCGGATCTTGGATGTTAGTTTTGAAGGTTCAAATTTATTTTATAAAATTTGGGTGTTCATATACATATAGAAACTTTTTCAATAGCACCCATATACATGTATTTTTACACTACTAATTATAAAATTTGGGTGTTCACATGAACACCTTTGACCTATAATAGGTCCGCCCCTGAGTACGGCATGGCATCCATACCACTCTAAAAGTGCTTTAAAAATCTTTTCGTCTATTGTTATATAAATATTCATATTATCTGAATTGATGTAAAGTAAATAGAAATTGATGAAATGAAAAGATCACATCAATTTAAGATTAAAAGTATATAACTTCCCATATTAGGAGACTAGGAGTGAATAATAAATCATTTTAAGAAAAAAACAATGCTAATCATCTAGTCCTATAGGTGCATTTTGTTTTTGTGTTAAGGAGTTTTCTCATTATTTATTTAAACATAGACTTACAGTCGTATTCGGTCCATCCGATGCGTTGGTTAGTTAAATCGTAAACAACGATCTTATCTTTGAGAAGAAGATCTGCAAATTATATTGCATGAGTAATTAAATAAGTGAATCAATAAATATATCACATACGGAGTAATAAACAAAAAAACATTATTATGAAGGAATTACGGAACACTGAAGGTGGAAATAATACATGAAAATGCATTAAATATGGTACATAACACGTAATGTTTACCTCCTAAGACAGATATTTTTTCCGATTTTAAAAATCCCAAGCACCAGTGAGTAGTTCCATCCTATTTGAGCAGCATATACAATTACACACTTCATTAAAATCAACATCCATAACCAAAATACACAGGGACGGATCTAGGATTTTGCGTCAAGGGGGGCGAATTTTTTCAGTTAGTGTTGGGTGAAAATAGTTTCGCTAATGTAGCAGGCGAAATTTTTTCGATACTGTAGGGCTCTGCGGCTAGTTTTTATTCCAAAAAATTCCATTAAGACACACACAGTGACATTCTTAAGCTTTAAATCTATTAGTAGTACATTCTAAATCTAGACAATGGAAAGATAACTTTGAATTTATAATTGAAGTGCTCTAGCAAAAGTACAGATACATTAAAGTGTAAGAAATGGAAAATCAAATAAAAAATATTTGAAAAGAAGAAGGGATATATAACATTTTATCAAATTATTTGAAGACAACAAGTTTAAAAGGTACACATCGACCAATAATTTTGAAATAACTTCTGTCTTGTTTAACCACATAAACCTTATCGGAATAAAGATTTGGTTTTGTATTGCAATTTTAGTCTACCAAGGAGGGTGTTTGCGAGTCACAAAGAGTTTTCTTACTATTATACTAATATGTACGATTTTTTTTAATAATACTACATATTATATTGCTAATTCATATATATGGTGCAATACATTATTTTTAAAATAATACTCCGTATTATTTTGCTAAAAAAAATTAAAGGCTATTATCTATGCAATATATTATTTTTAAAAAGTAAGAAGTAAATGAATAGTTTAATTTAATTTAATGTCAACAAGCACCTATATTTTGGATTCAATTCACATGATTTAATATTGTTTAACTAGTGTGTCTCGTATTTAATATCGTTTGATATTTTACAAAGTCGAGTACTAACTATCTAATAAAGATAGTTCATACTACAAAACTAGGATTGTTTATATAACAAGTACCATAAGTCTTAAACAATGAGTTGTTCCATTTTTATTTGCTTAAGTTATGTAAATTATGTTAGATGTTTCTTCTTTTAAATTTTCAATTATGCATTACATTATGTAAGGCTAAATATTAGTTTTGAAAATCAAAAGGTAAGGGGGGCGAACACATGAATATATAATTAAAGTATGAAAATTTATAAAAAATACTATATATATTATAGAAATTTTTGAAAGTCCAAGGGGGGCTGTCGCCCCCCCTAAATCCATCCCTGAAAATACATATAGCTAGGAAACGAAAAATAAAATAACTAAAGACTTTTTCATATAAGATCACACCTCAAACTACTTATTTCACATATAGAAAACGATCAAGGCAACTTACCACCGAATCTTGATGTATAAGGTAGTCTATAGGCTGGAGAATCATTGATGCACCCCCAGCAAAATTCAAACGGATAGATGGAAAAATGGTAAAAACACTACATCCGAAAACACAACATCAGATTGACAAAACATATACTACGTACATAAAAAATTAATCAAATTAAATTATTAAATGACTAACAAATATTACATAAATTATAAATTGATGTAATAGAGAACTCGTAGAGGAGTACCTGGATGAGGACGAATAACATGGCCTACCCTCGCCATTATAGATATACACATTACTTGACACAATTTGGTTGATCTATGTGACAAGAACAAAAGTCAATATACTCTTCATTCAATTCATTCAATTAGTAGTATACAGTAATTATGAACTTACAGCATTAACAAAAGGATCATATGCCTCCATCACAATGTAACCCATAGTGGTTCCAGAGTCTATTAGAGTTCCTCCATTGCTTGTACCAAATGATTGCGGATCAATTGGTACTGGTTGCTCATTAACATAAATACTCTGGAGCTCCACATGGTAATTTTCACTGACAATTTGAAGCACGTTAATTATATAGCAGATTTTTGAGAAAATACATACATACACTTCTATCTAAAGAATCATAATTCGTTAAACAAAATCTAAAGAATCATGATTTCTAATGTCAGTAATGTGCGTGTGTTTATGTATGCGCATAAAAAAACATATGCATTATATATGCATCCTACTTTTTATAATGTGTATAGTAATTATTTTAAACTAAATGCAAAAGAAAATGAGACAGAAACTGATACAGGACTAAATAGTTTACAAATTAATCATTTAACTTCATTTCTTTTCTATTTGATAAAAACATACCCGGGCAGAATTGGAGTGTAAACAATATTGGGCTGCACAACCTGTCCAAGAACAAATGAACCGCCGCCAGTTCTTCTGAAGCAGTGAGAGAATACGGAGGGTATTACTCCTTTTGCTGCCAACTGGTTAACGGCGGACATTTGGTTATTGCCCAATCCCAATACTCCATCAAGTGTTGCGGTATGGCTTTCCGCGCCCTGCCGCTGAGTTGCACATCTGTCATGTTAAAACAAATAAACAAGTGATAAACAGAAAGGCACTTTAGTTCATCAAGCTTTAAAAACAGATTGACAACAACTATTTTATATTCAACAAGACATACCCAAAAGTAATTTGAGTAGAAGTGTTGATAATGGAAGTTCCAATATCTTTTCCTAAATGGATTACATCACTCACATAATCCACTAGGGCCCAAGAACCGTCCTTGTACTGATGAGTGTAAGTGCAGTGGTTTTGGGCGGAACATCCAGTACCAACTCCTGTGCATATTTGATCGTCAGAGCACGGAATGAACCTCGGCGTGGGAGAGGAAGATGGGTCAAACAACGAGGGATGAACCTATAAGGAGATAAATATTAACAAGTAATCATATGTTAATTATTCTTAAATTTTGTTGGTCCTTGAACTTTGATACGGGTAATAAAGTTATGGTCATATACTCATATGGTTTGTTTTACCTCTAGCATGGATTGGTGCTCGCAATCCTTGCAAGAGATACAGTTCACCCACAGACCGTCGCTTCCAGTGTCAATCTGGACTAAAAATTCTTTGGGAGGAGATCCCAAATAAAATTTTGTGTAATACAACCTAAACAAAACAAGAAGTTATTAATACATCACCAAAATTTAATTAATATGAGTGGAGTATATTGTTTGTGAACACTTACCCAACGTCAAAGCTTCCTCCAAGGGGGAGCTATACAGCACCATCAATGTAGTGTTGCAAGAGTCCGGCACTACTGTTTGTGGAGATTGCCTTTTCCGTAGTGAAACTCACCATTTGTCCATCACAAACCAGTGCAAATACAACCACCGTAAGTAACACCAAATGTGGGGGAGCCAGAACCCGATGAAATAGTGATCTAATGATCTCTCAAAAAACGCTGTAATTTCCGGCATTGTTTTACTTCATGACCAGAGAAATTACAGAAGCGACACACTACTCCATTTGAGGAGGGGTTCCGGTACTGTCCAGGAGCATGTCCGCCACGACCACGACGGGCTGGATGACCGCGGCGATCAGTAGGACGGCGGTCAATATATATGGGCGAGTCACTGGAACGCCCACTAGCCTGGGTATAGTGTGCAGTGGGTACAAGTTGTTGCACCAACGTACCTGCCTCCTGGAGCTTTTGTTCATGCTCCAGTAATATATCCTGGAGCTCTACAAGGGGAAGTGGGGTGTTGCGAACACGGATAGCTGAACGTAGTTCCCCATAATCAGGACCAAGTCTGTTGAGAATGTTGATAATCAAGTCCTCCTCGGAAATAGGACTTTGAGCGAGGGCCAATGCTTCGGAGATGGCATACATTTCGGCAACATATTCAGTGACCGATCTGCTGCCTTTGGTGGTCCGAGAGAGAGAGAGAGGTTTTGAGGGAGATGATTTTGCCTCGTGATGTGCTCGCGTACGTGAGGGAGAGCTTATCCCAAGCTTGTTTTGCCGTCGTGACAGACGAGATCAATGGTTGAATAGCGTCTGCACAACTCCCAAGCAGTGCACTGATGATAGTGCGATCTTGGCAATACCAAATGGCATAGCATGGATTGGGCTGAGTCTTGGCAGCATCCATGAATTTTTCCGGCGCAGCAATGGAGCCATCAACGTATCCATCGAGACCGAGACCGAGACCGACTAGTGCTGAGTGGACCTGACACTTCCAAACGGGATAGTTGGATGTGGTAAGTTTGATGGGAAAGTGAGTTGAGGCTGTAAGAGAGACAACCGGCATGGTAGGAGTGATGGACGACATGGTTGGTTCGGAAAAAATTGAGCTCGTTAGAGAAAGGCTCTTGATACCATGAAGAAGTATTATAAAAGTAATTGAATTGTTGTGTTTGATATGAGGTAGGTACATGAATATATAGGAGTACAATTGAGATGATATGATCTGCTAACTAACTAATCACAAGCTAAGGGATAAGACCTATCATACGTATAGGATAATTACAAGTAATAGCTACCGTATGAGATAATTATACATAATAAACATAAATATAATACTATTTAATTAATATTATGCGTCAATAAAAACCAGGAAGAACAAAACGCACATAAAATTCCAAACTAAAAGGATAAAATATACACTTATGATCATTCTGATCTCCACTATAAATCTGGATTGGACTCCAAATTCCAGATCACTGCTCTTTTAATAGAATTATTGTTAATTCCTCAATAGCGGCTGAATTGAAGAATCACCAAATGTTATTCATTCTATTTAGAAAGGTTATAATATAAAGTCTTGATAGTGCCTACTCATGCATATATTATATTGTTACACACGCTGTATAGTGAGAGTCCGACTTTGGAAGTTTGAATTTGAGCGTTTGTTTGGTGTAATCGTGTCATAAATAACGAAATACTTTACTATTGATAATTTAGTTGGTTATTTTTTTTTAATACCCTGGTATTCAAACCAAAAAACGTTTTCTGAAAACGGTTTTTTGGGGTAGGGGGCAGGAAACACCCTACCAGTTTATTAGAAAAAGGAATACAATTTAGTTGGTTATATATTTGGCTTTTAGCGAAAAACTAATAGCTAATAACTAAATAAAGAAATATTAGAGCCCGTTTGGTAGCACCAATATAGGCTGTTTTGGCTGATTCTGCTGAAATTTATGATATTCTGGCTGGAGTGGCTGTTTTGGCTGATTCTGCTGATTTAAGAAAAAAATATTTTAAAAATATATTTTATTAATAAATTAAAGAAAAAATTATATGTAAAAATAGCTAAAATGGTCCTCTACAGTAACTTCAGCCAATACAGCCAGAAAAGTAACTCCAACCTTACTTTTTCGGCTTATTACACAATTCAGCGCGCGAAAGTAAAAGTTACGTGTTTGGTGAAAAAGCTGGCTGATAAGCCTGATAAGCCGAAAACAGAGTTCTCCAAACGGGCTCTTAGTGTTTAGAAAGTACCTTAGTGACTAAGATGGGACATTGTAAATAACTAATTTATAGTGTGAATTACTATTAACTAATCAAAACTAGTTAGTAAGAAACTTCTCAGTAACTCGAAATTAAAGAAATGGAAAAACTTCCCACAATTTAAATATAACCTTTAAAAGTAGAGGAGGTTGGAATATTTTAGAACATAAAGAGGCAAGTGATTGTCACAAGAATTTTACTTTGCCAAATATGAAATAATATCACAAACACCATCTATTATTGCTAAAGCATTGATGATGTGTCAGCCTATCTTGAAATCAGAACCTTAAATTGCCAATTTGCCATATATATGTCCCTAGAAAAAACTTTCTGAATGATCATTTCTCTTTATAGAAAGAGTAGACCAAGACATCCTAAAACAACCACTTATCACTAATGATTTCAAGTAGAGAGTCTGGGAGGTACGGGTCAGATTGATACTCGAAGTTGCATAAAAAGGGTCAAATAAGTCCTTACTGTCCGGCCGTCGCCATTTGAGGTGGTTCCCGGTGGAATTTTTTGATGAATTTTTTTTAGCATCTTATTCATTAAGTCTAGTTTACTCATACCAAATTTCAGCTAAAACTTCAATCGGGAAGGCATTCAAATGAATTCTTGAAGATAACTACTCTTTTAACTGCGCAAAAAAAAATTGTCAAAAAAATCTTGAAGAATTCATTTGAATGTCTTCCCGGTTGACTTTTTAGCTTAAATTTGGTATGAGTGAACTAGACGTAATGAATAAGATGCTCAAAAAAAATTTGTCAAAAAATTCCACCGGGAACCGCCCCAAATGACGACAGCCAGACAAAGCCCCTATATAAAGACTTATTTGACCCTTTTTATGCAACTTCGACTACCAATCTGACCCTTACCTTGAGAGTCTAGTGAGACATGAATATAATATGTGAGCAGAAAATTTAAATTTGAAGAAAGAAAACGATTAGAGATGGAAGAAGCCAGGGCGAGATAATGTAACAACCACTAGTTAAGATATTTGACAACATATCTTATTTGTAACAACCACTAGAAAGAAAACGATTATAATTGTGTTAAGATATTTGACAACATATTTCAAACAAATTTGATAATTATTATACACATAACATTGTCAAATATTTGATCATGCCTCACTGGTCATTTGTAACATACTTCCGCTATCTAAACAGATAATTTGGACAAATATTTAGACAGATCCATATATATACATAGTCTTGAATTTTACACATCCAAATATAACAATGTTTGGTTTTGGAGCAGTTTGGAGTGCCTACAACAATGTTTTGGATGCCATTTTTTGTCTAGATAAACTAACTTTGTGTAAAGTCAATCTGATTCCTCTTAAATATGTCTCATGTGTTAATGTTATGTAGTGTATTAGCTGCTAGTTTAAGTAGAGGACATTGAACTGTTAAAGTTGAGTCATACTGATGGAAGCACTTACTGATTTTAACTATATGTCTCCACCACTTTTATGTATGGATGGGTACTTCTTGATCTCCCTAAAATTAGTTAATATATATTAAAATTATAATTTGAGGACTGATTACTTTGATAAACCTGTAGTTCCAGTAGACTTTATTAAGCTCTCCCTTGATATACCCACTCAAAAGACCATGTCTTCTTCTATGGGAGTCACTCCAACAGCTCATGTCTTTCACATGCAATGCATAGATATTTGACAACATATTTCAAACAAATTTGATAATTATTATACACATAACATTGTCAAATATTTGATCATGCCTCAGTACTGGTCATTTGTAACATACTTCCGCTATCTAAACAGATAATTTGGACAAATATTTAGACAGATCCATATATATACATAGTCTTTCACATCCAAATATAACTTGACAATCGTTCCATCCATTACAAAGTTCTATGAATCCTAGAATTCCAAGTGCACCATAATTTACAGCTTTCCGCCTACTGCATATATCATCATAGCTATTGCTACCACACCAAACATTATTAAAATTGGAGTCAACGATCTATAATTCCTCATTTCTTCAAATTCAGATCGCAGTGCAACTTTTAACTTCTAACAACATGACAAACATACACCATCTCGTCTCTGCTATATTCAAAAATCAGCTTTTTGACCTCCTCCAATCCCAACTCTGAAGGTTTTCCTTAAATTTCACTATCTTCTTTCCAAGCAAAGAATCTGTATCCTCCTTCCTACACCAGTTAATAAAATCAAAACATTAAAACATATCATCCGTAGTATATCTGAAAAATCCTTTATTTTCAGAACAATAAATCCTTTATCATTATTCCCATAACAGTAATTCAAACTCCAACGATTAATTTAATATATGGTGATGCATACTTTAATAGTAATTTAATATTGTGATTAGTTCATAATTAAAATTGAATGTATTCAACTTTGGATCCTATGAAATATTCACAACATATATTAGCATTTTTCATTTTAACTCCTCTCCTACTGCTTGCTTTTCAGTTTGGAAAATTCAACTAGTTGAAAATAAGAGCAATCATAATTTATGAAATGGAAACAAATTGATCCTATTATATAGTCATAAGAAAATCAATACTTGGTTCAATCAAATTAACACTAAACTAGTTGAAAAAACATGCTATTGCAAAGAAAGCTGAAAAAAACATGTTAGTTGAAAAAAACATGATATTTCAATAATACTTGGTTCAACAAAAAACACTAAACTACCATATGAGTCTAGAGGTATCTATGAAGTCCTCTATAATGTAAAGAAAGCTGGAGATTAGACATTATTGAAGCCCTATTTGTGTATTTGATTAGGAAAACGTTCGCTTTGCAATTGCGTTTTATTCATTGTTATGACGATGTTTTAAGTCCTGGAATAATTAGCTTCATTTTAGGGCCCAGTCAGCATCATAATGTGCTTGATTACTGGTTATTGTTTGTTTGTAATTAACTTAAAGCATAATTGTGTGAACCACAAAAGGTGGTTTCAGTTGTCAATTTCAAAATTAACATCATTAGTAATTTAGAAAAAGTATAACTACTCTTACTTTGTTCATTATACAACCTATAATCCTATATCATATGACATTAACAACAGTAAAACAAATAACTGGAATTTGGAGTAATATTGATCAATTATTTCAGCTTCCGAATTCAGATTACCAATGTCAAAAACAGTCTTTAGAAATTCCTGTATATGAGGATAATATGCGTTGCGGCACTACCTTAGTGTATTCATACTTCACTTGTTTTTATAGAAGCTTTTTAGGGTGGAAGGAGTATATCTTTCAGCTTTAATTAGAGCCATACAAAATAAGATCAATAAATGGGACAACAACGTAGGGCAGGTCCTAAGATATTGAAGGCCATGTTCAAAATTATATAAAAGGTCCTAAATTCTAAAAAAAACTGTGTCTCAATGTTAAAATTAATTCTCCCTATTGGTAATTAATTTAATTTTAACAATTACTCCCTATGTCCCATTTTATAAGATACCTTTACTATTCACTTGGTCAATACAAATCACTCTTAATCTTTTATTTTATATATCAAAATTTTATGAAATTTGAATTATTTTTTTACAGGTTTTGAAGCGGTTTTAATGTAGTTTCTGAATATTTAATTTTCTTTTTCTAAAAATAGTTTGATGGCTGACAGGGATCTGTTGGCTTTATCGTCAGTCAAACATCGTAAACCGAAAAGTATCTTACAATTTACATATTCAAAAAAATTACATTAAAACATACTCCCTCCATCCCGAAAAAGGTTGGCCAACTTTGACTTTCACGTGGATTAATAAAATAAAAACTGTGTGGTTAATATTTGTGCATAAGAGAGAGAATAAACTTTAGCCACATATTCCTTACTTTAAATGGAAATGACAAAAAATTTTGAGACATCAAAAAAAGAAAATTTGACAAACCTTTTCGGGACGGAGGGAGTATATAAAGTTGAAAAATTCAAGTTAAAATTTAGTTAAGAATTGATATCTCAATTAAGTGAATACGATGAATATGTTGGACTTAAAAAATCATTTTAACAACTCAATTTGAGACTGAAATAAAGAGTATAATATATAACACATGTAGCGAAAATAACAAACTTAAAAACACAAAATGTAAGTATAGAATGTAACAGAAAACTTATTCTGATCACTAACAAAAAATTATATAACAAAAGAAATCCAAATTAAAAAAATGATACAACTGACTATAAGGAAAACAAGAACGTAACTTAAGTATATACGAAGTACCGTTGTATAGTAAAGCCATACGAATAATACTTAAATTTATTGTGTTCATTTACAATAAGTTGGAAGTAATGTTTTAATTGATTTGATTAAGGTATTTATGCATCTAATGACCACGTTTTTCAACTAACTCATTCGGTGAGTTGGTAAGCCGCGAGCTCTCTCCCTGGTGACACGAGTTTCGTTACCCCTCGCAGCAATTTTTTAGATTAGGCTCAAGTATTTGGCTAAGTATTTAAAAATTGGGCCCTCCCAAAATTGGGCCCTGTTAGCCCGCACCGTTTGCACAGTGCCAGGGCCGGCCTTGCAACAACGCCAATCAAGCCCGGCGACTTAGACTTTTTCATAATCCAAAATGCAAATCAAATTATGGATAATAAGTTAATAACCTTAACATTAATGAAAAAATTAGAGATGATACACCTTCCTTGTTTGAGCCGCTTCCATGAAGTGCAGGCAGGGTTTCCCTGATTTCCTTGTGGATGACGATGCTATAATTATGGGTGGTTCGGTACGATATACCTTATAGTTTTTCTCATACCTTTGCCGTACAAAAATTTTCGGTATGCAAAATTTGCATACCTTTACCTTACCGAAGTTTTGGTATACCGCATTTCGGTATACCGAAGTTTTGGTTCGGTAACGGTACGGTATCGGTAATTATCGTTCATGTCTCCCAATACAAAAAATTATCATAGACTAACGAAATATACTAAATCGTTATTACTAGTGACATATTAAATCTAGTATTAAAATGTTATGAAATACAATTAATAATCTATTGATGTCAATTCAATATTGTATATTTAAGCAGTTCAACATGCCATATCTTAAAAAGTAACACATTCTCCTATAATAACTTAAACAATATAGATATAATTAAATCAATAGTGATCTCTAACAAAAATAAATACAACTATTCAAACAACATGGATATAAAATCATTTAGTTCTAATATGATATTCGTATTTAGTCATTTTTATAATTTTTTAAAAATTGAATAAGACTTTCGGACAAAGTTGTGTGTCTCGACTCGCGAAATCTCTATGTAGATACACTTGTCACATAAGTGTATCTCTCTTCACTCGTCAGCTACTAAGCGGCCCAGCCATCACGACTTGCAAGCTCTTGAAACAAGATGGACTTGTTTATTGACATTTGTACATTACTCACTAGTCATTAAGGTTAGTGTATTAGAAGCTTATAAGGTTATAGTGGGTTTGAGAAATTGGGCCTTTATTTTGGTATTTTTGTATTTGTAACCAACTTAAGTATTAATTTTGGTCTTCAAAATTGTAATAGATTTTTACAATATACTCCGTATTAGAATTAAAAGTAATTGTTGAGTAGGGAGTCGGTACGGTATTATACCGGTATACCGCGCGGTATTTGAAAACATTTACCGTTAACGTACCCAGGGGCGGAGCCAGAAAATTGTGTGAGGGGGGTCGAAATTTAATTATATACATCATCAAAATGATGGATAGTTATTATACAATACTTGAGTTAAATGTTTCATATGTAGCTGAGATAAATGGTAGTTTAATGATCATTTTTCGGTTAATGTATTGATATATATGTAATGTATCATAATGTTCACACAATTAATGACTTAAAAAGGTGTTTTATTTTTAAATTTAAGAATATAATCAACGCCACACATCAAATTTTGCTTATTTCAAGTTAAGATGGTGCTGATTTTTCTAGAAGTCGTAATTTTTTACTCGTAATGAGTTACGGGACCCATAACATATCAAATCGAAGGTATTTGAGAGCTCTGCATTCTTGAACTTTCAGCGAGGTCGTCTGACCACCTTGACCCTCCCCCCTTGGCTCCGCCCCTGACCGTACCGAAATAGATTGGTACGGTAGGTACGGTATGATACCGTACCGAAAATGACGGTATACCAATATTTCGGTATTTTCCGGTATTTTTCGGTACAGTAAGTGTGGTATACCGATTTTTCGGTATTTTTGCCCACCCCTAGCTATAATTTTGTTTCTCTAGCCCTGGTTTTACTGTTTTCTCCGCCTCCGAGGGTCCTAGAGATGCAGATGCCTCTCGCCTTTCTTTCTCCAAACTCACAAACATAAGATAAATTGATTAAAATGGTCGGAAATCAGGGAAGGACTCCTGTGCAATAAACATATTTTTAATTAAAAAAAATGAGGTGTATTAAATTACCAATGGGATGCTGCCAACTGCCAAGTATTGAATGCACCAAAACATCTCCCAACCTATATGCACCATAAAATTTTCCTGGCTAATTGAAAAGAGGGCATTTGGGTGATTAAAAAAAAGCCTGTGCATAGCCATGAGCATGTGTGGGTGATACATGAGGAGTAAAACTTCATGAAGTCATAGATCCGAAAAGACATGTACTTTTGGTCATAAGTCCGGTAATTTTCTCTTTAATAAGGCACCTTCCGGACATGAATAAAGGTGGGAGATCTTCCGGTCTTAGAGAAGGGCATATGAATATGCCCAAATCCTAATTGGCCCAAGCCCCAGACTTGGATCCATGGGTCCAAGCCCATGCACGACCTGAGCCAAAAAGGCCCAAGCCCAAGCCCGAAGCCTGCCTACCAACCTAGCCAGTAGCCTACTACCAGCCATGCGAAGAGGGAGCTCAGGCGTCATGCCAGCTAGGCCGACTTGCCAACTAGAAAGAGTAACGGCCGAGCAATTAACGATCTATTTAATTATCTATTTAATTCCATATTAATGTTCTATTTAATTAGTCATTATTATTGATAGCAGTTACAATTTTTATACTCCTATAAAAGAAAGGTTGTAATTCAAATTAGAGATATGCTATTTTTGGAAAATAAATGTCCTTAGCAGCTTTCCATTCTCGTAATACTTTCGTAATTCTTGCTTGAGTGTTCCATCGTAACTTTTCTAAAAGCCCACAAGCGTCCATTTTTGGACAAACAACTCTAACGCTTTCAATGCTTCATGCTACAAGTCTCATAATTAATGTACGGAGTATTTCAATTTTAATTGTACTCTGCAATAATTAAATAATTTCCAGATTCGTCCATTCCAAATTTAGGAAGACATTGAGTGCTATGAAATCGAAATCAATTCTTGCCACTAAATTTATGTTAGGTTCTTAGTACGGGAAAAAAAATCTATGTTATAAATAAGACGAGGTAATGTCAAAATATTCACGCAAAACTATTGGGGGAGAGTAATCTAGTCATGGCATCAAAAATCTCATTCTCTATTTTAGTTCTTTTCATGATGCTCCAATTTTGTAAGTCAATTCTTCTTATACAAAAAGACATGCACATATCAATATATCTGTGTGTGAGATTTTTCAGACCTATTTATAGTATTTTATTCCGCATGTTTTTCGCCATGTTTTGTATCGTCCCGTTAAAGCGTGCTCACTTTTAAATTTCAAGATTGCCTTTATATATATATATTTTTTTTAACCCGGAAGGTAAACCACCAAAATCAGTGGGGTAAATGCCGGGGAACATTTACCAGGTTTTATTAAAAGAAAAAGAGAAATACAAAGAAGGGGGGACTAGACCAATACCCCTTCACGGAAGGCATCCCTTCTCAAAATACAACGAAGTCAAAAATTTTAAGAAAAAATTGAGGGGGTCAAACCTTACCCAATCTAAAAATACATAAAAAAAATTAGATCAGCCGTCTAAAAGAGGGAATATTAAAGAAGTCTAAATCAATTACTGCTTTAATCGGGTTCGGCAAGAGATTTGGATTAGTCCAAGTGAGTAGCTGGGCCGGGTGTATAGCTGCAAGTAGATGGGCCGGTTCATTACCATCACGATAAACATGCCCAAATCGAAGCTCTTTCCTAAATATAGTTTGGTATTTTCATCCCACAAGATTTGTAAAACTTTAAGCCCTGCCACTTTTAATTTCTCCGTATGTTACATGAATCTATGTTAGAATGATGGTGGCTAAGTCGAGGACAAATTATTTTTTCTTATTTTTTTTAGTGTAAACCTTTTTTCGTCTTTCTTTTTTAACCCACCACACTATTGCTCTAAGCCTGGTATCAGGGGCGGAGCCGGGGCACTAAGTCAGACTACGCCGGTACAAAGAATGTTTTTGAAAAAAAATACACGTAATTTTTTACACTAAAAATATAGACATTTTTAAAAATTGGGTTTGGCCAGGACCAGGGTTGGCCCTCCCCTAGCTACGCCCCTGCCTGGTAGAATAATTTTGAGCCCACTCCAACGTAAACTCGTATATCATTGATTCATGTCACATACTTTCTATTGAATTTTGTGATGAATCATCCCATGTGTCAAATGTGAAGCTTAATTATTCATGTATTCACATGTACCTAACATAGTCTCTTTTAGCAAAAAATTGAATCGGTGAATGATATAAATGTATGACAATTAAATGCAACATATACTTGTTTGCCATGTACTACGTACGTCTATCACTATATCGAAAGTTAGAAATGTAACTTTTCAGAAACGCAAGTAGTGATTGCAGAAGACCAATAGAGCCACGACATTTGTTTTAACATTGAAATCATATTCTTTGTATTTGAATGTATATTGTTAAGAATGAAATATATTGAAATGTAGTGTCTAATTGATATTGTAATTATTAATGTATATAAACATCAAATGAGACTACAAAGAATGATATGACTACATAAAATGTTCAAAATTAATGTTCCGCCAATATATTACTTGAAAATATTCATAATAGTTGACAAGTAAAGGAGTATCAAATGAGCTCGTATAAAAAAAAACTTCATTAGTATATAGTCATCATCTCATAAAAATGATAACATAGAGTTTTCATATTAAATGTCCTAATATATTACTAATTAATATATATTTTATTACGTATTTAATTGTGTGTGTGTGTTTGTGAATGCAGGTGCATTGCCGATCTCTGAAGCAAGGAACGTGGCCACAAAATGCCAGAATAATACTGAATGCAATCCAGTAGTCTGCACATGTGATCCAATGATTAAGCGTTGTATTTGTCCACCGTTAGTTGAAAAGGTTGACCTCATCATGACAAACAATGAACGAGAACAACATATTAAAAACTGAAAGTTGCAAGTGTATTGACTTTAGAATAAAAGGATTCAATATACATGCTTTCTATATATTCATTCTTGAGTTGCATGAAAATCTCAATAGCTTAGCCTCTTAAAAATATTACGTATAGTATTCAACAAATGTGAAGAGGGGATATACTGAATATGCACGAGAAACAAACATTTTCATGTTGTAGGAAGAATTGTGTGTGTTTCATTAGCGAACGCCCCTATTAATAGGGATAGAATAGGGTTTACAACTACGGGCCAACAGGTCCAGAATACATAGTTTACATAGAACGACACTAATACATATTATATATAAACGATGACACACTACATAGAATTTCCTTCAACACTCTCCCTTGTGCTGAGTTGTAGATAGAATTTGGTATCTGTCTTGTTGTCTCGTCAAAACCTCTGTCAAGTAACAAAACCCAATGGAAAAAAAAAACCTTGGTCAAAAGGAAAAAAGGGTACAACGCACCAACATAACTGATGATAAATAAGTGAGCAAGGACTTTCCCTGAGTGCAACACATAAATAAGAATTCAACATTTACTTGATATATACTTTTATCAAGGTATTCCGTACATAACATCATGGTTTTTTCATGATAAATATATACTGATTTAAGAAAATATCAGTGAGGTAAAGGGATATCCAAAATCAGTAAAACTCAAATCACAATACTTTGTGTTAGAATGACACTTTTGACATTTCCAATTCCTTTAGGAAATTATCATCAATCATTTCATTTAATTTATAAGGGATGAATAAAGATTAAAGCAATGGTTTCATATAGATATCAAAGTACATTCTTGATATCATTCCAATGACGATATACGATGTGCTGGCCCTGGGCTATTTTTAGCTAACACGTTATTGAGAATGTAATATTTGGTCGAATGTGTTTGTCAAAGTACAATCATGCGCATATTGCACCTACATAGGAAATTTCTTCTCCCAATAACTTTTCAGTAATGGATCTTTTCTAGTATCCATATTTCGTCTGATCATGGGAGTGCTAACAGTTTACATTTATCCATGTTAATTTTCCTGAGAACTCTTTTGGATATATGCAACTCGTGAATTCATATTCTACCAACTCGGTGTTTAATTTCAAAATAGACCCGAGTTTTTCGAGATCCTTTATCTCAATTAAGTATCTAACATGTCTCATGTTCCATTATGAATACATATTAAGTCTATAGCATGGAGATACAATGATATTTGGAAACAAAACTTATTTCCATTATAAATGCGCAAGACATAATATATTTATTATGCATCCTTTTTAAGTCAAGTGGTCACTTAGACGGGTATGTCACCCCCGTCTGGATTGATTTAATCCAAATGTGAACGTTTCAATGTAAATATACAATGTAATAGCCACAATCTTTAGCTGAGACATTTAATAGCCACAATCTTTAGCTGAGACATTTAAATAACAATCACATAAAAGTGGTTGTCTACTATCTCTGAAATGAAATTTTACTGAGACATTTAATAGCCACAATCTTTAGTTGCGTCTCCATTACTTTGGAGGGTACTTAGAGATTAAGTAGTTGAACATTTTTGTGTTCAAAATAAAGAGGTATAACTTGTCATATTTGAATCCAGGGCGATGTGAGAATAATTAGGACCTCATTATCTCAATACGCTTTCTAACAAAGAATTATTTTATATCCTAGAGGCTTTACGCTTGGTTGATTGGCACTATCATGCCAAATACTTGTCTCTTAGTCAAATATTAAATTTTTACCTTGATTACTTTCACACATTGAGGCCAATATTCTCATTGCTTTCATATTGCAATAGAGTATGGTTTGATATCATCATGTTCCATACTCCTTTGAGCAATCGTATAAATACATCGTCAGTATAAGTGTAAGGTCTATCACTCGACTCAGACACACTCTCATTGACATTGAGATTTTAATACTCTGGAATCATTTAAACTTCGGGGCATCCCCCATTATTGATTCATGAACATATTTAGTCAGAGATAATCTCGTGAGAGGAATTCATATGATGACGAATATATTGGTTTGCGCCTTATCTATCCTCTAATACTTTGGGTGGATAATTAATCGAACCATGTGGCTTCCTCTATTCCTTTAGAGAGCCACGACCTCAACCATAACCCCACCGCTTGTGATTGCAATGCTTCTTCCTTTAGCATTGTGTCTTTTAATTTGAATTCAAGCCTTATAAATATGTTTTTAGCTAGTGTGTATAATTTGATTACTTAAATCATTTACTTTAACTTCAATGTTACATTTTGAAGTCTAAGATTTATCATTGAGACAAAGTAGTGATGTAACACCGCCCCCAAGTATTTGTACTTTATCAAATGGTGTATTGAACCCTGAGAAATGAATAAACGCATTCTACGCGATTGTAAAATTTTCATCATTTCTTTTACGTGAATAGTAAAATTCGCGTGGGGCCTACACCGGAAGTGGGGGCCTCCCGATATTATCGGGGCCACATATTATATTCATTTGGGTCAAGATAATTTGTGTACAATGGTGGATATCCTTGTTGGGCCATAGGAATCATGTGAGTAACCAGTCGGGCATAAAAAGCCCATTTATCGGTACCGACGCACTAACATATAAAAAGCCATAATAAATTATGGAGACTGCCAAATTAAAAGTTGGGGAATATACATTCATTCTAAAAGCCAAAAATAGTTGGAAGAATGATACACATTTCATTTGACCCAATAAAATGAAATATAGTTAAAACAGTCTGGAAAATACAACTTTCGGGACCAAGTGTACACTTGGGGACATAAAGGGATGACCTCCCACATAAGTGGGGGCCACCCCACGAATTTGGTGCTGCAAATGTCCATGGGAGCCGCACAAGGACATGGAGAAACAAGGAGGAAAATTGATTGAGAGCTCAATCAATTGGAAGGTGGGACCTTCGCCATAGTATTATTGTGAGAGATGCCAAAATGGCATTCTCAATCACACCAACTAATCCCATTCGTATCCAGCATCAACCAAGTGAGAGAAGCTCATCAAAATCTCCATTTTCATCCACCATATTCGAACCAAAGCTTAAGGAGAAGAAGGAGGGGAAAGAAAAGAGAAAGAAGGAGGAAAACTTGAGGATTAACAAGGTAATAACTCCATTAATCTCACCCCTCTTCATTAACCTTCCAATATGATTATATGATCATATTTCATACCCCTAGGACCATTCTACATGTTATATGGGAAGAATGAAGGGTTGGAAGGTTGATTCATATCCAAAACGGATTTAGAGAACAAAGTTGACCGTTTCACCGGAAAATAACCTTTTTGAGGTTATTTGTATTGATATGGGTTTTATGATGATAAAACCTTGTTATTAACTTGTATAAGGTATCTCAAGAACTTTCACGGGGTTGAAAGGGGCGCCGGAGTTGTCGCCGGAGTTGGTTGAAGTTCACTGGAGTTTCACCGGAGCTCAATAAGGAAGGCTAGAACTTCATAAGCTCCTTTTAAGGTGAGAAGACGGCTATATGCTTTATAACTTTTGCGTGAGGCATGAGATTACCTAAAGTAATCAAGAAGATGTTTTATGGAATGATTAAAGATAATCAAGTATTTGCTTATTCCATGTTTATACATAAAACATAGTTGAAAAGCACGTTATGTATGTTTGATGATTAAAATATGATAACTTATTATGTATGATGTTCCAGGGATCCAAAATGGTATTTTTGGATCAAGGACGAAGAGAAGTACATGTGTATAAAATTTCACGTTAATCGGACTTCGTTTGGGCGGTCAAACGAGCGTTGACCGCCGAGACAAAGGTGATACCCGACCGGGTATGGGTAAATACCCGACCGGGTATTGATGAAAATAGCTCCAGAAGCTACTGCCACACTAGACCCACCCGGGTCTGGGTATAGACCCGACCGGGTCTCAAGTAGAATTGGCATCCAGAGGCTACTGACCGCCCTACCCGACCGGGTAAGGTTTGATACCCGACCGGGTATTGGGTTATACTCAAAACGGGTAGTTTTTGAGTAGGATAACGTGGACCGATCAGGTGGGACCCGTCCACGTTGGTTACTAAGGATTGTTACATGACTATAGGACTAGGTATTGTCCATAGTTAAGTGAACGAAAGGTTAGCCATATCCAAGTTAGGGTTGGTAAGGAATAAGGTTGAGGTTGAGTACCCTCGGGACGGTTAACGATCCCAAAACTCGGTGAGGTTGAGTATCCTTGGGACGGTAAACAATCCCAAGAACTCGGTGAGGTTGAGTATCCTCGGGACGGTAAACAATCCCAAGAACTCGGTGAGGTTGAGTATCCTCGGGACGGTAAACAATCCCAAGAACTCGGTGAGGTTGAGTATCCTCGGGACGGTAAACAATCCCAAGAACTCGGTGAGGTTGAGTATCCTCAGGACGGTAAACAATCCTAAAACTCGGTGGGGTTGAGCATCCCCGGGACGGTAAACACTCCCGAAACTCGGTAGGATATTATGAAGGTAGAATGTAGCTCGTGAGCTAGGCATTCAGGATGAAAGGGGAAAGGTTGGGTAAGTACCTTATCTCTAAAAGACTTTTTGTGAGGAAACGACCTATGGGTCAAGTATTTTACAAGTATATACAGTATGTATTATCTTGGGAATGGGGGTAACAATGGTTACACATATATATATATGTATCATCCTATTTTTGGGTCTCGTGTCTGAAACATTAGTTATTCCTCATATAGCCTGCTTGTCACTAGTACTTCTATGGAGTACTGACCCCTTCGGGGCCCCTCACATTTTTCAGGTTGAGGCTAGAGTCCTACTACCTGCACCTTCGCCTAGGGTGATTGATCAAGGAGGAAGACGTGGTTCGTGCTTCCATTCTTATTCAAAATTTATGAACTGCTCATGGATATTTTTAACAATGTTTTCTATTAAAACATTTGGGGGCCTGCGTGCCCATATTTGCCACGTGTGGCTAAGTATCAAACATATCTTATTTTCCGCATTTGTTTGACTAATATATATTGATGTTGATTGTATGGGTTTACTAATCGGCTTGTCAATAGAACTTAACGGACGCCTTGTATGATTTGATAAGGATGAACTACGTTGTTCTTATTGGGTTGTACAACGGTTGTCTACGTGGCACGGACGCGGTCCGGGGCGTGACAATTAAATGGTATCAGAGCCATCGATTTCTAAACTATATAATTAACCTCTCAATATAGTATCATCAAAAAGTTTTGAACAAAACCATGAGCAAAAGTTTTTGTACTTAAGGAACCGTTGGAAACCAAGTTATTGACCTCTTATTGTTAAGACGGTACCCTTAACAGTTTGCTGGTCATAATGTTGGACCAAGTGGTGTCTTTTGTACTATTCCGTCAATTGACATTGATACGAGTCTAATGGCTCATTCAAAATTTCTTTCAGAAATGGAGGGTAGACGCATGGCTACGAGGAACAACCCGAGAGGGCAAACACCGGTGACGTCCGAAGGGGCTAGCCAGGTTGCATCTCGGGGCTCGAGAGGCGGTAGGAGAGGCCGTGGAGGTCGTGGAGGCCGTGGAGGCCGTGGAGGTCATCAGGCTCAAACCGTGAGCGATGGCCATGTTAGCTCGGTGCACGGAACTCACACCGAGGATGATGACTCTACATATGTTCCCGAGACGGAACATGAGGAGACCCCATATGATGGGGGTGATACGTATACTGACGATGACAATGATGAGAGTGTGACACTCCATAAATTTAATAAAATAAAATTTAATATTAACTACGATGTGGTATTCATTTGTGGATAAAATTTTCTTTAGTTATGTTTCGGGACGAAACATCTTTTAAGGAGGGTAGAATGTGATACCCCGAAAAATTAAAATAAAATAAATAATTTTATTAGTCAGATAAAATGTTACGAAATTGACAGTTTAATAATTAAGTAAATCAGATAAAATATAGGTGACAGAATAAATAAATAAATAAATAAATAAATAAATAAATAAATAAATAAATAAATAAATAAATAAAAATAGTAAGAATATTATAAATTACTAATAATAGCATCAAATTAATAAATGAAAATATCATATCATAAAACAATGACACATGCTAAGATCACCTACCAAATAATGTATATACATTATGTACATATATTTAAATATATATATTTATATGTAAAACTCAAAATACATTTAAGTAATTAAAAATAATAATAATAAAATAAAATAAAATGAAACATCAATATAAATGGGAATCAAATCAGGGATCAATACACATGCCATGTTCATCAACTACCAACCTATCATTATGTATAGAAATTATTATTTTTATTATTATTATTATTATTATTATTATTATTATTATTATTATTATTATTATTATTATTATTATTATTATTATTCATACAATTATCAAATAAATAAAATAAACCATAAGGACCATCTAGACCTATAAATACACCCTCTTAGCCATCCTAGACACTGCAAATCGGAGAGATAGAAGCTATATATACATATACATATATATACATAATCTCGCCGGAAAATTTATGCCTATAATATTTTACGTATCAAACTTCGTAAAAACGATAGAGGAGGGTCGTGAGAGGTCCAGGAATACTTCCCAATAAATTCCAGACCGATTCGTAGTCACCGGAGCATCCTAGAGGTCGCCGGAGTTGCAAGCCATGGAAACGGGTCTTCAGCAAAAGCGGACAATTGGCCGTAGATAGGGGCGGAGGAGCTTCGTCTCGACGTGAGGATCATTTTGCAACTTGAATCGTCGAAATCCGTTACCTGTAAGTAAAGTTATCGCTCGCCGGAGTTTTCGGGATTCCGGTCGCCGGAATCGCGACCTGGAGAAGAGCTGGGAAGAAGACAACCCAGTCTTCTTGGGCCGGGTCGCGTATTTGGGCCGGTTCGGCCCGTTTTCAATAAAAAATTAAAAATAAAATAGTAAATGAAATAAATAAAATCTGGAAAAATATAAATTAAATACCTGGTATAAAAATACATATTCGGACCAAGAATAATTGAAAAATAATATTTGTATCTATTTTTAATTGATTTAATTGTAATTGGGCTAATTTGTACATATTTAGTAAATAATTAACTAAATGACGAAATAAATTATGAAATAAATATTGGAGAAAGCTAGATTAAATATATGACTAACTAGGACATTTGGGACCATTTATAATTAATAAAAATTATGATTAGCATATTTAATTGTAATTAAACCGGTTAATAGATATATGAAATTAAGTGAATAAATAAGGGAAATAATTCTAAAATAAATATCTGGACAACCTAGGTCAAATATAGACCCAAAATATAGTTATGGACGGTAATAAATTTATAAAGTCGATTCTTAAGCTATTTAATTTAATTGGGCCATATAAAACTAGTTAAGTAATTAAATAAGAAAATTTTGATATTAATGGAGAAATAAATAAATCACTAAGATTGAAAATAATGTTCTGGACTAAAAATGATGTTTGTAATAAAATAAGGGAAAGAAAATAAAGTTGGGTTATCTAGTATAAATGAATGACTATATTTGGATTTAATAAATAAATTATTGAATTAGTGGACTAATTAAATTAGTGTGATTAAATTAATAATTATTATCCTTGATTATTAGTGATTTGGAATCCATATAAATTATTAAACTATTTGAACTCATAAGAAATTAGTTGATTAATACAAACCAATTAATTAAGTAATGTGTACTTAATAATTTAGTTAATTGACTTCATTGGACTAGTTTAACTAAATAAATTAGTTTAATGGATAAATTAGTTAAATTATGGACGTGGTAATATTTTTGGACTTTATATTAAAAATAGAAAATTAAAGAGAGATTAGAATTTGAGTATTGGCCTTAATTGCATTAGATTAATGTATTTAGCTATATTGATATAATTAAACTTATTTATTTGATTTAGTTAGTTCAATTAAATTAGTGAATCAAATAAATAAAACTAGGGGATTGGATTAATTAATTTAATTGGGTTAGTTAGTAAATAAACTATTGAACTAATTAAAGTGGTTATTGAGATTAGACTATCATTAATGATTATTATTTCGAATTATTGCTTACATGAAATTATTATTAGAAGATTTATTAAATAAATTATGTACATTATGTAAACTGAATTTTGGACTAAAAATACTTATTTAATTCGAAATAATGAAATCATTATATAGTTAAACTAATTGGACCAGTTAACTATTTAACCAAAT